>JAZGTN010000020.1:0-2400000 GCA_037783415.1 Leptasterias polaris
ATTGTTTTTTTTTTTTATAGTGCTTTGTACGTATGCTATTTCTAATTTATACATAAACTAATACTAGATGTATTCTTAAAATATTGAAAAAATAAACATAACAAATAACCTGATCCCTACTAGACGAAAAACTGTGTTCCCTTTATTTGAATGGAATCGTCTAATGATTTTCCAAACGTTTTTTATTTATTTTGAATTTAAAAACTAGAATCACTTTTGGGTTTTTTGTTTCCAAACTGCAAGTTGAATCACTGAGCAGAGGCAGATTAGTTACATGTTGTATTTCTGTACTATATCCCATGGTATAAACGGTCCATGGTATAAACGGTCAAGTTTGAATGTGCATTTTATTGACGGCTTCTGAGATTCTGACCAATCAGAGTGTTCCGTCCACTTTTGGACTAATTCGCCATAGGGTGTGTACAAACCGAAATACAATGTTCCCAAGTCTGTGATCGTAGGTTAAAGACGGAGGTTAATCCACAAGAGGGCGCTATTTCAGGCAATTATGTATTGGCTATCAGGTAGACTAAAATCCACGAGCACAGACTTGGAACCAAGTCTAGGATAGGTCAGGCTTGGTGTGTGTGAATTGGAGGAAGGCTCAAGAGTTTGGGTAAGTTAAAAGTGTTGGAACTATTTTGTCTTAATCATTCTTATTAATTTGTTTACATTGTGGACCTAAAAGTAGCTCAGCGCTTGCAAGAACATCCACTCCCAGGATTGACAGACACCAATAAGCAAAGTAAGGAGTGCCCTCATCTATCTGAGGATGTGATCTGTGAAAACACCAACATGTAAGTCTGTTTGGCACCCTCTTGTGACCGCAGCCATCTTAGTTAATAGTGCCATATTATTATTACCAAAGCGAGGCTTAAGTAGAAACTTTTCTAATTGATAAGTTATGTTATAGGCTATGTTGAGGTGAACAATAGACTTCGGTAGAAATCTCGGTTATTGTATTTCAGCATCAGCTCCGCAAAACACCACGCCCCTAGGTTGCCCCTAGCAGGACTGGGCTGTTTACTTGAGTGGACTAAAGAGGAGGCACAAAGCGCCCTTTCCATATTTCCCAAAGTTCTTGACAAATTTTCTTAGAAAACCACCATAAATATGATTACATAGCAACTTTTTAAAATAAGCAATTGAAATGCTTTTTTAGTTTTTGCCCCAGTGCATCAAAAACAAAATTCCCATAATTTCCCCATTTGGATCTAATAAGACGCAATTTTATTCAAATAGGCCTAACTTCGCAAAATTGTACAGCAAATAATAGTAAAATACTGGGGTCACTATTGAGGGTGCACTAATTAAAGCTTTAGCCCGGCCGTTTGGGGAATTGTTTTAAAAAATATTTTGTCCACTGAAGAAATCTCGATGTTGCCTTCAGTTTTTAGGGTCCAGGGTACAATGAAGAGACATTGTTGATGATTCTGTTCTAATTATTTGTCTAAAAAAATGATGAAAATAAGCGTTTTGAAAAATATGTGTTAAACTGGATATGGCGGCCATTTTGAATAAACACAATGCAGCGCATGATACATTAGTGCCATTTTATTTGGGGGGGGGGGGGGGCTGGAAATCATAAACAAGTGGAAATTCTCTGAAAGGCATCATCACTCCCCCAAATTGTTTTTACCCAGATCAAACAAACGGTTGATTAAGACTTTACATAGATTTGGGAAAAGTTTTGGGGTAACTGGATGCAGCGTTAACAAAATTACGGTGGACGTGGGGTGAAGAAGCATTGTGCCCCCGCTCCAACTACAAAAGGAAGTTGCTGTTTTTGTTCATCAAATCTTGGCTCAAAAAAGCCCATTATCAAACTTTTTGCCAACAAATAAACTGGTCCGAAATTGCTCAACGAGTTTAATTGAATTAATTGGTCAAAAACGCTAAAATAATACAAGTCAGTGAACCCTTTGCAATATGTTTTTTTTCACCAGAATTATTGGCTAAAAGGGTCCCACATTTCGTTTAACACAATTGCATGACACATCAGCACTGCGGTGTGATTTTTTATTCATTTGGGGGGGGGGGGGGGGTTCAATGAGGGGGAATCAAAAACTGGTGAAAATTCTCAATTGAAAAGACAAATTAAGGGTTCCCTAAAAAACTTGTGCCCCCCAAAAAGTTGGGCAAACGGTTGCCGCCTAATAGCAACTCGTTATTTTAGATAGGCTTTTGTATAATTTGGGGAAAGGCAAAGTTTTTGGGCGACCGGATGCAGATTAAAAAAGTTACGGAAAAAGACTATTTTTTTTTTTGGGGGGGGGGCACATTTTGCCGTGGGGTCTTGATAGGCTTATCCCGCAGGAGGGCGCCTTTTTAGGTTCTGGTGTTTTAGGTTCTGGTGAAAAACACAGGATCGCAGACTACGGAACCAAGTTTAGAATGAAATGTATTTGATTAAAATTAACATTTCTATTTAATTGTATGTTAGGCCTACGGGAGCGTTCAAGGGACATAGTCACCTAGTTTGCTATACTTGTTATCTATTTCGCTAAGTACAAGTCATATTTTTAACATAACTGATAATTATAACTTAGTAGAAGTCATAATATAGTTATAACATATTTCATGAATCATAAATTAGAATAGGTAAATATATTAATTAGAATAGGTCATAAGGTATGAGATTTAATAAATAAGTATGACCTATTTAAAGTCAAAATGACTGCTACTCAGTGTATGTAAGTCAAATGGGTCACACCATGCCAACTCGCATGATGGGTTGGCAGGCACCGACTCAGATTTCGCAAATTTGAGGTAAACAATCCCCTATGGGTGCCATGAACGAACACACAATTTTTGAATCTTAGGGCTACTCCCTAATTTCTGAGATATGACCCACTATAAATGTAAGCCTTGCCCTTCAAATTTTCTTTTTGTGTTTTGGGTATTTTTATAGGTCTATATCTACAAATCTAACCAGTCTACTTGTATGAGAAAACAAAAAGCTGTTCCTTTATTCCTTCAGATAAAAAATTAAAATTAATATGACTAGATAAGGTAATTGCTGTGTATGCCATGTACGTACACGAGTTTTATCATAATTATACGAACATGATAATTGTCGTCTACGTACGCGATACGTCCGGAGTTATTGTGTACGTACATGAGTCATTGTGTGAATGTGTGCTGTACATGAAAGTTATAATGCACGTGTATGATAGTACGCACATGATAGTTATCATTGTGCAAGTAGTACACGAATAGGGCGGGATTTTTGTAATCATGTGGCGGCACTACGCTGCCTGCAGGAAATTAAGGCTCTTTGTGGCTGTTGAAGTGAAAATGAACGCCTAATTGAAGCTATTTGGTCAGTTTTTCCGCTTATTTTTGTGTGCGCACCATATTTTTAAGTTTTGGGTGAACTTTTTCTCCTTTTTAATTTTATTTTGGGGCATTTTATTTTATTTATTATTATTAATTTTTTTTGGGGGGCGGGGGGTTTACGGGGCTTTTGGTTAGGTGGTAGGTTCTAAATTTTAGTAACAAAATTTTAAACAAAATTTTACAGCATAGGCCTAAACCTATTTTAAAACACCCACGTAGACCTATTTCTAAAGTAGGCCCTATACGTAAAACTGTTTGAAATTTGACCGTTGTTCACGGTGGTTGCAGATGAAAGTAGGTCTAACAATTTATATTTTCAAGCATGGCTGGTGCAGGTGTCATTGTAAATCATTTGACAACGAATCAAATATTTAGATTATTAGGAGGTTTTTGTACTCGCTTTGTGTGTGGTTGTAAATGTAGGCCTACGTGTCGAGGTTAGCGATGCAGGTTATCGTTGTAATTGCAAAGTTGTATCACTATTATCCTAATAAGCGCATTAAAGGTGAATATTTGTCTCTAGTTGGTCATAAATTGTTGATAACAATCATTGAAGATATTTTAAACACTCTGTAGCCATTTGAGTTTGGATCCCTGTTTATGGAATGATAACTATTGCAGCAATAATATCAAGAGGCATACCATTTAGTTTTTTGCAGCAATGCTATGGTATGGATTTATATGGATTAAAATCTATTTAACGGTCATAATTCGTTCACTGCATCGGTAAATATATTTTCTTTTATTCCTTATGATGTGCCTTTCTTCAACGAAAGTAAATTGTTTTGTGTTAGGTTAATTAATGTTTAGGATATCATTATGCTTTTATCTTTATCTGTATCATGTCACTGCAACTTCAATGTATTGTACATCACAACCAAGTCAAGGCTAAGAGGAAAAACAATAAATTATTTTAATTCAATGAGAGGCTCTATACCATTGATATTGACGCTGGTTGAGTCTGGAAAGTCTTGTCTTGGTGGACCAGGTGACATAAAACGTTATGTAATAAATTTCTCAATCGTGTTGAAAACGATCATGATTCGTCCACCCTAAGTATTTATTGGTATATGTATTTTAACTTATTCTTTTGAATAAGGGTGCCATTCTCCAATGAAAGTTTAACAATTTGTATAAAGTTATTGGTTGGATGCCATGGTGTTTTTATTTGATTACGTTTCTGCAATTTCAATGTATTGTACAATACAACCAAAACGAGGCTAGGGGAAAACAACAATGGAATCTTTGAAGGAGGGGCACTATATCAAAGACGATCGATATTGACGGGGAATGTCTTGTCTTGGGTGGAACAGGAGACAAGGTTTGTTGGGTGAAATTGTAACCGCTTATTGGTCAAGGGGTTTGATGTTCAATGTTTTAATAGTGCCAAGACGTTTTGTTATAAAACTACTTGAATGCGAGTAAACTTATTAATCGTGTTGAAAACAAGTAACGAAAGACAGGGGAATGGTTCTCGGTGTGAATCTTGGGCTTGTTCGTGTCCAAGTGTTTAATGTTTGCTTTTAAGACGGCTGACAAAAGAGCCCCTCATGTTACACTCGGTTATTAATGGAGGTCAGAGACACTCCGTGATTCGGGGTGTGAGCGCGTTTGTGTCTTGATTATCAAAATTTTTTAAAGATGGCGTGTAAAACAAAACTCTGATGTGGTTACATTCAATATGACGTAGAGGAAAGGGTAATAGGAGAGACAGACTGTGGTTCGAGGCTGTGCCTTTTGTTTTGATATTTAGGGTAAGGGTTAGGCCTATAGCTAGGGTGTTGCTGTATTTTTGTATTATTAAGTTGGTTGTTGTAATAAAACTCTTGAAGTAAAACTTCGTGAAGGACAGAGTATGGTTTCAGGTGTGTTTTGTTGTTAGGGTTAGAGTTTCTTCAAATTAGGCGGTTTGCCCAAACTTCGACGGGTAGGCCTACGCGTGGTAGGCTTATAGTCACGTTAGAAAAGAGTTAAGTAAGAGAGACACCCTGTGGTTCGGCGTTTGGGTGTATTGTTGCTTATAGTTTGTTTCTAAGACGGTTGGGTAAAAAGCTATGAAAGTAAACCGACTCCCCAGTTTGTATTTATGCTTTTATTAATATAATTCGAGAAAATACAAATTGAAGAGGAAGACTCATTATTGGAACTTCAACTATTACTGGTAGGCTACATATTAGTCATTATTATTTAATCTCACAGTAATAATTCATTCTTACATGATAATACGCCAGAAACTGTCATTGATAATATGAAACTATTAGCAAGTTAGCGTTAGAATGTTTTTATTTAAAGTGTTTCAAAACCCCGTAGCCCCTGTGGAAAAACGAACGGATGATGCTTCTTCGTACGAAATGGTTTTGATGGGGTTTTGTGGAGGGGGCCATGGGAAGCGTTAACTTTCCTTCTAATTATACTTTTTGAGTGTCAATAATTATTATCCTAAATATCTCAACTTAGTGATTGAATATAAAGCTTTGGCTGGAACCAGTGGAATATTGATAAATTGAAGTTTCAAAAGAGCAATGAACTTATAGAATACTGGCTGATTGGGATAACACTTTTAAGTACCATGTGGGAGTGATGGGTTTGGTGGAGGGGTTATACGGCAACGAAGTGACTTTCCTTCTCATTAGAACTTTCGGTGACTGCTCTATATTGATGGGTTTGGTGGAGAGGGTTACGGGAACAAAGTGACTTTCTATCTTAATAGAACTTTCGGTGACTGCTCTGTATTGATGGGTTTGGTGGAGAGGGTTACGGGAACAAAGTGACTTTCCTTCTTATTAGAACTTTCGGTGACTGCTCTATATTGATGGGTTTGATGGAGAGGGCGTTACGGGAACAAACCAGGTGGGATTGGCGGGTTTTGTTTTACTGGGGCAACGGTGCCTTCTCAATTAGATATATTGAGCATCCATTATCATCAAGTAACCTTACTGTCTCAATGTAAAAATTCTAAATTAAATGGAAATGAATGTGAACTCTGTGATTGAAGTCATTGAAAACTTAATGTATATAAATCATTTGCTACTGAGAGAGGGCGCTAAATGTTTGGGTCCCAAAGTCGTAATGGGGAAAATGCACAGAAATAACCATAACCAAAATGTTGAGAGGTAGACAGTCTATTTAAAAAAATAGTGTTGCTTTAAACATTTTCTCAGCGGGAACTTGGATTTATCAATTTCTTAGGATTTTCGATGATGAATGAAACTTTAAAACCGTGCAATGAAAACATAAACAGGTAAGGGTCATATTGATGACTTCAAAATCAGTAAATTTTGTAAAAAGGGGTGCCCTTTTAATTTGGATTAACCCAGCCTTGCTTACGAACGCAGTACTCGTGTGTACATCCATGCAATGTATGTACTACACGATATGGTCGATACAGATGTACAGGAGAGTACACACTGGGGCTGTAGTGTACTGTTGGTCTTTAAAAAATCACAGCACCTGAACAAACTTGGTATCAAGGGTAATTTTGTGTAATCAGCTCTGAATAGACTGAAATAAACTATTCACTCCCCAATTTTCATTTATTTTGTATTTACTTTATTTTTAATTCTTGTGTTTTGATTTTTATTATGATTATTTTGGGGGAGGAGAACTGTCAGACACATCAAAGAAACAAATCAGTCATTGATTTAGCTTTAAAATATTTTATTACACATTATTATGACAAATAAATTTGTAGAGACTTAACACTTGATTTCCCAATCCTTTAAATAGACAAAAGTACAGGATGAGCAAATGTTTAAAAAATAATTATTAGTTTCAGAAAAAAAAATCAATAATTGAAAAATATCACAAAAACCAATATTCAGATACAACCAAGGGCGTCGATCGCTACTGAAAAGTAGGGGGGACGGGCGAGCAAGTCTTGACAAAATACATCTTACATTATTTGCACCCCACACCATTACTTTTACATTTAATTTCTGTGTTACACTTTTTGTTCCCTATTTTTTGTTTGACCAGGAGGCTAGTTACAGGGGGTGATAATTTTAACAATAACATCATCCGAAATGGTGTTTGGGCCTGGGTTTCCCTTATGTAAAACCGAGATTCTACCAAATACAAACATGCTCCGGGAGTCCGGCGTTTATCGAGTGTCGAAAAAAACAAAATACTCCTTCTTCAACAAATCTTGTTATGGCCCAAACTGCTCCTATTTATTTTAATGGATTTTACTACATTTTGTGCATTGTGCGATGGTAAAAAAATGTAACACATTTGCACAGACATCCTTTGTGGAGGGATGTGTACCGTACATGTACAAGCATACACAAACGACGCATAACTTGAATGCTAACAAGGTAAGCGGGATTTTGGCGTTCATGTCTTGGACGAAACTTGTCGTCTATTGTCTGTATTAGAAACGGAAATAGACCCAAAATACCATTCTGCGCGTGGTCCATCAGAACAAAAGATGAAAATGAAGAAAACATTTCACCGTTTGTTCGCTATACTTTTATTTGAACAAAAATTGTAATGAAATATTAAATCTAGAAAATGGTGTCTATTTTTATATGTTGTTGCATATTTCTAATGAACAGTCAATCAAAAAGTGGGGGGGACATCTGATATGCTGTCCCCCCCAGTCTAAAAAGTGGGGGGGACATGTCCCCCCCGTCCCCCACCCATCGACCACCCATCGACGCCCTTGGATACAACAGAACTCTGATATGCTGTCAAAGTTAACAATAATGAACTTTATTATCCCACAATCACTATTTCTGTCTTTTGTTAATAGTTTGCAGTAAAGGTGGCTTTTAAGCCCACAAATCACTTGAACAAGGTTACAACACTAATGAAAATAGATCAAAAGTAGAAAAAGAATTGAAAAATATCAACAACAATTGGTTTGTATGGTTAGAACTGTAAGGGCTAATGTCAAGAGCTAAGAACTGAGGCCAATTTATAGCGCTGCTTAACATAACAGTAAGCAAATTTTCGTGGTATTAACTAAAGCAGACAAATTTGCTTTTGCTTAAGCGTAAGCGTATTTCAAAGGTTAGCTAGAAGATAAGGCAGCTTGCACGTTCAACATGGATTTGGTTTCCTTAATGTTAGGCCTACGTCATTCATTTTCATACAGTAAGCACCGGAAGGTTAGCATGCCTTTTCAGTGCTTACAGTAGCAGCGCTATGAAATTAAAACTTGCGCCGTAAGCACAAAATTTGCCTTTAAGCAGATCTATGAAAGAAAAACAAACCCCTCATATTATATAACCCCTTTTATGATCACACTTATATGCAATTTCCCTGAGGGTAATACACTATCCCCAGGGTTATATTGCTTAACTCTACTTTCAAGAAGGAAAAGCTATTTCTCAGATAATGGTTATTTCACAGAGCTTTTGCAGGGCTAGCATTTCATGTGTAAAAAGGTCAACCAAATGTTTCCAGGAAATTCCCTGGAATCTTTCAGGAATGAAACAGCATAAGAGAATTTTCATACTATTTCATTTGTCATACATATAATCAGTGTTGTATGACTCGAGTCCAGGACTCGGACTCGAGTCCGTCTCGAGTCACAATTTCGGTGACTCGGACTTGACTCGAGTCACGTCTGCAAAAGACTCGGACTCGGACTCGGACTCGACTATCATGACTCGGACTTGTCCCCGAGGACTCGTGACTCGAGTCACGTATTTTCACAAACAATACCTTTTTTAAATATTAAAAACAATTCGGATGATCCGATCGTCATTCCCGGAGTGCACATGGAGTTAACGTCTAGTACAATAAATAAGTACACTGTCGTATGGTGTTACAAGTAATACTAATAGTGTTCGTGATTATTGTGTAATGGCCATCTACGTACAGCGCGTGTATGTTTGATTCGTATGTTCAATACGCATAATAAGGCCGTGTCCGAAACGGCGACTTCGGCTACAACTACGGCTAGGGCGCGCGCGTCTGCCTATCCTTCAACACTGACAGACGCGCTGATCTAGCCGTAGCTGTAGCCGAAGTAGCTGGATGCACGACACCAGTATTATGCTGGTATTCTGTCAACGTAGCCACCATAGCCACTGCTTGTGCTCGGATGCATATTACCACTACCAGGGAAATGGCATGTCTGGTACCTGTAAAACACAGCCTGCATATTGCACTGTGATGGCTGTGTGTTGTTTGCACCAGTTTCTACACATGGTCGACACACACACACACACACGACGTCAAGTTTGGTCACGTCACTAGTAAAAAGTAGTACAACATTGTTTAAATCATGGCATCTGCCGTTCCGCCCCGTATTGTTTCTTTTGGTTATACCAACTTTAACAAAAACTTTAACAGAACTTTGTTTCAAATAAATGTGTTTTATTTTGTCATTTCCAATTCTTATTTTACGACATTTGGTTTGCAATCAATATTTAAACAAGTGACTCGTGACTCGGACTCGGACTCGGACCAAGTGACTCGTGACTCGGACTCGGACTCGGACCAAGTGACTCGGGACTCGGACTCGGACTCGACCCAAGTGACTTGAGACTCGGACTCGGACTCGACACGGGTGACTCGACTACAACACTGCATATAATTAAAAGCAACAATATGTCTATCCTATTTCAAACCGTTCAATACGCAAAGAAAGCGTATGATAACAATTCATGAGGAACAGTGACAAGAACGAACCATTGTAACAATAAAACTAATCTTCACTAAAAAAATCAACTGCATTTTCCCCAGTTGTTTGTGCTTTTTTAATATTATGAAAAATTGCCCCTAAAATACCAAAAAGAGCAAAAATTTCTTCTAACTTTACACATGAAAAACACAGCTGGTTTGGGGTTGAATACATGAAAAGTTTACCAGAGCGGGGTTTGAACCAACAACAGCAGGTTTAACATGCTGGCGCTAAACCAACTGAGCTATCTAGCCCTATGTTGGCAGTCTCTCTATTTTTTCAATTTCTTTGTTTGGGGGTGCCAGTCAGAAGCCAGTAGATAGCTCACTTGGTAGAGCATCTGCATGCTAATCCGGAGGTCGTTTGTTCAAATCCAGGTGTAGTAAATTTTTCTTTGTTTAACCCCAAAACATTTGTTGAATGTCAAGACAGAAAACTCAGTTGGTATTGAATATTCAAAGCCTTTTCTGGTTGCCTGGTTACATGCTCCTGATAATGATCTTAATAGAACTGTAAGCTTAAATAGCCGCTCTATGTGAACTGACATTGGCACCAGTGGTGTTCATACACACAATTTGTATTGAATTAGAGTTAACACATTAGGAACAAACAAAAACATTTCAAGAAAACGAGGGAGACAAGAATTAAAACACCTAATTAATGGGATAAACATTGTTCACAAACAACTACTTATCAATTACAAACCTTCAACCTTTAGTTTTGTAAAAAAAACCATCGCCACAAAAATTACTTGCCATAATATTTCCTTGTTGAATTTTAAGTCAACTTAACAAAAATATCTGAACAATTCTTAAACCTGAAATTACTTTGATCACTTTCAATCAAACACTCAATGTTTGCATTTTAAACTTATAAATTCAACCGAGGTTGGAAAACTATGGAAAGCCACAACTGCAAATCAAAAACAGATAGCCATAGTTTGTAGCAATCAATGTTACACAATTATTCAACAATTGTGTTGAATTTGTTGGAAACAAATCAACGAATCATGGAATCTTTCCAGAAATTGTTGGATTTGGTCACAACATTTTTTTACACGATTGAATGTTTTGCTAACATTCGGCCGTCCATGCCAACCGGCGCAATTTGTTTATCAACAATGGAAAGGTCTATACTGGCCATATTCTTATCAAAATGGCAGTTTTGCACGTTTTATATTTGTTATACTTTGTATACAGGAAAAAGGTTTTAGGTACACCCTATCAAACTTAAAGTCTAATAGTATTAGTAGCAATTAAAAGACACATTTTACTGTATGTTTATACCATAGAGCAAGGAACAGATACTAGTGCACCTCAAAAGTAGTGATTATTGTACAATTTTTTTAACAAGACTAGTTTACAAATTTAAATACAACAGGTTTTTTTTTTTACTTCTTAAAAATTTTTCTAAAAATCCCTGATATAAAAGCTAAAGACACTTTAAGGCCAAGTAAAAAAAAATAGAGTTTCTCGTCCCCCGCCCGCCTCTTTTTTGGCCGCCGCCTCCTTTTTTAGTATTTACTATTTCCAGAAAAAAAAGCAAAAAAAAACAAACCCAAAAACCAACAAATCTTACATTGTAAATCAGATTTTTTTGAAGATTTAAAGCAAAAATCTACTTTTTGGGATAAAACTGAGTGACATCTCTGATATTTTGAATCTCCTGAATCCAATTAGATGGGCCAAAATAGCAGCTTTGCCTCAAGAATTCACAACTTTCTCATTTCAATAGTCTCAGGTGTGCAGTCCCTAGCTACATGTAGTTGAGGGCTAAAAGTGATTTTCCTGACTTAAAGGCACTGTACACGTTTGGTAATTACTCAAAATCTATATTAGCATAAAAACTTACTTGGTAATGAGCAACGGAGAGCTGTTGATAGTATAAAACATTGTGAGAAACGACTCCCTCTGAAGTAACATAGTTTTTGAGAAAGAGGTAATTTCTCACTAAAATAATAAAAGACTTCTGGCCAGAAGCCTTTTATTCCTATCTGAAAGCACACTAATTTGTACAACAAGGGTGTTTTTTCTTTCATCATTTTCTTGCAACTTCAATGACCAATTGAGCCCAAATTTTCACAGGCTTGTTATTTTATGCATATGTTGGGATACACCAAGTGAGAATACTGGTCTTTGACAATTACCAAACGTGTTCAGTGCCTTTAATATATCATCCGTGTCTTGGCACCAAACTCAGCTGGGCGCTCTTTTCAGAGCGGGCAGCAACTGTTGTCGAAGGTGATGGTGCTGCGATTCTGCAGTGAAGGGTCTTACAAATCATTTGTTTTGTCATAAATTGCATCAGTATACTCAAATATCACAATAGCTGTGAATAAATATACCATACCTTGGCAAGCCATATTTAGCATGGCGGCCATCTTGGAAAAAATAGCTAAAAATAGAAAAATAGTAACTAGTAAAGCCCTGCCTCCTCCTCTTTTTGAAAAAGTCCGGACGAGAAACTCGCTACTTTTTGTACATGGCCTAATAATAACTAATCAACAAACACAATTTAAAAATTAAATTTTTAACCTTAGTTTTAATAATTAATCAAAAATAAAACTAGTTTTACCTTGAAATATTGGATTGTTGTTGAGCTGAGCTTGCCTTCCAGTCATAACAAAAACCATGTGCTCCTTCCATGTGTGTGAAATGTTTACATGCACAGGTACCCTGACTTCTCATTGACTATGCCAAGGCATGCACTGCACCTGAAGGGAACCAGGTTATCAATAATTTAAAATAATAGAAACAGGTAAAACATTACAATGTCTGTTTAACATTGTTTGTTAAGATTACCTTAAATTTCCCTGAATATATGTTTATTTTGCTAGAAAAAAAGAACATTATTTAGATTCAAAATATAAAATAAATAAATAATAAACAGCGCCCCCAATGTTCATGGCTTCCTCAATTTAACTGTTTTTTGCAGCATGTGGCCATCTTGTACATGTACACTGTACATTTACATGTGCATGCAGTTAATAAAATAAATTAATTATTATTTTGAGAGAACCCTTAAGCTTCTTCTGATGAAAAGTAATTTTATGGAGTCTGGGTTCAGGTAAAATGAGCTTTTTCATCTGGTTGTAATAATAAAGTCACCTATTGACTGTACTGGTCCTTGACCTTGTTCTATTGTTGTAGTATACAGTATGATGATCTGATCATGATGATTGAAATGATATACCTTTTGGGGTTTTGAACATAAAAATACTTGCATATAAAGATTTTTAATTAACCCTTGGTTTCCACTGTCCTGTTACATTATCAGATCTAGTTGTGTTTTGGCTTCCCTTGATGACAGTTTATCATAGGACCAGGCAGGCCCTAGCTGTAGCTCCTTACAACATTTCTTTTGTATTATCAATTTTTATAAATACTTCTACAATCAAGTTTGACCCCCAAACTAAGGCACCCTGTACTCAGTTTAAAGGAATTAGACTTTTGCTATTGTACTTGCATCCCAGGCAACGTGTTTCTGCAATTAGTACGTAATAATTATGTTGTGACAAGCTTGTTGTCTGCACGTTTTATTTTCATTTTATCAAATTGTCGTAAGTAATTGAGGCAGTCATGTTGTCTACACGTTGTATTTTGGTAAAATTAAAACGTAATGTTTAAGTTTCGGCTATACAGTATTGTTTTGGTATTGTCAAACGGCTAAGCTTTGGTGATCACGTTGTTATCACCTTGTTTTTTGGTATAAAAAAAAGAAAAGTAGTATTCAAGTGTGACAGCATTGTCTCAACCATCATGTTTTAGGCCTTTTAGTTTTATCACAACATAGTATCTTTGTTTTTACCATCACATTGTGAAAATGTATTTTAGTTTATTAAAGAATAACAGACAAATCAAATTATTTATGTTTTGACCATGACATCGTAAACACTGTACAATGTATTTTGATTGTATTGGCGAATCATTTATGTTTACACCATAATGTTGAGTAGCTGCTTGAAATATTGTATAGTCCAACTGAATGTACCAGAAGCATAACTTGCTGGTCAACATTTTTGTCTGGCTATTGTTTTGTTTGTGTTTTCATTTGCAGAAAAATCGGCAATGCTTGTACTTAACTCTGCTAGTGTACATATACTGTACTTGCATTATAATTAAATTTTGTCTCATTTTCTTTTATTCCAGACTAATTTGTCAACATTCCTCATGACACATTTGGACAACATGAGGTGAACACCAGGTACAAACAACATGTGGCAGCAAGTTGAAGATGTAGAGGCATCACAGAAAGGCAATGTACTCCTTGACACTATTGGACCCAGACATATTCTTAACATCTATAAACAGTTACATGTAATTGAACTGATCAAACCATGGAGGATTACATCAAGTAGTAGATTCTAATGATGGCCCAAATGGACTGCTCATAACACAACACAAAAGGTAACCAAGGAGTACTGCACTTAAAATCCAATAGAACTCATGTACAGCTCAGAGAGAAGTTTGCTGCTGTAAATGCTAACATTCAATTGAGAACCCCACAAACTTGGAACAGTGCTTACCACATAAATCTCTACAATGTTTTAAAACGTGTGTTTAACAGCCCCAAACACTGTGAGCACATTGCAAGACACTTTTACAAATGAACAAGTTATGCTCAACTTAAAATTCACAGTACTGGCAGACAGGATGAGTAGACATTACATCAACAGAAAGCCCAATAAACTTAGTTCAGCTTGCAGCAAATTATGCTGTATCTACTTGTACATGAGAGACTAAATAGAGTACATAATTTTATAGAGTTGTATTCCGAAACTACAATTGCCCTGCAAAAATTGCTCATTGATGTACAACAGGAGGGAGTGTAGCACCTGAACTCAAATGTTATTTCCATCCAACTCAACTCGGCTACACAAACCAAGAGCTTGTTGCACTAAAGTACGTTGTACCTGTAAAACTTGCAGGACTTGCTTGAAAGACTAGTGCACTTTTACAGAGTTGTGCTCCTATACTAGAAAAGCTCTGTAAAAGTGCTCAATGCTAGAACATACAAAGTAAATTTGATGTCCATCAAGGAGGAATGTGAAGGAAAAAACTGTGACAATCATCCAGTTTACCACAGGAACCAAGAGAGTTTGAGTCCAGAAGAATTAAATATGTGATAGACAAACAGACTGCATGATAAGCGCTGGACATAAAACTTCTCAACGGGATGACTGCAGTCGTTGATGTGGGGCATTTTACAATTTGTTACTCAAATATTTGCTACGATCAACTATGCAGAGGACTCACTTCAGAAATAAAAAAACTGTGTGCCAAGCGATTAAATCTACAGCCCCTTTGAGGAAACGCAAGGAAATCATCATCAAGAGGAATGTGTTGGAACTTAGAATTCTCCGCAACATTTGGAATGACATTGATTAGGAGTGTGTTTTGACTGATGAAGATTGCATTTTTCCTTTAAAAGCGATTAATATGTGTCTTGAATACTGTCTGTTGAGTCTAATGATGACCGACATTTTTGACTTGGTTGGTTACAGCGAAAATGTCTTGGTTACCTCTGGTTGATTGTCTACATATTCAGCATTGTTAAACCAGCTAAGGAGGGGCTACTATCCTGGATTGATCTGCTGGTTGGTCACCAATGATGTTAGTCTGACAGTTGCTCATTTTAATCAATCAACTTCAAAAACTTTCAACACACTCTCAAACTGTTAATCAACTTTGAATTGGTTACCTGTACATCCTGTGTGGAGAATATCTACATGTTGTATGCTCTACTTCTTCTCCCATGTCCATCTGCTTTCTAGTATACCTGAAGTTAACTTGACAGCATTCCACTTGTTGTGTTGCACATATTATTAGCACAGTCAACAATGTTCTGTCGGCAGCTGCTTGTGGAGTACTGTGTTTCTCCTTCCCTGGTTGTTTCCATCTGAGCTTTGCTCTGAAACATTCTCATAGGACTCTTCAGCTCGTGTAATATCAAGCAGCTCTCACCATCATCAGTGAATTGAACCAGTTGCATACAGTGTGGGGTACACCGTTTCCATCTCACGATCATGGCATCCACCAGATTATCCCCCAGTCAAGTTTGCCTGAAACTCTCCTATGACTCTACTCAGCCTACGAAATGTGCTCCAGCTTGCACTACAGTTTCCTTCCACTACGGTAGAGCATCCAGCAGGACTGAATACATGCAGTTGCTCAACAACTAGGATATACTTCAGATGTAATGAAATAAGGTATGTGTTAATTAATATACTAATAAAAAATTTGGTTTACTTTCAGAGCTTTTCTTTATATTCTGTAACACCTGTACAAGTAAATGAAAATTGGCAAAGATTTGTGGATACATTTAGGTGACATGCACAATGCTAACTTGGCAGCTACATGTATTATTGCATTGTGTCCAGTTTGGAAGCAACTTCATCAATTTGATAAGTAGCCGTTTACAATGGACCTAAATTTATCTTGCTTTCAGTAAGACAGCTTTGAAGTCTAAAGGACTACTTGTTGTAAAGGGCATCACGAGCAGGGAAGTAAAAAGCCTTGCCTCTTACATAGGTTGCCATGAAAATAGAGATTTGGAGAATTTTTGAATGTTTCTC
Source organism: Leptasterias polaris (assembly GCA_037783415.1). Classification (NCBI taxonomy): domain Eukaryota; kingdom Metazoa; phylum Echinodermata; class Asteroidea; order Forcipulatida; family Asteriidae; genus Leptasterias; species Leptasterias polaris. The sequence goes on from JAZGTN010000020.1 coordinate 16,545, forward strand.
TAACATAGATTATTCCTAGAAATGTTAAGCTGCACAATGCGGGTAGATTACATTACCTATTGGTTCTAACATTAATTTTATAAAGTTTTTAACTAACACAATTCAATTCAAGCTGTTTAGTCAAAATAACTATAAACTGAAAATGAGAGTTCACTTTTTTGATGCTTAGGACAGATGTATACAACCCGTCAACTAAACTACCGACCTACAGCCAGCAATCTGTTCAAGCCATCTCATACACTGGATGATCTCAATATTGCATGCTGCTGCAAAGAATCAAAGTCAGTTTTCTGCTTTTGTTGTGTCTCCAACTTGACTTGATGTGAGGATGATTTCACAGGTAAGTTATTGTATGATTAGAATTATACCAAAACCATTGTCATATTTATTCATTGTACAGACAGGCTACTGTCTGCACAGCCAAAGATCATAATGCCAAAGATCATTATGATCTAAAGATCATAATGACTAGTTTTTATGATCAGTCAATCCTACTTGCAGCCACTTTGCTATATAACAGTCACTGATTATTCACTGACTATTGTTTCAAATATATGTTATCTTCCTTTGATAGATTTCACATGAGGATCTACAGTCTCAACATTGGCCAATTGGCACAACCCTCCCTGATGTGGTTCACCGTCTCTATGATGCAGACAATTTCAGCACAATGGTAAGTGGCAAACATACCTTGTACTCTTTTAGAAGATGTTTTCTTACTACACAATCAAGATAAAGCAAGGCACCAAACCAACGATATATCTTGATTGTTGCGTTGCACTGGTGCGACGCTATGCACTCTTCTCTAATGTTGATACAGACAGATTACAGGTACATGCTTGTATATAACTCCTGAGGTATACACCACTTGTCAAATCTTCCAATAGTTACTATGTTTCCTTGTGTATTATTTGCAGAATCAAGTATTCAAGTGGAAAGGAAGATATTCAAGATGTACTGCTTGAGGAGATTGACATCATTTCTGAAAGGATTTTCTGAACACTGAAACAACATCAACCCATGGAGCAAGACTCTACACCAAGTTGGAGGAGACCAACATTGCAACAAAGACTCTGTGGACATGAATAAACCCAACCTCACTGTTTGCTTTGAGATGCAGCTAGAGTTATCTAATGCTACATTGCAAAGCCTGGATTGGAGACAGAATTCCTGAAGACTCTCTGAACACTTGAGATACAAATGAGATGAGAAGGATACATCAGTTCTGTACAAACACCAGTGTATGCAGCGCTAGATACTTTTCTTGACCCACATTGACAGTGCACTCTTTGGAACCTCAATGTGATCAACATACAAGGACTAGACCGTTTGTACAGTACCTAAAAACCAATGAAGCAATGTCAAATGTAGACTTCAGGGGAACACTTTCTTCAATCAGTTAATATACCTTAGCTAATTAATCATTTAAGTAAAAACTTTGCATTAAAGTTGCATGGCCCAATTTGTGCCAAAGAAATTGTTAAAAATAAAACCTGAGCAAATTTTGAAAGAAGATGCTGTTTCAAAAAGAAAAACATAAATCAAAGTTTCAAGGATAGTACACAAAATACATGTAACATGTAAAATTGTTTGCACATGGCTGATGGACCCTGACAATTAATATTTAGCTTTTAATTAGGACTGCCATATTAGTGGCACATTTTCAAGCAATACCTTAAACAAAAGTTAATAACTTAATCAAATCTATAAAAACAAAACTATTTAAAAATTTGAATCTAAATTATAAGTCAAATTGGCCAACAATCGGACCTAGCATCTTTAAAACATCTGTAGCATTATGGGATTAATCTGTTCATGCATGAACATCAATAGGATTAGTGAAGTAAAATAGCTTGAACTAGGAGAAATGGTGTATCTTAATATTTTTGCAAAGCCTTCTAAAACAAACAATTGTAAGAGGTTAGCTGTTTTAAAAACAACAGCAAATAAATTGTCTGTGAATACAAAGTAGCATCTCCCTAAAACCAACAAGTGTACTAGAAAAAATACAATATGTAGGACTAGAACAGAAAAGCAACTTCTGAATAGGTTGCCAATAGGAGTAATAAATTGGACAGGACCCAAACAGTAGTTTCTGAATAGGTTATCAAATAGGATCTCGCTTCAACTATCAAGAATACTAAACGGGACAGGACCCCAAAAGAATATTTCCTACTAATTTGTCAATACATGTAGCATTTCACGAAAAGTAACTAGTGAACTAGTTTTCAAATTGTCTAAATCTATGATTAAGAACAATGATCAATGAGAGGAAGATGAGCAGAGTACTCTTTTCGAAATGTCAAGACTCTTCTATATATCAACCCTTGTTCTTCTCACAACCAACACTTCTCCTGAAAGAGATTGAATTCATGAGTGATATCCATCAATCTAGTTCTTACTTCATGAACCATGCAAATACTTACATCGTACTTAATGAGAAGAAAGTTCATGTTCAAAAGAGTGCATTCAATGTTAGTGTTTATAACTTGATAGCCCTATGATAGGATAGTGCAGGAGTTTTTACAAAAATCTTGTTAGTTTATGCTTTAAGGGAAGTGCATTCAAGTCAACATAGGACATAGGAATTCATGCATGAACAAAGGGTAATTAGTATTTTTTTAATTATTTGTAGCTCTTAATAATGCTATGAGCAGCCTCTCACAGCAGGCCCACATGAACAGGGGTTGGAGACTCCATACACTATCTTAAGAAAAATGTTTACCTGAACAAAATTGTAACACATCAAAACAAAAAATCTATTTCGAATTCCTTTTGAGGGGCACTGTGCTCTTAGATGTTTGTGTCTAACTTTCATGACAGTGGCACTGGCTGTTGTGTTTGCAACACAGGACCAAGAACCACATGGCAAATGTGTGTTCTTGCACACCTGTCTTAAAGAAATATGTACTTTTCAAAAATCAAGTTACTCCAAACAAAAACAAATCATGCAATACGCAAGGAAGATTAGAGGTCCATTGGATTCAGAGGTAAAAAAATTCATACTTCTAGTGTTGTTCAAATTACACAAAATCAGACATTTTGTATGGCTGACTTGTGAGAGGCTGGTCTAGCTTACATTATAAGTTAAGTTAATTATTTTGTTGGAGAGTGGAGGGTGAGTTTAATTGCGCTGTTGGTAGCTGGGTACAAGATTGGTCAATAATGTACTTCTTAACTTAAAACCTAAGACTAAAAAAGTCAGACATTTATATTGACAAATATCTAGAGAATTTGAATTGTAAAATACCTTGGCTGGACTAGCTGATGTTATTGTCATCTCTACCTTACTGAACTAAACAACACTTTAAAGAAACTTTTACAAACGCAACATTTATCATAAATGGTCTACTCTTTTTAGCAGCACAGACAAAATAGTCCATAAAGTTAAAATCAAAATTCTGGATCTTCCTTTTACATTCATGGCAGTTGCCACATGGTTGTTTTTTGCCAATCTTTTTCAATGATCAATGGAAAGTTATTTGTAAAATGTTATCAATGGCATTCATGACACCCTTCCAAAGCAAATTTCAAGTTTCTCTGATCTATTATAATGAGGCCAAATAGATCTCTTTTCTTACCAAACTGATAGGCTTATGAGAAAAAACCTCAGTTTACACCTTCATGTTGCATTTCATTGTAATTTGTTTTTTAATTAAGCTCTTCTGAAGTACATTAGCCAATCTTGTATCCCATATTTTGAATTTTTAGCAGCATTGACAAATTGTCTTCAAAAGCTGACATCTAATTTTTGGATCTTCCTTTTACATTTCAAAGTCAAAAATGACACATTTATTTTGCTCATCTTTTCTGGTAAACAATTATGTTACTAATGGAAAATTATCTTGTACTTTACCAACAGCGTCTGAATGTATCCCCTCCCCTTTTACGGCACCCCGGTGCATGCAAGCCATCTAGGTGCTTGCACGAGTGTTTGCCGCCCGCAGGTGTCGGCAGGCTGGTCAGTGAGTTGCCCTCAGTCTGCATTTAACTGGCGTTTGGCTGTTTGTGGTGTGTCAACCTTCCCAATCCTGTGGTCTGGATGAATCAAGGACCCAAAGTTGGCTACAACATGGTAAGGGTCTTTTGAACTATAATAACCAGTTTTCTTTCCACAGAGGAGGATGTATCCATCTTCCACTCCGGGCATTGTACATGGACAAAACACCTTCAACACCTACCCTGAAATTCTCACCTGTAATTTCTGGACTTCGAGTTGTCTCATGAACCTCCGATCCATGACGGTGAAATATGAACTAATGGAGCACATTTAGAGTTGTTCTGACATCTGTGTGATAACAGTCACTATCTCGGCTTGCCAATCATGTAGATAATGTCTCAATCTAATACTCTCTGCTCTGCATTTCAATTTAAACTCCCAAATTCAATTTAGATCTCAACTTTTACATCTTGTAGTTTTGAAAATTTAAAAGCCCAAAGAAATTATGAATTAATTCAAATGGCTTAGGAAATGTTTTTCTAGAGAAATACAATCTTTGAACAAAGAGTTAAAACAGAAAAACCAAACCTACTTCATGAGCGCAAACAGTAATAAACTACATTCAAGTAATGTTATCTAGCTTAACTTATAAATAAATAGGCAAATTAGTACGTCAAATAAAATCAGACAATTAGAATAATTATATTTTGGAAAAAGCTAAATCAACTTTTAAGAATCACTTTTGATCATGTTATGATCATTGAAAGAAATAGGCAGCAAAACAATCTAACTAAAAACAATAAAAGGCTTTAAATATTAAAAATGGAACTTTGTTGCACAAAACTGCAACTTAAAGATTTTACTTTAAAAAAAACAAGTGCCTGTGGAATTCTAGAGCGCTAATCTACCTCCAGTTAAGTCAAAATTGTTGCCATTTTAACAACTTCGCACGAAAGTTGTTGCTAACAAAATATCTAAACTTGTCATACTAGCAAAATTAAGTTTGAATTCAAACTTCAAAAACAAATCCTAAGAGGAGGCAATTATAGACATCCAAACTAAATTCTGAACATCTTTATGTTCAAATAAATCCAAAATTATAAGGGATATCAAAATCACATTCAAGTCGAAATGTGCATTTTGTCCACAGTCGTGAAGAAAAAAAGTTCTTGAGAGAATAGACTAAAGTTAGATGGTGAATCTAAAACCGACTTTCTTGTGCATATATCTTTTCATTCATAAGCTTTTGTAAAAATCATCAGCTTAAGCAAAATATATTATGAAGGTTTCCTTCACTGTTCCACTGAATAGAATTGGAAAAGGTCAAAATTGTCTGACATCCAGACTCAAAATTTACCAGTAAGAGGACACCAGTTTAGAGGGCGCCAGTCTATGTTAGACATCAGCCTCATATTGGTTGTCATCAGCCTCATATTGGTTGTCATGAAGTTGAGTGTTAGAAAACCAAGATTAAAAACCAGAAAGATTTAGAAAGACATCCTTTCTTCAGTGGCTTTTTAAACTGTATTTAACTTGTAGCCCTAAAAATAACAAACATGTTAAGTTGAGTGTTGCAGTCAAAAAAAAGAAGTTTTAACAACGATATTACTTAAAATTGAAAAGTAATAAAATAACAGTGCCGGATTTGAATGTTGATCTTTCTGGCTCGACTGCAACACAAGGTCCCACATAGGGGATAAAATGGGATGCCAAACTCTTCAAACATCTGTAAAACAAAATGTCCTGGTGTGGAGATAGAGAGCACCATACTATAACTAGGGCTGTAAATAGGGCGATGTGGTGGGTCCCTCAGTATCCACAGAAACTGTGGTGTTAGACACGGAGGTCTCAGTCCTGTTAGATAGGTCCATGGTAACTTTAATTGAAGTTGGAATTCATGTACTGTAACTATACATCCTCAATGTGTATCTAGGAGTAGTATGCATAACGGATAGTCTTCAATCAAAGGCAATACCAAGCATTAAGGGTCTTAGGATAATGAGATGGTATGAAAAGACCGGAGGGTTGTTACGGCCAGAATGTAACAACCTTTTAGATGAAATCAAGGCATGGCCATATCAATAAGTTTGAAATCAAGTCATTTTGGCATTGGGCAAAAACCTGCTTTTGAATCACATGAAATTGTGCTCTGGACTAGCCAAGATGGCTGCTGTAAGAAACGCTTACCTTAAAGATGCTACTGCCTCTAAGAACAGGTTCAAAACTTGCTTACTGCAGTGAAGATAGCAGTTGATATTTCTGTGAAATAAAAGAAATGATGCACAAAGAGACAATGATGAAATCAAACCATCTTGTCAGATGCTGGTTGTTATCAAAGGGAGATGACAGTCCCAACAAGAAGACAGAAATCATGGACTGCAGCAGGCACAGCCTTTGTAAAATCACACTGGGTGAATAGAGAGAGCATTTTAAACAAACAGTTACATTTATTCTGAAGTTTTAATAGCTGATTCAAGCTAAACAATTATGCAAACAAAATCCTAGTAGTTTGCCAGTGAAGTAAAACTAGGAACAACTAGAACAGTCACTCTCAGGGAAACTGTTCAATTTCAGTAAAGTACTACCAATCCTGTCCTGCCATGCCTTGAAATTCTCTTGAAGGGTCACAAACTTTCTCAATGTTTTGATGAGGCCCGCTCAACTAAATTTTTGTGGCCTATAGATAGAATGAAAACTGAATGACCAATACACTATCTGGAAGAATGTATTTGGTCTAAATTCAGAGCTAAGCCAAAGCTCCATGTTTTCCAAAAATAGAAAAATTTTAGACCTAAAAAATGACCCCGTCATTTTGATAAGGATGTCCTGAAAGTCCTTTACCATTTTTGTTTTTTTATGTGGTTGCCATGAAAACATTGTTTTTTTTGTCTTTTTTCCTCAGAATTTCAATTTGTTTGTTCAATACCAGCGTAGAGATAGTCAAGGATTTAAAATAGATTGTTACTCCTTGGGTTTCCTTGAGTAACAAAGACTCTTACTCAAACATAACCTCATTGATGAGGTGATGCTGAAAGTGCCTTACCCCTGGTCAATGCAGCAACATCAATTTCAGAATCTCATGATATCCAGAATCTCATGATATCCAAATTCTGTCCAAGCAACTCATCCAAATCTTGGCGCTGCAATGATGCTCAGTAGTAGTCAGTTGTTTAAATTTCAACCTGGAATGACAAAAACAATGTTTATGAAGTGACGTACAACATTCATGGCATAGATTTGAATCTTTAAAAACTTTTTCACTTTCAACCTGGTTGGAAACAAAGTGATATCATTGTGCTGAAGAAATGCCACTACCATGTTAGCACATTGAGCATCAAAACACCTTTTTTGATCAGTGATAGAAACACAATTTCTCCTTCTAAATTGTACACATGTATATGTACAATTTGTCAAATTATTATTGACCCTTAAACCCTAGCAGTGCCCGGTATGACAAATATGCAATGCCGTGCATCTTAAGCTGTAAATAGCTATTTTTTAAAACTTACAAATCAAATTCAAAAACAATTACTGAATCAGTCGAGGCATACACAAGTCCAAAGCTGATTTCTCAAGCTTAACTTTTATCACAGCTTGAACGTACACAAAAGTCATAGCCTAATCTTATTTGGACCGGATGCTGCTAGGGTTAACTTTAGAGGTGAAGGACTTTCAGGATATCATAAAAACCCTGCTTGGTATTGTTCCAACCTTGTTCCCTCCAACAGCCCATGTTAACTAGAGTGGTTTGCAAAGAAACAATGGTTGGAATTCCTTGAGGTATATGAGTCAATCTACTTTCTTATGGCACCACACTACTGGTGCAAGTGTAGATTTGGACTGTTTGTACACTGCGCATAATACCATAACTCCAATGCAACCTACTATTGTTGGGGGTGAAGAACTCTAGAGAAAAAATAGGCAGATACAGTTGGTTTGTTGCCCAACACTGGTCAATCTATCATTAAGTTACATACTTGTCTGCCATTATGGAATGTCAGACAGGTATTCCAAAATACAATGAATGCAAACTTGAGGTACAGAATGCAAACTTGAGGTACAACCTGACAAACTGAACTTGCAAACCACATTTGAAGTGTCCCATGTTTATAATGTAGGGAGGATCACAACTGGAACAAGGTTGGTATTGACCTATCGTCATTTGCGCCCTGACCATATTCTTAGGGAAACATTTTGTGTCTTACATTGAACACAGATTAAAGGTTGAAGTAGGCCTACACATTGACATGTACGTTAACAGATCTGCCTTGTATGTTGAGCAGCTTGCACAACATTGAGCATTCAAACATGTATGGCAACTTGCCTCCTACATCCATGAGAACATTAGTGAAGCACAGTTCATTCCTGTGTACATGTGTAACATGAATGAGCATGTCTATGCAAAAGCAAAGACAGTCCTAGATCATAGATGAAATGATCTTCAAAACCAATTGTTCACAAAGGAAGCTTGATCACAAAACAGTGTGACAGGCAAAAGCTCCATTGCATTCAATGGAAGACACCATATGAGATTGTTGCCTAACATCTTCTAGGCAACTGAAAACAGCTAAAGGTAATCATACCTCAAAGCTGTCACAGTGGAAACTAAAAGTGTTTACAACTGACACATAAATGGAAAAGCTCAAATTGTGCAACTTCTTAGAGGTAAACAAAATGAAGAAATGAAGAAATGATGAAAAATGCACACGTATAGGGCTACCTACTTAAATGATGTCATGACCATAAGGTCTATAACAAGTTGTAAAAAGAGGGCCCATGAAATGTAAGCACGAGTCACATGATCTAGACTTGGGAATGTCCCTTTGTCTTTGATCAGGATGGTCATAATGAAGACGCAAAGATAAATGACGATAGGTCAATATCCTTTGATTGAAGACTATCTACTAAGCTCCATGCATTTTAGGGCTGTATACACCATTGGTCTTTGCCAAAACACAAAGTAATGCCACAACAGTTTAGAGAGAAACATCACTGCTAAAAGAGTATTTGGTAACGTTTTTCATGGAAAAATGAACAATCATCACAGTTTTTTAAGAGTACAGTATTTGATGTCATTGCCAAATTGCTTAATCAAATAGAAACAATCCAAGAACTCATTAAGGCAGCCTGCAAAAGGAAAAAAGAATGATCACCAAAGTTTTTGAACAGTCCAGTATTTGATACACAGTCGAATTGCTCAATCAAATAGAAATAATCAAAGAAATTTGATAAAAAGGCAGCCTACAAAATGAGAAATGATTGATCATCAAAGTTTTTGAACAATACAATATTTGATATTGTTGCCAAATTGTTTGATCAAATAGAAATAATCCAGGAACTGATTAGAAAGGCAACCTGCAAAAACCGGAAATGCTTCACTTGAGAAAAAATATTGAAATTGATGTTTGGTTTCTATATTAGTGGAGTCAAGGAGCGCTCACCTTTACACAAAACAAGGAAAATATTTCCTTTTTGTTGGAGTAGCAACATTTCAATCAGAGAAATTAATTGAATACCAAGGATTGCTGAATGCAAACCTTGAATATTTATTCCCTTGTCAAAAATCAAACTTAAATGGATTAGGTATATCGATGGCGACTCAATACCAATGGTGTATACAGCCTTTAGTCATACAGTAACATTCACAACTAGCCACTTTGCATAGTAAGTAACAGGACAGATAGTACTATTTGTTGGCATCAGGACAGTAGAAATTTGATTTAATGCTGAAAATAGGAAATGTACAACCAGTAGTTTGAGCTCTTTAAACATGGTAGATGATGGTAGTAGTTCATGTATAGGACTCACCATCAGTAACATCCCTGTAAGTACCACACATTTGGGCAGAAGTTGTCATGCATGTTGTGGATGGTAGTTTTAAAGTTAACAGAATAGATGAGAAGTAGAAGTAGCTCACTTGAAATTCATCAGTGGGTCCAATTCTGAGGATAAACAATTAGATACTTGTTACACCACCACGGTCAGTTAGTTAGACTGAAGGACTTGCAATTACAAGGTTGTAGTTCGAATCCGGCCAAGCTAACCGCTGATTTCACAATGACTAGAATTAGTATTGTCATCCTGTTACTGAGTCACAATTTATTGATTTGTGCAATTCATAATCATAGACGTTAAGCCAATGTTCGTAGGAGAGAGATTGGCTATTGCCAGCTTGGCATTCATGTCCTCTTGTGGGAGCTTTGCCAAGTTCCCTTGTTGGGAAGATCATCTAATCAAACAAACAAACAAACAAATCCAGCTTGATGCATTAGAGGTTAAGAAAATGGTACATGTTTAGTGTACCTCCAAAATCGGGCAATAGTTTTAAGCACAGATCAGAAAAATGCTGATAATTCACCATGACTACAGGTACCATGGAAGTTTTTAAAACATAGGGGTAAAACAAGCACTAGTAGTTTGGTTTCACAAAAGAAATTATGAAACATCCTAACCTCAGCAACAGACATAACGAGATATTTGTAGCTTCTTTGTGTGTTATTCTATCACCATTCTAGGTAGGAAAACAGCACAACAGAATATGGGTCACTGTGTTTTAAGTGTGCTTGGGACAGTCTTCTCAATCAAAATAAACAGTGATCCCATTAGGCTGCAATTTAAATGAGCAGCATAGGATAGATCCTCCTATGTAATGAGCATGTATGAAGCTACTCAAAGTAAAGTCTATGGTACAGTAACAAGATGCAGTTTTAACCGCTTTGCTGTAATGTAGATGTAGAGTAGTGTACCATTGGAACTAGAGCAGGCCTTGGGGAATTTATTTAATTAAGGTTTCAATTCTTGGAATCTGGTCAGACAGAAATTGTAGTTAGTAAGCGAAATGTGAGACTCTCGCTAGAAAGTGCCAATGATTCAGTTGGTGGTTACAGATAATCCACAATTTTAGTTGAACAATAAGAAACTGTAACAGACATGATATTCCGTGATATCGGGTTTCCGAAATGTCTATACCATGTAGGTCAGCCATTTTGTTTAAGAACATTGTCCTGTTTTTTTTCCAGAGGACCTATTATTATACCTGTTGTATGGCCATTGGCCTTAAGTTGTATGTAATGTGTACCCATTACATAATTCTGTAAACTACTTGTAGGTTTCATGTGGGATGTTTTCCCAACTGTGGTGATACTAAAGAAAGTGTGAGTCTTGCCCTTTTTTCTTTTCTTTCAGGAACCCAATTTTTTAAATCCTTGGGTTCCTGCACAGATTGCTTTAACATGTGAAGCAGGCAAACACCCTTTCAGCTAATCAGTAGATTTCTGCTTTTTCTCTGTTCAGTGCTGAGAAAACTTTAAAACACTGTACACAAATTTGTGTAAAGTTTCCTCTTCGCAAAAACAAAATTGCATGAGTTGTAAAGGAAACAATATTGCACATTGAACCAAATGGGCAGGACTTGCACGGTCTCATGAGGAAATAAATTATGAAGCACCTTAGGAAGAAACAAATTAAGATGTTTTCATTTCTAATGAAAATAAAGGAATTTTTGTTGAAAATAGGTTAACAAATAGTGTAGAAACCTTTGTTGTAGTGTAGATTTTCCCCAGGGCCTGCTTATAGGTTTGCATGTGAGCTTAGTGTATAGTGGTTATGCATACAGCATACTCCCATACACAAGAGGATGTATAGTAAAGTGTACAGTGCGTGAATTCATAAAACATCAATTAAACTTACCATGGACAAAATACAGGCAGGACTGGCAAACCCTGTGTCGATAAAAAGCACCATAGTATCCTTGGCTACCGAGGGGCGGATTGAAAAGGGGCGGATCCAGGATCTGGAAAACAGAGGGGTTAAATTGGCCGGAAGTCCTGTCATAAAAAAAAAGGGGGGGAGGTATTCAGAAGGTGTACACAGGGGACTAGTGATGTAATTGTTGCATGTTGTAATGTTGCAAGAAAAAAATGGTTGAACTCGACAAATAATCGTTTAGTGGAAAACGACCACCAGATAAAACCAATAGAATGATTCTATTTAGCAGAATTTTACAAATTAATCAAATATCGTCGTCAGTGCAACACTGATGTGATGGTATAGTAGCACACAGAAATTAACAGTGGACAGGTTGGTGCAAGGCACCAGCTTTTCATCTTGGTTACTTGTACGTTGTATTGCAATACACAGTACAGATTGGGATCACAAAACAAGAGCTGCAAATATTGCCCAGAGAAAAAGACATGGGTGTGTATAAGTAGTTGTAAACTATTACAAGCATTTGGAACCAGTTGTTCTAATTGGAATGAACTCGAAAACGAATCAGAGAGGGAAAACATTTGAGAATAATATGGGAAAATGTTGTACCTCCCCCCCCCCCCCCTCCCCCCCTCACTAAGAAACAGAATAGGTACAGGCCTATTTGAAAGAGGCAGGACTTTCCGGCGCACAGTGCCCCGGACATTGAATACGAGGAGATTCAACTGAGGTGTTGAATCTCCATGGGATCTGCCAATAGATTTCCACCACATCGTCAATCAATACAGCCACAAATAGAGTATGGTGCCAAATAGTGGCACACCAGGAAAACATTACAGATGTGCTACTCAAAAAGATGTAAGGGCATGTAATAGAAAAGGAAACACAATCAAGTGACGTCCAAATGAAGAAAATTTGTGATAAGGCATATATCAAAGCATTAATTGTGATCTGTTGTTTGCGGAATTCCAGTTAGTCATGTATATCAACAGCAAGACTAAATATCGGTACGTTCATCATCATACTACTGCGTGTATGAACAAGGTTAACATATGTGACGGGCTCTGTGAAAATGAGTCACTTGGGGGGACAATTCACTTTTGAGTTTTATACATGGCTGTAAAGAGCACACAATAAGCTTAATTTTGACATCTCTTACACACTTGTGTCATTTTTGGTTCAAAAGTTATGACCTTTGAAAAACAAATTATGTCGATATCTGAAAATAACCCCTAATGGAGAAACGGCCCGTTTAATAAAAAAAAATCAAATATTGATGTCAAAAGAGAAATACAATTATTTTGTTTAGAGTTCATAGATACCACAATGTTCCTCAATTGCTACAGACTTGAAATTTTGGGGGAAGTTTTATTAGTGTATTCACATGACGATGCAATTTTAATATTTTCAAAACTAATTACAAATGACCTTATTTGCATATCTGAAATAAATTAAAGGGAGACATTTACAATGCCTTGTAAAGTACAAAATAGGAACAAAAGGGTCATTAAAAAACTGTTTTTATTCATGTTTATCAACAACAACAAAAGTTTCTATTTAAGAATTATTAAAAGATAGACCCTTATGAGGCAAGAAACCGTTTTATCACAAAATTTTTGATAAACAACAAAAGTTTCTATTTAAGAATTATTAAAAGATAGACCCTTATGAGGCAAGAAACCGTTTTATCACAAAATTTTATTTCAATTTTTGTTTCACCCTACCAACACTCAACTGCCCCGTAATTGAAAGTGGGTTGTGCGACAAGCGACTCATTTTCGTAGAGCCTGTCACATATGTACAACATTCATTACATAAGTTACACACATGTAACTGTGTAAGATGTATGTTTGTACAATGTAAACAAATGTTGATGCCTAAACTCACACAGATATCTTTAAACAAAACACTAACAGACCGTCAAGTAAGGTTTGCATTTGAGTTAGCAGAAGAGTTTGGCATCACCCCAAACCCTTGATATTATGTGGGGACCCTAATCTAGCTACAAGTTAAATCAGTACAGGTATTCAACACTTGGTTTTACACACACAAAAATTACCAGTTCAAATAAAAGTGAAAAGATTAAAATTAAGCACAACTTTTAAATCTTAAACAACCAAGACTATCCTGATAACATCTTAAATAATTGCCTCAAAATAGGATACATAAATTACGAAAGTTCAAATTTTGTTAATATCTTAAAGGCAACAATTTGACTTACCAGAACATCTTTCTAGCTTGAAAATAAACCAATATCTAACGAATTTAAATCTTACTAATGGCAAAGGCCTATTTTTGAAATGTAGCTACCCCTAGCTACCACAACGAATTTAAATCTTACTAATGGCAAAGGCCTATTTTTGAAATGTAGCTACCCCTAGCTACCACAAATTCCTCTAACCTTGAAGTGAGACGCGTCATGAAAGTAAAAACAAAATAGATTTGTTGAATCTCTACAAAAGTACGCATACCTTTGAAGGAGTTCAATATGCCTCGTAGAAAATCTTGTATAATTACTGTTAATATTTTAAGAACCAATTCTCCTTACAATTTCTTTTCCAGTTGCAAATAATTTGTGGAAAATCTCACGATTGATTTTTAGACACTTAGTCGCTGTTTGTGCTCACGAAGTATCAACTTATAAAACTAGAATTGTTTATCCAGAATCGTTAGTGATGCAAAAGAAAAACTTGTACGCTTCTCAACTTTTGTGAATATTTTACATGCACAAAAACCACATTGCTTTAAAACAACTACTGCAATAAGAACTGTTAGTGATAAATAATTTTTAATTAGGCATTATGTACAACCAATCAGAGCTGGCTACCCATTTAAAAACTAGTTTACATTTACTTTCACAGCACAAAATGGTACCTATGTACTTTTAAAGTGTAGTATCAAAGAGCAAGCAGAGACATTAATTAGAGACATTGAAAACATGATTGGTATTGCTGTAAGAATAGTGGTCTACAAATCACAGGATGGTCAGCAGAGAACAATCGCAAAAATGATTTCCATTTGTTTATATTTTACATGATTTGATCGAAACCCATGACACAACTCCTTTAATGTTACAGTGAAAGATTTCAGAGTAGGCGTTGAGGGCGCTCTCTCAATGCGCAATGCCAGGAGCGGTAGATACATTCGACTCTGTGTCTAAGTCAACTGATTATTAGACTTCATTAGATCCTTCCCTGTTTAGTTCAACAGAGGCGACTTGGCCACACAGACTTAGACTGGGGACAATTGAACACACTTCAAAGTTAGTCTCTCACTGGTTGGTGTTGATAGAGGGCGCTCACTGACAGGTCTGTTGACACCTGTGGGCGGGGGAACTTGTGTGAGCATCAGGGGGGGCTTGCATACGCCGGGGTACTTCCCCATTTATTTTTTTTTGTTTTCAAGTTCAAGGTCAAATTTAAATAAATATGAATAGATGTGAACACTTGTGTTTAACATAGTCTTTATTTCAGACTCTGCTGCCCTCTATATGTCCTCACCCTCCCCATATATAAAGTCCCTGGCCCCCCATAATGCATCTGCTTTCTATTTCAATACAAGTTACAGCACTATTTTATATGTGGACTTAAAGGGAAGGTACTATTTTGTAAAAGGAGATTAAGTTGTTTGATAAATTTCGTAGAATTTTTAAGTCTCTTTTTTAAGAAATAAAAATGCAAGTTTTTCTTGCGTTAAAATGCTCAAACAACTCGGTTGTATTATCAGACATCGTTTCAGTGACAAAGTACATTGAAATTTTGTCTTTTTGCAAGAAAATACACATGCTGGTTTTCATGTGTTACAAAAAGATGTTGTCCAACAACTCTTTGTAATTTTAGCAGAGAATTGTCTACTTCAATTAAGGTTACTGAACCTTGTGACCTTTTTGGTCGTAGTTTGATAAGTAATTGTTTCTAACATTGTACCTTCCCTTTAACTCACCGTCCACATGACCAGAAGTGTTTTAGACCTTTATCACGCCATTTTGATGGGCAAAGCAACTTGGTGTTTGTTTTAAAAAAATTCATTGCGTACTAATAAGTGTCGATAAAACTTGGTATCTGTTCCTTGATCTGATTTGGCAGTTTCATCAACTGTGTACATACAAATGACACTGGTGATAAGTAAGAATGTTTGTGGTATCACCATGTGGTAAAAATCTCTCTTTTGAGTATGTGGACTCAAAGTTTCAGAGAGAATGCTCTGTCCTTTGTCAGAACACTGGTGATGCCTCGTAATTAAAACAACTGTCTGATTGACATTGCTACCTTAATGATCTGAAGTTGAGCTGTCAGGTCATTGCTCAGGTAACGTGAGTTGGCATTGTTTCATTGATCACAGATTGAAAACTTCAATGATGCCTTCTGTTGTAAAACTAACTTATCTCTTTGATGTTGCTTTGCCCTTAAAAGAATAACCTTATTATTTTGTTTGATTTAATAATGAACTTTCTGTTCAATGCTCAGGTGATCTAATGTGGCTGTGTACAAACAGATTACACTGTTCAACTGTGCCTTGTATTTGAAACAACAGCAGTCTTTACTTGCCACTGGCAATGCTGCTCTGCCTATCACGTATGTGATTAGAGACGGCTAATAATTTTGATTTGCCACAGATACAAGTTTTGATAGCAGTATCGCTGTAACAGAAACAGCAATTTCAATGCTACATACAATGTTCCATGTACGTAAATGGCTGAATTGTTTTCTAGCCTTGGTTTGTTAACTGAAAGAAAAAAAACAAAAAAACAAGATGGCTTTTGCGTGATAAAGGTCAGTGCTGCAACAAGATTGAAATAGAAAGCAGATGCTTCCCAACACATAACAGACAACAAAATAAACACAACAATAGACTATTTTTTATTTTCATAAACACTATGTACACTGGCACATCATATTCCTTATTACTAAAGGTACACACACTCCCATTGGTTCTTTAAAGACTTTATAACTGACAAGTGAGTATACTCCTTTCTGTTTGTTTTGGCACCAGACTGATACTTGAGTATGTTTTCCAAGCACAGTTTTTGTACAAAGTTTTTCATAAACACAATTTACATTTTAAATTTGTTTTTGTGAACTGTTTTCATAAAATAGACCATACTAATGTTGATAAACTTGTTGGCACAAGCGGGCCAAATGTTAGCAAAACATTCTCTTGTGTTTGCAAATTTTGTGACCAAAATGATTCAACTTTTCTGCAAACTTTCAATTCAATAAAATACAATACATGACTGGTTGCTTTGTTTCCAACAAATTCAACACTATTGTTGAATGTTTGTGTAACAATGTTACGAACTGTTTTGCATTTATGGCTTCCCATAGTTAAAAGTGTGTGTACCTTGAGTTGATAAAACTCATATATCCAGAATAACAGTTGCCAGCTCATTTAGTTCAATGGCTTGACATGAGACGGTATTTGATTTGTTTGGAGCTTATTGCAGTTAAATCTCAGTTGTGATGATTCTGTAGTGTCTTAACATTTCAATCAGATGCTTCTTGAGAAAAATTCCTTCACTCTTTAGGATAGAGTGATTAATACCAGTGCTTTATGATAGCTGCTTGTAAGCAATTAGCTAAGCATAAGTCCTGGTTGAGGCTTGATTCTGGCTCAGTGTGGTCAAGTCCTGTAATACTTTAGTGGTTTGTCAGTGATTCTCACTTGATTGTAGTGCTTCACACTCAAGCGCTCTAGGCTGATGTGGTGCTTTGCATCGAATGTGTCCACAAACTGTTGTGCCCAGCTTGTGATTTATGAACAACTGTTCCACTTTGTTAACATACACTTGAGGTTTATGTAGAGTGCTTTGCTATGCTAGCAGTTTATGCACAACACTTGGGATTCCTTCACAACTGCAATAATATGATTGTGATCCAGTAGGGTGACTGAAAAAGCATTGAGTTGTTTCTATACCAAACTGCAATTTTACTTACTCCAAAGCTCACCAGAATAGATACCATTAGAGCATTCAAACTAAATATGATGTGCCAGTGTACATTTCAATATCAAATGATAACATGTCTACATATAATTCAATCCAGTTCGTACAATATTCAATCAGGCTAAGTAATATTCACTTATTGAATGATAATTAAAGCATCAATCTAAAATTTATCAGAAATGTTTTACAATAAGTCAAAGCACAGCATCCTTACCAAATTCCTGAGATTACCAAAACCAATGAAAACTCAATAGGAAGAGGGGAGGGGGTACACCATGCCATATCAAGCACCAAATGAGTACACTGACTGTGTCAGACAATCTGCTCTTGTCTTGTAAAGTGAAGGTGTTTTTTAAAGTGCATACTTAGAGCAGCTGTTTTTATAACAGGACAAGTTAATTCCATACATTTGGTTGGAATAATAAGACAGTAAGGATATATTAATTTGTTCCATAATTCAGTCTGGTTTGCAAATGTTAAAGGGTAATTCTTACCCTTGAAATTCAAAGATGCAGATTTTCACAGTGCTGTGTTTTTCCTCAAGACAGTCTTCAACTACTGTTTTAATGGAGAGACTTATATAATGTCTATTTTAGGATGCTGTGCTTTGGCTTTTCAACCAGGCACATGGAGAAAAGTTACCCAAATGAGTTTCTTGTTCACATTAAATTATCAACTCGGAGAACCATTTTGTATATAATTTCTGTTTGGCCAGAACAGAAATGATAAGATTGTAGCATTTGTCACTATAAGCTGTTGCAGTTTGTTTGTTAAAATGATGAAATCAAATTTTTTAAACTTTTAGCTAACGTTTCTAGTAAAATCTTTCCCACCATGTGCCTGGCATGACTTTGATACTTAATTTTTCCAATCAAAACCGACTTTGAGCAAATCCATGTCAATGAGAATATAATAAAGTATATGAGGGAAGCTAGGAATTCTGCCTAAAAACATCACTTGAATTCCAATCAGAGTGTGGACACTTCGAAGATTGGTTATCACACGATCTAGGATGGAAAAACTGCATGAGCATTGTTTCCAAGCCTTGTTCTTTACAAGTTAGACTGGTGAGTAACTCATGAATCTCAAACAGTCTTCAACTATTGGTTTTTAATGTAGATGGCTTGTTGTATACAAGTTTAACCGGTGATTAAAACATGAATCTCAAACAATGTCCTACAAGTCCATTACACAGAGCTAAAGTGTCAGTATTTTAAGTTGAGATGTGCAACAAATGCAAAGTCTCTTCCCATTGACATGGATTTGCTATTTCTTTTATACCATTCTAGTAAATCGACTAGATCCCATTGCCTTGATGAGGCATCTCTGAAGATCCAGTAAGATGAGTCATCACTAATGATCTAGAATTGCTCCCTCCACAGCTCATTCATCTCCTGGCATCAAAAGCTCACTGCAAACAAGATTTGATAAAAATATTAGATTTCTAGTTGATGAATATTTGAAAGACAGGGTACAGGATGATGTTGCGTCATGTTTTTCTTTCACGATTAGGCTTTTCAGTTTCAGAAACAGCGGTTTGTAATTTGAGTAGGAGTATTGACAAATCTCTAGGTGCAAGTAGAACTGCTACTGCTGTTATTATTTAGCAATCACTTCTTTGCAAGTAGTTAGTTATGCAATGCAGTTTG
Organism: Leptasterias polaris; assembly: GCA_037783415.1. Classification (NCBI taxonomy): domain Eukaryota; kingdom Metazoa; phylum Echinodermata; class Asteroidea; order Forcipulatida; family Asteriidae; genus Leptasterias; species Leptasterias polaris. Next base: position 35,782 of record JAZGTN010000020.1, read on the forward strand.
CGAAAACAGGGTTTCACTTCTCCTTCAGATCAAAATGATTTATCTTTGACAGTACATTATCATTGATGACATAAAGTTGTTCTTTTAATCAGATAAATTGAAGCTCCCTTCAGTACTTGAACAATCAATCAATCAGTTTTAACATTTTAACATATGGCGCCATACAGTAAGCTGTCAAAAACATGTGAGATTTGAGTGAGGTTTGACGTCATAGTTCAGTTTGAATGTTTGAATCCTGTACCCTGCCTTGGCTGATTTGAATTCATAAAGATAAGACACATTTACAATTGAAAACATTCTAAAATCACATCATGCTAACATGTACAATATTATTGACTATTCAATTAATCTGATCATTGACCCAGTTGAGGCAATTTATTGGGGTTGTGATATTCTAGAATGGAGAAGGTTGGACTGGAATTGGCACTACCTGGAAAGTAAATGTGCACAATTTAGCTTTATTTTCATTCTTCTTCATTTTGTGATCCACACATATATCTGCTAAGCTTTAGTTTGTAGTACACGTAAATGCTTCAAACGGATAAAGGCGTAGCTATTTTAATGCAAAATTGTAGCATCATTGATTAAAGTCTGATTGCTGTTATGGTTGTATAGTATCCCAGCAGCTATCAAGATGTCATGCTGTGTTTGTCAGCCATGTTTTTCTGCGTCCAACATGACTTTTCTGTGTGAATTTTTGAGCTCTTTTGGAGGTTAAACATCACAAGTTTTAGGCAGTACTGAGAGAAGATATAATAATATTATTATAATAATAGTGGCTTTTTATATAGCGCTCATATTTGTCACTCAGACGCTTATAATCCGCTTCAAAAGTCAGTAGTGTCCTGCAACATATAAGGAGCTACGTTTTTAAGTATGAGACCTGCTCCTTTACATAGCACCATGTAATGGTTTACAAGGTACTGTGGTGCAATATGCAGCCAATCAAAGCAGGAACACCAGGGCGAAACCACTTTTCTTTTCGAAAACTGGGTTCTTTCATGCGCATTACACAACACACGAGACCAACGACTTTATGTCCCCTCTGAAGGACGCAAGTTAGTGTCACAACCGGGCCTTGAACTCACACTACTGAACAGAAAAGCTCGAGTCCGGTGCTCTTATCTACTCGGCCATGACACGCCACTATATACTGATAATTTAAAGTGTTGTTGTGAAGACTAGGCAGTCTGATACCAAGACCAAGACTGACAGTCCGAGACAGAGACTAGACAGTCCAAGACCAAGTCCAAGACCGGACATCTTTGAATATAGTCATCTAAAACTATGGGATCCTTTTTTTCTAACTCTTCATTAGGCCATGGAGGAAGAAATACAAGGAGTTACAACGAACAGGAGATCAAACGTTCAAGGTCTGGTACCGCCACAGATAAACGCGCAGTTGTAACGCACGCGACACGCCGCCTCTCTGTGTGCGCTTGCGCAGTATGGAGCCAAGATTAAAAGACTTGGAAGGGTGGCACGATCATTCATATCAAAATAGTACAAAAAGGCTTCGATTTTCTTTGCTGAGAAAAAAAAAGTACTTTGTAGTACCCCAAAACAAATCATACCATTCAGCAGAGCGAACCTTCGTGCGAAAACCATCAAATTTTGAACCGTAGGTAAAGGTCGGAAAGCCACAAAATTACCCAAATTATCATATCATATTTTCACGAAAACAACACATACAAAAATACTTGAATGACATCTCATCTTACCTTCCGAAAGTCCAATTTCAACGCGGAAAGTAGGAAAAAAATCGGAACAAAACAACGCGACCATTCAACGATAGGGCGCAGCCATGTTGAACAAAGAAAACACACTGCGTATGGGAAAACTGAATGTTTGGAATTATGTACTACTAAAAAATCACGAACGAGTCATTTCTCCACTGCAGTCCGAAGCGGTACCCAGACCCTGTGCACAAAGAGATATTATCGCGCGCGTAAATCTGACGCGCAGCGCTCGCGCCCGGGAGGTCTCCATGCCTTTTCCACTGAACAGCTAGGATCGATAATTGGGCATTAATTACGCTGTGGGTGGTTGGCGGGCAGTTCAAACTCCTTGTATTTCTTCCATGATTAGGCCTAACCCTCCTACTGTTCACAACATTTTCAAGTGAGTTGACCAACCATTTGAAACCATTCAACTGCCAAAGTTGTGTATGGTGGCACAGAACTAACTGTGTACTGTGTACATGCATTCCCTCATGGTATCATATTGCAAGGCTGGCATAGCTTATCTATCATTCAAAACCACAGTGAATGGTATTGAATGGTCAGACAGCAAGAGGGTTAATGTTGTTTTGTGGTGTAAATGTCAAACAATGATATACCATATAAATAAATAGGCCATCTGCAGCTATAATATAGGAGACAATTACAGACCTGTTATTCCACTACAATACAATTTCTTTTCTCAAATGTGTTAAACAGGGATCAAGATCTGAAAAGGTAGGTACACTAAATTGGCATTTCAACCTTTCATTACCACTGGATTATAGATTCCAAAACGCATTTCGGAACAAAGTATCCTCAGTGCTAGAGAAGTAGATCAGAGAACCCAACATAATTATTTTAGAAAAGTGTAGCATTTTTGTTTATCAGGCACACTTATAAAAGTCTGAATTTGGTTAAAGGTCTCAAACTGCTCATCATCGAATGGGTGCCCAAGACATTACCCTATGGCTCACACAATGTGGGTCCAAAGACCAGTGCTCATCATGAAAATTAGACCAACTACATGTGCCCATCTTTTTCTTTTCTTTTTCTCTAGACTTGGAAAACATTCATAAACATGTAGGACTACTTGGGGAAAAAACCCAATTTTGTTATGTGTGTGTTCGGCCTCATTTATTTTACTGAACAATATTATCTTTCCTTTTCTGGTTTTAAAAAGATGAAGTTCCCTATAAATATCAGTAGTTAAATAAAATTGTGTCCATCTAGTCCAGCAGGCAGCACATGCTATGCACGTCACGAACATCAGCATATTTGTGGTCTTTATATGAAAAACTGTGTAACTGCCAAGACAGAATGACGTAGTGACAACAACAAAAGAGATGGACTAAATTTAATTACGAGAATTTCACGAGGTCGGCAGTATTAAGCTAGGATGGTGCCCAACTTACCAAAAAATCATACAATATATACACATGTCTAGTTACAAATGGTCACAGGGACCCCAGTTTGTATGCATGCATTGTACCAACATTTGTGTATGTGCACAAGTGCACTGCGGTTGGATCAATCTATTTCCCACCTCACGTTGTGATCGTTGGTGTATGCAGTACAGTGAATTGTTGAACACAAACTTTGAAGAAACGCATATTTCCGTATTTTAAACAAAATGCGTGGTGCGCCATTTTTGACAGCGCAAGCTGTATTTGCTTTGCTTACATTCTAAATTTGCGTATAGATTGCACTCACATGTACAGTGCATGGAGTGAGTTACTCGTGGTGTAGAATGTTTTGTGAATAAAACAATTAACGCAAGCGTTCTCGCAGGATTTCATTGGACAATATTTCCAGGTACGATACATTTTACTTACTATCAAAGTGCAGGTTTTTTATTGGTCTCAGGCTGGTCTCAAGTCAAAATGAGGTCTAAGACCAAGACAGTGAGGTACGAGCAGGGTTGTAGCTAGAACCTTTTGAGTGCCGGCTAATTTACAATCAAAATAGAGCGAAGCTTTTAATTTTACTGCTTTAAAAATGGATTTGTATGGGTTTTCTGAGACATGATTTTTGTAATGCATTTAAGGTAATGTAAATCTGTTATTTAAAACTTCATTACAGTTTCAATAGGCTTCAACATTTTTAGGGCAAGGCCACTTTGGTCTTGGAGCAAACAAAATTTTGGAGGGCTCCAAAGCCAGTAGATAGAGCACAAAGGCCAAACATGTTATTTTAATAAAGGCCTGAAGGCTATAAATAAACTATTAGTTGTACTCTGAAAAAAGTAATTTACAAAAAAATACTATTTTGAAAATTGGCCAGTGGTTTCCCCATGGGTGGTAAACCCGATGGAACAATTTGCATGAATAAAATGTTAATAAATCATATCTTATTCAAAAACAAACATTAAATCTAAAAGCCAGCAGATGTCAACACACTTTCCAGGTTGAGAACACGAAACCCACTCCGAAGAGTCACAAAACCAGGTCACAACACCACACACAGACACCGCGCACGCGGCTCGCTTTGGAGTAAAGCAAGAGTATTACAAAGTAAAACAATTGTATAACAACTGTAGAGGATTAGCTACAAAGACACCACACACGCGGCTTGTCTTTTGAGTGAAGCAAGAGTATTGCAAACTAAAACAATTGTGTAACAAACTGCAGAGTATTATAGATAAGAGTAATTGGGTCTCAATTGGAGGGTCAATCATTCTCCCTGACATGTCTGGATAGTGTCCAGCTGTCTGGGGCTAACATTAAAGAAAAGGACATCCAACTGTCGGCTTCCTTTGGGTTGAAAATGTGTTTTATTTAATCATTGACAACTGGGGAAAACAAGTTTACCGTTCAAACTGAACAAGCGATCGACTGTGTAAAAGAGGTAGTTCATTTTATTGTAACTTTGTTGCATTTTGTGCCGGTTCATCTAGTCTGTGTGGCGGTCGGCAATAGCAAATGCCGGTTACACCCGACCGGCGCCGACCGGCGTGGCTACAACGCTGGGTACGAGACCAAGACAGTGAGGTACGGGACCAAGACCAAGACCAAGAACAGGTAGTCCAAGACCATGCATGCTTGAGACCAAGACCACACAAATTTACATGTGATTACGTGTGTTTGCCTTCTATAGAGGGTGCTTTCCCTACACTTTCTTATCTAATTGCAATTTCTTTCAACACATAAAAGGTCTCATTTCGGTAAACTGCTTCATGTTACAGGACAATTTATAAACCATTTCAAAATTTATAAAACAAACTATCTCAATATAATAATACGCTAATAACAGAAATAGGTGAATCTAGTACTTGGTTTTACTTGAAATATAAAAAACAGAAAGTTTTCAAATATGAAAACTAAACTTTTTGCCACAAATTTCTTGTATTGTATTGTATTGTATTGACATGAATTATGAAACATGATCATTTATATGAGAATAAAGAGAATTGTTCTACTTTTTACAACATTATAAAATTTGTTGGGGTTTGATTTTGTGTAGAGCTGTAAATAATAACCTTTTAGTGTAATGCCCCTCTGTGTTGTGTGTGCGTGAACATTTACAACCATTGAAAATGTAAAGATGGTCATGGTGGAAAACTTCCCTTGAAATAGTTTTACTTGAAATGCTATAACTTTCTGGAAATGATTAAACAATTAGTCTTTATCACGAGTGATAAAATCCGAGGTTTGAAAACAGTGAAAATATATGATGGGGTTTTCCACTGTTTTCTCATGACCCCTAAGACCGATTTAGCTTAAACTTAATTTGTTATTTCATGTGTAAGTTGGTCCAGATCAATCGTAGATACTGGTCTTTGACAATTACCAATGTTGTACTTGTTCTTCATTTCAAAACTCTATGTCTGAACTGGTATACACACTAGATACAAGGTCCTTGAATATGAAAGGATAAAAGTTACAGTTCAAGAAAGGAGAGGAAAATCAAGATCTTTAGGAAGGGATTGGAAAACAATCCTTGTCATGGTCCAGTGATTTTTACATTTGGTTATTCAGAGGTGAAAGGCATCAGGAAAAAAGAAGCAGTTGAGAAAAACAAAGAAGCAGTTGAGAAAAACAAAGATTTTGTATTTCGAGAATGACACTGCCAGGGTCAAAATGTCAGGACACTAACTATTTTTTGCAAAAACAATCTGTGAGAAAATGGTTGTTAAATAGGTTTATGTTCTTTATGACTTCACTTCAAAAGTCTATGGAAAAAAGAAGCAGTTGAGAAAAAAATGATTTTATCCTTCAAGAAAGACTCTGCTAGGGTCGAAATGTCAGGACACTTACTTTTTTTGCATAAAAACAATCTGCGAGAAAATGGTTGTTATGATCGGATATCTTCATGACTACACTGATGTATTCCCAATGAGTAACATGTACATGTGTATGATAGGCCACAATGCACTTTTAGACTTTTTGCTCTCTGTCATAAAAAGAACAATGAACATCAGAACGGATTAACTTAAATTATTTTATGAAGAGTTACTCCAGAGATGGAAAGCATATGTACTCAATCTAAATGAATCACTTAATTCTAAAAGATAATTTCCCAATGTTAACAATCATTAAGTTGTCAAGTGACATAACCTTGTCAAATACTCGGTCTACCTGTGAAGCCAAATAAGAACCTGGAAGGTCCTTGCTATTTTAAAATGTTAATTTAAAGGGAATGTACAAATAATGGGATGCAAAGACCCATTTATGTATGTGATCCTGTACTGTTATTTCAAAGGGAAATTTCAAAGAGAAAATTCAAATTAAAAAGGCGGAGGACTACGAAAAAACAAAACCAAGTTTTATGATGATTTTGACTTAATAGAAGGAAATTTAAAAGCAGTTCCTCATTTTGAAAACTTTAAATACAATGTGTTTATTTTGTACTTTCCCCTTAAATGAAACTTTTAAAACATTTGAAATTACTTAAGGTATATCTTTACATAAACTTTGACAGCTACCCCAGTCATATGCAATAGTTAATATTACAATATTTAAATGGAATGGATGGACGGAATGAAATGCTAAGCTTTGGTTTGTCTGTAGTACACATTCAAATGCAGCTATTTTATTGTATAATTAAAAAAAGCCTAATTGCCCTTATATACTCCTATAGTATCCCAGCAGCCTTCACGATGTCATCTGTTGTTTGTCAGCCATGTTTTTTCTGCATCCAACAAGACTTTTCTGTGTAAAATGTTTAGCTCTTTTCAAGGAAAAACAATGCCAATTTAGGCAGTACTGTGAGAAGAAATAATAATATAATAATAATAGTAAATAGTGACTTCTTATAAAGCGCTCATATCTGTCACTCAGTGACACTTAGCCGCTTCAACAGTTTGGAGTTATACTTCGGATGGTGCCAAACTTACTAAAAATACAAACACACATACACATGCTAGTTACAGATGGTCACAGGGACCCCAGTGCATCGTACGCACGTGCGTGTGTGAACATTCACACTGCGGTTGGATCAATCTATTTCCCACCTCAAGTTGTGATCGTTGGTGTATGCAGTAGGCCTACAGTGAATTTTTAAGCGCAAACTTTGGAGACGCGCATATTTTCGTATTTTAAATGAGATGCGCAGTGTGCCATTTTTGAGGGCGCAAACTGTATTTGCTTCCTTATATTCTAAATTTGCGCATAAATTGCACTCAGAGCAGCGGCGGAACACTTTTAAAAGTGGGGGGGGGGGCAAATTTGTTCCCCATGTATTTTATTTCCATTTGCACAACATAGGTATGTAGGCACACACCGGCTATGTTGGGCTATTTTGGGGTACAGTAGACCAATCCCTAACAGACACCGTCAAATTTGGCCGTTATCGAGCATTTAAAAAAAACTAAGTTCACGTGATTTATCTGAACCAATTTTTATAACGCAGATAAATCATATGATCTTTGGAGTTAATTTTACTTCCAGCGATCTAAAAAGTGTATTACTGAACCAAATTCAACTCGGCTGGGTTAACAATGGGAGCGATTGACGCAGCTGTAAGCCCAAATGCAATTTGCCCGTAAAGATGGCGTTTTTCGGGAACGATCGTTTGACAAAATTACTATACCTTATACAATGAACAACTACCACCATTCTGTGATTTGCCAATTGGCCATCAAGACGTGTTTTGTTAGTTCGTTTAAATGCAGATCGTGTCTACGTCATTCAGCCGCTAAGCTAATCGGATAACGTGGCGAGTGCACATGCTCATAAAGACCTATCCCGACTGTACCTCTTGACTCTTTCTAGAAAGGTGTCTTTATGAGTATGCGCACTTGCAGACAAGCATTTTTCAAAACGCCCACACAAGAAATCTTCTTCTTTTGCTGAATTATCGGAAATAGGTTGATTTAGTTGAGATGCTTTAACTAAAAAGTTCAAGTTTAAGCAAATACTTGGGCCTGTGTTCAACAGCGCACCCAGGATTATGTTTAAGGGGAGGGGGGCTCAAACCAATGTATTGGGTGGGGTCCAGGGGCCGGCCTTATTTTAAATAATAATACTGCGGACGTTGTTGATAGGAACATATTATGGACGGTGCTACCTACTTTTCATCACTGGGCGGCAAATTCCATGAATAAGTGGGCGGCAAACCCATATCCTACAGATAAACCTTTGTTTTGCGCAAGTGGTGTCACATAATAATAATTTATACCAGATTACTGTTAAAAATGAAATTATAAGTTTAACCAGGGCATAAATGTGGTGTTTAATTTGGAAAGGGATTGCAGACCTTTTTAATCCCTGAACATAGCCGACTAAAATGAAAAATGTGGAAAAGAAGCAACGCGTGATGATATTCATTTTGAATCTCGTCGGTATCAGGTTTCATGCAATTCATTAAAAACATCGCGGGTAAAAAAACATTACTATCCGGCGTTTCTCAAATTCAAGTGTAGTACTACAGGCAATCCATAAGGGGGAAAAACCATTGAATGCCGGAACAACGTGAGATATATTTTATCCTTGACAAATTAGCCCGTTGGTTTCAAATGCTTAATATGTTATTGTTGCAAATTTAAACAATTACAAGTGAGTTATCATAAAAGTATGGTGTTCAATATCTGTCACCTCGCACCTCGTACTTTACGTTATCGAATCTCCTGTATAAAAGAGTAATTTGGCAGGGAAAAAAATTGCGAATGGCAAAGGAAGAAAATAAAATACTGCCACCGGAAATAAAAACCTAAAACTACACACACATTTGCGACTTTTCTCCCTTGGCTCTTTTTTCCTTCCTCCTTCCTCCCCTCCCCCAATTTTGTTGAATTTCTTTCCTTCCCACTTCCTCCCCCATTTTTTTCTTTCTTTCCTTCCCCCTTCCTCTCCCGTTTATTTTTTGGGGGACCCTCTTGGGGGACCCTCTTGGGGGGGGCTCAAGCCCCCCCCCCCCCCGGCCCCTTGGGTGCGCCGTTGCTGGTGTTGGCCTATAAATTATTCTTCTACAAATCTTTATGTGATTGTAAAACATGTCGAGCAGTATCATATTATGCCGTTACTAAAGTCAAGTGGATGAGTTTTTAGAACGTTTTTAGCTGAAGCACGAACCAATAGTAGTCGTTTTTATTGAATAATTATAAACTAATATAACATACTTTTGTGGGGTAACTAGTGATATTAAGTCCCCTCAGTATTGGAAGTTAAAGATGCATTGCCCGTATTTGGACAAAAATTGATTTAAATGTTAAATTTGTATGTTCCGGGGTAAGAAGTCGTATGTGAGATCGGACTCGGAGATTATGCATCTATTGCGGCAAAGGCTGTAACTGCGGCTGGTGCATGCTAACAGCTTCTAGTGGGAATAACGCACGGAGACACGTTGTGACGCAGCCGGGATTCCGGACCCAGCCCGCTACAAAGTCAGCCTATTTTTACACCCGATCGCTACAAGTCTCGTGTGTGCTGGTTATGGCCTGGCCATGCAGTACACTCGACCAGCGGTGACTCGCACTGCATGACTGGTGAAATGTGCATCGTGGGCCATTACTAATCTATTGTCCGGGGATGGCAACTCGCCTACGTTTGGCGTTATATGCTGGTTTTTTTTTAGGCCTATATGAATATAAACCCGTACTTGATTTTATGGATTAATGATTTCTTGACTAATAGATCTCAGAGAGTTAGAATTTTGCAGTCAGTTTCTGATAGTGTTATTATCAATACAGGAGCCCCTCAGGGATGTGTTTTATCCCCATTACTCTTCACACTTTATACAAGTGACCTCAGATGCAGTAATGCCACGTGCTCTATGGTTAAATATGCAGACGACACTTCGTTAACAGGTTTCATTACTCAAGAAGATGAGACAGGGTATAGAGATGAGATTAGCAAGTTTGTTCAGTGGTGCAGAGAAAATTTTCTGGTGTTGAATGCACAAAAAACTAAGGAAATTGTCTTTGATTTTCGGAAAAACCAGAAAAAGATCAACCCTGTGAACATTAACGGTATTGATATTGAAATTGTCACTGAACATAAGTACCTAGGGACTTATATTGATAGCCATTTAAACTGGAATGTTAATACTCACAAGTTATGTTCTAAGGCGAATCAGCGGATTTATTTTCTGAGGAAACTTAAGTTATTCAACATTGACCATGATATTATCAGGATGTTTACTAGATAACCTGCTTTTATTGTTATTTTTGCTTCTTGTGACACTCGTTTTTGTTTTTTTGTTTTTTCTGCTCCCTGGGGAGTAGTGCATATTGCATTGATTGTTCTTGATTTTTACTCTCTTTGTTGTTGGCATTTTTAACTTATTGTCTCGTTTTCATTTTTCGTGTATTTTTTTAATTGTAATATTTTTATAAAAATATGTGCAAACCGAGGTAACGATTTTCATGCTGGCATGACGAATAAAATAATTGAATTGAATTGAATTGAATTGAATTGAATAAGATTATTTTGAGAAATGTAAAGGTGTGTATAATATTACAAACAGGGTTGTAGGTGAACCTTAATTTGGTTTCAATAGCTCGATATAAAGTGGGGGGGGGCAAAATGACTACAATTTACAAGCCATTTTGAAGCTTATAAAACAAACTATCTCAGTATAATACACTAATAACAGCAATAGTCAATATATAGTACTTTTTTTCACTTGAAATAGGGCCTATTAAAAAAACAGAAAGCCTTCAAAAATGAAAACTAAACTTTTTGCCACAAGTTTCTTGCATTGTACTGTTGACATGAATTATGAAACATGATCATTTATACATGAGAATAAACAATTTGTTTACTTTTAAAACGGTTTATAATTTGTTGGGGTTTGATTTTGTGTAGAGCTGTAAATAATAAGCTTTTAGTGTAATGCCCCTCTGTGTTGTGTGTGCGTGAAATTTTACAACCATTGAAAATGTAAATGTTCACAGATTTGCACATAACGTTCTTGGTGTAAAGATGGTCATGGTGGAAAACTTCCCTTGAAATAGTTTTACTTAAAATGCTATCAGGAAATGATTAACACTTTGACTGCTGCAAATGTTTACACGGACCCTCCCCATGGTGCTACAGATGTTTTACAAAACTACAAACAAACATGTTTTAGTTTTACACTGTCCCTCCCCACGATTCTGCAGGTTTTATTTGGAGAACTACATCAAAGATTTATACATAAAAACATTCAAATAAATGACACTGTTGCTTTTATTTTCTATTACACCCTAGATCTTTTTTGGAGTGGTATACATTGTAGCAAGGGGTCTGGTGAAGTGGAATTTTACACTATTACTAAAGTAAAAAATGTTAGCAAATCACCGTCTTCACCGGACGATTCCTGTCGATCAAATTCACTTTCAAAGTCACTGGCCTTACTTTCAGACTCTATATTATCAGAATGATAATTTCCATCAAGCTCACTTACTTCAGAGTCACTATCTGCGAATATTTCAACAACAGCTCTGCTTCACTCCCTAACCACTTCACGTGTTTCCTGGGCGCCGCCATTTCTTAACTCCGAAAGTATAAACTTCCGGGTTACTATATCGCCGCTGGTGCCCGGGCCCAATGAGTAAAACCATCGAAAACAACTCCATTGGTTCCCCTAACGTATGTCAATACATTTTATACATGAAAAGCATTTCAATCCTTGATCTACAGAGGGCAGTACAATGTTGTACTACCAGCCCGAGTCACCCCAAAGTGTTAAACAATTAGTCTTTATCACGCATGTGATAAAGTCCGATGTTTGAAAGCAGTGAAAAATGATGGGGTTTTTCACTGTTTTCTTGTGACTCCGAAGACAGATTAGCTGAAATATTCACAGGTTTGATATTTCATGTATATGTTGGGTCAAATCAAGTGTAGATACTGGTCTTTGACAATTACCAATGTTGTACATATGCTTTAAATGAGTTTATGTTCTTTACTTCAAAAATCTATAAGTCCTAACTGGTATACACATTACATTACAAGGTCTTTGAATATGAAAGTATAAAGGTTACAATTAAAACAAGGAGAGGAAAATCATGATATTTAGGAAGGGATTAGAAAACCAATCCTTGTCATGGTCAAGTGGTTATTACATTTGGTTATTCAGAGGTGAAAGGCATCTGGGGGGAAAGAAGCGGTTGAGAAAAACAATGGTGTTTGCCCTCAAGGAAAGACTCTGCTAGGGTTAAAACAATCTGTGAGAAAATGTTTTTCATGATCAGATATTTTGAAATGACTGCACTGTGTATTCCAATGAGTAACATGTATGATAGGCCAGAATGCACTTTTTGACTTTTTGCTCTCTGTCATAAAAAGGACAATGAACATATCAGGATGCATCAACTTAAATCATTTTATGAAGAGTTATTCTAGAGATGTTTATTAATCTAAATGAATCACTTAATTCAAAGTGATAAATTCTCAATGTTAACAATCATTCAGTTGTCAAGTGTCATAACCTTGTCAAATACAATATTATTCAGTCTACCTGTGAAGCCAAATAAGAACCTGGAAGGTCCTTACTATTTAAAATATTTATTTACAGGGAATGTACAAATAATGGGATGCAAAGACCCATACGTATGTGATCCTGTAGATCTTGTTCAGTACTGTTATTTCGCAGGAAAATTTCATGTTCTAAAGGTGGAGGACTTCGGAAAAACAAACCCAAGTTCTTATAATGATATTGACTTAAAAGTAGGAAATTCAAATCAAGTTCTTATTCTGGAAAATTTTAATACAATGTGTTTATTTTGTACTTTCCCCTTGAATGAAATTTTTGAAACATTTGAAATTACTTTCCAAAGGTTAGAATTACTAAAGAGACTGAAGATATATCTTTACATTAACTTTGACAGCTATCCCAGTCAAATGCAATAGTTAATATTACAATATTTAATTGGAATGGATGGACGGAATGAAATGCTGTCTTGGGTGTGATGTTGAGCATTCCTTCATCTCCGTTCACTATTGATAACAGTTCTGGCAAAACGTTTGAAGGAATCTTGATGCCAACTAATCTGCCAATGTATTTGAAATGTGGCTCCATTCCATGCTATATTCAGATCACAGACTCATTGTGAAGGGTCTAGTATACTGTCATCATAGATCTGCTGGTGTTGTTTAACATCATTCCATTCCTTGACAGCATATTGCAGTCTTACATTCTTATAGGTCTCCTGTGTTTACTGACAATAGTTCTGTCATTATTGAATGCGATTCCATTCATCGACTAGAATATACTTGCAGTCTCACATTTTCAAAGATCTCCGATCACTCTCCTTTATAGTATTTGCATTGAGGGCAGGGAAGGGATGGCAAAACGTTTGTAAGAATCTTGCTGCCATCAATTCGCTGTTAACAATGGATACATACATCCTCCATTGGTTTAAGCGTTTTGTAGTGACAGCTCCTTGAATGGAATCTGCTTGCAGTCTTATATTTCTAATGTTTTCCTGTGATAAACGATAAAATTTCTGTTGATGTTGAACTTAGTTCCATTCCTTGAATAGAATCTACTTGCAGTCTCGTATTCTTCCAGATCCCATGTACGTGTTGATTTCAGTTCTGTTAATGGTGTTGAATGTGATTCCATCCCATTAAATCATCACATTGCAGTCTTTATTTAACATCTCCTCAGGTTAAACTCTCTTTAAGTCAGTGCATTGCAATCAGGGCAGAACTGAGACAAAGGTTGTAAGCATCTTGATGTAATCAATCTGCTGTTATCAATGGATACATACATCCTCCATTGGTCGAAGTGTTTTTCAATGCAACTCCTGCAGAGGCATGTCCTCAATATTGGAACATTAGTGGCAAGTCTTTTCTGGGTTTGAGAATCTTCCTTAGACTGCAGGTAATGTTAATTGTCTCATTTCAACGTGTGCTGGTAGTTGAGGCAGATTGAAGTTTGGCTCTGTTCTTGTTCTCCTCGTCTCTGCTCGTCTGCCATTTCAACAATAATTTGGCATGTCCTTTTTCCAAGAAGTCACTTCTCAGTTCTGAGTTTCTGCAAACAACCCGTAACCCCGGGTACAGGGCCCCAACCAGGTGGAACCACTCGGGGCAAGTGGACCTGTAACATCGCATGGGCAGGTGTGTCAAATCCTGAAGTAGCTCCTGCTACCCGCTACCCTTACAAAGTCCCTAAAGCAGCATATGACCGGGATAGCACTAAACAAGAATTAAAGGATCTGCTGTGGGTTAACTACTGCATTCCAACTGAACGTCTGTCATCTTTCAAATAATATTTCATACTCTTAACTAGATGCTTCAATTGTTAACAATTTCTTGGATTTTTCTCCTTTTTACAATCGCAGGACATGTAGAATGTTAACCACACAGAATGTCAGGTAATCTATTTCAAAAACCTTAAGAAATTTATGATACAATTTGTTTTGTACTTAGAAATTAATAAATAAATACTTTCGACTTAACTTTAAAATTTATACTGCGCCACAGCGTCATATCTTAAAAATTAATATTCAACAACCATTTGTGGTACACTGGATTTGTCTTTCTTTGAAAAATAAACATGTGAAATAGGCCTACTTTGCATTAAAGGTAGGGTCAGGGTTTGGTAATTACATCGGAAAAATCTGTGTAATTTCTATATAAAAAGCTTTCATATTATAAAAATGGTAATGGTAGTATAAAGCATCCTGCGAAATTATTTTGTCTGAAAAGCCCCTTATGATTAGAAATCAATAAAAAAACATTTGAATCTGAGAAGCGATTAATGCATGAATCATTCCTCAGATTGGTCAGGGTTAGGTCTGTTTGCGAATGCTGCAACCAGAGATGCAGTTGATACCAGCTGTCGCCTGGCTGCTAAATGGGGATAGATTCGAAGTTCAAGTAAAAATATCATAAGAGTTTTTTGCTGTTTTTTTGTTATCTCAGCAAGCAGACACAACATTCAGCTGAAGCTTACACAGTGACTTTAATATATTCTTCTTTGTAATTTTGCTGACAAAACACAAACAATGGCCCTACCTTTAACTTTACAGGTTGACAAATATTATACTATTATTAAAACTTGCTAGAAAATCTCATGGCATGTACAGTACAGTAAACTATTAGATTAAATTAGTTATGTATTTCATGATGCTCATGAAACATCGGAATGTCCCCCATCCAAACTTAAGGGAAGAAAAAACAGTTGTAATGTTCAAGTTTTTGTTTTGTCTGCATGTGTTACACCACACTGTCAAAAACAATGTAACAAACAAGCTACTTTTAAAGTGTTTGAGCATTTTCAGTAATTATGTTTTTAAAAGGAGAAAACATGTTATTTAGGCTGCAGTCTGGTATATTTGTGCCTCTAGATAAAGAGAACATGACTGATAATTGTTATTGAGGTGTCCGAAACACAGGTAACCTTTGCTGTAGAATACAGCAGTCAGGATCTGATAAGAATTCAGCTATAACACTGACTGCTGTTGATAAGGATTTCCTTTTTCAAGCTAGTCTGCAGTCAGAATTCGAACCCAACATTCTGATGATTATCAACAGAGGAACTTAGGTCCAGTTACTGACCACTTGTAATATTTATCTCCTTTATTATGTAGACCACTTGCAGTCAGGAATCAGACTAACTATTTTCATGGCCATCACCACAAGAATTCAAGTCCAGTTACTGACTGCTCCAAATCTCTTCTTAGTGATGTAAACTACTTTTTAATAAATATCACTTTTTGACTTCTTGCAGTCAGGCGTCGGACTCACTACTTTCATGGCCATCACCACAAAAATCCAAGTCCCAGTTACTGACTACCTCCCTCCCCATTATTGCTTTATAATGTTGACTACTTGCAGTCTGAAGTTGGACTCACTATACTTACGGCCATCACCACAAGAATCCAAGTCCAGTTACTGACTACTTCTTTAATATCTTTATTTAGTCCTGTATGATGTTTACTACTTGCAGTAAATTCACCTAACATCACAAAGCCACGGATAGTCAGTTTAATGTTAGGGCTACAAATCCAAATCAACTGCCAGCAGGGGCACACTGCCACCTAATCCCAGGGTTGAAACAGGGTTACCCCTTTCACAGTCCGTAAGGATGTAGGCATGGGTTTCATCCACTAGGAGCCTGGCTGGTAGAGCAGAATAAACTACCTTCCCAACTTTTTACGAAACAATTATGGTTGAGTGCCTTGCTCAACTGGGCACAAGTGTCATGACAGGGTATCGAACCCACACTCTGCTGCTTACAACCTCAGAGCTTGGGTTTGGTGAACTAGACTGCTTGGCCATGACCCGCCTCATTTCATGAGGTTTACTGCCACACACAGTTCAACAACTACAAGGAAGTAGCACTGTCTTAGATGTTGAACACATCTACATGTGTACAAGTAATTGGATTTATGGTAAACTATGGTTTCTCCTTGTAAAAAAATATGTTAAAAAGAATTTCATTTCATGAACAATGTGTTTAAGGTCAATTACACCACTCAAATAAAATACATGATTTGATGGTATGTTAATTCCCCAACAACATTTTTTCTACTACATGTATACTGTAAATGCCATGAGAAAAGTCTTCAGCAGAAAAATTACACCTTTTGATAAATTAATATTATACTAGAAATTACAACTACTGAGATTGGTGCATTTGGCAATCATGAGGAATTATTCTGAAAATTCTAAACATTGAAGCTGACTCCAACCCCAACTTTTAGAATTATTCACTTGATTGCAATGGTGAGATGTATACATGTCAACATGTTTGTGACCTTTCAGTCAATAAAGAAGCATTGGTTGAAAAGTATTGAACAGTTTGAAGATTCAAGATTACAGAAAGTGTAGGTTTGAGAACAGTTTACCATTTTGCTAATTCTAAACATTGAAGTTGACTCCAACCCCAACTTTTAGAATTATTCACTTGATTGCAATGATAAGATGTATACATATCTATGTGTCTGTCACCTTTCAGTTAGTTTTCATTCATAGAATGTAGAATGCCACCACATAATCTTAGTTGTTCTTTAACCCTTAGGAATCAGCCCCCGCTCGATGATTAAAATCATTTGTAGTTTTGCGTCTGCTGCCCTCTTTAGGTTGAGTCAGGCACCATCAGAAAGGTGAAGAAATAAGCTTTCCAACCATAGTATGGTACCCCTCCTAAGAACTACATGAAAACTAATACAGAGCGAAACAGAAACCATACCATTGCTTTGTTCACCAGCATGAAAAAAGCTTGTGTGTGTGTTTCCCATGCAAGTTTCTCCGCACAACCTCACACACTTTATCGGATTATTACGCTCTCTTTCTCTGCAATAATGCCTAAAAAGAAGCCTGAAAGGTTGGCAAATCCAATGTCCAATGTCAAAGAAAGAGATTTGAAGACTTAGAAAAATTAAGATTTGTTGAGGGTGTCGACGAGAGCGACGAAAATGGTGATCTCGACGGTGATGAGGAAGACATGCTGAATGAACGCATCGATCCATTGACCAGTAGTGGTATGACTTTTCAGTGAAAAAGTAACATGTTGTATTACTTTTGGGGGACTAAATTTATGTATTTTCCTGATTTTTTTTTCCATAGATAGAAAGCTCTGGTACGGTAGATTCTAAATAGGGCATCAAAAATTTCCCTTCATGGTGAGAAATTTATGTTATTTGCATAAAATATGAAAAATTTGAAATTTTATAGTGAAAAATCATATTAAAAATGGCTGCAATTTTTTTTCAAAATCTCCTTGAGGTCCACATTTCCCCCAAAATAAAGCCCTATATGTAAGCTTTCCAATGATACATGATTATATAGGATTTCTAAACTGTAAATGAGATTTTGAAATATAAAATGGCAACACATACAAAAACCTCGAAAACAGGCCTAATTCCTAAGGGTTAATTACACAGTTTGTTTCAAAATTTTAATAAGAAACAAGGCTTCATTCCCAGATGGTACAACACAGAAAAATAGTGTCACCAGGTAACTCTTACTTCAGTTAGTTATTTACATTGCTAATTGAATGAAACATATAATAACAAAAGCATATCAGCTTTTAAAGAATTAAGGACTGTTTCATTTTTAGATTTTTATTATCAAAATTATTTGTTTGATTCTTTGTTGACATTCAAAAGGTAATGTTAAATGACATGTAAAATGAAAGTTTATTACTTGTTCATTTTAAGTCACAGACAAACTTATAACACTGCTTTCAGTGTCAGGGATGAGAGTCATTGCTGACAAAAAGGTCTGAAACTAAAATCCAAATTTCAGGAGGAATGTTGAAACAAAGGCATTTCAACTAAGTTGTAACCCTATCAGTTTTCGACACAGAGAAGCTTTTGGGAACAGTCCCTCAGCATTAGAGAAGTAGATCAATGTACACGAAAGCTTTATATCTTAGGAAAACCAACATCTAGTTTGCTCAACAGGCAGACATAAAAATTCTTTAGTTCAGATACAAGTCTGACATTTCTCATCCCTGCACTTAAAAGGTAAATGTTGTTTTTGTTTCACTGTTGAAATTTGCAGTATTGGACCCATTGATCTGATGACCTTCATCAATTTGCAGTATTGGACCCTTTGATATAAATGAATAATTAATTTAAAAGAAATTGTAACTCTTTAAAAATGTTAAGAATAATCAATGTTAAAAAAATTGAATTTGTCTTGACCCACCCACCCACCCCAACACCAAAATTACATTTTTAGATATTGAATGGCTTCATAAATACACTGAAGAATTTTAGATCAAAGGTCTCCAACATCAGTTTTGATGGCTTTTCCTGGCTTAAACAACCAACTTTTTAGTTTAATCAAGAATAAAATTGACAATCTTGGCTAGCTTGGAATATTTTCACTTGTTTAAATATATTTGTATTATTATTAATTTGTTTAACTGAATTCCGACTTGAGTTTCTTTTGACCCACCCACCCACAGTTTCAAGTTTTTTAACAATGACTATTCTGAATGGCCCTATCAAGTAGACCTACACAAAATTATTGCAGATGTTTTGTACAGGCCCCCTCCAGTCGTTCCCCTTATAAAAGCAACATGTCCTATTGTTTGGAACAGATATGAAATCTTCTGGTTGGTTTCATTGATATCCTTCCAATACTTTTGGTTAAGGATGGATTAATTCTGACAGAATAATGAATAAATATCCGTCTGGCTTCTGAACGTTTCTTTTAGCAACCAAATAGGCCTAAAGCCATGAGACTAAAGCCCTAACCATGCTAAATGCAACAATATGCACCAAATGGTAATAGTTGTTGTAATCTGTTGCAATTGGCAGTCAACTGAGATGTCATTCTTTGACTGAATTTGTTGCATTTAGCAGTCAAGTGACTTCATATTGGTGTTGCATTTTGTTGTATTTGGCAGTCAATTATTTGGCAGTAAGACACAAAGCAGTGGATGCAAGAATACTGAGCCCCCTAAAAATGCCTCACACCACAGGAACAATGACTTGGATATTATTGCATTTAGCAGGACAAACACCCTTCCTCAATCCTAACACAAGCAACATGCCTGCACAATGCAACACAATCCTTTGTTGCACTTTGTTGCATATGGCATGGTTCTCATTTCAACTGTGTTACATTTGGCAGGGTATGTGGAGGGACCCTAATGGGGGGGTTAGGCTAGGGTTTTAAAATAAAAATTATTTTAAAGAGATGGTAAATTATTGGATTGAGTTTATTCCTATCCTCAAGTTCCCCCAAAATATATCATCAACTTACCTGCAAAAAACTCACTGAATTGTGAGATTTTCACAAACAAATAATTTGGTTCTTTAGAATACCTCATGCCCACCTCTCTTTGCTTGTGAGAGGATAGAAGAAAACATGTAAGGCCTCATTAAAACAAAATTTGTATTTAATTGTCAATATACATTAATTTAATTTGTATTTTTTAAAATCTATTTGTTTACTTTTTTTATATTTTACCACAACTTACACTTTTGTTTCTTTTTGAACCCCCATCTAAAATTTTACCATGTCTTTAATGTAACTCTTTATTGGGTGCGTTGGATTAGCTTCCCCGAGTCAACCCAGGTCTGACCCAATTGCAATTAAGTAGCTCTTGATGTCATTGTCATGGCTCAACCAGGTCAGACCCAAGTAACCTGCTTGGATAGCGGTTTACTTAGGGATAGCACAGGTGCATGACGTCACAATGAAAAACTTTCTTAATGGCCATCATTTTGTTCGAAATTCAGTAGAACACTTTCACTAAGTATTTTTTGTATTTTTAAGCGCGTACTTTTGTATCAATGTGGGCTTGTACAATAATTTTACGTTGCAGTTTTATTAGAAGAATAAACATGTTATGATCTTTTTGTGAATCCTTGAAAATTTTTGGAAGTAATGCACACACAGAAAAAATAGTTCCAGTTGGCTGTCCCTAAAATGCATTGGTATGAATGCTTGGGGAAGTTGTTGTTCAGTATATACATGTAGCTCTTGTTGTTGGCTCACCCAGGTGAGCACTTCCGGGTTGACAAGGGCAAGCTAATCAATTGCACCCAATATTATGAAAAAATCAGTTCACTGCAAAAACTAGGGTGTTTAACTGATCCACTCAGTATCTATATGCGACAATACCAGCCTGCAGCTGATTTCACGGAGTCCATTTGCGCAACATTTATTGTGTAAGTTGTGCACCACTAATACAAGAAATATTGCACATGTGGACTTACGCAGTTGCGTAAAGTTTCGTTAAATTGGCTGCTGGTGTTATTTATCCCAAATGCTTTAATGTTGGTTAAGTTAACATCTTGTCAGTTATTAAAAATATCAAGAGAATCATTTTAACACCACGGTTTCTGCCATCTACTGGATTACAGTTAGACTGAATAATGAGTTGACAAAACAAAATCATATCATTCACCGAGAAAATGCAATAAATATAGAAACAAAGACAGTTCTAAGGAGGTTTGTTTATTACTGCCTGGCAATAAATGGAAGTAACTCAGGGGCAAAGTTGTACTAAATCTTGTAAAGTCTGGGAGCAAAATTGAACAAGTGCTTGTCCAAAGTCTTAGCATGACAGAGACCAATAGCCAGTGTAACCAATATTGTTATTTAGAATGAGGAATATGTTTTTATTTAATCAATGATTGTAAGATACCAAATGTTACGAAATAAGTATCTATTTGATGTCACTGGCATAGTGCAGGCCAGTAAATGGTACACATAGAGGAAAGGTTGAATGCAGAATAGTGCCCAACGTTCTAACAGATAAAGGAGAAGGGAGGTATAGTTTTTCTGTTTGTTTGTTTGTTTGTTTAGATGATATTCCCAACAAGGGAACTCGGCAAAGCTTCCACAAGGGGACATAGATGCCAATCTCTCTCATAGAAACATTGGTTTAACGTCTTTATGCACTTCACAAATCAATAAATTGTGATTCAGTAACTAGTTAACAAAATGTTTTCAAGTCATTGTGAAATCAAAGGTTAGCTTGGCTGGATTCAAACCCACAATCTTGTGATTGTAAGTCCTGCATTTTCACCACTTGACCATGGTAGTGGTATAGCTTTGATTAAGGTTGAATGAAGAGTAGTGTCTTATCTAACAGATCCAGGAGGAGGAAGGTGTAGATATATTGGCTTTGGTTAAGATTGAATTAAGAGTAATGTCTCAAAATTCTAACAGATAATTATTGGCTTTGGTGAGGGAGGAATGAAGAGTAATGTCTCAACATTCTAACAAATCAAGGAGGAAAAGTGTATAGAAATATTGGCTTTTATTAAGGAGGAATGAAGAGCAGTGTCTCAACATCCTAACAGATCAAAGAGGAGGGAAGTATAGAGATATTGGCATTGATGAGGGAGGAATGAAGAGTAAGGTCTCAACATCCTAACAGATCAAGGAGGAGGAAAGTATAGAGATATTGGCATTGATGAGGGAGGAATGAAGAGTAAGGTCTCAACATCCTAACAGATCAAGGAGGAGGGAAGTATAGAGATATTGGCATTGATGAGGGAGGAATGAAGAGTAAGGTCTCAACATCCTAACACAGATCAAGGAGGAGGGAAGTATAGAGATATTGGCATTGATGAGGGAGGAATGAAGAGTAAGGTCTCAACATCCTAACCGATCAAGGAGGAGGAAGGTAAAGAGATATTGGGTTTGATTAAGGTTGAATGAAGAGTAAGGTTTCAACAATCTAACAAATCAAGGAGGAATATATAGAGATATTGGCTTTGATGAGGGAGGAATGAAGAGTTGTGTCTCAACATCCTAACAGATCAAGGAGGAAAAGTGTATAGAAATATTGGCTTTGATTAAGGAGGAATGAAGAGTAAGGTATCAACATTCTAACAGATAAAGAAGGGAAATGTGAAGATATTGGCTTTGATTTAAATAGCTTGAATAAAGAGTAGTGTCTCAACATCCTATCAGAAGGAATGACAAGACACTGATAGTTTAGTCAATAGTCCAAGAGTTGCAAAAGGCCTGCATTAAGAATTGAGACAGTACAGAAGATGTGTGTATACCAGTGGACATTGCTCTCTATTCTTACAGCTCCCCCCTCCCAACCCAAAAATAAATTGATAAACATTTCTGTATAAACAAAGGCTACATGTAGTATTGGAAATGTTAAAGGAATTTTAGTACAACATATATTTTCTGTATCCTTTTCGATATGAAAACATTGCACAAGAGTGATGGGGTTGATGGCTGTGCATCTCTTCATTGTATTGAAATCAAAGTCATGTGCCTTGTTTGTGTGCATCATAAACAGATGGGGGTCAAATCAATTTCTTAAAGTTGATTGATAAGACTAGTTACAATCTTGAGGCAGCCCCTGTACCACTATGGTAGCATTTCTAATCATTCACAATGCCTATGATTAAAACTAATGTGGTAAACTTGACAGCTTCACTTGAAATCAACTGCCATTTAAAATGCATGAACTGTATCCTGAATACAGCACAATGAAATAAGTTGAAAGTTTCAGAATACTGTGGTACAATATTCAAATTTGCTTTCCCGTTTTCTTTCACATGTATCAACCAAGTTATTGCTGGGAGTCATCAATCTAAACTAAGGGAAATAGACATTTGGAACAAGATGAAGCAGGGCAAGTGCATCATGAGATATTAACTTTCTTATCCATACCCACCTAACGGTTCTGTGTACAAATTTGTCGCAAATTTCTGAGCCCATTTGGCGCACACACAAAATGGAGGGGCATTACACTAAACATTTATTTATTTACAGCTCTCCAAAAAATCAAACCCCAACGAGTAGGAAATTCACTTTATTCTCATAAAAAATTGATCATGTTTCATAATTCATGCTAATAGTAATTAATAATAACAGTAATAATGGAAATTTGTCATTTTTAAAATGAGCTCTCCCCCCACCCAAAAATAAATTGATAAACATTTCTGTATAAACAAAGGCTAGTATTAGAACTTTTTAAGGAATTTTAGCACTAAATATATATTATATATATATTCTAATCCTACCCTTTCATGCTTCCCTCAGTTATATCCAGAATGCAGTTACCACCTTTATGGTCCAGTAATCCACCCTTTTCACACTGACCATCCTTTGTCCTCACTACTTTACTCTGATTGGTTCTTAGCCAACCCATTGTCTGTAAATTAATAACTTTGATTGGCTATAATTTTCCCGCTTTTTTCTGGATACCTTCCCCTAATCCTTTGCTCCTCTTTTTTGCTATAAATGGATATGTTTTTGTTTGTACTTGTTAATGCCTCTGACGAAGGTCCAGTTTGGATCGAAAGCTAAGGCCATCCTCCCTACTAATTATAAATATATTCATATATATTTTATTTTTAATTAATGAAAAAAAGTAGAATTACAAATGCTTTATAACAGAGTCTATGTTTAGGCAATTTGTTTTATAAGCTTCAAAATGGTGTATGAAATGTCCTGTAACATGAAGCAGCTTACCGAAATGAGACCTTTAAAAGGTTGAAAATAATCACCGTTTGATAAGAAAGTGTCGGGAAAACACACTCATGCATGAAAATGGGTTACGTTGAATAAAACTGGAAAATAGCGATAAGGGTTTCAAAAAGGGCCTACAAAAATGTAAGTGAAACGTTTCACGTTGCCAAACACAGCCAGTGGTTTCCCTTAACTCTTTTTTTTTCATTCGCCGGTAGGACGAGTCAACAAAAACTTTGGGTCGACCGACCGCAAGATGTATTTGGCCAAATGTACACAGTTTTCAAAGCAGCATAACAATTTTTATTTTATTTTTTTATTAATAAATAAATCTTGGAGGTGAAGTTCGCAGACATGCACTGTTGGATGATCTTATCCCTTAATTTCTGCCCTTAATAATATTTTTTTCATCAACAAACGTTTTAATGGACTCGTGATTTGAGATTTGGTTGAAAGACACGCATCGCTGCTACTGATGGGTAGTCCAGACAAATTGTGCGGCAAGAGCGATGAGTTTAATGAGTACGAGGTTATAATTTTTCATGAAATATAACCAAAACGAAGTTGAGATTAGACTCCACTACACGGATAAATTTGAGTTGTGTGTTTCCCTACTCGCCTACATGTACGTATTGTTGCAAGGAACATGGAGGTGAGAGCCAGACTAATATGTGCATGCGTGTTTTAAAGTTTGTATACTGAAATGAACAATCCCAATTGTTATTGCGATTGCGGCAACATTAATTCGTGGCTATTTAAATCTATATCCTGGAATTTCAACGATGATATTTCCACAATTTCCCTAAACAAAACCATCACCCCAGACCACCTTCCTCCCCCTTACCTCCCAAAAAGTTAAACCGGATTCACATTGAACTCGAAGTGGTCCTATTTTGGCCTCAAAAAATGGGAAACCACAGAACCGCGTAAAATTCTCATGCCTGCACAGTCTATACGGGACAACCACAACAAAACAAAAACACATGTACACATGTAATGTCCGGAGCAACAATTTTCCCCCAATGTAACTTCAAGGGCTCTGTCAAAAATATAGCGAGTATGGACGTGTACAAATTTACATGACAGTTATTGTCTGTTTCACACATTTTTATAGCTCTCTAAGCTTTGTGTTCAGAGTTTTCACATCGAGATGTTAATAATCAGTATTTCTTGTTCAGAGTACTGCCTAAAACTGTCAGTACACATGTATGTCCTCCAACAAACCTTGAAACTTTTAGGAAAAGTAATGTCCAATGCAAAAAAGCAACATGGCTGACAAACACAGTATGACATTGTGATACTACTGTACACATCCATACAAGGGCTATCAGGTATTTATTATTGGTGCAATTTGTTTTCGTTAAAATTGCTATGTGATTATCCCTAGGTCGGCGTTTGAACATTGACGTGTACTACGGATAAATCCGTAGGTATGGGGATATGGGTTAACTTCAGTGGTCTAAGAAAAGTCCAAGATTAATTTATTCTTACAGAGGTTCGGGAAGAATTGTTAACACCAAGGAGGTCAAGATTGATGCTTTTTGTAAGATAGGAGCAGTAGGTGAAAGAGTATAGAGTCTTCTCCTATTGGACAAGACCTTATCAACTATTTTGTCATCGTTTTCATGAAGCAACTAGTAAAAAGTCAGAAAATTTGGCAAATCGGTTTTTGCGCTAATGATTGATACACTCATAACTGTTAAGATTTTTAGTAACTTTCTGGACCTAACACACACAAGTTTTGTAATGACTAGCATGACTGTTGCGATGTGTCACTAGATTAGCCTTTTTGCATTTCCACATGACGTATCACAATTCAACGCTTTATCCAATGAAATACACACCGCTGGCATGGTGCCAAACATGCATGGTACAACTTCTGTCTATTTAAGTTGAGCATTTTCATTAAGCATTAAGATGCGTTTGTTTGCACACACAGCTTTGCATGCACATCTAAGTTTGTTCACAAAGAGTGATGTATTTCTATCGGAAATAATAAGCCATCAAAGCAAAGAGTAAAAGTTCATTGAGAGTATGAATGAAGAAGTCGGATTTGTTTTGGTAATAAAACAAGAAAAACCCTGTTTGGTAAACACAAATGCAACGCAAGCCAGTCTGTTCCTTGACATTTGACCTATCTAGATGGGCCAAAAACAATAGGCTTCAGGATCCCGAGACCAATGCCAAGGGCTTCTAAAGTTATCACTAAGACATCATTTATAATAATATGCCAAGTCCTTCTAGAGTTTTGAGCGAACAAAGTGTTTTTGATTTAGCCATAATGACCTTGACAATTTATTTAAGATTCCAAAAACATTAGGCTTCTGGTGAATTCCAAGACCAATCCACACACTAAGTTTGGAGTTGACATGACAAGTCATTTACGAGTTATCTCTTGGAGGACATTTCTTGTGGTTTAGCCAATATAACCTTGAAAAATGGCCTATGGTCCAAAAGCAATAGGCTTCGGAGATCCCAAGACAATCCAAAAACCAAGTTTTGAGTTGATATGACAAGTCCTTTTTTTTTTTTTTTGCCATAATGACCTTGACATTTGACTAAAGGGGTCCACCGAGACGTAGGCTTCTGGGGAATCCCAGTACCAATCAACACACCAAGTTTTGATTTAATATTTGAGTCCTTCTTGAGTTATAATTTGCATGCACGCATACATGCACCCACACAAACCCTTACATATCCGGTTTGTGGGGTCCTGCTATTGCTGTTTTATTTATTCCCTTTTCTGAAGAAATTCTGGGGTACCACTAGAACAAAGAGCACCCCATAAGTTGGCGTTTGGTAGGGCAACCACACACATACGGAAGGACATGTTAAAAACATTCTGTGGTTTCGCCAACCGCAGGGCATAAAAACAGCCTACATGTACATGTACATGTACGTAACAGCAGTTTTAAAAGTAGGTCAACTTTAAAGGTGATTTTCTCTTACGTGGAGTACGTCACAATGTGAAACTGGTGATGATTTAAAACTTGACATGTCAGTCTACATGTAGGTCTCAAGAAAAACATGGCTGTTTTCTTTGGTTGATATATTATAAGAGAGACAGTATAAAATACCATAATCCATCCTCAATTCTATTAGTTCCCTTAACAAACTTGTGTACTACAACTACTCAAAAATTGATGGCTCAGAGTCAAAGAGGTAATAATGGGAAAACTAGGATAATGGGGGTCACATTAAAAACAATTATTACTGTATGACGACTTACATCATTCCAATTGTTTAAGTATTCAACTCTTACAAGCTTGCCTTAACTTGGATCAATGAGTCTTGATAATTTTAGCTCAGGTAAGATTTTTCTATGTTGATGCACTGGTAGCATAATAGTAATGTTTTTATAATCAGTACAAATTGGACTGCAACTCATGGATGTAAAATATCAAATATTCTGTGAAACAGCTCTGGTCAGCAGTGCACTGTCAACATTTTTTTCCCATGAGATGATCTATTCTATACCTCGGAGTGAAATAAGCAAAATTTTAACGAGATTTTTTTGTCCACCAATTTAAACAGGTCACATTAAAAACAATTATTACTGTATGACGACTTACATCATTCCAATTGTTTAAGTATTCAACTCTTACAAGCTTGCCTTAACTTGGATCAATGAGTCTTGATAATTTTAGCTCAGGTAAGATTTTTCTATGTTGATGCACTGGTAGCATAATAGTAATGTTTTTATAATCAGTACAAATTGGACTGCAACTCATGGATGTAAAATATCAAATATTCTGTGAAACAGCTCTGGTCAGCAGTGCACTGTCAACATTTTTTTCCCATGAGATGATCTATTCTATACCTCGGAGTGAAATAAGCAAAATTTTAACGAGATTTTTTTGTCCACCAATTTAAACAGGTCCTTAAACAAAACTCACCCGTTAGCCAAATGGTAGAACACTGGCTGTAATAAACATGTTAAATGACAAACTTGCACAATCACAAAAATTTTTACAAAATTTAATCAACTCTCTCATGGAAGGAATTAAATTTTTATAAAATATTATTACAACAAACCTAATTGTTGCGTTCTCTGATTTTCCCCATAAATATGAGCAACAGATGCAAAAGGACACAACTGTTGCACTGAAGGTTTTGAGAGAGTTGAAAGTTGTTGTATCTTGACCCTCTGGCTTGAAATGAACCAAAATGAATAAGCAATCATTTGTTCTTGCTTCCACTTTCTTTGAGTTTTAACAGCAACTCCTTACTTTATGAAAACACCAACAAATACAACGGTGTGTGTGATCTGAAGTTCAGAACTTGCACAATCATCCCATGATATGGTACATGTAATCTTTCATTTGAAAATTCTCTTGGAACAAACAAATTTTGTCTGTCCTCTTTAAAATAGGTTTGACAGTATTTTCACTGGTATGTCTCCATTTATCATTAAAAAAAAACATGCCTTAGATTGTGAACTCACCTGTTAAATTTCATACTGAAGATTGATGTCACAGCAGAAAGGTCTTTGATAACATCATACAGGGAGTACAGTCTCTTGATGCAGTCAATCACTGGACTGGTATTCTGTTGATATTATTCAGTCCTTCCTCATGAAAACATTCCTGTGTCTGGGCTTGCTCAGTTTGCTTTTTCCCCATAGCTCATTAGATTGACTGCAACCAAAATAACACAGAAACAAAAATTATGAATATTGTTAGCAAACCCCTCGTGTGATGGCTGTGTTACAGATCTAGTTCTGGCATCCGGTCTCTGGATATGTGCGCGAGCTTTCCCGCGCTTGGACTGTGCAGCGCGCAGTTGTCGTTTGGCATTGAGGCAGCATCGTTTGGTTTTAACGATAGCAAGCAGAGCAGCAAACAGATTCACCAAACCAGGTCATAACTGCATTGAACTCAAGTGATCAAACACATGATTAAGAAAGAAAGAAAGTGAATCAGACAGAATAAAGAAAGAAGCCAGAAGAAATAAGAATATTGCAGTTATTTGTTCAATTCATTTCATGTCCAGTGAACAGCAGAAACTGTTGTAACCCGCCCTCCCCCCCCCACAAAAAAGTCCTAGACCGCTCGACAAAACATTACAATATTATCAACCACAGGTGATTCTTTAAGTTTCAAGTAGGACTGAGCTACTACAAAATGAGTTTGTTGCCCTCTCAGTAATGACACTTGCAAGTGTCATTACTTGCAAGTACTTGGTCACTCAACCAAATGAACAACAAAATGTACTTTACTTTTCTTTCCTTTCCATTAACTTTGGTTGCCAAAGTCTTCCAAAATTTATCAGATATTCTCTGGGTACAAAGATTTGGGTGGATATGTACCAAAAGGACATAGATCACTTAATGGATTTTGTACAGCCCTTGGAAAACATTAAGGAGCGCAGAGGAGCGCGAGTGCGATCGCGCTCCTTTAAAATTATGGTCTGCATAGCTGAAATAGCTATTGCTCCAGTTACTTACTTACTCTTACTTGGTCGCCCACAGGCGGGCAAAGTGGGGGGGGGGGCATAATGGATTGGTCCATTGATGTATAGCAGGTTTTTTAATAAAACTCACCTATTTATTGAAAGCATTGCCAGACATCATCACTCTTGTAGTATTGAAATGTGTTCATTCCAGTAATATTGAGTTATCATTGTTGACTCAAGCTCTGGGATCAGCAGGTGTGGGTTCAGGTCCTGGTGTTGCTACTTGCACTTGTGTCTTTATAAGCAAGCCACTTAACCACTATTGCTCGTCCTTCAGTTGGGTAATACAGCTGCTAAGGTTTCAAAGTTTGTTTAAAGCATTCATGTTCAGTTGTTCACTCACAACTCGGCCTGCTCAAGTTACTCAAACTGCAAACGCAAGAAGAAGTGTTGAACAGTACTTTTAAGCAGATGCAGATTTGGCTTGTGGTATCCAAGAGCAATGACATCTCAGTATGATCTTTGTTAGCCTCCTGACCACACAGTGATTCTATCTGGAATGAGATGACAAATAATATTCTTGTTAATGGGCACATACTTGGCATGAACAGGAAATAATATTTAGCATTAAGCTGATAGCTTTGTTATTGGTAGTGCGATATTGACATTTCCTATTCTGGCCGCACAAAAAAGAAAGGGTTTTCAAATTAATGTTACTTCGACCTAACATACGTACTGTCTGAGCTTCAAATTACTCTTGCATGTCAATAAAACTCTCTTCTTTCATAATCTCTTTGAAAAAAAGGCAAAGCTTTACATCACTTTTTCACAAATCAAAAAGATTCAGAGCATGGTCACCAATCCTTTTTGGATAGATAAATTAGGTCACCGTTTTTAATTAATACCGCCCTCTCTTGACTTTTAATCGAAAAATCCAGCCATCTTTTGATAGAGAGAGGATTGGAAAGAAAACAAGGTTTTTATGTATTTGTTTACCATTTTGGGCAAAATTTTGAATAAATTTCATATTTTAAAGAAATCTATACATTCAGCGAAGGCAGGGTATGCTATCAAACCTATATCAGTAAAATCCTTGTCCATTTTTGAGTAAGAAAAGTTGGGTTTTTGTTCCTGCGCGAGGTCGCGCATGAAATTGATGGAGGTTTTATTTAAACCTAGCACTCGGTAAAATCTCATTTTGGAACCTTTGGAGTGCTTGTTAGGGATAGAGCTGATAAGCTTATAGTAAATTGGGCACGTTTTAGGCCTTGCAGAAACCAGAAGGCCAGACACGAAATCAAACTAAACTGTGGTCATATTTTATACACCTCAGCTGGCACAAAAAGGAGTCTACATGTAAATGGAGTAGGTTTTTCTCATTAACAAAAGCATTCAACGCAATATCGTGGAGTTTAAAAAATACTCAGACAGAGTAGCAATGCTGAAGCTCCACATCAACAAGAAATCTACAATGAAAATAATTAAAGTCTATGCACCAACCACAAATCATGAAAATGTTGAAATAGAAGCTTTCTATGAAGAAGTAGACCAAGCTCTTGGAGACGACAAATCAACTTACACAATCATTATGGGCGACTTCAATGCAAAAGTGGGATTGAGGAAGGATTTGGAAGAGAAATGCCTGGGCCCTTTTAGAACCGGGGAACGGAGTGAGAGGGAAGAAAGATTAATGGAATTTGTAGCAAGCAGGAATCTCTTTATTGGTATTACACTTTTTAAGAAATTGCCAAAAAGATACTAGACATGGGAGAGCCTAAATGCAAGAACACACAACCTCATCGACTATATAAAAAGCGACGGGAAGGATATCCTGATGGATGTTGCAACAGTTCCAAAAGTCGACAATAGAAGCGACCACCAGTTAGTGAGCGAAAAAATAAGGATAGACAAGAAAATTGAACGACTGAAGATGTTAAAAAGACCTAGGAAAAGAAGAATTGATTTAAAGAAGCTCTCAGAACATATATAAGACAGAGTTCAGCATAGAACTGAAGAATAGATTCTCACCATTAATTGATCAAGTGAAAGATCAGGCTGTTAGTGACACTTACAACCAAGTTGTTCAGGCCATACTGGATACTGCAGAGAAACTGGGGAAGAGTGACTCAGCACAGACCAGAGCAAGCAACACAGGTATGGATGAAATCCAGCAAATGAACAAAAGGAGGAAACCACTCAAACCACACAGACAAGATTCAGCGCTGCAACAAGTAGAATATACAGAACTAAACAAGACAATACGAAAGAAAAGACAAGAACTTAAGAGAAAACATATGTCTAATATGATTCAAGAAGTCCTGGTAAAGCACAAGGGCCCAAAGATCATAAACCGAAAATTGCAAGAAGGGAGACAGCTCATGTCATGCATGAAAGACATTAACGAGATTGAAACATGCAATCAACACAAGATTAGTCAAATAGTAAAGGACTTTTACAGCACACTATACATCAGCGATCAGCCTGATTGGAGATTGGAGATCTGAGGAAGACTGGTCAAGTAGATCAGAGGAAGTACCTCCTATTCTACCAGAAGAGGTCTCACATGCTTTGAGGAAAATGAAGAATGGAAAGGCCCCTGATGAGGATCAAGTGACATCAGATATCCTCAGTCTAGGGGATAAGGAAACCATCTCAACAATCACTACCCTATTCAACAAAATCTTGCAAGAGGAAGTAATTCCCTCCTAGTGGAAGGAGTCCGAAGTCATTCTCATATTCAAGAAAGGGGACAAAAAAGACATAAAAAACTACAGACCTATAAGCTTACTACCTCACCTGTACAAGCTTTTTACCAGAGTTATTCTGGCTCGCATGGAGAGGCAGCTTGACGATAACCAACCTAGAGAGCAGGCAGGCTTCAGATCAGGTTTTCAAACTTCAGACCACTTACAAACACTAAGCCAATTGATTGAAAAGTCTAAGGAATACCAGTTCAACCTTTGCCTACATTGTAGGTTTCATAGACTATGAAAAAGCCTTTGACAACTTAGACCACCAGTCACTGCTGACAGCTTTGGAAAAGCAAAGTATTGATGGGAAGTACATAAAAATCATCAAAGCTATAAATTACAAAGAGCCGACTGCAAGAGTTCACCTGGATGATACTATCACTGACTCGATAGCGATAATGAGGGGTGTCAGACAAGGGGATCCAGTGTCACCAAAGCTCTTCACAGCAGCCCTGGCAGAAGTTTTTAAGAACATCGACTGGAGTGATAAAGGGATCTTGACAGATGGAGAACATCTCACCCATCTCAGATTGGCTGATGATATCCTCATTTTCAGTCACACCCCAGAGGAACTCCAGGGAATGATTCAAGAGCTTGCTGATGAAAGTAGTATGGTGGGCCTTAACATAAACTTCAAGAAAACAAAGGTCATGATGAGTAGCAATATTCAAAACTTCAAAATAGCTGCTCAGGGAAAAGATTTGGAGATTGTTGACCACTACATCTATCTGGGAAAGAAGATCACCTTCAATAACGAAACAGGAGATGATATAAAGAGAAGAATCCAGTTAGGATGGGTGAAGTTTGGCACACTCAGCCACATCTTTCGAGACCACACCCTTCCTACATCCATGAAAAGGCAAGTATTCGATCAGTGCATCATACCTGTCCTATTGTATGGTTCCGAGACATGGACAACCACCAAATGACTTGAGAAAAAACTAAGGGTGACAGAGAGGGCTGTGGAAAGAATAATGATAGGAGTAACAAATTAGAAGGACAGGGTGACGAACGAGGACCTAAGAAAGAAATCAAAGGTGGAAAGATGGAAAGATGAACTAAGTACATATAGGGGCATTGCTTGGCAACAGACAGCGCAGGATAAGAGTGAAATGGAGAATTGGTGAAGAGGCTTTCCTCCTGCAGTGGAGTGAAATAGGCTAGAAAGAAGAAGTTTGGGTGGTCTTAATTTAACAATCTCTTTACTTCAGTTGGCGACCAGAAGAATACCTCGTG
Organism: Leptasterias polaris; assembly: GCA_037783415.1. NCBI lineage: Eukaryota > Metazoa > Echinodermata > Asteroidea > Forcipulatida > Asteriidae > Leptasterias > Leptasterias polaris. Next base: position 69,163 of record JAZGTN010000020.1, read on the forward strand.
TATGGTGTCTTTTGAGAGGCATTTCTCATTAACGAAAGCACCTACAGTATGATAGTGGCGTTTGCACCATTGAATTTCTCCTGAGGAGACCTTTAATTTGATGTATAATTTAAATATATTTGAAAAAAGGAAATTTTACTATGATATAGTTAAAGCTGATACTGGGGGCAAGGGGGACCACAAATAAAACACCAATACAGAAAAAGCTGGTTATTGGGTAGCCTTGATCAAGTAGTTAAAGTTACCCTTGCATGAAGTCCATAAGGATGGTACACAGTTGCACACAGTTCCCTTTTTAAAATGATATAATCCGGGCGGACGGATCAAATTCTGTCATCAACTTTAACACTGATTTGTGGTCCAGTTCCCTAATGATAGTTTGCGCTAACTGAATACGCCTTGAATTGGGTAACTGACTATACATGCCCCGGTTGCAAAAATTGTGCCTAAGTTGCTTGAATGTTTGTCAAAGGCAAATAAAGTGGTATTTACCACTGGAGGAGGGTTTTGTGTTTGATGCAGTGGATAGCATTTGAATTGTTACCTGAAACCCCTCACTATATTAATTTAGGCAGTAAACAATTTTATTTTTATAATCAATGCAAATACAATGGTAGTTAGTTTTAGTTATACCAAGCATTTATACACCTATCAATTGTAAGACGCATTATGACACCCGGGGATGTAGCCCCATTTATAGTGCCAATGGACTTCCTCCAATCCTTGGCCCTACGCCCATGTACTTCCAGAAGGTGTGATAATTTTTCGAATATCAACTCACGTTTTATGCCGAGATTTTTTCCCCAGTCGTCACTCATTGTATCCGATTTGTGAAAAGCACATTAAAACGCCATTGTGCAACCTCGTTTTGGTGTAATTTTGAAGAAATTCTGAGGCGTTACTGCCACCGATTTGACTGCCCGGCATCCATTTTGTTGATCGGTTGATTTCAACAGAGGGCGCCCAGCGCCAGGGCATGCTGGGATAGGCAAGGGACCCTTTCGCGCGCTAGGGCATGAGAGATGTTCCCCTGCCTATCCCAGCATGCCCTGGCGCAGGGCGCCCTCTGTTGAAATCAACCGATCAACAAAATGGATGCCGGGCAGTCAAATCGGTGGCAGTAACGCCTCAGAATTTCTTCAAAATTACACCAAAACGAGGTTGCACAATGGCGTTTTAAAGGCACCTGGCAGTGGTATTTTTTCAAAATAAAGCTTTTGTCATTAATATATACATTTTTATGAGTGGAATGTGAATAAACAATTTACTAAGGTTAAACAATTGTATTTTTCTTGTAATTACAAATTAAAAAATAGGCCCCCCTTTACATGGCGCTGTTCGTGACGTCAATCGAGGCAGGAGAAAATGTGTAGTCTGGCCCCGTACATTACGTCTGGGTACCTGATCAGTATGATGCGTTTTCGTATTCGGACGTCACCACCCAATGCAATCCTAGGACAGTGTACAGTCGACTAATACGAGACGCCAGTTTATACGAGGTTTTTCACCGGTCCCGAACTGTCCCATGCGCGTTTCTATGTCTTAAAAACGGAAGATACGAGCATGATCATAACGAGAACACGGATAATACGAGTATTGTTTTTCCACCAGAAACATTTCGCTGGTAATCTAAGCTTCACTGCAACTTCACTGCAACTTCCCTTGCACACTACTACCAACGAAAAAATCCCCGGGCTATCCAAGTGTTCGCTGCATAGCGCTGAAAACGACGTCGGACCGGACCACTTTGCCCTCGTTAGCCTAACCTTCGATGCCCGTAACTGCCTATATTTGGGATCTGCAGGAAAAAAATGCTGGCTGACCCCATCTTTAGTCATTTTTGCTGCATCCAGCAGCAATTTTCGCTGGAAAAATGCAAGAAAAAAAACCTTTTGGATAACCAAATGAAACGTACAATCTCACTACTGGCACGTGTATTATACAACGTAAATGCAGGCAAGTTCGAGTGGGGTCGATGTTCAATCGAGGCGAAGTCTTCCTCGATTGACGTCACAAAAAGGGATGGGCGGAGTCGCCCCCAAACAACTTTATCTATTTTTTTAACATATAAATACTGACAAACAATTACTCAAAAAATTGTTTTATTGTTAATATACATTATATACTCTTATATTTAAAAAAAAAAAAATTCTATTTCCAGGTGCCTTTAATGTGCTTTTCACAAATCGGATACAATGAGTGACGACTGGGGAAAAAATCTCGGCATAAAACGTGAGTTGATATTCGAAAAATTATCACACCTTCTGGAAGTACATGGGCGTAGGGCCAAGGATCGGAGGAAGTCCAGAGTATTGGCACTATAAATGGGGCTACCGGGAATGGTGCGTCACTGTCCATACATGTATGTAAGTCAGATTTGTGTGTCAAAAGACCCGAGTCAAAAAATTGACACACTTTTTGCAGATTTGTACGGTCTTCTGAACGATTTGTTGACTTACCCATCGCGGAAAACGACGCCCCACAGACGGACATACCACCGACGCACATAAATCGCTTGCAAACGATGCACGCGCAGTGAATACCAAATAATTCAACCTTATATCGTAGGACGCCCTGTATTCAGGGCGTCCCTGAAATCGAGGCAAATCTTTTACCTCTCTGCGCGCGATGTAAACAGTCCCTAGATACAATTTTTGTGGTTGACTTGCCAAGCAAAGAGTCTCCTCTCATTTGACCAAAACTTAGAAACATGTAAGGCTCCACTGGTTAGTTGCACTTGTAAATGCAAAAAGTTGTGGTATTTAGGCATTTCTGCAAGGTACAAAAATATGTCATACTGTCGGGGCCATAACAAAAAAAATTCCCACCGAAAAAGTTTCATCAAACACTTTTTCAATTCACAATTCACGATGATCAAATCATGTGACTGAACATTCTTCTGAGCATTCTGGGGAAAAAAATACAGAGGCTTAACGAAGCCACGTGCCTTATATCATTTTCTAATAGTCTGGATAATTTTTTTTTTGTAACACTCTATCATTTTTGTTATTAATATTGAAATTTAAACATCAGCTTTGTGATTCGATTATCACTGTTTATTTATATGCTTTATTTTAAATGTTAAGAAACATAAAAAGACACAAAACTAAATAAAAATAAGATTTCAAAGCCAAAAAATATTTTTATTTTTCTTTTTTTTTCTTTAAGTTTTTGAAAAATACCACGATTATTTTTAGAACTAGATAAAAAATATGTTGAATAAAATGAAGAAAACTGCTGGCTATAGAGTCATACACTAAGTCTCACAGAACACTTGTAGTCACTGCAGATGTTTCTTCCACGTATGGCTTCACCCGGACACCATACTTTCTTGTTTGCATCGAAAACAGGTCAAACTCAAAACAAATGGGACGCTATTGAAGTCATCGAAGATCGGTGCGTGGTGTGAAAGTTTCAATGTTTATCACGTTTTAATATATGTTTGCATATTTCTTATAAACAAAGGAAGGTAATTAGGGCATCAGTTGATTATGGAATATTTTTATTTTGTTTCAATTCAAAGAAAAAGGCATACTACATCGAAAACCGGACAGGGGAGGATACATACAAGTTTCCCTGCATACAACGAATTAGCTCCCGCTGATAATAATATTAATATAAGAATTAACTATAATAATGTAACTTTGAATGTAAATAGTAGTGAACTTGCGGGTACAACCATGTGTATAATCTCTTTTGGGAGGAGTGTTGGCTCTGAAAAGAGGAGTGTTGGCTCTGAAAAGAGCCGGTTTGGTCTCGACGTTTCGAACAGTATACTCTGCTGTATATTCAATTCAGTATATTCAGGAGAATAATAATATACTTCTGTGATTACTAGTTACCAAATTGTATCCTAAATACAGTGCTTGGCAAAGGAAGGAAACACTAGCCAAAGAAACTTGCATTAAAATTATTTGTCGGGGCTTATATTCACAAATTGCAATATTGACCCTTAATACAAGAGATTATGCAGAACTTTACTTTGCTGAGTATCAGCGTAGATGTATGAATTAACAACCACGTTCATGACGTTGTGACACACGGGTTTCATTGTATCCGCCATGCCTCTGGGGAAGGCGCAACCAAAACGAAACATTTGTGGCGTTTGTAGCCAACTTTTACCAGAAAAACATGAAATATTTAAAGCTAGAACACAACATGTTTTTTTAAACGCTTTTCACGGTTTCAATGGCTGAACAAAATAAATGTTTAATCAAAACAAATCTTCTTACCTTTCAGATTAACTGCAAAGTGCAAGTACGCCATTTTCTTATACCCGTGTGGGCGTGTTCTGGGCTTGTGTGTGACGTCATTCGAACTGTCATTCATTTCTACTATTTGCATATTGTGACACAAACGATCTTGGCCTAGTTTCAGGGTCTGCTTACCACATAATTCTACGCTTACGGAGCCATATTGGTACATGATTTTATGAGCCGTAACCACAGAGTTAAACGGTAAGCAGAGCCATGATTTGATTCAACTTTCGGGTAATGTCAATACTTAACTATTACCCAGCAGCAATGATCCAATGAGTTTTAATATTAATATATCTTTCTGGTTATGATATCAAGGGACCCACAAAAGCAACTAGCACTGAGACCCATAGGCCGAAGATCCCTGCCAGAGGGAAATTATGATTTATTTTTTTAAAGGGCTTTGTAAAAAATGGTGTTTATTTAACAATATATTTTTAAACTGGACCACCAACTCATCTTAAGAAACTTCCATATGACGTTAATTTAAAGCCTTAGAATGGACACAGGAAATTAAAAGAACACATAGGGGAATTGAAACCAGGACCATAGGGTATAGAGTCAGTGAGTCTTTCCACTGGACCACCAACTCTTCTTTGAAAACTTGCATCTGACGTTAATTTAAACATTTAGAATAGACACAGGTAATGAAAAGGAAAACATAGAGTGGGAATCGAACCCAGGACCATCGGGTACAGAGTCAGTGATTCCTTCCACTGGACCACCAACTCTTCTTTGGATTCTTTTCCATCTGACGTTAATTTAAACACTTAGAATGGACACAGGTAATGAAAAGGAAAAAATAGAGTGGGAATCGTTATTTTTAACCCTTAGAATGGACACAGGAAATGAAAAGGAAAAGAAGACATAGTGGAATTGAACGCAGTACCATAGCGTCTAGAGTCATTGAGTCTTTCCACTGCACCACCAGCTCTTCTTTGGAAACTTGCATCTGACGTTTTTTTAAACCCTTAGAATTACACAGGTAATGAAAAGGAAAAGGAATAGAGCGGGGATTGAACCCATAACCATAGGGTCTGGAGTCAGTGAGTCCTTCCAATGGACCACTAACTCTTCTTTGGAAACTTTCATATGACGATAATTTAAAGCCTTCGAATGGACACAGGAAATGAAAAGGAAAAGAAGACATAGTGGAATTGAACCCAGTACCATAGCGTCTAGAGTCATTTAGTCTTTCCACTGCACCACCAACTCTTCTTTGGAAACTTGCGTCTGACGTTATTTTTAACCCTTAGAATGGACACAAGTATGAAAAGGAAAATAATAGAGTGGGAATTGAACCAGGACCATAGGGTCTAGAGTAGGTGAGTCCTTTCAATGGACCACCAACTCTTCTTTGGAAACTTGCATCTGACGTTTTTTTAAACCCTTAGAATTACACAGGTAATGAAAAGGAAAATAAGAGACTTGGAACTGAACCCAGGACCATAGGGTCTAGAGTCAGTGAGTCTTTCCACTGGACCACCAACTCTTCTTTGAAAACTTGCATCTGACGTTAATTTAAACATTTAGAATGGACACAGGTAAAGAAATGGACCACTAACTCTTCTTTAGAAACTTTCATATGACGTTAATTTAAAGCCTTAGAATGGACACAGGAAATACAAAAGAAAATAACACATAAGGGAATCGAACCCAGGACCATAGGGTCTAGAGTCAGTGAGTCTTTCCACTGGACCACCAACTCTTCTTTGAAAACTTGCATCTGACGTTAATTTAAACAATTAGAATGAACACAGGTAATGAAAAGGAAAAAATAGAGTGGGAATCGAACCCATGACCATAGGGTCTGGAGTCAGTGAGTCCTTCCAATGGACCACCAACTCTTCTTTTGAAACTTCCATAATAATGACGTTAATTTAAAGCCTTAGAATGGACACAGGAAATTAAAAAGAAAAGAACACATAAGGGAATTGAACCCAGGACCAATTGGTCTAGAGTCAGTGAGTCCTTCCACTGGACCACCAACTCTTCTTTGAAAACTTGCATCTGACGTTAATTTAAACAATTAAAATGGACACAGGTAATGAAAAGGAAAAAAAATATAGTGGGAATCGAACCCAGGACCATAGGGTCCAGAGTTAGTGAGTCCTTCCACTGGACCACCAACTCTTCTTTGGATTCTTTTCCATCTGACGTTAGAATGGACACAGGTAATGAAAAAGAAAAGAATAGAGTGGGAATCGAACCGAGACCATAGGGTCCAGAGTCAGTGAGTCCTGCCACTGGACCACCAACTCTTCTTTGGAATCTTGCATCTGACGTTAATTTAAACACTTAGAATGGACACAGGTAATGCAAAGGAAAAGAACAATTAGGGGAATTGAACCCAGTACCATTGGGGCTAGAGTCAGTGAGTCTTTCCATTGGACCACCAACTATTCTTTATAAGCTTGCATCTGACGTTATTTTTAACTCTTAGAATTACACAGGTAATGAAAAGGAAAATAAGAGACTTGGAACTGAACCCAGGACCATAGGGTCTAGAGTCAGTGAGTCTTTCCACTGGACCACCAACTCTTCTTTGAAAACTTGCATCTGACGTTAATTTAAACATTTAGAATGGACACAGGTAAAGAAATGGACCACTAACTCTTCTTTAGAAACTTTCATATGACGTTAATTTAAAGCCTTAGAATGGACACAGGAAATACAAAAGAAAATAACACATAAGGGAATCGAACCCAGGACCATAGGGTCTAGAGTCAGTGAGTCTTTCCACTGGACCACCAACTCTTCTTTGAAAACTTGCATCTGACGTTAATTTAAACAATTAGAATGAACACAGGTAATGAAAAGGAAAAAATAGAGTGGGAATCGAACCCATGACCATAGGGTCTGGAGTCAGTGAGTCCTTCCAATGGACCACCAACTCTTCTTTTGAAACTTCCATAATAATGACGTTAATTTAAAGCCTTAGAATGGACACAGGAAATTAAAAAGAAAAGAACACATAAGGGAATTGAACCCAGGACCAATTGAATTGAACCCAGGACCAATTGGTCTAGAGTCAGTGAGTCCTTCCACTGGACCACCAACTCTTCTTTGAAAACTTGCATCTGACGTTAATTTAAACATTTAGAATGGACACAGGTAATGAAAAGGAAAACAAATAGAATGGGAATCGAACCCAGGACCATAGGGTCCAGAGTTAGTGAGTCCTTCCACTGGACCACCAACTCTTCTTTGGATTCTTTTCCATCTGACGTTAGAATGGACACAGGTAATGAAAAAGAAAAGAATAGAGTGGGAATCGAACCGAGACCATAGGGTCCAGAGTCAGTCAGTCTTCCCACTGGACCACCAATTCTTCTTTGAAAACTTGCATCTGACGTTAATTTAAACATTTAGAATGGACACAGGTAATGAAAAGGAAAAGAATAGAGTGGGAATCGAACACAAGACAATAGGGTCCAGAGTCAGTGAGTCCTGCCACTGGACCACCAACTATTCTTTATAAGCTTGCATCTGACGTTATTTTTAACCCTTAGAATGGACACAAGTATGAAAAGGAAAATAATAGAGTGGGAATTGAACCAGGACCATAGGGTCTTGAGTAGGTGAGTCCTTTCAATGGACCACCAACTCTTCTTTGTAAACTTGCATCTGACGTTTTTTTAAACCCTTAGAATTACACAGGTAATAAAAAGGAAAATAAGAGACTTGGAACTGAACCCAGGACCATAGGGTCTAGAGTCATGGAGTCTTTCCACTGGACCACCAACTCTTCTTTGAAAACTTGCATCTGACGTTAATTTAAACATTTAGGATGGACACAGGTAATGACAAGGAAAAGAAAAAAGTGGCAATTGAACTAACGACCAATTGGTCTAGAGTCAGTGAGTCCTTCCACTGGACCACCAACTCTTCCTTGAAAATTTGCATCTGACGTTAATTTAAACATTTAGAATGGACACAGGTAATGAAAAGGAAAAAATAGAGTGGGAGTCGAAACCAGGACCATAGGGTACAGAGACAGTGATTCCTTCCACTGGACCACCAACTCTTATTTGGATTCTTTTCCATCTGACGTTAATTTAAACAGTTAGAATGGACACAGGTAATGAAAAGGAAAACAAAGAGTGGGAATCGAACCCAGGACCAAAGGGTACAGAGTCAGTGAGTCCTTCCACTGCACGTATGTCCCATGGGAATTCGTCGTGCGGCATCCGGTCTGACCTTGCGCGTTAGCTCCTTTGTGTAAACAACGCGCGATTTATGTCAACATCGCGAGATAACAGGGCGCCCGCGCGCGGTCAAGTCGTGTTCGCGGGCTCCGAATTTGAAAAACTTTTCAAACGGACTAATCAACGAAAGGGATGTTAAAACCGGCGGGAAAAAATAGACTCATGAATATTTAACACCCAAACTGATTCCCCATTAGCCAATCATCATTCTAGGCTAAGCGTCACCGTCTATTTATATTTAGGTCTGTCGCTGCCGATTGATGTTCGAGACGCACTTCACGGTAAATAAACCAAATTTTTGTTTACTTTATCCTAAAAGCCCCCCCCCAAATATCTTTGAAAAATCAACAAAAATAAAACATACGTTGTTTAATTCTGCGCAAATCTACGAAAATCCCATTAATTTAACTTTAGTTTTCAGATTATTTCACAAATGACGTTGGTTTTCACTTCAGAGCTAAACTTTTTTTAACGGTACAGTGTGTAATTCTCGTCAAGGTCAATGGGGCAATTTGTAATTTGACACCCGTAACATTTCACGAGAAACGCGCTCACACGGACAAAGCCACAACGGAGTACCGTGAAAACGAGGAGTTTGTCGGGCGTTTTGGGTGCGTGTTGATTGGGTCGCTAAATCTTCACTCGTAGCGTTCTGCCAAAAAAAACAAATGATAGGCTCAATTTAAAAGGGGTCTGTAGCTGCTTAATGCTTAACCATTTGCCATATAATTTTTCCTGGCAAATCTTATGAAAGTACTTATGCCATAAATCAGGCCTATTTTTATAAATTTAAAGGCAATCCTATAACAAATTTATGATAATCGTGTTAATATTATTGATGATTAAAAAATAATAAATAAACAAATAAAAATATTCAAACTGCTTTTAACAACCCCATATATAAACACTCCAGACTTACTCAAATCAATCAGGCTAGGCCTACCTTTTTTATTAAAAAAATGTATATATATTTATAGTTAAAAGTCTATTTATCATCAGACTAGTTTACAGTGTCATTTAAATTACAAGCAAGGTCACTACAAAATCAAAGAGAAACTTTAATTGTCCATTTTTGTAATAGAACACCTTTTAAAAATGGAAACCTTATTTAACATTTGATCACAATAAAAGTAAACAGAAAGAAGATGCAAGAGGTATTTTCAAAGTTTTGATTTTATATTATTTAAACTATTAAATCATAAAAGAATTTATTTACATTTATTTTTCAAATACAGATTCAACATGGATGTTCACAAGAAAACTCTGAAAAGGTTATGTAGACTGTGTGGGGGGCGTTGCTTGTCATCATCTGAGACGAAGGCTGGGAAATGTGCTAAGAGTTGTGCCAAATACATAGACAAAATTGTTAGCACATTTCAGGTTGACGTCTCCCATGATGACGAAAGCACTCACCCCCCATACATGTGTCACTCTTGTTATACTTGTCTTTTTCTTTCATCCAGGAAAGCTGCCCCCGCCTGGCCACCCCACCCAAGAACAGGTGTCTGCACTGTGTGTACAAATTCTGTCCAACAGCTAAAAGCTGGTCGAAAAAAGAAGCAGAAACACCCAGGGAGTGGCAGGCCTAGGATTACCCCAGCATGTGTAGAGCACTTCAGTAGTCTCCCCCCCTCACCCACAGTCTCCAGGGATAAGATTCCCAATTTTGAGCCATTGTCAAGTACAGCCTCCATAGAATGTAAACTTTGCACCCGTTTACTTGACAATGCCCTGGAGACACCTTGCATGCATTTATTTTGTTCCGAGTGCTTGGCAGCCCACTATGAATCTTTCAGAGAACCTAGCGCCCCCTGTCCAGTCTGTCAAGTACAAGTGCACTTCAAGAGCATCACTGCCCCCCGAGGATATTTTGCTGGTTTATTTTTGAGTACAGCTATGAAGTGCACAGCATGCAAGGTCCACGTAACTGTGGGTGATATTTCATCCCATGTTTGTTCCTTCACTAACCCACCAACAGTTTCATTTGCAGATAAAATTATTCCATCAAGTCAAACTCCAAGTGAGGTCACCCAGATGTTGCTGCGTCCCCTGACTGCGCCGTTAACCCCCCAGATGGAGGCTCTCGGAGCTCACATCCTGAAGTCGAAGCTCGCCCAATCTGCAGACGGGTTAACAACAAAGTACAGCACCGGTGGTCTGGTGAGTTAAATTGTTCAAAATTTTAATGCTTAATCTGTGAATTTAATTTATTTACAAATTTGCTTTCTTCATTTTTCCTCATTTTCCTTCCTCGCAAAGAATTTCACATAAAAATCTTTAATTTTTTTCCTCATAACTAGCCTCTGACGACACTTTGTGTCCCCACTCCTCGGAAAAGCAGTGAGGTTGCCTCCTCCTACACCATTCGACGGCGCTCAGAGATTTTAGACAAGACCCGTAACCTTCTCAGCAAGGGTGCTAAACAGGAGCAGCATAAAGACGAGATGAAGTTATGCCACCTGCGAAAAGATCTGCAGGGCATGTTGCGGGAGTTAAAACTGAACACCATCAAGATCCCCAACATGCAGCTCCTTGCTGCGAAGGCTCACCTGGGAGTCTCTTGGAAGCGCACCAGGGAACTGAAAAGATGGTTGAGGGAGTATAACATCCTAACTGAAGGCGAAAACGCCATGCGTCAACAACAACAAGACGTCGTGGCGGATAACATCATTGCCGAGAACCTCCCCTTTTCATTCCCTGACGACGTCAATGGAGGAGTTACCATCAAGCCAGCCCCCTGCGTAGCTGTGAAGTCCCTTGTCGCCAAAGTTAGACAGCAACTAGATGCCTACGAGAAGTAAGAACATTTGGAATGTTTAATTATTTCATTATTTTCTTTTTAAGAACACAACTGAATAAAATGCTTAAAATTATGATTTGCTCTTATTCTCTTCAATAGGACCGACGAGCTAACTTGGCACGAGGGCAACATCCCACAGAACGAGGTTTGGGTCAAGATCGGAGGCGACAAGGGTGGCGGGACGTTCAAACAGATGTTTCAGATCGCCAACGTTGGACGTCCCAATGCCCTTCGTCACACCGTAGTTGCTTGTGCTTTCGCAGCAGGTGATACCAGCAACAATTTGAAAACTGGTCTCCTGCGCTTCCGCCAACAAGTTGCTGAGCTGCAGTCCTGCACTTGGAAGAGTCATAACATCAGACTCTTCATGTTCGGGGACTATGAGTATCTCTGCCGAGTGTATGGAATAACCGGGGCTTCAGGTAAATTTGAGTTGGGTTTTTTTACGTGCAAAAAAGGCAAACTATAGACATGTGTTGCAACTGTTATTTTTTTATATTGAACAGGAAGACACTGTTGTCTTTATTGCAACATTACGAAAGATGACATGCGGAAGCCCCGGGAGGAAAGGTCACCATGGAGGCAGAGGACTCTACAGACCCTGGACGATGACCTCCGCAGATTCACCGATGATGGCAGTAAACTCTCCAAGGCTAAACTCTTCAACAACGTGATCAGCGAGCCAATGTTTAGGATTCCGCTGACACAGGTAAATATTTTGCCAATTATATTTAAATTTAGTGATAATAAAAAACAAAGCAAAATAGTGAGTAAATAAATGCAAAAGAAGGTGAAAATGAGATAATATTGCATTTACCTTATTTATGACAGGTTTGCCCACCCGGACTTCACATCAGTCTCGGGTTATACCTCAAGCATTTCAACAGCTTTGAAGGTGCATGTCATGACCTTGACATGCAAGTGGCGGCTGTGTTGGCCTTACAAGATGAACATCCAACCGAAGAAAATCCAGTACTTGGCTCCTGCTTCAAGAGTGTCGTCTCCGTGTTGAAGAGGGCCCGGCAATTAGATCTGCAGGCCGAGGCCTTGGATGAGGAATTCCGTCACAAAGAAGAAGAACTTGCGGACACCATCATGTCATCTGTGGAGGGAAGTGCAGATATTCAATCTTACATCGATGAAACGACTGCACTGCAGAAGCAACAAGAACATCTGGTAAGCTTGAAAAACAAAAAATGTAAATCTGTCAAACCTTTATTATTTTGAGCACAAGCTATTCTATTAACTAATTTGACCATGTTATGTATTTTTTAGTTGGCGGAAGCAAAGGCCCTTCGTGAAAAGGCAGCACTTAAGCCAGGCCAAGGTCCTCTAGCTGGGCAACTAGACATCATTCTCCAGGATTTCCGGGTGCAGCGACAGGCCTACCATGGGAAGAGTTTTGTTGGCAATCATGTCCACAAATGCTGCAAGGTATGAAACAGTCATCTTTCTAAGTTGTTACTTATCCAACTCAAAAAATATGAATACAAGGGAATTTTTAGTTTATTTTGATCTACCATTAAATGTAAAATCAACTAACTATTTTTATTTCTTAAATACTTTTTTGGGCAATTGTGTTCCACTTACAAAATAATTTTTAAAGAAATTGTCGCTGCGACTTAAAACAAGTAAAACATATCAAGTATTTTAGATTAAAAATATTTAACCTATTTTTCTATGCAGGAAGAAAACATCAAGCTCCTCACCGATGCAGTAGTCAACAAAACCCGAGATCTTTGTCCTTCCCTGGTGGGTGAAGCAAGAACAGTCGCTGCAAAGTATGCCAAACTATTCCATCTGTTTGGCACTTGTCACCGGACGTACAACACCTCATCGATCCTGGATGGCCCAGCTGTAGATGCATTAAGCCAGGATATCAACAACTACCTGGCTTATTTCCGCGCCACTTTTCCATCTGAGAGTGTGCCGCCGAAGATGCATCTACTAGAAGACCATGTCATCTCCTGGCTGCGGCAGTGGCACTTTGGTCTAGGATTCCACGGCGAACAAGGAGGGGAGTCTGTCCATGCCCATCTCAACACCCTCCGGCGTGATGTCCGAGGACTGCATGAAGAGGTGGATATTCTGCAGTCTGTCATCCGGACTCACTGGGTCATGACCAGCCCTGCCCATGCACCACCTGCTGCCTTTTCAAAATAATTTTATTTTGTTAATTTCCACATAGTTATTACAAGTTTCAATAAATAAAGAACTGGTAGTTTTCTAATGTGTAAATAATAATTTTGTACCTTAATCTTTGGCATATGAGCCGCAAATTTTTTGGGGGTCAAAATCAATGTATTACGGGGCTTATACGACTAAGATTATGGTACAATATGTGTGTAAATAAACATGTGTAAATTTCTACTTTTAATAAAATGTACATAAATAGGAATTGCAGACAAGTATTTAACAGGGCTCTGTCGTCTTGATCACAGCGAGTCTGTGGCCAGGCATTGAATTCTGAACTCTCATCTAACTACTGCACATGCACATGTGATAATGCGGCACCCTTTAAAGCTTTGATTTGTGATGTGGTCTGAAATAACCGAGCGTGATTTCATGCTTCCATGCCTAGCCACAAGCAGACTATGATCAAGACAACACAGCCCTTTAAATTTAGGTTTGAAATTCTGCTTTGATTTTTCACTTATATTTTTCTTTCTCATAGGGGGTGTAATCAACTTAATTTTCATGTTGTGTCACCGTGGTCCAGTGGTTAGATTGCAGGACTTGCAATCACAAGGTTGTGGGTTCAAATACTATCAAACTAACCGCTGATTTCACAACGACTAGAATAAGTATTGTCGAGTTACTGAATCACAGTTTCTTAATTTGTGCAATTCATAATCATAGACAAACATAAATAAATGAATCAGTAATTTTAAAATGCTTCTGCAAACTCAGCAAAGCCCGGTTCATACATCACAAAAATTGCAAAAGGGAAGCGGAGTTCCTTGCGTCACAATAAATATACAGCGCGTGCCCGATTGTTTGCTTTTGCGTCATAGTTCGCTTCACAATTGCCTTCGTGTGAAGTATTAACCAGGCTTATTTTCTAGTTATTTAGATCAATGTACTGATGACATTATGGTTTGCATGCAGATTCCATTGCAGTAATCAAAACATGAAGCCATCAGCACATTGGTTTATTTTGACCATGAATTGTTTTAAACATACATAGGGCCTACTTTCATTTAATACTGCCGAGTCCTCCTAGTAATTAATTAAGTCAAAAAAAAAATTTGTTTGAAGAAGTGCAATTTACATTATTATTTGAGCTTTATATTAAATATAATGTCAGGCGTAAGTATTTAGATAAAGTTGCTTAAATGTTAAAATTTAAAACCAGAATGTAACTAGGCCATATGCACGTAGATTGTCAATTAATTTCAAATTTAAGTTGCTGGGTTTTCCAGGTATTTTTTTTTCTCTACTTGAGTTTTCACCTGGTTTTTCACCCCGCAACGGTGCAATCAGATGATGAAAATGGAAAGAAATATAAGTATGATGGGGTATTTTCTTTCCTTCATTCACTAAAAACAAAAACTGGATTTAAAAAGTCAACATCAGGTCCGGTTTGTTTTCATTTGAAAGACATGTTGTTCTTCCTCCATGTTCCTTCACACACAAATGGTGGTTCATTTTTTACTAAGTTAAACATGGAGAAATAAGAAAACAAATTTCTCCATGGTTTTATATTAATCATGAACTGAATGATAATTGGTGAATTGTAATTTATTATTGAATGTAATGTCAGTTTACATGAAAGAATAATCCGTCAAAATCATATACGGTTTGTTCAATAAATAACTGACAATGAATTAATAATAATACCTGAAAGAATTGATTGAGTCTCTAGCTCTTCACCTGTTTTCTTCACAAAGCCTTCCCCAGTCTTCGCACCATAGCGTTCCCTTCATTTCCACTGCACACACAGCGTGCGTTCAGCATGCAAGATGGTGACTTCTTATCTTGAAGACGCGGTGTCAGATTACAATACACAAGGCTGCATGGGGTCTAGTGACCATGTTGCATGCAGTCTGGTTGCATGTAGTACTCATACGTAGCTAGGCCAACGGAATCTTGATCAAATGTGCCAGTTTTTAGTTGAAAATTTGACAATTAGGAAATCTTAACGATCCTATTTACGTACAAAGTGACTATTTGAGTAAAGAAAGATGCAAGAAAATGCCATATTCATGAACAAATTTACGACTGAAAAAAAAAGTTTAGCTCTGTTCTAGGACATACAGGTTCGTTGTAAACATCCTCGTTCATGATATTTTAGATTCCATATCCCCCTCAAATTGCGCTTTTTAAAAAAAACGACAAATGCTCAAAATATTCCCATAAAACGTACTTTTATGACAAAAATATACCCATTTTAGGAACGACGGTAACATCGTTCAAAAACCATATGTAAAAAAAATTAAAAGACGAACGTAAACATTGAACAAGCCCTGGCTAATGCATATTCATTAAAATAGCTAAGGCTCCTCCTTCGTCCCATTTAAACCGCCTCCTTATCGATGAGTCATCGCTATGTTTTCTAAGAACTAAAAATACATATGCATGAGCAGATAATTAGCGCGTCATATGACGTTTTTTTCGCGCGTGCGCGCATATAATTTCAACACGGGTGGATACGTGACTGGACCACCAACTCTTCTTTGGATTCTTTTCCATCTGACGTTAATTTAAACACTTAGAATGGACACAGGTAATGAAAAGGAAAAAATAGAGTGGGAATCGTTATTTTTAACCCTTAGAATGGACACAGGAAATGAAAAGGAAAAGAATACATAGTGGAATTGAACGCAGTACCATAGCGTCTAGAGTCATTGAGTCTTTCCACTGCACCACCAGCTCTTCTTTGGAAACTTGCATCTGACGTTTTATTAAACCCTTAGAATTACACAGGTAATGAAAAGGAAAAGGAATAGAGCGGGGATTGAACCCATAACCATTGGGTCTGGAGTCAATGAGTCCTTCCAATGGACCACTAACTCTTCTTTGGAAACTTTCATATGACGTTAATTTAAAGCCTTCGAATGGACACAGGAAATGAAAAGGAAAAGAAGACATAGTGGAATTGAACCCAGTACCATAGCGTCTAGAGTCATTTAGTCGTTCCACTGCACCACCAACTCTTCTTTGGAAACTTGCATCTGACGTTATTTTAAACCCTTAGAATGGACACAGGTAATGAAAAGAAAAAGGAATAGAGCGGGGATTGAACCCATGACCATAGGGTCCAGAGTCAGTGAGTCCTTCCACTGCACCACCAACTATCTTTAGAAACTTGCATCTGAGACGTTAATTTAAACACTTAGAATGGACACAGGTAATGAAAAGGAAAAGAAAAGAGTGGGAATCGAACCCAGGACCATAGGGTTCCTTAGTCAGTGAGTCCTGCCACTGGACCACCAACTCTTCTTTGGAATCTTGCATCTGACGTTAATTAAAACACTTAGAATGGACACAGGTAATGAAAAGGAAAAAATAGAGTGGGAATCGAACCCAGGACCTTAGGGTCCAGAGTCAGTGAGTCCTTCCACTGCACCACCAACTATCTTTAAAAACTTGCAACTGACGTTATTTTAAGCCCTTAGAATGGACACAAGTAATGCAAAGGAAAAGAACAATTAGGGGAATTGAACCCAGTACCTTTGGGGCTAGAGTCAGTGAGTCTTTCCTTTGGACCACCAACTATTCTTTGGATTCTTTTCCATCTGACGTTAGAATGGACACAGGTAATGAAAAAGAAAAGAATAGAGTGGGAATCGAACCGAGACCATAGGGTCCAGAGTCAGTGAGTCCTGCCACTGGACCACCAACTCTTCTTTGGAATCTTGCATCTGACGTTAATTTAAACACTTAGAATGGACACAGGTAATGCAAAGGAAAAGAACAATTAGGGGAATTGAACCCAGTACCATTGGGGCTAGAGTCAGTGAGTCTTTCCATTGGACCACCAACTATTCTTTATAAGCTTGCATCTGACGTTATTTTTAACTCTTAGAATGGACACAAGTATGAAAAGGAAAATAATAGAGTGGGAATCGAACCCAGGACCATAGGGTCCAGAGTCAGTGAGTCCTTCCACTGGACCACCAACTCTTCTTTGGATTCTTTTCCATCTGACGCTAATTTAAACACTTAGAATGGACACAGGTAATGAAAAAGAAAAGAATAGAGTGGGAATCGAACCGAGACCATAGGGTCCAGAGTCATTGAGTCCTGCCACTGGACCACCAACTCTTCTTTGGAATCTTGCATCTGACGTTAATTTAAACACTTAGAATGGACACAGGTAATGAAAAGGAAAAAATAGAGTTGGAATCGAACCCAGGACCATAGGGTCCAGAGTCTGTGAGTCCTTCCACTGCACCACCAACTATCTTTAGAAACTTGCATCTGACGTTATTTTAAACCCTTACAATGGACACAGGTAATGAAAAGGAAAAAGAATACAAAGTGGAATTGAACCCAGTACCATTGGGGCTAGAGTCAGTGAGTCTTTCCACTGGACCACCAACTCTTCTTTGAAAACTTGCATTTGACGTTAATTTAAAGCCTTAGAATGGACACAGGTAATGAAAGGAAAAAGGAATATAGTGGGGATTGAACCCATGACCATAGGCTCTTGAGTCAGTGAGTCCTTCCAATGGACCACCAACTCTTCTTTGGAAACTTCCATATGACATTAATTTAAAGCCTTAGAATGGACACAGGAAATTAAAAAGAAAAGAACACATAAGGGAATCGAACCCAGGACCATAGGGTCTAGAGTCAGTGAGTCTTTCCACTGGACCACCAACTCTTCTTTGAAAACTTGCATCTGACGTTAATTTAAACATTTAGAATGGACACAGGTAATGAAAAGGAAAAAAAATAGAGTGGGAATCGAACCCAGGACCATAGGGTCCAGAGTCAGTGAGTCCTTCCACTGGACCACCAACTCTTCTTTGGATTCTTTTCCATCTGACGCTAATTTAAACACTTAGAATGGACACAGGTAATGAAAAAGAAAAGAATAGAGTGGGAATCGAACCGAGACCATAGGGTCCAGAGTCATTGAGTCCTGCCACTGGACCACCAACTCTTCTTTGGAATCTTGCATCTGACGTTAATTTAAACACTTAGAATGGACACAGGTAATGAAAAGGAAAAAATAGAGTTGGAATCGAACCCAGGACCATAGGGTCCAGAGTCTGTGAGTCCTTCCACTGCACCACCAACTATCTTTAGAAACTTGCATCTGACGTTATTTTAAGCCCTTAGAATGGACACAGGTAATGCAAAGGAAAAGAACAATTAGGGGAATCGAACCCAGTACCACTGGGGCTAGAGTCAGTGAGTCTTTCCACTGGACCACCAACTATTCTTTATAATCTTGCATCTGACGTTATTTTTAACCCTTAGAATGGACACAAGTATGAAAAGGAAAATAATAGAGTGGGAATTGAACCAGGACCATAGGGTCTAGTGTAGGTGAGTCCTTTCATTGGACCACCAACTCTTCTTTGGAAACTTTCATCTGACGTTTTTTTAAACCCTTAGAATTACACATTACACAGGTAATGAAATGAAAAGGAAATTAAGAGACTTGGAACTGAACCAAGGACCATAGGGTCTAGAGTCATGGAGTCTTTCCACTGGACCACCAACTCTTCTTTGAAAACTTGCATCTGACGTTAATTTAAACATTTAGGATGGACACAGGTAATGAAAAGGAAAAGAATAAAGTGGCAAGTGAACTAAGGACCAATTGGTCTAGAGTCAGTGAGTCCTTCCACTGGACCACCAACTCTTCCTTGCAAATTTGCATCTGGCGTTAATTTAAACATTTAGAATGGACACAGGTAATGAAAAGGAAAAATAGAGTGGGAGTCGAACCCAGGACCATAGGGTACAGAGACAGTGAGTCCTTCCACTGGACCACCAACTCTTATTTAGGATTCTTTTCCATCTGACGTTAATTTAAACATTTAGAATGGACACAGGTAATGAAAAGGAAAACAAAGAGTGGGAACCGAACCCAGGACCATAGGGTACAGAGTCAGTGAGTCCTTCCACTGGACCACCAACTCTTTTTTGGATTCTTTTCCATCTGACGTTAATTTAAACACTTAGAATGTACACAGGTAATGAAAAGGAAAACAAAGAGTGGGAATCGAACCCAGGACCATAGGGTCCAGAGTCAGTGAGTCCTGCCACTGGACCACCAACTCTTTTTTGGAATCTTGCATCTGACGTTAATTTAAACACTTAGAATGGACACAGGTAATGAAAAGGAAAAAATAGAGTGGGAATTGAACCCAGGACCATAGGGTCCAGAGTCAGTGAGTCCTTCCACTGCACCACCAACTATCTTTAAAAACTTGCATCTGACGTTATTTTAAACCCTTAGAATGGACACAGGTAATGAAAAGGAAAAAGAATACATAGTGGAATTGAACCCAGTACCATTGGGGCTAGAGTCAGTGAGTCTTTCCACTGGACCACCAACTCTTCTTTGGAAACTTGCATTTGACGTTAATTTAAAGCCTTCGAATGGACACAGGAAATGAAAAGGAAAAGAAGACAGAGTGGAATTGAACGCAGTACCATAGCGTCTAGAGTCATTGAGTCTTTCCACTGCACCACCAACTCTTCTTTGGAAACTTGCATCTGACGTTATTTTAAACCCTTAGAATGGACACAGGTAATGAAAAAAAAAAGGAATATAGTGGGGATTGAACCCATGACCATAGGCTCTGGAGTCAGTGAGTCCTTCCATTGGACCACCAACTCTTCTTTAGAAACTTCCATATGACGTTAATTTAAAGCCTTAGAATGGACACAGGAAATTAAAAAGAAAAGAACACATCAGGGAATCGAACCCAGGACCATCGGGTCTAGAGTCAGTGAGTCTTTCCTCTGGACCACCAATTCTTCTTTGAAAACTTGCATCTGAGGTTAATTTAAACATTTAGAATGGACACAGGTAATGAAAAGGAAAAGAATAGAGTGGGAATCGAACACAAGACAATAGGGTCCAGAGTCAGTGAGTCCTGCCACTGGACCACCAACTATTCTTTATAAGCTTGCATCTGAGGTTATTTTTAACCCTTAGAATGGACACAAGTATGAAAAGGAAAATAATAGAGTGGGAATTGAACCAGGACCATAGGGTCTTGAGTAGGTGAGTCCTTTCAATGGACCACCAACTCTTCTTTGTAAACTTGCATCTGACGTTTTTTTAAACCCTTAGAATTACACAGGTAATAAAAAGGAAAATAAGAGACTTGGAACTGAACCCAGGACCATAGGGTCTAGAGTCATGGAGTCTTTCCACTGGACCACCAACTCTTCTTTGAAAACTTGCATCTGACGTTAATTTAAACATTTAGGATGGACACAGGTAATGACAAGGAAAAGAATAAAGTGGCAATTGAACAAAGGACCAATTGGTCTAGAGTCAGTGAGTCCTTCCACTGGACCACCAACTCTTCCTTGAAAATTTGCATCTGACGTTAATTTAAACATTTAGAATGGACACAGGTAATGAAAAGGAAAAAATAGGTTGGGAGTCGAACCCAGGACCATAGGGAACAGAGACAGTGAGTCCTTCCACTGGACCACCAACTCTTATTTGGATTCTTTTCCATCTGACGTTAATTTAAACATTTAGAATGGACACAGGTAATGAAAAGGAAAAAAAGAGTAGGAATCGAACCCAGGACCATAGGGTACAGAGTCAGTGAGTCCTTCCACTGGACCACCAACTCTTCTTTGGATTCATTTCCATCTGACGTTAATTTAAACACTTAGAATGTACACGGGTAATGAAAAAGAAAAGAATAGAGTGGGAATCGAACCCAGGACCATAGGGTCCAGAGTCAGTGAGTCCTGCCACTGGACCACCAACTCTTCTTTGGAATCTTGCATCTGACGTTAATTTAAACACTTAGAATGGACACAGGTAATGAAAAGGAAAAAATAGAGTGGGAATTGAACCCAGGACCATAGGGTCCAGAGTCAGTGAGTCCTTCCACTGCACCACCAACTATCTTTAAAAACTTGCATCTGACGTTATTTTAAACCCTTAGAATGGACACAGGTAATGAAAAGGAAAAAGAATACATAGTGGAATTGAACCCAGTACCATTGGGGCTAGAGTCAGTGAGTCTTTCCACTGGACCACCAACTCTTCTTTGGAAACTTGCATTTGACGTTAATTTAAAGCCTTCGAATGGACACAGGAAATGAAAAGGAAAAGAAGACAGAGTGGAATTGAACGCAGTACCATAGCGTCTAGAGTCATTGAGTCTTTCCACTGCACCACCAACTCTTCTTTGGAAACTTGCATCTGACGTTATTTTAAACCCTTAGAATGGACACAGGTAATGAAAAAAAAAAGGAATATAGTGGGGATTGAACCCATGACCATAGGCTCTGGAGTCAGTGAGTCCTTCCATTGGACCACCAACTCTTCTTTAGAAACTTCCATATGACGTTAATTTAAAGCCTTAGAATGGACACAGGAAATTAAAAAGAAAAGAACACATCTGGGAATCGAACCCAGGACCATAGGGTCTGGAGTCAGTGAGTCTTTCCTCTGGACCACCAATTCTTCTTTGAAAACTTGCATCTGACGTTAATTTAAACATTTAGAATGGACACAGGTAATGAAAAGGAAAAGAATAGAGTGGGAATCGAACACAAGACAATAGGGTCCAGAGTCAGTGAGTCCTGCCACTGGACCACCAACTATTCTTTATAAGCTTGCATCTGACGTTATTTTTAACCCTTAGAATGGACACAAGTATGAAAAGGAAAATAATAGAGTGGGAATCGAACCAGGACCATAGGGTCTTGAGTAGGTGAGTCCTTTCAATGGACCACCAACTCTTCTTTGTAAACTTGCATCTGACGTTTTTTTAAACCCTTAGAATTACACAGGTAATAAAAAGGAAAATAAGAGACTTGGAACTGAACCCAGGACCATAGGGTCTAGAGTCATGGAGTCTTTCCACTGGACCACCAACTCTTCTTTGAAAACTTGCATCTGACGTTAATTTAAACATTTAGAATGGACACAGGTAATGAAAAGGAAGAGAATTAAGTAGGAATTGAACCATTGAACCAAGGACCAATTGGTCTAGAGTCAGTGAGTCCTTCCACTGGACCACCAACTCTTCTTTGAAAACTTGCATCTGACGTTAATTTAAACATTTAGAATGGACACAGGTAATGAAAAGGAAAAAATAGAGTGGGAATCGAACCCAGGACCATAGGGTACAGAGTCAGTGAGTCCTTCCAATGGACCACCAACTCTTCTTTGGAAACTTCCATATGACGTTAATTTAAAGCCTTCGAATGGACTCAGGAAATTAAAAAGAAAAAGAACACATAAGGGAATCGAACCCAGGTCCATAGGGTCTAGAGTCAGTGAGTCTTTCCACTGGACCACCAATTCTTCTTTGAAAACATGCATCTGACGTTAATTTAAACATTTAGAATTGACACAGGTAATGAAAAGGAAAAACAAATAGAGTGGGAATCGAACCCAGGTCCAGAGTCAGTGAGTCCTTCCACTGGACCACCAACTCTTCTTTGGATTCTTTTCCATCTGACGTTAATTTAAACACTTAGAATGGACACAGGTAATGAAAAAGAAAAAGAATAGAGTGGGAATCGAACACAAGACCATAGGGTCCAGAGTCATTGAGTCCAGCCACTGGACCACCAACTCTTCTTTGAAAACTTGCATCTGACGTTAATTTAAAGCCTTCGAATGGACACAGGAAATTAAAAAGAAAAGAACACATAAGGGAATCGAACCCAGGACCATAGGGTCTAGAGTCAGTGAGTCTTTCCACTGGACCACCAATTCTTCTTTGAAATCTTGCATCTGACGTTAATTTAAACTCTTAGAATGGACACAGGTAATGAAAAGGAAAAAATAGAGCGGGAATCGAACCCATGACCATAGGGTCAAGAGTCAGTGAGTCCTTCCACTGCACCACCAACTATCTTTAGAAACTTGCACCAGACGTTATTTTAAGCCCTTAGAATGGACACAGGTAATGCAATGGAAAAGAACAATTAGGGGAATTGACCCCAGCACCATTGGGGCTAGAGTCAGTGAGTCCTGCCACTGGACCACCAACTATTCTTTATAAAATTGCATCTGACGTTATTTTTAACCCTTAGAATGGACACAAGTATGAAAAGGAAAATAATAGAGTGGGAATTGAACCAGGACCAAAGGGTCTAGAGTAGGTGAGTCCTTTCAATGGACCACCAACTCTTCTTTGTAAACTTGCATCTGACGTTTTTTTAAACCCTTAAAATTACACAGGTAATAAAAAGGAAAATAAGAGACTTGTAACTGAACCCAGGACCATAGGGTCTAGAGTCAGTGAATCTTTCCACTGGACCACCAACTCTTCTTTGAAAACTTGCATCTGACGTTAATTTAAACATTTAGAATTTACACAGGTAATGAAAAGAAAAATAATAAAGTGGGAATTGAACCAAGGACCAATTGGTCTAGAGTAAGTGAGTCCTTCCACTGGACCACCAACTCTTATTTGGATTCTTTTCCTTCTGACGTTAATTTAAACACTTAGAATGGACACAGGTAATGAAAAGGAAAAAAAAGAGTGTGAATCGAACCCAGGACCATAGGGTCAAGAGTCAGTGAGTCCTTCCACTGGACCACCACCTCTTCTTTGGGTTCTTTTCCATCTGACGTTAATTTAAACACTTAGAATGTACACAGGTAATGAAAAAGAAAAGAATAGAGTGGGAATCGAACCCAGGACCATAACGTCTAGAGTCATTGAGTCTTTCCACTGCACCACCAACTCTTCTTTGGAAACTTGCATCTGACGTTATTTTAAACCCTTAGAATGGACACAGGTAATGAAAAGAAAAAGGAAAATAGTGGGGATTGAACCCAAGACCATAGGCTCTGGAGTCAGTGAGTCCTTCCATTGGACCACCAACTCTTCTTTGGAAACTTCCATATGACGTTAATTTAAAGCCTTAGAATGGACACAGGAAATTAAAAAGAAAAGAACACATAAGGGAATCGAACCCAGGACCATAGGGTCTAGAGTCAGTGAGTCTTTCCTCTGGACCACCAATTCTTCTTTGAAAACTTGCATCTGACGTTAATTTAAACATTTAGAATGGACACAGGTAATGAAAAGG
Source organism: Leptasterias polaris (assembly GCA_037783415.1). NCBI lineage: Eukaryota > Metazoa > Echinodermata > Asteroidea > Forcipulatida > Asteriidae > Leptasterias > Leptasterias polaris. Next base: position 93,639 of record JAZGTN010000020.1, read on the forward strand.
AAAAGAATAGAGTGGGAATCGGACACAAGACAATAGGGTCCAGAGTCAGTGAGCCCTGCCACTGGACCACCAACTATTCTTTATAAGCTTGCATCTGACGTTATTTTTAACCCTTAGAATGGACACAAGTATGAAAAGGAAAATAATAGAGTGGGAATTGAACCAGGACCAAAGGGTCTAGAGTAGGTAAGTCCTTTCAATGGACCACCAACTCTTCTTTGTAAACTTGCATCTGACGTTTTTTTAAACCCTTAGAATTACACAGGTAATAAAAAGGAAAATAAGAGACTTGGAACTGAACCCAGGACCATAGGGTCTAGAGTCATGGAGTCTTTCCACTGGACCACCAACTCTTCTTTGAAAACTTGCATCTGACGTTAATTTAAACATTTAGAATGGACACAGGTAATGAAAAGGAAAAGAATTAAGTAGGAATTGAACCAAGGACCAATTGGTCTAGAGTCAGTGAGTCCTTCCACTGGACCACCAACTCTTCTTTGAAAACTTGCATCTGACGTTAATTTAAACATTTAGAATGGACACAGGTAATGAAAAGGAAAAAAAAGAGTGGGAATCGAACCCAGGACCATAGGGTACAGAGTCAGTGAGTCCTTCCAATGGACCACCAACTCTTCTTTGGAAACTTCCATATGACGTTAATTTAAAGCCTTCGAATGGACACAGGAAATTAAAAAGAAAAGAACACTTAAGGGAATCGAACCCAGGTCCATAGGGTCTAGAGTCAGTGAGTCTTTCCACTGGACCACCAATTCTTCTTTGAAAACATTCATCTGACGTTAATTTAAACATTTAGAATGGACACAGGTAATGAAAAGAAAAAAAAATTAGAGTGGGAATCGAACCCAGGTCCAGAGTCAGTGAGTCCTTCCACTGGACCACCAACTCTTCTTTGGATTATTTTCCATCTGACGTTAATTTAAACACTTAGAATGGACACAGGTAATGAAAAAGAAAAAGAATAGAGTTGGAATCGAACACAAGACCATAGGGTCCAGAGTCAGTGAGTCCTGCCACTGGACCACCAACTCTTCTTTGAAAACTTGCATCTGACGTTAATTTAAAGCCTTCGAATGGACACAGGAAATTAAAAAGAAAAGAACACATAAGGGAATCGAACCCAGGACCATAGGGTCTAGAGTCAGTGAGTCCTTCCACTGGACCACCAACTCTTCTTTGAAAACATGCATCTGACGTTAATTTAAACATTTAGAATGGACACAGGTAATGAAAAGGAAAAAAAATTAGAGTGGGAATCGAACCCAGGTCCAGAGTCAATGAGTCCTTCCACTGGACCACCAACTCTTCTTTGGATTATTTTCCATCTGACGTTAATTTAAACACTTAGAATGGACACAGGTAATGCAAAGGAAAAGAACAATTAGGGGAATTGACCCCAGTACCATTGGGGCTAGAGTCAGTGAGTCTTTCCACTGGACCACCAACTATTCTTTATAAGCTTGCATCTGACGTTATTTTTAACCCTTAGAATGGACACAAGTATGAAAAGGAAAATAATAGAGTGGGAATTGAACCAGGACCAAAGGGTCTAGAGTAGGTGAGTCCTTTCAATGGACCACCAACTCTTCTTTGTAAACTTGCATCTGACGTTTTTTTAAACCCTTAAAATTACACAGGTAATAAAAAGGAAAATAAGAGACTTGTAACTGAACCCAGGACCATAGGGTCTAGAGTCAGTGAGTCTTTCCACTGGACCACCAACTCTTCTTTGAAAACTTGCATCTGATTTAAACATTTAGAATTTACACAGGTAATGAAAAGAAAAATAATAAAGTGGGAATTGAACCATTGAACCAAGGACCAATTGGTCTAGAGTAAGTGAGTCCTTCCACTGGACCACCAACTCTTCTTTGAAAACTTGCATCTGACGTTAATTTAAACACTTAGAATGGACACAGGTAATGAAAAGGAAAAAATAGAGCGGGAATCGAACCCAGGACCATAGGGTCAAGAGTCAGTGAGTCCTTCCACTGCACCACCAACTATCTTTAGAAACTTGCACCTGACGTTATTTTAAGCCCTTAGAATGGACACAGGTAATGCAAAGGAAAAGAACAATTAGGGGAATTGACCCCAGTACCATTGGGGCTAGAGTCAGTGAGTCTTTCCACTGGACCACCAACTATTCTTTATAAGCTTGCATCTGACGTTATTTTTAACCCTTAGAATGGACACTGGTAATGAAAAGGAAAATAATAGAGTGGGAATCGAACCCAGGACCATAGGGTCCAGAGTCAGTGAGTCCTTAAACTGCACCACCAACTATCTTTAGAAACTTGCATCTGACGTTAATTTAAACACTTAGAATGGACACAGGTAATGAAAAGAAAAAGGAATAGAGTGGGGATTGAACCCATGACCATAGGCTCTGGAGTCAGTGAGTCCTTCCAATGGACCACCAACTCTTCTTTGAAAACTTGCATCTGACGTTAATTTAAACATTTAGAATGGACACAGGTAATGAAAAGGAAAAAAAAGAGTGGGAATCGAACCCAGGACCATAGGGTACAGAGTCAGTGAGTCCTTCCAATGGACCACCAACTCTTCTTTGGAAACTTCCATATGACGTTAATTTAAAGCCTTCGAATGGACACAGGAAATTAAAAAGAAAAGAACACTTAAGGGAATCGAACCCAGGTCCATAGGGTCTAGAGTCAGTGAGTCTTTCCACTGGACCACCAATTCTTCTTTGAAAACATTCATCTGACGTTAATTTAAACATTTAGAATGGACACAGGTAATGAAAAGAAAAAAAAATTAGAGTGGGAATCGAACCCAGGTCCAGAGTCAGTGAGTCCTTCCACTGGACCACCAACTCTTCTTTGGATTATTTTCCATCTGACGTTAATTTAAACACTTAGAATGGACACAGGTAATGAAAAAGAAAAAGAATAGAGTTGGAATCGAACACAAGACCATAGGGTCCAGAGTCAGTGAGTCCTGCCACTGGACCACCAACTCTTCTTTGAAAACTTGCATCTGACGTTAATTTAAAGCCTTCGAATGGACACAGGAAATTAAAAAGAAAAGAACACATAAGGGAATCGAACCCAGGACCATAGGGTCTAGAGTCAGTGAGTCCTTCCACTGGACCACCAACTCTTCTTTGAAAACATGCATCTGACGTTAATTTAAACATTTAGAATGGACACAGGTAATGAAAAGGAAAAAAAATTAGAGTGGGAATCGAACCCAGGTCCAGAGTCAATGAGTCCTTCCACTGGACCACCAACTCTTCTTTGGATTATTTTCCATCTGACGTTAATTTAAACACTTAGAATGGACACAGGTAATGCAAAGGAAAAGAACAATTAGGGGAATTGACCCCAGTACCATTGGGGCTAGAGTCAGTGAGTCTTTCCACTGGACCACCAACTATTCTTTATAAGCTTGCATCTGACGTTATTTTTAACCCTTAGAATGGACACAAGTATGAAAAGGAAAATAATAGAGTGGGAATTGAACCAGGACCAAAGGGTCTAGAGTAGGTGAGTCCTTTCAATGGACCACCAACTCTTCTTTGTAAACTTGCATCTGACGTTTTTTTAAACCCTTAAAATTACACAGGTAATAAAAAGGAAAATAAGAGACTTGTAACTGAACCCAGGACCATAGGGTCTAGAGTCAGTGAGTCTTTCCACTGGACCACCAACTCTTCTTTGAAAACTTGCATCTGATTTAAACATTTAGAATTTACACAGGTAATGAAAAGAAAAATAATAAAGTGGGAATTGAACCATTGAACCAAGGACCAATTGGTCTAGAGTAAGTGAGTCCTTCCACTGGACCACCAACTCTTCTTTGAAAACTTGCATCTGACGTTAATTTAAACACTTAGAATGGACACAGGTAATGAAAAGGAAAAAATAGAGCGGGAATCGAACCCAGGACCATAGGGTCAAGAGTCAGTGAGTCCTTCCACTGCACCACCAACTATCTTTAGAAACTTGCACCTGACGTTATTTTAAGCCCTTAGAATGGACACAGGTAATGCAAAGGAAAAGAACAATTAGGGGAATTGACCCCAGTACCATTGGGGCTAGAGTCAGTGAGTCTTTCCACTGGACCACCAACTATTCTTTATAAGCTTGCATCTGACGTTATTTTTAACCCTTAGAATGGACACTGGTAATGAAAAGGAAAATAATAGAGTGGGAATCGAACCCAGGACCATAGGGTCCAGAGTCAGTGAGTCCTTAAACTGCACCACCAACTATCTTTAGAAACTTGCATCTGACGTTAATTTAAACACTTAGAATGGACACAGGTAATGAAAAGAAAAAGGAATAGAGTGGGGATTGAACCCATGACCATAGGCTCTGGAGTCAGTGAGTCCTTCCAATGGACCACCAACTCTTCTTTGGAAACTTTCATCTCACGTTTTTTTAAACCCTTAGAATTACACAGGTAATGAAAAGGAAAAAATAGAGTGGGAGTCGAACCCAGGACCATAGGGTACAGAGACAGTGAGTCCTTCCAATGGACCACCAACTCTTATTTGGATTCTTTTCCATCTGACGTTAATTTAAACATTTTGAATGGACACAGGTAATGAAAAGGAAAAAAAAGAGTGTGAATCGAACCCAGGACCATAGGGTACAGAGTCAGTGAGTCCTTCCACTGGACCACCAACTCTTCTTTGGGTTATTTTCCATCTGACGTTAATTTAAACACTTAGAATGTACACAGGTAATGAAAAAGAAAAGAATAGAGTGGGAATCGAACCCAGGACCATAGGGTCCAGAGTCAGTGAGTCCTGCCACTGGACCACCAACTCTTCTTTGGAATCTTGCATCTGACGTTAATTTAAACACTTAGAATGGACACAGGTAATGAAAAGGAAAAAATAGAGTGGGAATTGAACCCAGGACCATAGGGTCCAGAGTCAGTGAGTCCTTCCACTGCACCACCAACTATATTTAGAAACTTGCAACTGACGTTATTTTAAACCCTTAGAATGGACACAGGTAATGAAAAGGAAAAAGAATACATAGTGGAATTGAACCCAGTACCATTGGGGCTAGAGTCAGTGAGTCTTTCCACTGGACCACCAACTCTTCTTTGGAAACTTGCATTTGACGTTAATTTAAAGCCTTCGAATGGACACAGGAAATGAAAAGGAAAAGAAGACATAGTGGAATTGAACGCAGTACCATAGCGTCTAGAGTCATTGAGTCTTTCCACTGCACCACCAACTCTTCTTTGGAAACTTGCATCTGACGTTATTTTAAACCCTTAGAATGGACACAGGTAATGAAAAGAAAAAGGAATTTAGTTGGGATTGAACCCAAGACCATAGGCTCTGGAGTCAGTGAGTCCTTCCATTGGACCACCAACTCTTCTTTGGAAACTTCCATATGACGTTAATTTAAAGCCTTAGAATGGACACAGGAAATTAAAAAGAAAAGAACACATAAGGGAATCGAACCCAGGACCATAGGGTCTAGAGTCAGTGAGTCTTTCCTCTGGACCACCAATTCTTCTTTGAAAACTTGCATCTGACGTTAATTTAAACATTTAGAATGGACACAGGTAATGAAAAGGAAAAGAATAGAGTGGGAATCGGACACAAGACAATAGGGTCCAGAGTCAGTGAGTCCTGCCACTGGACCACCAACTATTCTTTATAAGCTTGCATCTGACGTTATTTTTAACCCTTAGAATGGACACAAGTATGAAAAGGAAAATAATAGAGTGGGAATTGAACCAGGACCAAAGGGTCTAGAGTAGGTGAGTCCTTTCAATGGACCACCAACTCTTCTTTGTAAACTTGCATCTGACGTTTTTTTTAACCCTTAGAATTACACAGAAAATAAAAAGGAAAATAAGAGACTTGGAACTGAACCCAGGACCATAGGGTCTAGAGTCATGGAGTCTTTCCACTGGACCACCAACTCTTCTTTGAAAACTTGCATCTGACGTTAATTTAAACATTTAGAATGGACACAGGTAATGAAAAGGAAAAGAATTAAGTACGAATTGAACCAAGGACCAATTGGTCTAGAGTCAGTGAGTCCTTCCACTGGACCACCAACTCTTCTTTGAAAACTTGCATCTGACGTTAATTTAAACATTTAGAATGGACACAGGTAATGAAAAGGAAAAAATAGAGTGGGAATCGAACCCAGGACCATAGGGTACAGAGTCAGTGAGTCCTTCCAAAGGACCACCAACTCTTCTTTGGAAACTTCCATATGATGTTAATTTAAAGCCTTCGAATGGACACAGGAAATTAAAAAGAAAAAAACACATAAGGGAATCGAACCCAGGTCCATAGGGTCTAGAGTCAGTGAGTTTTTCCACTGGACCACCAATTCTTCTTTGAAAACATGCATCTGACGTTAATTTAAACATTTAGAATGGACACAGGTAATGAAAAGGAAAAACAAATAGAGTGGGAATCGAACCCAGGTCCAGAGTCAGTGAGTCCTTCCACTGGACCACCAACTCTTCTTTGGATTCTTTTCCATCTGACGTTAATTTAAACACTTAGAATGGACACAGGTAATGAAAAAGAAAAAGAATAGAGTGGGAATCGAACACAAGACCATAGGGTCCAGAGTCATTGAGTCCTGCCACTGGACCACCAACTCTTCTTTGAAAACTTGCATCTGACGTTAATTTAAAGCCTTCGAATGGACACAGGAAATTAAAAAGAAAAGAACACATAAGGGAATCGAACCCAGGACCATAGGGTCTAGAGTCAGTATAGTCTTTCCACTGGACCACCAATTCTTCTTTGAAATCTTGCATCTGACGTTAATTTAAACACTTAGAATGGACACAGGTAATGAAAAGGAAAAAATAGAGCGGGAATCGAACCCATGACCATAGGGTCAAGAGTCAGTGAGTCCTTCCACTGCACCACCAACTATCTTTAGAAACTTGCACCAGACGTTATTTTAATTTTAAGCCCTTAGAATGGACACAGGTAAAGCAATGGAAAAGAACAATTAGGGGAATTGACCCCAGTACCATTGGGGCTAGAGTCAGTGAGTCCTGCCACTGGACCACCAACTATTCTTTATAAGAATGCATCTGACGTTATTTTTAACCCTTAGAATGGACACAAGTATGAAAAGGAAAATAATAGAGTGGGAATTGAACCAGGACCAAAGGGTCTAGAGTAGGTGAGTCCTTTCAATGGACCACCAACTCTTCTTTGTAAACTTGCATCTGACGTTTTTTTAAACCCTTAAAATTACACAGGTAATAAAAAGGAAAATAAGAGACTTGTAACTGAACCCAGGACCATAGGGTCTAGAGTCAGTGAGTCTTTCCACTGGACCACCAACTCTTCTTTGAAAACTTGCATCTGACGTTAATTTAAACCCTTAAAATTACACAGGTAATAAAAAGGAAAATAAGAGACTTGTAACTGAACCCAGGACCATAGGGTCTAGAGTCAGTGAGTCTTTCCACTGGACCACCAACTCTTCTTTGAAAACTTGCATCTGATTTAAACATTTAGAATTTACACAGGTAATGAAAAGAAAAATAATAAAGTGGGAATTGAACCATTGAACCAAGGACCAATTGGTCTAGAGTAAGTGAGTCCTTCCACTGGACCACCAACTCTTCTTTGAAAACTTGCATCTGACGTTAATTTAAACACTTAGAATGGACACAGGTAATGAAAAGGAAAAAATAGAGCGGGAATCGAACCCAGGACCATAGGGTCAAGAGTCAGTGAGTCCTTCCACTGCACCACCAACTATCTTTAGAAACTTGCACCTGACGTTATTTTAAGCCCTTAGAATGGACACAGGTAATGCAAAGGAAAAGAACAATTAGGGGAATTGACCCCAGTACCATTGGGGCTAGAGTCAGTGAGTCTTTCCACTGGACCACCAACTATTCTTTATAAGCTTGCATCTGACGTTATTTTTAACCCTTAGAATGGACACTGGTAATGAAAAGGAAAATAATAGAGTGGGAATCGAACCCAGGACCATAGGGTCCAGAGTCAGTGAGTCCTTAAACTGCACCACCAACTATCTTTAGAAACTTGCATCTGACGTTAATTTAAACACTTAGAATGGACACAGGTAATGAAAAGAAAAAGGAATAGAGTGGGGATTGAACCCATGACCATAGGCTCTGGAGTCAGTGAGTCCTTCCAATGGACCACCAACTCTTCTTTGGAAACTTTCATCTCACGTTTTTTTAAACCCTTAGAATTACACAGGTAATGAAAAGGAAAAAATAGAGTGGGAGTCGAACCCAGGACCATAGGGTACAGAGACAGTGAGTCCTTCCACTGGACCACCAACTCTTATTTGGATTCTTTTCCATCTGACGTTAATTTAAACATTTAGAATGGACACAGGTAATGAAAAGGAAAAAAAAGAGTGTGAATCGAACCCAGGACCATAGGGTACAGAGTCAGTGAGTCCTTCCACTGGACCACCAACTCTTCTTTGGGTTATTTTCCATCTGACGTTAATTTAAACACTTAGAATGTACACAGGTAATGAAAAAGAAAAGAATAGAGTGGGAATCGAACCCAGGACCATAGGGTCCAGAGTCAGTGAGTCCTGCCACTGGACCACCAACTCTTCTTTGGAATCTTGCATCTGACGTTAATTTAAACACTTAGAATGGACACAGGTAATGAAAAGGAAAAAATAGAGTGGGAATTGAACCCAGGACCATAGGGTCCAGAGTCAGTGAGTCCTTCCACTGCACCACCAACTATATTTAGAAACTTGCAACTGACGTTATTTTAAACCCTTAGAATGGACACAGGTAATGAAAAGGAAAAAGAATACATAGTGGAATTGAACCCAGTACCATTGGGGCTAGAGTCAGTGAGTCTTTCCACTGGACCACCAACTCTTCTTTGGAAACTTGCATTTGACGTTAATTTAAAGCCTTCGAATGGACACAGGAAATGAAAAGGAAAAGAAGACATAGTGGAATTGAACGCAGTACCATAGCGTCTAGAGTCATTGAGTCTTTCCACTGCACCACCAACTCTTCTTTGGAAACTTGCATCTGACGTTATTTTAAACCCTTAGAATGGACACAGGTAATGAAAAGAAAAAGGAATTTAGTTGGGATTGAACCCAAGACCATAGGCTCTGGAGTCAGTGAGTCCTTCCATTGGACCACCAACTCTTCTTTGGAAACTTCCATATGACGTTAATTTAAAGCCTTAGAATGGACACAGGAAATTAAAAAGAAAAGAACACATAAGGGAATCGAACCCAGGACCATAGGGTCTAGAGTCAGTGAGTCTTTCCTCTGGACCACCAATTCTTCTTTGAAAACTTGCATCTGACGTTAATTTAAACATTTAGAATGGACACAGGTAATGAAAAGGAAAAGAATAGAGTGGGAATCGGACACAAGACAATAGGGTCCAGAGTCAGTGAGTCCTGCCACTGGACCACCAACTATTCTTTATAAGCTTGCATCTGACGTTATTTTTAACCCTTAGAATGGACACAAGTATGAAAAGGAAAATAATAGAGTGGGAATTGAACCAGGACCAAAGGGTCTAGAGTAGGTGAGTCCTTTCAATGGACCACCAACTCTTCTTTGTAAACTTGCATCTGACGTTTTTTTTAACCCTTAGAATTACACAGAAAATAAAAAGGAAAATAAGAGACTTGGAACTGAACCCAGGACCATAGGGTCTAGAGTCATGGAGTCTTTCCACTGGACCACCAACTCTTCTTTGAAAACTTGCATCTGACGTTAATTTAAACATTTAGAATGGACACAGGTAATGAAAAGGAAAAGAATTAAGTACGAATTGAACCAAGGACCAATTGGTCTAGAGTCAGTGAGTCCTTCCACTGGACCACCAACTCTTCTTTGAAAACTTGCATCTGACGTTAATTTAAACATTTAGAATGGACACAGGTAATGAAAAGGAAAAAATAGAGTGGGAATCGAACCCAGGACCATAGGGTACAGAGTCAGTGAGTCCTTCCAAAGGACCACCAACTCTTCTTTGGAAACTTCCATATGATGTTAAGTTAAAGCCTTCGAATGGACACAGGAAATTAAAAAGAAAAAAACACATAAGGGAATCGAACCCAGGTCCATAGGGTCTAGAGTCAGTGAGTTTTTCCACTGGACCACCAATTCTTCTTTGAAAACATGCATCTGACGTTAATTTAAACATTTAGAATGGACACAGGTAATGAAAAGGAAAAACAAATAGAGTGGGAATCGAACCCAGGTCCAGAGTCAGTGAGTCCTTCCACTGGACCACCAACTCTTCTTTGGATTCTTTTCCATCTGACGTTAATTTAAACACTTAGAATGGACACAGGTAATGAAAAAGAAAAAGAATAGAGTGGGAATCGAACACAAGACCATAGGGTCCAGAGTCATTGAGTCCTGCCACTGGACCACCAACTCTTCTTTGAAAACTTGCATCTGACGTTAATTTAAAGCCTTCGAATGGACACAGGAAATTAAAAAGAAAAGAACACATAAGGGAATCGAACCCAGGACCATAGGGTCTAGAGTCAGTATAGTCTTTCCACTGGACCACCAATTCTTCTTTGAAATCTTGCATCTGACGTTAATTTAAACACTTAGAATGGACACAGGTAATGAAAAGGAAAAAATAGAGCGGGAATCGAACCCATGACCATAGGGTCAAGAGTCAGTGAGTCCTTCCACTGCACCACCAACTATCTTTAGAAACTTGCACCAGACGTTATTTTAATTTTAAGCCCTTAGAATGGACACAGGTAATGCAATGGAAAAGAACAATTAGGGGAATTGACCCCAGTACCATTGGGGTTAGAGTCAGTGAGTCCTGCCACTGGACCACCAACTATTCTTTATAAGAATGCATCTGACGTTATTTTTAACCCTTAGAATGGACACAAGTATGAAAAGGAAAATAATAGAGTGGGAATTGAACCAGGACCAAAGGGTCTAGAGTAGGTGAGTCCTTTCAATGGACCACCAACTCTTCTTTGTAAACTTGCATCTGACGTTTTTTTAAACCCTTAAAATTACACAGGTAATAAAAAGGAAAATAAGAGACTTGTAACTGAACCCAGGACCATAGGGTCTAGAGTCAGTGAGTCTTTCCACTGGACCACCAACTCTTCTTTGAAAACTTGCATCTGACGTTAATTTAAACCCTTAAAATTACACAGGTAATAAAAAGGAAAATAAGAGACTTGTAACTGAACCCAGGACCATAGGGTCTAGAGTCAGTGAGTCTTTCCACTGGACCACCAACTCTTCTTTGAAAACTTGCATCTGACGTTAATTTAAACATTTAGAATTTACACAGGTAATGAAAAGGAAGATAATAAAGTGGGAATTGAACCAAGGACCAATTGGTCTAGAGTAAGTGAGTCCTTCCACTGGACCACCAACTCTTCTTTGAAAACTTGCATCTGACGTTAATTTAAACACTTAGAATGGACACAGGTAATGAAAAGGGAAAAATAGAGCGGGAATCGAACCCAGGACCATAGGGTCAAGAGTCAGTGAGTCCTTCCACTGCACCACCAACTATCTTTAGAAACTTGCACCTGACGTTATTTTATTTTAAGCCCTTAGAATGGACACAGGTAATGCAAAGGAAATAAACAATTAGGGGAATTGACCCCAGTACCATTGGGGCTAGAGTCAGTGAGTCTTTCCACTGGACCACCAACTATTCTTTATAAGCTTGCATCTGACGTTATTTTTAACCCTTAGAATGGACACAAGTATGAAAAGGAATATAATAAAGTGGGAATTGAACCAGGACCATAGGGTCTAGAGTAGGTGAGTCCTTTCAATGGACCACCAACTCTTCTTTGGAAACTTGCATCTGACGTTTTTTTAAACCCTTAGAATGGACACTGGTAATGAAAAGGAAAAGAATAGAGTGGGAATCGAACCCAGGACCATAGGGTCCAGAGTCAGTGAGTCCTTCCACTGCACCACCAACTATCTTTAGAAACTTGCATCTGACGTTAATTTAAACACTTAGAATGGACACAGCTAATGAAAAGAAAAAGGAATAGAGTGGGGATTGAACCCATGACCATAGGCTCTGGAGTCAGTGATTCCTTCCAATGGACCACCAACTCTTCTTTGGAAACTTTCATCTGACGTTTTTTTAAACCCTTAGAATTACACAGGTAATGAAAAGGAAAAAATAGAGTGGGAGTCGAACCCAGGACCATCGGGTACAGAGACAGTGAGTCCTTCCACTGGACCACCAACTCTTATTTGGATTCTTTTCCATCTGACGTTAATTTAAACATTTAGAATGGACACAGGTAATGAAAAGGAAAAAAAAGAGTGTGAATCGAACCCAGGACCATAGGGTACAGAGTCAGTGAGTCCTTCCACTGGACCACCAACTCTTCTTTGGGTTCTTTTCCATCTGACGTTAATTTAAACACTTAGAATGTACACAGGTAATGAAAAAGAAAAGAATAGAGTGGGAATCGAACCCAGGACCATAACGTCTAGAGTCATTGAGTCTTTCCACTGCACCACCAACTCTTCTTTGGAAACTTGCATCTGACGTTATTTTAAACCCTTAGAATGGACACAGGTAATGAAAAGAAAAAGGAATATAGTGGGGATTGAACCCAAGACCATAGGCTCTGGAGTCAGTGAGTCCTTCCATTGGACCACCAACTCTTCTTTGGAAACTTCCATATGACGTTAATTTAAAGCCTTAAAATGGACACAGGAAATTAAAAAGAAAAGAACACATAAGGGAATCGAACCCAGGACCATAGGGTCTAGAGTCAGTGAGTCTTTCCTCTGGACCACCAATTCTTCTTTGAAAACTTGCATCTGACGTTAATTTAAACATTTAGAATGGACACAGGTAATGAAAAGGAAAAGAATAGAGTGGGAATCGGACACAAGACAATAGGGTCCAGAGTCAGTGAGTCCTGCCACTGGACCACCAACTATTCTTTATAAGCTTGCATCTGACGTTATTTTTAACCCTTAGAATGGACACAAGTATGAAAAGGAAAATAATAGAGTGGGAATTGACAATTGCTGCTCGATCTGGGGGAGAGGGAGGCCCCCCCTCTATTGTGTCTTCATTGTGTTCTGGGAATCTCAGGAATTCTTTTGAGAATTTTAGGGGGGGTGCTTCTGTATACAAGAGGGAAGAGTGTGTTAGGGTTAGGGTTAGTTTGGGGGGGCCTCCCTCTGCCCCATATCGGGCATGGTATAGGAATTGAACCAGGACCAAAGGGTCTAGAGTAGGTAAGTCCTTTCAATGGACCACCAACTCTTCTTTGTAAACTTGCATCTGACGTTTTTTTAAACCCTTAGAATTACACAGGTAATAAAAAGGAAAATAAGAGACTTGTAACTGAACCCAGGACCATAGGGTCTAGAGTCAGTGAGTCTTTCCACTGGACCACCAACTCTTCTTTGAAAACTTGCATCTGACGTTAATTTAAACATTTAGAATTTACACAGGTAATGGAAAGGAAAAAAAATAGAGTGGGAATCGAACCAAGGACCATAGGGTCCAGAGTCAGTGAGTCCTTCCACTGGACCACCAACTCTTCTTTGGATTCTTTTCCATCTGACGTTAATTTAAACACTTAGAATGGACACAGGTAATGAAAAAGAAAAGAATAGAGTGGGAATCGAACCGAGACCATAGGGTCCAGAGTCAGTGAGTTCTGCCACTGGACCACCAACTCTTCTTTGGAATCTTGCATCTGACGTTAATTTAAACACTTAGAATGGACACAGGTAATGAAAAGGAAAAGAATAGAGTGGGAATCGAACCCAGGACCATAGGGTACAGAGACAGTGAGTCCTTCCACTGGACCACCAACTCTTATTTGGATTCTTTTCCATCTGACGTTAAATTAAACATTTAGAATGGACACAGGTAATGAAAAGGAAAAAAAAGAGTGTGAATCGAACCCAGGACCATAGGGTACAGAGTCAGTGAGTCCTTCCACTGGACCACCAACTCTTCTTTGGATTCTTTTCCATCTGACGTTAATTTAAACACTTAGAATGTACAGAATAGAGTGGGAATCGAACCCAGGACCATAGGGTCCAGAGTCAGTGAGTCCTGCCACTGGACCACCAACTCTTCTTTGGAATCTTGCATCTGACGTTAATTTAAACACTTAGAATGGACACAGGTAATGAAAAGGAAAAAATAGAGTGGGAATTGAACCCAGGACCATAGGGTCCAGAGTCAGTGAGTCCTTCCACTGCACCACCAACTATCTTTAGAAACTTGCAACTGACGTTATTTTAAACCCTTAGAATGGACACAGGTAATGAAAAGGAAAAAGAATACATAGTGGAATTGAACCCAGTACCATTGGGGCTAGAGTCAGTGAGTCTTTCCACTGGACCACCAACTCTTCTTTGGAAACTTGCATTTGACGTTAATTTAAAGCCTTCGAATGGACACAGGAAATGAAAAGGAAAAGAAGACATAGTGGAATTGAACGCAGTACCATAGCGTCTAGAGTCATTGAGTCTTTCCACTGCACCACCAACTCTTCTTTGGAAACTTGCATCTGACGTTATTTTAAACCCTTAGAATGGACACAGGTAATGAAAAGAAAAAGGAATATAGTGGGGATTGAACCCAAGACCATAGGCTCTGGAGTCAGTGAGTCCTTCCATTGGACCACCAACTCTTCTTTGGAAACTTCCATATGACGTTAATTTAAAGCCTTAGAATGGACACAGGAAATTAAAAAGAAAAGAACACATAAGGGAATCGAACCCAGGACCATAGTGTCTAGAGTCAGTGAGTCTTTCCTCTGGACCACCAATTCTTCTTTGAAAACTTGCATCTGACGTTAATTTAAACATTTAAAATGGACACAGGTAATGAAAAGGAAAAGAATAGAGTGGGAATCGGACACAAGACAATAGGGTCCAGAGTCAGTGAGTCCTGCCACTGGACCACCAACTATTCTTTATAAGCTTGCATCTGACGTTATTTTTAACCCTTAGAATGGACACAAGTATGAAAAGGAAAATAATAGAGTGGGAATTGAACCAGGACCAAAGGGTCTAGAGTAGGTAAGTCCTTTCAATGGACCACCAACTCTTCTTTGTAAACTTGCATCTGACGTTTTTTTAAACCCTTAGAATTACACAGGTAATAAAAAGGAAAATAAGAGACTTGGAACTGAACCCAGGACAATAGGGTCTAGAGTCATGGAGTCTTTCCACTGGACCACCAACTCTTCTTTGAAAACTTGCATCTGACGTTAATTTAAACATTTAGAATGGACACAGGTAATGAAAAGGAAAAGAATTAAGTAGGAATTGAACCAAGGACCAATTGGTCTAGAGTCGATGAGTCCTTGCACTGGACCACCAACTCTTCTTTGAAAACTTGCATCTGACGTTAATTTAAACATTTAGAATGGACACAGGTAATGAAAAGGAAAAAATAGAGTGGGAATCGAACCCAGGACCATAGGGTACAGAGTCAGTGAGTCCTTCCAATGGACCACCAACTCTTCTTTGGAAACTTCCATATGACGTTAATTTAAAGCCTTCGAATGGACACAGGAAATTAAAAAGAAAAGAACACATAAGGGAATCGAACCCAGGTCCATAGGGTCTAGAGTCAGTGAGTCTTTCCACTGGACCACCAATTCTTCTTTGAAAACATGCATCTGACGTTAATTTAAACATTTAGAATGGACACAGGTAATGAAAAGGAAAAAAAATTAGAGTGGGAATCGAACCCAGGTCCAGAGTCAGTGAGTCCTTCCACTGGACCACCAACTCTTCTTTGGATTATTTTCCATCTGACGTTAATTTAAACACTTAGAATGGACACAGGTAATGAAAAAGAAAAAGAATAGAGTGGGAATCGAACACAAGACCATAGGGTCCAGAGTCAGTGAGTCCTGCCACTGGACCACCAACTCTTCTTTGAAAACTTGCATCTGATGTTAATTTAAAGCCTTTGAATGGACACAGGAAATTAAAAAGAAAAGAACACATAAGGGAATCGAACCCAGGACCATAGGGTCTGGAGTCAGTGAGTCCTTCCACTGGACCACCAACTCTTCTTTGAAAACTTGCATCTGACGTTAATTTCAACATTTAGAATGGCCACAGGTAATGAAAAGGAAAAAAATTAGAGTGGGAATTGAACACAGGACCATCGGGTCCAGAGTCAGTGAGTCCTTCCACTGGACCACCAACTCTTCTTTGGATTCTTTTCCATCTGACGTTAATTTAAACACTTAGAATGAACACAGGTAATGAAAAAGAAAAGAATAGAGTGGGAATCGAACCCAAGACCATAGGGTTCAGAGTCAGTGAGTCCTGCCACTGGACCACCAACTCTTCTTTGGAATCTTGCATCTGACGTTAATTTAAACACTTAGAATGGACACAGGTAATGAAAAGGAAAAAATAAAGCGGGAATCGAACCCAGGACCACAGGGTCAAGAGTCAGTGAGTCTTTCCACTGGACCACCAATTCTTCTTTGAAATCTTGCATCTGACGTTAATTTAAACACTTAGAATGGACACAGGTAATGAAAAGGAAAAAATAGAGCGGGAATCGAACCCATGACCATAGGGTCAAGAGTCAGTGAGTCCTTCCACTGCACCACAAACTATCTTTAGAAACTTGAACCTGACGTTATTTTAAGCCCTTAGAATGGACACAGGTAATGCAAAGGAAAAGAACAATTAGGGGAATTGACCCCAGTACCATTGGGGCTTGAGTCAGTGAGTCTTTCCACTGGACCACCAACTATTCTTTATAAGCTTGCATCTGACGTTATTTTTAACCCTTAGAATGGACACAAGTATGAAAAGGAAAATAATAGAGTGGGAATTGAACCAGGACCATAGGGTCTAGAGTAGGTGAGTCCTTTCAATGGACCACCAACTCTTCTTTGGAAACTTGCATCTGACGTTTTTTTAAACCCTTAGAATGGACACAGGTAATGAAAAGGAAAAAATAGAGTGGGAATCGAACCCAGGACCATAGCGTCCAGAGTCAGTGAGTCCTTCCACTGCACCACCAACTATCTTTAGAAACTTGCATCTGACGTTAATTTAAACACTTAGAATGGACACAGGTAATGAAAAGGAAAAGAATAGAGTGGGAATTGAACCCAGTACCATTGGGGCTAGAGTTAGTGAGTCTTTCCATTGGACCACCAACTCTTCTTTGAAATCTTGCATCTGACGTTAATTTAAATTTAAATTTAAACACTTAGAATGGACACAGGAAAAGAAGACATAGTGGAATTGAACGCAGTACCATAGCGTCTAGAGTCAGTGAGTTCTTCCACTGCACCACCAACTATCTTTAGAAATTTGCATCTGACGTTAATTTAAACACTTAGAATGGACACAGGTAATGAAAAGGAAAAGAATAGAGTGGGAATTGAACCCAGTACCATTGGGGTTAGAGTTAGTGGGTCTTTCCATTGGACCACCAACTATTCTTTATAAGCTTGCATCTGACGTTATTTTTAACCCTTAGAATGGACACAAGTATGACAAGGAAAATAATAAAGTGGGAATTGAACCAGGACCATAGGGTCTAGAGTATGTGAGTCCTTTCAATGGACCACCAACTCTTCTTTGGAAACTTGCATCTGACGTTTTTTTAAACTCTTAGATTTACACAGGTAATGAAAAGGAAAATAAGAGACTTGGAACTGAACCCAGGACCATAGGGTCTAGAGTCAGTGAGTCTTTCCACTGGACCACCAATTCTTCTTTGAAAACTTGCATCTGACGTTAATTTAAACATTTAGAATGGACACAGGTAATGGAAAGGAAAAAAAAGAGTGGGAATCGAACCCAGGACCATGGGGTGCAGAGTCAGTGACTCCTTCCACTGGACCACCAACTCTTCTTTGGATTATTTTCCTTCTGACGTTAATTTAAACACTTAGAATGGACACAGGTAATGAAAAGGAAAAAATAGAGTGGGAATCGAAGCCAGGACCATAGGGTCCAGAGTCAGTGAGTCCTTCCACTGCACCACCAACTATCTTTAGAAACTTGCATCTAACGTTAATTTAAACACTTAGAATGGACACAGGTAATGAAAAGGAAAAAGAATAAATAGTGGAATTGAACCCAGTACCATTGGGGCTAGAGTCAGTGAGTCTTTCCATTGGACCACCAACTCTTCTTTGAAAACTTGCATCTGACGTTAATTTAAACATTTAGAATGGACACAGGTAATGAAAAGGAAAAAAAATAGAGTGGGAATCGAACCCAGGACCATAGGGTCCAGAGTCAGTGAGTCCTTCCACTGGACCACCAACTCTTCTTTGGATTATTTTCCATCTGACGTTAATTTAAACACTTAGAATGGACACAGGTAATGAAAAAGAAAAAGAATAGAGTGGGAATCGAACCGAGACCATAGGGTCCAGAGTCAGTGAGTCCTGCCACTGGACCACCAACTCTTCTTTGGGATCTTGCATCTGACGTTAATTTAAACACTTAGAATGGACACAGGTAATGAAAAGGAAAAAATAGAGTGGGAATCGAACCCAGGACCATAGGGTCCAGAGTCTGTGAGTCCTTCCACTGCACCACCAACTATCTTTAGAAACTTGCATCTGACGTTATTTTAAGCCCTTAGAATGGACACAGGTAATGCAAAGGAAAAGAACAATTAGGGGAATTGAACCCAGTACCACTGGGGCTAGAGTCAGTGAGTCTTTCCACTGGACCACCAACTATTCTTTATAATCTTGCATCTGACGTTATTTTTAACCCTTAGAATGGACACAAGTATGAAAAGGAAAATAATAGAGTGGGAATTGAACCAGGACCATTGGGTCTAGAGTAGGTGAGTCCTTTCAATGGACCACCAACTCTTCTTTGGAAACTTTCATCTGACGTTTTTTTAAACCCTTAGAATTACACAGGTAATGAAAAGGAAAAAAAGAGACTTGGAACTGAACCCAGGACCATAGGGTCTAGAGTCATGGAGTCTTTCCACTGGACCACCAACTCTTCTTTGAAAACTTGCATCTGACGTTAATTTAAACATTTAGGATGGACACAGGTAATGACAAGGAAAAGAATAAAGTGGCAATTGAACTATTGAACTATTGAACTATTGAACTAAGGACCAATTGGTCTAGAGTCAGTGAGTCCTTCCACTGGACCACCAACTCTTCCTTGAAAGCTTGCATCTGACGTTAATTTAAACATTTAGAATGGACACAGGTAATGAAAAGGAAAAAATAGAGTGGGAGTCGAACCCAGTACCATAGGGTACAGAGACAGTGAGTCCTTCCACTGGACCACCAACTCTTATTTGGATTCTTTTCCATCTGACGTTAATTTAAACATTTAGAATGGACACAGGTAATGAAAAGGAAAAAAAGAGTGGGAATCGAACCCAGGACCATAGGGTACACAGTCAGTGAGTCCTTCCACTGGACCACCAACTATCTTTAGAAACTTGCATCTAACGTTAATTTAAACACTTAGAATGGACACAGGTAATGAAAAGGAAAAAGAATACATAGTGGAATTGAACCCAGTACCATTGGGCCTAGAGTCAGTGAGTCTTTCCACTGGACCACCAACTCTTCTTTGGAAACTTGCATTTGACGTTAATTTAAAGCCTTAGAATGGACACAGGTAATGAAAGGAAAAAGGAATATAGTGGGGATTGAACCCATGACCCTAGGCTCTTGAGTCAGTGAGTCCTTCCAATGGACCACCAACTCTTGGAAACTTCCATATGACATTAATTTAAAGCCTTAGAATGGACACAGGAAATTAAAAAGAAAAGAACACATAAGGGAATCGAACCCAGGACCATAGGGTCTAGAGTCAGTGAGTCTTTCCACTGGACCACCAACTCTTCTTTGAAAACTTGCATCTGACGTTAATTTAAACATTTAGAATGGACACAGGTAATGAAAAGGAAAAAAAATAGAGTGGGAATCGAACCCAGGACCATAGGGTCCAGAGTCAGTGAGTCCTTCCACTGGACCACCAACTCTTCTTTGGATTCTTTTCCATCTGACGTTAATTTAAACACTTAGAATGGACACAGGTAATGAAAAAGAAAAGAATAGAGTGGGAATCGAACCGAGACCATAGGGTCCAG
Source organism: Leptasterias polaris (assembly GCA_037783415.1). Classification (NCBI taxonomy): domain Eukaryota; kingdom Metazoa; phylum Echinodermata; class Asteroidea; order Forcipulatida; family Asteriidae; genus Leptasterias; species Leptasterias polaris. The sequence goes on from JAZGTN010000020.1 coordinate 113,740, forward strand.
AGTCAGTGAGTCCTGCCACTGGACCACCAATTCTTCTTTGGAATCTTGCATCTGACGTTAATTTAAACACTTAGAATGGACACAGGTAATGAAAAGGAAAAAATAGAGTGGGAATCGAACCCAGGACCATAGGGTCCAGAGTCTGTGAGTCCTTCCACTGCACCACCAACTATCTTTAGAAACTTGCATCTGACGTTATTTTAAGCCCTTGGAATGGACACAGGTAATGCAAAGGAAAAGAACAATTAGGGGAATTGACCCCAGTACCATTGGGACTAGGGTCAGTGAGTCTTTCCACTGGACCACCAACTATTCTTTATAAGCTTGCATCTGACGTTATTTTTAACCCTTAGAATGGACACAAGTATGAAAAGGAATATAAAATAGTGGGAATTGAACCAGGACCATAGGGTCTAGAGTAGGTGAGTCCTTTCAATGGACCACCAACTCTTCTTTGGAAACTTTCATCTGACGTTTTTTTAAACCCTTAGAATTACACAGGTAATGAAAAGGAAAAAAAGAGACTTGGAACTGAACCCAGGACCATAGGGTCTAGAGTCATGGAGTCTTTCCACTGGACCACCAACTCTTCTTTGAAAACTTGCATCTGACGTTAATTTAAACATTTAGGATGGACACAGGTAATGACAAGGAAAAGAATAAAGTGGCAATTGAACTATTGAACTATTGAACTAAGGACCAATTGGTCTAGAGTCAGTGAGTCCTTCCACTGGACCACCAACTCTTCCTTGAAAGCTTGCATCTGACGTTAATTTAAACATTTAGAATGGACACAGGTAATGAAAAGGAAAAAATAGAGTGGGAGTCGAACCCAGTACCATAGGGTACAGAGACAGTGAGTCCTTCCACTGGACCACCAACTCTTATTTGGATTCTTTTCCATCTGACGTTAATTTAAACATTTAGAATGGACACAGGTAATGAAAAGGAAAAAAAGAGTGGGAATCGAACCCAGGACCATAGGGTACACAGTCAGTGAGTCCTTCCACTGGACCACCAACTATCTTTAGAAACTTGCATCTAACGTTAATTTAAACACTTAGAATGGACACAGGTAATGAAAAGGAAAAAGAAGACATAGTGGAATTGAACCCAGTACCATTGGGCCTAGAGTCAGTGAGTCTTTCCACTGGACCACCAACTCTTCTTTGGAAACTTGCATTTGACGTTAATTTAAAGCCTTAGAATGGACACAGGTAATGAAAGGAAAAAGGAATATAGTGGGGATTGAACCCATGACCCTAGGCTCTTGAGTCAGTGAGTCCTTCCAATGGACCACCAACTCTTGGAAACTTCCATATGACATTAATTTAAAGCCTTAGAATGGACACAGGAAATTAAAAAGAAAAGAACACATAAGGGAATCGAACCCAGGACCATAGGGTCTAGAGTCAGTGAGTCTTTCCACTGGACCACCAACTCTTCTTTGAAAACTTGCATCTGACGTTAATTTAAACATTTAGAATGGACACAGGTAATGAAAAGGAAAAAAATAGAGTGGGAATCGAACCCAGGACCATAGGGTCCAGAGTCAGTGAGTCCTTCCACTGGACCACCAACTCTTCTTTGGATTCTTTTCCATCTGACGTTAATTTAAACACTTAGAATGGACACAGGTAATGAAAAAGAAAAGAATAGAGTGGGAATCGAACCGAGACCATAGGGTCCAGAGTCAGTGAGTCCTGCCACTGGACCACCAATTCTTCTTTGGAATCTTGCATCTGACGTTAATTTAAACACTTAGAATGGACACAGGTAATGAAAAGGAAAAAATAGAGTGGGAATCGAACCCAGGACCATAGGGTCCAGAGTCTGTGAGTCCTTCCACTGCACCACCAACTATCTTTAGAAACTTGCATCTGACGTTATTTTAAGCCCTTAGAATGGACACAGGTAATGCAAAGGAAAAGAACAATTAGGGGAATTGACCCCAGTACCATTGGGACTAGGGTCAGTGAGTCTTTCCACTGGACCACCAACTATTCTTTATAAGCTTGCATCTGACGTTATTTTTAACCCTTAGAATGGACACAAGTATGAAAAGGAATATAAAATAGTGGGAATTGAACCAGGACCATAGGGTCTAGAGTAGGTGAGTCCTTTCAATGGACCACCAACTCTTCTTTGGAAACTTTCATCTGACGTTTTTTTAAACCCTTAGAATTACACAGGTAATGAAAAGGAAAAAAAGAGACTTGGAACTGAACCCAGGACCATAGGGTCTAGAGTCATGGAGTCTTTCCACTGGACCACCAACTCTTCTTTGAAAACTTGCATCTGACGTTAATTTAAACATTTAGGATGGACACAGGTAATGACAAGGAAAAGAATAAAGTGGCAATTGAACTATTGAACTATTGAACTAAGGACCAATTGGTCTAGAGTCAGTGAGTCCTTCCACTGGACCACCAACTCTTCCTTGAAAGCTTGCATCTGACGTTAATTTAAACATTTAGAATGGACACAGGTAATGAAAAGGAAAAAATAGAGTGGGAGTCGAACCCAGTACCATAGGGTACAGAGACAGTGAGTCCTTCCACTGGACCACCAACTCTTATTTGGATTCTTTTCCATCTGACGTTAATTTAAACATTTAGAATGGACACAGGTAATGAAAAGGAAAAAAAGAGTGGGAATCGAACCCAGGACCATAGGGTACACAGTCAGTGAGTCCTTCCACTGGACCACCAACTATCTTTAGAAACTTGCATCTAACGTTAATTTAAACACTTAGAATGGACACAGGTAATGAAAAGGAAAAAGAATACATAGTGGAATTGAACCCAGTACCATTGGGCCTAGAGTCAGTGAGTCTTTCCACTGGACCACCAACTCTTCTTTGGAAACTTGCATTTGACGTTAATTTAAAGCCTTAGAATGGACACAGGTAATGAATGGAAAAAGGAATATAGTGGGGATTGAACCCATGACCCTAGGCTCTTGAGTCAGTGAGTCCTTCCAATGGACCACCAACTCTTGGAAACTTCCATATGACATTAATTTAAAGCCTTAGAATGGACACAGGAAATTAAAAAGAAAAGAACACATAAGGGAATCGAACCCAGGACCATAGGGTCTAGAGTCAGTGAGTCTTTCCACTGGACCACGAACTCTTCTTTGAAAACTTGCATCTGACGTTAATTTAAACATTTAGAATGGACACAGGTAATGAAAAGGAAAAAAAATAGAGTGGGAATCGAACCCAGGACCTTAGGGTCCAGAGTCAGTGAGTCCTTCCACTGGACCACCAACTCTTCTTTGGATTCTTTTCCATCTGACGTTAATTTAAACACTTAGAATGGACACAGGTAATGAAAAAGAAAAGAATAGAGTGGGAATCGAACCGAGACCATAGGGTCCAGAGTCAGTGAGTCCTGCCACTGGACCACCAATTCTTCTTTGGAATCTTGCATCTGACGTTAATTTAAACACTTAGAATGGACACAGGTAATGAAAAGGAAAAAATAGAGTGGGAATCGAACCCAGGACCATAGGGTCCAGAGTCTGTGAGTCCTTCCACTGCACCACCAACTATCTTTAGAAACTTGCATCTGACGTTATTTTAAGCCCTTAGAATGGACACAGGTAATGCAAAGGAAAAGAACAATTAGGGGAATTGACCCCAGTACCATTGGGACTAGGGTCAGTGAGTCTTTCCACTGGACCACCAACTATTCTTTATAAGCTTGCATCTGACGTTATTTTTAACCCTTAGAATGGACACAAGTATGAAAAGGAATATAAAATAGTGGGAATTGAACCAGGACCATAGGGTCTAGAGTAGGTGAGTCCTTTCAAGGGACCACCAACTCTTCTTTGGAAACTTGCATCTGACGTTTTTTTAAACCCTTAGAATGGACACAGGTAATGAAAAGGAAAAGAATAGAGTGGGAATCGAACCCAGGACCATAGGGTCCAGAGTCAGTGAGTCATTCCACTGCACCACCAACTATCTTTAGAAACTTGCATCTGACGTTAATTTAAACACTTAGAATGGACACAGGTAATGAAAAGAAAAAGGAATAGAGTGGGGATTGAACCCATGACCATAGGCTCTGGAGTCAGTGAGTCCTTCCAATGGACCACCAACTCTTCTTTGGAAACTTCCATATGACGTTAATTTAAAGCCTTAGAATGGACACAGGAAATTAAAAAGAAAAGAACACATAAGGGAATCTAACCCAGGACCATAGGGTCTAGAGTCGATGAGTCCTTGCACTGGACCACCAACTCTTCTTTGAAAACTTGCATCTGACGTTAATTTAAACATTTAGAATGGACACAGGTAATGAAAAGGGAAAAAAATAGAGTGGGATTTGAACCCAGGACCATCGGGTCCAGAGTCAGTGAGTCCTTCCACTGGACCACCAACTCTTCTTTGGATTCTTTTCCATCTGACGTTAATTTAAACACTTAGAATGAACACAGGTAATGAAAAAGAAAAGAATAGAGTGGGAATCGAACCCAAGACCATAGGGTCCAGAGTCAGTGAGACCTGCCACTGGACCACCAACTCTTCTTTGGAATCTTCCATATGATGTTAAGTTAAAGCCTTCGAATGGACACAGGAAATTAAAAAGAAAAAAACACATAAGGGAATCGAACCCAGGTCCATAGGGTCTAGAGTCAGTGAGTTTTTCCACTGGACCACCAATTCTTCTTTGAAAACATGCATCTGACGTTAATTTAAACATTTAGAATGGACACAGGTAATGAAAAGGAAAAACAAATAGAGTGGGAATCGAACCCAGGTCCAGAGTCAGTGAGTCCTTCCACTGGACCACCAACTCTTCTTTGGATTCTTTTCCATCTGACGTTAATTTAAACACTTAGAATGGACACAGGTAATGAAAAAGAAAAAGAATAGAGTGGGAATCGAACACAAGACCATAGGGTCCAGAGTCATTGAGTCCTGCCACTGGACCACCAACTCTTCTTTGAAAACTTGCATCTGACGTTAATTTAAAGCCTTCGAATGGACACAGGAAATTAAAAAGAAAAGAACACATAAGGGAATCGAACCCAGGACCATAGGGTCTAGAGTCAGTATAGTCTTTCCACTGGACCACCAATTCTTCTTTGAAATCTTGCATCTGACGTTAATTTAAACACTTAGAATGGACACAGGTAATGAAAAGGGAAAAATAGAGCGGGAATCGAACCCAGGACCATAGGGTCAAGAGTCAGTGAGTCCTTCCACTGCACCACCAACTATCTTTAGAAACTTGCACCAGACGTTATTTTAATTTTAAGCCCTTAGAATGGACACAGGTAATGCAATGGAAAAGAACAATTAGGGGAATTGACCCCAGTACCATTGGGGTTAGAGTCAGTGAGTCCTGCCACTGGACCACCAACTATTCTTTATAAGAATGCATCTGACGTTATTTTTAACCCTTAGAATGGACACAAGTATGAAAAGGAAAATAATAGAGTGGGAATTGAACCAGGACCAAAGGGTCTAGAGTAGGTGAGTCCTTTCAATGGACCACCAACTCTTCTTTGTAAACTTGCATCTGACGTTTTTTTAAACCCTTAAAATTACACAGGTAATAAAAAGGAAAATAAGAGACTTGTAACTGAACCCAGGACCATAGGGTCTAGAGTCAGTGAGTCTTTCCACTGGACCACCAACTCTTCTTTGAAAACTTGCATCTGACGTTAATTTAAACCCTTAAAATTACACAGGTAATAAAAAGGAAAATAAGAGACTTGTAACTGAACCCAGGACCATAGGGTCTAGAGTCAGTGAGTCTTTCCACTGGACCACCAACTCTTCTTTGAAAACTTGCATCTGACGTTAATTTAAACATTTAGAATTTACACAGGTAATGAAAAGGAAGATAATAAAGTGGGAATTGAACCAAGGACCAATTGGTCTAGAGTAAGTGAGTCCTTCCACTGGACCACCAACTCTTCTTTGAAAACTTGCATCTGACGTTAATTTAAACACTTAGAATGGACACAGGTAATGAAAAGGGAAAAATAGAGCGGGAATCGAACCCAGGACCATAGGGTCAAGAGTCAGTGAGTCCTTCCACTGCACCACCAACTATCTTTAGAAACTTGCACCTGACGTTATTTTATTTTAAGCCCTTAGAATGGACACAGGTAATGCAAAGGAAATAAACAATTAGGGGAATTGACCCCAGTACCATTGGGGCTAGAGTCAGTGAGTCTTTCCACTGGACCACCAACTATTCTTTATAAGCTTGCATCTGACGTTATTTTTAACCCTTAGAATGGACACAAGTATGAAAAGGAATATAATAAAGTGGGAATTGAACCAGGACCATAGGGTCTAGAGTAGGTGAGTCCTTTCAATGGACCACCAACTCTTCTTTGGAAACTTGCATCTGACGTTTTTTTAAACCCTTAGAATGGACACTGGTAATGAAAAGGAAAAGAATAGAGTGGGAATCGAACCCAGGACCATAGGGTCCAGAGTCAGTGAGTCCTTCCACTGCACCACCAACTATCTTTAGAAACTTGCATCTGACGTTAATTTAAACACTTAGAATGGACACAGCTAATGAAAAGAAAAAGGAATAGAGTGGGGATTGAACCCATGACCATAGGCTCTGGAGTCAGTGATTCCTTCCAATGGACCACCAACTCTTCTTTGGAAACTTTCATCTGACGTTTTTTTAAACCCTTAGAATTACACAGGTAATGAAAAGGAAAAAATAGAGTGGGAGTCGAACCCAGGACCATCGGGTACAGAGACAGTGAGTCCTTCCACTGGACCACCAACTCTTATTTGGATTCTTTTCCATCTGACGTTAATTTAAACATTTAGAATGGACACAGGTAATGAAAAGGAAAAAAAAGAGTGTGAATCGAACCCAGGACCATAGGGTACAGAGTCAGTGAGTCCTTCCACTGGACCACCAACTCTTCTTTGGGTTCTTTTCCATCTGACGTTAATTTAAACACTTAGAATGTACACAGGTAATGAAAAAGAAAAGAATAGAGTGGGAATCGAACCCAGGACCATAACGTCTAGAGTCATTGAGTCTTTCCACTGCACCACCAACTCTTCTTTGGAAACTTGCATCTGACGTTATTTTAAACCCTTAGAATGGACACAGGTAATGAAAAGAAAAAGGAATATAGTGGGGATTGAACCCAAGACCATAGGCTCTGGAGTCAGTGAGTCCTTCCATTGGACCACCAACTCTTCTTTGGAAACTTCCATATGACGTTAATTTAAAGCCTTAAAATGGACACAGGAAATTAAAAAGAAAAGAACACATAAGGGAATCGAACCCAGGACCATAGGGTCTAGAGTCAGTGAGTCTTTCCTCTGGACCACCAATTCTTCTTTGAAAACTTGCATCTGACGTTAATTTAAACATTTAGAATGGACACAGGTAATGAAAAGGAAAAGAATAGAGTGGGAATCGGACACAAGACAATAGGGTCCAGAGTCAGTGAGTCCTGCCACTGGACCACCAACTATTCTTTATAAGCTTGCATCTGACGTTATTTTTAACACTTAGAATGGACACAAGTATGAAAAGGAAAATAATAGAGTGGGAATTGACAATTGCTGCTCGATCTGGGGGAGAGGGAGGCCCCCCCTCTATTGTGTCTTCATTGTGTTCTGGGAATCTCAGGAATTCTTTTGAGAATTTTAGGGGGGGTGCTTCTGTATACAAGAGGGAAGAGTGTGTTAGGGTTAGGGTTAGTTTGGGGGGGCCTCCCTCTGCCCCATATCGGGCATGGTATAGGAATTGAACCAGGACCAAAGGGTCTAGAGTAGGTAAGTCCTTTCAATGGACCACCAACTCTTCTTTGTAAACTTGCATCTGACGTTTTTTTAAACCCTTAGAATTACACAGGTAATAAAAAGGAAAATAAGAGACTTGTAACTGAACCCAGGACCATAGGGTCTAGAGTCAGTGAGTCTTTCCACTGGACCACCAACTCTTCTTTGAAAACTTGCATCTGACGTTAATTTAAACATTTAGAATTTACACAGGTAATGGAAAGGAAAAAAAATAGAGTGGGAATCGAACCAAGGACCATAGGGTCCAGAGTCAGTGAGTCCTTCCACTGGACCACCAACTCTTCTTTGGAATCTTGCATCTGACGTTAATTTAAACACTTAGAATGGACACAGGTAATGAAAAGGAAAAGAATAGAGTGGGAATCGAACCCAGGACCATAGGGTACAGAGACAGTGAGTCCTTCCACTGGACCACCAACTCTTATTTGGATTCTTTTCCATCTGACGTTAAATTAAACATTTAGAATGGACACAGGTAATGAAAAGGAAAAAAAAGAGTGTGAATCGAACCCAGGACCATAGGGTACAGAGTCAGTGAGTCCTTCCACTGGACCACCAACTCTTCTTTGGATTCTTTTCCATCTGACGTTAATTTAAACACTTAGAATGTACAGAATAGAGTGGGAATCGAACCCAGGACCATAGGGTCCAGAGTCAGTGAGTCCTGCCACTGGACCACCAACTCTTCTTTGGAATCTTGCATCTGACGTTAATTTAAACACTTAGAATGGACACAGGTAATGAAAAGGAAAAAATAGAGTGGGAATTGAACCCAGGACCATAGGGTCCAGAGTCAGTGAGTCCTTCCACTGCACCACCAACTATCTTTAGAAACTTGCAACTGACGTTATTTTAAACCCTTAGAATGGACACAGGTAATGAAAAGGAAAAAGAATACATAGTGGAATTGAACCCAGTACCATTGGGGCTAGAGTCAGTGAGTCTTTCCACTGGACCACCAACTCTTCTTTGGAAACTTGCATTTGACGTTAATTTAAAGCCTTCGAATGGACACAGGAAATGAAAAGGAAAAGAAGACATAGTGGAATTGAACGCAGTACCATAGCGTCTAGAGTCATTGAGTCTTTCCACTGCACCACCAACTCTTCTTTGGAAACTTGCATCTGACGTTATTTTAAACCCTTAGAATGGACACAGGTAATGAAAAGAAAAAGGAATATAGTGGGGATTGAACCCAAGACCATAGGCTCTGGAGTCAGTGAGTCCTTCCATTGGACCACCAACTCTTCTTTGGAAACTTCCATATGACGTTAATTTAAAGCCTTAGAATGGACACAGGAAATTAAAAAGAAAAGAACACATAAGGGAATCGAACCCAGGACCATAGGGTCTAGAGTCAGTGAGTCTTTCCTCTGGACCACCAATTCTTCTTTGAAAACTTGCATCTGACGTTAATTTAAACATTTAAAATGGACACAGGTAATGAAAAGGAAAAGAATAGAGTGGGAATCGGACACAAGACAATAGGATCCAGAGTCAGTGAGTCCTGCCACTGGACCACCAACTATTCTTTATAAGCTTGCATCTGACGTTATTTTTAACCCTTAGAATGGACACAAGTATGAAAAGGAAAATAATAGAGTGGGAATTGAACCAGGACCAAAGGGTCTAGAGTAGGTAAGTCCTTTCAATGGACCACCAACTCTTCTTTGTAAACTTGCATCTGACGTTTTTTTAAACCCTTAGAATTACACAGGTAATAAAAAGGAAAATAAGAGACTTGGAACTGAACCCAGGACAATAGGGTCTAGAGTCATGGAGTCTTTCCACTGGACCACCAACTCTTCTTTGAAAACTTGCATCTGACGTTAATTTAAACATTTAGAATGGACACAGGTAATGAAAAGGAAAAGAATTAAGTAGGAATTGAACCAAGGACCAATTGGTCTAGAGTCGATGAGTCCTTGCACTGGACCACCAACTCTTCTTTGAAAACTTGCATCTGACGTTAATTTAAACATTTAGAATGGACACAGGTAATGAAAAGGAAAAAATAGAGTGGGAATCGAACCCAGGACCATAGGGTACAGAGTCAGTGAGTCCTTCCAATGGACCACCAACTCTTCTTTGGAAACTTCCATATGACGTTAATTTAAAGCCTTCGAATGGACACAGGAAATTAAAAAGAAAAGAACACATAAGGGAATCGAACCCAGGTCCATAGGGTCTAGAGTCAGTGAGTCTTTCCACTGGACCACCAATTCTTCTTTGAAAACATGCATCTGACGTTAATTTAAACATTTAGAATGGACACAGGTAATGAAAAGGAAAAAAAATTAGAGTGGGAATCGAACCCAGGTCCAGAGTCAGTGAGTCCTTCCACTGGACCACCAACTCTTCTTTGGATTATTTTCCATCTGACGTTAATTTAAACACTTAGAATGGACACAGGTAATGAAAAAGAAAAAGAATAGAGTGGGAATCGAACACAAGACCATAGGGTCCAGAGTCAGTGAGTCCTGCCACTGGACCACCAACTCTTCTTTGAAAACTTGCACTTTGAATGGACACAGGAAATTAAAAAGAAAAGAACACATAAGGGAATCGAACCCAGGACCATAGGGTCTGGAGTCAGTGAGTCCTTCCACTGGACCACCAACTCTTCTTTGAAAACTTGCATCTGACGTTAATTTCAACATTTAGAATGGCCACAGGTAATGAAAAGGAAAAAAATTAGAGTGGGAATTGAACACAGGACCATCGGGTCCAGAGTCAGTGAGTCCTTCCACTGGACCACCAACTCTTCTTTGGATTCTTTTCCATCTGACGTTAATTTAAACACTTAGAATGAACACAGGTAATGAAAAAGAAAAGAATAGAGTGGGAATCGAACCCAAGACCATAGGGTCCAGAGTCAGTGAGTCCTGCCACTGGACCACCAACTCTTCTTTGGAATCTTGCATCTGACGTTAATTTAAACACTTAGAATGGACACAGGTAATGAAAAGGAAAAAATAAAGCGGGAATCGAACCCAGGACCACAGGGTCAAGAGTCAGTGAGTCTTTCCACTGGACCACCAATTCTTCTTTGAAATCTTGCATCTGACGTTAATTTAAACACTTAGAATGGACACAGGTAATGAAAAGGAAAAAATAGAGCGGGAATCGAACCCATGACCATAGGGTCAAGAGTCAGTGAGTCCTTCCACTGCACCACAAACTATCTTTAGAAACTTGAACCTGACGTTATTTTAAGCCCTTAGAATGGACACAGGTAATGCAAAGGAAAAGAACAATTAGGGGAATTGACCCCAGTACCATTGGGGCTTGAGTCAGTGAGTCTTTCCACTGGACCACCAACTATTCTTTATAAGCTTGCATCTGACGTTATTTTTAACCCTTAGAATGGACACAAGTATGAAAAGGAAAATAATAGAGTGGGAATTGAACCAGGACCATAGGGTCTAGAGTAGGTGAGTCCTTTCAATGGACCACCAACTCTTCTTTGGAAACTTGCATCTGACGTTTTTTTAAACCCTTAGAATGGACACAGGTAATGAAAAGGAAAAAATAGAGTGGGAATCGAACCCAGGACCATAGCGTCCAGAGTCAGTGAGTCCTTCCACTGCACCACCAACTATCTTTAGAAACTTGCATCTGACGTTAATTTAAACACTTAGAATGGACACAGGTAATGAAAAGGAAAAGAATAGAGTGGGAATTGAACCCAGTACCATTGGGGCTAGAGTTAGTGAGTCTTTCCATTGGACCACCAACTCTTCTTTGAAATCTTGCATCTGACGTTAATTTAAATTTAAATTTAAACACTTAGAATGGACACAGGAAAAGAAGACATAGTGGAATTGAACGCAGTACCATAGCGTCTAGAGTCAGTGAGTTCTTCCACTGCACCACCAACTATCTTTAGAAATTTGCATCTGACGTTAATTTAAACACTTAGAATGGACACAGGTAATGAAAAGGAAAAGAATAGAGTGGGAATTGAACCCAGTACCATTGGGGTTAGAGTTAGTGGGTCTTTCCATTGGACCACCAACTATTCTTTATAAGCTTGCATCTGACGTTATTTTTAACCCTTAGAATGGACACAAGTATGACAAGGAAAATAATAAAGTGGGAATTGAACCAGGACCATAGGGTCTAGAGTATGTGAGTCCTTTCAATGGACCACCAACTCTTCTTTGGAAACTTGCATCTGACGTTTTTTTAAACCCTTAGATTTACACAGGTAATGAAAAGGAAAATAAGAGACTTGGAACTGAACCCAGGACCATAGGGTCTAGAGTCAGTGAGTCTTTCCACTGGACCACCAATTCTTCTTTGAAAACTTGCATCTGACGTTAATTTAAACATTTAGAATGGACACAGGTAATGGAAAGGAAAAAAAAGAGTGGGAATCGAACCCAGGACCATGGGGTGCAGAGTCAGTGACTCCTTCCACTGGACCACCAACTCTTCTTTGGATTATTTTCCTTCTGACGTTAATTTAAACACTTAGAATGGACACAGGTAATGAAAAGGAAAAAATAGAGTGGGAATCGAAGCCAGGACCATAGGGTCCAGAGTCAGTGAGTCCTTCCACTGCACCACCAACTATCTTTAGAAACTTGCATCTAACGTTAATTTAAACACTTAGAATGGACACAGGTAATGAAAAGGAAAAAGAATAAATAGTGGAATTGAACCCAGTACCATTGGGGCTAGAGTCAGTGAGTCTTTCCATTGGACCACCAACTCTTCTTTGAAAACTTGCATCTGACGTTAATTTAAACATTTAGAATGGACACAGGTAATGAAAAGGAAAAAAAATAGAGTGGGAATCGAACCCAGGACCATAGGGTCCAGAGTCAGTGAGTCCTTCCACTGGACCACCAACTCTTCTTTGGATTATTTTCCATCTGACGTTAATTTAAACACTTAGAATGGACACAGGTAATGAAAAAGAAAAAGAATAGAGTGGGAATCGAACCGAGACCATAGGGTCCAGAGTCAGTGAGTCCTGCCACTGGACCACCAACTCTTCTTTGGAATCTAGCATCTGACGTTAATTTAAACACTTAGAATGGACACAGGTAATGAAAAGGAAAAAATAGAGTGGGAATCGAACCCAGGACCATAGGGTCCAGAGTCTGTGAGTCCTTCCACTGCACCACCAACTATCTTTAGAAACTTGCATCTGACGTTATTTTAAGCCCTTAGAATGGACACAGGTAATGCAAAGGAAAAGAACAATTAGGGGAATTGAACCCAGTACCACTGGGGCTAGAGTCAGTGAGTCTTTCCACTGGACCACCAACTATTCTTTATAATCTTGCATCTGACGTTATTTTTAACCCTTAGAATGGACACAAGTATGAAAAGGAAAATAATAGAGTGGGAATTGAACCAGGACCATTGGGTCTAGAGTAGGTGAGTCCTTTCAATGGACCACCAACTCTTCTTTGGAAACTTTCATCTGACGTTTTTTTAAACCCTTAGAATTACACAGGTAATGAAAAGGAAAAAAAGAGACTTGGAACTGAACCCAGGACCATAGGGTCTAGAGTCATGGAGTCTTTCCACTGGACCACCAACTCTTCTTTGAAAACTTGCATCTGACGTTAATTTAAACATTTAGGATGGACACAGGTAATGACAAGGAAAAGAATAAAGTGGCAATTGAACTATTGAACTATTGAACTATTGAACTAAGGACCAATTGGTCTAGAGTCAGTGAGTCCTTCCACTGGACCACCAACTCTTCCTTGAAAGCTTGCATCTGACGTTAATTTAAACATTTAGAATGGACACAGGTAATGAAAAGGAAAAAATAGAGTGGGAGTCGAACCCAGTACCATAGGGTACAGAGACAGTGAGTCCTTCCACTGGACCACCAACTCTTATTTGGATTCTTTTCCATCTGACGTTAATTTAAACATTTAGAATGGACACAGGTAATGAAAAGGAAAAAAAGAGTGGGAATCGAACCCAGGACCATAGGGTACACAGTCAGTGAGTCCTTCCACTGGACCACCAACTATCTTTAGAAACTTGCATCTAACGTTAATTTAAACACTTAGAATGGACACAGGTAATGAAAAGGAAAAAGAATACATAGTGGAATTGAACCCAGTACCATTGGGCCTAGAGTCAGTGAGTCTTTCCACTGGACCACCAACTCTTCTTTGGAAACTTGCATTTGACGTTAATTTAAAGCCTTAGAATGGACACAGGTAATGAAAGGAAAAAGGAATATAGTGGGGATTGAACCCATGACCCTAGGCTCTTGAGTCAGTGAGTCCTTCCAATGGACCACCAACTCTTGGAAACTTCCATATGACATTAATTTAAAGCCTTAGAATGGACACAGGAAATTAAAAAGAAAAGAACACATAAGGGAATCGAACCCAGGACCATAGGGTCTAGAGTCAGTGAGTCTTTCCACTGGACCACCAACTCTTCTTTGAAAACTTGCATCTGACGTTAATTTAAACATTTAGAATGGACACAGGTAATGAAAAGGAAAAAAAATAGAGTGGGAATCGAACCCAGGACCATAGGGTCCAGAGTCAGTGAGTCCTTCCACTGGACCACCAACTCTTCTTTGGATTCTTTTCCATCTGACGTTAATTTAAACACTTAGAATGGACACAGGTAATGAAAAAGAAAAGAATAGAGTGGGAATCGAACCGAGACCATAGGGTCCAGAGTCAGTGAGTCCTGCCACTGGACCACCAATTCTTCTTTGGAATCTTGCATCTGACGTTAATTTAAACACTTAGAATGGACACAGGTAATGAAAAGGAAAAAATAGAGTGGGAATCGAACCCAGGACCATAGGGTCCAGAGTCTGTGAGTCCTTCCACTGCACCACCAACTATCTTTAGAAACTTGCATCTGACGTTATTTTAAGCCCTTAGAATGGACACAGGTAATGCAAAGGAAAAGAACAATTAGGGGAATTGACCCCAGTACCATTGGGACTAGGGTCAGTGAGTCTTTCCACTGGACCACCAACTATTCTTTATAAGCTTGCATCTGACGTTATTTTTAACCCTTAGAATGGACACAAGTATGAAAAGGAATATAAAATAGTGGGAATTGAACCAGGACCATAGGGTCTAGAGTAGGTGAGTCCTTTCAATGGACCACCAACTCTTCTTTGGAAACTTTCATCTGACGTTTTTTTAAACCCTTAGAATTACACAGGTAATGAAAAGGAAAAAAAGAGACTTGGAACTGAACCCAGGACCATAGGGTCTAGAGTCATGGAGTCTTTCCACTGGACCACCAACTCTTCTTTGAAAACTTGCATCTGACGTTAATTTAAACATTTAGGATGGACACAGGTAATGACAAGGAAAAGAATAAAGTGGCAATTGAACTATTGAACTATTGAACTAAGGACCAATTGGTCTAGAGTCAGTGAGTCCTTCCACTGGACCACCAACTCTTCCTTGAAAGCTTGCATCTGACGTTAATTTAAACATTTAGAATGGACACAGGTAATGAAAAGGAAAAAATAGAGTGGGAGTCGAACCCAGTACCATAGGGTACAGAGACAGTGAGTCCTTCCACTGGACCACCAACTCTTATTTGGATTCTTTTCCATCTGACGTTAATTTAAACATTTAGAATGGACACAGGTAATGAAAAGGAAAAAAAGAGTGGGAATCGAACCCAGGACCATAGGGTACACAGTCAGTGAGTCCTTCCACTGGACCACCAACTATCTTTAGAAACTTGCATCTAACGTTAATTTAAACACTTAGAATGGACACAGGTAATGAAAAGGAAAAAGAAGACATAGTGGAATTGAACCCAGTACCATTGGGCCTAGAGTCAGTGAGTCTTTCCACTGGACCACCAACTCTTCTTTGGAAACTTGCATTTGACGTTAATTTAAAGCCTTAGAATGGACACAGGTAATGAAAGGAAAAGAATAGAGTGGGAATCGGACACAAGACAATAGGGTCCAGAGTCAGTGAGTCCTGCCACTGGACCACCAACTATTCTTTATAAGCTTGCATCTGACGTTATTTTTAACACTTAGAATGGACACAAGTATGAAAAGGAAAATAATAGAGTGGGAATTGACAATTGCTGCTCGATCTGGGGGAGAGGGAGGCCCCCCCTCTATTGTGTCTTCATTGTGTTCTGGGAATCTCAGGAATTCTTTTGAGAATTTTAGGGGGGGTGCTTCTGTATACAAGAGGGAAGAGTGTGTTAGGGTTAGGGTTAGTTTGGGGGGGCCTCCCTCTGCCCCATATCGGGCATGGTATAGGAATTGAACCAGGACCAAAGGGTCTAGAGTAGGTAAGTCCTTTCAATGGACCACCAACTCTTCTTTGTAAACTTGCATCTGACGTTTTTTTAAACCCTTAGAATTACACAGGTAATAAAAAGGAAAATAAGAGACTTGTAACTGAACCCAGGACCATAGGGTCTAGAGTCAGTGAGTCTTTCCACTGGACCACCAACTCTTCTTTGAAAACTTGCATCTGACGTTAATTTAAACATTTAGAATTTACACAGGTAATGGAAAGGAAAAAAAATAGAGTGGGAATCGAACCAAGGACCATAGGGTCCAGAGTCAGTGAGTCCTTCCACTGGACCACCAACTCTTCTTTGGATTCTTTTCCATCTGACGTTAATTTAAACACTTAGAATGGACACAGGTAATGAAAAAGAAAAGAATAGAGTGGGAATCGAACCGAGACCATAGGGTCCAGAGTCAGTGAGTCCTGCCACTGGACCACCAACTCTTCTTTGGAATCTTGCATCTGACGTTAATTTAAACACTTAGAATGGACACAGGTAATGAAAAGGAAAAGAATAGAGTGGGAATCGAACCCAGGACCATAGGGTACAGAGACAGTGAGTCCTTCCACTGGACCACCAACTCTTATTTGGATTCTTTTCCATCTGACGTTAAATTAAACATTTAGAATGGACACAGGTAATGAAAAGGAAAAAAAAGAGTGTGAATCGAACCCAGGACCATAGGGTACAGAGTCAGTGAGTCCTTCCACTGGACCACCAACTCTTCTTTGGATTCTTTTCCATCTGACGTTAATTTAAACACTTAGAATGTACAGAATAGAGTGGGAATCGAACCCAGGACCATAGGGTCCAGAGTCAGTGAGTCCTGCCACTGGACCACCAACTCTTCTTTGGAATCTTGCATCTGACGTTAATTTAAACACTTAGAATGGACACAGGTAATGAAAAGGAAAAAATAGAGTGGGAATTGAACCCAGGACCATAGGGTCCAGAGTCAGTGAGTCCTTCCACTGCACCACCAACTATCTTTAGAAACTTGCAACTGACGTTATTTTAAACCCTTAGAATGGACACAGGTAATGAAAAGGAAAAAGAATACATAGTGGAATTGAACCCAGTACCATTGGGGCTAGAGTCAGTGAGTCTTTCCACTGGACCACCAACTCTTCTTTGGAAACTTGCATTTGACGTTAATTTAAAGCCTTCGAATGGACACAGGAAATGAAAAGGAAAAGAAGACATAGTGGAATTGAACGCAGTACCATAGCGTCTAGAGTCATTGAGTCTTTCCACTGCACCACCAACTCTTCTTTGGAAACTTGCATCTGACGTTATTTTAAACCCTTAGAATGGACACAGGTAATGAAAAGAAAAAGGAATATAGTGGGGATTGAACCCAAGACCATAGGCTCTGGAGTCAGTGAGTCCTTCCATTGGACCACCAACTCTTCTTTGGAAACTTCCATATGACGTTAATTTAAAGCCTTAGAATGGACACAGGAAATTAAAAAGAAAAGAACACATAAGGGAATCGAACCCAGGACCATAGGGTCTAGAGTCAGTGAGTCTTTCCTCTGGACCACCAATTCTTCTTTGAAAACTTGCATCTGACGTTAATTTAAACATTTAAAATGGACACAGGTAATGAAAAGGAAAAGAATAGAGTGGGAATCGGACACAAGACAATAGGATCCAGAGTCAGTGAGTCCTGCCACTGGACCACCAACTATTCTTTATAAGCTTGCATCTGACGTTATTTTTAACCCTTAGAATGGACACAAGTATGAAAAGGAAAATAATAGAGTGGGAATTGAACCAGGACCAAAGGGTCTAGAGTAGGTAAGTCCTTTCAATGGACCACCAACTCTTCTTTGTAAACTTGCATCTGACGTTTTTTTAAACCCTTAGAATTACACAGGTAATAAAAAGGAAAATAAGAGACTTGGAACTGAACCCAGGACAATAGGGTCTAGAGTCATGGAGTCTTTCCACTGGACCACCAACTCTTCTTTGAAAACTTGCATCTGACGTTAATTTAAACATTTAGAATGGACACAGGTAATGAAAAGGAAAAGAATTAAGTAGGAATTGAACCAAGGACCAATTGGTCTAGAGTCGATGAGTCCTTGCACTGGACCACCAACTCTTCTTTGAAAACTTGCATCTGACGTTAATTTAAACATTTAGAATGGACACAGGTAATGAAAAGGAAAAAATAGAGTGGGAATCGAACCCAGGACCATAGGGTACAGAGTCAGTGAGTCCTTCCAATGGACCACCAACTCTTCTTTGGAAACTTCCATATGACGTTAATTTAAAGCCTTCGAATGGACACAGGAAATTAAAAAGAAAAGAACACATAAGGGAATCGAACCCAGGTCCATAGGGTCTAGAGTCAGTGAGTCTTTCCACTGGACCACCAATTCTTCTTTGAAAACATGCATCTGACGTTAATTTAAACATTTAGAATGGACACAGGTAATGAAAAGGAAAAAAATTAGAGTGGGAATCGAACCCAGGTCCAGAGTCAGTGAGTCCTTCCACTGGACCACCAACTCTTCTTTGGATTATTTTCCATCTGACGTTAATTTAAACACTTAGAATGGACACAGGTAATGAAAAAGAAAAAGAATAGAGTGGGAATCGAACACAAGACCATAGGGTCCAGAGTCAGTGAGTCCTGCCACTGGACCACCAACTCTTCTTTGAAAACTTGCACTTTGAATGGACACAGGAAATTAAAAAGAAAAGAACACATAAGGGAATCGAACCCAGGACCATAGGGTCTGGAGTCAGTGAGTCCTTCCACTGGACCACCAACTCTTCTTTGAAAACTTGCATCTGACGTTAATTTCAACATTTAGAATGGCCACAGGTAATGAAAAGGAAAAAAATTAGAGTGGGAATTGAACACAGGACCATCGGGTCCAGAGTCAGTGAGTCCTTCCACTGGACCACCAACTCTTCTTTGGATTCTTTTCCATCTGACGTTAATTTAAACACTTAGAATGAACACAGGTAATGAAAAAGAAAAGAATAGAGTGGGAATCGAACCCAAGACCATAGGGTCCAGAGTCAGTGAGTCCTGCCACTGGACCACCAACTCTTCTTTGGAATCTTGCATCTGACGTTAATTTAAACACTTAGAATGGACACAGGTAATGAAAAGGAAAAAATAAAGCGGGAATCGAACCCAGGACCACAGGGTCAAGAGTCAGTGAGTCTTTCCACTGGACCACCAATTCTTCTTTGAAATCTTGCATCTGACGTTAATTTAAACACTTAGAATGGACACAGGTAATGAAAAGGAAAAAATAGAGCGGGAATCGAACCCATGACCATAGGGTCAAGAGTCAGTGAGTCCTTCCACTGCACCACAAACTATCTTTAGAAACTTGAACCTGACGTTATTTTAAGCCCTTAGAATGGACACAGGTAATGCAAAGGAAAAGAACAATTAGGGGAATTGACCCCAGTACCATTGGGGCTTGAGTCAGTGAGTCTTTCCACTGGACCACCAACTATTCTTTATAAGCTTGCATCTGACGTTATTTTTAACCCTTAGAATGGACACAAGTATGAAAAGGAAAATAATAGAGTGGGAATTGAACCAGGACCATAGGGTCTAGAGTAGGTGAGTCCTTTCAATGGACCACCAACTCTTCTTTGGAAACTTGCATCTGACGTTTTTTTAAACCCTTAGAATGGACACAGGTAATGAAAAGGAAAAAATAGAGTGGGAATCGAACCCAGGACCATAGCGTCCAGAGTCAGTGAGTCCTTCCACTGCACCACCAACTATCTTTAGAAACTTGCATCTGACGTTAATTTAAACACTTAGAATGGACACAGGTAATGAAAAGGAAAAGAATAGAGTGGGAATTGAACCCAGTACCATTGGGGCTAGAGTTAGTGAGTCTTTCCATTGGACCACCAACTCTTCTTTGAAATCTTGCATCTGACGTTAATTTAAATTTAAATTTAAACACTTAGAATGGACACAGGAAAAGAAGACATAGTGGAATTGAACGCAGTACCATAGCGTCTAGAGTCAGTGAGTTCTTCCACTGCACCACCAACTATCTTTAGAAATTTGCATCTGACGTTAATTTAAACACTTAGAATGGACACAGGTAATGAAAAGGAAAAGAATAGAGTGGGAATTGAACCCAGTACCATTGGGGTTAGAGTTAGTGGGTCTTTCCATTGGACCACCAACTATTCTTTATAAGCTTGCATCTGACGTTATTTTTAACCCTTAGAATGGACACAAGTATGACAAGGAAAATAATAAAGTGGGAATTGAACCAGGACCATAGGGTCTAGAGTATGTGAGTCCTTTCAATGGACCACCAACTCTTCTTTGGAAACTTGCATCTGACGTTTTTTTAAACCCTTAGATTTACACAGGTAATGAAAAGGAAAATAAGAGACTTGGAACTGAACCCAGGACCATAGGGTCTAGAGTCAGTGAGTCTTTCCACTGGACCACCAATTCTTCTTTGAAAACTTGCATCTGACGTTAATTTAAACATTTAGAATGGACACAGGTAATGGAAAGGAAAAAAAAGAGTGGGAATCGAACCCAGGACCATGGGGTGCAGAGTCAGTGACTCCTTCCACTGGACCACCAACTCTTCTTTGGATTATTTTCCTTCTGACGTTAATTTAAACACTTAGAATGGACACAGGTAATGAAAAGGAAAAAATAGAGTGGGAATCGAAGCCAGGACCATAGGGTCCAGAGTCAGTGAGTCCTTCCACTGCACCACCAACTATCTTTAGAAACTTGCATCTAACGTTAATTTAAACACTTAGAATGGACACAGGTAATGAAAAGGAAAAAGAATAAATAGTGGAATTGAACCCAGTACCATTGGGGCTAGAGTCAGTGAGTCTTTCCATTGGACCACCAACTCTTCTTTGAAAACTTGCATCTGACGTTAATTTAAACATTTAGAATGGACACAGGTAATGAAAAGGAAAAAAAATAGAGTGGGAATCGAACCCAGGACCATAGGGTCCAGAGTCAGTGAGTCCTTCCACTGGACCACCAACTCTTCTTTGGATTATTTTCCATCTGACGTTAATTTAAACACTTAGAATGGACACAGGTAATGAAAAAGAAAAAGAATAGAGTGGGAATCGAACCGAGACCATAGGGTCCAGAGTCAGTGAGTCCTGCCACTGGACCACCAACTCTTCTTTGGAATCTAGCATCTGACGTTAATTTAAACACTTAGAATGGACACAGGTAATGAAAAGGAAAAAATAGAGTGGGAATCGAACCCAGGACCATAGGGTCCAGAGTCTGTGAGTCCTTCCACTGCACCACCAACTATCTTTAGAAACTTGCATCTGACGTTATTTTAAGCCCTTAGAATGGACACAGGTAATGCAAAGGAAAAGAACAATTAGGGGAATTGAACCCAGTACCACTGGGGCTAGAGTCAGTGAGTCTTTCCACTGGACCACCAACTATTCTTTATAATCTTGCATCTGACGTTATTTTTAACCCTTAGAATGGACACAAGTATGAAAAGGAAAATAATAGAGTGGGAATTGAACCAGGACCATTGGGTCTAGAGTAGGTGAGTCCTTTCAATGGACCACCAACTCTTCTTTGGAAACTTTCATCTGACGTTTTTTTAAACCCTTAGAATTACACAGGTAATGAAAAGGAAAAAAAGAGACTTGGAACTGAACCCAGGACCATAGGGTCTAGAGTCATGGAGTCTTTCCACTGGACCACCAACTCTTCTTTGAAAACTTGCATCTGACGTTAATTTAAACATTTAGGATGGACACAGGTAATGACAAGGAAAAGAATAAAGTGGCAATTGAACTATTGAACTATTGAACTATTGAACTATTGAACTAAGGACCAATTGGTCTAGAGTCAGTGAGTCCTTCCACTGGACCACCAACTCTTCCTTGAAAGCTTGCATCTGACGTTAATTTAAACATTTAGAATGGACACAGGTAATGAAAAGGAAAAAATAGAGTGGGAGTCGAACCCAGTACCATAGGGTACAGAGACAGTGAGTCCTTCCACTGGACCACCAACTCTTATTTGGATTCTTTTCCATCTGACGTTAATTTAAACATTTAGAATGGACACAGGTAATGAAAAGGAAAAAAAGAGTGGGAATCGAACCCAGGACCATAGGGTACACAGTCAGTGAGTCCTTCCACTGGACCACCAACTATCTTTAGAAACTTGCATCTAACGTTAATTTAAACACTTAGAATGGACACAGGTAATGAAAAGGAAAAAGAATACATAGTGGAATTGAACCCAGTACCATTGGGCCTAGAGTCAGTGAGTCTTTCCACTGGACCACCAACTCTTCTTTGGAAACTTGCATTTGACGTTAATTTAAAGCCTTAGAATGGACACAGGTAATGAAAGGAAAAAGGAATATAGTGGGGATTGAACCCATGACCCTAGGCTCTTGAGTCAGTGAGTCCTTCCAATGGACCACCAACTCTTGGAAACTTCCATATGACATTAATTTAAAGCCTTAGAATGGACACAGGAAATTAAAAAGAAAAGAACACATAAGGGAATCGAACCCAGGACCATAGGGTCTAGAGTCAGTGAGTCTTTCCACTGGACCACCAACTCTTCTTTGAAAACTTGCATCTGACGTTAATTTAAACATTTAGAATGGACACAGGTAATGAAAAGGAAAAAAAATAGAGTGGGAATCGAACCCAGGACCATAGGGTCCAGAGTCAGTGAGTCCTTCCACTGGACCACCAACTCTTCTTTGGATTCTTTTCCATCTGACGTTAATTTAAACACTTAGAATGGACACAGGTAATGAAAAAGAAAAGAATAGAGTGGGAATCGAACCGAGACCATAGGGTCCAGAGTCAGTGAGTCCTGCCACTGGACCACCAATTCTTCTTTGGAATCTTGCATCTGACGTTAATTTAAACACTTAGAATGGACACAGGTAATGAAAAGGAAAAAATAGAGTGGGAATCGAACCCAGGACCATAGGGTCCAGAGTCTGTGAGTCCTTCCACTGCACCACCAACTATCTTTAGAAACTTGCATCTGACGTTATTTTAAGCCCTTAGAATGGACACAGGTAATGCAAAGGAAAAGAACAATTAGGGGAATTGACCCCAGTACCATTGGGACTAGGGTCAGTGAGTCTTTCCACTGGACCACCAACTATTCTTTATAAGCTTGCATCTGACGTTATTTTTAACCCTTAGAATGGACACAAGTATGAAAAGGAATATAAAATAGTGGGAATTGAACCAGGACCATAGGGTCTAGAGTAGGTGAGTCCTTTCAATGGACCACCAACTCTTCTTTGGAAACTTTCATCTGACGTTTTTTTAAACCCTTAGAATTACACAGGTAATGAAAAGGAAAAAAAGAGACTTGGAACTGAACCCAGGACCATAGGGTCTAGAGTCATGGAGTCTTTCCACTGGACCACCAACTCTTCTTTGAAAACTTGCATCTGACGTTAATTTAAACATTTAGGATGGACACAGGTAATGACAAGGAAAAGAATAAAGTGGCAATTGAACTATTGAACTATTGAACTAAGGACCAATTGGTCTAGAGTCAGTGAGTCCTTCCACTGGACCACCAACTCTTCCTTGAAAGCTTGCATCTGACGTTAATTTAAACATTTAGAATGGACACAGGTAATGAAAAGGAAAAAATAGAGTGGGAGTCGAACCCAGTACCATAGGGTACAGAGACAGTGAGTCCTTCCACTGGACCACCAACTCTTATTTGGATTCTTTTCCATCTGACGTTAATTTAAACATTTAGAATGGACACAGGTAATGAAAAGGAAAAAAAGAGTGGGAATCGAACCCAGGACCATAGGGTACACAGTCAGTGAGTCCTTCCACTGGACCACCAACTATCTTTAGAAACTTGCATCTAACGTTAATTTAAACACTTAGAATGGACACAGGTAATGAAAAGGAAAAAGAAGACATAGTGGAATTGAACCCAGTACCATTGGGCCTAGAGTCAGTGAGTCTTTCCACTGGACCACCAACTCTTCTTTGGAAACTTGCATTTGACGTTAATTTAAAGCCTTAGAATGGACACAGGTAATGAAAGGAAAAAGGAATATAGTGGGGATTGAACCCATGACCCTAGGCTCTTGAGTCAGTGAGTCCTTCCAATGGACCACCAACTCTTGGAAACTTCCATATGACATTAATTTAAAGCCTTAGAATGGACACAGGAAATTAAAAAGAAAAGAACACATAAGGGAATCGAACCCAGGACCATAGGGTCTAGAGTCAGTGAGTCTTTCCACTGGACCACCAACTCTTCTTTGAAAACTTGCATCTGACGTTAATTTAAACATTTAGAATGGACACAGGTAATGAAAAGGAAAAAAATAGAGTGGGAATCGAACCCAGGACCATAGGGTCCAGAGTCAGTGAGTCCTTCCACTGGACCACCAACTCTTCTTTGGATTCTTTTCCATCTGACGTTAATTTAAACACTTAGAATGGACACAGGTAATGAAAAAGAAAAGAATAGAGTGGGAATCGAACCGAGACCATAGGGTCCAGAGTCAGTGAGTCCTGCCACTGGACCACCAATTCTTCTTTGGAATCTTGCATCTGACGTTAATTTAAACACTTAGAATGGACACAGGTAATGAAAAGGAAAAAATAGAGTGGGAATCGAACCCAGGACCATAGGGTCCAGAGTCTGTGAGTCCTTCCACTGCACCACCAACTATCTTTAGAAACTTGCATCTGACGTTATTTTAAGCCCTTAGAATGGACACAGGTAATGCAAAGGAAAAGAACAATTAGGGGAATTGACCCCAGTACCATTGGGACTAGGGTCAGTGAGTCTTTCCACTGGACCACCAACTATTCTTTATAAGCTTGCATCTGACGTTATTTTTAACCCTTAGAATGGACACAAGTATGAAAAGGAATATAAAATAGTGGGAATTGAACCAGGACCATAGGGTCTAGAGTAGGTGAGTCCTTTCAATGGACCACCAACTCTTCTTTGGAAACTTTCATCTGACGTTTTTTTAAACCCTTAGAATTACACAGGTAATGAAAAGGAAAAAAAGAGACTTGGAACTGAACCCAGGACCATAGGGTCTAGAGTCATGGAGTCTTTCCACTGGACCACCAACTCTTCTTTGAAAACTTGCATCTGACGTTAATTTAAACATTTAGGATGGACACAGGTAATGACAAGGAAAAGAATAAAGTGGCAATTGAACTATTGAACTATTGAACTATTGAACTAAGGACCAATTGGTCTAGAGTCAGTGAGTCCTTCCACTGGACCACCAACTCTTCCTTGAAAGCTTGCATCTGACGTTAATTTAAACATTTAGAATGGACACAGGTAATGAAAAGGAAAAAATAGAGTGGGAGTCGAACCCAGTACCATAGGGTACAGAGACAGTGAGTCCTTCCACTGGACCACCAACTCTTATTTGGATTCTTTTCCATCTGACGTTAATTTAAACATTTAGAATGGACACAGGTAATGAAAAGGAAAAAAAGAGTGGGAATCGAACCCAGGACCATAGGGTACACAGTCAGTGAGTCCTTCCACTGGACCACCAACTATCTTTAGAAACTTGCATCTAACGTTAATTTAAACACTTAGAATGGACACAGGTAATGAAAAGGAAAAAGAATACATAGTGGAATTGAACCCAGTACCATTGGGCCTAGAGTCAGTGAGTCTTTCCACTGGACCACCAACTCTTCTTTGGAAACTTGCATTTGACGTTAATTTAAAGCCTTAGAATGGACACAGGTAATGAATGGAAAAAGGAATATAGTGGGGATTGAACCCATGACCCTAGGCTCTTGAGTCAGTGAGTCCTTCCAATGGACCACCAACTCTTGGAAACTTCCATATGACATTAATTTAAAGCCTTAGAATGGACACAGGAAATTAAAAAGAAAAGAACACATAAGGGAATCGAACCCAGGACCATAGGGTCTAGAGTCAGTGAGTCTTTCCACTGGACCACCAACTCTTCTTTGAAAACTTGCATCTGACGTTAATTTAAACATTTAGAATGGACACAGGTAATGAAAAGGAAAAAAAATAGAGTGGGAATCGAACCCAGGACCTTAGGGTCCAGAGTCAGTGAGTCCTTCCACTGGACCACCAACTCTTCTTTGGATTCTTTTCCATCTGACGTTAATTTAAACACTTAGAATGGACACAGGTAATGAAAAAGAAAAGAATAGAGTGGGAATCGAACCGAGACCATAGGGTCCAGAGTCAGTGAGTCCTGCCACTGGACCACCAATTCTTCTTTGGAATCTTGCATCTGACGTTAATTTAAACACTTAGAATGGACACAGGTAATGAAAAGGAAAAAATAGAGTGGGAATCGAACCCAGGACCATAGGGTCCAGAGTCTGTGAGTCCTTCCACTGCACCACCAACTATCTTTAGAAACTTGCATCTGACGTTATTTTAAGCCCTTAGAATGGACACAGGTAATGCAAAGGAAAAGAACAATTAGGGGAATTGACCCCAGTACCATTGGGACTAGGGTCAGTGAGTCTTTCCACTGGACCACCAACTATTCTTTATAAGCTTGCATCTGACGTTATTTTTAACCCTTAGAATGGACACAAGTATGAAAAGGAATATAAAATAGTGGGAATTGAACCAGGACCATAGGGTCTAGAGTAGGTGAGTCCTTTCAAGGGACCACCAACTCTTCTTTGGAAACTTGCATCTGACGTTTTTTTAAACCCTTAGAATGGACACAGGTAATGAAAAGGAAAAGAATAGAGTGGGAATCGAACCCAGGACCATAGGGTCCAGAGTCAGTGAGTCATTCCACTGCACCACCAACTATCTTTAGAAACTTGCATCTGACGTTAATTTAAACACTTAGAATGGACACAGGTAATGAAAAGAAAAAGGAATAGAGTGGGGATTGAACCCATGACCATAGGCTCTGGAGTCAGTGAGTCCTTCCAATGGACCACCAACTCTTCTTTGGAAACTTCCATATGACGTTAATTTAAAGCCTTAGAATGGACACAGGAAATTAAAAAGAAAAGAACACATAAGGGAATCTAACCCAGGACCATAGGGTCTAGAGTCGATGAGTCCTTGCACTGGACCACCAACTCTTCTTTGAAAACTTGCATCTGACGTTAATTTAAACATTTAGAATGGACACAGGTAATGAAAAGGGGAAAAAATAGAGTGGGATTTGAACCCAGGACCATCGGGTCCAGAGTCAGTGAGTCCTTCCACTGGACCACCAACTCTTCTTTGGATTCTTTTCCATCTGACGTTAATTTAAACACTTAGAATGAACACAGGTAATGAAAAAGAAAAGAATAGAGTGGGAATCGAACCCAAGACCATAGGGTCCAGAGTCAGTGAGACCTGCCACTGGACCACCAACTCTTCTTTGGAATCTTGCATCTGACGTTAATTTAAACACTTAGAATGGACACAGGTAATGAAAAGGAAAAAAAAGAGCGGGAATCGAACCCAGGACCACAGGGTCAAGAGTCAGTGAGTCTTTCCACTGGACCACCAACTATTCTTTATAAGCTTGCATCTGACGTTATTTTTAACCCTTAGAATGGACACAAGTATGAAAAGGAAAATAATAGAGTGGGAATTGAACCAGGACCATAGGGTCTAGAGTAGGTGAGTCCTTTCAATGGACCACCAACTCTTCTTTGGAAACTTGCATCTGACGTTTTTTTAAACCCTTAGAATGGACACAGGTAATGAAAAGGAAAAAATAGAGTGGGAATCGAACCCAGGACCATAGCGTCCAGAGTCAGTGAGTCCTTCCACTGCACCACCAACTATCTTTAGAAACTTGCATCTGACGTTAATTTAAACACTTAGAATGGACACAGGTAATGAAAAGGAAAAGAATAGAGTGGGAATTGAACCCAGTACCATTGGGGCTACAGTTAGTGAGTCTTTCCATTGGACCACCAACTCTTCTTTGGAATCTTGCATCTGACGTTAATTTAAACACTTAGAATGGACACAGGAAAAGAAGACATAGTGGAATTGAACGCAGTACCATAGCGTTTAGAGTCAGTGAGTCCTTCCACTGCACCACCAACTATCTTTAGAAACTTGCATCTGACGTTAATTTAAACACTTAGAATGGACACAGGTAATGAAAAGGAAAAGAATAGAGTGGGAATTGAACCCAGTACCATGGGGCTAGAGTTAGTGAGTCTTTCCATTGGACCACCAACTATTCTTTATAAGCTTGCATCTGACGTTATTTTTAACCCTTAGAATGGACACAAGTATGACAAGGAAAATAATAAAGTGGGAATTGAACCAGGACCATAGGGTCTAGAGTATGTGAGTCCTTTCAATGGACCACCAACTCTTCTTTGGAAACTTGCATCTGACGTTTTTTTAAACCCTTAGAATTACACAGGTAATGAAAAGGAAAATAAGAGACTTGGAACTGTACCCAGGACCATAGGGTCTAGAGTCAGTGAGTCTTTCCACTGGACCACCAATTCTTCTTTGAAAACTTGCATCTGACGTTAATTTAAACATTTAGAATGGACACAGGTAATGGAAAGGAAAAAAAAGAGTGGGAATCGAACCCAGGACCATAGTGTGCAGAGTCAGTGACTCCTTCCACTGGACCACCAACTCTTCTTTGGATTCTTTTCCTTCTGACGTTAATTTAAACACTTAGAATGGACACAGGTAATGAAAAGGAAAAAATAGAGTGGGAATCGAACCCAGGACCATAGGGTCCAGAGTCAGTGAGTCCTTACACTGCACCACCAACTATCTTTAGAAACTTGCATCTAACGTTAATTTAAACACTTAGAATGGACACAGGTAATGAAAAGGAAAAAGAATACATAGTGGAATTGAACCCAGTACCATTGGGGCTAGAGTCAGTGAGTCTTTCCACTGGACCACCAACTCTTCTTTGGAAACTTGCATTTGACGTTAATTTAAAGCCTTAGAATGGACACAGGTAATGAAAGGAAAAAGGAATATAGGGGGGATTGAACCCATGACCATAGGCTCTTGAGTCAGTGAGTCCTTCCAATGGACCACCAACTCTTCTTTGGAAACTTCCATATGACATTAATTTAAAGCCTTAGAATGGACACAGGAAATTAAAAAGAAAAGAACACATAAGGGAATCGAACCCAGGACCATAGGGTCTAGAGTCAGTGAGTCTTTCCACTGGACCACCAACTCTTCTTTGAAAACTTGCATCTGACGTTAATTTAAACACTTAGAATGGACACAGGTAATGAAAAAGAAAAGAATAGAGTGGGAATCGAACCGAGACCATAGGGTCCATAGTCAGTGAGTCCTGCCACTGGACCACCAACTCTTCTTTGGAATCTTGCATCTGATGTTATTTTAAACACTTAGAATGGACACAGGTAATGAAAAGGAAAAATTAGAGTGGGAATCGAACCCAGGACCATAGGGTCCAGAGTCTGTGAGTCCTTCCACTGCACCACCAACTATCTTTAGAAACTTGCATCTGACGTTATTTTAAGCCCTTAGAATGGACACAGGTAATGCAAAGGAAAAGAACAATTAGGGGAATTGACCCCAGTACCATTGGGGCTAGGGTCAGTGAGTCTTTCCACTGGACCACCAACTATTCTTTATAAGCTTGCATCTGACGTTATTTTTAACCCTTAGAATGGACACAAGTATGAAAAGGAATATAAAATAGTGGGATTTGAACCAGGACCATAGGGTCTAGAGTAGGTGAGTCCTTTCAAGGGACCACCAACTCTTCTTTGGAAACTTGCATCTGGCGTTTTTTTAAACCCTTAGAATGGACACAGGTAATGAAAAGGAAAAGAATAGAGTGGGAATCTAACCCAGGACCATAGGGTCTAGAGTCAATGAGTCCTTCCACTGGACCACCAACTCTTCTTTGAAAACTTGCATCTGACGTTAATTTAAACATTTAGAATGGACACAGGTAATGAAAAGGAAAAAAAATAGAGTGGGATTTGAACCCAGGACCACAGGGTCAAGAGTCAGTGAGTCTTTCCACTGGACCACCAACTCTTCTTTGGATTCTTTTCCATCTGACGTTAATTTAAACACTTAGAATGAACACAGGTAATGAAAAAGAAAAGAATAGAGTGGGAATCGAACCCAAGACCATAGGGTCCAGAGTCAGTGAGACCTGCCACTGGACCACCAACTCTTCTTTGGAATCTTGCATCTGACGTTTTTTTAAACCCTTAGAATTACACAGGTAATGAAAAGGAAAAAAAGAGACTTGGAACTGAACCCAGGACCATAGGGTCTAGAGTCATGGAGTCTTTCCACTGGACCACCAACTCTTCTTTGAAAACTTGCATCTGACGTTAATTTAAACATTTAGGATGGACACAGGTAATGACAAGGAAAAGAATAAAGTGGCAATTGAACTATTGAACTATTGAACTATTGAACTAAGGACCAATTGGTCTAGAGTCAGTGAGTCCTTCCACTGGACCACCAACTCTTCCTTGAAAGCTTGCATCTGACGTTAATTTAAACATTTAGAATGGACACAGGTAATGAAAAGGAAAAAATAGAGTGGGAGTCGAACCCAGTACCATAGGGTACAGAGACAGTGAGTCCTTCCACTGGACCACCAACTCTTATTTGGATTCTTTTCCATCTGACGTTAATTTAAACATTTAGAATGGACACAGGTAATGAAAAGGAAAAAAAGAGTGGGAATCGAACCCAGGACCATAGGGTACACAGTCAGTGAGTCCTTCCACTGGACCACCAACTATCTTTAGAAACTTGCATCTAACGTTAATTTAAACACTTAGAATGGACACAGGTAATGAAAAGGAAAAAGAATACATAGTGGAATTGAACCCAGTACCATTGGGCCTAGAGTCAGTGAGTCTTTCCACTGGACCACCAACTCTTCTTTGGAAACTTGCATTTGACGTTAATTTAAAGCCTTAGAATGGACACAGGTAATGAAAGGAAAAAGGAATATAGTGGGGATTGAACCCATGACCCTAGGCTCTTGAGTCAGTGAGTCCTTCCAATGGACCACCAACTCTTGGAAACTTCCATATGACATTAATTTAAAGCCTTAGAATGGACACAGGAAATTAAAAAGAAAAGAACACATAAGGGAATCGAACCCAGGACCATAGGGTCTAGAGTCAGTGAGTCTTTCCACTGGACCACCAACTCTTCTTTGAAAACTTGCATCTGACGTTAATTTAAACATTTAGAATGGACACAGGTAATGAAAAGGAAAAAAAATAGAGTGGGAATCGAACCCAGGACCATAGGGTCCAGAGTCAGTGAGTCCTTCCACTGGACCACCAACTCTTCTTTGGATTCTTTTCCATCTGACGTTAATTTAAACACTTAGAATGGACACAGGTAATGAAAAAGAAAAGAATAGAGTGGGAATCGAACCGAGACCATAGGGTCCAGAGTCAGTGAGTCCTGCCACTGGACCACCAATTCTTCTTTGGAATCTTGCATCTGACGTTAATTTAAACACTTAGAATGGACACAGGTAATGAAAAGGAAAAAATAGAGTGGGAATCGAACCCAGGACCATAGGGTCCAGAGTCTGTGAGTCCTTCCACTGCACCACCAACTATCTTTAGAAACTTGCATCTGACGTTATTTTAAGCCCTTAGAATGGACACAGGTAATGCAAAGGAAAAGAACAATTAGGGGAATTGACCCCAGTACCATTGGGACTAGGGTCAGTGAGTCTTTCCACTGGACCACCAACTATTCTTTATAAGCTTGCATCTGACGTTATTTTTAACCCTTAGAATGGACACAAGTATGAAAAGGAATATAAAATAGTGGGAATTGAACCAGGACCATAGGGTCTAGAGTAGGTGAGTCCTTTCAATGGACCACCAACTCTTCTTTGGAAACTTTCATCTGACGTTTTTTTAAACCCTTAGAATTACACAGGTAATGAAAAGGAAAAAAAGAGACTTGGAACTGAACCCAGGACCATAGGGTCTAGAGTCATGGAGTCTTTCCACTGGACCACCAACTCTTCTTTGAAAACTTGCATCTGACGTTAATTTAAACATTTAGGATGGACACAGGTAATGACAAGGAAAAGAATAAAGTGGCAATTGAACTATTGAACTATTGAACTAAGGACCAATTGGTCTAGAGTCAGTGAGTCCTTCCACTGGACCACCAACTCTTCCTTGAAAGCTTGCATCTGACGTTAATTTAAACATTTAGAATGGACACAGGTAATGAAAAGGAAAAAATAGAGTGGGAGTCGAACCCAGTACCATAGGGTACAGAGACAGTGAGTCCTTCCACTGGACCACCAACTCTTATTTGGATTCTTTTCCATCTGACGTTAATTTAAACATTTAGAATGGACACAGGTAATGAAAAGGAAAAAAAGAGTGGGAATCGAACCCAGGACCATAGGGTACACAGTCAGTGAGTCCTTCCACTGGACCACCAACTATCTTTAGAAACTTGCATCTAACGTTAATTTAAACACTTAGAATGGACACAGGTAATGAAAAGGAAAAAGAAGACATAGTGGAATTGAACCCAGTACCATTGGGCCTAGAGTCAGTGAGTCTTTCCACTGGACCACCAACTCTTCTTTGGAAACTTGCATTTGACGTTAATTTAAAGCCTTAGAATGGACACAGGTAATGAAAGGAAAAAGGAATATAGTGGGGATTGAACCCATGACCCTAGGCTCTTGAGTCAGTGAGTCCTTCCAATGGACCACCAACTCTTGGAAACTTCCATATGACATTAATTTAAAGCCTTAGAATGGACACAGGAAATTAAAAAGAAAAGAACACATAAGGGAATCGAACCCAGGACCATAGGGTCTAGAGTCAGTGAGTCTTTCCACTGGACCACCAACTCTTCTTTGAAAACTTGCATCTGACGTTAATTTAAACATTTAGAATGGACACAGGTAATGAAAAGGAAAAAAATAGAGTGGGAATCGAACCCAGGACCATAGGGTCCAGAGTCAGTGAGTCCTTCCACTGGACCACCAACTCTTCTTTGGATTCTTTTCCATCTGACGTTAATTTAAACACTTAGAATGGACACAGGTAATGAAAAAGAAAAGAATAGAGTGGGAATCGAACCGAGACCATAGGGTCCAGAGTCAGTGAGTCCTGCCACTGGACCACCAATTCTTCTTTGGAATCTTGCATCTGACGTTAATTTAAACACTTAGAATGGACACAGGTAATGAAAAGGAAAAAATAGAGTGGGAATCGAACCCAGGACCATAGGGTCCAGAGTCTGTGAGTCCTTCCACTGCACCACCAACTATCTTTAGAAACTTGCATCTGACGTTATTTTAAGCCCTTAGAATGGACACAGGTAATGCAAAGGAAAAGAACAATTAGGGGAATTGACCCCAGTACCATTGGGACTAGGGTCAGTGAGTCTTTCCACTGGACCACCAACTATTCTTTATAAGCTTGCATCTGACGTTATTTTTAACCCTTAGAATGGACACAAGTATGAAAAGGAATATAAAATAGTGGGAATTGAACCAGGACCATAGGGTCTAGAGTAGGTGAGTCCTTTCAAGGGACCACCAACTCTTCTTTGGAAACTTGCATCTGACGTTTTTTTAAACCCTTAGAATGGACACAGGTAATGAAAAGGAAAAGAATAGAGTGGGAATCGAACCCAGGACCATAGGGTCCAGAGTCAGTGAGTCATTCCACTGCACCACCAACTATCTTTAGAAACTTGCATCTGACGTTAATTTAAACACTTAGAATGGACACAGGTAATGAAAAGAAAAAGGAATAGAGTGGGGATTGAACCCATGACCATAGGCTCTGGAGTCAGTGAGTCCTTCCAATGGACCACCAACTCTTCTTTGGAAACTTCCATATGACGTTAATTTAAAGCCTTAGAATGGACACAGGAAATTAAAAAGAAAAGAACACATAAGGGAATCTAACCCAGGACCATAGGGTCTAGAGTCGATGAGTCCTTGCACTGGACCACCAACTCTTCTTTGAAAACTTGCATCTGACGTTAATTTAAACATTTAGAATGGACACAGGTAATGAAAAGGGAAAAAAATAGAGTGGGATTTGAACCCAGGACCATCGGGTCCAGAGTCAGTGAGTCCTTCCACTGGACCACCAACTCTTCTTTGGATTCTTTTCCATCTGACGTTAATTTAAACACTTAGAATGAACACAGGTAATGAAAAAGAAAAGAATAGAGTGGGAATCGAACCCAAGACCATAGGGTCCAGAGTCAGTGAGACCTGCCACTGGACCACCAACTCTTCTTTGGAATCTTGCATCTGACGTTAATTTAAACACTTAGAATGGACACAGGTAATGAAAAGGAAAAAAAAGAGCGGGAATCGAACCCAGGACCACAGGGTCAAGAGTCAGTGAGTCTTTCCACTGGACCACCAACTATTCTTTATAAGCTTGCATCTGACGTTATTTTTAACCCTTAGAATGGACACAAGTATGAAAAGGAAAATAATAGAGTGGGAATTGAACCAGGACCATAGGGTCTAGAGTAGGTGAGTCCTTTCAATGCACCACCAACTCTTCTTTGGAAACTTGCATCTGACGTTTTTTTAAACCCTTAGAATGGACACAGGTAATGAAAAGGAAAAACTAGAGTGGGAATCGAACCCAGGACCATAGCGTCCAGAGTCAGTGAGTCCTTCCACTGCACCACCAACTATCTTTAGAAACTTGCATCTGACGTTAATTTAAACACTTAGAATGGACACAGGTAATGAAAAGGAAAAGAATAGAGTGGGAATTGAACCCAGTACCATTGGGGCTACAGTTAGTGAGTCTTTCCATTGGACCACCAACTCTTCTTTGGAATCTTGCATCTGACGTTAATTTAAACACTTAGAATGGACACAGGAAAAGAAGACATAGTGGAATTGAACGCAGTACCATAGCGTTTAGAGTCAGTGAGTCCTTCCACTGCACCACCAACTATCTTTAGAAACTTGCATCTGACGTTAATTTAAACACTTAGAATGGACACAGGTAATGAAAAGGAAAAGAATAGAGTGGGAATTGAACCCAGTACCATGGGGCTAGAGTTAGTGAGTCTTTCCATTGGACCACCAACTATTCTTTATAAGCTTGCATCTGACGTTATTTTTAACCCTTAGAATGGACACAAGTATGACAAGGAAAATAATAAAGTGGGAATTGAACCAGGACCATAGGGTCTAGAGTATGTGAGTCCTTTCAATGGACCACCAACTCTTCTTTGGAAACTTGCATCTGACGTTTTTTTAAACCCTTAGAATTACACAGGTAATGAAAAGGAAAATAAGAGACTTGGAACTGTACCCAGGACCATAGGGTCTAGAGTCAGTGAGTCTTTCCACTGGACCACCAATTCTTCTTTGAAAACTTGCATCTGACGTTAATTTAAACATTTAGAATGGACACAGGTAATGGAAAGGAAAAAAAAGAGTGGGAATCGAACCCAGGACCATAGTGTGCAGAGTCAGTGACTCCTTCCACTGGACCACCAACTCTTCTTTGGATTCTTTTCCTTCTGACGTTAATTTAAACACTTAGAATGGACACAGGTAATGAAAAGGAAAAAATAGAGTGGGAATCGAACCCAGGACCATAGGGTCCAGAGTCAGTGAGTCCTTCCACTGCACCACCAACTATCTTTAGAAACTTGCATCTAACGTTAATTTAAACACTTAGAATGGACACAGGTAATGAAAAGGAAAAAGAATACATAGTGGAATTGAACCCAGTACCATTGGGGCTAGAGTCAGTGAGTCTTTCCACTGGACCACCAACTCTTCTTTGGAAACTTGCATTTGACGTTAATTTAAAGCCTTAGAATGGACACAGGTAATGAAAGGAAAAAGGAATATAGGGGGGATTGAACCCATGACCATAGGCTCTTGAGTCAGTGAGTCCTTCCAATGGACCACCAACTCTTCTTTGGAAACTTCCATATGACATTAATTTAAAGCCTTAGAATGGACACAGGAAATTAAAAAGAAAAGAACACATAAGGGAATCGAAACCAGGACCATAGGGTCTAGAGTCAGTGAGTCTTTCCACTGGACCACCAACTCTTCTTTGAAAACTTGCATCTGACGTTAATTTAAACACTTAGAATGGACACAGGTAATGAAAAAGAAAAGAATAGAGTGGGAATCGAACCGAGACCATAGGGTCCATAGTCAGTGAGTCCTGCCACTGGACCACCAACTCTTCTTTGGAATCTTGCATCTGATGTTATTTTAAACACTTAGAATGGACACAGGTAATGAAAAGGAAAAATTAGAGTGGGAATCGAACCCAGGACCATAGGGTCCAGAGTCTGTGAGTCCTTCCACTGCACCACCAACTATCTTTAGAAACTTGCATCTGACGTTATTTTAAGCCCTTAGAATGGACACAGGTAATGCAAAGGAAAAGAACAATTAGGGGAATTGACCCCAGTACCATTGGGGCTAGGGTCAGTGAGTCTTTCCACTGGACCACCAACTATTCTTTATAAGCTTGCATCTGACGTTATTTTTAACCCTTAGAATGGACACAAGTATGAAAAGGAATATAAAATAGTGGGATTTGAACCAGGACCATAGGGTCTAGAGTAGGTGAGTCCTTTCAAGGGACCACCAACTCTTCTTTGGAAACTTGCATCTGACGTTTTTTTAAACCCTTAGAATGGACACAGGTAATGAAAAGGAAAAGAATAGAGTGGGAATCTAACCCAGGACCATAGGGTCTAGAGTCAATGAGTCCTTCCACTGGACCACCAACTCTTCTTTGAAAACTTGCATCTGACGTTAATTTAAACATTTAGAATGGACACAGGTAATGAAAAGGAAAAAAAATAGAGTGGGATTTGAACCCAGGACCACAGGGTCAAGAGTCAGTGAGTCTTTCCACTGGACCACCAACTCTTCTTTGGATTCTTTTCCATCTGACGTTAATTTAAACACTTAGAATGAACACAGGTAATGAAAAAGAAAAGAATAGAGTGGGAATCGAACCCAAGACCATAGGGTCCAGAGTCAGTGAGACCTGCCACTGGACCACCAACTCTTCTTTGGAATCTTGCATCTGACGTTAATTTAAACACTTAGAATGGACACAGGTAATGAAAAGGAAAAAAAGGAGCGGGAATCGAACCCAGGACCACAGGGTCAAGAGTCAGTGAGTCTTTCCACTGGACCACCAACTATTCTTTATAAGCTTGCATCTGACGTTATTTTTAACCCTTAGAATGGACACAAGTATGAAAAGGAAAATAATAGAGTGGGAATTGAACCAGGACCATAGGGTCTAGAGTAGGTGAGTCCTTTCAATTATACCATGCCCGATATGGGGCAGAGGGAGGCCCCCCCAAACTAACCCTAACCCTAACACACTCTTCCCTCTTGTATACAGAAGCACCCCCCCTAAAATTCTCAAAAGAATTCCTGAGATTCCCAGAACACAATGAAGACACAATAGAGGGGGGGCCTCCCTCTGCCCCATATCGAGCAGCAATTGCTTTCAATGGACCACCAACTCTTCTTTGGAAACTTGCATCTGACGTTTTTTTAAACCCTTAGAATGGACACAGGTAATGAAAAGGAAAAAATAGAGTGGGAATCGAACCCAGGACCATAGCGTCCAGAGTCAGTGAGTCCTTCCACTGCACCACCAACTATCTTTAGAAACTTGCATCTGACGTTAATTTAAACACTTAGAATGGACACAGGTAATGAAAAGGAAAAGAATAGAGTGGGAATTGAACCCAGTACCATTGGGGCTAGAGTTAGTGAGTCTTTCCATTGGACCACCAACTCTTCTTTGGAATCTTGCATCTGACGTTAATTTAAACACTTAGAATGGACACAGGAAAAGAAGACATAGTGGAATTGAACGCAGTACCATAGCGTCTAGAGTCAGTGAGTCCTTCCACTGCACCACCAACTATCTTTAGAAACTTGCATCTGACGTTAATTTAAACACTTAGAATGGACACAGGTAATGAAAAGGAAAAGAATAGAGTGGGAATTGAACCCAGTACCATTGGGGCTAGAGTTAGTGAGTCTTTCCATTGGACCACCAACTATTCTTTATAAGCTTGCATCTGACGTTATTTTTAACCCTTAGAATGGACACAAGTATGACAAGGAAAATAATAAAGTGGGAATTGAACCAGGACGATTGGGTCTAGAGTATGTGAGTCCTTTCAATGGACCACCAACTCTTCTTTGGAAACTTGCATCTGACGTTTTTTTAAACCCTTAGAATTACACAGGTAATGAAAAGGAAAATAAGAGACTTGGAACTGAACCCAGGACCATAGGGTCTAGAGTCAGTGAGTCTTTCCACTGGACCACCAATTCTTCTTTGAAAACTTGCATCTGACGTTAATTTAAACATTTAGAATGGACACAGGTAATGGAAAGGAAAAAAAAGAGTGGGAATCGAACCCAGGACCATAGGGTGCAGAGTCAGTGACTCCTTCCACTGGACCACCAACTCTTCTTTGGATTCTTTTCCTTCTGACGTTAATTTAAACACTTAGAATGGACACAGGTAATGAAAAGGAAAAAATAGAGTGGGAATCGAACCCAGGACCATAGGGTCCAGAGTCAGTGAGTCCTTCCACTGCACCACCAACTATCTTTAGAAACTTGCATCTGACGTTAATTTAAAGCCTTAGAATGGACACAGGTAATGAAAGGAAAAAGGAATAGAGTGGGGATTGAACCCATGACCATAGGGTCTGGAGTCAGTGAGTCCTTCCAATGGACCACCAACTCTTCTTTGGAAACTTCCATATGACATTAATTTAAAGCCTTAGAATGGACACAGGAAATTAAAAAGAAAAGAACACATAAGGGAATCGAACCCAGGACCATAGGGTCTAGAGTCAGTGAGTCTTTCCACTGGACCACCAACTCTTCTTTGAAAACTTGCATCTGACGTTAATTTAAACATTTAGAATGGACACAGGTAATGAAAAGGAAAAAAAATAGAGTGGGAATCGAACCCAGGACCATAGGGTCCAGAGTCAGTGAGTCTTTCCACTGGACCACCAACTATTCTTTATAATCTTGCATCTGACGTTATTTTTAACCCTTAGAATGGACACAAGTATGAAAAGAAAAATAATAGAGTGGGAATTGAACCAGGACCATTGGGTCTAGAGTAGGTGAGTCCTTTCAATGGACCACCAACTCTTCTTTGGAAACTTTCATCTGACGTTTTTTTAAATCCTTAGAATTACACAGGTAATGAAAAGGAAAATAAGAGACTTGGAACTGAACCCAGGACCATAGGGTCTAGAGTCATGGAGTCTTTCCACTGGACCACCAACTCTTCTTTGAAAACTTGCATCTGACGTTAATTTAAACATTTAGGATGGACACAGGTAATGACAAGGAAAAGAATAAAGTGGCATTTGAACTAAGGACCAATTGGTCTAGAGTCAGTGAGTCCTTCCACTGTACCACCAACTCTTATTTGGATTCTTTTCCATCTGACGTTAATTTAAACATTTAGAATGGACACAGGTAATGAAAAGGAAAAAAAGAGTGGGAATCGAACCCAGGACCATAGGGTACACAGTCAGTGAGTCCTTCCACTGGACCACCAACTATCTTTAGAAACTTGCATCTAACGTTAATTTAAACACTTAGAAAGGACACAGGTAATGAAAAGGAAAAAGAATACATAGTGAAATTGAACCCAGTACCATTGGGCCTAGAGTCAGTGAGTCTTTCCACTGGACCACCAACTCTTCTTTGGAAAATTGCATTTGACGTTAATTTAAAGCCTTAGAATGGACACAGGTAATGAAAGGAAAAAGGAATATAGTGGGGATTGAACCCATGACCATAGGCTCTTGAGTCAGTGAGTCCTTCCAATGGACCACCAACTCTTCTTTGGAAACTTCCATATGACATTAATTTAAAGCCTTAGAATGGACACAGGAAATTAAAAAGAAAAGAACACATAAGGGAATCGAACCCAGGACCATAGGGTCTAGAGTCAGTGAGTCTTTCCACTGGATACCAACTCTTCTTTGAAAACTTGCATCTGACGTTAATTTAAACATTTAGAATAATAATAATAATAATAACTAGTTCTTATATAGCGCATTTTACAATAACGTCTCAATGCGCTTTACATTAGTGCCCTGGTCATTGGGCCAATAACATTCCTCTATTCTTTCTCAGCTCCCTGGGGAGTATACAACCCTGGGCTGCCGTGGTGGCGCTCCGAAGGCTTTTTCAAACACAATATCAACCTCTACCCTTGCAGGTACCCATTTATACCCCTGGGTGAAGAGAAGCAATTATAGCAAAGTGTCTTGCTCAAGGACACAAGCGTCATGACCGAGACTCGAACCCACACCCCGATGACTAAACCACCAGAACTTGAATCCGATGCTCTTAACCACTCGGCCATGACACCCCATGGACACAGGTAATGAAAAGGAAAAAAAATAGAGTGGGAATCGAACCCAGGACCATAGGGTCCAGAGTCAGTGAGTCCTTCCACTGGACCACCAACTCTTCTTTGGATTCTTTTCCATCTGACGTTAATTTAAACACTTAGAATGGACACAGGTAATGAAAAAGAAAAGAATAGAGTGGGAATCGAACCGAGACCATAGGGTCCAGAGTCAGTGAGTCCTGCCACTGGACCACCAACTCTTCTTTGGAATCTTGCATCTGACGTTAATTTAAACACTTAGAATGGACACAGGTAATGAAAAGGAAAAAATAGAGTGGGAATCGAACCCAGGACCATATAGGGTCCAAAGTCTGTGAGTCCTTCCACTGCACCACCAACTATCTTTAGAAACTTGCATCTGACGTTATTTTAAGCCCTTAGAATGGACACAGGTAATGCAAAGGAAAAGAACAATTAGGGGAATTGACCCCAGTACCATTGGGGCTAGAGTCAGTGAGTCTTTCCACTGGACCACCAACTATTCTTTATAAGCTTGCATCTGACGTTATTTTTAACCCTTAGAATGGACACAAGTATGAAAAGGAATATAATATAGTGGGAATTGAACCAGGACCATAGGGTCTAGAGTAGGTGAGTACTTTCAAGGGACCACCAACTCTTCTTTGGAAACTTGCATCTGACGTTTTTTTAAACCCTTAGAATGGACACAGGTAATGAAAAGGAAAAGAATAGAGTGGGAATCGAA
Organism: Leptasterias polaris; assembly: GCA_037783415.1. NCBI lineage: Eukaryota > Metazoa > Echinodermata > Asteroidea > Forcipulatida > Asteriidae > Leptasterias > Leptasterias polaris. Next base: position 154,998 of record JAZGTN010000020.1, read on the forward strand.
CCCAGGACCATAGGGTCCAGAGTCAGTGAGTCATTCCACTGCACCACCAACTATCTTTAGAAACTTGCATCTGACGTTAATTTAAACACTTAGAATGGACACAGGTAATGAAAAGAAAAAGGAATAGAGTGGGGATTGAACCCATGACCATAGGCTCTGGAGTCAGTGAGTCCTTCCAATGGACCACCAACTCTTCTTTGGAAACTTCCTTATGACGTTAATTTAAAGCCTTAGAAAGGACACAGGAAATTAAAAAGAAAAGAACACATAAGGGAATCTAACCCAGGACCATAGGGTCAAGAGTCAATGAAACCTTCCACTGGACCACCAACTCTTCTTTGAAAACTTGCATCTGACGTTAATTTAAACATTTAGAATGGACACAGGTAATGAAAAGGAAAAAAAATAGAGTGGGATTTGAACCCAGGACCATCGGGTCCAGAGTCAGTGAGTCCTTCCACTGGACCACCAACTCTTCTTTGGATTCTTTTCCATCTGACGTTAATTTAAACACTTAGAATGAACACAGGTAATGAAAAAGAAAAGAATAGAGTGGGAATCGAACCCAAGACCATAGGGTCCAGAGTCAGTGAGACCTGCCACTGGACCACCAACTCTTCTTTGGAATCTTGCATCTGACGTTAATTTAAACACTTAGAATGGACACAGGTAATGAAAAGGAAAAAAAAGAGCGGGAATCGAACCCAGGACCACAGGGTCAAGAGTCAGTGAGTCTTTCCACTGGACCACCAATTCTTCTTTGAAATCTTGCATCTGACGTTAATTTAAACACTTAGAATGGTCACAGGTAATGAAAAGGAAAAAATAGAGCGGGAATCGAACCCATGACCATGGGGTCAAGAGTCAGTGAGTCCTTCCACTGCACCACCAACTATCTTTAGAAACTTGCACCTGACGTTATTTTAAGCCCTTAGAATGGACACAGGTAATGCAAAGGAAAAGAACAATTAGGGGAATTGACCCCAGTACCATTGGGGCTAGAGTCAGTGAGTCTTTCCACTGGACCACCAACTATTCTTTATAAGCTTGCATCTGACGTTATTTTTAACCCTTAGAATGGACACAAGTATGAAAAGGAAAATAATAGAGTGGGAATTGAACCAGGACCATAGGGTCTAGAGTAGGTGAGTCCTTTCAATGGACCACCAACTCTTCTTTGGAAACTTGCATCTGACGTTATTTTAAACCCTTAGAATTACACAGGCAATGAAAAGGAAAATAAGATACTTGTAACTGAACCCAGGACCAATTGGTCTAGAGTAAGTGAGTCCTTCCACTGGACCACCAACTCTTCTTTGAAAACTTGCATCTGACGTTAATTTAAACACTTAGAATGGACACAGGTAATGAAAAGGAAAAAATGGAGCGGGAATCGAACCCAGGACCATAGGGTCAAGAGTCAGTGAGTCCTTCCACTGCACCACCAACTATCTTTAGAAACTTGCACCTGACGTTATTTCAAGCCCTTAGAATGGACACAGGTAATGCAAAGGAAAAGAACAATTAGGGGAATTGACCCCAGTACCATTGGGGCTAGAGTCAGTGAGTCTTTCCACTGGACCACCAACTATTCTTTATAAGCTTGCATCTGACGTTATTTTTAACCCTTAGAATGGACACAAGTATGAAAAGGAATATAATAGAGTGGGAATTGAACCAGGACCATAGGGTCTAGAGTAGGTGAGTCCTTTCAATGGACCACCAACTCTTCTTTGGAAACTTGCATCTGACGTTTTTTTAAACCCTTAGAATGGACACAGGTAATGAAAAGTAAAAGAATAGAGTGGGAATCGAACCCAGGACCATAGGGTCCAGAGTCAGTGAGTCCTTCCACTGCACCACCAACTATCTTTAGAAACTTGCATCTGACGTTAATTTAAACACTTAGATTGGACACAGGCAATGAAAAGAAAAAGGAATAGAGTGGGGATTGAACCCATGACCTTAGGCTCTGGAGTCAGTGAGTCCTTCCAATGGACCACCAACTCTTCTTTGGAAACTTCCATATGACGTTAATTTAAAGCCTTAGAATGGACACAGGAAATTAAAAAGAAAAGAACACATAAGGGAATCGAACCCAGGACCAGAAGGTCTAGAGTCAGTGAGTCCTTCCACTGGACCACCAACTCTTCTTTGAAAACTTGCATCTGACGTTAATTTAAACATTTAGAATGGACACAGGTAATGAAAAGGGAAAAAAAATAGAGTGGGAATCGAACCCAGGACCATCGGGTCCAGAGTCAGTGAGTCCTTCCACTGGACCACCAACTCTTCTTTGGATTCTTTTCCATCTGACGTTAATTTAAACACTTAGAATGAACACAGGTAATGAAAAAGAAAAGAATAGAGTGGGAATCGAACCCAAGAACATAGGGTCCAGAGTCAGTGAGTTCTGCCACTGGACCACCAACTCTTCTTTGGAATCTTGCATCTGACGTTAATTTAAACACTTAGAATGGACACAGGTAATGAAAAGGAAAAAATAGAGCGGGAATCGAACCCAGGACCACAGGGTCAAGAGTCAGTGAGTCCTTCCACTGCACCACCAACTATCTTTAGAAACTTGCACCTGACGTTATTTTAGGCCCTTAGAATGGACACAGGTAATGCAAAGGAAAAGAACAATTAGGGGAATTGAACCCAGTACCATTGGGGCTAGAGTCAGTGAGTTTTTCCACTGGACCACCAACTATTCTTTATAAGCTTGCATCTGACGTTATTTTTAACCCTTAGAATGGACACAAGTATGAAAAGGAAAATAATACAGTGGGAATTGAACCAGGACCATAGGGTCTAGAGTAGGTGAGTCCTTTCAATGGACCACCAACTCTTCTTTGAAAACTTGCATCTGACGTTAATTTAAACATTTAGAATGGACACAGGTAATGAAAAGGAAAAAAAATAGAGTGGGAATCGAACCCAGGACCATCGGGTCCAGAGTCAGTGAGTCCTTCCACTGGACCACCAACTCTTCTTTGGATTCTTTTCCATCTGACGTTAATTTAAACACTTAGAATGGACACAGGTAATGAAAAGGAAAAAAAAGAGTGGGAATCGAACCCAGGACCATAGGGTACAGAGTCAGTGAGTCCTTCCACTGGACCACCAACTCTTCTTTGAAAACTTGCATCTGACGTTAATTTAAACATTTAGAATGGACATAGGTAATAAAAAGGAAAAAATAGAGTGGGAATCGAACCCAGGACCATAGGGTACAGAGTCAGTGAGTCCTTCCACTGGACCACCAACTCTTCTTTGGATTATTTTCCATCTGACGTTAATTTAAACACTTAGAATGTACACAGGTAATGAAAAGGAAAAGAATAGAGTGGGAATCGAACCCAGGACCATAGAGTCCAGAGTCAGTGAGTCCTGCCACTGGACCACCAATTCTTCTTTGGAATCTTGCATCTGACGTTAATTTAAACACTTAGAATGGACACAGGTAATGAAAAGGAAAAAATAGAGTGGGAATCGAACCCAGGACCATAGGGTCCAGAGTCAGTGAGTCCTTCCACTGCACCACCAACTATCTTTAGAAACTTGCATCTGACGTTAATTTAATCCCTTAGAATGGACACAGGTAATGAAAAGGAAAAGAATAGAGTGGGTATCGAACCCAGGACCATAGGGTCCAGAGTCAGTGAGTCTTTCCACTGGACCACCAACTCTTCTTTGGAAACTTGCATTTGACGTTAATTTAAAGCCTTCGAATGGACACAGGAAATGAAAAGGAAAAGAAGACATTGTGGAATTGAACGCAGTACCATAGCGTCTAGAGTCATTGAGTCTTTCCACTGCACCAGCAACTCTTATTTGAAAACTTGCATCTGACGTTATTTTAAATCCTTAGAATGGACACATGTAATGAAATGAAAAAAGAATAGAGTGGGGATTGAACCCATGACCATAGGCTCTGGAGTCAGTGAGTCCTTCCAATGGACCACCAACTCTTCTTCGGAAACTTCCATATGACGTTAATTTAAAGCCTTAGAATGGATACAGGAAACAAACAAAAAAACACATAAGGGAATCGAACCCAGGACCATAGGGTCAAGAGTCAGTGAGTCTTTCCACTGGACCACCAACTCTTCTTTGAAAACTTGCATCTGACGTTAATTTAAACATTTAGAATGGACACAGGTAATGAAAAGGAAAAAATAGAGTGGGAATCGAACCCAGGACCATAAGGTACAGAGTCAGTGAGTCCTTCCACTGCACCACCAACTATCTTTAGAAACTTGCATCTGACGTTATTTTAAACCCTTAGAATGGACACAGGTAATGAAAAGGAAAACATAGAGCGGGAATCGAACTCAGGACCACAGGGTCAAGAGTCAGTGAGTCCTTCTACTGCACCACCAACTATCTTCAGAAACTTGCACCTGACGTTATTTTAAACCCTTAGAATGGACACATGTAATGAAATGAAAAAAGAATAGAGTGGGGATTGAACCCATGACCATAGGCTCTGAAGTCAGTGAGTCCTTCCAATGGACCACCAACTCTTCTACGGAAACTTCCATATGACGTTAATTTAAAGCCTTAGAATGGATACAGGAAAAAAAAAAAAAAAACATAAGGGAATCGAACCCAAGAACATAGGGTCCAGAGTCAGTGAGTCCTGCCACTGGACCACCAACTCTTCTTTGAAAACTTGCATCTGACGTTAATTTAAACACTTAGAATGAACACAGGTAATGAAAAAGAAAAGAATAGAGTGGGAATCGAACTCAAGAACATAGGGTCCAGAGTCAGTGAGTCCTGCCACTGGACCTCCAACTCTTCTTTGGAATCTTGCATCTGACGTTAATTTAAACACTTAGAATGGACACAGGTAATGAAAAGGAAAAAATAGAGCGGGACTCGAACCTAGGACCACAGGGTCAAGAGTAAGTGAGTCCTTCCACTGCACCACCAACTATCTTTAGAAACTTGCACCTGACGTTATTTTAAGCCCTTAGAATGGACACAGGTAATGCAAAGGAAAAGAACAATTAGGGGAATTGACCCCAGTACCATTGGGGCTAGAGTCAGTGAGTCTTTCCACTGGACCACCAACTATTCTTTATAAGCTTGCATCTGACGTTATTTTTAACCCTTAGAATGGACACAAGTATGAAAAGGAAAATAATAGAGTGGGAATTGAACCAGGACCATAGGGTCTAGAGTAGGTGAGTCCTTTCAATGGACCACCAACTCTTCTTTGGAAACTTGCATCTGACGTTATTTTAAACCCTTAGAATTACACAGGCAATGAAAAGGAAAATAAGATACTTGTAACTGAACCCAGGACCAATTGGTCTAGAGTAAGTGAGTCCTTCCACTGGACCACCAACTCTTCTTTGAAAACTTGCATCTGACGTTAATTTAAACACTTAGAATGGACACAGGTAATGAAAAGGAAAAAATGGAGCGGGAATCGAACCCAGGACCACAGGGTCAAGAGTCAGTGAGTCTTTCCACTGGACCACCAATTCTTCTTTGAAATCTTGCATCTGACGTTAATTTAAACACTTAGAATGGTCACAGGTAATGAAAAGGAAAAAATAGAGCGGGAATCGAACCCATGACCATGGGGTCAAGAGTCAGTGAGTCCTTCCACTGCACCACCAACTATCTTTAGAAACTTGCACCTGACGTTATTTTAAGCCCTTAGAATGGACACAGGTAATGCAAAGGAAAAGAACAATTAGGGGAATTGACCCCAGTACCATTGGGGCTAGAGTCAGTGAGTCTTTCCACTGGACCACCAACTATTCTTTATAAGCTTGCATCTGACGTTATTTTTAACCCTTAGAATGGACACAAGTATGAAAAGGAAAATAATAGAGTGGGAATTGAACCAGGACCATAGGGTCTAGAGTAGGTGAGTCCTTTCAATGGACCACCAACTCTTCTTTGGAAACTTGCATCTGACGTTATTTTAAACCCTTAGAATTACACAGGCAATGAAAAGGAAAATAAGATACTTGTAACTGTACCCAGGACCAATTGGTCTAGAGTAAGTGAGTCCTTCCACTGGACCACCAACTCTTCTTTGAAAACTTGCATCTGACGTTAATTTAAACACTTAGAATGGACACAGGTAATGAAAAGGAAAAAATGGAGCGGGAATCGAACCCAGGACCATAGGGTCAAGAGTCAGTGAGTCCTTCCACTGCACCACCAACTATCTTTAGAAACTTGCACCTGACGTTATTTCAAGCCCTTAGAATGGACACAGGTAATGCAAAGGAAAAGAACAATTAGGGGAATTGACCCCAGTACCATTGGGGCTAGAGTCAGTGAGTCTTTCCACTGGACCACCAACTATTCTTTATAAGCTTGCATCTGACGTTATTTTTAACCCTTAGAATGGACACAAGTATGAAAAGGAATATAATAGAGTGGGAATTGAACCAGGACCATAGGGTCTAGAGTAGGTGAGTCCTTTCAATGGACCACCAACTCTTCTTTGGAAACTTGCATCTGACGTTTTTTTAAACCCTTAGAATGGACACAGGTAATGAAAAGTAAAAGAATAGAGTGGGAATCGAACCCAGGACCATAGGGTCCAGAGTCAGTGAGTCCTTCCACTGCACCACCAACTATCTTTAGAAACTTGCATCTGACGTTAATTTAAACACTTAGATTGGACACAGGCAATGAAAAGAAAAAGGAATAGAGTGGGGATTGAACCCATGACCTTAGGCTCTGGAGTCAGTGAGTCCTTCCAATGGACCACCAACTCTTCTTTGGAAACTTCCATATGACGTTAATTTAAAGCCTTAGAATGGACACAGGAAATTAAAAAGAAAAGAACACATAAGGGAATCGAACCCAGGACCAGAAGGTCTAGAGTCAGTGAGTCCTTCCACTGGACCACCAACTCTTCTTTGAAAACTTGCATCTGACGTTAATTTAAACATTTAGAATGGACACAGGTAATGAAAAGGGAAAAAAAATAGAGTGGGAATCGAACCCAGGACCATCGGGTCCAGAGTCAGTGAGTCCTTCCACTGGACCACCAACTCTTCTTTGGATTCTTTTCCATCTGACGTTAATTTAAACACTTAGAATGAACACAGGTAATGAAAAAGAAAAGAATAGAGTGGGAATCGAACCCAAGAACATAGGGTCCAGAGTCAGTGAGTTCTGCCACTGGACCACCAACTCTTCTTTGGAATCTTGCATCTGACGTTAATTTAAACACTTAGAATGGACACAGGTAATGAAAAGGAAAAAATAGAGCGGGAATCGAACCCAGGACCACAGGGTCAAGAGTCAGTGAGTCCTTCCACTGCACCACCAACTATCTTTAGAAACTTGCACCTGACGTTATTTTAGGCCCTTAGAATGGACACAGGTAATGCAAAGGAAAAGAACAATTAGGGGAATTGAACCCAGTACCATTGGGGCTAGAGTCAGTGAGTTTTTCCACTGGACCACCAACTATTCTTTATAAGCTTGCATCTGACGTTATTTTTAACCCTTAGAATGGACACAAGTATGAAAAGGAAAATAATACAGTGGGAATTGAACCAGGACCATAGGGTCTAGAGTAGGTGAGTCCTTTCAATGGACCACCAACTCTTCTTTGAAAACTTGCATCTGACGTTAATTTAAACATTTAGAATGGACACAGGTAATGAAAAGGAAAAAAAATAGAGTGGGAATCGAACCCAGGACCATCGGGTCCAGAGTCAGTGAGTCCTTCCACTGGACCACCAACTCTTCTTTGGATTCTTTTCCATCTGACGTTAATTTAAACACTTAGAATGGACACAGGTAATGAAAAGGAAAAAAAAGAGTGGGAATCGAACCCAGGACCATAGGGTACAGAGTCAGTGAGTCCTTCCACTGGACCACCAACTCTTCTTTGAAAACTTGCATCTGACGTTAATTTAAACATTTAGAATGGACATAGGTAATAAAAAGGAAAAAATAGAGTGGGAATCGAACCCAGGACCATAGGGTACAGAGTCAGTGAGTCCTTCCACTGGACCACCAACTCTTCTTTGGATTATTTTCCATCTGACGTTAATTTAAACACTTAGAATGTACACAGGTAATGAAAAGGAAAAGAATAGAGTGGGAATCGAACCCAGGACCATAGAGTCCAGAGTCAGTGAGTCCTGCCACTGGACCACCAACTCTTCTTTGGAATCTTGCATCTGACGTTAATTTAAACACTTAGAATGGACACAGGTAATGAAAAGGAAAAAATAGAGTGGGAATCGAACCCAGGACCATAGGGTCCAGAGTCAGTGAGTCCTTCCACTGCACCACCAACTATCTTTAGAAACTTGCATCTGACGTTAATTTAATCCCTTAGAATGGACACAGGTAATGAAAAGGAAAAGAATAGAGTGGGTATCGAACCCAGGACCATAGGGTCCAGAGTCAGTGAGTCTTTCCACTGGACCACCAACTCTTCTTTGGAAACTTGCATTTGACGTTAATTTAAAGCCTTCGAATGGACACAGGAAATGAAAAGGAAAAGAAGACATTGTGGAATTGAACGCAGTACCATAGCGTCTAGAGTCATTGAGTCTTTCCACTGCACCAGCAACTCTTATTTGAAAACTTGCATCTGACGTTATTTTAAATCCTTAGAATGGACACATGTAATGAAATGAAAAAAGAATAGAGTGGGGATTGAACCCATGACCATAGGCTCTGGAGTCAGTGAGTCCTTCCAATGGACCACCAACTCTTCTTCGGAAACTTCCATATGACGTTAATTTAAAGCCTTAGAATGGATACAGGAAACAAACAAAAAAACACATAAGGGAATCGAACCCAGGACCATAGGGTCAAGAGTCAGTGAGTCTTTCCACTGGACCACCAACTCTTCTTTGAAAACTTGCATCTGACGTTAATTTTGTGGCGTGTCGTGGCCGAGCGGTCTAGGTCACCGGACCTAAGCTCTGGTGTTTTCAGCAGCAGAGTGTGGGTTCGATACCCGGTCATGACACTTGTGCCCCTGAGCAAGGCACTTAACCATAATTGCTTCGAAAAAGTTGGGAAGGTAGTGCATTCTGCTCTACCAGACAGGCATCCTAGTGGATGATACCCATGCCTACATCCTTAAGGACTGTGAAGGGGGTAACCCTGTTTCAGCCCCAGGAGTAGGAGGCAACGTGCGCCTGGTGTCAATTGATTTGGGTCGATGGCCCAAATCAGTTATGTGTAGCCCTCACCTTGAGTGGCCGTCCGTGGCCTTGTGAGTTGGGCGACATCTCATAAAAAAAAAAAAAAAAAATTTAAACATTTAGAATGGACACAGGTAATGAAAAGGAAAAAATAGAGTGGGAATCGAACCCAGGACCATAAGGTACAGAGTCAGTGAGTCCTTCCACTGCACCACCAACTATCTTTAGAAACTTGCATCTGACGTTATTTTAAACCCTTAGAATGGACACAGGTAATGAAAAGGAAAACATAGAGCGGGAATCGAACTCAGGACCACAGGGTCAAGAGTCAGTGAGTCCTTCTACTGCACCACCAACTATCTTCAGAAACTTGCACCTGACGTTATTTTAAACCCTTAGAATGGACACATGTAATGAAATGAAAAAAGAATAGAGTGGGGATTGAACCCATGACCATAGGCTCTGAAGTCAGTGAGTCCTTCCAATGGACCACCAACTCTTCTACGGAAACTTCCATATGACGTTAATTTAAAGCCTTAGAATGGATACAGGAAAAAAAAAAAAAAAACATAAGGGAATCGAACCCAAGAACATAGGGTCCAGAGTCAGTGAGTCCTGCCACTGGACCACCAACTCTTCTTTGAAAACTTGCATCTGACGTTAATTTAAACACTTAGAATGAACACAGGTAATGAAAAAGAAAAGAATAGAGTGGGAATCGAACTCAAGAACATAGGGTCCAGAGTCAGTGAGTCCTGCCACTGGACCTCCAACTCTTCTTTGGAATCTTGCATCTGACGTTAATTTAAACACTTAGAATGGACACAGGTAATGAAAAGGAAAAAATAGAGCGGGACTCGAACCTAGGACCACAGGGTCAAGAGTAAGTGAGTCCTTCCACTGCACCACCAACTATCTTTAGAAACTTGCACCTGACGTTATTTTAAGCCCTTAGAATGGACACAGGTAATGCAAAGGAAAAGAACAATTAGGGGAATTGAACCCAGTACCATTGGGGCTAGAGTCAGTGAGTTGTTCCACTGGACCACCAACTATTCTTTATAAGCTTGCATCTGACGTTATTTTTAACCCTTAGAATGGACACAAGTATGAAAAGGAAAATAATAGAGTGGGAATTGAACCAGGACCATAGGGTCTAGAGTAGGTGAGTCCTTTCAATGGACCACCAACTCTTCTTTGGAAACTTGCATCTGACGTTTTTTTAAACCCTTAGAATTACACAGGTTATGAAAAGGAAAATAAGAGACTTGGAACTGAACCCAGGACCAAAGGGTCTAGAGTCAGTGAGTCTTTCCACTGGACCACCACCAACTCTTCTTTGAAAACTTGCATCTGACGTTAATTTAAACATTTAGAATGGACACAGGTAATGAAAAGGAAAAGAATAAAGTGGGAATTGAACCATTGAACCAAGGACCAATTGGTCTAGAGTCAGTGAGTCCTTCCACTGGACCACCAACTCTTCTTTGAAAACTTGCATCTGACGTTAATTTAAACATTTAGAATGGACACAGGTAATAAAAAGGAAAAAATAGAGTGGGAATCGAACCCAGGACCATAGGGTACAGAGTCAGTGAGTCCTTCCACTGGACCACCAACTCTTCTTTGGATTATTTTCCATCTGACGTTAATTTAAACATTTAGAATGGACACAGGTAATGAAAAGGAAAAAAAAGAGTGGGAATCGAACCCAGGACCATAGGGTACAGAGTCAGTGAGTCCTTCCACTGCACCACCAACTATCTTTAGAAACTTGCATCTGACGTTAATTTAAACCCTTAGATTGGACACAGGTAATGAAAAGGAAAAGAATAGAGTGGGTATCGAACCCAGGACCATAGGTCCAGAGTCAGTGAGTCTTTCCACTGGACCACCAACTCTTCTTTGGAAACTTGCATTTGACGTTAATTTAAAGCCTTCGAATGGACACAGGAAATGAAAAGGAAAAGAAGACATTGTGGAATTGAACGCAGTACCATAGCGTCTAGAGTCATTGAGTCTTTCCACTGCACCAGCAACTCTTATTTGAAAACTTGCATCTGACGTTATTTTAAATCCTTAGAATGGAGACATGTAATGAAATGAAAAAAGAATAGAGTGGGGATTGAACCCATGACCATAGGCTCTGGAGTCAGTGAGTCCTTCCAATGGACCACCAACTCTTCTTCGGAAACTTCCATATGACGTTAATTTAAAGCCTTAGAATGGATACAGGAAAAAAAACAAAACAAAAAAACATAAGGGAATCGAACCCAGGACCATAGGGTCAAGAGTCAGTGAGTCCTTCCACTGCACCACCAACTATCTTTAGAAACTTGCATCTGACGTTATTTTAAACCCTTAGAATGGACACAGGTAATGAAAAGGAAAAAATAGAGCGGGAATCGAACTCAGGACCACAGGGTCAAGAGACAGTGAGTCCTTCCACTGCACCACCAACTATCTTCAGAAACTTGCACCTGACGTTATTTTAAACCCTTAGAATGGACACATGTAATGAAATGAAAAAAGAATAGAGTGGGGATTGAACCCATGACCATAGGCTCTGGAGTCAGTGAGTCCTTCCAATGGACCACCAACTCTTCTTCGGAAACTTCCATATGACGTTAATTTAAAGCCTTAGAATGGATACAGGAAAAAAAAAAAAACACATAAGGGAATCGAACCCAAGAACATAGGGTCCAGAGTCAGTGAGTCCTGCCACTGGACCACCAACTCTTCTTTGAAAACTCTCATCTGACGTTAATTTAAACATTTAGAATGGACACAGGTAATGAAAAGGAAAAAATAGAGTGGGAATCGAACCCAGGACCATAAGGTACAGAGTCAGTGAGTCCTTCCACTGCACCACCAACTATCTTCAGAAACTTGCATCTGACGTTATTTTAAACCCTTAGAATGGACACAGGTAATGAAAAGAAAAAGAAAAAAAATACATAGTGGAATTGAACCCAGTACCATTGAGGCTAGAGTCAGTGAGTCTTTCCACTGGACCACCAACTCTTCTTTGGAAATTTGCATATGACGTTAATTTAAAGCCTTCGAATGGACACAGGAAATGAAAAGGAAAAAGAATACATAGTGGAATTGAACCCAGTACCATAGCGTCTAGAGTCAATGAGTCTTTCCACTGCACCACCAACTCTTCTATGGATTCTTTTCCATCTGACGTTAATTTAAACACTTAGAATGGACACAGGTAATGAAAAGGAAAAGAATAGAGTGGGAATCGAACCCAGTACCATAGGGTACAGAGTCAGTGAGTTCTTCCAATGGACCACCAACTCTTCTTCGGAAACTTTCATGAGACGTTAATTTAAAGCCTTAGAATGGACACAGGAAATTAAAAAGAACAGAACACATAAGGGAATCGAACCCAGGACCATAGGGTCTAGAGTCAGTGAGTCTTTCCACTGGACCACCAACTCTTCTTTGAAAAATTGCATCTGACGTTAATTTAAACATTTAGAATGGACACAGGTAATGAAAAGGGAAAAAAAAGAGTGGGAATCGAACCCAGGACCATCGGGTCCAGAGTCAGTGAGTCCTTCCACTGGACCACCAACTCTTCTTTGGATTCTTTTCCATCTGACGTTAATTTAAACACTTAGAATGGACACAGGTAATGAAAAAGAAAAGAAAAGAGTGGGAATCGAACCCAAGACCATAAGGTCCAGAGTCAGTGAGTCCTTCCACTGCACCACCAACTATCTTTAGAAACTTGCACCTGACGTTATTTTAAGCCCTTAGAATGGACACAGGTAATGCAAAGAAAAAGAACAATTAGGGGAATTGAACCCAGTACCATTGGGGCTAGAGTCAGTGAGTCTTTCCACTGGACCACCAACTCTTCTTTGAAAACTTGCATCTGACGTTAATTTAAACATTTACAATGGACACAGGTAATGAAAAGGAAAAAATAGAGTGGGAATCGAACCCAGGACCATAAGGTACAGAGTCAGTGAGTCCTTCCACTGCACCACCAACTATCTTTAGAAACTTGCATCTGACGTTATTTTAAACCCTTAGAATGGACACAGGTAATGAAAAGGAAAAAATAGAGCGGGAATCGAACTCAGGACCACAGGGTCAAGAGTCAGTGAGTCCTTCCACTGCACCACCAACTATCTTCAGAAACTTGCACCTGACGTTATTTTAAACCCTTAGAATGGACACATGTAATGAAATGAAAAAAGAATAGAGTGGGGATTGAACCCATGACCATAGGCTCTGGAGTCAGTGAGTCCTTCCAATGGACCACCAACTCTTCTTCGGAAACTTCCATATGACGTTAATTTAAAGCCTTAGAATGGATACAGGGGAAAAAAAAAACACTTAAGGGAATCGAACCCAAGAACATAGGGTCCAGAGTCAGTGAGTCCTGCCACTGGACCACCAACTCTTCTTTGAAAACTCTCATCTGACGTTAATTTAAACTTTTAGAATGGACACAGGTAATGAAAAGGAAAAAATAGAGTGGGAATCGAACCCAGGACCATAAGGTACAGAGTCAGTGAGTCCTTCCACTGCACCACCAACTATCTTTAGAAACTTGCATCTGACGTTATTTTAAACCCTTAGAATGGACATAGGTAATGAAAAGAAGAAAAAAAAGAATACATAGTGGAATTGAACCCAGTACCATTGAGGCTAGAGTCAGTGAGTCTTTCCACTGGACCACCAACTCTTCTTTGGAAACTTGCATATGACGTTAATTTAAAGCCTTCGAATGGACACAGGAAATGAAAAGGAAAAAGAATACATAGTGGAATTGAACCCAGTACCATAGCGTCTAGAGTCAATGAGTCTTTCCACTGCACCACCAACTCTTCTATGGATTCTTTTCCATCTGACGTTAATTTAAACACTTAGAATGGACACAGGTAATGAAAAGGAAAAGAATAGAGTGGGAATCGAACCCAGTACCATAGGGTACAGAGTCAGTGAGTTCTTCCAATGGACCACCAACTCTTCCTCGGAAACTTTCATAAGACGTTAATTTAAAGCCTTAGAATGGACACAGGAAATTAAAAAGAACAGAACACATAAGGGAATCGAACCCAGGACCATAGGGTCTAGAGTCAGTGAGTCTTTCCACTGGACCACCAACTCTTCTTTGAAAAATTCGTCTGACGTTAATTTAAACATTTAGAATGGACACAGGTAATGAAAAGGGAAAAAAAAGAGTGGGAATCGAACCCAGGACCATCGGGTCCAGAGTCAGTGAGTCCTTCCACTGGACCACCAACTCTTCTTTGGATTCTTTTCCATCTGACGTTAATTTAAACACTTAGAATGGACACAGGTAATGAAAAAGAAAAGAAAAGAGTGGGAATCGAACCCAAGACCATAGGGTCCAGAGTCAGTGAGTCCTTCCACTGCACCACCAACTATCTTTAGAAACTTGCACCTGACGTTATTTTAAGCCCTTAGAATGGACACAGGTAATGCAAAGAAAAAGAACAATTAGGGGAATTGAACCCAGTACCATTGGGGCTAGAGTCAGTGAGTCTTTCCACTGGACCACCAACTATTCTTTATAAGCTTGCATCTGACGTTATTTTTAACCCTTAGAACGGACACAAGTATGAAAAGGAAAATAATAGAGTGGGAATTGAACCAGGACCATAGGGTCTAGAGTAGGTGAGTCCTTTCAATGGACCACCAACTCTTCTTTGTAAACTTGCATCTGACGTTTTTTTAAACCCTTAGAATTACACAGGTTATGAAAAGGAAAATAAGAGACTTGGAACTGAACCCAGGACCATAGGGTCCAGAGTCAGTGAGTCTTTCCACTGGACCACCAACTCTTCTTTGAAAACTTGCATCTGACGTTAATTTAAACATTTAGAATGGACACAGGTAATGAAAAGGAAAAGAATAAAGTGGGAATTGAACCAAGGACCAATTGGTCTAGAGTCAGTGAGTCCTTCCACTGGACCACCAACTCTTCTTTGAAAACTTGCATCTGACGTTAATTTAAACATTTAGAATGGACACAGGTAATGAAAAGGAAAAAAAAGAATGGGAATCGAACCCAGGACCATAGGGTACAGAGTCAGTGAGTCCTTCCACTGGACCACCAACTCTTCTTTGGATTCTTTTCCATCTGACGTTAATTTAAACACTTAGAATATACACAAGTAATGAAAAAGAAAAGAATAGAGAGGGAATCGAACCCAGGACCATAGGGTCCAGAGTCAGTGAGTCCTGCCACTGGACCACCAACTCTTCTTTGGAATCTTGCATCTGACGTTAATTTAAACACTTAGAATGGACACAGGTAATGAAAAGGAAATAATAGAGTGGGAATTGAACCAGGACCATATGGTCTAGAGTAGGTGAGTCCTTTCAATGGACCACCAACTCTTCTTTGGAAACTTGCATCTGACGTTTTTTTAAACCCTTAGAATTACACAGGTTATGAAAAGGAAAATAAGAGACTTGGAACTGAACCCAGGACCATAGGGTCCAGAGTCAGTGAGTCCTTCCACTGCACCACCAACTATCTTTAGAAACTTGCATCTGACGTTAATTTAAACACTTAGAATGGACACAGGTAATGAAAAGGAAAAGAATAGAGTGGGAATCGAACCCAGGACCATAGGGTCCAGAGTAAGGGAGTCCTTCCACTGCACCAAAAACTATCTTTAGAAACTTGCATCTGACGTTATTTTAAACCCTTAGAATGGACACAGGTAATGAAAAGGAAAAAGAATACATAGTAGATTTGAACCCAGTACCATTGGGGCTAGAGTCAGTGAGTCTTTCCACTGGACCACCAACCCTTCTTTGGAAACTTGCATTTGACGTTAATTTAAAGCCTTCGAATGGACACAGGAAATGAAAAGGAAAAGAAGACATTGTGGAATTGAACGCAGTACCATAGCGTCTAGAGTCATTGAGTCTTTCCACTGCACCAGCAACTCTTCTTTGAAAACTTGCATCTGACGTTATTTTAAACCCTTAGAATGGACACAGGTAATGAAAAGAAAAAAGAATAGAGTGGGGATTGAACCCATGACCATAGGCTCTGGAGTCAGTGAGTACTTCCGATGGACCACCAACTCTTCTTCGGAAACTTCCATATGACGTTAATTTAAAGCCTTAGAATGGACACAGGAAATTAAAAAGAAAAGAACACATAAGGGAATCGAACCCAGGACCATAGGGTCAAGAGTCAGTGAGTCTTTCCACTGGACCACCAACTCTTCTTTGAAAACTTGCATCTGACGTTAATTTAAACATTTAGAATGGACACAAGTAATGAAAAGGAAAAAATAGAGTGGGAATCGAACCCGGGACCATAAGGTACAGAGTCAGTGAGTCCTTCCACTGCACCACCAACTATCTTTAGAAACTTGCATCTGACGTTATTTTAAACCCTTAGAATGGACACAGGTAATGAAAAGGAAAAAATAGAGCGGGAATCGAACTCAGGACCACAGGGTCAAGAGTCAGTGAGTCCTTCCACTGCACCACCAACTATCTTCAGAAACTTGCACCTGACGTTATTTTAAACCCTTAGAATGGACACATGTAATGAAATGAAAAAAGAATAGAGTGGGGATTGAACCCATGACCATAGGCTCTGGAGTCAGTGAGTCCTTCCAATGGACCACCAACTCTTCTTCGGAAACTTCCATATGACGTTAATTTAAAGCCTTAGAATGGATACAGGAAAAAAAAAAACACCTAAGGGAATCGAACCCAAGAACATAGGGTCCAGAGTCAGTGAGTCCTGCCACTGCACCACCAACTATCTTTAGAAACTTGCACCTGACGTTATTTTAAGCCCTTAGAATGGACACAGGTAATGCAAAGAAAAAGAACAATTAGGGGAATTGAACCCAGTACCATTGGGGCTAGAGTCAGTGAGTCTTTCCACTGGACCACCAACTATTCTTTATAAGCTTGCATCTGACGTTATTTTTAACCCTTAGAACGGACACAAGTATGAAAAGGAAAATAATAGAGTGGGAATTGAACCAGGACCATAGGGTCTAGAGTAGGTGAGTCCTTTCAATGGACCACCAACTCTTCTTTGTAAACTTGCATCTGACGTTTTTTTAAACCCTTAGAATTACACAGGTTATGAAAAGGAAAATAAGAGACTTGGAACTGAACCCAGGACCATAGGGTCCAGAGTCAGTGAGTCTTTCCACTGGACCACCAACTCTTCTTTGAAAACTTGCATCTGACGTTAATTTAAACATTTAGAATGGACACAGGTAATGAAAAGGAAAAGAATAAAGTGGGAATTGAACCAAGGACCAATTGGTCTAGAGTCAGTGAGTCCTTCCACTGGACCACCAACTCTTCTTTGAAAACTTGCATCTGACGTTAATTTAAACATTTAGAATGGACACAGGTAATGAAAAGGAAAAAAAAGAATGGGAATCGAACCCAGGACCATAGGGTACAGAGTCAGTGAGTCCTTCCACTGGACCACCAACTCTTCTTTGGATTCTTTTCCATCTGACGTTAATTTAAACACTTAGAATATACACAAGTAATGAAAAAGAAAAGAATAGAGAGGGAATCGAACCCAGGACCATAGGGTCCAGAGTCAGTGAGTC
Organism: Leptasterias polaris; assembly: GCA_037783415.1. Taxonomy (NCBI): domain Eukaryota; kingdom Metazoa; phylum Echinodermata; class Asteroidea; order Forcipulatida; family Asteriidae; genus Leptasterias; species Leptasterias polaris. The sequence continues at coordinate 172,756 of JAZGTN010000020.1, forward strand.
CTGCCACTGGACCACCAACTCTTCTTTGGAATCTTGCATCTGACGTTAATTTAAACACTTAGAATGGACACAGGTAATGAAAAGGAAATAATAGAGTGGGAATTGAACCAGGACCATATGGTCTAGAGTAGGTGAGTCCTTTCAATGGACCACCAACTCTTCTTTGGTAACTTGCATCTGACGTTTTTTTAAACCCTTAGAATTACACAGGTTATGAAAAGGAAAATAAGAGACTTGGAACTGAACCCAGGACCATAGGGTCCAGAGTCAGTGAGTCCTTCCACTGCACCACCAACTATCTTTAGAAACTTGCATCTGACGTTAATTTAAACACTTAGAATGGACACAGGTAATGAAAAGGAAAAGAATAGAGTGGGAATCGAACCCAGGACCATAGGGTCCAGAGTCAGGGAGTCCTTCCACTGCACCAAAAACTATCTTTAGAAACTTGCATCTGACGTTATTTTAAACCCTTAGAATGGACACAGGTAATGAAAAGGAAAAAGAATACATAGTAGATTTGAACCCAGTACCATTGGGGCTAGAGTCAGTGAGTCTTTCCACTGGACCACCAACTCTTCTTTGGAAACTTGCATTTGACGTTAATTTAAAGCCTTCGAATGGACACAGGAAATGAAAAGGAAAAGAAGACATTGTGGAATTGAACGCAGTACCATAGCGTCTAGAGTCATTGAGTCTTTCCACTGCACCAGCAACTCTTCTTTGAAAACTTGCATCTGACGTTATTTTAAACCCTTAGAATGGACACAGGTAATGAAAAGAAAAAAGAATAGAGTGGGGATTGAACCCATGACCATAGGCTCTGGAGTCAGTGAGTACTTCCGATGGACCACCAACTCTTCTTCGGAAACTTCCATATGACGTTAATTTAAAGCCTAAGAATGGACACAGGAAATTAAAAAGAAAAGAACACATAAGGGAATCGAACCCAGGACCATAGGGTCAAGAGTCAGTGAGTCTTTCCACTGGACCACCAACTCTTCTTTGAAAACTTGCATCTGACGTTAATTTAAACATTTAGAATGGACACAAGTAATGAAAAGGAAAAAATAGAGTGGGAATCGAACCCGGGACCATAAGGTACAGAGTCAGTGAGTCCTTCCACTGCACCACCAACTATCTTTAGAAACTTGCATCTGACGTTATTTTAAACCCTTAGAATGGACACAGGTAATGAAAAGGAAAAAATAGAGCGGGAATCGAACTCAGGACCACAGGGTCAAGAGTCAGTGAGTCCTTCCACTGCACCACCAACTATCTTCAGAAACTTGCACCTGACGTTATTTTAAACCCTTAGAATGGACACATGTAATGAAATGAAAAAAGAATAGAGTGGGGATTGAACCCATGACCATAGGCTCTGGAGTCAGTGAGTCCTTCCAATGGACCACCAACTCTTCTTCGGAAACTTCCATATGACGTTAATTTAAAGCCTTAGAATGGATACAGGAAAAAAAAAAAACACCTAAGGGAATCGAACCCAAGAACATAGGGTCCAGAGTCAGTGAGTCCTGCCACTGGACCACCAACTCTTCTTTGAAAACTCTCATCTGACGTTAATTTAAACTTTTAGAATGGACACAGGTAATGAAAAGGAAAAAATAGAGTGGGAATCGAACCCAGGACCATAAGGTACAGAGTCAGTGAGTCCTTCCACTGCACCACCAACTATCTTTAGAAACTTGCATCTGACGTTATTTTAAACCCTTAGAATGGACACAGGTAATGAAAAGAAAAAAAAAATACATAGTGGAATTGAACCCAGTACCATTGAGGCTAGAGTCAGTGAGTCTTTCCACTGCACCACCAACTCTTCTTTGGAAACTTGCATATGACGTTAATTTAAAGCCTTCGAATGGACACAGGAAATGAAAAGGAAAAAGAATACATAGTGGAATTGAACCCAGTACCATAGCGTCTAGAGTCAATGAGTCTTTCCACTGCACCACCAACTCTTCTATGGATTCTTTTCCATCTGACGTTAATTTAAACACTTAGAATGGACACAGGTAATGAAAAGGAAAAGAATAGAGTGGGAATCGAACCCAGAACCATAGGGTACAGAGTCAGTGAGTTCTTCCAATGGACCACCAACTCTTCTTCGGAAACTTTCATAAGACGTTAATTTAAAGCCTTAGAATGGACACAGGAAATTAAAAAGAACAGAACACATAAGGGAATCGAACCCAGGACCATAGGGTCTAGAGTCAGTGATTCTTTCCACTGGACCACCAACTCTTCTTTGAAAAATTCGTCTGACGTTAATTTAAACATTTAGAATGGACACAGGTAATGAAAAGGAAAAAAAAAAAGTGGGAATCGAACCCAGGACCATCGGGTCCAGAGTCAGTGAGTCCTTCCACTGGACCACCAACTCTTCTTTGGATTCTTTTCCATCTGACGTTAATTTAAACACTTAGAATGGACACAGGTAATGAAAAAGAAAAGAAAAGAGTGGGAATCGAACCCAAGACCATAGGGTCCAGAGTCAGTGAGTCCTTCCACTGCACCACCAACTATCTTTAGAAACTTGCACCTGACGTTATTTTAAGCCCTTAGAATGGACACAGGTAATGCAAAGAAAAAGAACAATTAGGGGAATTGAACCCAGTACCTTGGGGTTAGAGTCAGTGAGTCTTTCCACTGGACCACCAACTATTCTTTATAAGCTTGCATCTGACGTTATTTTTAACCCTTAGAACGGACACAAGTATGAAAAGGAAAATAATAGAGTGGGAATTGAACCAGGACCATATGGTCTAGAGTAGGTGAGTCCTTTCAATGGACCACCAACTCTTCTTTGTAAACTTGCATCTGACGTTTTTTTAAACCCTTAAAATTACACAGGTTATGAAAAGGAAAATAAGATACTTGGAACTGAACCCAGGACCATAGGGTCCAGAGTCAGTGAGTCTTTCCACTGGACCACCAACTCTTCTTTGAAAACTTGCATCTGACGTTAATTTAAACATTTAGAATGGACACAGGTAATGAAAAGGAAAAGAATAAAGTGGGAATTGAACCAAGGACCAATTGGTCTAGAGTCAGTGAGTCCTTCCACTGGACCACCAACTCTTCTTTGAAAACTTGCATCTGACGTTAATTTAAACATTTAGAATGGACACAGGTAATGAAAAGGAAAAAAAGAGTGGGAATCGAACCCAGGACCATAGGGTACAGAGTCAGTGAGTCCTTCCACTGGACCACCAACTCTTCTTTGGATTCTTTTCCATCTGACGTTAATTTAAACACTTAGAATGTACACAAGTAATGAAAAAGAAAAGAATAGAGAGGGAATCGAACCCAGGACCATAGGGTCCAGAGTCAGTGAGTCCTGCCACTGGACCACCAACTCTTCTTTGGAATCTTGCATCTGACGTTAATTTAAACACTTAGAATGGACACAGGTAATGAAAAGGAAATAATAGAGTGGGAATTGAACCAGGACCATATGGTCTAGAGTAGGTGAGTCCTTTCAATGGACCACCAACTCTTCTTTGGAAACTTGCATCTGACGTTTTTTTAAACCCTTAGAATTACACAGGTTATGAAAAGGAAAATAAGAGACTTGGAACTGAACCCAGGACCATAGGGTCCAGAGTCAGTGAGTCCTTCCACTGCACCACCAACTATCTTTAGAAACTTGCATCTGACGTTAATTTAAACACTTAGAATGGACACAGGTAATGAAAAGGAAAAGAATAGAGTGGGAATCGAACCCAGGACCATAGGGTCCAGAGTCAGGGAGTCCTTCCACTGCACCACCAACTATCTTTAGAAACTTGCATCTGACGTTATTTTAAACCCTTAGAATGGACACAGGTAATGAAAAGGAAAAAGAATACATAGTAGATTTGAACCCAGTACCATTGGGGCTAGAGTCAGTGAGTCTTTCCACTGGACCACCAACTCTTCTTTGGAAACTTGCATTTGACGTTAATTTAAAGCCTTCGAATGGACACAGGAAATGAAAAGGAAAAGAAGACATTGTGGAATTGAACGCAGTACCATAGCGTCTAGAGTCATTGAGTCTTTCCACTGCACCAGCAACTCTTCTTTGAAAACTTGCATCTGACGTTATTTTAAACCCTTAGAATGGACACAGGTAATGAAAAGAAAAAAGAATAGAGTGGGGATTGAACCCATGACCATAGGCTCTGGAGTCAGTGAGTACTTCCGATGGACCACCAACTCTTCTTCGGAAACTTCCATATGACGTTAATTTAAAGCCTTAGAATGGACACAGGAAATTAAAAAGAAAAGAACACATAAGGGAATCGAACCCAGGACCATAGGGTCAAGAGTCAGTGAGTCTTTCCACTGGACCACCAACTCTTCTTTGAAAACTTGCATCTGACGTTAATTTAAACATTTAGAATGGACACAGGTAATGAAAAGGAAAAAATAGAGTGGGAATCGAACCCGGGACCATAAGGTACAGAGTCAGTGAGTCCTTCCACTGCACCACCAACTATCTTTAGAAACTTGCATCTGACGTTATTTTAAACCCTTAGAATGGACACAGGTAATGAAAAGGAAAAAGAATACATAGTGGAATTGAACCCAGTACCATTGAGGCTAGAGTCAGTGAGTCTTTCCACTGGACCACCAACTCTTCTTTGGAAACTTGCATATGACGTTAATTTAAAGCCTTCGAATGGACACAGGAAATGAAAAGGAAAAAGAATACATAGTGGAATTGAACCCAGTACCATAGCGTCTAGAGTCATTGAGTCTTTCCACTGCACCCCCAACTCTTCTATGGATTCTTTTCCATCTGACGTTAATTTAAACACTTAGAATGGACACATGTAATGAAAAAGAAAAGAATAGAGTGGGAATCGAACCCAAGACCATAGGGTCCAGAGTCAGTGAGTCCTGCCACTGGACCACCAACTCTTCTTTGGAATCTTGCATCTGACGTTAATTTAAACACTTAGAATGGACACAGGTAATGAAAAGGAAAAAAATAGAGCGGGAATCGAACCCAGGACCACAGGGTCAAGAGTCAGTGAGTCCTTCCACTGCACCACCAACTATCTTTAGAAACTTGCACCTGACGTTATTTTAAGCCCTTAGAATGGACACAGGTAATGCAAAGAAAAAGAACAATTAGGGGAATTGAACCCAGTACCATAGGGGCTAGAGTCAGTGAGTCTTTCCACTGGACCACCAACTCTTCTTTGGAATCTTGCATCTGACGTTATTTTTAACCCTTAGAACGGACACAAGTATGAAAAGGAAAATAATAGAGTGGGAATTGAACCAGGACCATATGGTCTAGAGTAGGTGAGTCCTTTCAATGGACCACCAACTCTTCTTTGGAAACTTGCATCTGACGTTTTTTTAAACCCTTAGAATTACACAGGTTATGAAAAGGAAAATAAGAGACTTGGAACTGAACCCAGGACCATAGGGTCCAGAGTCAGTGAGTCCTTCCACTGCACCACCAACTATCTTTAGAAACTTGCATCTGACGTTAATTTAAACACTTAGAATGGACACAGGTAATGAAAAGGAAAAGAATAGAGTGGGAATCGAACCCAGGACCATAGGGTCCAGAGTCAGGGAGTCCTTCCACTGCACCACCAACTATCTTTAGAAACTTGCATCTGACGTTATTTTAAACCCTTAGAATGGACACAGGTAATGAAAAGGAAAAAGAATACATAGTGGATTTGAACCCAGTACCATTGGGGCTAGAGTCAGTGAGTCTTTCCACTGGACCACCAACTCTTCTTTGGAAACTTGCATTTGACGTTAATTTAAAGCCTTCGAATGGACACAGGAAATGAAAAGGAAAAGAAGACATTGTGGAATTGAACGCAGTACCATAGCGTCTAGAGTCAATGAGTCTTTCCACTGCACCAGCAACTCTTCTTTGAAAACTTGCATCTGACGTTATTTTAAACCCTTAGAATGGACACAGGTAATGAAAAGAAAAAAGAATAGAGTGGGGATTGAACCCATGACCATAGGCTCTGGAGTCAGTGAGTACTTCCGATGGACCACCAACTCTTCTTCGGAAACTTCCATATGACGTTAATTTAAAGCCTTAGAATGGACACAGGAAATTAAAAAGAAAAGAACACATAAGGGAATCGAACCCAGGACCATAGGGTCAAGAGTCAGTGAGTCTTTCCACTGGACCACCAACTCTTCTTTGAAAACTTGCATCTGACGTTAATTTAAACATTTAGAATGGACACAGGTAATGAAAAGGAAAAAATAGAGTGGGAATCGAACCCGGGACCATAAGGTACAGAGTCAGTGAGTCCTTCCACTGCACCACCAACTATCTTTAGAAACTTGCATCTGACGTTATTTTAAACCCTTAGAATGGACACAGGTAATGAAAAGGAAAAAAGAATACATAGTGGAATTGAACCCAGTACCATTGAGGCTAGAGTCAGTGAGTCTTTCCACTGGACCACCAACTCTTCTTTGGAAACTTGCATATGACGTTAATTTAAAGCCTTCGAATGGACACAGGAAATGAAAAGGAAAAAGAATACATAGTGGAATTGAACCCAGTACCATAGCGTCTAGAGTCATTGAGTCTTTCCACTGCACCCCCAACTCTTCTATGGATTCTTTTCCATCTGACGTTAATTTAAACACTTAGAATGGACACAGGTAATGAAAAGGAAAAAAATAGAGCGGGAATCGAACCCAGGACCACAGGGTCAAGAGTCAGTGAGTCCTTCCACTGCACCACCAACTATCTTTAGAAACTTGCACCTGACGTTATTTTAAGCCCTTAGAATGGACACAGGTAATGCAAAGAAAAAGAACAATTAGGGGAATTGAACCCAGTACCATAGGGGCTAGAGTCAGTGAGTCTTTCCACTGGACCACCAACTATTCTTTAAAAGCTCGCATCTGACGTTATTTTTAACCCTTAGAACGGACACAAGTATGAAAAGGAAAATAATAGAGTGGGAATTGAACCAGGACCATATGGTCTAGAGTAGGTGAGTCCTTTCAATGGACCACCAACTCTTCTTTGGAAACTTGCATCTGACGTTTTTTTAAACCCTTAGAATTACACAGGTTATGAAAAGGAAAATAAGAGACTTGGAACTGAACCCAGGACCATAGGGTCCAGAGTCAGTGAGTCCTTCCACTGCACCACCAACTATCTTTAGAAACTTGCATCTGACGTTAATTTAAACACTTAGAATGGACACAGGTAATGAAAAGGAAAAGAATAGAGTGGGAATCGAACCCAGGACCATAGGGTCCAGAGTCAGGGAGTCCTTCCACTGCACCACCAACTATCTTTAGAAACTTGCATCTGACGTTATTTTAAACCCTTAGAATGGACACAGGTAATGAAAAGAAAAAAGAATAGAGTGGGGATTGAACCCATGACCATAGGCTCTGGAGTCAGTGAGTACTTCCGATGGACCACCAACTCTTCTTCGGAAACTTCCATATGACGTTAATTTAAAGCCTTAGAATGGACACAGGAAATTAAAAAGAAAAGAACACATAAGGGAATCGAACCCAGGACCATAGGGTCAAGAGTCAGTGAGTCTTTCCACTGGACCACCAACTCTTCTTTGAAAACTTGCATCTGACGTTAATTTAAACATTTAGAATGGACACAGGTAATGAAAAGGAAAAAATAGAGTGGGAATCGAACCCGGGACCATAAGGTACAGAGTCAGTGAGTCCTTCCACTGCACCACCAACTATCTTTAGAAACTTGCATCTGACGTTATTTTAAACCCTTAGAATGGACACAGGTAATGAAAAGGAAAAAAGAATACATAGTGGAATTGAACCCAGTACCATTGAGGCTAGAGTCAGTGAGTCTTTCCACTGGACCACCAACTCTTCTTTGGAAACTTGCATATGACGTTAATTTAAAGCCTTCGAATGGACACAGGAAATGAAAAGGAAAAAGAATACATAGTGGAATTGAACCCAGTACCATAGCGTCTAGAGTCATTGAGTCTTTCCACTGCACCCCCAACTCTTCTATGGATTCTTTTCCATCTGACGTTAATTTAAACACTTAGAATGGACACAGGTAATGAAAAGGAAAAAAATAGAGCGGGAATCGAACCCAGGACCACAGGGTCAAGAGTCAGTGAGTCCTTCCACTGCACCACCAACTATCTTTAGAAACTTGCACCTGACGTTATTTTAAGCCCTTAGAATGGACACAGGTAATGCAAAGAAAAAGAACAATTAGGGGAATTGAACCCAGTACCATAGGGGCTAGAGTCAGTGAGTCTTTCCACTGGACCACCAACTATTCTTTAAAAGCTCGCATCTGACGTTATTTTTAACCCTTAGAACGGACACAAGTATGAAAAGGAAAATAATAGAGTGGGAATTGAACCAGGACCATATGGTCTAGAGTAGGTGAGTCCTTTCAATGGACCACCAACTCTTCTTTGGAAACTTGCATCTGACGTTTTTTTAAACCCTTAGAATTACACAGGTTATGAAAAGGAAAATAAGAGACTTGGAACTGAACCCAGGACCATAGGGTCCAGAGTCAGTGAGTCCTTCCACTGCACCACCAACTATCTTTAGAAACTTGCATCTGACGTTAATTTAAACACTTAGAATGGACACAGGTAATGAAAAGGAAAAGAATAGAGTGGGAATCGAACCCAGGACCATAGGGTCCAGAGTCAGGGAGTCCTTCCACTGCACCACCAACTATCTTTAGAAACTTGCATCTGACGTTATTTTAAACCCTTAGAATGGACACAGGTAATGAAAAGGAAAAAGAATACATAGTGGATTTGAACCCAGTACCATTGGGGCTAGAGTCAGTGAGTCTTTCCACTGGACCACCAACTCTTCTTTGGAAACTTGCATTTGACGTTAATTTAAAGCCTTCGAATGGACACAGGAAATGAAAAGGAAAAGAAGACATTGTGGAATTGAACGCAGTACCATAGCGTCTAGAGTCATTGAGTCTTTCCACTGCACCAGCAACTCTTCTTTGAAAACTTGCATCTGACGTTATTTTAAACCCTTAGAATGGACACAGGTAATGAAAAGAAAAAAGAATAGAGTGGGGATTGAACCCATGACCATAGGCTCTGGAGTCAGTGAGTACTTCCGATGGACCACCAACTCTTCTTCGGAAACTTCCATATGACGTTAATTTAAAGCCTTAGAATGGACACAGGAAATTAAAAAGAAAAGAACACATAAGGGAATCGAACCCAGGACCATAGGGTCAAGAGTCAGTGAGTCTTTCCACTGGACCACCAACTCTTCTTTGAAAACTTGCATCTGACGTTAATTTAAACATTTAGAATGGACACAGGTAATGAAAAGGAAAAAATAGAGTGGGAATCGAACCCGGGACCATAAGGTACAGAGTCAGTGAGTCCTTCCACTGCACCACCAACTATCTTTAGAAACTTGCATCTGACGTTATTTTAAACCCTTAGAATGGACACAGGTAATGAAAAGGAAAAAAGAATACATAGTGGAATTGAACCCAGTACCATTGAGGCTAGAGTCAGTGAGTCTTTCCACTGGACCACCAACTCTTCTTTGGAAACTTGCATATGACGTTAATTTAAAGCCTTCGAATGGACACAGGAAATGAAAAGGAAAAAGAATACATAGTGGAATTGAACCCAGTACCATAGCGTCTAGAGTCATTGAGTCTTTCCACTGCACCACCAACTCTTCCATGGATTCTTTTCCATCTGACGTTAATTTAAACACTTAGAATGGACACAGGTAATGAAAAGGAAAAGAATAGAGTGGGAATCGAACCCAGGACCATAGGGTACAGAGTCAGTGAGTCCTTCCAATGGACCACCAACTCTTCTTTGGAAACTTCCATATGACGTTAATTTAAAGCCTTAGAATGGACACAGGAAATTAAAAAGAAAAGAACACATAAGGGAATCGAACCCAGGACCATAGGGTCTAGAGTCAGTGAGTCTTTCCACTGGACCACCAACTCTTCTTTGAAAACATACATCTGACGTTAATTTAAACATTTAGAATGGACACAGGTAATGAAAAGGAAAAAATAGAGCTGGAATCGAACCCAGGACCACAGGGTCAAGCGTCAGTGAGTCCTTCCACTGCACCACCAACTATCTTTAGAATCTTGCACCTGACGTTATTTTAAGCCCTTAGAATGGACACAGGTAATGCAAAGAAAAAAAATAGAGTGGGAATCGAACCCAGGACCATCGGGTCCAGAGTCAGTGAGTCCTTCCACTGGACCACCAACTATCTTTAAAAACTTGCACCTGACGTTATTTTAAGCCCTTAGAATGTACACAGGTAATGCAAAGAAAAAGAACAATTAGGGGAATTGAACCCAGTACCATTGGGGCTAGAGTCAGTGAGTCTTTCCACTGGACCACCAACTCTTCTTTATAAGATTGCATCTGACGTTATTTTTAACCCTTAGAACGGACACAAGTATGAAAAGGAAAATAATAGAGTGGGAATTGAACCAGGACCATAGGGTCTAGAGTAGGTGAGTCCTTTCAATGGACCACCAACTCTTCTTTGGAAACTTGCATCTGACGTTTTTTTAAACCCTTAGAATTACACAGGTTATGAAAAGGAAAATAAGAGACTTGGAACTGAACCCAGGACCATAGGGTCTAGAGTCAGTGAGTCTTTCCACTGGACCACCAACTCTTCTTTGAAAACTTGCATCTGACGTTAATTTAAACATTTAGAATGGACACAGGTAATGAAAAGGAAACAAAAGAGTGGGAATCGAACCCAGGACCATAGGGTACAGAGTCAGTGAGTCCTTCCACTGGACCACCAACTCTTCTTTGGATTCTTTTCCATCTGACGTTAATTTAAACACTTAGAATGTACACAGGTAATGAAAAAGAAAAGAATAGAGTGGGAATCGAACCCAGGACCATAGGGTCCAGAGTCAGTGAGTCCTGCCACTGGACCACCAACTCTTCTTTGGAATCTTGCATCTGACGTTAATTTAAACACTTAGAATGGACACAGGTAATGAAAAGGAAAAAATATAGTGGGAATCGAACCCAGGACCATAGGGTCCAGAGTCAGTGAGTCTTTCCACTGCACCACCAACTATCTTTAGAAACTTCCATCTGACGTTAATTTAAACCCTTAGAATGGACACAGGTAATGAAAAGGAAAAAAATAGAGTGGGAATCGAACCCAGGACCTTAGGGTCCAGAGTCAGTGAGTCCTTCCACTGCACCACCAACTATCTTTAGAAACTTGCATCTGACGTTAATTTAAACACTTAGAATGGAAACAGGTAATGAAAAGGAAAAGAATAGAGTGGGAATCGAACCCAGGACCATAGGGTCCAGAGTCAGGGAGTCCTTCAACTGCACAACCAACTATCTTTAGAAACTTGCATCTGACGTTATTTTAAACCCTTAGAATGGACACAGGTAATGAAAAGGAAAAAGAATACATAGTGGATTTGAACCCAGTACTATTGGGGCTAGAGTCAGTGAGTCTTTCCACTGGACCACCAACTCTTCTTTGGAAACTTGCATTTGACGTTAATTTAAAGCCTTCGAATGGACACAGGAAATGAAAAGGAAAAGAAGACATTGTGGAATCGAATCCAGGACCATAGGGTCAAGAGTCAGTGAGTCTTTCCACTGGACCACCAACTCTTCTTTGAAAACTTGCATCTGACGTTAATTTAAACATTTAGAATGGACACAGGTAATGAAAAGGACAAAAATAGAGTGGGAATCGAACCCGGGACCATAAGGTACAGAGTCAGTGAGTCCTTCCACTGCACCACCAACTATCTTTAGAAACTTGCATCTGACGTTTTTTTAAACCCTTAGAATGGACACAGGTAATGAAAAGGAAAAAGAATACATAGTGGAAATGAACCCAGTACCATTGAGGCTAGAGTCAGTGAGTCTTTCCACTGCACCACCAACTCGTCTATGGATTCTTTTCCATCTGACGTTAATTTAAACACTTAGAATGGACACAGGTAATGAAAAGGAAAAGAATAGAGTGGGAATCGAACCCAGGACCCTAGGGTACAGAGTCAGTGAGTCCTTCCAATGGACCACCAACTCTTCTTTGGAAACTTCCATATGACGTTAATTTAAAGCCTTAGAATGGACACAGGAAATTAAAAAGAAAAGAACACATAAGGGAATCGAACCCAGGACCATAGGGTCTAGAGTCAGTGAGTCTTTCCACTGGACCACCAACTCTTCTTTGAAAACTTGCATCTGACGTTAATTTAAACATTTAGAATGGACACAGGTAATGAAAAGGAAAAAAAAATAGAGTGGGAATCGAACCAAGGACCATCGGGTCCAGAGTCAGTGAGTCCTTCCACTGGACCACCAACTCTTCTTTGGATTCTTTTCCATCTGACGTTAATTTAAACACTTAGAATGGACACAGGTAATGAAAAAGAAAAGAATAGAGTGGGAATCAAACCCAAGACAATATGGTCCAGAGTCAGTGATTCCTGCCACTGGACCACCAACTCTTCTTTGGAATCTTGCATCCTACGTTAATTTAAACACTTAGAATGGACACAGGTAATGAAAAGGAAAAAAATAGAACGGGAATCGAACCCAGGACAACAGGGTCAAGAGTCAGTGAGTCCTTCCACTGCACCACCAACTATCTTTAGAAACTTGCATCTGACGTTAATTTAAACACTTAGAATGGACACAGGTAATGAAAAGGAAAAGAATAGAGTGGGAATCGAACCCAGGACCATAGGGTCCAGAGTCAGGGAGTCCTTCCACTGCACCACCAACTATCTTTAGAAACTTGCATCTGACGTTATTTTAAACCCTTAGAATGGACACAGGTAATGAAAAGGAAAAAGAATACATAGTGGATTTGAACCCAGTACCATTGGGGCTAGAGTCAGTGAGTCTTTCCACTGGACCACCAACTCTTCTTTGGAAACTTGCATTTGACGTTAATTTAAAGCCTTCGAATGGACACAGGAAATGAAAAGGAAAAGAAGACATTGTGGAATTGAACGCAGTACCATAGCGTCTAGAGTCATTGAGTCTTTCCACTGCACCAGCAACTCTTCTTTGAAAACTTGCATCTGACGTTATTTTAAACCCTTAGAATGGACACAGGTAATGAAAAGGAAAAAGAATACATAGTGGATTTGAACCCAGTACTATTGGGGCTAGAGTCAGTGAGTCTTTCCACTGGACCACCAACTCTTCTTTGGAAACTTGCATTTGACGTTAATTTAAAGCCTTCGAATGGACACAGGAAATGAAAAGGAAAAGAAGACATTGTGGAATCGAATCCAGGACCATAGGGTCAAGAGTCAGTGAGTCTTTCCACTGGACCACCAACTCTTCTTTGAAAACTTGCATCTGACGTTAATTTAAACATTTAGAATGGACACAGGTAATGAAAAGGACAAAAATAGAGTGGGAATCGAACCCGGGACCATAAGGTACAGAGTCAGTGAGTCCTTCCACTGCACCACCAACTATCTTTAGAAACTTGCATCTGACGTTTTTTTAAACCCTTAGAATGGACACAGGTAATGAAAAGGAAAAAGAATACATAGTGGAATTGAACCCAGTACCATTGAGGCTAGAGTCAGTGAGTCTTTCCACTGCACCACCAACTCGTCTATGGATTCTTTTCCATCTGACGTTAATTTAAACACTTAGAATGGACACAGGTAATGAAAAGGAAAAAGAATAGAGTGGGAATCGAACCCAGGACCCTAGGGTACAGAGTCAGTGAGTCCTTCCAATGGACCACCAACTCTTCTTTGGAAACTTCCATATGACGTTAATTTAAAGCCTTAGAATGGACACAGGAAATTAAAAAGAAAAGAACACATAAGGGAATCGAACCCAGGACCATAGGGTCTAGAGTCAGTGAGTCTTTCCACTGGACCACCAACTCTTCTTTGAAAACTTGCATCTGACGTTAATTTAAACATTTAGAATGGACACAGGTAATGAAAAGGAAAAAAAAATAGAGTGGGAATCGAACCAAGGACCATCGGGTCCAGAGTCAGTGAGTCCTTCCACTGGACCACCAACTCTTCTTTGGATTCTTTTCCATCTGACGTTAATTTAAACACTTAGAATGGACACAGGTAATGAAAAAGAAAAGAATAGATTGGGAATCAAACCCAAGACCATATGGTCCAGAGTCAGTGATTCCTGCCACTGGACCACCAACTCTTCTTTGGAATCTTGCATCCTACGTTAATTTAAACACTTAGAATGGACACAGGTAATGAAAAGGAAAAAAATTGAACGGGAATCGAACCCAGGACAACAGGGTCAAGAGTCAGTGAGTCCTTCCACTGCACCACCAACTATCTTTAGAAACTTGCACCTGACGTTATTTTAAGCCCTTAGAATAGACACAGGTAATGCAAAGAAAAAGAACAATTAGGGGAATTGAACCCAGTACCATTGGGGCTAGAGTCAGTGAGTCTTTCCACTGGACCACCAACTATTCTTTAAAAGCTCGCATCTGACGTTAATTTTAACCCTTAGAATGAACACAGGTAATGAAAAGGAAAAGAATAAAGTGGGAATTGAACCATTGAACCATTGAACCATTGAACCATTGAACCAAGGACCAATTGGTCTAGAGTCAGTGAGTCTTTCCACTGGACCACCAACTCTTCTTTGGATTCTTTTCCATCTGACGTTAATTTAAACATTTAGAATGGACACAAGTAATGAAAAGGAAAAAAAATAGTGGGAATCGAACCCAGGACCATAGGGTACAGAGTCAGTGAGTCCTTCCACTGGACCACCAACTCTTCTTTGGATTCTTTTCCATCTGACGTTAATTTAAACACTTAGAATGTACACAGGTAATGAAAAAGAAAATAATAGAGTGGGAATCGAACCCAGGACCATAGGGTCCAGAGTCAGTGAGTCCTGCCACTGGACCACCAACTCTTCTTTGGAATCTTGCATCTGACGTTAATTTAAACACTTATAATGGACACAGGTAATGAAAAGGAAAAAATAGAGTGGGAATCGAACCCAGGACCATAGGGTCCAGAGTCAGTGAGTCCTGCCACTGCACCACCAACTATCTTTAGAAACTTGCATCTGACGTTAATTTAAACACTTAGAATGGACACAGGTAATGAAAAGGAAAAGAATAGAGTGGGAATTGAGCCCAGGACCATAGGGTCCAGAGTCAGGGAGTCCTTCCACTGCACCACCAACTATCTTTAGAAACTTGCATCTGACGTTATTTTAAACCCTTAGAATGGACACAGGTAATGAAAAGGAAAAATAATACATAGTGGAATTGAACCCAGTACCATTGGGGCTAGAGTCAGTGAGTCTTTCCACTGGACCACCAACTCTTCTTTGGAAACTTGCATTTGACGTTAAATTAAAGCCTTCGAATGGACACAGGAAATGAAAAGGAAAAGATGACATTGTGGAATTGAACGCAGTACCATAGCGTCTAGAGTCATTGAGTCTTTCCACTGCACCAGCAACTCTTCTTTGAAAATTTGCATCTGACGTTATTTTAAACCCTTAGAATGGACACAGGTAATGAAAAGAAAAAAGAATAGAGTGGGAATGAACCCACGACCATAGGCTCTGGAGTCAGTGAGTCCTTCCAATGGACCACCAACTCTTCTTCGGAAACTTCCATATGACGTTAATTTAAAGCCTTAGAATGAACACAGGAAATTAAAAAGAAAAGAAAACAAAAGGGAATCGAACCCAGGACCATAGGGTCAAGAGTCAGTGAGTCTTTCCACTGGACCACCAACTCTTCTTTGAAAACTTGCATCTGACGTTAATTTAAACATTTAGAATGGACACAGGTAATGAAAAGGAAAAAATAGAGTGGGAATCGAACCCAGGACCATAAGGTACAGAGTCAGTGAGTCCTTCCACTGCACCACCAACTATCTTTAGAAACTTGCAATTGACGTTATTTTAAACCCTTAGAATGGACACAGGTAATGAAAAGGAAAAATAATACATAGTGGAATTGAACCCAGTACCATTGAGGCTAGAGTCAGTGAGTCTTTCCTCTGGACCACCAACTCTTCTTTGGAAACTTGCATATGACGTTAATTTAAAGCCTTCGAATGGACACAGGAAATGAAAAGGTAAAAGAATACATAGTGGAATTGAACCCAGTACCATAGCGTCTAGAGTCATTGAGTCTTTCCACTGCACCACCAACTCTTCTATGGATTCTTTTCCATCTGACGTTAATTTAAACACTTAGAATGGACACAGGTAATGAAAAGGAAAAGAATAGAGTGGGAATCAAACCCAGGACCATAGGGTCAAGAGTCAGTGAGTCCTTCCACTGCACCACCAACTATCTTTAGAAACTTGCACCTGACGTTATTTTAAGCCCTTAGAATGGACACAGGTAATGCAAAGGAATGCAAAGGAAAAGAACAATTAGGGGAATTGAACCCAGTACCAATGGGGCTAGAGTCAGTGAGTCTTTCCACTGGACCACCAACTATTCTTTATAAGCTTGCAACTGACGTTATTTTTAACCCTTAGAATGGACACAAGTATGAAAAGGAAAATAATAGAGTGGGAATTGAACCAGGACCATAGGGTCTAGAGTAGGTGAGTCCTTTCAATGGACCACCAACTCTTCTTTGGAAACTTGCATCTGACGTTTTTTTAAACCCTTAGAATGGACACAGGTAATGAAAAGGAAAATAATAAAGTGGGAATCGAACCCAGGACCATAGGGTCCAGAGTCATTGAGTCTTTCCACTGCACCAGCAACTCTTCTTTGAAAATTTGCATCTGACGTTATTTTAAACCCTTAGAATGGACACAGGTAATGAAAAGAAAAAAGAATAGAGTAGGGAATGAACCCATGACCATAGGCTATGGAGTCAGTGAGTCCTTCCAATGGACCACCAACTCTTCTTCGGAAACTTCCATATGACGTTAATTTAAAGCCTTAGAATGGACACAGGAAATTAAAAAGAAAAGAACACATAAGGGAATCGAACCCAGGACCATAGGGTCAAGAGTCAGTGAGTCTTTCCACTGGACCACCAACTCTTCTTTGAAAACTTGCATCTGACGTTAATTTAAACATTTAGAATGGACACAGGTAATGAAAAGGAAAAAATAGAGTGGGAATCGAACCCAGGACCATAAGGTACAGAGTCAGTGAGTCCTTCCACTGCACCACCAACTATCTTTAGAAACTTGCAATTGACGTTATTTTAAACCCTTAGAATGGACACAAGTAATGAAAAGGAAAAATAATACATAGTGGAATTGAACCCAGTACCATTGAGGCTTGAGTCAGTGAGTCTTTCCACTGGACCACCAACTCTTCTTTGGAAACTTGCATATGACGTTAATTTAAAGCCTTCGAATGGACACAGGAAATGAAAAGGAAAAGGAATACATAGTGGAATTGAACCCAGTACCATAGCGTCTAGAGTCATTGAGTCTTTCCACTGCACCACCAACTCTTCTATGGATTCTTTTCCATCTGACGTTAATTTAAACACTTAGAATGGACACAGGTAATGAAAAGGAAAAGAATAGAGTGGGAATCGAACCCAGGACCATAGGGTACAGAGTCAGTGAGTCATTCCAATGGACCACCAACTATCTTTAGAAACTTGCACCTGACGTTATTTTAAGCCCTTAGAATGGACACAGGTAATGCAAAGGAAAAGAACAATTAGGGGAATTGAACCCAGTACCAATGGGGCTAGAGTCAGTGAGTCTTTCCACTGGACCACCAACTATTCTTTATAAGCTTGCATCTGACGTTATTTTTAACCTTTAGAATGGACACAAGTATGAAAAGGAAAATAATAGAGTGGGAATTGAACCAGGACCATAGGGTCTAGATTAGGTGAGTCCTTTCAATGGACCACCAACTCTTCTTTGGAATCTTGCATCTGACGTTAATTTAAACACTTATAATGGACACAGGTAATGAAAAGGAAAAAATAGAGTGGGAATCGAACCCAGGACCATAGGGTCCAGAGTCAGTGAGTCCTGCCACTGCACCACCAACTATCTTTAGAAACTTGCATCTGACGTTAATTTAAACACTTAGAATGGACACAGGTAATGAAAAGGAAAAGAATAGAGTGGGAATTGAGCCCAGGACCATAGGGTCCAGAGTCAGGGAGTCCTTCCACTGCACCACCAACTATCTTTAGAAACTTGCATCTGACGTTATTTTAAACCCTTAGAATGGACACAGGTAATGAAAAGGAAAAATAATACATAGTTGAATTGAACCCAGTACCATTGGGGCTAGAGTCAGTGAGTCTTTCCACTGGACCACCAACTCTTCTTTGGAAACTTGCATTTGACGTTAAATTAAAGCCTTCGAATGGACACAGGAAATGAAAAGGAAAAGATGACATTGTGGAATTGAACGCAGTACCATAGCGTCTAGAGTCATTGAGTCTTTCCACTGCACCAGCAACTCTTCTTTGAAAATTTGCATCTGACGTTATTTTAAACCCTTAGAATGGACACAGGTAATGAAAAGAAAAAAGAATAGAGTGGGGAATGAACCCATGACCATAGGCTATGGAGTCAGTGAGTCCTTCCAATGGACCACCAACTCTTCTTCGGAAACTTCCATATGACGTTAATTTAAAGCCTTAGAATGGACACAGGAAATTAAAAAGAAAAGAACACATAAGGGAATCGAACCCAGGACCATAGGGTCAAGAGTCAGTGAGTCTTTCCACTGGACCACCAACTCTTCTTTGAAAACTTGCATCTGACGTTAATTTAAACATTTAGAATGGACACAGGTAATGAAAAGGAAAAAATAGAGTGGGAATCGAACCCAGGACCATAAGGTACAGAGTCAGTGAGTCCTTCCACTGCACCACCAACTATCTTTAGAAACTTGCAATTGACGTTATTTTAAACCCTTAGAATGGACACAAGTAATGAAAAGGAAAAATAATACATAGTGGAATTGAACCCAGTACCATTGAGGCTTGAGTCAGTGAGTCTTTCCACTGGACCACCAACTCTTCTTTGGAAACTTGCATATGACGTTAATTTAAAGCCTTCGAATGGACACAGGAAATGAAAAGGAAAAGGAATACATAGTGGAATTGAACCCAGTACCATAGCGTCTAGAGTCATTGAGTCTTTCCACTGCACCACCAACTCTTCTATGGATTCTTTTCCATCTGACGTTAATTTAAACACTTAGAATGGACACAGGTAATGAAAAGGAAAAGAATAGAGTGGGAATCGAACCCAGGACCATAGGGTACAGAGTCAGTGAGTCATTCCAATGGACCACCAACTATCTTTAGAAACTTGCACCTGACGTTATTTTAAGCCCTTAGAATGGACACAGGTAATGCAAAGGAAAAGAACAATTAGGGGAATTGAACCCAGTACCAATGGGGCTAGAGTCAGTGAGTCTTTCCACTGGACCACCAACTATTCTTTATAAGCTTGCATCTGACGTTATTTTTAACCCTTAGAATGGACACAAGTATGAAAAGGAAAATAATAGAGTGGGAATTGAACCAGGACCATAGGGTCTAGATTAGGTGAGTCCTTTCAATGGACCACCAACTCTTCTTTGGAATCTTGCATCTGACGTTAATTTAAACACTTATAATGGACACAGGTAATGAAAAGGAAAAAATAGAGTGGGAATCGAACCCAGGACCATAGGGTCCAGAGTCAGTGAGTCCTGCCACTGCACCACCAACTATCTTTAGAAACTTGCATCTGACGTTAATTTAAACACTTAGAATGGACACAGGTAATGAAAAGGAAAAGAATAGAGTGGGAATTGAGCCCAGGACCATAGGGTCCAGAGTCAGGGAGTCCTTCCACTGCACCACCAACTATCTTTAGAAACTTGCATCTGACGTTATTTTAAACCCTTAGAATGGACACAGGTAATGAAAAGGAAAAATAATACATAGTGGAATTGAACCCAGTACCATTGGGGCTAGAGTCAGTGAGTCTTTCCACTGGACCACCAACTCTTCTTTGGAAACTTGCATTTGACGTTAAATTAAAGCCTTCGAATGGACACAGGAAATGAAAAGGAAAAGATGACATTGTGGAATTGAACGCAGTACCATAGCGTCTAGAGTCATTGAGTCTTTCCACTGCACCAGCAACTCTTCTTTGAAAATGTGCATCTGACGTTATTTTAAACCCTTAGAATGGACACAGGTAATGAAAAGAAAAAAGAATAGAGTGGGAATGAACCCACGACCATAGGCTCTGGAGTCAGTGAGTCCTTCCAATGGACCACCAACTCTTCTTCGGAAACTACCATATGACGTTAATTTAAAGCCTTAGAATGAACACAGGAAATTAAAAAGAAAAGAAAACAAAAGGGAATCGAACCCAGGACCATAGGGTCAAGAGTCAGTGAGTCTTTCCACTGGACCACCAACTCTTCTTTGAAAACTTGCATCTGACGTTAATTTAAACATTTAGAATGGACACAGGTAATGAAAAGGAAAAAATAGAGTGGGAATCGAACCCAGGACCATAAGGTACAGAGTCAGTGAGTCCTTCCACTGCACCACCAACTATCTTTAGAAACTTGCAATTGACGTTATTTTAAACCCTTAGAATGGACACAGGTAATGAAAAGGAAAAATAATACATAGTGGAATTGAACCCAGTACCATTGAGGCTAGAGTCAGTGAGTCTTTCCTCTGGACCACCAACTCTTCTTTGGAAACTTGCATATGACGTTAATTCAAAGCCTTCGAATGGACACAGGAAATGAAAAGGTAAAATAATACATAGTGGAATTGAACCCAGTACCATAGCGTCTAGAGTCATTGAGTCTTTCCACTGCACCACCAACTCTTCTATGGATTCTTTTCCATCTGACGTTAATTTAAACACTTAGAATGGACACAGGTAATGAAAAGGAAAAGAATAGAGTGGGAATCAAACCCAGGACCATAGGGTCAAGAGTCAGTGAGTCCTTCCACTGCACCACCAACTATCTTTAGAAACTTGCACCTGACGTTATTTTAAGCCCTTAGAATGGACACAGGTAATGCAAAGGAAAAGAACAATTAGGGGAATTGAACCCAGTACCAATGGGTCTAGAGTCAGTGAGTCTTTCCACTGGACCACCAACTATTCTTTATAAGCTTGCATCTGACGTTATTTTTAACCCTTAGAATGGACACAAGTATGAAAAGGAAAATAATAGAGTGGGAATTGAACCAGGACCATAGGGTCTAGAGTAGGTGAGTCCTTTCAATGGACCACCAACTCTTCTTTGGAAACTTGCATCTGACGTTTTTTTAAACCCTTAGAATGGACACAGGTAATGAAAAGGAAAAGAATAAAGTGGGAATCGAACCCAGGACCATAGGGTCCAGAGTCATTGAGTCTTTCCACTGCACCAGCAACTCTTCTTTGAAAATTTGCATCTGACGTTATTTTAAACCCTTAGAATGGACACAGGTAATGAAAAGAAAAAAGAATAGAGTGGGGAATGAACCCATGACCATAGGCTATGGAGTCAGTGAGTCCTTCCAATGGACCACCAACTCTTCTTCGGAAACTTCCATATGACGTTAATTTAAAGCCTTAGAATGGACACAGGAAATTAAAAAGAAAAGAACACATAAGGGAATCGAACCCAGGACCATAGGGTCAAGAGTCAGTGAGTCTTTCCACTGGACCACCAACTCTTCTTTGAAAACTTGCATCTGACGTTAATTTAAACATTTAGAATGGACACAGGTAATGAAAAGGAAAAAATAGAGTGGGAATCGAACCCAGGACCATAAGGTACAGAGTCAGTGAGTCCTTCCACTGCACCACCAACTATCTTTAGAAACTTGCAATTGACGTTATTTTAAACCCTTAGAATGGACACAAGTAATAAAAAGGAAAAATAATACATAGTGGAATTGAACCCAGTACCATTGAGGCTTGAGTCAGTGAGTCTTTCCACTGGACCACCAACTCTTCTTTGGAAACTTGCATATGACGTTAATTTAAAGCCTTCGAATGGACACAGGAAATGAAAAGGAAAAAGAATACATAGTGGAATTGAACCCAGTACCATAGCGTCTAGAGTCATTGAGTCTTTCCACTGCACCACCAACTCTTCTATGGATTCTTTTCCATCTGACGTTAATTTAAACACTTAGAATGGACACAGGTAATGAAAAGGAAAAAAATAGAGTGGGAATCGAACCCAGGACCATAGGGTACAGAGTCAGTGAGTCCTTCCAATGGACCACCAACTCTTCTTTGGAAACTTCCATATGACGTTAATTTAAAGCCTTAGAATGGACACAGGAAATTAAAAAGAAAAGAACACATAAGGGAATCGAACCCAGGACCATAGGGTCTAGAGTCAGTGAGTTTTTCCACTGGACCACCAATTCTTCTTTGAAAACTTGCATCTGACGTTAATTTAAACATTTAGAATGGACACAGGTAATGAAAAGGAAAAAAAATAGAGTGGGAATCGAACCCAGGACCATAGGGTCCAGAGTCAGTGAGTCCTGCCACTGGACCACCAACTCTTCTTTGAAATCTTGCATCTGACGTTAATTTAAACACTTAGAATGGACACAGGTAATGAAAAGGAAAAAATAGAGCGGGAATCGAACCCAGGACCATTGGGTCAAGAGTCAGTGAGTCCTTCCACTGCACCACCAACTATCTTTAGAAACTTGCACCTGACGTTATTTTAAGCCCTTAGAATGGAAACAGGTAATGCAAGGGAAAAGAACAATTAGGGGAATTGAACCCAGTACCAATGGGGCTAGAGTCAGTGAGTCTTTCCACTGGACCACCAACTATTCTTTATAAGCTTGCATCTGACGTTATTTTTAACCCTTAGAATGGACACAAGTATGAAAAGGAAAATAACAGAGTGGGAATTGAACCAGGACCATAGGGTCTAGAGTAGGTGAGTCCTTCCACTGCACCACCAACTATCTTTAGAAACTTGCAATTGACGTTATTTTAAACCCTTAGAATGGACACAGGTAATGAAAAGGAAAAATTATACATAGTGGAATTGAACCCAGTACCATTGAGGCTTGAGTCAGTGAGTCTTTCCACTGGACCACCAACTCTTCTTTGGAAACTTGCATATGACGTTAATTTAAAGCCTTCGAATGGACACAGGAAATGAAAAGGAAAAGAATAGAGTGGGAATCGAACCCAGGACCATAGGGTACAGAGTCAGTGAGTCCTTCCAATGGACCACCAACTCTTCTTTGGAAACTTCCGTATGACGTTAATTTAAAGCCTTAGAATGGACACAGGAAATTAAAAAGAAAAGAACACATAAGGGAATCGAACCCAGGACCATAGGGTCTAGAGTCAGTGAGTTTTTCCACTGGACCACCAATTCTTCTTTGAAAACTTGCATCTGACGTTAATTTAAACATTTAGAATGGACACAGGTAATGAAAAGGAAAAAAAATAGAGTGGGAATCGAACCCAGGACCATAAGGTCCAGAGTCAGTGAGTCCTTCCACTGGACCACCAACTCTTCTTTGGATTCTTTTCCATCTGACGTTAATTTAAACACTTAGAATGGACACAGGTAATGAAAAAGAAAAGAATAGAGTGGGAATCGAACACAAGACCATAGGGTCCATAGTCAGTGATTCCTGCCACTGGACCACCAACTCTTCTTTGAAATCTTGCATCTGACGTTAATTTAAACACTTAGAATGGACACAGGTAATGAAAAGGAAAAAATAGAGCGGGAATCGAACACAGGACCATTGGGTCAAGAGTCAGTGAGTCCTTCCACTGCACCACCAACTATCTTTAGAAACTTGCACCTGACGTTATTTTAAGCCCTTAGAATGGACACAGGTAATGCAAAGGAAAAGAACAATTAGGGGAATTGAACCCAGTACCAATGGGGCTAGAGTCAGTGAGTCTTTCCACTGGACCACCAACTATTCTTTATAAGCTTGCATCTGACGTTATTTTTAACCCTTAGAATGGACACAAGTATGAAAAGGAAAATAATAGAGTGGGAATTGAACCAGGACCATAGGGTCTAGAGTAGGTGAGTCCTTTCAATGGACCACCAACTCTTCTTTGGAAACTTGCATCTGACGTTTTTTTAAACCCTTAGAATGGACACAGGTAATGAAAAGGAAAAGAATAAAGTGGGAATCGAACCCAGGACCATAGGGTCCAGAGTCATTGAGTCTTTCCACTGCACCAGCAACTCTTCTTTGAAAATTTGCATCTGACGTTATTTTAAACCCTTAGAATGGACACAGGTAATGAAAAGAAAAAAGAATAGAGTGGGGAATGAACCCATGACCATAGGCTATGGAGTCAGTGAGTCCTTCCAATGGACCACCAACTCTTCTTCGGAAACTTCCATATGACGTTAATTTAAAGCCTTAGAATGGACACAGGAAATTAAAAAGAAAAGAACACATAAGGGAATCGAACCCAGGACCATAGGGTCAAGAGTCAGTGAGTCTTTCCACTGGACCACCAACTCTTCTTTGAAAACTTGCATCTGACGTTAATTTAAACATTTAGAATGGACACAGGTAATGAAAAGGAAAAAATAGAGTGGGAATCGAACCCAGGACCATAAGGTACAGAGTCAGTGAGTCCTTCCACTGCACCACCAACTATCTTTAGAAACTTGCAATTGACGTTATTTTAAACCCTTAGAATGGACACAAGTAATAAAAAGGAAAAATAACACATAGTGGAATTGAACCCAGTACCATTGAGGCTTGAGTCAGTGAGTCTTTCCACTGGACCACCAACTCTTCTTTGGAAACTTGCATATGACGTTAATTTAAAGCCTTCGAATGGACACAGGAAATGAAAAGGAAAAAGAATACATAGTGGAATTGAACCCAGTACCATAGCGTCTAGAGTCATTGAGTCTTTCCACTGCACCACCAACTCTTCTATGGATTCTTTTCCATCTGACGTTAATTTAAACACTTAGAATGGACACAGGTAATGAAAAGGAAAAAAATAGAGTGGGAATCGAACCCAGGACCATAGGGTACAGAGTCAGTGAGTCCTTCCAATGGACCACCAACTCTTCTTTGGAAACTTCCATATGACGTTAATTTAAAGCCTTAGAATGGACACAGGAAATTAAAAAGAAAAGAACACATAAGGGAATCGAACCCAGGACCATAGGGTCTAGAGTCAGTGAGTTTTTCCACTGGACCACCAATTCTTCTTTGAAAACTTGCATCTGACGTTAATTTAAACATTTAGAATGGACACAGGTAATGAAAAGGAAAAAAAATAGAGTGGGAATCGAACCCAGGACCATAGGGTCCAGAGTCAGTGAGTCCTGCCACTGGACCACCAACTCTTCTTTGAAATCTTGCATCTGACGTTAATTTAAACACTTAGAATGGACACAGGTAATGAAAAGGAAAAAATAGAGCGGGAATCGAACCCAGGACCATTGGGTCAAGAGTCAGTGAGTCCTTCCACTGCACCACCAACTATCTTTAGAAACTTGCACCTGACGTTATTTTAAGCCCTTAGAATGGACACAGGTAATGCAAAGGAAAAGAACAATTAGGGGAATTGAACCCAGTACCAATGGGGCTAGAGTCAGTGAGTCTTTCCACTGGACCACCAACTATTCTTTATAAGCTTGCATCTGACGTTATTTTTAACCCTTAGAATGGACACAAGTATGAAAAGGAAAATAACAGAGTGGGAATTGAACCAGGACCATAGGGTCTAGAGTAGGTGAGTCCTTCCACTGCACCACCAACTATCTTTAGAAACTTGCAATTGACGTTATTTTAAACCCTTAGAATGGACACAGGTAATGAAAAGGAAAAATTATACATAGTGGAATTGAACCCAGTACCATTGAGGCTTGAGTCAGTGAGTCTTTCCACTGGACCACCAACTCTTCTTTGGAAACTTGCATATGACGTTAATTTAAAGCCTTCGAATGGACACAGGAAATGAAAAGGAAAAGAATAGAGTGGGAATCGAACCCAGGACCATAGGGTACAGAGTCAGTGAGTCCTTCCAATGGACCACCAACTCTTCTTTGGAAACTTCCGTATGACGTTAATTTAAAGCCTTAGAATGGACACAGGAAATTAAAAAGAAAAGAACACATAAGGGAATCGAACCCAGGACCATAGGGTCTAGAGTCAGTGAGTTTTTCCACTGGACCACCAATTCTTCTTTGAAAACTTGCATCTGACGTTAATTTAAACATTTAGAATGGACACAGGTAATGAAAAGGAAAAAAAATAGAGTGGGAATCGAACCCAGGACCATAAGGTCCAGAGTCAGTGAGTCCTTCCACTGGACCACCAACTCTTCTTTGGATTCTTTTCCATCTGACGTTAATTTAAACACTTAGAATGGACACAGGTAATGAAAAAGAAAAGAATAGAGTGGGAATCGAACACAAGACCATAGGGTCCATAGTCAGTGATTCCTGCCACTGGACCACCAACTCTTCTTTGAAATCTTGCATCTGACGTTAATTTAAACACTTAGAATGGACACAGGTAATGAAAAGGAAAAAATAGAGCGGGAATCGAACACAGGACCATTGGGTCAAGAGTCAGTGAGTCCTTCCACTGCACCACCAACTATCTTTAGAAACTTGCACCTGACGTTATTTTAAGCCCTTAGAATGGACACAGGTAATGCAAAGGAAAAGAACAATTAGGGGAATTGAACCCAGTACCAATGGGGCTAGAGTCAGTGAGTCTTTCCACTGGACCACCAACTATTCTTTATAAGCTTGCATCTGACGTTATTTTTAACCCTTAGAATGGACACAAGTATGAAAAGGAAAATAATAGAGTGGGAATTGAACCAGGACCATAGGGTCTAGAGTAGGTGAGTCCTTTCAATGGACCACCAACTCTTCTTTGGAAACTTGCATCTGACGTTTTTTTAAACCCTTAGAATGGACACAGGTAAGGAAAAGGAAAAGAATAGAGTGGGAATCGAACCCAGGACCATAGGGTCCAGAGTCAGTGAGTCCTTCCACTGCACCACCAACTACCTTTAGAAACTTGCATCTGACGTTAATTTAAACACTTAGAATGGACACAGGTAATGAAAAGAAAAAGGAATAGAGTGGGGATTGAACCCATGACCATAGGCTCTGGAGTCAGTGAGTCCTTCCAATGGACTACCAACACTTCTTTGGAAACTTCCATATGATGTTAATTTAAAGCCTTAGAATGGACACAGGAAATTAAAAAGAAAGAGAACACATAAGTGAATCGAACCCAGGACCATAGGGTCTAGAGTCAGTGAGTCTTTCCACTGGACCACCAACTCTCCTTTGAAAACTTGCATCCGACGTTAATTTAAACATTTAGAATGGACACAGGTAATGAAAAGGAAAACAAATAGAGTGGGACTCGAACCCAGGACCATCGGGTCCAGAGTCAGTTAGTCCTTCCACTGGACCACCAACTCTTCTTTGGATTCTTTTCCATCTGACGTTAATTTAAACACTTAGAATGGACACAGGTAATGAAAAAGAAAAGAATAGAGTGGGAATCGAACCCAAGACCATAGGGTCCAGAGTCAGTGAGTCCTGCCACTGGACCACCAACTCTTCATTGGAATCTTGCATCTGACGTTAATTAAAACACTTAGAATGGACACAGGTAATGACAAGGAAAAAATAGAGCGGGAATCGAACCCGGGACCACAGGGTCAAGAGTCAGTGAGTCCTTCCACTGCACCACCAACTATCTTTAGAAACTTGCACCTGACGTTATTTTAAGCCCTTAGAATGGACACAGGTAATGCAAAGGAAAAGAACAATTAGGGGAATTGAACCCAGTACCATTGGTGCTAGAGTCAGTGAGTCTTTCCACTGGACCACCAACTATTCTTTATAAGCTTGCATCTGACGTTATTTTTAACCCTTAGAATGGACACAAGTATGAAAAGGAAAATAATAGAGTGGGATTTGAACCAGGACCATAGGGTCTAGAGTAGGTGAGTCCTTTCAATGGACCACCAACTCTTCTTTGAAAACTTGCATCTGACGTTAATTTAAACATTTAGAATGGACACAGGTAATGAAAAGGAAAAGGAATAGAGTGGGGATTGAACCAGGACCATAGGGTCTAGAGTAGGTGAGTCCTTTCAATGGACCACCAACTCTTCTTTGGAAACTTGCATCTGACGTTTTTTTAAACCCTTAGAATGGACACAGGTAAGGAAAAGGAAAAGAATAGAGTGGGAATCGAACCCAGGACCATAGGGTCCAGAGTCAGTGAGTCCTTCCACTGCACCACCAACTACCTTTAGAAACTTGCATCTGACGTTAATTTAAACACTTAGAATGGACACAGGTAATGAAAAGAAAAAGGAATAGAGTGGGGATTGAACCCATGACCATAGGCTCTGGAGTCAGTGAGTCCTTCCAATGGACTACCAACACTTCTTTGGAAACTTCCATATGATGTTAATTTAAAGCCTTAGAATGGACACAGGAAATTAAAAAGAAAGAGAACACATAAGTGAATCGAACCCAGGACCATAGGGTCTAGAGTCAGTGAGTCTTTCCACTGGACCACCAACTCTCCTTTGAAAACTTGCATCCGACGTTAATTTAAACATTTAGAATGGACACAGGTAATGAAAAGGAAAACAAATAGAGTGGGACTCGAACCCAGGACCAACGGGTCCAGAGTCAGTTAGTCCTTCCACTGGACCACCAACTCTTCTTTGGATTCTTTTCCATCTGACGTTAATTTAAACACTTAGAATGGACACAGGTAATGAAAAAGAAAATAATAGAGTGGGAATCGAACCCAAGACCATAGGGTCCAGAGTCAGTGAGTCCTGCCACTGGACCACCAACTCTTCATTGGAATCTTGCATCTGACGTTAATTAAAACACTTAGAATGGACACAGGTAATGACAAGGAAAAAATAGAGCGGGAATCGAACCCGGGACCACAGGGTCAAGAGTCAGTGAGTCCTTCCACTGCACCACCAACTATCTTTAGAAACTTGCACCTGACGTTATTTTAAGCCCTTAGAATGGACACAGGTAATGCAAAGGAAAAGAACAATTAGGGGAATTGAACCCAGTACCATTGGTGCTAGAGTCAGTGAGTCTTTCCACTGGACCACCAACTATTCTTTATAAGCTTGCATCTGACGTTATTTTTAACCCTTAGAATGGACACAAGTATGAAAAGGAAAATAATAGAGTGGGATTTGAACCAGGACCATAGGGTCTAGAGTAGGTGAGTCCTTTCAATGGACCACCAACTCTTCTTTGAAAACTTGCATCTGACGTTAATTTAAACATTTAGAATGGACACAGGTAATGAAAAGGAAAAGGAATAGAGTGGGGATTGAACCCATGACCATAGGCTCTGGAGTCAGTGAGTCCTTCCAATGGACTACCAACTCTTCTTTGGATTATTTTCCATCTAACGTTAATTTAAACATTTAGAATGGACACAGGTAATAAAAAGGAAAAAAAAAGAGTGGGAATCGAACCCAGGACCATAGGGTACAGAGTCAGTGAGTCCTTCCACTGGACCACCAACTCTTCTTTGGATTCTTTTCCATCTAACGTTAATTTAAACATTTAGAATGGACACAGGTAATAAAAAGGGAAAAAAAAGAGTGGGAATCGAACCCAGGACCATAGGGTACAGAGTCAGTGAGTCCTTCCACTGGACCACCAACTCTTCTTTGGATTCTTTTCCATCTGACGTTAATTTAAACACTTAGAATGTACACAGGTAATGAAAAAGAAAAGAATAGAGTGGGAATCGAACCCAGGACCATAGGGTCTAGAGTCAGTGAGTCCTGCCACTGGACCACCAACTCTTCTTTGGAATCTTGCATCTGACGTTAATTTAAACACTTAGAATGGACACAGGTAATGAAAAGGAAAAAATAGAGTGGGAATCGAACCCAGGACCATAGGGTCCAGAGTCAGTGAGTCTTTCCACTGGACCACCAACTCTTCTTTGGAAACTTGCATCTGACGTTAATTTAAAGCCTTCGAATGGACACAGGTAATGAAAAGGAAAAAATAGAGTGGGAATCGAACCCAGGACCATAGGGTACAGAGTCAGTGAGTCCTTCCACTGCACCACCAACTATCTTTAGAAACTTGCATCTGACGTTATTTTAAGCCCTTAGAATGGACACTGGTAATGAAAAGAAAAAGGAATAGAGCGGGGATTGAACCCAGGACCATAGGGTCCAGAGTCAGTGAGTCCTTCCACTGCACCACCAACTATCTTTAGAAACTTGCATCTGACGTTATTTTAAGCCCTTAGAATGGACACTGGTAATGAAAAGAAAAAGGAATAGAGCGGGGATTGAACCCATGACCATAGGCTCTGGAGTCAGTGAGTCCTTCCAATGGACCACCAACTCTTCTTTGGAAACTTCCATATGACGTTAATTTAAACATTTAGAATGGACACAGGAAATTAAAAAGAAAAAAACACATAAGGGAATCGAACCCAGGACCATAGGGTCTAGAGTCAGTGAGTCTTTCCACTGGACCACCAACTCTTCTTTGAAAACTTGCATCTGACGTTAATTTAAACATTTAGAATGGACACAGGTAATGAACAGGAAAAAATAGAGTGGGAATCGAACCCAGGACCATAGGGTACAGAGTCAGTGAGTCCTTCCACTGGACCACCAACACTTCTTTGGATTGTTTTCCATCTGACGTTAATTTAAACATTTAGAATGGACACAGGTAATGAAAAGGACAAAATAGAGTGGGAATCGAACCTAGGACCATAGGGTACAGAGTCAGTGAGTCCTTCCACTGGACCACCAACTCTTCTTTGGATTCTTTTCCATCTGACGTTAATTTAAACATTTAGAATGGACACAGGTAATGAAAAGGAAAAAATAGAGTGGGAATCGAACCCAGGACCATAGGGTACAGAGTCAGTGAGTCCTTGCAGTGGACCACCAACACTTCTTTGGATTGTTTTCCATCTGACGTTAATTTAAACACTTAGAATGTACACAGGTAATGAAAAGGAACAAATAGAGTGGGAATCGAACCCAGGACCATAGGGTACAGAGTCAGTGAGTCCTTCCAGTCGACCACCAACTATCTTTAGAAACTTGCATCTGACGTTAATTTAAACACTTAGAATGGACACAGGTAATGCAAAGGAAAAGAACAATTAGGGGAATTGAACCGAGTACCATTGGGGCTAGAGTCAGTGAGTCTTTCCACTGGACCACCAACTATTCATTGCGAGAACAGGCCCACACTATTACATCCCTGAAAGTATTTCAAAGTGAATGGATCTTCTTGAAATTCTCAGAATCAATTAGTGAATAGTATAGCTTGATGACACATAATTTTCAAACGAGTTCCCTATTTTATGATCGATTTATTCAAAGTCAAAGTCGTCTCAAACGTTTGGGGCTCATTGTACCCAATACTACCTATACAGTCACCACGCAAGCTGCCTGCGAGAACAGGCCCACACTATTACATCCCTGAAAGTATCTCAAAGAGAATGGATCTTCTTGAAATTCTCAGAATCAATTAGTGAATATTATAGCTTGATGACACATAATTTTCAAACGAGTTCCCTATTTTATGATCGATTTATTCAAAGTCAAAGTCGTCTCAAACGTTTGGGGCTCATTGTACCCAATACTACCTATACAGTCACCACGCAAGCTGCCTGCGAGAACAGGCCCACACTATTACATCCCTGAAAGTATCTCAAAGAGAATGGATCTTCTTGAAATTCTCAGAATCAATTAGTGAAAATTATAGCTTGATGACACATAATTTTCAAACGAGTTCCCTATTTTATGATTGATTTATTCAAAGTCAAAGTCGTCTCAAACGTTTGGGGCTCATTGTACCCAATACTGCCTTTACAGTCACCACGCACGCAGCCTGCGAGAACAGGCCCCCACTATTACATTCCTGAAAGTATTTCAAAGTGAATGGATCTTCTTGAAATTCTCAGAATCAATTAGTGAATAGTATAGCTTGATGACACATAATTTTCAAACGAGTTCCCTATTTTATGATTGATTTATTCAAAGTCAAAGTCGTCTCAAACGTTTGGGGCTCATTGTTCCCAATACTACCTATACAGTCACCACGCAAGCTGCCTGCGAGAACAGGCCCACACTATTACATCCCTGAAAGTATCTCAAAGTGAATGGATATTCTTGAAATTCTCAGAATCAATTAGTGAATAGTATAGCTTGATGACACATAATTTTCAAACGAGTTCCCTATGTTATGATCGATTTATTCAAAGTCAAAGTCGTCTCAAACGTTTGGGGCTCATTGTACCCAATACTACCTATACAGTCACCACGCAGGCTGCCTGTGAGAACAGGCCCACACTATTACATCCCTGAAAGTATCTCAAAGTGAATGGATCTTCTTGAAATTCTCAGAATCAATAAGTGAATAGTATAGCTTGATGACACATAATTTTCAAACGAGTTCCCTATTTTATGATCGATTTATTCAAAGTCAAAGTCGTCTCAAACGTTTGGGGCTCATTGTTCCCAATACTACCTATACAGTCACCACGCAGGCTGCCTGCGAGAACAGGCCCACACTATTACATCCCTGAAAGTATCTCAAAGTGAATGGATCTTCTTGAAATTCTCAGAATCAATTAGTGAATAGTATAGCTTGATGACACATAATTTTCAAACGAGTTCCCTATTTTATGATCGATTTATTAAAAGTCAAAGTCGTCTCAAACGTTTGGAGCTCATTGTACCCAATACTACCTATACAGTCACCACGCAGGCTGCCTGCGAGAACAGGCCCACACTATTACATCCCTGAAAGTATTTCAAAGTGAATGGATCTTCTTGAAATTCTCAGAATCAGTTAGTTAATAGTATAGCTTGATGACACATAATTTTCAAACGAGTTCCCTATGTTATGATCGATTTATTCAAAGTCAAAGTCGTCTCAAACGTTTGGGACTCATTGTACCCAATGCTGCCTTTACAGTCACCACGCAGGCTGCCTGCGAGAACAGGCCCCCACTATTACATTCCTGAAAGTATTTCAAAGTGAATGGATCTTCTTGAAATTCTCAGAATCAATTAGTGAATAGTATAGCTTGATGACACATAATTTTCAAACGAGTTCTCTATTTTATGATCGATTTATTCAAAGTCAAAGTCGTCTCAAACGTTTGGGGCTCATTGTACCCAATACTACCTATACAGTCACCACGCAAGCTGCCTGCGAGAACAGGCCCACACTATTACATCCCTGAAAGTATCTCAAAGAGAATGGATCTTCTTGAAATTCTCAGAATCAATTAGTGAATATTATAGCTTGATGACACATAATTTTCAAACGAGTTCCCTATTTTATGATCGATTTATTCAAAGTCAAAGTCGTCTCAAACGTTTGGGGCTCATTGTACCCAATACTACCTGTACAGTCACCACGCAAGCTGCCTGCGAGAACAGGCCCACACTATTACATCCCTGAAAGTATCTCAAAGAGAATGGATTTTCTTGAAATTCTCAGAATCAATTAGTGAATATTATAGCTTGATGACACATAATTTTCAAACGAGTTCCCTATTTTATGATCGATTTATTCAAAGTCAATGTCGTCTCAAACGTTTGGGGCTCATTGTACCCAATGCTGCCTTTACAGTCACCACGCAGGCAGCCTGCGAGAACAGG
The DNA here is from genome assembly GCA_037783415.1 of Leptasterias polaris. Lineage (NCBI taxonomy): Eukaryota > Metazoa > Echinodermata > Asteroidea > Forcipulatida > Asteriidae > Leptasterias > Leptasterias polaris. The sequence continues at coordinate 206,418 of JAZGTN010000020.1, forward strand.
CCCCCACTATTACATCCCTGAAAGTATCTCAAAGTGAATGGATCTTCTTGAAATTCTCATAATCAATTAGTGAATATTATAGCTTGATGACACATACTTTTCAAACGAGTTCCCTATTTTATGATCGATTTATTCAAAGTCAAAGTCGTCTCAAACGTTTGGGGCTCATTGTACCCAATACTACCTATACAGTCACCACGCAGGCTGCCTGCGAGAACAGGCCCACACTATTACATCCCTGAAAGTATTTCAAAGTGAATGGATCTTCTTGAAATTCTCAGAATCAATTAGTGAATAGTATAGACGATGTGACCTCTGTTTACCTTCAAACCGCCCTCTGTTGACAAGTCTGTTGTCCAAGTCATGTTCCGCCGGGCAAAAAGACGCGTAGTCATGGTAATATTGCGTGTACTTTCTAGCTGGCTGTCAAGTACACAAAGGTTTTGCCCGGCGACATGCGCGCGCATCATGTTATGATTTTCAAATGACGTCAGAGGTCACATCGTCTATAGCTTGATGACACATAATTTTCAAACGAGTTCCCTATGTTATGATCGATTTATTCAAAGTCAAAGTCGTCTCAAACGTTTGGGGCTCATTGTACCCAATGCTGCCTTTACAGTCACCACGCAGGCTGCCTGCGAGAACAGGCCCCCACTATTACATTCCTGAAAGTATTTCAAAGTGAATGGATCTTCTTGAAATTCTCAGAATCAATTAGTGAATAGTATAGCTTGATGACACATAATTTTCAAACGAGTTCTCTAATTTATGATCGATTTATTCAAAGTCAAAGTCGTCTCAAACGTTTGGGGCTCATTGTACCCAATACTACCTATACAGTCACCACGCAAGCTGCCTGCGAGAACAGGCCCACACTATTACATCCCTGAAAGTATCTCAAAGAGAATGGATCTTCTTGAAATTCTCAGAATCAATTAGTGAATATTATAGCTTGATGACACAAAATTTTCAAACGAGTTCCCTATTTTATGATCGATTTATTCAAAGTCAAAGTCGTCTCAAACGTTTGGGGCTCATTGTACCCAATACTACCTATACAGTCACCACGCAAGCTGCCTGCGAGAATAGGCCCACACTATTACATCCCTGAAAGTATCTCAAAGACAATGGATCTTCTTGAAATTCTCAGAATCAATTAGTGAATATTATAGCTTGATGACACATAATTTTCAAACGAGTTCCCTATTTTATGATCGATTTATTGAAAGTCAAAGTCGTCTCAAACGTTTGGGGCTCATTGTACCCAATACTACCTTTACAGTCACCACGCAGGCTGCCTGCGAGAACAGGCCCACACTATTACATCCCTGAAAGTATCTCAAAGTGAATGGATCTTCTTGAAATTCTCAGAATCAATTAGTGAATAGTATAGCTTGATGACACATAATTTTCAAACGAGTTCCCTATTTTATGATTGATTTATTCAAAGTCAAAGTCGTCTCAAACGTTTGGGGCTCATTGTTCCCAATACTACCTATACAGTCACCACGCAAGCTGCCTGCGAGAACAGGCCCACACTATTACATCCCTGAAAGTATCGCAAAGTGAATGGATCTTCTTGAAATTCTCAGAATCAATTAGTGAATAGAATAGCTTGATGACACATAATTTTCAAACGAGTTCCCTATTTTATGATCGATTTATTCAAAGTCAAAGTCGTCTCAAACGTTTGGGGCTCATTGTACCCAATACTACCTATACAGTCACCACGCAAGCTGCCTGCGAGAACAGGCCCACACTATTACATCCCTGAAAGTATCTCAAAGAGAATGGATCTTCTTGAAATTCTCAGAATCAATTAGTGAATATTATAGCTTGATGACACATAATTTTCAAACGAGTTCCCTATTTTATGATCGATTTATTCAAAGTCAAAGTCGTCTCAAACGTTTGGGGCTCATTGTACCCAATACTGCCTATACAGTCACCACGCAGGCTGCCTGCGAGAACAGGCCCCCACTATTACATTCCTGAAAGTATTTCGAAGTGAATGGATCTTCTTGAAATTCTCAGAATCAATTAGTGAATAGTATAGCTTGATGACACATAATTTTCAAACGAGTTCCCTATTTTATGATTGAATTATTCAAAGTCAAAGTCGTCTCAAACGTTTGGGGCTCATTTTTCCCAATACTACCTATACAGTCACAACGCAGGCTGCCTGCGAGAACAGGCCCACACTATTACATCCCTGAAAGTATCTCAAAGAGAATGGATCTTCTTGAAATTCTCAGAATCAATTAGTGAATATTATAGCTTGATGACACATAATTTTCAAACGAGTTCCCTATTTTATGATCGATTTATTCAAAGTCAAAGTCGTCTCAAACGTTTGGGGCTCATTGTACCCAATACTACCTTTACAGTCACCACGCAGGCTGCCTGCGAGAACAGGCCCACACTATTACATCCCTGAAAGTATCTCAAAGTGAATGGATCTTCTTGAAATTCTCAGAATCAATTAGTGAATAGTATAGCTTGATGACACATAATTTTCAAACGAGTTCCCTATTTTATGATTGATTTATTCAAAGTCAATGTCGTCTCAAACGTTTGGGGCTCATTGTTCCCAATACTACCTATACAGTCACCACGCAGGCTGCCTGCGAGAACAGGCCCACACTATTACATCCCTGAAAGTATCTCAAAGAGAATGGATCTTCTTGAAATTCTCAGAATCAATTAGTGAATATTATAGCTTGATGACACATAATTTTCAAACGAGTTCCCTATTTTATGATCGATTTATTCAAAGTAAAAGTCGTCTCAAACGTTTGGGGCTCATTGTACCCAATACTACCTATACAGTCACCACGCAAGCTGCCTGCGAGAATAGGCCCACACTATTACATCCCTGAAAGTATCTCAAAGACAATGGATCTTCTTGAAATTCTCAGAATCAATTAGTGAATATTATAGCTTGATGACACATAATTTTCAAACGAGTTCCCTATTTTATGATCGATTTATTGAAAGTCAAAGTCGTCTCAAACGTTTGGGGCTCATTGTACCCAATACTACCTTTACAGTCACCACGCAGGCTGCCTGCGAGAACAGGCCCACACTATTACATCCCTGAAAGTATCTCAAAGTGAATGGATCTTCTTGAAATTCTCAGAATCAATTAGTGAATAGTATAGCTTGATGACACATAATTTTCAAACGAGTTCCCTATTTTATGATTGATTTATTCAAAGTCAAAGTCGTCTCAAACGTTTGGGGCTCATTGTTCCCAATACTACCTATACAGTCACCACGCAAGCTGCCTGCGAGAACAGGCCCACACTATTACATCCCTGAAAGTATCGCAAAGTGAATGGATCTTCTTGAAATTCTCAGAATCAATTAGTGAATAGAATAGCTTGATGACACATAATTTTCAAACGAGTTCCCTATTTTATGATCGATTTATTCAAAGTCAAAGTCGTCTCAAACGTTTGGGGCTCATTGTACCCAATACTACCTATACAGTCACCACGCAAGCTGCCTGCGAGAACAGGCCCACACTATTACATCCCTGAAAGTATCTCAAAGAGAATGGATCTTCTTGAAATTCTCAGAATCAATTAGTGAATATTATAGCTTGATGACACATAATTTTCAAACGAGTTCCCTATTTTATGATCGATTTATTCAAAGTCAAAGTCGTCTCAAACGTTTGGGGCTCATTGTACCCAATACTGCCTATACAGTCACCACGCATGCTGCCTGCGAGAACAGGCCCCCACTATTACATTCCTGAAAGTATTTCAAAGTGAATGGATCTTCTTGAAATTCTCAGAATCAATTAGTGAATAGTATTATAGCTTGATGACACATAATTTTCAAACGAGTTCCCTATTTTATGATTGATTTATTCAAAGTCAAAGTCGTCTCAAACGTTTGGGGCTCATTGTTCCCAATACTACCTATACAGTCACCACGCAGGCTGCCTGCGAGAACAGGCCCACACTATTACATCCCTGAAAGTATCTCAAAATGAATGGATCTTCTTGAAATTCTTAGAATCAATTAGTGAATATTATAGCTTGATGACACATAATTTTCAAACGAGTTCCCTATTTTATGATCGATTTATTCAAAGTCAAAGTCGTCTCAAACGTTTGGGGCTCATTGTTCCCAATACTACCTATACAGTCACCACGCAGGCTGCCTGCGAGAACAGGCCCACACTATTACATCCCTGAAAGTATCTCAAAGTGAATGGATCTTCTTGAAATTCTCAGAATCAATTAGTGAATATTATAGCTTGATGACACATAGTTTTCAAACGAGTTCCCTATTTTATGATCGATTTATTCAAAGTCAAAGTCGTCTCAAACGTTTGGGGCTCATTGTACCCAATACTACCTATACAGTCACCACGCAAGCTGCCTGCGAGAACAGGCCCACACTATTACATCCCTGAAAGTATCTCAAAGAGAATAGATCTTCTTGAAATTCTCAGAATCAATTAGTGAATATTATAGCTTGATGACACATAATTTTCAAACGAGTTCCCTATTTTATGATTGATTTATTCAAAGTCAAAGTCGTCTCAAACGTTTGGGGCTCATTGTTCCCAATACTACCTATACAGTCACCACGCAGGCTGCCTGCGAGAACAGGCCCACACTATTACATCCCTGAAAGTATCTCAAAGTGAATGGATCTTCTTGAATTTCTCAGAATCAATTAGTGAATATTATAGCTTGATGACACATAGTTTTCAAACGAGTTCCCTATTTTATGATCGATTTATTCAAAGTCAAAGTCGTCTCAAACGTTTGGGGCTCATTGTACCCAATACTACCTATACAGTCACCACGCAAGCTGCCTGCGAGAACAGGCCCACACTATTACATCCCTGAAAGTATCTCAAAGAGAATGGATCTTCTTGAAATTCTCAGAATCAATTAGTGAATATTATAGCTTGATGACACATAATTTTCAAACGAGTTCCCTATTTTATGATCGATTTATTCAAAGTCAAAGACGTCTCAAACGTTTGGGGCTCATTGTACCCAATACTACCTATACAGTCACCACGCAGGCTGCCTGCGAGAACAGGCCCACACTATTACATCCCTGAAAGTATTTCAAAGTGAATGGATCTTCTTGAAATTCTCAGAATCAATTAGTGAATAGTATAGCTTGATGACACATAATTTTCAAACGAGTTCCCTATGTTATGATCGATTTATTCAAAGTCAAAGTCGTCTCAAACGTTTGGGGCTCATTGTACCAAATACTACCTATACAGTCACCACGCAGGCTGCCTGCGAGAACAGGACCACACTATTACATCCCTGAAAGTATCTCAAAGTGAATGGATCTTCTTGAAATTCTCAGAATCAATTAGTGAATATTATAGCTTGATTACACATAATTTACAAACGAGTTCCCTATTTTATGATCGATTTATTCAAAGTCAAAGTCGTCTCAAACGTTTGGGGCTCATTGTACCCAATACTACCTTTACAGTCACCACGCAAGCTGCCTGCGAGAACAGGCCCACACTATTACATCCCTGAAAGTATCTCAAAGAGAATGGATCTTCTTGAAATTCTCAGAATCAATTAGTGAATATTATAGCTTGATGACACATAATTTTCAAACGAGTTCCCTATTTTATGATCGATTTATTCAAAGTCAAAGTCGTCTCAAACGTTTGGGGCTCATTGTACCCAATACTGCCTATACAGTCACCACGCAGGCTGCCTGCGAGAACAGGCCCCCACTATTACATTCCTGAAAGTATTTCAAAGTAAATGGATCTTCTTGAAATTCTCAGATTCAATTAGTGAATAGTATAGCTTGATGACACATAATTTTCAAACGAGTTCCCTATTTTATGATTGATTTATTCAAAGTCAAAGTCGTCTCAAACGTTTGGGGCTCATTGTTCCCAATACTACCTATACAGTCACCACGCAGGCTGCCTGCGAGAACAGGCCCACACTATTACATCCCTGAAAGTATCTCAAAGTGAATGGATCTTCTTGAAATTCTCAGAATCAATTAGTGAATATTATAGCTTGATGACACATAATTTTCAAACGAGTTCCCTATTTTATGATCGATTTATTCAAAGTCAAAGTCGTCTCAAACGTTTGGGGCTCATTGTTCCCAATACTACCTATACAGTCACCACGCAGGCTGCCTGCGAGAACAGGCCCACACTATTACATCCCTGAAAGTATCTCAAAGTGAATGGATCTTCTTGAAATTCTCAGAATCAATTAGTGAATATTATAGCTTGATGACACATAGTTTTCAAACGAGTTCCCTATTTTATGATCGATTTATTCAAAGTCAAAGTCGTCTCAAACGTTTGGGGCTCATTGTACCCAATACTGCCTATACAGTCACCACGCAGGCTGCCTGCGAGAACAGGCCCCCACTATTACATTCCTGAAAGTATTTCAAAGTAAATGGATCTTCTTGAAATTCTCAGATTCAATTAGTGAATAGTATAGCTTGATGACACATAATTTTCAAACGAGTTCCCTATTTTATGATTGATTTATTCAAAGTCAAAGTCGTCTCAAACGTTTGGGGCTCATTGTTCCCAATACTACCTATACAGTCACCACGCAGGCTGCCTGCGAGAACAGGCCCACACTATTACATCCCTGAAAGTATCTCAAAGTGAATGGATCTTCTTGAAATTCTCAGAATCAATTAGTGAATATTATAGCTTGATGACACATAATTTTCAAACGAGTTCCCTATTTTATGATCGATTTATTCAAAGTCAAAGTCGTCTCAAACGTTTGGGGCTCATTGTTCCCAATACTACCTATACAGTCACCACGCAGGCTGCCTGCGAGAACAGGCCCACACTATTACATCCCTGAAAGTATCTCAAAGTGAATGGATCTTCTTGAAATTCTCAGAATCAATTAGTGAATATTATAGCTTGATGACACATAGTTTTCAAACGAGTTCCCTATTTTATGATCGATTTATTCAAAGTCAAAGTCGTCTCAAACGTTTGGGGCTCATTGTTCCCAATACTACCTATACAGTCACCACGCAGGCTGCCTGCGAGAACAGGCCCACACTATTACATTCCTGAAAGTATTTCAAAGTGAATGGATCTTCTTGAAATTCTCAGAATCACTTAGTGAATAGTATAGCTTGATGACACATAATTTTCAAACGAGTTTCCTATTTTATGATCGATTAATTCAAAGTCAAAGTCAAAGTCGTCTCAAACGTTTGGGGCTCATTGTACCCAATACTACCTATACAGTCACCACGCAAGCTGCCTGCGAGAATAGGCCCACACTATTACATCCCTGAAAGTATCTCAAAGACAATGGATCTTCTTGAAATTCTCAGAATCAATTAGTGAATATTATAGCTTGATGACACATAATTTTCAAACGAGTTCCCTATTTTATGATCGATTTATTGAAAGTCAAAGTCGTCTCAAACGTTTGGGGCTCATTGTACCCAATACTACCTTTACAGTCACCACGCAGGCTGCCTGCGAGAACAGGCCCACACTATTACATCCCTGAAAGTATCTCAAAGTGAATGGATCTTCTTGAAATTCTCAGAATCAATTAGCGAATAGTATAGCTTGATGACACATAATTTTCAAACGAGTTCCCTATTTTATGATTGATTTATTCAAAGTCAAAGTCGTCTCAAACGTTTGGGGCTCATTGTTCCCAATACTACCTATACAGTCACCACGCAAGCTGCCTGCGAGAACAGGCCCACACTATTACATCCCTGAAAGTATCGCAAAGTGAATGGATCTTCTTGAAATTCTCAGAATCAATTAGTGAATAGAATAGCTTGATGACACATAATTTTCAAACGAGTTCCCTATTTTATGATCGATTTATTCAAAGTCAAAGTCGTCTCAAACGTTTGGGGCTCATTGTACCCAATACTACCTATACAGTCACCACGCAGGCTGCCTGCGAGAACAAGCCCACACTATTACATCCCTGAAAGTATTTCAAAGTGAATGGATCTTCTTGAAATTCTCAGAATCAATTAGTGAATAGTATAGCTTGATGACACATAATTTTCAAACGAGTTCCCTATTTTATGATCGATTTATTCAAAGTCAAAGTCGTCTCAAACGTTTGGGGCTCATTGTACCCAATACTACCTTTACAGTCACCACGCAGGCTGCCTGCGAGAACAGGCCCACACTATTACATCCCTGAAAGTATCTCAAAGTGAATGGATCTTCTTGAAATTCTCAGAATCAATTAGTGAATAGTATAGCTTGATGACACATAATTTTCAAACGAGTTCCCTATTTTATGATTGATTTATTCAAAGTCAAAGTCGTCTCAAACGTTTGGGGCTCATTGTTCCCAATACTACCTATACAGTCACCACGCAGGCTGCCTGCGAGAACAGGCCCACACTATTACATCCCTGAAAGTATCTCAAAGAGAATGGATCTTCTTGAAATTCTCAGAATCAATTAGTGAATATTATAGCTTGATGACACATAATTTTCAAACGAGTTCCCTATTTTATGATCGATTTATTCAAAGTCAAAGTCGTCTCAAACGTTTGGGGCTCATTGTACCCAATACTACCTATACAGTCACCACGCAAGCTGCCTGCGAGAATAGGCCCACACTATTACATCCCTGAAAGTATCTCAAAGACAATGGATCTTCTTGAAATTCTCAGAATCAATTAGTGAATATTATAGCTTGATGACACATAATTTTCAAACGAGTTCCCTATTTTATGATCGATTTATTGAAAGTCAAAGTCGTCTCAAACGTTTGGGGCTCATTGTACCCAATACTACCTTTACAGTCACCACGCAGGCTGCCTGCGAGAACAGGCCCACACTATTACATCCCTGAAAGTATCTCAAAGTGAATGGATCTTCTTGAAATTCTCAGAATCAATTAGTGAATAGTATAGCTTGATGACACATAATTTTCAAACGAGTTCCCTATTTTATGATTGATTTATTCAAAGTCAAAGTCGTCTCAAACGTTTGGGGCTCATTGTTCCCAATACTACCTATACAGTCACCACGCAAGCTGCCTGCGAGAACAGGCCCACACTATTACATCCCTGAAAGTATCGCAAAGTGAATGGATCTTCTTGAAATTCTCAGAATCAATTAGTGAATAGAATAGCTTGATGACACATAATTTTCAAACGAGTTCCCTATTTTATGATCGATTTATTCAAAGTCAAAGTCGTCTCAAACGTTTGGGGCTCATTGTACCCAATACTACCTATACAGTCACCACGCAAGCTGCCTGCGAGAATAGGCCCACTCTATTACATCCCTGAAAGTATCTCAAAGACAATGGATCTTCTTGAAATTCTCAGAATCAATTAGTGAATATTATAGCTTGATGACACATAATTTTCAAACGAGTTCCCTATTTTATGATCGATTTATTGAAAGTCAAAGTCGTCTCAAACGTTTGGGGCTCATTGTACCCAATACTACCTTTACAGTCACCACGCAGGCTGCCTGCGAGAACAGGCCCACACTATTACATCCCTGAAAGTATCTCAAAGTGAATGGATCTTCTTGAAATTCTCAGAATCAATTAGTGAATAGTATAGCTTGATGACACATAATTTTCAAACGAGTTCCCTATTTTATGATTGATTTATTCAAAGTCAAAGTCGTCTCAAACGTTTGGGGCTCATTGTTCCCAATACTACCTATACAGTCACCACGCAAGCTGCCTGCGAGAACAGGCCCACACTATTACATCCCTGAAAGTATCGCAAAGTGAATGGATCTTCTTGAAATTCTCAGAATCAATTAGTGAATAGAATAGCTTGATGACACATAATTTTCAAACGAGTTCCCTATTTTATGATCGATTTATTCAAAGTCAAAGTCGTCTCAAACGTTTGGGGCTCATTGTACCCAATACTACCTATACAGTCACCACGCAAGCTGCCTGCGAGAACAGGCCCACACTATTACATCCCTGAAAGTATCTCAAAGAGAATGGATCTTCTTGAAATTCTCAGAATCAATTAGTGAATATTATAGCTTGATGACACATAATTTTCAAACGAGTTCCCTATTTTATGATCGATTTATTCAAAGTCAAAGTCGTCTCAAACGTTTGGGGCTCATTGTACCCAATACTGCCTATACAGTCACCACGCAGGCTGCCTGCGAGAACAGGCCCACACTATTACATTCCTGAAAGTATTTCGAAGTGAATGGATCTTCTTGAAATTCTCAGAATCAATTAGTGAATAGTATAGCTTGATGACACATAATTTTCAAACGAGTTCCCTATTTTATGATTGATTTATTCAAAGTCAAAGTCGTCTCAAACGTTTGGGGCTCATTTTTCCCAATACTACCTATACAGTCACCACGCAGGCTGCCTGCGAGAACAGGCCCACACTATTACATCCCTGAAAGTATCTCAAAGAGAATGGATCTTCTTGAAATTCTCAGAATCAATTAGTGAATATTATAGCTTGATGACACATAATTTTCAAACGAGTTCCCTATTTTATGATCGATTTATTCAAAGTCAAAGTCGTCTCAAACGTTTGGGGCTCATTGTACCCAATACTACCTTTACAGTCACCACGCAGGCTGCCTGCGAGAACAGGCCCACACTATTACATCCCTGAAAGTATCGCAAAGTGAATGGATCTTCTTGAAATTCTCAGAATCAATTAGTGAATAGAATAGCTTGATGACACATAATTTTCAAACGAGTTCCCTATTTTATGATCGATTTATTCAAAGTCAAAGTCGTCTCAAACGTTTGGGGCTCATTGTACCCAATACTACCTATACAGTCACCACGCAAGCTGCCTGCGAGAACAGGCCCACACTATTACATCCCTGAAAGTATCTCAAAGAGAATGGATCTTCTTGAAATTCTCAGAATCAATTAGTGAATATTATAGCTTGATGACACATAATTTTCAAACGAGTTCCCTATTTTATGATCGATTTATTCAAAGTCAAAGTCGTCTCAAACGTTTGGGGCTCATTGTACCCAATACTGCCTATACAGTCACCCCGCAGGCTGCCTGCGAGAACAGGCCCCCACTATTACATTCCTGAAAGTATTTCGAAGTGAATGGATCTTCTTGAAATTCTCAGAATCAATTAGTGAATAGTATAGCTTGATGACACATAATTTTCAAACGAGTTCCCTATTTTATGATTGATTTATTCAAAGTCAAAGTCGTCTCAAACGTTTGGGGCTCATTTTTCCCAATACTACCTATACAGTCACCACGCAGGCTGCCTGCGAGAACAGGCCCACACTATTACATCCCTGAAAGTATCTCAAAGTGAATGGATCTTCTTGAAATTCTCAGAATCAATTAGTGAATATTATAGCTTGATGACACATAATTTTCAAACGAGTTCCCTATTTTATGATCGATTTATTCAAAGTCAAAGTCGTCTCAAACGTTTGGGGCTCATTGTACCCAATACTACCTTTACAGTCACCACGCAGGCTGCCTGCGAGAACAGGCCCACACTATTACATCCCTGAAAGTATCTCAAAGAGAATGGATCTTCTTGAAATTCTCAGAATCAATTAGTGAATATTATAGCTTGATGACACATAATTTTCAAACGAGTTCCCTATTTTATGATCGATTTATTCAAAGTCAAAGTCGTCTCAAACGTTTGGGGCTCATTGTACCCAATACTACCTATACAGTCACCACGCAAGCTGCCTGCGAGAATAGGCCCACACTATTACATCCCTGAAAGTATCTCAAAGACAATGGATCTTCTTGAAATTCTCAGAATCAATTAGTGAATATTATAGCTTGATGACACATAATTTTCAAACGAGTTCCCTATTTTATGATCGATTTATTGAAAGTCAAAGTCGTCTCAAACGTTTGGGGCTCATTGTACCCAATACTACCTTTACAGTCACCACGCAGGCTGCCTGCGAGAACAGGCCCACACTATTACATCCCTGAAAGTATCTCAAAGTGAATGGATCTTCTTGAAATTCTCAGAATCAATTAGTGAATAGTATAGCTTGATGACACATAATTTTCAAACGAGTTCCCTATTTTATGATTGATTTATTCAAAGTCAAAGTCGTCTCAAACGTTTGGGGCTCATTGTTCCCAATACTACCTATACAGTCACCACGCAAGCTGCCTGCGAGAACAGGCCCACACTATTACATCCCTGAAAGTATCGCAAAGTGAATGGATCTTCTTGAAATTCTCAGAATCAATTAGTGAATAGAATAGCTTGATGACACATAATTTTCAAACGAGTTCCCTATTTTATGATCGATTTATTCAAAGTCAAAGTCGTCTCAAACGTTTGGGGCTCATTGTACCCAATACTACCTATACAGTCACCACGCAAGCTGCCTGCGAGAACAGGCCCACACTATTACATCCCTGAAAGTATCTCAAAGAGAATGGATCTTCTTGAAATTCTCAGAATCAATTAGTGAATATTATAGCTTGATGACACATAATTTTCAAACGAGTTCCCTATTTTATGATCGATTTATTCAAAGTCAAAGTCGTCTCAAACGTTTGGGGCTCATTGTACCCAATACTGCCTTTACAGTCACCACGCAGGCTGCCTGCGAGAACAGGCCCCCACTATTACATTCCTGAAAGTATTTCAAAGTGAATGGATCTTCTTGAAATTCTCAGAATCAATTAGTGAATAGTATAGCTTGATGACACATAATTTTCAAACGAGTTCCCTATTTTATGATTGATTTATTCAAAGTCAAAGTCGTCTCAAACGTTTGGGGCTCATTGTTCCCAATACTACCTATACAGTCACCACGCAGGCTGCCTGCGAGAACAGGCCCACACTATTACATCCCTGAAAGTATCTCAAAGTGAATGGATCTTCTTGAAATTCTTAGAATCAATTAGTGAATATTATAGCTTGATGACACATAATTTTCAAACGAGTTCCCTATTTTATGATCGATTTATTCAAAGTCAAAGTCGTCTCAAACGTTTGGGGCTCATTGTTCACAATACTACCTATACAGTCACCACGCAGGCTGCCTGCGAGAACAGGCCCACACTATTACATCCCTGAAAGTATCTCAAAGTGAATGGATCTTCTTGAAATTCTCAGAATCAATTAGTGAATATTATAGCTTGATGACACATAGTTTTCAAACGAGTTCCCTATTTTATGATCGATTTATTCAAAGTCAAAGTCGTCTCAAACGTTTGGGGCTCATTGTACCCAATACTACCTATACAGTCACCACGCAAGCTGCCTGCGAGAACAGGCCCACACTATTACATCCCTGAAAGTATCTCAAAGAGAATAGATCTTCTTGAAATTCTCAGAATCAATTAGTGAATATTATAGCTTGATGACACATAATTTTCAAACGAGTTCCCTATTTTATGATTGATTTATTCAAAGTCAAAGTCGTCTCAAACGTTTGGGGCTCATTGTTCCCAATACTACCTATACAGTCACCACGCAGGCTGCCTGCGAGAACAGGCCCACACTATTACATCCCTGAAAGTATCTCAAAGTGAATGGATCTTCTTGAATTTCTCAGAATCAATTAGTGAATATTATAGCTTGATGACACATAGTTTTCAAACGAGTTCCCTATTTTATGATCGATTTATTCAAAGTCAAAGTCGTCTCAAACGTTTGGGGCTCATTGTACCCAATACTACCTATACAGTCACCACGCAAGCTGCCTGCGAGAACAGGCCCACACTATTACATCCCTGAAAGTATCTCAAAGAGAATGGATCTTCTTGAAATTCTCAGAATCAATTAGTGAATATTATAGCTTGATGACACATAATTTTCAAACGAGTTCCCTATTTTATGATCGATTTATTCAAAGTCAAAGTCGTCTCAAACGTTTGGGGCTCATTGTACCCAATACTGCCTATACAGTCACCACGCAGGCTGCCTGCGAGAACAGGCCCCCACTATTACATTCCTGAAAGTATTTCAAAGTAAATGGATCTTCTTGAAATTCTCAGATTCAATTAGTGAATAGTATAGCTTGATGACACATAATTTTCAAACGAGTTCCCTATTTTATGATTGATTTATTCAAAGTCAAAGTCGTCTCAAACGTTTGGGGCTCATTGTTCCCAATACTACCTATACAGTCACCACGCAGGCTGCCTGCGAGAACAGGCCCACACTATTACATCCCTGAAAGTATCTCAAAGTGAATGGATCTTCTTGAAAATCTCAGAATCAATTAGTGAATATTATAGCTTGATGACACATAATTTTCAAACGAGTTCCCTATTTTATGATCGATTTATTCAAAGTCAAAGTCGTCTCAAACGTTTGGGGCTCATTGTTCCCAATACTACCTATACAGTCACCACGCAGGCTGCCTGCGAGAACAGGCCCACACTATTACATCCCTGAAAGTATCTCAAAGTGAATGGATCTTCTTGAAATTCTCAGAATCAATTAGTGAATATTATAGCTTGATGACACATAGTTTTCAAACGAGTTCCCTATTTTATGATCGATTTATTCAAAGTCAAAGTCGTCTCAAACGTTTGGGGCTCATTGTTCCCAATACTACCTATACAGTCACCACGCAAGCTGCCTGCGAGAACAGGCCCACACTATTACATCCCTGAAAGTATTTCAAAGTGAATGGATCTTCTTGAAATTCTCAGAATCACTTAGTGAATAGTATAGCTTGATGACACATAATTTTCAAACGAGTTTCCTATTTTATGATCGATTAATTCAAAGTCAAAGTCAAAGTCGTCTCAAACGTTTGGGGCTCATTGTAGCCAATACTACCTATACAGTCACCACGCAAGCTGCCTGCGAGAACAGGCCCACACTATTACATCCCTGAAAGTATCGCAAAGTGAATGGATCTTCTTGAAATTATCAGAATCAATTAGTGAATATTATAGCTTGATGACACATAATTTTCAAACGAGTTCCCTATTTTATGATCGATTTATTCAAAAACTCAATGTCGTCTCAAACGTTTGGGGCTCATTGTACCCAATACTACCTATACAGTCACCACGCAGGCTGCCTGCGAGAACAGGCCCACACTATTACATCCCTGAAAGTTTTTCAAAGTGAATGGATCTTCTTGAAATTCTCAGAATCAATTAGTGAATATTATAGCTTGATGACACATAATTTTCAAACGAGTTCCCTATTTTATGATCGATTTATTCAAAAAGTCAATGTCGTCTCAAACGTTTGGGGCTCATTGTACCCAATACTACCTATACAGTTACCACGCAGGCTGCCTGCGAGAACAGGCCCACACTATTACATCACTGAAAGTATCTCAAAATGAATGGATCTTCTTGAAATTCTCAGAATCAATTAGTGAATATTATTATAGCTTGTTGACACATAATTTCCAAACGAGTTCCCTATTTTATGATCGATTTATTCAAAAAGTCAATGTCGTCTCAAACGTTTGGGGCTCATTGTACCCAATACTACCTATACAGTCACCACGCAGGCTGCCTGCGAGAACAGGCCCACACTATTACATCACTGAAAGTATCTCAAAATGAATGGATCTTCTTGAAATTCTCAGAATCAATTAGTGAATATTATAGCTTGATGACACATAATTTTCAAACGAGTTCCCTATTTTATGATCGATTTATTCAAAGTCAAAGTCGTCTCAAACGTTTGGGGCTCATTGTACCCAATACTACCTATACAGTCACCACGCAAGCTGCCTGCGAGAATAGGCCCACACTATTACATCCCTGAAAGTATCTCAAAGACAATGGATCTTCTTGAAATTCTCAGAATCAATTAGTGAATATTATAGCTTGATGACACATAATTTTCAAACGAGTTCCCTATTTTATGATCGATTTATTGAAAGTCAAAGTCGTCTCAAACGTTTGGGGCTCATTGTACCCAATACTACCTTTACAGTCACCACGCAGGCTGCCTGCGAGAACAGGCCCACACTATTACATCCCTGAAAGTATCTCAAAGTGAATGGATCTTCTTGAAATTCTCAGAATCAATTAGTGAATAGTATAGCTTGATGACACATAATTTTCAAACGAGTTCCCTATTTTATGATTGATTTATTCAAAGTCAAAGTCGTCTCAAACGTTTGGGGCTCATTGTTCCCAATACTACCTATACAGTCACCACGCAAGCTGCCTGCGAGAACAGGCCCACACTATTACATCCCTGAAAGTATCGCAAAGTGAATGGATCTTCTTGAAATTCTCAGAATCAATTAGTGAATAGAATAGCTTGATGACACATAATTTTCAAACGAGTTCCCTATTTTATGATCGATTTATTCAAAGTCAAAGTCGTCTCAAACGTTTGGGGCTCATTGTACCCAATACTACCTATACAGTCACCACGCAAGCTGCCTGCGAGAACAGGCCCACACTATTACATCCCTGAAAGTATCTCAAAGAGAATGGATCTTCTTGAAATTCTCAGAATCAATTAGTGAATATTATAGCTTGATGACACATAATTTTCAAACGAGTTCCCTATTTTATGATCGATTTATTCAAAGTCAAAGTCGTCTCAAACGTTTGGGGCTCATTGTACCCAATACTGCCTTTACAGTCACCACGCAGGCTGCCTGCGAGAACAGGCCCCCACTATTACATTCCTGAAAGTATTTCAAAGTGAATGGATCTTCTTGAAATTCTCAGAATCAATTAGTGAATAGTATAGCTTGATGACACATAATTTTCAAACGAGTTCCCTATTTTATGATTGATTTATTCAAAGTCAAAGTCGTCTCAAACGTTTGGGGCTCATTGTTCCCAATACTACCTATACAGTCACCACGCAGGCTGCCTGCGAGAACAGGCCCACACTATTACATCCCTGAAAGTATCTCAAAGTGAATGGATCTTCTTGAAATTCTTAGAATCAATTAGTGAATATTATAGCTTGATGACACATAATTTTCAAACGAGTTCCCTATTTTATGATCGATTTATTCAAAGTCAAAGTCGTCTCAAACGTTTGGGGCTCATTGTACCCAATACTACCTATACAGTCACCACGCAAGCTGCCTGCGAGAACAGGCCCACACTATTACATCCCTGAAAGTATCTCAAAGAGAATAGATCTTCTTGAAATTCTCAGAATCAATTAGTGAATATTATAGCTTGATGACACATAATTTTCAAACGAGTTCCCTATTTTATGATTGATTTATTCAAAGTCAAAGTCGTCTCAAACGTTTGGGGCTCATTGTTCCCAATACTACCTATACAGTCACCACGCAGGCTGCCTGCGAGAACAGGCCCACACTATTACATCCCTGAAAGTATCTCAAAGTGAATGGATCTTCTTGAATTTCTCAGAATCAATTAGTGAATATTATAGCTTGATGACACATAGTTTTCAAACGAGTTCCCTATTTTATGATCGATTTATTCAAAGTCAAAGTCGTCTCAAACGTTTGGGGCTCATTGTACCCAATACTACCTATACAGTCACCACGCAAGCTGCCTGCGAGAACAGGCCCACACTATTACATCCCTGAAAGTATCTCAAAGAGAATGGATCTTCTTGAAATTCTCAGAATCAATTAGTGAATATTATAGCTTGATGACACATAATTTTCAAACGAGTTCCCTATTTTATGATCGATTTATTCAAAGTCAAAGTCGTCTCAAACGTTTGGGGCTCATTGTACCCAATACTGCCTATACAGTCACCACGCAGGCTGCCTGCGAGAACAGGCCCCCACTATTACATTCCTGAAAGTATTTCAAAGTAAATGGATCTTCTTGAAATTCTCAGATTCAATTAGTGAATAGTATAGCTTGATGACACATAATTTTCAAACGAGTTCCCTATTTTATGATTGATTTATTCAAAGTCAAAGTCGTCTCAAACGTTTGGGGCTCATTGTTCCCAATACTACCTATACAGTCACCACGCAGGCTGCCTGCGAGAACAGGCCCACACTATTACATCCCTGAAAGTATCTCAAAGTGAATGGATCTTCTTGAAAATCTCAGAATCAATTAGTGAATATTATAGCTTGATGACACATAATTTTCAAACGAGTTCCCTATTTTATGATCGATTTATTCAAAGTCAAAGTCGTCTCAAACGTTTGGGGCTCATTGTTCCCAATACTACCTATACAGTCACCACGCAGGCTGCCTGCGAGAACAGGCCCACACTATTACATCCCTGAAAGTATCTCAAAGTGAATGGATCTTCTTGAAATTCTCAGAATCAATTAGTGAATATTATAGCTTGATGACACATAGTTTTCAAACGAGTTCCCTATTTTATGATCGATTTATTCAAAGTCAAAGTCGTCTCAAACGTTTGGGGCTCATTGTTCCCAATACTACCTATACAGTCACCACGCAAGCTGCCTGCGAGAACAGGCCCACACTATTACATCCCTGAAAGTATTTCAAAGTGAATGGATCTTCTTGAAATTCTCAGAATCACTTAGTGAATAGTATAGCTTGATGACACATAATTTTCAAACGAGTTTCCTATTTTATGATCGATTAATTCAAAGTCAAAGTCAAAGTCGTCTCAAACGTTTGGGGCTCATTGTAGCCAATACTACCTATACAGTCACAACGCAAGCTGCCTGCGAGAACAGGCCCACACTATTACATCCCTGAAAGTATCGCAAAGTGAATGGATCTTCTTGAAATTATCAGAATCAATTAGTGAATATTATAGCTTGATGACACATAATTTTCAAACGAGTTCCCTATTTTATGATCGATTTATTCAAAAAGTCAATGTCGTCTCAAACGTTTGGGGCTCATTGTACCCAATACTACCTATACAGTCACCACGCAGGCTGCCTGCGAGAACAGGCCCACACTATTACATCCCTGAAAGTTTTTCAAAGTGAATGGATCTTCTTGAAATTCTCAGAATCAATTAGTGAATATTATAGCTTGATGACACATAATTTTCAAACGAGTTCCCTATTTTATGATCGATTTATTCAAAAAGTCAATGTCGTCTCAAACGTTTGGGGCTCATTGTACCCAAAACTACCTATACAGTTACCACGCAGGCTGCCTGCGAGAACAGGCCCACACTATTACATCACTGAAAGTATCTCAAAATGAATGGATCTTCTTGAAATTCTCAGAATCAATTAGTGAATATTATTATAGCTTGTTGACACATAATTTCCAAACGAGTTCCCTATTTTATGATCGATTTATTCAAAAAGTCAATGTCGTCTCAAACGTTTGGGGCTCATTGTACCCAATACTACCTTTACAGTCACCACGCAGGCTGCCTGCGAGAACAGGCCCACACTATGACATCCCTGAAAGTATCTCAAAGACAATGGATCTTCTTGAAATTCTCAGAATCAATTAGTGAATATTATAGCTTGATGACACATAATTTTCAAACGAGTTCCCTATTTTATGATCGATTTATTGAAAGTCAAAGTCGTCTCAAACGTTTGGGGCTCATTGTACCCAATACTACCTTTACAGTCACCACGCAGGCTGCCTGCGAGAACAGGCCCACACTATTACATCCCTGAAAGTATCTCAAAGTGAATGGATCTTCTTGAAATTCTCAGAATCAATTAGTGAATAGTATAGCTTGATGACACATAATTTTCAAACGAGTTCCCTATTTTATGATTGATTTATTCAAAGTCAAAGTCGTCTCAAACGTTTGGGGCTCATTGTTCCCAATACTACCTATACAGTCACCACGCAAGCTGCCTGCGAGAACAGGCCCACACTATTACATCCCTGAAAGTATCGCAAAGTGAATGGATCTTCTTGAAATTCTCAGAATCAATTAGTGAATAGAATAGCTTGATGACACATAATTTTCAAACGAGTTCCCTATTTTATGATCGATTTATTCAAAGTCAAAGTCGTCTCAAACGTTTGGGGCTCATTGTACCCAATACTACCTATACAGTCACCACGCAAGCTGCCTGCGAGAACAGGCCCACACTATTACATCCCTGAAAGTATCTCAAAGAGAATGGATCTTCTTGAAATTCTCAGAATCAATTAGTGAATATTATAGCTTGATGACACATAATTTTCAAACGAGTTCCCTATTTTATGATCGATTTATTCAAAGTCAAAGTCGTCTCAAACGTTTGGGGCTCATTGTACCCAATACTGCCTTTACAGTCACCACGCAGGCTGCCTGCGAGAACAGGCCCCCACTATTACATTCCTGAAAGTATTTCAAAGTGAATGGATCTTCTTGAAATTCTCAGAATCAATTAGTGAATAGTATAGCTTGATGACACATAATTTTCAAACGAGTTCCCTATTTTATGATTGATTTATTCAAAGTCAAAGTCGTCTCAAACGTTTGGGGCTCATTGTTCCCAATACTACCTATACAGTCACCACGCAGGCTGCCTGCGAGAACAGGCCCACACTATTACATCCCTGAAAGTATCTCAAAGTGAATGGATCTTCTTGAAATTCTTAGAATCAATTAGTGAATATTATAGCTTGATGACACATAATTTTCAAACGAGTTCCCTATTTTATGATCGATTTATTCAAAGTCAAAGTCGTCTCAAACGTTTGGGGCTCATTGTTCACAATACTACCTATACAGTCACCACGCAGGCTGCCTGCGAGAACAGGCCCACACTATTACATCCCTGAAAGTATCTCAAAGTGAATGGATCTTCTTGAAATTCTCAGAATCAATTAGTGAATATTATAGCTTGATGACACATAGTTTTCAAACGAGTTCCCTATTTTATGATCGATTTATTCAAAGTCAAAGTCGTCTCAAACGTTTGGGGCTCATTGTACCCAATACTACCTATACAGTCACCACGCAAGCTGCCTGCGAGAACAGGCCCACACTATTACATCCCTGAAAGTATCTCAAAGAGAATAGATCTTCTTGAAATTCTCAGAATCAATTAGTGAATATTATAGCTTGATGACACATAATTTTCAAACGAGTTCCCTATTTTATGATTGATTTATTCAAAGTCAAAGTCGTCTCAAACGTTTGGGGCTCATTGTTCCCAATACTACCTATACAGTCACCACGCAGGCTGCCTGCGAGAACAGGCCCACACTATTACATCCCTGAAAGTATCTCAAAGTGAATGGATCTTCTTGAATTTCTCAGAATCAATTAGTGAATATTATAGCTTGATGACACATAGTTTTCAAACGAGTTCCCTATTTTATGATCGATTTATTCAAAGTCAAAGTCGTCTCAAACGTTTGGGGCTCATTGTACCCAATACTACCTATACAGTCACCACGCAAGCTGCCTGCGAGAACAGGCCCACACTATTACATCCCTGAAAGTATCTCAAAGAGAATGGATCTTCTTGAAATTCTCAGAATCAATTAGTGAATATTATAGCTTGATGACACATAATTTTCAAACGAGTTCCCTATTTTATGATCGATTTATTCAAAGTCAAAGTCGTCTCAAACGTTTGGGGCTCATTGTACCCAATACTGCCTATACAGTCACCACGCAGGCTGCCTGCGAGAACAGGCCCCCACTATTACATTCCTGAAAGTATTTCAAAGTAAATGGATCTTCTTGAAATTCTCAGATTCAATTAGTGAATAGTATAGCTTGATGACACATAATTTTCAAACGAGTTCCCTATTTTATGATTGATTTATTCAAAGTCAAAGTCGTCTCAAACGTTTGGGGCTCATTGTTCCCAATACTACCTATACAGTCACCACGCAGGCTGCCTGCGAGAACAGGCCCACACTATTACATCCCTGAAAGTATCTCAAAGTGAATGGATCTTCTTGAAAATCTCAGAATCAATTAGTGAATATTATAGCTTGATGACACATAATTTTCAAACGAGTTCCCTATTTTATGATCGATTTATTCAAAGTCAAAGTCGTCTCAAACGTTTTGGGCTCATTGTTCCCAATACTACCTATACAGTCACCACGCAGGCTGCCTGCGAGAACAGGCCCACACTATTACATCCCTGAAAGTATCTCAAAGTGAATGGATCTTCTTGAAATTCTCAGAATCAATTAGTGAATATTATAGCTTGATGACACATAGTTTTCAAACGAGTTCCCTATTTTATGATCGATTTATTCAAAGTCAAAGTCGTCTCAAACGTTTGGGGCTCATTGTTCCCAATACTACCTATACAGTCACCACGCAAGCTGCCTGCGAGAACAGTCCCACACTATTACATCCCTGAAAGTATTTCAAAGTGAATGGATCTTCTTGAAATTCTCAGAATCACTTAGTGAATAGTATAGCTTGATGACACATAATTTTCAAACGAGTTTCCTATTTTATGATCGATTAATTCAAAGTCAAAGTCAAAGTCGTCTCAAACGTTTGGGGCTCATTGTAGCCAATACTACCTATACAGTCACCACGCAAGCTGCCTGCGAGAACAGGCCCACACTATTACATCCCTGAAAGTATCGCAAAGTGAATGGATCTTCTTGAAATTATCAGAATCAATTAGTGAATATTATAGCTTGATGACACTTAATTTTCAAACGAGTTCCCTATTTTATGATCGATTTATTCAAAAAGTCAATGTCGTCTCAAACGTTTGGGGCTCATTGTACCCAATACTACCTATACAGTCACCACGCAGGCTGCCTGCGAGAACAGGCCCACACTATTACATCCCTGAAAGTTTTTCAAAGTGAATGGATCTTCTTGAAATTCTCAGAATCAATTAGTGAATATTATAGCTTGATGACACATAATTTTCAAACGAGTTCCCTATTTTATGATCGATTTATTCAAAAAGTCAATGTCGTCTCAAACGTTTGGGGCTCTTTGTACCCAATACTACCTATACAGTTACCACGCAGGCTGCCTGCGAGAACAGGCCCACACTATTACATCACTGAAAGTATCTCAAAATGAATGGATCTTCTTGAAATTCTCAGAATCAATTAGTGAATATTATTATAGCTTGTTGACACATAATTTCCAAACGAGTTCCCTATTTTATGATCGATTTATTCAAAAAGTCAATGTCGTCTCAAACGTTTGGGGCTCATTGTACCCAATACTACCTATACAGTCACCACGCAGGCTGCCTGCGAGAACAGGCCCACACTATTACATCACTGAAAGTATCTCAAAATGAATGGATCTTCTTGAAATTCTCAGAATCAATTAGTGAATATTATTATAGCTTGATGACACATAATTTTCAAACGAGTTCCCTATTTTATGATCGATTTATTCAAAGTCAATGTCGTCTCAAACGTTTGGGGCTCATTGTACCCAATACTACCTATACAGTCACCACGCAGGCTGCCTGCGAGAACAGGCCCACACTATTACATCCCTGAAAGTATCTCAAAGTGAATGGATCTTCTTGAAAATCTCAGAATCAATTAGTGAATATTATAGCTTGATGACACATAATTTTCAAACGAGTTCCCTATTTTATGATCGATTTATTCAAAGTCAAAGTCGTCTCAAACGTTTGGGGCTCATTGTTCCCAATACTACCTATACAGTCACCACGCAGGCTGCCTGCGAGAACAGGCCCACACTATTACATCCCTGAAAGTATCTCAAAGTGAATGGATCTTCTTGAAATTCTCAGAATCAATTAGTGAATATTATAGCTTGATGACACATAATTTTCAAACGAGTTCCCTATTTTATGATCGATTTATTCAAAGTCAAAGTCGTCTCAAACGTTTGGGGCTCATTGTACCCAATACTACCTATACAGTCACCACTCAGGCTGCCTGCGAGAACAGGCCCACACTATTACATCCCTCAAAGTATTTCAAAGTGAATGGATCTTCTTGAAATTCTCAGAATCACTTAGTGAATAGTATAGCTTGATGACACATAATTTTCAAACGAGTTTCCTATTTTATGATCGATTTATTCAAAGTCAAAGTCGTCTCAAACGTTTGGGGCTCATTGTACCCAATACTACCTATACAGTCACCACGCAAGCTGCCTGCGAGAACAGGCCCACACTATTACATCCCTGAAAGTATCTCAAAATGAATGGATCTTCTTGAAATTCTCAGAATCAATTAGTGATTATTACAGCTTGATGACACATAATTTCCAAACAAGTTCCCTATTTTATGATCGATTTATTCAAAAAGTCAATGTCGTCTCAAACGTTTGGGGCTCATTGTACCCAATACTACCTATACAGTCACCACGCAGGCTGCCTGCGAGAACAAGCCCACACTATTACATCCCTGAAAGTATTTCAAAGTGAATGGATCTTCTTGAAATTCTCAGAATCAATTAGTGAATATTATAGCTTGATGACACATAATTTTCAAACGAGTTCCCTATTTTATGATCGATTTATTCAAAGTCAAAGTCGTCTCAAACGTTTGGGGCTCATTGTACACAATACTACCTATACAGTCACCACGCAAGCTGCCTGCAAGAACAGGCCCCACTATTACATCCCTGAAAGTATCTCAAAGTAAATTAATCTTCTTGAATTTCTCAGAATCAGTTTGTGAATAGCATAGCTTGATGACACATAATTTTCCAACGAGTTCTTTATTTTATGACCGATTTATTCAAAGTCAAAGTTGTCTCAAACGTTTGGTGCTCATTGTACACAATACTACCTATACAGTCACCACGCAAGCTGCCTAAGAGAACAGGCCCCCACTATTACATCCCTTAAAGTATCTCAAAATAAATTAATCTTCTTGAAATTCTCAGAATCAGTTTGTGAATAGCATAGCTTCATGACACTTAATTTTCAAACGAGTTCCCTAATTTATGACCGATTTATTCAAAGTCAAAGTCGTCTTAAACGTTTGAGGCTCATTGCACACAATACTACCTATGCAGTCACCACGCAAGCTGCCTACGAGAACAGGCCCCCACTATTACATCCCTGAAAGTATCTCAAAATGAATGACTCTTCTTGAAATTCTCAGAATCAGTTTGTGAATAGCATAGCTTGATGACACATAATTTTCAAACGAGTTCCCTATTTTATGACCGATTTATTCAAGGTCAAAGTCGTCTCAAACGTTTGGGGCTCATTGCACACAATACTACCTATACAGTCACCACGCAAGCTGCCTGCGAGAACAGGCATACACTATCACATCCCTGAAAGTATCTCAAAGTGAATGAATCTTCTTGAAATTCTCAGAATCAGTTTGTGAATAGCATAGCTTCGTGACACTTAAATTTTCAAACGAGTTCCCTATTTTATGACCGATTTATTCAAAGTCAAAGTCGTCTTAAACGTTTGTGGCTCATTGCACACAATACTACCTATGCAGTCACCACGCAAGCTGCCTACGAGAACAGGCCCACACTATTACATCCCTGAAAGTATCTCAAAGTGAATTAATCTTCTTGAAATTCTCAGAATCAGTTTGTGAATAGCATAGCTTGATGACACATAATTTTCCAACGAGTTCTTTATTTTATGACCGATTTATTCAAAGTCAAAGTTGTCTCAAACGTTTGGTGCTCATTGTACACAATACTACCTATACAGTCACCACGCAAGCTGCCTAAGAGAACAGGCCCCCACTATTACATCCCTTAAAGTATCTCAAAATAAATTAATCTTCTTGAAATTCTCAGAATCAGTTTGTGAATAGCATAGCTTCATGACACTTAATTTTCAAACGAGTTCCCTAATTTATGACCGATTTATTCAAAGTCAAAGTCGTCTTAAACGTTTGAGGCTCATTGCACACAATACTACCTATACAGTCACCACGCAAGCTGCCTACGAGAACAGGCCCCCACTATTACATCCCTGAAAGTATCTCAAAATGAATGACTCTTCTTGAAATTCTCAGAATCAGTTTGTGATTAGCATAGCTTGATGACACATAATTTTCAAACGAGTTCCCTATTTTATGATCGATTTATTCAAAGTCAAAGTCGTCTCAAACGTTTGGGGCTCATTGTTCCCAATACTACCTATACAGTCACCACGCAGGCTGCCTGCGAGAACAGGCCCACACTATTACATCCCTGAAAGTATCTCAAAGAGAATGGATCTTCTTGAAATTCTCAGAATCAATTAGTGAATATTATAGCTTGATGACACATAATTTTCAAACGAGTTCCCTATTTTATGATCGATTTATTCAAAGTCAAAGTCGTCTCAAACGTTTGGGGCTCATTGTACCCAATACTACCTATACAGTCACCACTCAGGCTGCCTGCGAGAACAGGCCCACACTATTACATCCCTCAAAGTATTTCAAAGTGAATGGATCTTCTTGAAATTCTCAGAATCACTTAGTGAATAGTATAGCTTGATGACACATAATTTTCAAACGAGTTTCCTATTTTATGATCGATTTATTCAAAGTCAAAGTCGTCTCAAACGTTTGGGGCTCATTGTACCCAATACTACCTATACAGTCACTACGCAAGCTGCCTGCGAGAACAGGCCCACACTATTACATCCCTGAAAGTATCTCAAAATGAATGGATCTTCTTGAAATTCTCAGAATCAATTAGTGATTATTACAGCTTGATGACACATAATTTCCAAACAAGTTCCCTATTTTATGATCGATTTATTCAAAAAGTCAATGTCGTCTCAAACGTTTGGGGCTCATTGTACCCAATACTACCTATACAGTCACCACGCAGGCTGCCTGCGAGAACAAGCCCACACTATTACATCCCTGAAAGTATTTCAAAGTGAATGGATCTTCTTGAAATTCTCAGAATCAATTAGTGAATATTATAGCTTGATGACACATAATTTTCAAACGAGTTCCCTATTTTATGATCGATTTATTCAAAGTCAAAGTCGTCTCAAACGTTTGGGGCTCATTGTACACAATACTACCTATACAGTCACCACGCAAGCTGCCTGCAAGAACAGGCCCCACTATTACATCCCTGAAAGTATCTCAAAGTAAATTAATCTTCTTGAATTTCTCAGAATCAGTTTGTGAATAGCATAGCTTGATGACACATAATTTTCCAACGAGTTCTTTATTTTATGACCGATTTATTCAAAGTCAAAGTTGTCTCAAACGTTTGGTGCTCATTGTACACAATACTACCTATACAGTCACCACGCAAGCTGCCTAAGAGAACAGGCCCCCACTATTACATCCCTTAAAGTATCTCAAAATAAATTAATCTTCTTGAAATTCTCAGAATCAGTTTGTGAATAGCATAGCTTCATGACACTTAATTTTCAAACGAGTTCCCTAATTTATGACCGATTTATTCAAAGTCAAAGCCGTCTTAAACGTTTGAGGCTCATTGCACACAATACTACCTATGCAGTCACCACGCAAGCTGCCTACGAGAACAGGCCCCCACTATTACATCCCTGAAAGTATCTCAAAATGAATGACTCTTCTTGAAATTCTCAGAATCAGTTTGTGAATAGCATAGCTTGATGACACATAATTTTCAAACGAGTTCCCTATTTTATGACCGATTTATTCAAGGTCAAAGTCGTCTCAAACGTTTGGGGCTCATTGCACACAATACTACCTATACAGTCACCACGCAAGCTGCCTGCGAGAACAGGCCTACACTATCACATCCCTGAAAGTATCTCAAAGTGAATGAATCTTCTTGAAATTCTCAGAATCAGTTTGTGAATAGCATAGCTTCATGACACTTAAATTTTCAAACGAGTTCCCTATTTTATGACCGATTTATTCAAAGTCAAAGTCGTCTTAAACGTTTGTGGCTCATTGCACACAATACTACCTATGCAGTCACCACGCAAGCTGCCTACGAGAACAGGCCCACACTATTACATCCCTGAAAGTATCTCAAAGTGAATTAATCTTCTTGAAATTCTCAGAATCAGTTTGTGAATAGCATAGCTTGATGACACATAATTTTCCAACGAGTTCTTTATTTTATGACCGATTTATTCAAAGTCAAAGTTGTCTCAAACGTTTGGTGCTCATTGTACACAATACTACCTATACAGTCACCACGCAAGCTGCCTAAGAGAACAGGCCCCTACTATTACATCCCTTAAAGTATCTCAAAATAAATTAATCTTCTTGAAATTCTCAGAATCAGTTTGTGAATAGCATAGCTTCATGACACTTAATTTTCAAACGAGTTCCCTAATTTATGACCGATTTATTCAAAGTCAAAGTCGTCTTAAACGTTTGAGGCTCATTGCACACAATACTACCTATACAGTCACCACGCAAGCTGCCTACGAGAACAGGCCCCCACTATTACATCCCTGAAAGTATCTCAAAATGAATGACTCTTCTTGAAATTCTCAGAATCAGTTTGTGATTAGCATAGCTTGATGACACATAATTTTCAAACGAGTTCCCTATTTTATGACCGATTTATTCAAGGTCAAAGTCGTCTCAAACGTTTGGGGCTCATTGCACACAATACTACCTATACAGTCACCACGCAAGCTGCCTGCGAGAACAGGCCCACACTAACACATCCATGAAAGTATCTCAAAGTGAATGAATCTTCTTGAAATTCTCAGAATCAATTAGTGATTAGTATAGCTTGATGACACATAATTTTCAAACGAGTTCCCTATTTTATGAATTATTTATTCAAAGTCAAAGTCGTCAAAAACGTTTGGGGCTCATTGTACACAATACTACCTATACAGTCACCACGCAAGCTGCCTACGAGAACAGGCCCCCACTATTACATCCCTGAAAGTATCTCAAAGTGAATTAATCTTCTTGAAATCTCAGAATCAGTTTGTGAATAAAATAGCTTGATGACACATAATTTTCAAACGAGTTCCCTATTTTATGACCGATCTATTCAAAGTCAAAGTCGTCAAAAACGTTTGGTGCTCATTGTACACAATACTACCTATACAGTCACCACGCAAGCTGCCTAAGAGAACAGGCCCCCACTATTACATCCCTTAAAGTATCTCAAAATAAATTAATCTTCTTGAAATTCTCAGAATCAGTTTGTGAATAGCATAGCTTCATGACACATATTTTTCAAACGAGTTCCCTAATTTATGACCGATTTATTGAAAGTCAAAGTCGTCTCAAACGTTTGTGGCTCATTGCACACAATACTACCTATACAGTCACCACGCAAGCTGCCTAAGAGAACAGGCCCCCACTATTACATCCCTTAAAGTATCTCAAAATAAATTAATCTTCTTGAAATTCTCAGAATCAGTTTGTGAATAGCATAGCTTCATGACACATATTTTTCAAACGAGTTCCCTAATTTATGACCGATTTATTGAAAGTCAAAGTCGTCTTAAACGTTTGAGGCTCATTGCACACAATACTACCTATGCAGTCACCACGCAAGCTGCCTACGAGAACAGGCCCCCACTATTACATCCCTGAAAGTATCTCAAAATGAATGAATCTTCTTGAAATTCTCAGAATCAGTTTGTGAATAGCATAGCTTGATGACACATAATTTTCAAACGAGTTCCCTATTTTATGACCGATTTATTCAAGGTCAAAGTCGTCTCAAACGTTTGGGGCTCATTGCACACAATACTACCTATACAGTCACCACGCAAGCTGCCTGCGAGAACAGGCCCACACTATCACATCCCTGAAAGTATCTCAAAGTGAATGAATCTTCTTGAAATTCTCAGAATCAATTAGTGAATAGTATAGCTTGATGACACATAATTTTCCAACGAGTTCCCTAATTTATGACCGATTTATTCAAAGTCAAAGTCGTCTTAAACGTTTGTGGCTCATTGCACACAATACTACCTATACAGTCACCACGCAAGCTGCCTAAGAGAACAGGCCCCCACTATTACATCCCTGAAAGTATCTCAAAGTGAATGAATCTTCTTCAAATTCTCAGAATCAATTAGTGAATAGTATAGCTTGATGACACATAATTTTCAAACGAGTTCCCTATTTTATGAATTATTTATTCAAGGTCAAAGTCGTCTCAAACTTTTTGGGCTCATTGCGCACAATACTACCTATACAGTCACCACGCAAGCTGCCTGCGAGAAAAGGCCCCCACTATTACATCCCTGAAAGTATCTCAAAGTGAATGAATCTTCCTGAAATTCTCAGAATCAATTAGTGAATAGTATAGCTTGATGACACATAATTTTCAAACGAGTTCCTTATTTTATGACCGTTTTATTCAAAGTCAAAGTCGTCAAAAACGTTTGGGGCTCATTGTACACAATACTACCTATACAGTCACCACGCAAGCTGCCTACGAGAACAGGCCCCCACTATTACATCCCTGAAAGTATCACTGTTGTGGAGTTGTTGAGGAAACATGTCAAAAGAAATAAACTTTTTTACTAATCTGTTATGCCTTTTTTTTTATCAGCTGTACAAGTACAGTAGGGCTATCTACAAGTATAGTAAACAGGTTGACATTTAATTACACTTTTTCACATTTCTCATTTTTTTTAAATACATTTTTCCTTAAAGTTGTCTCTAAAATGTTAAAATCATGCTATTTTTCTTCATTAAATATTGCTGGAGGAACAAAGTTAGAACCTGGTGCACTTTAAAAAAAATTAAAATACTTTTTTTTTATTTATTTTTTGGTCTCGACGTTTCGAACAGTATACTCTGCTCGTCTTCAGGAGAATGCTGGACTGCTGGTGGTGTTGCAGCTTAAGTAGAGCTTGTGGGGTTCACTTTTGGGCGGGAAGTTTCCAAGTTGTTGTTGACCGGTGATGCATGGTAGTTGGCTGCTGGCTGGATGTGTGTGCGTTGGAGTGTGTCAGTGTTGTGGTGAGCTGCTGCTGGGAGGACTGGCTTGAGTAGAGGTGACCAGATGTCATTGATGAAAAACCCGATGTCTTGTGCAACCGTGTTGTGTGCCTTGATCTCGATCGCTTCCCTGACTCTGCGTTGGTGCCAGAACTTGACCGGTGCGATGAGCTTGGCTTGCTTCCATTTGATGAGATGATCTTGTTCTTGTGAATGTTTGATGATTGCGGATTTGTCCAGGTGTCCCAGTCTGCCGTGTGCTTTATGTTCCTTGATTCTTGTTGATACGTTACTCCTCGCACGATTCCAGTGAAAGACATCATCCAGTCCACCGAACCAGCACTCAAGCATCTAGACAAGACAGCCGCCAATCAAGTCCGTATCCAGATACTGCAAACCCTCCAGAACGCCAAGCTACCAAGACCCAACACAAGCAAGCAAGAGAATGCCGCCATCCGAGCTCTCCATCAAGACCAGTCCATCCACATCATGTCAGCCGACAAGGGCAATGCCACTGTGGTCATGACGACCACTGATTATGACCAAAAGGTGACTGATATCCTGTCGACTGACACATACAAACGCCTGTCAAGAAACCCCATCCCGGCCATCGAACGCAAGATCACCAACCAACTCCGGTCTCTCTACCAGTCCCAAGTCATCGACGCACCTACATACCGCCACCTCAAGCCCTCTACATCCTCCTGCCCACGATTCTTCGGTCAACCCAAGATACACAAGCCTCATGTTCCCCTCCGCCCCATCGTGGCGTCCAGGGGCTCACCAACCTACAACACGGCCAGATATCTCACCAAGATCCTCCACCCACTGGTCGGCCTCACACAGCACCACATCACCAACTCCAGCCAGTTCGTCAACATCATCAAGGACATCCACCTCAATCAATCTGACATTCTCGTCAGTTTTGACGTAGTCTCGCTGTTCACCAACATACCAACAAAAGAAGCATGCTACATCGCCACACAACGCCTTCAAGCTGATCCTACCATGACAGACCGCACAAGCCTCACTCCTGAACAAGTCCAAGATCTCCTCATCACCTGCGTCTCATCATCTAGCTTCCGGTGGAGGGACCAGTTCTATGAACAAACCTCTGGGGCCGCCATGGGATCTCCTCTATCCCCGGTCCTGGCAGATTTGTTCATGGAAGAGTTTGAACTGGACACCATCGAGAATGCTGATCTTCGCCCCAACCTCTGGCTCCGCTACGTCGATGACACCTTTGTGGTTTGGCCCCACGGCAAGACAGCACTCGACGAGTTCCTCCAACACCTCAACAACCAGCATCCTCTCATCAAATTCACCATGGAACAAGAAGAGCACAACACCATCTCCTTCCTAGATGTTCAAGTCACAAGAAGAGCGGATGGCACCCTCGCCCACACCGTACACCGCAAACCAACCCACACTGACCGGTATCTACACAGCTCTTCATTTCATCATCCACGCTTCAAGTCTGCCGTCCAGAACACCTTGGTCCGCCGTGCATTCAACATATGCGACCAAGACAGCTTGAAGCAGGAACTCCATCACATCCAGAGATCGCTACGACTCAACGGATACAAGACCTTCAACCTCAACCAGCCCAAGCCAAGCCTACCAGCAGAACGTCCAGATTTCAAGGCAACCATCACTCTCCCTTACATCGGCCTCACATCACACAAGCTACAACGGATCTTCAGCCAAGCCCAAGTCAAGACTTTCCACACAGCACCGAACAAGATTCAAGCATCCCTTCATACACACAAGGACAAGCAAGACACCCAAGCCAAGGCCGGCGTTTACCGCATTCCTTGTGAATGTGGTAAAGTATACATCGGGGAAACCGGCCGTAACGTATCAACAAGAATCAAGGAACATAAAGCACACGGCAGACTGGGACACCTGGACAAATCCGCAATCATCAAACATTCACAAGAACAAGATCATCTCATCAAATGGAAGCAAGCCAAGCTCATCGCACCGGTCAAGTTCTGGCACCAACGCAGAGTCAGGGAAGCGATCGAGATCAAGGCACACAACACGGTTGCACAAGACATCGGGTTTTTCATCAATGACATCTGGTCACCTCTACTCAAGCCAGTCCTCCCAGCAGCAGCTCACCACAACACTGACACACTCCAACGCACACACATCCAGCCAGCAGCCAACTACCATGCATCACCGGTCAACAACAACTTGGAAACTTCCCGCCCAAAAGTGAACCCCACAAGCTCTACTTAAGCTGCAACACCACCAGCAGTCCAGCATTCTCCTGAAGACGAGCAGAGTATACTGTTCGAAACGTCGAGACCAAACCGGCTCTTTTCAGAGCCAACACTCCTCCCAAAAGAGATTATACACATGGTTGTACCCGCAAGTTCACTACTATTTACATTCAAAGTTATAGTTACTTCTAACAGGAAGCTTGCTGTAGCACCATGATGCTTGGTGGGAACAATGGCTGGCAGGGCTGTCACAATGGAGTTGGTCGGGCGTGCAGTGAATGATGCAGTTGGCTTGGAAGACTGCTTGAAGATGGAGAAAATCTAAGTGAAAATCACTCAAAATTTCCCTTTTCCCTGCTGTAAATCCGTGATTAAAGTAACCTGGTTGATCAGTAGGCAATACTCTATCACATGACACACAATTTGGACTACTTTGAGGGCTGAGAACAGCAGCATTGAAGACAAGAGCGAGAGCCCAACAAAGGGCTTGTAGACTGGTCGCCATATTACTGATGACCTTTTTGATTGGTTTGTTTGTTTGTATTTCTGTCAAGGGAACTCGGCAAACTCCCATCAGGGGATGTAAACGTCAAGCTGGCAACAGCCAATCTCACTCATACAAACGTTGGTTAAATGTCTAGCCCAGGTTGGACTCCTCCAATGCAACGAACACCGACATCCTACCAGGGCTAGTTTAATATCTATAATTTATGAGTAGCACAAATCAATAAGTTGTGATTCAGTAAGACTAGATTACAAAACTTATTCTAGTCGTTGTGAAATCAGTGGTAGCTTGGTAGGACTGGAACCCGCAACCTTTTGATTTCAAGTCCTGCAGTCTCGCTAGCCACTGGACTGCTGTGACCACGCCGTGTTGTGGAACTGGTCAAAACAACTACAAACTAGATCGGACTGCCATGCAGTCACGACAAAACTTGCTACCAACAGCTGTTCTTTATACAATTTCAACAAAAAGATAAACGTAAACAACCTTTAAACCATTTCCATAAATTAAAATGTAAAAAATGAAGAGAGAACTCTGTACTTACCAGAGTTTTGTGATGAAAACATTTCAATTTGAAAACATACACGTCGTAAGCAGACGACAGCTCAATGTTATTGTGCAATGTGTTCTGGGTATCCATACTACGCATGTGCAGAAAGTTGTCCAAAGTGCACGGGGGCGCCCCTACCTTGTAAACAACTATAAAACAAGAACTGTCTATTTATTTTGTTGTATAGTTTGAATCTCTCTTTTTTCAAAACCATTAACTGTTTTCTCACCATATAGGCCATCGTTCTTATATTGTCTGTTTTTGTTGAAATTTCCCCCCCCAAAAAAAAAAATAAATAAAACCAATGAAACAAAAATATTAATCACAAACACTTTTCTACAGAAGCGTGTAGGACATCATAATATTGCCTAAAAACAAATTCACGGTTTACTATTTCGCCCGGGCGATTTACCATGGCGACCGATTTTTGTCTTTTCACTCACAATATTATTCACTTATTTTTGATTTTGGTAAAAGTGGTACTGATGTGTCACGTGATAGTGTTAATTTTTTTTTAAATGAATGTTAAAATAATATGATCACCATATCTGGGGACCA
Source organism: Leptasterias polaris (assembly GCA_037783415.1). Taxonomy (NCBI): domain Eukaryota; kingdom Metazoa; phylum Echinodermata; class Asteroidea; order Forcipulatida; family Asteriidae; genus Leptasterias; species Leptasterias polaris. Next base: position 240,862 of record JAZGTN010000020.1, read on the forward strand.
TCTTGGATTTAGTGTTATTTGGCCTGTATTTCGGGGCTCAAAATGAATAATTATCGTCAACCAAGCATCAACGATTATTGCGTCCCGACGATGACCCAGTGTCTGAAAATATTCATAGCATTATTTGAACAAAAAATTAGAAAATATAGCATTTTGAAAAAAGAGAAATTAATGCAAACAATATTTTCTTGATCCCCCGCAAAAATGCAAAAAAAATACCGAAATGCCCCCAAAAATCTGTTGTGATCATTTTGTAGAAATTTGAATGGACATTTCATGGCAAGTACAACTCCGTATGGTTAATCAGGGTAGTAACTTATAAAGCCGTAAATTTAGAGCGCTAGTAGAACGCCACGTGCAACTTGCCGTTCTAAAAATAGTGTTTGTTGACTACACGAGTTGCTAAATCGCCCGGGCGAAATACAGAGGGCTAGTGCGTCAAACATTCGTCAACTGTCGTTTAGCATGTGCTATCTAAACAACGGTGCATTGCTTGGCTGTTATTGACGCACGTACTGACGCACTACTTCGATGGTCGTTACTTACCAACAGAGGGCGCTATCCGAGGTCTAATAGTGCGTCGACATTCGTCAACTGTCGTGTAGCATGTGCTATCTAAACAACGGAGCATTGCTTGACTGCTGTTGACGCACGCACTGACGCACTACTTGGGTGGTCGATAAGTACCAACAGAGGGCGTCCTTCAACATTATGACAACTCTAATTTGTAATAATGGCTACGTCCGTCTATCAGGTAACAAAACATTTTTGTTATATTTCATTGATACTTTAAAAATCTGGTATGTTTGTTCGTGATTGTGGTTTTGGAAAAGTTTCCGGAGCACGCCACCACCTTCTGGACGTTTTTTGTTTTTGTTTTTTTACCAATATACACCCGAGGATTCATTCTATCGATAGGGTTAGTACCCCAAAATGTAAAATAAATAGTTTTCATAGGGGACCGATTTAAAAATATATTCTCCCCTGTCCGGTTTTCGATGTAGTATGCCTTTTTCTTTGAATTGAAAAAAAATTAAAATATTCCATAATCAACTGATGCCCTAATTACCTTCCTTTGTTTATAAGAAGTATGCAAACATATATTAAAACGTGATGGACATTGAAACTTTCACACCACGCACCGATCTTCGATGACTTCAATAGCGTCCCATTTGTTTTGAGTTTGACCTGTTTTCGATGCAAACAAGAAAATATGGTGTCCGGGTGAAGCCATACGTGGAAGAAACATCTGCAGTGACTACATACAAAACTTACAAGTGTTCTGTGAGACTTAGTGTATGACTCTATAGCCAGCAGTTTTCTTCATTTTTTTCAACATATTTTTTATTTAGTTTTAAAAATAACCATGGTATTTTTCAAAAACTTTTAAAAAAATTAAAAAATGTAAATAATTCTTGGCTTTGAAATCTTATTTTTATTTAGTTTTGTGTCTTTTTATGTTTCTTAACATTTATAATAAAGCATATAAATAAACAGTGATAATCGAATCACAAAGCTGATGTTTAAATTTTAATATTAATAACAAAAATGAGTGTTACAAAAAAAAATTATCCAGACTATTTAGAAAATGATATAAGGCACGTGGCTTCTTTAAGCCTCTGTATTTTTCCCCCCAGAATGCTCAGCAGAATGTTCAGTCACATGATTTGATCATCGTGAATTGTGAATTGAAAAAGTGTTTGATGAAATTTTTTCGGTGGGGAAATTTTTTTTTTATGGCCCCGACAGTATGACATATTTTTGTACCTTGCAGAAATGCCTAAAATACCACAACTTTTTGCATTTACAAGTGCAACTAACCAGTGGAGCCTTACATGTTTCTAAGTTTTGGTCAAATGAGAGGAGACTCTTTGCTTGGCAAGTCAAACCACAAAAATTGTATCTAGGGACTGTTTACATCGCGCACAGAGAGGTAAAAGATTTGCCTCGATTTCAGGGGCGTCCTACGATACAAGTCATGGGTAAGTTCATGTTCATAAGGGCAATATCGGGCTATTATTTCCCTTTTTTGAATCATCCTTCAATGAGGGTATGTTCATCATCAGAGGCCACTATAGCTGGCTTACCCATTCCATAAATCAACAAGTCCTGGTGAATTTTCCAATGCTCATGAACGATGACCGACTCATTGGAGTATTGCACATTACCCGGCCGGACACACACACAGCAGGAAAACAAAAACAAAATGGTGTTTATTTTCGATGAAGCTTTTGCGATTTTCTGACGCCTTTTTAAGGCCTTTAGAATTGTTCAATTTTCCTGTTTTTTGCTGTATATATTCAGTTAACCCATCTTGACAGGTAAGACTAAATTTTAGAGTAATCGGCCAGATATTGAGGGAGCTAGAGTGGTGGCGTGCTGCGGAATTTTAGCCGTGGTTTTTGAAAAGAGGGCCGAGATTTCTCTCATGAGTTTAGCAAACACCAAGATTTGGAACGACAATACCAAGATTTAATAAATTAAGAGGAATTCCGGAGTCAGTGAGGTGACCGTGTGCACGGACGAACATCATTAAACATGCATGTCATGTGTGCATGCATTATATTATAATATGCATGCATGATGATCATGTCATGATATTGATTGCTACTCACTGTCTTACTTGGCAGCGTTGCGATAATCAGATAATCGTTTGTTTTCATTAGTATTAGACAATCTCCACAGAATTCCTTAAAATACAACAAATGAACAAAACAAGTAGGGCCTAAAAGACATTGTTATTGTTATTGTAATTTGAGGAATTGTTGAGGATAATTAAACATTAATTAAACAAGCTAGAAAAAGCTTATAAAATTGTGGAAATCGGAACCCCCCCCCCCCCCCCCCCCCCATCCTCCCGAATATTGGGAGGATGGAGGGTTACAATTATTGCAACTATGGATAGCTAGCTATCTATCATAACTTCATGATGTAAAGACTCCGAGAACATGGAGTTATGATTCTTCTTGAGCATTTCTTTAGAATGGTTGGTAGCCCTAGGTAGTGCCTAGTGGTATTCAAATTTAAATACAAAATATTTTAAAATGATATATAGACCGTAGACGTGACATTGACATTACTTTCAAGACACACAGGCAAAAAAGTAAACTGTTATTCGAATTCTCACCTCATGGGGGTTTATAATTCTGACTGAATTGATCATGCCAAGTAAATTAAGTAGAATTTCTAGAAGTTGAGCTGAACAGCAGATGAGTACTCGGCTCATTGTTCTAATCTAGGAGTAGCAGATGAGCAGGGCAGTAAAACTAAGAAGTACTCGATCATGGCAATGATTGATACAACTGGCCCTAGCCCCCAGTACCACTCAACTTGGAATTTTTACAAATTGTATGTCTTCTCTAACCTCTTATTTAGGTCTAAGAGGCCAGTACAGTGTATGTAACTATCACAGCTGTCTGCCCAAGCATGTTAGAGCAAGGATCAAGTTATCCGATTCTGAACTGTGCACTTATGATCATTCTTCAATCAAGCGTTAGTGTTGTAGCAGACTAGTTGTGACAAGTGGAACAATCTTCCTTTGCCTATTGTCAATGCTCCGTTCTCCCAAGATTCTAATTCACCCTTAATCAATCTCCTGCCGCGTATATCAGCAGAGAAATAGTACAGGTGTGATTAGTACAAGTGTGATGATTGCAAGCCTCCTTCCCAACGGTCCCTATGGGACAAGTAATTTGTTCTGAAAATTTCTAGTTCTTTTTCTCCAGGCTTAAATTTTACTTTATTCTTTCATGTAATTTTTATGTTTTGTTTCTTCCACAGAGAGGGACTAATGGGAATTTATCAATGCTTGAGAAGTCTTTGGAAAGACGGCGTGTGAATAAAGAACATAATAGTAACTTTAGAGCCGGTCATGTGCCAGTGCATGAAGAGCATTTGCATAAGACTGGGCTCAGAGGGAGAAAGCGATACTTTGCTTTCTGCTTCTTGGCTTTATTGTATTTCACTGCAATCAGCAATTTAGCTGTAAGTAAATTGTAGAGCATGTCGTTTCTGTTATATTGATTGATGCTTTTATCTGTACAATAATGACAGTGTACATTGAATTCTACATGTGGTAAACTGGCTTCCTTTGCTAATCCTCAGTTTGGTGAGTTACGATTATTGAGGTTCCTTACTCAGTATAATTTGGATCAAAAACAAACATTACAATATGTACAGGACAAGATTAAAAGATCACTTACCCAAATCACTTTCTCTCAAGAAACCAACGCAGAGAAAATCCTAAGCAGCAATGGACACATTGGTAGCTTCCTGGGACAGGATAACAGCAGGCCTGTGGCTGTAAATTGAATTCTAAACTCTCTATTATATGATACATAGTGAGGGTGCACATGCAGTAACCGGGTGGAAGTTCATAATTCCATGTACAGCCACAGGCCTGCTTTGATCTTGACGAAACAGCCTCTTTTATCTGAGCCAAGTTTACATTGGGACCCCTTGCCAAGATGTCAGTATGTGATAATATTACTGCCAATAATTGATTCTGCAATTAAGTTGTCTTCATCACATTTTGTTTTGTATTTTTTAAAGCTAATGTTATTTAAAGGGCAAGGCAAGGAAAGTAAAATTGTCAAGCGCATTTTTTTTTTTTTTCATTATGATTTTGTTAATTGTAACTTGTTTGATCATGATGCTATTTTGTGACTAGGTAACAGCATTAGTGATATGGGTTCTTCAGTTGGATCACAACGGATTGCCTTCTCTGCAGTTGCTTCGAGGTGGACTTGTACGCTTCTCTCAAGAAACCAACGCAGAGAAAATCCTAAGCAGCAATGGACACATTGGTAGCTTCCTGGGACAGGATATGCAAATCAGTGCTCAAAACTCATCAGTAAGTGCAGGTTATGCAAGGGGATATTTTATTGAGTAAACATGATTAAATTAATACTTGTGAAATGGTGGAAGTCTTTCCAGGGATTTGTTGTGTGTTCATTTTGTGTTTATTGGTTGCGGCAATCAAAACAAGCACCTTTGATTAGTACAGTTTCACATATAACTAACTAAATGGCTAGACTTTGTCTGCAGTTCAGTGAGATCTCCTGGGAGGCTTGATATTCATAAGGAATCTGTTAACAGTGAAATTTCACTCCTTGCCCCAATCATGCACTTTGTTCACTTGAGTAATTGTTCACAATTCTTTACCTTTACCAGGTATACATTGATGCAGGTAGCAGTTTGAAAACGAGTGGTAAGAGTTTGTTTGACGGGTTCCACAACCCTATACTTGTATACATCTCACTGTTAGGTCTTTTGTCCACACTAATTATTTATGTTTAAAAGTTATGGTGATATTACTGATTGAATGCATCAAAAACTGGGCGTTTAAAAAAAAATATATATATATAAATCACTGTATCATGTACAATTTACTCCTTTAGCACTGTCCCATTGCAAAATCAAAAGCATACCATATTGACCGGCTTATTTTTGAGAAAGTTAATGGCAATTGGGAAAACAAAGTTGATGTTTTTTCCCCCTTCTAACAATAGCTATTTAGTCTGAAATTACCAATTGTAAACCTCATATCTGCTTTCGATGCTAACCACCAAATACTTGTAGCAATGATCAGTGTTTACTTCAAGTTAACCACTTTAAATACTTTGATTGTACAGTTGAAGTGAAAGTTGGAGAGACCGTTATGAGAGGTCATAAAGGTCTGAAGGTCATCAACCCAGTGTCTGGTACCATTATCTTTCATACTGACAAAGACAAGGAAGTTATTGCTCCAACCAAGGCCTACACACTACAGTCGCCACAGATAACTTCACCACAGGTAATAATTAGTTAGCTAGTGTAGAAAGTGATTATAAATGTGCTGGGACTTTACTTCACCAATAAATGCCGGAAGACATGTAAACCTAACGGTATCATGTGTTAAAGAAACAGAACAAATTAATTCTTTGTTGTGTAGTTTCTCATCTTCCTCAAGACCACACACTTTAAAGCTTTGATTTCTTAATGTTGCTGCGAATTGTACCTTGTTTTCAGATTGTAAGCAGTGCAAAGAAAGACCTAATGATTGAATCTGAGGCGCTTGTTGATTTACACGGCAGTGAAGCAGTCAATGTTTTTGCTAAACAGTTGAATTTCAAAGCACAGGATATCTCGATAGCATCAGTAAGTCATGTGATAAACAAGATTATTCATAGCAAATTCCATTCTAAAACGTATACTACTCCAGATAAACACTCAAATTTGCATCGTTGGCTGTAGGTGTAGCCCCGTATACATGTCCCAATATGCATGATCTTGGTGAAATCAGAGTCCAAGCAACTATCATGGTTCGCTAATTTTGAAGCAGTTATATAACCTGGTATAGTTACATGTAAACTACTGCATGGCACCCATCTTGTCTTACTTTTGTTACTGTACCCCATTGTGATACTGTTTTCAAGATGGGCTAGTGGAACAATGAACAGGACTACATTAAACAATCATAAAACACCTCCATATGGACTGAACTTATTATTTTTTATTATTTCAGAGGTCTACATTAATCCTTGATGGCAGTAGTGGTCTCTATCTCAATTCAACTTTGATTTCTAAAGCTACAAGAAATGTAATAAATCGACCGAGAGCTTCTGTCTACAAGCTTTGTGTATGTAAGAGAAGTGGTAGAGTATTCCAAGTACCAGTGCAATCTAACATACAACACCCATGTGCTAACTTGGAAAGTACAATGACCCTGTGTGGAGACAAGTAGTTCGGATACAATTTTAACAATAACTCCCTTAGTAGCTCAATAGAAAGTAGGTAATAGGGCTGTCAATCACCTAATACAACCATGTGCAATTTTATATAGTTATTTTATTTATGTTTGAATAAAGTCTGTCTGAAGTTAAGCTCATAGTAAATAAATGAACCGGATAGCTGGAGTGTAGGAAGTCTTTGACAGTTACCAATGTGCTTTAAGTAATTAATTGCAAGAATAGCTTTCACAGTTACAAGCATGTGGTAGAGAAATGCAATATCTAAGAAAAACCAAACCATTTACTCAAATAGATTTGTTTTAAATTGGGTTAAGGAAACAGATGATTTTACTAGTGCTGGCAATTTGTTCCATAGGCATGTGAGAAAGATCGGTCTCCCATGAATGATATGGGCTCAATAAGGAGGCTAGAATTGTAAGACCGGAGTTTGTAGTTGTCCCTACATGACGATTCAGCAGCAAAATGAACATTGAGTTTTATAAATTGGATTAATCTTGAGACATAATCTACATACTTTTGTATTAAGGAGTCCCAGCTGGAAATTGATGACAAACACAATATTCTATGGATACTCTGTGATCTCTGCATGTTTCATATTTCTGGTATCTGGTGACTTGCTTAAGCTGAATAAATAAATAAAAATTAACAGTTACAAGTATTTTCATCCTAGAAATTACAATTAAGTGAAGAAAAACAGCGTTACAAAAATATAACAAAAACACCATAGAAATAGGTGACCATTAAGGTCGGGTCGGTTGTAGCGCACTATGAGCACTCAAAGGGGGGCTGGTCTATATAAAATCTGATGTTTAAGAATCTTGGTTTATTAAGTCTCGTTCACGCCTTCTTCCACTCTATTTAGATGCAATGAAACAATGTAGTAAACATGCACATGTACTCTCCAAACACCTTGAAAATAGACACAATTTCTGCATAAACAGTAAAGAAACTATATGCAAGTGATAATACGACAATATCAATGAAAGCATCAAATAACATTATTGTCTTACCCTTAAACACGATACAAAAGGGGCAAGTTTTGTGGTTTACAACTTTCAAGCATGACAAATCATAGAAAACCATGATTACGAGAGGGCGCTAATCACAACTAGACTTTCCTTGGGTCAACTAAACGCGCCAAGTCGCCAGTTACATCGGTTCATACTCGCTGCGTACGTAGTGCGCGGACCCATTTACCGTTGTGCAAATGGAAGCGCAGTGCGTAGTCATACTGCACTTCTGCATCCGAATTAAAACAAAATTTAAACTAGCACACACTAGTCAGATGCGTAGTTGGACAAATTGAAATATTGTGACATTTTGTCGGATGTCGGTGAATGATTACAAGTAAACGTGGGCGTTTCCACACGCAAACGCAATAAGTATACATTTTAATTGGCATTGTCAGGTGCGTGCACGCAGTCGCAGCAAGTATGAACCAGCCTTAAGTAACAGTCACTCAAACCACAACTAGAAAATTGTTCTTGAATCATTGTGATAAAGCTAAGAGTGTTGCTGATTGGTCAAGTTTTTGTTCAGATTTGAATCAATACTTACAGATTGAATGGATCCTTTACCATCTAGAGTTGCTTGCCATATTGAAGGTCCAATATCTGATGTGAATGTTATATGATAGTATGAAGTAAACACACCAGCATATTCATGCTCATACGCTGCTATGCTACTAATATCTCTCAGCATAATGTCCAGACAACTAGTTGATAAATTTTTGTCAGTTGGATATTCATGAAGTAAAAATTGCTGTAAAGATAAAAAACATTCCTAAATGAAACAAACAGTGTTATTCAATTCAACTCGAACATTTATTTCCATATTGCAAAATGTACATACAAATGATTATAAAGACTGTTTAATTAACAAAGATGTATAAACAACTTCTAGATGCAAATATGGAGGCATATTCAAAAGACAAAGTCTTGTATAGAAATGCCTTATAAAAATAACACTTGACTTTTGAACAGAACTTAAGTTACAACGAAACAGAACAAGAAGGTAAATAATAACTAGAGACTCTTAGAGGTTTCAATTGTCATACCATGCCTACTTCCACATTTTGTATGGCTTCATGACCGTCACTAGGAATAACACTTACAGAGAAATAGTTATAACTTAGAAGTATTTTAATCACATTGTTCATTAGTCTTTAAGAGACATCATATCAGAGTTAGATCTAGACCAAAGGTAAGACTAACAGCATCTTTCTACACATAGAAATATAAACATGCATTACAACAATAAATAACAACTCAAGTTGGTATTTGCACCCCCCCCCCCCCATCATCTTTTCAACTTTTGGGAGCTTCTTGAATAATTGTTGCACAATTAAACCACGACTTGAAAGGTTCCCATGGCCGATAATTTGTCATAGTTTGCTAAAATCGCAGAACGCTTGGACTTGCCTCCAATTTAGCCACATATAATAATAATCGAAAGTGGTAGCCTGTCACACGAAGCATAGCAGGGTATGCCTGTTTATGTTACACAATGGAATGTCCGGATAAATTGAGAGGGCTCTGAAGTTTTTACGCCAAAAGCCAGTCCAGAAAAAATTGGCAGATATACATGTCTACCTACCAATACAAGTATTACAAGCTACAACATAAACAAACACTTCCAAGTACCTGACAACTATGTCTAGATTTGTAATCATGATATGAATATTTACCTGAGAGTGTTTTGTGTTTATCTCAGATACAGCTTTTCTTGTAAAAGACCAATGCTCTTCAGTCCATCTATCTGGAGCTAGAAGCTGAAAAAATCAAATCACCTTGTTTAAAATCATGACCCAAGAAAAGAAACAAACAGTTTGAATTAACTATATTAAGAACGGTTCAAAATAAATATATATCTGCTGGTCAACTAATAAGTAAACAAAAGGTTAACATGATTAGACATGTAGAAGAGCTGATGCAAATAAATTCACTTGATGTGAAATCATGACTGACTGATACATGGCCAGTGGAATGGAGACATCAAAGAGTGAAGGGGTAACATGAAACTTGAGTGGTTTATCTTGATAAAGAAAAAACAAGGGTTATATTGAGGCATTATACAAGACATAAATACAAGAATTCAATGTGCTACCTTTGGTCCGCCACAGACGCAGCTCCAGTATGGCATGTTGGCGCTCGAACATGATCTTGACCTGCCCATGATAATACAACTTGAGCTTTAAAGGTTATGTATTAAGTTTCTTTAGACATTCTCTCACCAATCAATTACTAGCTTTTCCTTACAAGGTTATATTCTCTCAACAATAAATCTCTTTTACAACGTTCAAATCCTTTTCTCATTGTAAGGTGTTATATTAATGGTTACTCATACCTTGGAGAATGTTTGCATATGTGTTTCACTGGTCTTTTAAATCAATAAAAGAGTGGTGGCGAGGTAAAACAGCAGTTTAGACTTGCAGGGTAGAATGGTCATGGCCATGCAAGAAAGGACCAAACCAAACAAAAGGCCATATAAGACTAAGTCAATATGGCAATTCACAGAGATCCTTCTTTAAAGTGAAATCATGCAGGAAAATCTGTAAACTTTTATGTTTTGTACATTTTCAATCCTGTCCTCGGGCTCCGTTTTGCGGAAATCAAATTGCATTCGAAGCTAAACTGCAATTTAAGACCTCGTCACCACTCTTTTATTCCTGCATTTATTGGCCATGAAAACTAACCTTGGTACGACCTGGGTAAATAAATTATAGGAATACGCAGCTACATGTCCTGATACATTGTGTAATGCTGGGTAGTGCATAAGTGACTTCATTGTATGATGTAGATCTTGATGAATCTGAAACAGATCAATAGTCAAGGAATAAACATATTTTATTATAAATCATTACTTTTTGGTGTGAATTGCATCAAATCATCCTGAAGCAACTATCAAATTATATCTCAAATACTATTGACATTGTTTTAATAGACTGTGCAAGTCTCGCAACTATTCAAACTTTCAGGACCAGGTTGGTGCAAACCATACTGAGTTTTACATATGCATGATTCTGTTTCTTCTGATACTTTACTTTAACGCAGTTTATGGCTATAAATATAATGTCATATTGTTGGCAGAGTAAAATTCGGCTATGAAGTATAAGACAGAAAATCAAATTGAACAAATCAACACAAACTTGGCCTATGTTTTTGGTTATTTGTAAACAATTAAGAATTTTGCCAAATATACACTGTAATGGTGGAACCAAGTCTCAAGTCTTTTCAATATAAATTTGGATTTTGGATTAAAAAGAGCCAGGATACATACAGACATGGTAGACATATTTACAGACTCTAAACTGAAACCTCACTCGTACTCTGTGGCAGTGAAGTTAATAATGAGAAGTCCCCTCGATCCACTTAGCGAAAGTAGTAGTCCTTCCGGATTTCCTACTCTGCCCAAGTAGTAGTTAATAATCGGGACAGTTCTTTTCAGAACCAAGTAATCTTCCGCACTCCACGGCAGTAGAATAAATAGCTAGACAGGTTCTCAAAAAACAAAACTCTATACACCAAAGTAGATATACACATGGTGTTACCGCAAACCAAATATAAATTGATACCCGACCATGCAATACCTCAGAAGCCACAAAGAAGAATTCCATGAAAACTTGGATTTCTTGTATATCTGATAAAGGTCTTAGAATTAACCAACTCACCAAATATCTCTGACTGTTAATCAGTAAATTCCTCTCCCAGACAGGATGCTTTTCCATGATACGTCTCGGAGTGATGATACTTAAAAACGGCAAAAAGATCTCAAGGTAACTCCCAGCATGATCAGAATAATTACCATGGTAACGATCACCATGATCACCAAATAAGAACTGAAAATAAGAATAAAAAACCTGTGCAGTTTAGTGCAAAGTAATGTACATGTATGTTATGAATTGGATATAAGGCGCCTTGTCATAATTAATTTAGATATAGGTAGTCGGATAACAATTCTCTGATGTCAATTTTTTGTTGGATTTCCATCAAACTGTATTTCACTGAAAGGCACACAGTTCTCTGATGCACTAAAAACATGCCCCATGCCAATGCACTCCGTTGAGTGCTCTGATGTTTGACTGGCTGATTAAATGTAGTATAAACAAACTTGTGGTTTTAGAGTGATCTGGAAGGTTAAGAGTTTTTTTTATTTAAGTAAGATGTGAAGTGTAGAGCAGTCTGATTATAGGCCATGTTCAGACAGTGTACTAAAGTTAGCCCCCCCCCCCCCAAAATGGTTTAACTTTACAAGTCGCGAGGGTGGTCGTAAAAATAAATTACCTAGCGTTCAGACAGCTCAAAGTTAAACCAAATAGGTTTATCTTCGGTTTTAAGAGGTCAAACAGCACCATGACCCAACACAACAACATCCAGTTTAATTAAAATGGCACAAGCATGGCCTTGTCTATAGTGTATACTGCCAGCACTGGCAACATTCAAATTTTGCAATCAGTTTATTTTTTTTAAACAGAAATTTAAAAACAGAGCAGGTGTTTGATACCTAATAATTTTAGATTAGTTTTTTTTACAATGTCCCGATGCCATCCGATCGTCCAGAAGTGTTGCAATGCGTCAGTTCATCCCCCATCGATTCGTTTTTCCACAGGATATTGACACTTTGACACTGCAAAATGCGCAATAATTATCCATGTTTGAACTCCTTATACACGACCAATTAGCATGATATTCTTCCTTGTTTTTCTGCTGGCATTTCCATGTCTTTGTGGTCATGACTTTCAACGTCTGTTTTCACAATTAACTTTAATATGGATCGATGTACTCAGCATGTACTGACTGCCTGTGTATTTCTGCCAGTAACCATGGTAATTTTGACAAGGTCCCTAACACAAACAATGAGGTTTGGCTTTCTTGGAGGCTTGTTTTATGTAATATAATGATTTTTGAAGTGGGGGTCATCAGCGCAGTTAACCAGACCTAGGGGAACTATTCAGACCCAGAGGAATTATTCAGACCCATCCCAGCATCCCTCAAACTTTTGCACTATACTGTACAAGACACAGGAACACCGACTCCCAAAATGTAACAACCAAGGTGACCAAGGTGATTGTGGTGATAACATCAAGTAAATTGGGTCATTACCATCTGTCAGAATTCAACACCTTACATCAGTATTTCATTTGTAACACATTGAAAAGTATAACAAAGCATGTTGGTTTGACTATGTAGAACTATTAACTCATGAAAGGTAATCAATGTTTGAAGACTTGACTTACAATGATCAGGTTCGGTTGTGACTTCATCAGTTGTGTTAATAGATGTAGCAAGCTGTCATCAATCTGTGTCGCTGAGTCTGGTTCCGGTCTACAATCAATACAAATATTTATTTCTAAACCTTAATTTCATATGACATGGTAAAATATACTTGACTTGTTTTTGGCATTATAATAGTAAAATAAAAAATAGGCAGTTTTTACAAAGTGCTAAATTTATCAAACCTGAGGCATCTCAAAGCGATCACTAGTTTTTCTACAAGGTATGTGGAGCTATTTTTGAAATATATGACCCATTTATTAACATAGCACCATGTAATGGTTAAAAAGGTGGCAAGATGCAATCTGCAGTCAACCATACCAGAATAAAAACTGGGCAGTGTTGTGGCCGAGTCCGAGTCATGGGTCTCCGAGGCCAAGGCCAAGACCGAGTCACAGCCTTCGAGGCCGAGGCCGAGGCCAGTTATATTATAATGCACACACACATACAAGTAAAAAAAGCAAAAGTATACACATTATTTGACAAACTATTATGTGAACATGCACATTTACATGTTAAAGGGCATTGGACTGTGCGATTTGGTCTACACAAAGCTTTTGTTATGAAATGAATATAATGACCCACATAAATATGCCTCGAAATCGTGTGATTTTCCTTTTACTTTGTGAAATAACACGGTCCGCCATTTAAAAAATAAAATAAAATGTTTTTACTCCACAAAGTGGCGGACTCTGTTAGTTCATGAAGTAAAAGGCAAACCACACAGCTTCGAGGCATATTTGTTTGGATCATTATATTCTACTTTAAAAAAAACTTTCCAACCATATATATTTCATAGCAAACGCTTTGTATAGCCCAAACCGCCCAATCCGAAGGCAACGTGTCCCTTCAACATTCCAAATCATAGGGTGTATTATGTGAGTTGTCTATGGGTTGTTTCCCCTTCAGATACTCCTCCCACCTGAAGAATGAAGAGAGGAACAAAAATCAAGTTGAAGTTGGGCATATCAATAACTCTGAACCCTGAAAATTGCAAACAAATACTTAAATGGTTGACTTATTCCATTTCCCCTCCCCCTTTTACATTTTTTTTTGACAAAGGAAACATATTAATAAATAGGCTCCTGAAATAAAAATAAGTCCACTTGTGCAGCACATTTTGAGGGGAAAAGTAATAAAAACAAAAGAACTTGGACCGGAAGCCATATTTGTAGCAGTATATGTAATTTTTCTTTACCACCCCCCCAAAAATAAAATTAAAAAAAAGAAAAAAAAAAAGAAGAAAGGTCACCTAAACTAAACCGCTCAAAATCAGTAATTACTAATAGGGATAAAATATCCAAGGTGCTTTTATTTAGGGGAAACATATTTCAGCCTGAAAATATACTAAAAATCGTTGGTGAACATGAAAGAAAAACGCTGTCCATGCTGCGCGGCGGCACGTTTAAACTCACCGTGCAATGGCAGTCATGTGTACCAGCCACCGTGAGTACACGCCCGGCAGCTGTCATTCGGAAAATCACGCTGTGCTATATCGCTCAGTAGCAAAGAGCGACTGGCGTCAACAGTGTCGATTTCAACTTCGACTTTTCTAAGGTATTTCCGGTCAAAAGATTTAAAAAACGACAGCTTGATTTAGGCAAAACAAGTAGACAAAAATGTACAGGTAAAATTCTATAGCCTGATACCTTGCTTTATGCACTCGTTGCAGGTGCCTCGTAATTAATTTGAAGTTGTGCCGCAGAACTCGCTGAGTTTTGGCGTCTTTGCTTTGCAAAATTTACAGCTGGCTCTGTGTTTTCGTTTCCCCTTCTCTTCAAAATCCTCGTGGTCGACAACCAAACCGAATGATGCGGGAATTCGAAGACATTTTGCAGTTATTAGACTGGTTTTAATCAGCAGTGCTTAAATTATCACAAGAGACATGAAGGCATCATGAACTCACGATCAACGTATACTGCGCGCATGCAATTAATAACAGACTGGTTTCCAAAGCATTCGTATCTAAATGCATTGGGCTGGTTTCTAAGCCGCATCATCACTTTTGGCAACGCCTTTTTCTTGGTATCGATGAGCAGGCGCCAGTCTATTTCAAATTTGTAATCTTTGGGGTCCGGTTGCGCATGTGAGATGCGTCTTTTGCGCTCGTAAAGTATGCGCAATTTTGTTCTGCGAAACCTCAAGTTCGCTTCAGTTACTTTGTCACGATGAGTCTGGTCACGATACATTTTTTTTTCTTAGTAAATGGTGGGAAATTTGAGTAAAACTGGCGGCCTCGAACCGGCCTCGGCTTATTCTTCGAGTCCGGAAGGTGCCGAGGCCAAGGCCAAGACCGAGTCATTACATAGCGAGGCCGAAGTCAGCCTCGAGACCTCCAACACTGAAACTGGGGCAAACCCCTTCTGTTAACGACTAGTGTACTGATGTGCACACAACACATGAGACCATGGGCTTTATGTTCCTTCTGGGGGTTGAAGCAATAATGGTCAAGTGTCTTGGGTAAGGACACAAGTGTCAAGACTGCCAAACCCACACTCAACAGAGGGCAGATTTGACAGCATTTACTTAAATGTAATCTGTACTTTGTCCAAGACTTTTCATTTTCCCTCCATTATCACCAAATTGTTCAGTTGTGACTGCAAAATTTCTCTGCAATTCATGTAAGGGACCTTGTCAAAATTAATCTGGGACAACCATCGGACATATGCTGTCCGGGACGGGCTTTTTTACCAGATGCCGATTGGCCTTGTTGTCCACCGAGTATTGGAGAAACCAACGGAGAAGTTCGCCACGCCTGACTTCATTTGTTTACAAACCGCAGAGACTTAGATTGCTATCTACTGGAAAACAAGCGGGGGTCTCCACAGGGCTGATTTGCGGTTTGACGCTGGGCCTCTTGGTCTTAAGAAAAACTTGCAATTTCCTTCCTCCATAGCATTTTTAATCTCGCTGTGGAGTGTAGATTTTTTTGTCAACCTAACTTCGTTGCTACACTCAACGGAAACTTTTTACCATGTGAACGCAAAAGTTCGCTGAAAATTTCCGCTTCTAACTCAACTTAGCAGTGAAATTTGATACTTTAGCCACAGAGAAAGGAATTTAGCAGTGGTGTTATTTCTCGTGTGAATGTAACTGACCTCAGCTAGTTGTAAACTCGATGTTACAAAATCATTGGTAACTGTCAAAGACCAGTGACAGCACTTTGTGTGACCCAACATATACATGAAATAACAAACTTGTAAAAGTTTCAGCTCAATCAATCATCAGAATTACAGCAAAACTTACATATAAATGAATAAAAAAAATGTGGTATGAAAAAAACAAATGTACCTTGACTTTATTTCTCATGTAAACCAGTGTCATCATAATTGATCACTTCCATTGCATCTACTCTGCCTACTTTCAGTTGCCATCCTACACACAAGGCTATAAGGGTTCATTTATCACTTCCATTGCATCTACTCTGCCTACTTTCAGTTGCCATCCTACACACAAGGCTATAAGGGTTCATTGATCACTTCCATTGCATCTATTCTGCCTACTTTCAGTTGCCATCCTACACACAAGGCTATAAGGGTTCATTTATCACTTCCATTGCATCTATTCTGCCTACTTTCAGTTGCCATCCTACACACAAGGCTATAAGGGTTCATTTATCACTTCCATTGCATCTACTCTGCCTACTTTCAGTTGCCATCCTACACACAAGGCTATAAGGGTTCATTTATCACTTCCATTGCATCTATTCTGCCTACTTTCAGTTGCCATCCTACACACAAGGCTATAAGGGTTCATTTATCACTTCCATTGCATCTATTCTGCCTACTTTCAGTTGCCATCCTACACACAAGGCTATAAGGGTTCATTTATCACTTCCATTGCATCTACTCTGCCTACTTTCAGTTGCCATCCTACACACAAGGCTATAAGGGTTCATTTATCACTTCCATTGCATCTATTCTGCCTACTTTCAGTTGCCATCCTACACACAAGGCTATAAGGGTTCATTTATCACTTCCATTGCATCTACTCTGCCTACTTTCAGTTGCCATCCTACACACAAGGCTATAAGGGTTCATTTATCACTTCCATTGCATCTACTCTGCCTACTTTCAGTTGCCATCCTACACACAAGGCTATAAGGGTTCATTTATCACTTCCATTGCATCTACTCTGCCTACTTTCAGTTGCCATCCTACACACAAGGCTATAAGGGTTCATTGATCACTTCCATTGCATCTACTCTGCCTACTTTCAGTTGCCATCCTACACACAAGGCTATAAGGGTTCATTTATCACTTCCATTGCATCTATTCTGCCTACTTTCAGTTGCCATCCTACACACAAGGCTATAAGGGTTCATTGATCACTTCCATTGCATCTATTCTGCCTACTTTCAGTTGCCATCCTACACACAAGGCTATAAGGGTTCATTTATCACTTCCATTGCATCTATTCTGCCTACTTTCAGTTGCCATCCTACACACAAGGCTATAAGGGTTCATTTATCACTTCCATTGCATCTACTCTGCCTACTTTCAGTTGCCATCCTACACACAAGGCTATAAGGGTTCATTTATCACTTCCATTGCATCTACTCTGCCTACTTTCAGTTGCCATCCTACACACAAGGCTATAAGGGTTCATTTATCACTTCCATTGCATCTATTCTGCCTACTTTCAGTTGCCATCCTACACACAAGGCTATAAGGGTTCATTTATCACTTCCATTGCATCTACTCTGCCTACTTTCAGTTGCCATCCTGCACACAAGGCTATAAGGGTTCATTTATCACTTCCATTGCATCTATTCTGCCTACTTTCAGTTGCCATCCTACACACAAGGCTATAAGGGTTCATTTATCACTTCCATTGCATCTACTCTGCCTACTTTCAGTTGCCATCCTACACACAAGGCTATAAGGGTTCATTTATCACTTCCATTGCATCTATTCTGCCTACTTTCAGTTGCCATCCTGCACACAAGGCTATAAGGGTTCATTTATCACTTCCATTGCATCTATTCTGCCTACTTTCAGTTGCCATCCTACACACAAGGCTATAAGGGTTCATTTATCACTTCCATTGCATCTACTCTGCCTACTTTCAGTTGCCATCCTACACACAAGGCTATAAGGGTTCATTTATCACTTCCATTGCATCTACTCTGCCTACTTTCAGTTGCCATCCTACACACAAGGCTATAAGGGTTCATTTATCACTTCCATTGCATCTACTCTGCCTACTTTCAGTTGCCATCCTACACACAAGGCTATAAGGGTTCATTTATCACTTCCATTGCATCTATTCTGCCTACTTTCAGTTGCCATCCTACACACAAGGCTATAAGGGTTCATTTATCACTTTCATTGCATCTATTCTGCCTACTTTCAGTTGCCATCGTAAAAAAACAAGCTTTATAAGAAATGCTTGTTTGTATTTCACTACTCCTCACTGACTTATCTAAGACCGCCTTATGGCAACAGGCTTAACAACTGACTGAGCTAAGACCGCCTAAGGCAGATAACTGGCTATAACAGACTGGTCTTAGACTGCTTGCTAAGACCATTTTATTGCAATCCGCCCTATTAGAATGCTTGTTTGTATTTTACTACTCCTCACTGACTTATCTATTAAGACCGCCTTATACAGGCTTAACAACTGACTGAGCTAAGACCGTCTCAGGCAGATTACTGGCGTGTACTCTTCATGTAGTAATACTGTGCTAGTAGTATTCAAGAGTGCTCAGAAAGTCACAGATTGACAATTTTTCTGACTTTTCAAAAGTGTGATTGAAAATTCCTTACTCACCTATGTTTGGCATTAAGATCAAAAGCTGCCCATTTGGCTGGATGCTCAGAATTCAAGAAGTCCTCAGTGTAATTCATAATATGTTCATGAATTAATGTATCACCATTACATAGTCCAGCTAACACACCAGGGCGAACCTAAGAATAACCATAGCAACACTTAATATGGTGATCAACCCTAGATATAATGTATATAGGTTATGAAGTCTTCATGAAGGCATCCTTACATAGCAAGACTAAAGTTCCTTGTTGTAACAGCAAGGTAGTTTTTTCACAGTAGAGAGCATCTGTAGAGGAAACAGATAATCTCTCTGATATCTTCAAGATTTATAAATATGAAATAGGTGTCAATGTTCCACAGTATACATGTAAACCATGCATGGCCATGTAAACTATGCATGGCCACGTAAACCATGCACGGCCATGTAAACCTTGCATGGCCACGTAAACCATGCATGGCCACGTAAACCATGCATGGCCATGTAAACCTTGCACGGCCATGTAAACCTTGCATGGCCAAGTAAACCATGCATGGCCACGTAAACCATGCATGGCCACGTAACCATGCATGGCCATGTAAACCTTGCACGGCCATGTAAACCTTGCATGGCCACGTAAACCATGCATGGCCACGTAACCATGCATGGCCAAGTAAACCATGCATGGCCAAGTAAACCATGCATGGCCAAGTAAACCATGCATGGCCATGTAAACCTTGCATGGCCAAGTAAACCATGCATGGCCACGTAAACCATGCATGGCCACGTAACCATGCATGGCCACGTAACCATGCATGGCCACATAAACCATGCATGGCCACGTAAACCTTGCACGGCCATGTAAACCTTGCACGGCCACGTAAACCTTGCACGGCCACGTAAACCTTGCACGGCCACGTAAACCATGCATGGCCACGTAAACCATGCATGGCCAAGTAAACCATGCATGGCCACGTAAACCATGCATGGCCACGTAAACCATGCATGGCCACGTAAACCATGCATGGCCATGTAAACCATGCATGGCCATGTAAACCTTGCACGGCCATGTAAACCATGCATGGCCATGTAAACCTTGCATGGCCAAGTAAACCATGCATGGCCAAGTAAACCATGCATGGCCACGTAAACCATGCATGGCCACGTAAACCATGCATGGCCATGTAAACCATGCATGGCCATGTAAACCTTGCACGGCCATGTAAACCATGCATGGCCATGTAAACCTTGCACGGCCATGTAAACCATGTTACCTACAAAATCTTATGTTTACAAATGAGCAACAGAGCCTGAACTTCTTGCAAGCACACACAGCATACACAGCTCCTAGTACTATTTAACATTTGATGAAGGATGCACTATACGATTCTAGTCATCTCAAATCTCAAAAGTTGTAGCGTCATCCAGGAAAAGCCCTGGAATACACCAAGTTGCTCTGTTTATAAACAAGTTGACATGGTGTAGTGAATAGATAGACAAACCTCTTCATTCTCATGTTTCACCCATCCATCTTCCCAATGAGGCAATGATCCTGGTCTGTTGGTACAAGTCTGTAATAACAAAACAATTATAGATCAGGAACTAACTGTTTGAGAAACACTGTGTAAAATAAGGTCTAGCTGACTGGAGTGACAAGGTATCACAAACTTCATTGTAAATGGTGCCACAACACTGAGCAAAGAAACGGGAAAAACTATTTAAAAATTGATCCTTCTGCAAAGTAGAATTCACACTGTTGATTGGTCACTAGCCAGGAATATCTCACCAAAAGATCCTATACCTGTGTATTGTATCCTGAGTAATGACAGAAATATGAATGTGTATGCATTGTGTTCATAACTGCAATACATTAAGTGGATGTAAAAATTAATAACTTAACTGCCAATGTTTATAATCACAGCACTCTACAAGACAAATGTAAAGTTCAACCTTTTCAAAAACACAATACTCTATAAATGTACACTATTTGTACACGAAAAGAAAATGTCGGTACTTGTGCAAACCTTCAGATGGATGGATGAAGCTTGAATTTTGAACTGTAAAACAGTTTTGTTTCATGTAATTTTTCTCTGTTTACAAGTATCATTAGGATAATACACCCAGTGTGCGAATGTGGCACAATAATCTGTACTGTCTCCAGAATTCCACTTGCACTTGTGGGATATTCATATTGTACCACATTAACTTTATCACATACAAATAAAACCAAAATCAGCAATTCACAAAGAAACATAAAGATGAAATGAAGACACATAATGTACCTTGAAGTTGCTCTCATGTTATGATAAGATTGACTGATGTGAGCATCTGATGGATGAAGTAACAATGTGGATGGTAGATTGATGAAATGGTGAACCGCAGTAATGCAACCTAAGAAGATAAACCATGAAAAGATGACAACACTAAATATTGATGAATTCATGAAAAGCTTGCAATGCTGTCCAATCTTCCTCATCAGGTTGAATATGCTGTCAGCATTGTTTCCATTTACACGCAGAAAATGTATTTGTTTTTACACTAGTAACAAGTAGTACATGGCAAAACAAGAGCATTAAAAAGGGGCAAATGGAAACTTACATTTTATTTGGCCAGGAGTGCCCTGTAGAACAAATGGTGCACCTCTTTGTGCCCCTCCTAAAATTTACCCTAGTTTTGGTGCTGAATGCCAGGGTAAAATTTCAGATTTGTTAACATCTAGTTTAAAGGCACTGGACATGTTTGGTAAATATCAAAGACCAGTATTGTCACTTGGTGTATCCCAACATATGCATAAAATAACAAACCTGTGAAAATTTGGGCTGAATTGGTCATCGAAGTTGCAAGAAAATAATGAAAGAAAAAACACCCTTGTTGCACAAATTTGTGTGCTTTCAGATGCCAATAAAAGGCTTCAGGCTTGAAGTCTTTAAATATTTTAGTGAGAAATTACCTCTTTCTCAAAAACTATGTTACTTCAGAGGGAGTCGTTTCTCACAATGTATCATACTATCAACAGCTCTCCGTTGCTCATTACCAAATAAGTTTTTATGCAATAGATATTTTGAGTAATTACCAAACATGTTCAGTGCCTTTAAAGAAAGCTTATTTGGCAGCGGTCCAAGAACTCATTTCTATGGTGACAAAGAAGTCAATACTACTAGTGATAAGTCAGATGTCTGACTGTGACTTAAGACAATTGAAATAAAGACAAACTGCCAGCTAGACACTTGACATGTATAAGACAATACCTTTGGAATAAATGGAATGAATTACCTTACAGACAGTCCTGGTACCAAAGAGACCATTTCCTGTATCAACTCCATAAGTAGTCAAAAAACCTAGAGAATTAGCATAATCCCACATCCATTCCTTTATCTTACGAGGGTATCTGAAAAATGAAAAAAACAAACCACTCTTTCATTGTCTCATACAACAATTCAGCACAGAATACTATTTTCAATCTACATCACACATACATGTAGACCCTGGTCACTTCAATGGTGAAATATGTGCCACATGTCATGTTTTATTATGCTTCGCAGCGTCATTTCCAAAGTAACCAGTCTCCGCCAATGACGTGCAATCATAAAAAACACATTTGATTGATATTGCGAGGAGTCATTGTCTATTGGGTGAATATGCTGGCACCCATCGGCATCACACTTCCAACTAAAAACCAGCCTTTCACAGCTCCTAAATGCCCTCCTAGTGATTTCTCAAATTACAAAGATCAAGGTCTTGCATAAAACAAGAAATTGATAATTTGTATTCCAACAATGGTGAGAATATTGTAACGGAAATACAAGTTAGGAATAAATTCCCGTAAGCACACTTTATTATCTATCTTAATGCAACACAGGTTCCGTTCATAAACTTAATTAAATTACCAAACTTAGGAAAGATAAGGAATAAGTTCAAAGATATCAGCTTGTATTTGTTTAATGTGATTAAGAGTTAATGCTCTGCACTTGTCAATTATTAATAGCGCCTAAGCTGCAGAATAACCAAAGTTTGATGACCTAAGTTAGTTACCTGCGCCTTAAGTTAGCCAAGGATTATTATGACTTAGAATAATCCTTGCGCTTGTGTCTAATGACCAATCAGAGTAGTGCGAGAGGCATTTTGTTGTGAGGCGCTAGCTCCTTGCGTTGTTAGCGCACCCTAAAAGCTATAAAAGGCGAGCCAAATGAGAGCTTGGGGTTCAGATCGTGACTTGTTCAAACTCGGCAGTTTCCAGCCCGTTACAATATTTTCATTCGTTGAAAGATGGAATGTTCCATATATCTCAAGATTGAGTTGTTTTTCTTCTAACAATAGTCTAAATAAATTAAATAAATGGTGAATAGATACTTTACCTGTGAAGTAATACACGCTTTTCTTCATCACTCTTTCTTAAATAAAGCCCTGCAAGTAGAGAACACCAACATTGTCAAAAGTATTTATCAAGTATCCCTATTTTAGATATCATCTAAAACAAAAATCTAATTCAATCCTTTTACATAAACAACAGTCATTTAATTTTACCTGCATACAATGGTGTCAGATTCATGGCAGTAACACCACCAACAGAATTTAATCGGTTGAACAGAAACGCTTGATGAGTTGATTTTGTTCCAGTTCCGGAGTAATATAAATCCTTCAGGAGCTGAGCTGTCTTAGGAAGTCCACATGGACGATGAAAATGTGGACGTGACATTGAATCAAGATTGATGGACAGTATGGATAAAGGTTGCCAATTGTCACTAGATGAGTTCTGCAAAGAAAAATCAATCAAAGAATGAATATGAAAGGTCTATTAAGTGCTATAAGAAGCACCAAAGGTCTGCAAAAAAGTCTACCTACAGGGTACACCTCAATTGAAAGGTCTGTATAGAGGTCTACCTACAGGGCACACCTCAATTGAATAGTCTGCAATGAGGTCTACATGTACCTACATGTACAGGGTACACCTCAACTGAATAGTCTGCAATGAGGTCTTTATACAGAGTACACTTCAATTGAATAGTCTGAAATGAGGTCTTCCAACAGGGTACACCTCAATTGAATAGTCAGCAATGAGGTCTTCCAACAGGGTACACCTCAATTGAATAGTCAGCAATGAGGTCTACCTACAGGGTGCACCTCAACTGAATAGTCTGCAATGAGGTCTACATGTACATACAGAGTACACCTCAATTGAATAGTCAGCAATGAGGTCTACAACATCTAGAGAGTACACCTCAATTGAATAGTCAGCAATGAAGACTTTCTACACGGTATACCTCAATTGAATAGTCTACAATAATTTTTACCAACAGGGTGCACCTCAATTAAAATGTCTGTAATGGGTTGTACCTGCAAGGTAAACCTAAAATGCAACCTCAACTTTTACCCAAAGAGCATGTTCACATCTACAAAGATTATAAGGCCTACTTGAGAAAGTGAGGAAGTTAGTCTTGTGAGGGACCTTTACACATCAATAAGGTTATACATTCAAAAAAACTGATAAAACAATTCTTACCCTTGAAGGTAACTTACCACTTTCAAAAATTTCTCTGTTTGTTCTTTCATAGAGGTCACATTTTGAATAAATTGTGTTCTGTAGTTATGCTGGTCAACAATGCTGTATTAACAAAGCACAGAAAACCAAACATTTTATAAAGAATAAATAACAAGAAGTAGTTACATAGCACACAACTCTTGGGTATTATATTGACATAGAAGTAAGAATCAAAGAGCAGCTAAGGTAGAGGAGTGGAAGTTGTAAAGGCAATAAAAACCAAAGACACCACGACCAAGAGATTTCAGCAGGTAGCAGTAATCAATGTGACTGCAGTCATCCTCATCATCATCATTCTCGTTATCTGTCATACAGGACATAGAGCCACAAAGCCGATGTGATTTGATGGGGATTGCCACAAATGCCTGCCCTTGACTCAATGTGTACATTCATCTAGTACAATAAGTGTTCCCTGGTCAGCCTCTTGGTCTCCTCTAAGCTGGGCCAAGGGTGATCCTTCTCGCTCGTCAATGTTTAGCTCGAACTGATTTTAATAATCGGCAAAAAAACAAAAAAAACAAACACAAACTAATCAAGAAATTGGGAAATGATAATTAAAGAAATCAAATAGAGAAATGAAGAAACAAGGACACTAGAAACTAACTTTAAACAAGAAAAGTCATGTTTGGTAAACACAAATGCCCCGCAAGCCAGTCCGTTTCTTGACATTTGACCATTTTGGTGGTCCAGAAAAACAATAGGCTTCAGGATCCTGCGAAAAATCCACACACCAGTTTGGAGTTCACATACAAAGTCCTTCTGAAATTATTACTAGGACATCACTTTTTTTTTTAAGCCATAAAATAGTTAAGTTTTAGCCATAATAACATTGACCGTACGTTTGACATGGGGGGGGGGGGGGGGATAGAGGCGGAGGGGGGGCAATATACTTCTGAGGGATTCCTTTGTTTTAGCCATAATGACAATTTTTTTTTGCCTATAGTCCAACATCGACAGACCTCGGGGGGTGGGGGGGGGATCCCTGGACCAATCCCCATGACAAGTTTTGAGTTGGCATTTGAGTCCTTCTGAGTTATAATTTGCACGCACGCACGCACCACAACACCAAAAACCATGCACGCACACACCCACACAACTGTGTAACAGCCTGCAATCGTGGACCCTCCTTTGTTCAACTCTTTGTGATAGCAACCGTGTACCACAATGCTTTCCTTTGTGATAGCAACCGTGGACCTATTGTCCTCTTTTGTTTTATATACCTCATATATAGAATCCTCTAATCTGATTGGTTAAAAGTGGAGTCATTGAAATAGCTGGGCCCCTTTTTTCTATCAAGATGACGTCATAATTAACTGTGCCCGGGGCACAGCAATCGACTGTGCCCGCCAGTCGCAAAACACTGCTGTATTTCATAGGTCGCTTGTGTACTTCTGTACGTGTTGTATACGTTCGTGTCACGGCGCGAACTGATGTCCTTTCTTCGGTATATAAAAGAAATATTGACTGCTTAATATTCGGGGCACAGTTAAAATTGTAGGCCCTCGGTGATGTCAAAACCATGACTATGCCCTCAGCTTTGCTTCGAGCATAGTCATGGTTTTGACATCACCTTGGGCCTATAATTTTAACTGTGCCCCTCATAGCAGTCAATATTTCTATAATAGGTCCCCGGTTTGAATGTGGTTACAATGTACCTACTCACACACACCCACATGTGTAAATACCAGCAATAGGCTGTGCAAGTCTCGCGCGCATTCGAACTTCCGGGACCATAGTGGTCCCAACCATATGGAGTTTTACGTGGGCGAGATTTTGTTTCATCAATTATTTTAGTTTAACGTAGTTTGTGACCTAAAAAATTATACATGTTGTTGGGAACGCAATACTAAGTGATAACAAAATATGAAAGTAAAACCAATTCAACAATATAACGAAGAAAACCCGAGAATTAAACTTGACCTCAGCTTCCGGTTATTGCAAAAAATTTAGAATTTTGTGCTCACCTCCGATCATAAAACTTATGTAAAAGCTTGTTTTGGATGCGCGATTATAATCGCCAGATGCTGTAATTGCAAAGCAAACCCTTTTCATTGCAGTCTATGGTGTTGAGGCGTCGGCATTCCTCTTTAAACTGCGATACGGGTCAATTTAAAACCCGTTTGACCTTCACGAATCTGCGTAAGGGGTTTCTAAAAAGTTAACATCAAAAAAGCATCCTTGTCCCAGAGTTTTAATTTGTTTTTAATAATAATTAACACACTTTGGCGTATTTTTTTAAAAAGCTAAAACTAATTTCATGAAATTGTAATGATTTATTTTTGTTGTTCAGATTTTGTCATGAGATATAATTTAAAACAAAGATTTGATTTCAGAAATAAAAATGTTCTTCGTTTGACGTGTTTTCTCGTTCGGATACGCGCGAGACTTGCACAGTCTATCGTGGACCCTCCTTTGTTCAACTCTTTGTGATAGCAACCGTGGACCACAATGCTTTCCTTTGTGATAGCAACCGTGGACCTATTGTCCCTTTTGTTATAGGTCCACGGTTTGAATGTGGACACCCACACACGGAAGGACATGTCGGAAACAGTATGCCCCTTCGATGGCTTGGTGGCTTCGCCACAGCAGGGCATAAAAACAAAAGCAATTTCTTTTATCAAATTGGTGCAAGTGTGAGTTACTTCCAAACCCTGCAAAAATAATCACACCCTTAAAATAATGAAGAGTCCGATGTCATTGTGCAAGACAAAAAGCATCACATTGGCCAGACCCAAGGATGGAGAAAATCTATGTTTTTTTCCCTTGAAAATAACCGTACCATCGTAATTGAAGGTGATTGTAACTTTGTTGCACCCGTCGTGAACCAGAGATTCACTCCACGGTATACATTAATGTTGCAATTTTGTATGAAAAGGATGGAATAAAAATTCACAATGAGTTGGGTCTTTCACTTTTAATCATATGTCTTTATCTCACTGCCATATCATCCAGTATGGGGGGACTGCTGTGGGGCGAGACCCATACCCACTCATTGAGGTATTTCCAACCATTTGATTGGCTTAAATTGGCTGTTGAAACAAAGGGGTTATCAAGCAGCTATTGAAAATTTAGAGGGGGCATAATATATGAAAATTTAGGAGGGGGCATAAGCGACCTCTACAACTTATTGTTTAGAGACACTGTGAAATTGTTTTGAGTTGTCATTAAACCGTTTCTGGTGTTCTGTAGAAACAAACATGTAGCTGTTGCAAAAGTCTTATCCACATGAGAAGAGGAAATGCATCAATCTAATGGTTGCCATTCTTTAGTCTGGGCTCAATTTCATAGAGCTGATTAAGCACATAAAACAGATAAGCACAAGCTACTTTATTTTTGCTTCCCAGAATAAGGTAACCAGCCAAATTATTATGTAACATAACACCTGTCACTGGTTTCCTGCTTATTTTAGCTTATCCCTCTTGCTGTCTGACCATTCAATACCATTCACTGTGGTTTTGAATGATAGATAAGCTATGCCAGCCTTGCAATATGATACCATGAGGGAATGCACATGTACACAGTACACAGTTAGTTCTGTGCACAGTTGTGCCACCATACACAACTTTGGCAGTTGAATGGTTTCAAATGGTTGGTCAACTCACTTGAAAATGTTGCGAACAGTAGGAGGGTTAAAGCAGAAAATGATGAAGCAAAATGTTCCTCTAAAGCAGCTGTATGAAATTGGGTCCCTGTCTAGATTGTAAGACTAAATAGATTCAATACAAAACTTACTCTTTTCCAATCTTCATGGGACATACTACATCTGCGTATTGAGTTGTGAACGGTACAGTAGCAGGTCCTTTGTAGGTGTTCCATTCACGTTCTGGCATGTACTTAGCGTTAGCAAGAAGTGTTTCACTCTCTTCTCTTGAAACAAAGTTTATTCGAAATTCACCTGAACAATGAACCTGCAGTGTTCTGTGTCAAATAACAAGAATCAAGACAGTCAAGCTTCAAATGCAAATGAACAGATTGTGTTTTACATGCTTTAAAACCAATGTGTTTAAAAAGACGACAACTTTGACATGACTTTCAAAATTTCCGAGACATTCCTCAATGCTCCGTATTTTTGACCGCGTGAGGGCGCTCTCAAAAATATTTCTATCGCTTCCGGGGGTATAAGCGATTATCATCTGCTCAGCTCTGTGTACAGTTTTAACGTCGGCTTCACTTCTGTGTATAGTTTTTAGTTGCTTCTAAGGTGGGTTATAACGGCTCCTTTAAAGGTCTTATTGTTCGTAATGGATATGATGTCTGGTGGTAACGTGTTCCAGTCTTTTTAATAACTGTTAGGGGGAAGTATTTGAAGCAGTCTAAATTTACTCTTTGTTTGCGGAGAACAGTTGGTAATGTAGGCCTTGCACTTTGCTGTGAATGTGATTGTGTCTGGATTGGCGTGTGACAAAAAGACATCCCATAACTTGATGACCCCACTGCAGCATCATGTTATTCAGCTCAAACGTTGGTTAGCAAGCAGAAGAGGAGCATCAACTTCTAGCAATGAAACGGAGCTTGTAAAAAGGTAAACGAACAGTTCACGTTCATTGACTGTCCATCCATGCCTATCTTGGATGATCCTAAACTACATCGTGTAGACAGTTAAGGCTGGAACACGTTACCACCAGACATCATATCCATCACGAACAATAAGACCTTTAAAGGAGCCGTTATAACCCACCTTAGAAGCAACTAAAAACTATACCGCGCACACTATAAGTAAAGCCGACGTTAAAACTGTACACAGAGCTGAGCAGACGATAATCGCTTATTCATTCAAAGAACATTTATTTCCGCCAATAACAAAAGGTCAATACAATTGATAAGAAGGTATATATTGAAGGAGGCAAATCCAAAAAAGCAAAACAATGCTTGTTGGCAGAAATGCCTTGGACAAAAATACAAACAAACGCACATGTAAGTAAACAATTACAAAACATCAAATTATAATTTTCATATACACAATATACAGAAAACAAATATGAATAACATGGTTTGTATTACTTTGTTTGTACAGAAGGCTATACAGGGGGGTTGTTGAGCAAGTGGGCTTTTAGTTTGTGTTTATAGATAGCAGGTGTTGGGGCAGTTTTTATACTATTAGGCAGTTTATTCCAATTTGAGGGTCCAGAGAAACAGATGTTATGATGGAAGGCTGTTGTTCTGTGTTTGGGAAGATGAAAATTAGAAGAAGATCTGGTATTGTGGCGATGAATATTGCGGTTAAGTTCTAAGTAGTCGTTGAATGAGTCAGGAAGTAGTCCTTTCATGTGTTTATACATGAAGATACACTGTTGGTATCTGTTGATACTTTTCAAGTTGAGTAATTTAAGTTTAAAAAATAAAGGACTTGCATGGGCCCTAAGTGGAGAATGTGAAATAATACGAACAACTTTCTTTTGGAGAACATTCAGCTTATTAAGATTGGTGCTAAACGTGTTTCCCCATACAACATTACAGTATTGGAGATATGGTAGTATGAGAGTGCAATAAAGTGTACGCAAAACATTGTTAGGAAGGAGAAATTTCAATCGACTGATGACACCAATACTTTTTGCTACCTTGTTTTCTATTTCACTTATATGATATTTCCATGATAATTTTTCATCTAAATAGACACCCAAAAATTTGGTATTAATTACTTGCTGAATAGGTGTGCTATCGAGATTGACTGAGTAGTTTTGGCTGGCTGATTTGTGTCTGTTGGTAAAGATAATATAATTACATTTTTTAGTATTTAGGGAGAGCCTATTTGCTTTAAACCACTCACAGACATTAGTTAGTTCCCTATTGACATTATCAATCAACACGCGAAGGTCCGCATTGCAACAAAATATATTTGTGTCATCAGCGTACATGATAAAAGAAAGCAAATCTGATGTTTGACAAATGTCATTTATATAAATGATAAAGAGCAAAGGTCCTAAGATAGATCCTTGAGGAACCCCGCATGATATTCCTAGAGGCGCTGACAGAGAAGATTGGTATTTTGTACATTGAGAGCGGTCATTAAGATAACTCCTAAACCAGTCAAGTGTAACGCCTCGAATTCCATAATAATGTAATTTATCCAATAAAATATCATGATTTATGGTGTCAAACGCTTTTGACAGATCCAGGAATACTCCAATGGCATATAAATTGTTTTCAAAGGCATCTATAACTTTATTTGTTAAGTCAAGTAATGCCAGTGAGGTAGAATAATTTTTTCGGAAACCGTATTGATTATTGCAGATTATGTTGTGTTTGTCCAAAAATGACATAGTTCTTTTGTGAAGAATTTTCTCAAGAATTTTAGAGAGACATGACAGCACAGAGATTGGCCTATAGTTACCGAGCTCACTATGGTCTCCATTTTTAAAAATTGGAGTGACTTTGGCAGATTTGAGTTTGTCTGGAAATATACCTTTAGTTAATGACAAGTTAAAAATGTGACACAGTTGGTGACTTACCTGATTAATAACAGATTTTAAAACCCTTGGGCTTATTTCATCTATGCCTGGAGATTTGTTGTTTTTAAAGGAACTAGCTATATTTTGAATCTCAGCCGGGGTAGTGGGATTAAAAAACATGGAATATGGGTTTGGGTCTGTCAAGTATTGCTTGTAGCTGTTGGTCGCCTGAGGAATGTTTCTGTTGAGAGATTGTCCTATTTTTGTAAAATAGTTATTAAATGCACTGGCAATGTCAGCCGAGTCACTGATCGTATGTCCTTCACAGTTAAATTTGTGTGATGATGTACTACGTTTAGATTTTTTGTTTAATAATGAATTAATGATTCTCCAAGTATTTTTAACATTGTTTTTGGCATTGCGAAACTTTTCTTGAAAAAAACAGATTTTTGTTGTTTTAATTAAGGCGTTGAGTTTATTTCGAAAAGATTTATACTTTAGTTTATTACTTAAAGTTGATGTTTTAAGATACTTTTTATATAATTTGTTTTTGTGTTTGATAGAACACAATATTCCACTGGTCATCCATGCATTTAATTTCTTAGTAGGTTTAGGTTTTCTTAGTGGAAAGTGTTTCTCATATAAATTATTGAAGTGACAATAGAAACGGTCGATGGCCTGGTTAGGACATTGCGTCGTATACACACAATTCCAGTCCAAACTTGTTAGGTCTTGTTTGAATCCTTCGATACGTTCTGGTGTAACGAGTCTAAATGGGGCTACGTTTGTTGGCATTTTTCTTGAAATGTTAAGTGAGGTGACTTGAAAAATTGGCAGATGATCAGAGATATCATTATATAGGATGCCACTCTTAATATGTTGATCGGTACAATTAGTCATAATATTATCTATTAAGGTAGCAGTAAATGTAGTAATACGGGTGGGCCTATTAATTAGTGGTAAGAAAAAATTACTAAACAAAGAGTTTACAAAAAACTGGGTTGGCTTATGGGAAGCATATTTTAAAAGATCAATATTATAATCACCCATTATGAAAGATATTTTGTTTTCCCTATTAATTTGAGTAAGGGTTCTGTCGAAGGCTTCAACAAAAGAGTTTACATTAATATTTGGTGGTTTATACACAATGCCAGCTATTACGTTTTTACCGGATGAGCCTGGTATTTCAATAAATATAGAGTCACAGATAGTATTATCTATTGTTAAATCATTACGCCGAGTGCAGTTCAGTGATTCTTGAACATATAGGGCAACGCCACCACCCGACCTTCCTTGTCTATTTTGCTGAATACAATTATATCCCTGTAAATTTAAATCAGGACTGCTTTCAGTAAGCCAGGTTTCAGAAAATCCGATTACACTAAATGGATAGTCTAGTAATCCAAGGTAATCAATGATATCATCAAATTTGTTTTTAAGACTCCGAGAATTTAAGTGTAAGCAGGAGAATGTATCGGTATTACTTCCATCCCTAAATCGATCCTTAAACTGATCAGATAACAAATAATCACATGGTAAATTGAAAGTATTGGCATAAAAGTTATTATCAGGGTCAATATCAGATTCGTTGGCAAACGTTTCGTTGAATGTAAGGGGATTGAATATAAGTTTGTTTAATCTTTCAGAATCTATTTTTGAGTTTGAATTAAGTTCAATAATGGCTAGGTTAAAGTCATCTGCATTAAGATGGTTGAAAGGTAGAACTTGCTGGAAGCAGTTCTTGCAAATGGCATTGGATTCATGCCTATCTTGATTGCCAATCGTTTCTTTACACACTGGACAGTGTCTTCGATTGTCAGAGCTGGAGCTGTTCATGGTATGTGGACAATTTGAATTGTTAGAAGACGCTTTTAAACTAGCCATAGCAGGTGGTTAACCCAGTGTTGTGTCTAGTCGTCTTAAGGGAAAAGTTGCTCAGTCGTGACAAGGGATTATGAGCCTTTACTTGACTGTTACAGGGTGTTTCTAAGGTAATTTTAAACATACTACTGTGTATACAATAATGCCAGTAGGCTAAGAACAAAATAATGAACAAAATCACAAACAGTTGCAAGTAGTTACGTGTGATTTTGGTAAAACGAGATATCAATGAAATAAGTTAATGTTTGTGCCCCAGGAAAAACTCCCAAAACCCACTCTTGATATTTAGAGCAATATAATTCATCACAGATCTTGTACAGTGTTTAAGCTTACTGTTGGGGTGAAGGCTTTATGGGTTCATACTTCATGCCATGAATGTAGAGATGGCCGCCACGGAAGACAGGGTGCTGACCTTGGTCGTATGCCCTCTTCATGACATCCCGAAGGGATCGCTTCTTGGCGACATCAGCTGCTGGTAGATCTTGAAGTATGAACAACCCGGAGTTGGCAAGGGCGGCCTTTGCTCGCATCAAAACCGTCTGACGCTCAGGACGATATATAAACCGGACCAGGATGTGACGGGGTTTATCTGATGCTGTCTTCGGGGTTCTACCAGAGCGGTGGGCGATCTCAATCTCCGCTTCGGGCATGTTAAATTTGTCTGCCAGGATGTGTTTGACGGTTTCATAGGCGAACAATGGTGGTTCTGACGGGCACTCTGAAATGCCCCCGAACCTCAGGTTGAACCCTCGTGAGTGTCGCTCAAGTTGGAGACTGGCTTCCTCCAGGGCTTCGACTTTCTTCAGAGCTGAGCTCAGCTGCGTCGCCATCTTGGAAATCCCGTCTGACAGGGTCTTATTTTTCCTTTCGATTTCTTCGATGGTCTGTGTTGAGAAGGTGATCGCCTCCTCCATCTCTCGGTGTTTGACCTCAATGGCATTCATTCTGGTAAGCAAAGATTCTTGGTTGGTTATTACCTTATCCAGCTTGCTATGCAGGTCCGATGCCATGGATCGTAATTCCCGCCGTATGGTGCCGATGTCATTGTCCACTACGGGGCTGGGTAAGCTGGCTTGGTCACCTGATATACCCCCGGAAGTGATAAAAATATTTTTGAGAGCGCCCTCACACGGTCAAAAATACAGCGCATTCGATAGAGCAGGTCACATTACTCACATATATCAAAAACATCCACCTAAGCACATAACTGGGGTGACATTTGAACCCTCCACCTGTGCCATTCAAAAGCAGATGTCTTACCACCAGACCATAGAGACTGCCCTGCAGCTACAGGATGTTAGAATTCTATGTTATAACAGCAGATACAGCAACCATTTAATAGACATTAAACTATCATCAGGGATAAAGAATAGGATTTTGTTTTAGCCTTACACAAACAGAAGTGCAAAAAGGCAAAACATCAAAAATGTTCCCCCATTCAGTAAAGATACAACCTTCAGAGTTAGTTTTCTACAAATCAGTTACCTGTTAAACCTGTCATGTTGAACAAATGATGAGCTAAGACTGCACTCCCATGATACATTGCCACACATATCAGGTGGAATTACAGATGGAAGATTACAACTACTATCACTAGGAACATCAATTCTAGAACTGAATAAACTTGACTCCAGATTCTTTAAAAATGAGAGTCGAGTTTCAGGCAATGACAGTTGTTCCTTTAGTATCTGAAGCTTGCTAAAGATTGACGGCTCATCTGCAAATGAACAAATGCAAACAAAGATTGACAATGTTATTGTCTTTTTTCAAAGATGTGCTGTGAAATAAAAGTAAGAAACTTAGATCAATGGAAGGAAACTCTGGGGCCATATTCCAACAATATCCATGTACATCGTACACAACCCTGTTCACATTCTGTCGAACTTCAACAATGGCAGATGTCAGATGCAATTTCACCTCAAAACGTAATAAACGGTAGAAGTTCTACCGTTTATTACGTTTTGAGTATGTTGAGTAAAGTGCGCTCTCAATACTTGATTCTCAATCATAGTTTGATAAGTCCACATGGAGAACAAGGGTGTCTACAGAAATCTGGACCTTTTTAATTAAAGCTCTTATAAGAAAAATGTAACATTTTTATCCCACTATCATTCAGTTTAGTTCCATTGCTGCAGAAAAAACCCTGTCCGATCACCGCAATAGAAGTAGACCCCATCTTCAATTGAGTTGGTACCAGACTGATTTACTCGGAGAGGCGCCGCGGCCGACGATTTTTTTTTTCCGTACCACACGCTGGCTATCGCATACACGCATAAGGTATGGGCGCTTTCCCGGATCCCTTCACTGCCGCGGCGCCTCTCTCCGAGTAAATCAGTCTGGTACCAACTCAATTGTAGCAATTGATCGTGTCGTTGTCCTTATGTTGTTAAGGGAGCCCGACGAAACCTTGTTTTCGATCTCAAAGGTTTGTATTGGTGCTCGATCTCGTCATACAGTAACGTTGAAAAACAATTTTTTTTACGTAATTATGAGAACGTGTGTACGTCTCCTTCAATGAGCAAGTTGTCAAGATCGTTGAGATAATTTTGAAAGTTCACTCTCGAAAATCATTTGATTTTTCACCCAAAACGTTTTATGGTTTTAAGAACTGTAAATACCATTTGAAAATCCTTATCACATAAAACTGCTGCTTCTATCATCCATTCTTTGGTCACTTCTCGCCTTGACAATGGTAATTCATTATTATACGGAGTTACTGAACACCAGCTCCACAAACTACAACTTGTACAAAATGCTGCCGCTCGTGTTTTAACAAAATCTAAAAAACATGATCATATTACACCTATATTGCAGGAACTTCACTGGTTTCCCATTCGACAACCAATTCAATTCACAATTTTACTAATTACATTTAAATCTCAGATTGGCTTATTAACTCCATCTTACATTGCAAATCTTCTTGTACCTTACGCCCCTTCTCGCACTCTTCGTTCTTCTGCTAAGACCCTTTTAACTATTCCTAGAACTTCCTCATCATAAATTATGGCGATCGTGCCTTTTCTGCTTGTGCTCCTAAACTTTGGAACACTTTACCTATTATTAGATGCTGTAGGTAGTTCTCTTCAATTGTTTAAAAACTTGCTGAAAACTCATTTATTTATCTCCACATACACTTGGCTTGTAACATGTCTTAGATTATTCATTGTATAATTGTCTTTGTATTCTATATTTCTCTTTTGCTGCTTATATGTTTTTTTGTTCTGCGCCTCAGAATAGGTTCTTTTGTACACTAGATAGATGGTGCATTATGCATTATTATTATTATTATTATTATGGTTTTCTAAAAATTCTACCTGTCCGGCTATTTACAAGTATATTGGCACTCAATCGGTAAGTTTTCATAATGCAGATCGTGGCGGAATAAAATACCAAGGGGGCACAAGAATAGGTTTGCAGTCGCGCTAGGTCAAGGATAACACTAACAGAGTGGATTGGCCCTAATAATATAGGGGCTCCCGTATACCAGCAGACTAGTAGTGTCACTACTTATAATATTAGTAAGTTACTTCTACTTTCTAGTTACCTTTAAATATGCTGGCTGTACTGATATGCACTGACATCTTTCCATTTAGGGTTTTATTTGTGTCACTTAATCCGTGTCTCCCCCTGGATCTGTGCTTCACTCCACCACCACCAGGCATGTCACTGCTGTCACTGTCAGGCCGGCGTTGCTTGATTCTTTGTAAATATTCGGGTCTGCTGTCGGCGTCCGGTCCGTCTAACTCTAACGTTGCCGCTGAATAATGAGGAACACGCCACATCAACAAAAGTTGTATAGCAAAATGAAGAGCAAAACAAAGACCGCAAAGCAGCCATTTATCTAATGTTTTTCGTTTCATAATTTATTTTTAGTGGCAAAACTACCTCTCCTCTTCCATGTCCCTGCTGCGCTTGTTCGAGTTCTCACACGCACGTTAGGCTAGCTACTAAATACTAGGGGGCTCATGTAACACTGTTCCGCCCCAACTTGACAATCGTCCTAACTATAGTTGGGACTGGTCCCAACTTGAGTGTTACAGTTGGGGCAGTTAGTTCAGGCAGGGTATCAACGGAGTTCTGGTTGTGTGCGTGAAGTGTGTGACGAGGTAGCCTTTTGTCAAGGCCTTCGTGGCTTTGTAGAGCCGCGATCCCAAGCGACTGAAATGGGAGACCACGCACGCGAGTGGCGACCGCGAAGCCACGAGGGCCTTTTCCAACTTGTTTGCGGTTTCTTATGTGTTCCTTTATAATCTCGACTTTTGCTACCCGAAACGGTAGCAAAAGTCCAAACCAATCAGAAGTGCATAACGCACGTTTCATACTTCATGAAAATTCATTAAAAAAACCGCAAACAAGTTGGAAAAGGCCCTCGATCATGGCTTCGCCACTCGGCTCGCGCGCGTGGTCTCTCGTTCCCAGTCGCTCCACTGTTTACAAAGTTGTCCAAGCCACGATGGCCTTGACAAAAGGCTAGTGACGAGGCTGAAATCAGCACTCTAAATAATTTAGTGCTGACTTCAATTGAGTGTATACGTCATCACAAGCTGCCAAGAGGCGGTCAAAGAACAACATGGCTGAAAAGAATAAATGAAGACCTGAAAGCCACGGACCTAAACATCAAGAACCGAAATACCTGGCACTTGGCAGCTGATAGAGTACAGTGGAGGAAACTTACAGAGTGCGCAATGTCAGATGCATGCACACTTGACGAAAGCGCTTAGATGATGATGACTTCAATTAATTTAGAACAATCAGTGCCAGCACCATATTTGAAAAACTAAAATTGAGACCGTTCTTCCATACGACGTTGATCGCGGCAGTGGGAGCTCCACGCCTCACTCCTCCCCCGACCGCTTGTCACAGTCCCCACGATCGATCACTGTATCGTTTCTGCGGAGGAGGCTATCCTGTTGAGGTATATAGGCGATCCCAACTACAGTTGGGACGCCCCAACTTGAACACTCAAGTTGGGACGATTGTCAAGTTGGGACGGAACAACACTAATAGTATCCGAAGTAACAATAACTGCTTGCACCACATTAAACTGGCAGAAACAGTCCTCACACTTCCCACGTTTGAGGCTTATCAGTTTATTGTATACACTGCAAGAACAGCTAGACTCCACTATTACAACCCTCTCCAAATTTGTCCTAAAAGTATGTAAACATCTAATGTTTGAAAACAAGTTTATTTTATTTTATTTTATTTTATTCAACATCCAACAACGCAAGCGCCAATTACAGGATGGATAAAAATATAAATATTAAACATTAAAAAAACAGAAAATTGTAACACAAATTTAAGGAAGTAAACAAAACAAAAATACACACATGGCAAGAGGGGAAAACCCCTAAAAGAACAGACAGAAAACATAAAAGACCCAAAAGGAAAATTATTGGACTAAACACTAGGGTGACAGGATGAGTGAGGACTTGGACTTTGAAGGCAGAGATGGATTGGTGGAAAATGTCGATGGAAGGGTTGGTTTGGGTGATTGAATTAAACAGGGAGGTAAGGCGGTGTATGAAGCCCTTTGTAGTGGCATTGACCCTGTTTTTAGGGACAATGAACAGACCAGGGTAACGGAGGTTAGGACGGGGGACTTTAAGGGGGAAAAGAGAACAAAGTAAGATACAGTTAAAATTAGAATTGACACATTTAAAAAGGAAAGTCAAGTCTATAGTTTGCCTATATACGACTTTTGAGTGAGGCAAGAGAAGTTGTTTGTGAAATATCTACGTTGTTGCCAAGGAAACGGATGAATTTGTTTTGAATACGCTCAATACGCGTCTCATGCGTGGCAGATAGTGCGTTAAAAGAAACAGAAGCAAATTCAAGACCAGGTCTAACAAGAGAGCAGTAAAGGGCACGCTTTGTTTTCTGATCTAGGTTTCTGCAGTGACAAAAAATACCAAGCATACGGTTTGCCTTGGCAACAACGTAGTCTACATGAGGGACAAAGGTTAATTTACAGTCAATAAAAACACCCAAGTCTTTGTGATGTGTAACCCTTTCTAGATTGGCAGACGAAAGATTGTAATTATGCAAAATAGGTTGCTTCTTAAGCGACAAAGTAAGCACTTTACATTTAGATGGTAAGGGTTAAATTCCATGTAGATGACCAATCAAAGAGCCTGTCCAGATCATCCTGCAACAGCTGCGCATCTCCAGGTGTGCGAACAATGCGAAACAGCTTCAAATCATCCGCAAATAAAAGACTATCAGAATGAATAAAAATGTTGGGAATGTCGTTAACAAACAAGTTGAAAAACAATGGACCGAGAACTGAACCCTGGGGTACACCCGAGGTGACAGGTTTCCAGTTGGAGATTGCACCATGTAAAACAACCCTCTGCTGTCTATCAGCCAGATAACTGCGAATCCAAGAAAAAAGGTTTCCCAGGATGCCGAACTTACTGATTTTGTGCGTTAACAAAGCATGACTCACTGTATCAAAGGCCTTTGAAAAGTCTGTGTAAATGACGTCACACTGAACCTTTTCTTCCAGACCCTGGTATGCAGCAGATAGCAATGAAGCAAGATTTGTCTCGCATGACCTACCAGGTACAAAACCGTGTTGATTATCACACAAAACAGAGGATATGTGATCC
The DNA here is from genome assembly GCA_037783415.1 of Leptasterias polaris. NCBI lineage: Eukaryota > Metazoa > Echinodermata > Asteroidea > Forcipulatida > Asteriidae > Leptasterias > Leptasterias polaris. The sequence goes on from JAZGTN010000020.1 coordinate 280,034, forward strand.
AGAATATTTTCTGCAACAATCTTTTCAAAAACTTTGGACAAAGTAGGGAGGAGTGAAATAGGACGAAAATTCTGAACTGAAGTTTGGGAACCCCCCTTGTGAATTGGGCAAATATTAGCAGATTTCCAGATTGTAGGAAAAATGCCAACATTCAGGGATTTCTGGAAAATACTAGTGACAGGGATACTAAGTGGGAGGCACAGTGCTTAAAAACTCTATTGCTAACGTTGTCACAACCAGAACTTTTGTGGGGATGTATTTTTTTTAGAAGCCGTTCCACACGATTCCTGCTCACCACAAAGGACGATAATGCACCAACTGGATATGCAGGAAGATCTGGAAAGGCGTCAATGTTGTCATCACTACTAAAAACAGAGCAAAAATAATCATTAAATAAAAAAGCTTTAGTACCATTTGTGAAAGCCTGCCTGTTACCATGAGTGATAACAGAAGGGGTCGGGGATTGTTTGTGGTTGGATTTCAACCAAGACCAGAATCTTTTGGAATTTTCTTTTAGTTTACCTGACAGTTTAGAAACATACAGGTCACGTTTCAACCTACATAAATGTTTAAAAGCACGTCTGACTGACCTGAACTCTTCACAGTGGTAGGGGGTTCTATAGGTTTTCATGAGCTTGTGAGTTGAACTTTTCAATTTTAACAATTTTCTGACTTCACAGTCAAACCAAGGGGGACTGTGCTTTTTGGGTTTCACAATAGGGACACACTCATTGACAATTGTATTTATAATAGAATAAAACAATTCAACAGAGTCATTGACATTATCAGTAGAATCTAAAATGATCCAAGGAAAATCACGAAACCTATCAGCCATCAAAAGCCAATCTGCCTTGGCAAAATCATACACATTTCTAGTATTATGACTTCTAGGACGAATCTTCCCAAGATCAAATTCAATAAAAAGAGATTCATGATCAGATTCAAAAATATTATCTCCAATTACAACATCACAGTTAAAAGTAGAGTTATCGTTGCATAAAACAAGATCAAGAACATTATTGAAACGAGTCGGATTGGTATTATATTGCACAAGGGAAAACCCATTCAAAATTTGGTCACAGAAAAGTGTATTAAGAACACTGTTTTTGGCTATAGTAAACGCACCACCACCAGACCAATTAAAATCGGGTAAGTTAAAATCTCCAATCAGTATAAAATCATATCCGTTGTATTGCACTAACATGGACTCAAGAGATAGCTGTAGTGAGTTTAAAGAGTCAATACTTGCATTAGGAGGACGATAATATAGTCCTACGATACATTTCTTTCTAGAGGAAACACTCAGTTCAATCCACATTAGTTCACAATCATTCCTTTCAAACTGGGAAAGTCGTCTGGAGATGATCGAATTGTTCGAATAAGTTAAAACATATATTGGGGTTTCTCAGTGTTTTCTCATGACTCAAATTACCGATTGAGCTTAAACTTTTACAGTTTTTTTTTTTTAATGTATTGTTGGGTCACCTCAAGTGTGGATAGGCCTACAGGTTTTTGACAATTACCAATGTTGTACACACCCTTTAAAGTTAAAGTCATCTCAAATGATTGGGGCTCATCGGTTGTATACACAATACAGCATACAGATCACGTACACTGACTGCAAGAACAGACTCCATTTTCTAATGATGCACTTGTCAAGTGTAACCTGCGCCCTGGGAACCCTGGTTAGAGCGGGGCACTATAGCGGGGGACCTACCCAGGATATCCGGGATTGACCCAAGACTTCCAAAGGGGTTTTCCCCGCAAGCCGGGGCGCTATACCCGGGGATTTCCAAATACGGTTGCCCCGCTGACTGGGACATTACCCGGTCTTACCGGGACATTGCTGATGAAACATTCGTTAAGAAAAAATAGTGTCCACTAGTGATGCGTCCTCCCCAGACAATGGCCCGTCAAAATAATGTGGATAATTTCAAAATACAATATTGCAAAACTGCAACACTACAGGATTCTCCATTTTTCTTACAGGTTCTAGTACTTGATGACGTCTTGCTTATAGAATCCATAAAGTATATTTTTCACAAGACTACGACAGTTGTAGTCCTGACGTCGCTGACCAGAAATGCAAAGACGGCAAATTTTGGTGAAAGTTAGAGTATCCCCAAATCTTTAAAAATGCCCAAGTATAGCCTCAGTGCGTCTTTTGTGTTGCCTAATCCAAGTTAATTTTGTCCCTATCAAATTCACTCTTTAGTTTTTCGTTTTTATGGCATAACAAATCAGATAAAAGTATCCGAGCAGTTTTTTGTTAATGATGGGGGCAACCATTTTACGATACCTTCCTCAAGTAGTGTACGCCCAACGTGGACATCCAAGGCTGATAAAGGATCGTCCTTTAGAAGGGAAAAGAGGTAAAATCAATCCAAATATTCATTCTAGCAAATCATTTGTAACTTAGGTCAATATAAGACAGGGTAAACTTAGTGCCGTGAAAACTTGTCATCTTTTTTTATTATGGCTGCCCGTAAAAATCAAGACAATAGATATTTCCATAAAATAATAATGTAGGCCTAATACCCGCTTTGCACTAACACTACTCTAATGGGCAAAATGTGGATTATCGCCTTTTGTATGGGTCTGATGGTTGCGTTTGTTCATCTGCCTAGTGCAAATATGATTGTAATTAGCTTTATTCAAGGGAAGGGCTTATAAAACCATTGACGGCACCGCCAGGCCGCCATATTTGACTTTAAAAACAACGGAAGCCTCCTTTTGACTTCTACCCGAGGAAGCCCTACTCAAAATAATGATGTTGTGTGTATAAGGTGACAGTTCTATAAATAGCCTTATGGGGGTGAGTGACGTCATAACTAACCAATACGATGATGCTCTTGCTGGAGTGCATGGTTCTTGGTTCTTGCTGTTTGTGTCCACCGCTTAGGTTGATTCCTTTCTCACCAATCTCCGTCTGGTCTCCGGCTGGTAAGATATCCATGTCTGGTCGCAGTGCACAAGCGTCTATCACGCGTTTATACCTGTTTGAAAAGGTTACATTTGGCCAGTTTCACATCTTAAACATTTAAGCGTATGACCCCTTTTTGTACTGAGGGCGCCTAAAAATGTTGCAATTCCTGCTGAAAAAAAATAATGCCACGTAATTGGTTCTTTGGTGGGTGGGGGCAGAGGATTCATTTGCCCAAATTTTATACGACTTCAAAGTTGTATTGCTGTCTCTGACCATCTTTTCCCCCTTCAAAACAAATAAGTTAACTTATAAATTGGCCTGATATCAAATAACAAACCACAATGTTTCCGGGTATAAAATAGTTCCCGGGTATTAAATAGGCCTAGTAGAAAAATGGCAACTTGGTGTACAGGAATATCGCCATATCCGGGGTCCACGGCACCGCAACGTGGTCAACTTTACGGTCTGTGCATCCTCATACACTGTGCACAAGCAATGAGTACAGGAATATCGCCATATCTTAGGTCCACAGCACCACAACGTAGCGGTCTGCATCCTCTTACACTGTGCACAAGCAACAGGTACAGGGATATTAGCCATATCCGGGGTCCATACACTGTGCGTAGCAAAAAACATGCTAACTGTACACTTTTTTGCTAACGCCTGTTTTCTGCTTTCAGAAGCACAATTTGCTTACTGGTAAAACATCTTTCTAGAATACCTGGCCTTTCGAAAAGGTACAGTGAAAGAATGAGACAACGCAGCAAGTGGCGCGTAAAGGTTTCATACAGGAGGCTCAACGATGAAGGAACCTGAGACTGAGAGCATTATGACTTACCTCTGTGCATTGTAAGGTTCTGAAAATAATATTTGTCTCGAAGTGTTGCATTAAGCAGCCAAGCCTTCTGACCAGCATAAGCAACAGATTCATCCTCACTACGAACCAAACAGAAGTTGAGATGGAATTAATTTCAGAACATTCAAGCTCCTTACACAATAATAATCTTCACAGTCATGAGAAGTTGCCAATCACAAGTAGGTCCTAAAACAGGCCACTCGTGATGCCGTAAAGGGGAAAGGGGCATTCAAGAAGTTGAAACATGAGCATTGATGTTGCGTTTGGATTGGAACAAGTAAAACATATAAGTGTTAGTACAATTTTCCGAAAAAGTGGCGAAATATAAACATAACATTGCTCTCAGAAATATACTTAGCAGTAACCAAGCCTATAAGTGATAGCTATACGTTTCGTGTGGCATTTTGTCTGTTTGTTTGTTTGTTTTTCTGTTTGTTGGGTTGTTGGGGTGTTTGTTTGTTTGTTTGTTGGGTTCTTGGGGTTGTTTGTTGGGTTGTTGGGGTGTTTGTTTGTTGGGTGAGGTGTTTGTTTGTTTGTTTGTTTGTTGGGTTGTTTATTGGGTTGTTTGTTTGTTTGTTTGTTTGTTGTTTTGTTTTTGTGTTTTGGTTTATTGTTTGTTTGTTTTTTGGGGTATACATTTTCTTCTTTCAGTGTTAGAAAAGTAGTTTGATCATGCTATAAAAGCTTACACATGGAAAAATACAAACAGATTATCATAATTTTTTTCATATTATTCTTTGTTTTATGGAATTCAAACAGCTCACCCCATCTCAACATGACCAAAAACTGTTGTCATTTCACCAAGCATCGAGGCCAATAGGGAGGATTTCCCACTTCCCACTGAACCAACCACCATCGTCAACTTCCCTATGGAGAGCCAAAACAATCATGTTTAGAATAATCTAGTACTTAGTAGGGTTCGTGGTATCATGTACACGCACATGAACCTCTCTCACAATGGGGCAGATAAGTAGAAATATTTTGGGAGTTGTGCCTTTGCTGATAAAAATCATGAAATGACATCATGATAAAGATATTGCTACAGGGTCATCACAAGTTTTAGTTTTGAAAAAACAAAAAAAACAAAAAACAAACATGGAACAGAAAACAAGCAATGTTTTGTCCAAAAGCTTTTAACTTTCTCATATATATATAATAGTTTTTTTAATGTTTACAAATTCAATTAAAATATCTGGTGAGATCGGCCCAAATCGGTCCTATAGCTTTAAACAAACACTACTTTGATCAACCTGATTATAACCCACAAGATCCAAGAAACACTTTTAGTCTCCAATATCCACGGTTCCAGACCACACGAAAGACCTTCCCAAGATAAGGATGGAATGTGTAAAGTCACTACTATGCGTATCTAGAAATCTAAGATGTCTAGCTGATGCTTCCAGACTAGCTGGCAAGCAGTCATACAATGGCATGGATGGTGTGGAAGGCATATATGCAGGTATGTGTAGGTCACACTATATTGGAGAATGATGAAGCTCCATTGGTAGATTCACTTGCTTACCTTTTGGAATTGACACATCGATGTCTGTCAGGCATGGTTGGGCACCTTCTGGGTCCCATAGGAAGTTTCCTCTGGAGATCTAAATCAATGCAAATAATGAGAACGGGGGAATTAGGTGGACTTTTAATGACAGAGTCACAAATCATTGTGAGTCCGAAAGAAGGTCTGAAGGCGGTACGAACTGGCAGACAAAGTACAACGTTTTGCCATAGCAGAATTTCACAAGCAAAAACGTGTCTCTTTGAAAAATAGTTTTCCATTCCCATCTGGAATTTAACTTTCCCGCAATGACTTGTAAATTGCAGAAAAGGGCTTAATTTCCACACTAAGTTTTATCATGAAAGACAGTTTTGGACAGTATTTTTTTTCAATCTTGTGCCAGTCACACTTTCGTTACGTCCGTCTTGGCACACGACACGAGATCGAAAAAATGCACAAATGAATGGCTCCATAAAATAATAACCCCTTAAAATATGTCTTTGTCTCCGCTCATTAAACAAATCAAAAATGAAAATGTCTGGTTACGCCACTGCGAATCGCTAATGAGTTTCAGTCAGAAGGGACTAATTATAAAGAGCTTTGCAAATCTCACGGAGATTGCAAACAAATTGCAGACAATTACGTTGTTAATTGGATTGAACTCAAATTAGACTTGCATAAAGTCCCTGCAAAGTTCATGAACCGTTTTTGCTGTTTAACACATGGTGTGTTTATTGAAAAAGAGGATACAAATTAATTTCCCCCTTATACCTTCCGAAAAACAATGATTACATGGGATGGTGATATGGGATTTAGGTGTGCTTTAAATGCACAGTTATCCAAAACTGATCACGAAACCGCTTTCTGCAATTAAACATTCCTTCCACCAGTTGCTCTTGTTTCTATTTAAAATGTCCGACCCTATCACACACCTTTTCAAATATACCTCACATTCACTTTGGTATTGAACACAGAAGTTGAAAAGACGTGCATCTGGACGCAATTTTTTTATACAGTTATTTAAGTTCAAAATGCGAGGACTTGGAAGACAATTTTCAGGAAATTAATTTTTTGACCTCAGTGCCTTGTTTTGTTATTGGACTGATGATTTGTCAGTACGATAGAAATTGCGTCTGATTTTGATAATAATTCTAGAATGTGTATTTGCGAGATTGAATGTACACAGGCCGGTCATCCTCGCCCTTTCTATCCCATTACCTTGATAGCTACATTGGGATCAAGTGGCTCAGCTTTTTCCAAGCCCATCATTTTACGCACAGCACTGGCACCGTAGTCCGCCTTGGGGACCTTCTTGGAGCCGATTAACAGACCCGTTTTTTCATTCTCTTCTTCGGCCTCGTCAGCGCTGCTGGTCCGGTGATAGTTCCCAAGTCGTGATGCGTCCATCGGTGGTTTCTTCATTTCACCATTCTATAATAAGATTGATCAACAAGGTCTTCCGGTTTATATGCCATCGCTTCGGGATATATCGCACCCACGTAATAATCTTTGTTTGAATTGTTTTATTCAATTATGGGTTGTTATTATCATTATTCTTTCACTACGAGAAACTAATCATCAGCATGTTGTGTGTTACCCACCCAAGGGGAAACTTCTCCCTCAATTATTGTTCTAAAAACTCATCTCATCTTCAAGGAGAGAAACCCGGAACGCCCGAGGTTGCGCTATCTAGGAAATTAATTACTGACGATACACTTTTCTTTTGGGATAAGACTGGAGTTTTTAGATGCCGTATGTTTCTGCGACAACTAAATATAGCCCAATACCACTGTAGCCCAAACCTAACTGTGTGCAAATCATTGTACCTATAGTGTATCCCAAACTCAACTCTTGCTAGGTACATGTTGAGCTACAGGAGAGACAATGCAGTTCAAATTCAAAACCAAAGTTGCCAGTAAAGATGGCGTCTACTGGCAACTATCTATAAAGTTTGATGATTATTCGATGTACCTCTTCGCACTCCTCAGCATCTTCGGTATCATCACCCTCACCAATGCCCTCAACCTCCGGAGCCATGAAGAAATCCGCAAGCCTCCTTGAGCTGACGATTGCGTTAACGAGGAGGAAAAGTGAGAAGGGGAGGAGGAAGAGGGGCAGGGCAAGTTGATTGAAGAGAGACAAGGAAGGGAAGGTGACAGCTGGAGTAAGTGTCTCCCCACTGATACCAAATGCCTGCATGTAAATTATAGGGAATTATAAGCTTGAAACTACAAAACTAATAATCATTTCTGATTCGTCACATCTAATGGGAAGTTGGAACCATGATGTTCAGCGACAAGGGCAGACGATCGAATAGAGCAATTGGGTGACACTATTGGGTGTGCAATACTGAAATCTAAACGGCATGGTGATGGTGGAGCCAAGCCAAGTAACAAACACAACTTAACAAGCAAAAGCAATGGGTTTTTTTAAGTAGTCCAGGCAAAGAATAGATTACAGGAATATGGAAGGCTCTTCAAAATGTCACCTCATCTACGTCAACGACTTTTAAGTTTTCAATCATTACTTCTTGCTCGATAACTATTCAATCTTCAATCTGACTTGGACATGAATGAATTCGTAAAATGTATCCAGCATTTTAATCTTAAATAAGCATGGGGGACCGGGAGAAGGGGCCCCCAATAGGTAGACTGCAGCTTATTAATTTATTTTCGGTGATAACAAGGGGACGGAACTTACCAAAAGTGTGACGAGAACTGGTGTGCCGGCCGTAAACAATACTGGAAATCAAAGGAAGTGACGCTGTCATTACTTAAACTCAATCTTGTAAAACTGTCTTCTCAATCTTGTCAAAAATATTCTCATTTTCTGTTGTGTATTGGCAAATCTCTTAGATACTATCACATGCTATTTAGAGGAAAGTCAAGACTCAAGACTGTACGTGGCCAATCATATAGCCCGAAACCCTTGAGTTTTGAATTTTATCCATACAATTTTTTGTGAAATAGGGATGTTGATGTTGTCATTCTGATAAATGTTCAGCATTGGTGACCTTTTATGTTTCGCTAAAAATGTAATATAAAGCTTAAATATCACAATATCTACATGAGAACAGATGGACCGTACACACTGATGTCATCACGCCGCTCTTAGAGGTAACACGATGAAATGCACATCTTATACGCACTGCGCAAAGGATGACCAAATAACCAACCCTCTTGTGACCTCTAAATGACGTCATACAAGGTATAATTATTCTTTTGCAGCTTTGGATTTAATGAATTACAAACTCTGAATGAAAGACTCACTTGTCAAAACCAGCCCGCCACTAACAGTAAAGAGTGACCGGAGCTGCTTGCCCCTGATGAGTTCTACTCCCTTGCAGTACAGATCTTCCCAACCATAAAGCTTCAATAGCTTGATCCCCTGCAGGAGCTCATTCACTTGCTTCATGCGCTCATCAGAATTGGACTGCAAAATCGAGTGTATAGAGTGTATAAAAAATCTTGTTACATTTTTGTTGTTACGCGATGGTAACTGTTTGAAGTTCCATTGGTGAAAAACACTTATAACAGCTACTTCGCGTAACAATCACGATAACAGTTTGAATTCCCCGCATGCGAACAATGATAAGTCAAAAGCCCTATTTACTATTTAACATTAGTTTTAAAACATTTGGTGTTTAAATATCACCCACTGGCATCTTTTTGATCAGCCCGATTGCCTCGTCATGAACAAACAAATATCTTCATGGCAAATGTTATTCATTTTCGTAAAGAAGAAGAATAATCACGTTTTTTATTTTGTTAAAAGTAAATTGTTCATACATTAGTGTAGGGTAAAACATCAATAATATTATTCAGTACCAATGCAGTTGTTTCGCCTTCTATAAATCACTTTCTTGTAGGTTTGATGAGGCTAGCTAGAGATGACAACTTGATACACATGTGATATTAAATTAATCATCATTACTCACCAGCATTTCCTTTTGACCTTTACTGATAATTGTTGCGATCTTAAACTGTATTGGAAACACCAGTAAAAACAAACTGGCTCCGATCAGTGCTGAGATTCCCATCTGGATATACAGCAAGGACAGTGTAAAGACAAGAAGCTGTAGAGAAAAACCGGTTACCATCAGTTATTGGGTAAACGTGTGCTTTTAGTACGGGGCGTTAAGGCAAAAAAAAACCCAAAAAAAACAACAACGTTTAGCCTAGCGTCCCCGCCCGCTTCCTTTTTAGAGGCCGCCTTCTTGTTTTTTCTTTCTTTTTTCACGAAAAGAAAGAAGATAAATATTAACGATCTCTGAAGAAAAAAATAAATTTTGAAATAAATAGCCTAAGATCGTATTTTTAGACTTCAGCACACCGAAAAAGCACACCGAAAAAAACCCGGCAACCATCTTGAAAAAAAGCCCGGCCGGTTGTCTTGAAAAATAAGTCAGGCGGCCATTTAAAAAAAAAAAAAAAAGTCCCTCCTTCCTTTTTTTTCAAAAGGCAGGATGCTAAACATTTTAATTTTTTTGGCCTAAACAGTCGCACTTGGGCACCAGCCCAAGCTGTGATTTTCAAAAGGTCAGTGGACTTTACAAAAGAATTTGAGATTCAAATACAGTTAAATGTTTAACTGACGATGACATTATAAAAAAAAAATTTAACGATTTGTTCTTTCTGGATGATGCCGTGTGTGTACATCGTACGTTGAATGCAAAACTCGTCTATTTCCTTCATATTTTTTTCTGGATCCGATTCCAACGAACTAACCTGTATCGGGATCGACCACATGTAGTTGATTGTTTGAAACATGCCCAGAACATTCATCGAATCTGTAGACATGTGATTGGTGATCTGGCCAATCGTCATCGATCCACCTGTCGTGGCGAAAGTAGACATGCGCAGTGATTTCTCAAATACCACAGCCTGTTAAAAAAAATTATACAAAATTCGTCATGTTGGCAAAAGTCGGCAGGATATGGTTCAATATTTTTTGGGACGTGCATATATTCATGTTAAACAATCTTAAGTAAATGTTCAAAATGAAGCGAAGAACTGGAAGAATTTATTGGAGTTGGGAGGAAAAACTGCTTCGCAATTGACACTTTTTAGACTTGACTAAAGCCCTTTTCAAACTGTATCTCTTATCCCCGCGGGGAGGCCACAGGAGATTTTTTACCCCATGATTACTCTGGCGCACTTTCACACTGTTCCTGCCTAGGTCCTCCATTCCACGAGGTTCGGGTTTCACATTTCAAGAGCACCCAGGGTTTTACCACTTACCTCTAGTCTATAGCAGGAGTGCCCATTCCCCGGGTATGCCCATTTGCTGGGGTATTTCAGGGGTGAGGCCATCCAAGTGAGAAGGGCTGGTGTGAAAAGGGCTACTGGGCAATTGACAGTATTATTATTTAAAGTTGTCAATCTTCTACAGGTGACTAATCGATGCTTCTTGGACTGTCACAACCAGCTGATGAAGGACTCTGTCCTGTCTAGGCAGACAATTCTCCCAAAAGAGTTCAACTTTTCAAAGCAGCTTAGAAATGTTGATGCTCACCACTGCTTCTTGGACTCGTGCATTGAGCAGCTAACAAAGGACTGTGTAGCTGGATGATATTCAACCCTGAGTTTGAACTATTCAAACTCGGTGTCAACCTAGAGATGTTGAGGCTACCAAGGAGGGTCCTATATGAGCTACAACCAATGCTTAAAGCATAAAGAGGACTACATCAAATCTAGCCAGATAATTCTCAACCATGAGTTCAATTATTCTAAGTCACTTAAAGCAATGTTGAGGCTAAACATAAAGGAAGGCCCCACATTTACAACCAACGCTTTTTGGAAAATTTGTGCCAGCTCCTTTAAAGAGAGGACTGCATCAAATCTAGCCAGTTTTAGTTTCTCAACCATGAGTTCAATTTTTCAAAGTGACTTACACATTTTGAGGTTAATGGAGTATTACCCCATTTTATCAATCAGCGCTTGTGTGCCCAGCATCATCTGAAGAGGACTGCATCAAGTCTAGCCTGATGGGATCCCTCAAGTTTAAAACTGTTAAATACTTAGTCCTTAATATAACTATAGTTTACTGAATCCATCCAAATCCGACACCACATTGATTTTGATAAAATTGGTACACTGGGCATTCGTAATGCTCAAGGTGTTAGTTTATTGCAGAAAATCACTGTCATCAAAGTCAAGTAAAACACCCTTTGGATTTTGATGGATTTAATTGGATTTTTAAATGAAAGAATAACAAACCAATTGACTGTAATTTGGACTGCCTGGGGGCACTTTTAATAGAAATTGTTGGCATCACGAAATATATCTATTCCTGGCCTGGTTTCCCCTTCAAAAGTAACCCATGGATTTTATCATGGTGTATTAAAGGCAAATTTGATACTTTAAAGAAAGCACCTTTTGTTATTAATTATAACGCAAATAAACAACTACATTTCCCCTTTGAGACTATAAACTAAGGCCTGGCTCTTACAGATAATCATTTGAAAACTTTAAATTCACTAGATCAATATTTCCAACTAACTAATACTTGTTTCAGGTTTATCCCTTTGTAGTAAAGAAAGTATTTTACACAAGCTAACCTGACCTTAACCTGACCTAAGAACACAAGCATGGCGGTTGGTCAGCAAGCTCCTTGCTGGGCTCTGACATTCACCATATTTTTTGCCACTTTTAGCCTGACATGCTGTTTAAACTATACATCATATGAAAGAGTTCTTCTGATTCCTTTCATCATGGATTTGGAGTCTTTTTGAGTGAATTATGGCCTGATCTTTTCTTGGATTTTCAACTTTTCAACCAGTGAATCAGCTTGGCCGACTCCATTGTGATCAGCTTGGGAACCTTTGTCCTCTGCCAACCAACCTTTGTTATCATCAAGCATCTGTTTACAACTCCAAGCACAATCCATGTACAATATGGCTGAACCTCAACTACAACCTAAAACTCAAAGCTCATAGAAAGAGAAAGTTTGGTAGTGCTCCAATACTTTATTACCAAAACTCAACAGCATCATTTCACATCCTTCTTGCTGTGTCTGGAGACATAGAAGTCAATCCAGGGCCTGTTAAGGATCCCTGTGGCAGATGCAGTCGCCCTGTAAAATCCAACCAAAGATCCGTTCTTTGTGAAGACTGCAACAAGTTCTGGCACCAGAAATGCATCCCTGAATTGTCCATCACCCATGACAGAACACTGAGTTAATATCCAGCACTATAGATTGGTTCTGCCCATACTGCTCCTACAACTTACCATTCTCATCATGTTCCGACACCTCATGCCAAGAAGAGTTTTCTCCTGAAAGGGAAGTTAACAATTCTATGGCACCCGCCATTGATCTGGTTGAGCATCATTCGAGCGTACCTTCCAATAAGAAAGTCAGCAAGAACTCCATCTCTGGTCTACTCGTCAATGCGCGTAGCATACGTAATAAACAACAAGATATGGTGTCGTTTCTGGAACTTCATCCTGTAGACATTGTCTGTATCACTGAAACATGGATGTCACCCGATGACATTGATTTACTCTCGTGTTACCCTGGTTATTCAACCATGCAACGTGACCGAAACAACCGCGGTGGTGGCATAATGGCAATCGTGAAAGACTCGTTGCTACCAGCTCATCTCGACCATCTGAACTCAACTGACATCGAGGTAACATTTCTATCAGTGACCCTCAGAAACTCAAAATGGTTAGCAGAAATTGTATATCGACCACCAAACTCTGACGCAACATTCTTTGATAAATTTCAAGACATTTGTGATGGGATCCAACCTGTCCTCCATACCTTTGAAGGGGTGATCCTGTTAGGTGACTTTAATTTAAATTGGTCTGTCGAATCTTCTGCACTTACAAATCTACGGGATGTGACCAACTCAATCGGACTGTCCCAACTAGTTGAAGAACCGCGCCAGTGCCCCCCCCCCCCCCTTCCTAGGAAGAGAAACATTATCACATCTGAATTAAACTATGATAGCAATCCCCATTTCAGTCTCCCCCATGTCTGTCTCCCCCAACCCCCAAGTGATTATAAATAAATGAATGCTTTGGTCATTGGTTAGGTGTCATGAACTGTTTCTGGACTGTTTCTGGTTACCGACCCGTTTTCATGTTTCATGTAGTTCTAGGAAATCGTTTTATTTAGTCAATTGTACGCCAGAAACTCTCCGGTCATGGTCGCTAAAGCACTCCCCTGAATGTGCAGCTGCATTTTAACATTTAGTTTATCTCTTTATTTGAAATCTGTCTCTTTTAGCTTCATAGAAATGTTGTAATATTTACAAGAGAAATTACTTTTGGTAACCCAATTTCACTCTCAACACCCACAGAGAGAAAACTAAAATAAGTTTAATTGAATTTTGAAGGTATAGTTATCAACAAAGACCTGTGTTTTCAAAGGACAAGAAAATCGATTAATGGTTCTTATTTTGCCAAGTCTCGGTTAAGATTATTCACTGAACAACTCTAAACAGTAATATCGAACAAGTTACATGATAAACCATAAGTAAAAATTATTCATAACTGTTAATGCTCAACGCTATGACAGTAAATTTAAACAGCAATGGAAACAGTTTTAAAAATACCCCAAGTATATGCTTTAAATTAAAAAGTTAAATAGGCCTATGTTACAAATTAATAATAACAATAATTATCTACCTTAAACACAAATTTGGCAAAGGTTTTGTTGTGTTTTCTTTTAGAGAGTAAATTCACTTAGATTGTTGAGGTTGAAAACTATTGTGTTTTGTGCACGGATTTTATATCATACTTTCATTTCGGGCATATTTTGATGACGCAATCGTAAATTGGTGAATTTTTGCTTTTTCCCTTTTCCTACAATATTTTCTTCGTTTTAGACATGATTCTGTTTAAAGAATTGATGCTAGTATACCTAAAGTGAGCTCTCTGTTTGAATATATTACTTTTTTGAAAATTAACAATCCTGTACATTGTCTTCAGATATCTAACCTCAAAATAACAAAAAGTAAAATTTACATAAACTCTTTTAAAGATACTGGCCAGAACCACAACGAGGCATAAAACACGAAAAGAACTTACAGGTTTGGAGAACAATACATTTGTTCCAAACATCTAGTTTTCCACACAAAAAACAGACAACAAACTTATGAAAATGTACACGTCATATTTTGAGTCAACAAATGAAAGATTCCTGTAAAGCCATGTTTGTTAATGTGTTTACTTTGTTTAAGTAAAGTAAGAACTAAGCCTTAATGAAACCTTTTTACAATAAGAATGGTGTGAAAGAACATCACTGACAAGTAGTACGGGTATTTTGAGAGTTCCACTTAAATTAAGAAAGGTTTTTGCCAGTCATTGTACCATACATAACATTCGCAAAGGGGAAAACATTCAAACATCAATAAATGTATTGAGGCTGCAAACATGTGTGTTAGCAAAACATAAAGTCCATTTTTAACTCCAAAAGTGTGAAGAGTAAATCATAATTTGGGGGTTGAACAAAGAACTGACTAGAGCGGGATTTGAACCAACAGCCTCTGGATTAATGTGAAGGCTCTCTATACCAACTGAGCTACCTAGCCGTATGTTGGTGATTTCCTGGTCTCCTGCTAACATGGCCAAAAAGATCCCCAACAGTTCAGTTGGTAGGGTGTGGGCACGTCATTCCGGAGGTGGTCGTTTCAAACCCCGCTCTTGTCAATATTTCTTGATTCAATCCCAAATTATTTAAAATGTATCCAATCAGTTTCCCTTGTGGTTTATTAATACTTGATATAATGTAAATATAGATCATGTCTGTACTGAGATTCATGCAGAAACTATGAGCATTTCTGTTCTGCTCCACAAGATTTAATCGTAGTAAAACTGACCTCTTGTTATAGGGTCATTTATTGCATTTTAAATCAAATTTATAACAAACTTACAAAGAGGTATGTATAGGGCAAAATATTTTTTTTAAAGGGTTTAGCGACTCCGCCCGCTTCCTTTTTAGAGGTCGCCTCCTGTGGGTTTTTTTACGAGAGAAAAAATTAATATGAATTTATTAATCTCTGACAAAAATAATAAGTTTTGAAATTAATAAGATTGTATTTTTAGACTTTAGCACACCGACGAAAGCTGGCAACTATTATTTAATTTGTTTACTACAAATAAAACAAAAATTGCCACAAGTGTGTGTCTTTTCCCCCAGAGCCATTCACGTTTTTTCTTTCTCAAAATGAATCTTTCATGATATGTCACTTGTTGTAGGCCTATTTTTGTTTAGATTTGCAACCATAACATTATAAGCATTTGAAACCTGACGTGCCAATTTGTTCTGGATGAAATATATTTCACGTCGTTCTGGCATTCAAGTGAAAGACTTATTATACACTAAGCTTGAATTTTAAAAACACCAGATTTTACCCACATATGATTTTATAGATTTGTTAAATGCATGAAACCAGATAATGCAGCGACCAGATCTGAACGCGAGATTTGTGGGATTGAGATTTGTGGGATTAACATTCTTTGAGTAAAATTAGAAGATTGATATGGATCAGAAGGGGAGTGCTCAAAAAGTTTGTCTATTTCTCTGTTTTTAGGCACACGGAGGCTTGATTTTCACCCCTCAAAACGCCAAAAGCTCAGAGCTTCCGGGGGATTCGCCCCCTGTACCCCCACCGGGGCTTCGCCCCTGGACCACCGTCGATGTTTTAGAATTTTTTTCAAGTAAATTTAGAAGAGTGACATGGATCTGAAGTACTTAAAAAGTGTGTCTATTTCTCTG
Organism: Leptasterias polaris; assembly: GCA_037783415.1. NCBI lineage: Eukaryota > Metazoa > Echinodermata > Asteroidea > Forcipulatida > Asteriidae > Leptasterias > Leptasterias polaris. The sequence goes on from JAZGTN010000020.1 coordinate 296,042, forward strand.
TTTCAGGCACACAGAGGCTTGATTTTTCAACAATCAAATGCCAAACCTCAGAGCTTCCGGGGGCTTCACCCCCTGGACCCCACCATCGATGTTATTGAAAATTTCCAAATAAATTTAGAAGATGGTCTGAAGTGCTTAAAAAGTGTGTCTATTTCTCTGTTTCAGGCAAACAGAGGCTTGATTTTCACCCCTCTATCAAATGCCAAAACCTCAGAGCTTTCGGGGGCTTCACCCCCCGAACCCCACCATCGATGTTATAGAAATTGTTCAAGTAAATTTAGAATAGTGATATGGATCTGAAGTGCTTAAAAAGTGTGTACATTATTTCTCTGTTTCAGGCACACAGAGGCTTGATGTCGTCGTCCCCCCCCCCTTAAAACGTCAAAACCTCAGAGCTTCAGGGGGCTTCGCCCTTGGACCCCCACCGGGGCTTCGCCCCTGGGCCCCACCATCAATGTTACAGAATTTTTCCCAGTAAATTTAGAAGATCGATATGGATCTGATTTCCTATAAAAGTGTGTCTATTTCTCTGTTTTAGGCACATGTATAGGCTTGATTTTCACCCCTCAAAACGTCAAAGGCTCAGAATCAGAGCTTAAGGGGACGTTTCCCCCTTGACCCCCACCGGGGCTTCGCCCCTGGACCCCACCAGGCCGGCACCCCTGGACCCCACCCATTTTTTTAAAAGCCTCCCTATACAAAATCCTGGGTGCGCCGTCAGTGTGCCCCCCGTTTCAAAAATCATGGACCCCCCTCCCTGTGCAGTACACAATTTCTTTAGGGTGATTGGAGAAAAGGGTTGATAACGTCTTTTGACCCTCTCGTTGCCAACCTCTTTTCACATAAACAGCCATTGGTGTCCACATGGGTTTTTTGAAGGAAAAAAACGAAAGCGAACTTCGACCTAGGGTAACGACCCGGAAGTTAAGGTCACACGATTTTGGCGTTAACTTTTCAAATGTTGAAACAGTTTCATCTCCTTATGGTTATCTAGTTTATATGAGCTTCGGAAGTGTGCTTTTGTTAGCGGACAATCAACGCTGAGAAGAATCTGAAGAAGTAAAAAATAAAAATAAAATACATAATTTTTTGTAGGAAACAAAAAAGAGGTGTTCGGTGTGCCCTCGTCGTGTTTCAAAGAAATTTTATAAACATGTGTCTGTGTATTAAATATTGATATACTTCTATGGAGTCTTTAGAATGGTGGTTCTAAAGATTTGACAAAACTTTTTGGATGTAACACATCCCAGCTTGAGTACATGCAAAGTTTCCATTTGATCACCAAAGTTGTTCACATTATATCCTTGTAGGACCTTCCAAGTCTCATGCAAAATGAAATTTGACTATAGCTTGCTTTGTACTGAAGATATGTAATAATTGGTCAAAATTTCAAAAATGTGTAAAAAAAATTGATGACGTCATCTAGTCGTCACTCTAGCTTTAAGTAGTCAATATCACTGTCTATCAACATGCCAAGTTTCAATTCAGTCAAACTTGTGGTTTTGTAGATACACAGCTTCAAAAAGTAAACCTTTAAGGCGATACCACGTGACACATGATGACGTCATCAATCTAAAAATTCACACATTATGTTGTCTGCATGAAGGTCATTATGTATACCAGTTTTGAAACGATTATCATAAACTTTACCACAGACTAGTAAAAGTGTATTTGGAGCTGTTTTTAACCTGCCGCTAGAGGGCACTTTTAGATTTAATGACGTCACCGGTCCAATTATTTTAAATCAGACCCTTGCCGGACTGTAACATCGTTGAAAACGACTTGAAAAAATTCGGCACTTTTAAACTACAAGGCATTTCCGGTTTCGACCGGAAGTAGAGGTCATGTCATGCACACAATGAAAAATGAAGACCAATATTACCTCTATATTATCCCGCAAAAAGCAACCGAGTGCGGAGTGCCCGAACACCTAACTAGTCTCAAAACACATAATGAAAACATTTAAGGGGGGGGGGGGAGGGAGCTCCAAACGCCCACATATCACACGGAACATCCACGTACGTGATGTGCAAAAACGACTTGTCCGCCTTTTTTTTCCCCAGGAAAGGTAAGGTCACTTAGAAATAGACCGTATCGAATATGACGTTATCTTTCATTACCTACTTAATTACGATACATGGCGTGCACACACACTACCCTTTTCACTAAAGGGTGCGTTCGATTAGCTTCCCCGGGTCGACCCAGGTCTTCCCCTGGTGCGTTCGAATAGCTTTGACGTCATTCGCGGGGCTCACCCGGGTCAGCCCCAAGTGCCCTGCTTGTGGAGCGGGTCACTTGGGGCTGCCCTGGTTCATGACGTCACGGCGAAAAACTTTCTCAATGGCCACCATTTTGTTTTTAATTCAGCGGGACATTTTAGGAAGTTTGACACACATTTTCGCCATTACAACAGCGTTTTTGTGAGCAATAAGTATTTTTTATTCGAAGCCGGGTACCTTTGTATCACTGTGGGGTTGTACAAATTGTTAAACTTTGCAGTTTTACCTTGAGAATAATTAATTTACGATGTTTTCGTGAATCCACGGAAAGTATCGGACATACGACACAAAACAGTTGAATTGATTTTACTTTCATATTTTGTTATCACTTAGTACTACATTCCCAACAACATATTTAATTTTCATGGTCATAAAGTACGTTAAACTAAAATTATAGACGAAACAAAATCTTGCCAACGTAAAACTCCATATGGTTGGGACCACGATGGTCCCGGAAGTTCGCTTACGCGCGAGACTTGCACAGCCTATAGGCGTGTTCTCTGTCGGAATCAGTTTTCGCGCGTGCGCACTTTTAGCTGTGCATTATACTGCCCTTCTGCAGTATAGTGAAAAGGGTAGTGTGTGCACGCCATGTACCGTAATATTAAGTAGAAGTAGTTGGCTGTCCGTGACTCGACTATAACGCCCATTTATGTAAGTAGCCTCATCTGTCCTGGGTAAAAAAAATTCACGAAATTGGTCCAGTGTATGAGTGTTTTGAAACATCGCCCTCAATAGACAAACATTGTCTCATCATCGTGCCCTTTATTTTTTGGCCGTTTTTGAAACCGCGGCCGCGCAGCCTAGCCTGTCGGGCTCAGGACTTTAGCCCGTTTCTCTACCGCACGGAAACCCATTTCAAAATAATTGATTTAGCCATAAATGGATATGAAGTTGAAAATGTAGTCCCGAGAAGGGCCTCAATTGAGAGAATAGGCAGATCGATATGATCTTCAAAACATTCTTTCTTCAACCGACTTCCTTTTTTCGTTTTTCCTTCAGAACAAGCAGTGAAAACTTGCTATACAGCCTTATACATGTACCTTATTATAAGTCAAGTCAGATCATGGAGTGGGACAAGTAAATTTCCTTACTCAATGGAAAAACAAGAAAGCATATTCATTGAGCTCATTTACAATAGAGAAATGCTCCAAAACAACCATTCCTCCTTGCTGGACCATTGATTACTGCCGATTTCAGTTGAGTCTTTTCCCTCTAGACATTATGCCCCCTTCATTACTGGAGTGAAGAATTCTCCTAAACTAGAATGAATCCTGCCAAATGTTACACATAATTCAATTAGATTGGCAGGATATTCACCCCCCCCCCCCCCCCCCCGAAAATTTCTGGGGAGTACAACTTGAACAAACCTTGTGGGGAAGCATTGTTCCATTGTTTAAAGTTGGCATAAGGGTACACTCACACACATACATACATGTGCATGTACATGTAGATTTCTGTTTGCATAATCTGTATGATCAACACATGGTCCAATTTAATGTACATAATTTAAAATACTTTAATAACATTTTAATAATTAAGTTAATAATTCACCAAGTCAAATTAGATCTCGTTCTAATACTTGGAGACAGTGTCATTTGAATTGTATGCATATAGGCACTGATTATTCTATACTTCATTCAATGGGGAAGACCTCTGACACTAGTCATAGTTTATTTTTTAAACAAAAGAAACATTAATCAACTTTAAAATAATGATTAAAGACCAGAAGTAATTTTTAGAAACTAGTCGCGTATAGCTAGACATCTCTCAAAGTAAATTTAAAACAAGGCCTGAAAAGAAATCAGTAAAAGTGTGCAAGTAATCACTTCAGACATTGAACTCCGATTGCAGTTTTGTATTGTTACATAAAGCTGCAATAAATAACTGATTAATTACTACTTAAAGGCACTGAACACCTTTGGTAATTGTCAAAGACCAGTAGTTTCACTTGGTGTATCCCAACATATGCATAAAATAACAAGCCTGTGAAAATTTGGACTCAATTGTCATTGAAATTGCAAGAAAATGATGAAAGAAAAAACACCCATGTTGTACTTAGTGTGCTTTCAGATAGGAATAAAAGGCTTCTGGCCAGAAGTCTTTTATTATTTTAGTGAGAAATTACCGCTTTCTCAAAAACTACGTTACTTCAGAGGGAGTCAGTTCTCACAATGTTTTATACTATCAACAGCTCTCCGTTGCTCATTACCAAGTAAGTTTTTATGCTAATATATATTTTGAGTAATTACCAAACGTGTACAGTACCTTTTGAAATGAATTACAGTGTATTATTTTGCAAAGAATTTATTTCATCAAAACTTGACTACATTTCAAGGATAACAACTATTCACATTTATGTTTACTCTGTAACCATTTTGCTTTATGTACCTTTATTCTTTTAGTTTGTGTCTTTATTAGTCTTGGAACAATTGTTAAGTGGAATGATGTTCATTGGTTATCTAAATTATATAAATTATGTTCTTTAAATTAAATTGAATACCCTGATTGAGAAAAAGTGAAACACTTTTAGTTTCCACTTATTTTTGAATACAATACCATGCATAAACTGTTCAACGCTAATTCTGTTCAACAATTACTATACAAAGTCAGTTGTAGAATTAATATTTATTGTTGATCTCTCTAAGTTCCTTCATACATGATAAAGCCAGTAATGAAAGTTATTTCAACAAGTAAAACCGTCCTGTATTCTGACTTATGAATCCAAAACAAATCTTTAGCATGTATATTAATTAGAGTAAAGTTGTTTTAACAAATAGTCTCAGTATTTTTTCTTTACTGATCTTCATTTTTAGGCCTAAATATGCTAATGTATTGGACAAAGGTGGATGCGCATAGATGAAAGACCTAGAAATAGTTCATACCTTAAAACCTAAGGAGTAATTCATTTCAACAATATATGATCTAAAATAGGCCTTCTACAAAAACAAAGAACACTGCTTATACATGTATGTGATTCAAAACCTTTGCAAAGAATCCCTTTTTTGGAGATTTCAACAATAGTTTAACTTAGCAGGACCTTTAATCCAACATGATCCATTTCATTAGTTAAACTTAGCATGACCTTTATCACAACATGATCCATTTCATAATGTAAGTTTAACTTAGCATGACCTTTATCACAACATGATCCATTTCATTAGTTTAACTTAGAATAACCTTTATCCAACATGATCAGCTAAGCTTGACCTTTATCCCAACAAGATCCATTTCCTGCTAGTTATTCTCATATGTACATGTACATGAACACAGTGACATGCTAGTCCAGTAAGGAGATATAAACTTGTGATATTACAGATCAAATGACTTATTACTCCCATCAGATAATACACATCAAATAACGTATGACCCCATCAGACACCATAAATCAAATGACCTATGGCTCCATCAGAGCAAATTTTACTTTTTTTACATTTAATCAATAAAACAGTGCATGTTAGTATTATTTGCCATTTACATGATAGTCCCATACAATTGTGAATTGAGTAAAATATTACAAATGAAATAAGTTATGATGAATAAAACATTTCACGTTTATCTAATATAAATACAACATAAAACCTAGACGCTAAGTACTGCATAATGGATAGACTAATCTGAATATGTTTTTGGGAAGTGAATCCACAGCGGAAAGGTTGCAATACATGATATATTTACAGCCAAACACACTCTTAATATACAAGACAATACAAACTAGAACCATCTAAACACAGAGGAGAGATTTAAAGGTTGTTTGAGTTGAACAGATTCTGTTAATATAATTTTTATAAATTTCAAATAATAATTACACATGTATTGGGATCAGTCGGAATCGCTCAAATCAAAGCTTAAAATGTGTATTCAAGAAGTAGCACCACAAAAAAGGTCCAATCTTTTTCAAAATCAGTTGGTCCAAATGCAGCCTCATAATAATATAAAGAACTATGTACATGACTCTGAAAGTCGCATAAAAAATACAGTATAAAATGTACTAGTACACAATGGTACATGGTAAAAACTCCATTTATGTACACCAATTTGGTTTGACATTATGTCACTTTAGAAATAAACTCAATCAAGATTTTGGGACATACCTGTACTGTATTTATGAATTTACAATCCGTGTAAAACAGTAATACATAACACTTACAGAACTTTTTCACTTCATCAAGGTACCTTTTCAATGAATTGTGCCCCCCCTCCCTTTAGAATAGTTGATATGAACTTTGTTACAGAAAAAAAAAAAAAGGCTGGAATGCTCAAATTTGAATTTCTTCTTCATCCCCAGCAAACGACGGGATAAATCTAATGCTAGCAACCTGCCTGGGATTCCTGGCTGTTCTTTGGGGTGTACTAGAACCTGAGTTACCTCTACTTGATGACTGACCAGAACTTACACCTGTAGATGTAACCATTGGTGAAATTGACATAGACCCAGGCGCAAGGGGTGACAGAGAGGGTGATAAATCAGGTGATACACCTACAGCAGCAAAAGCACTTTCATTAACTATTGGTGATCTTGGCAAGACATGTGAGTTGGAGGTGGTAGCTACATTGTTCATAGCAAGTGGTGCAACTGGCTTAATGGGACCCTGAACAACATTGGTCAGTAGCGGAGGTGGGAACTGCTTTGCTGCCTTATGTTTCTGTTGAGGCCGTTCTATTTGCCTTTTGACAACAGTGTCGTCTTTCAGTTTGGCGATTTCGGCAAAGACGTGGGCCAGAGGCTGAAATTGAGGCCCCCAGTCTAATAAATAGTCCCAGTTATAACTTCCTGATAATTCCTCATCACTGTTAACAATGGAGCTTAAAGAGCCAGCCATGGAAGGTTGAACGTCATCCCCCCATCCAAATGCTCTTGTACCATCCATAATGGCATCATCTTCCTCTGCACCAACTTCATCTAATCTTGCATATATAAGATTGCCAATATCCATCCCACCACCTGCCTCTCCACCTCCTTCTTCAACAAACACATGCATGCTTTCAGCGCTAGCACTATTCATATAATTCATGTTCTTTTCTCTCGGCGATCCCATAATATCGGAAGCATTATCTCTTAATGACAATCCATCCTCATGATCTTGTTGAATTCCAGAATCTAACACCTTCTCCCTTACACTACCACCATGTTCTTCAGGAATGTTTCTCTCATTAATGCGTCTTATTTCTTCATCTTCAACAGTTGTTGATCCTCTCCCACTTGAGGCAGAATTACCTTCTGATACGTCAGTTCGGCCAACTTCCATCGAGCTGTTCATGTTGTTTCTATGCATATTGTAAATATTTCGTGGAGGATACATGCTGTATGGAGTATCACCAGCAGTCAAAGGTTGTTCTGGTGTCATAGCATGATTGACCATGGCACTGTGTCTCATTTCAACAGTATCAAAAGCAGCATCATAGGATGGCGGTGAGCGTGACCGGTCTCCAGCCTGGTAATCAGAGGGCTTGGGATTATTTTGACGCCAGTCACGCTTTCTTCTAACCCTTATAAAACAAAGAAAAATGACGACTAAAATAATGACAGCAATGACAGGGATGACAACAGCGAGGATTGTTGTGACAGGAAGTGCTACTTGACGTCCTGCAGTAATAGGAGGGCCAACATTTAATGTGATTGACACACGACCTTCTTTAGATTCATTTCTTCCAGAGCTTGCTCTTACTATCAGTGAGTACTGGTTTTTGCTATCCACAGCTTGGCGACGTTTCCTGTACCTAGGACCATCTAACCAACGCTTTCGTCTGTTTGTAGAATCCAGGCGTTTCTTTACTGTTATAATTCCTGTACTCTGATTAATGGCAAAGAATTCATGCACCAGTTCATCACCTTGTTCAAAGACATAAACAACTACACCATCTATTCCCTTATCTTCATCTTTGGCATGAACCGTTCCAATCTTTGTTCCAACTGCGGCATCCTGTGCAACATTAAACAAGTATTCTTTCTCATCAAACTCAGGTGAGAAATCATCCCGGCTGGTTATTTCTACTTGAGCTTGTACAGATACAGACTCTCCGCCCCGATCTATGGCACGAATAACAAGACGATATGAATCCTCTGCTTCATAATCAAATGACTGCTTGGTGGTGACGTTACCAGTGATGGGATCAATGGTGAAGAAGTCTTGTCCATTGCCATCAATGATAGCATAAGTAAGATTACCATATTCACCAGTGTCTTTATCAATGGCATGAGCCTCAAAAACAAGAGTACCTGCAGGTTGATTCTCAGCAACACGTTCCAAGTACATCATAAATGGGAAATAGGGAACATTATCATTATAGTCAGTGATTTGAATAAACACTGGTACAATGGCATGCAGTTGATTATCAATACTGCGGTCTGTTGCTCGTACTGAGATTCTGACTTCAGGTATAGTGTCATGATCAAGATTACCTTTGACTGTTATCCAACCTGTATATTCATCAATAGTAAACATATCCAGCTCATTTCCTGATTTGATATCAAAGTGAATTTCTGCATTCCGTCCGATGTCACCATCTGTTGCCGACACTTGAACAACACTCGTGTTGACTGTGGCGTTTTCTTGTACAGTTCCTGAATACTGACTTTGTGTGAATCTTGGCGCATGATCATTAATATCTTGAACTTCAATTACAACTTCTGCTGTTGAATTACGCTGTGGAAGTCCACGATCAGTTGCAGCAACTATCAATGTATAAGTATCTTCAACTTCACGGTCCAAGCTGTCAAAAACAACAATATCTCCACTGTCAGCTTTGATTTCAAATTTACCAGCTTGGTTGCCACTTACAATACTGTAGTCAATTTTTCTGTTATGGTATGATGGGTCTTGATCTACAGCAGTCACAGTTGTTACAGGCCAGCCTATGGCCTTATCTTCATCCACATAAGCAGAGTAAATTGTTTGAGTGAAAGCTGGAGCATTGTTGTTGACATCCAATACTTGCACACGAACAGCCACTACACTAGAAAGAGGTGGGTCGCCATGATCAGTTGCTGTGATAACTAGTTGAATGATAGGTTGAGCAAGGTTGAATTCTATTGTCTGATTGGTTCTAATTGCACCTAGAGAGAAAGATAAAAGAAAATTAACATAAATGTGATGTATATTTGTTATTGTAATGCATTCCCAGCGAGTGGCCGATTCAGATTCAGGTCACATTTTACATGTTCAGGAAGTAACAGTGTTAACAGTAAATTAAGAGGGCCACTAAGTTTATTTCTACACTGAACCCATGGAGCATCAATGTTATAGCATCGATGAACCATTGACGTATTTATTGAACTAACCTGTTATGGCATCAATGACAAAGCCTTGAACTGGAGCCACTCCCATACTGTATACAATATGAGCATTGTTATCAATATCAGCATCAGTAGCATTGACTGTCAACACAGGATAACCAGATGGGGTCAATTCAGATAGCGTAACCTACAGGAACAAAAACAAGTATAGAGACAAATCAATTTAATTCAATTTAATTCACTTATGTCCACATCATATTAAAAAAAGAAAATAAGCAAATGAGAAAAGTAAGAGTCATTTCCAATTATAAGATCAGTGTTGAAGGAGACACTTCCAGCCAAAATGGTTTGACACTTAACAATAAGTATACTCTCTAAAAAAAACTTTAAAAAACAAAAAAATCCCAGCTAAAATGGTGGAGATATTTGACACTTGGGTATACCCTAGAGTAAACCCGCCCCTGGCTCCCCCAAACAATGTTGCTACCCAGGAGAGTCAACATTGACCAGGGGAGACATGACAATATGTACACCTCCACTAGAGTAAACCCATCCCTGGCTCCCCCAAACAATGTTGCTAACCAGGAGAGTCAACATTGACCAGGGGAGACATATGACAATAAGTACACCTCCACTAGAGTAAACCCATCCCTGGCTCCCCCAAACAATGTTGCCAACCAGGAGAGTCAACATTGACCAGGGGAGACATGACAATAAGTATACCTCCACTAGAGTAAACCTGTCCCTGGCTCCCCCAAACAATGTTGCCAACCAGGAGAGTCAACATTGACCAGGGGAGACATATGACAATAAGTACACCTCCACTAGAGTAAACCCATCCCTGGCTCCCCCAAACAATGTTGCCAACCAGGAGAGTCAACATTGACCAGGGGAGACATGACAATATGTATACCTCCACTAGAGTAAACCTGTCCCTGGCTCCCCCGAACAATGTTGCCAACCAGGAGAGTCAACATTGACCAGGGTGTGACATATGACAATAAGTACACCTCCACTAGAGTAAACCCGCCCCTGGCTCCCCCAAACAATGTTGCCAACCAGGAGAGTCAACATTGACCAGGGGAGACATATGACAATAAGTACACCTCCACTAGAGTAAACCCATCCCTGGCTCCCCCAAACAATGTTGCCAACCAGGAGAGTCAACATTGACCAGGGGAGACATATGACAATAAGTACACCTCCACTAGAGTAAACCCATCCCTGGCTCCCCCAAACAATGTTGCCAACCAGGAGAGTCAACATTGACCAGGGGAGACATGACAATAAGTATACCTCCACTAGAGTAAACCTGTCCCTGGCTCCCCCAAACAATGTTGCCAACCAGGAGAGTCAACATTGACCAGGGGAGACATGACAATAAGTACACCTCCACTAGAGTAAACCTGTCCCTGGCTCCCCCAAACAATGTTGCCAACCAGGAGAGTCAACATTGACCAGGGGAGACATGACAATATGTATACCTCCACTAGAGTAAACCTGTCCCTGGCTCCCCCAAACAATGTTGCCAACCAGCAGAGTCAACATTGACCAGGGGGAGGGGGTGGCCCAACAAGTTTTGGCCAGCAATGTAGGTATTAAAGGCAAATGTCACAACACTATAGTCAACCCTGATACAAAAGAAGAAATATTACTGGACGGTCTCAACGATGCCAGAAGTAAACAAAGGTGTTATTATTGAAATAACTATTCTCCAATGACCACCGACCAAAGTCAACTAGGTCATCAAATCAACAATTATCAAATGAACAAACCTTTCTCTCACAGATGTCATAAGTAGCAATCTGTCCAGGCAATTTGGAGGCAACAAACTGCACTACTTGCAAAAGGATTACTTCATTCCACAATACACAATTTAAATGTAAGCGAGATTTGCTTCTCATTGTTTGAGATTGCCAGGAACTGGTTGTCTGTAAATTATCTGGTATGAAAAGTTTCGACAACCAAGGAAATTTTCAAATTTGTTGATCAAAACATGGAAAGATTAGTTTATTTTGATGCAACTTTCTGCAGAATCGGGGAGAGTTGGCTGCTCTGTTAAATAAACACAATACTAAAGATCTCTTTATGGAAGAATTGGTGGTTATATAAAGGGTCAGGTGGTTTTACTTGTACACTTAATATGTGTGAAATATCACTTGGATCTTAATACTAACCTGGTAAGATTGTTGACTAAAGTGTGGTTCATTGTCATTCTCATCTCTGACTCTTACAACCAATGTTAACGTGTCTGTGTAAACACCATCAGAAGCCTGGATTTCAAGACTATGAAGATCTTGTATCTCTCGATCTAATGGCTCAGCTAGAGTAATGCTCCCACTGTACTGATCAATGGCAAACATACTGCCTGGGTTACCAGTTGGTGTAAACTGATAAATAATAGATGGATTGGTATCCGCGTCATTAGCGATTACAGTTGTGACTGGATAACCAACTTCAACTCCTACAAACACAAAACACAAAAAAATGTCAGCAAAATAGCATTTTCTTTTTCTGTTTGTTTGATGTTGTTTTTTTAAAGTTTGTTTGTTTGAAAATGTGTAAAAGCTTAAATATATTCACAGTCAATATTGCTTTGATTATCTCAACGAATGTCAGAGAACATCTTGGGCTGACACTATGACCACTTCTAACTTGAGTCACATCACAATCACCAGCTCTTTTAGCCTAGAGGCCTTGTATATCACACCACTTCAAACAGCGCCCTCAAAATTGGCTGAAAGCGACTGGCTCCAGCAATGGCGGTATATGCAAGGGATCTATCAGTGTGTCGGTTAACAAACTTACCTTCACTAATAATAACTGGATTGACTGGTGGAAATCTGGGTCTGTTATCATTGATATCAACAATTGTTATCTTCAATGTTGCTGTTCCTGTCAGACGTGAACTTCCACTATCAGCAGCTTCTAGCGTCAGTTTATATGAATAACGAATCTCACGATCTAAGTTGGCATTGGTGGTTACAATACCAGTATTGGCATCCAGATTGAATGCATTATCGATATTGCCACTCCTAATAAAGTAACGAATTTGACCATTTGTTCCATAATCTGCATCATTGGCTGAAACCTTCAATTGAAAAAAGAGAAACCACAAAATATAATTAATATGCTGGGAAAAAAATGTAAAATTCTTTAAAGCTTAAATGTTTAGGTGTTTGAATTGAATACAAGTGGACTTGAGGCCATGTCACATAGAGCAATTTACAAAAAACAACCAGTTCCAGGCAATCTCCAAATAGAACAAAAAACTCACATAATACAGGGATGATAGTCATTGCTGGCAAAAAAGTCTGAAACTACATGTTGGATCCAAACTTTAGGACATAGGGCCGACATGTATGTTGAAATGATGGCGTTTCTACCTTTTAGTAACCCCTAGGGAGGGTTTGGAATTCAAAGGGCTTTTAGGAACAGTGTCCTAAGCACTAGTGAAGTAGAAGGGAAGTCTTTCTTTTATGTGAAAAAACGAAATGCCTTTTTTATTCACCAGGCTGATATAAAAAGTTTGAATTCAGACAAAAGTCTCAAAACTCTCATCCCTGCATAATTGTTGAGGGGATAGTAAGAAACTAATAGAACACGTATATGGCACTCCTGAAGCATTAATTTTTTCATGCAGTGCAGTTGGTTGCCTGTAAAAATTGCCTTGTGTCACAAGGGCTTTGAAATCCAATCAAGTGGTTTCTCGAAGGCAAAGTATAAAAAGTAGAAAGATAAATAAAGTTTAAAAGGTCAATTTGAAACGGGGGAAGGGTCAGGAGTATATCCAATTTTAACACCAAATAAATTCCACTTACGGAAGTTCAATACAAAAAACTAAGTAACAATGTATGTACAAACAAAACTGGAAAGTACATGTATGCATATGCACCCAAATTGTACAATGTCGTTAATTTTTTTAAAAATAAAATAAATAATTTTATCTATTAATAACAGAGATGAAATTTGATGTAGATGAAAATGTCTTCCAGGCCCCGAGTTTCCCCCTTACTCTAGACCCAGAACTTCCCAGATGTTACATTTCAGGAGTTTTAGAGACTCTGTGCAGCACCAGAAATACAACACTACAGGTTTTGACACAATGTGGACTGTTTATTTCCTCTTTTTGGTGACTGCTTTAGTTCTTTCAAGAAAGTTTTAACGCTCAAGGAGAGTTTGAGAAAATCCTTAAATAATGAAAAATCCTGATAAATCAGACGCCTGACATAAAGGGTTAATAGCAGAAGGCAATAGACTTTCTTCTCTTCTAAATTTAGATATGGTTTTGAATTCTATGAGTAATTCTTGATTGATTTACTCATCCTGACTTACTTGAATGACATAGATGCCACTAGATTGTCCTTCCCATACTGATGTGGTATATTTATCTTGTACAAAGCGTGGTGAGTTATCATTGGCATCCAGAAGGTTTAGTTGAATGGTGGTGTAACCATACAATGGAACAGCCCCACCAGATGGTGCATCCGCTTGTACAACTAACCGAACTTGTTTTGTTGTTTCATAATCCAATGAAGTTGAATCCAGAACAGAAAGTATTGCTGAATCTAGATATGAAACAAATTAATACCTGGGGTTAGAAATCAAATCACAACTTGACTGACATCAAGAAAATTAGTTTTCTAATTCATAACAACCAGAGCATGATAATTCAATTAACTAACAATCTGCTACAGAGGATCATGTTACAATTCAATGCGTTTCAGTTAATTTCAATTCTTGGATTCACTCAGACAATGAAGGCAAACTCAGGCCTTGATTTTTCTCTACAATAGTACAAATGTATAAATTCTAATTTAATTTCCTCCCCCCCCCCGAAAATGTTGCATTCCAATCTCCGCTATTTTGGTGTGTTCCAAACAATATGATAACAGGATCAGTGCTACAAATAATGTGTTTATTCACCATTTGTCTTCATCATACAATTCCATTTCCAACTCCAATCTTAGCATCAATGTTTTCAGCCAGTGTTTTTCGGTTTGTTTACAAGGGTCAACCTCTTCCCTTTAATGTGGAACTATGTATTGAATAGAGCAGTTGGGCCCACAGTCTGTTGTTTTATTGCATTCAATCTGACTGGGTTGACAACCTACCTGATTGACTTGTTATTTCAAAAGCTCCATCTTCATTTCCACTGATGATAGAATAAGAAACTGCACCTACTGGATTCCCATCACTTCTTATAGCTTTCAAGATTAACATCTGACTGTGCGGAGTTTCATCTTCTCTTACAGATGCAGAATATTCTGATGATGTGAACACCAGTCTAACTGCAGCTGCATTACCAACATGTACTTCAACCAAGCCTGTCAATCAACACATTCACACAAATTAAAACAACATATCTGGACACACATATAAACTAAATGATATACAGAAAATACATAATTTCAACATAACAAGAAATGCAATTAGAAAGCAGTAAAACTTTGTTATGGGTCTTTGCTGGGTACCGTGCAGGGCGCTGAAAAAACACTTGCTAATAAAATCAGAGGGGGCTAGTTTTTCCAATCAAATTTCAACAAAATTACAGCAAGAAAAACTTCACACTTATGATAAATTAATAACTAAATACAAAATTAACAAGGATAAATAGACTTTGCTTAGTGCACTGCCATCTCTATGGTTTGTAGTTTTGTGACTGTTAAGACTGGATACAGTGTTCTTTAGTTAATACTGACCGTTCCTGGAAAGTGGTTAACATGTGCTTCTTTTACAGGTTGGCTTTTTGTGCAGATTGGAATCGGTAGAAACAGTTAAATGGTTTACCAGAAGTCACGTGTTTTGTTTAACCATTTAGGAAAATAAATGTAGACGCATATCCCTTATGTGCAAACAAATAAATTAAACCCAACCAACTAGGTCCTGTTATTTGCCAAATTAATCAATCTTGTAGTAACCCTCCAGACTTACCTCTTGATGTTAACGATGGTGACCCAAGGTCATATGCTGCAACCTCTAATCGATATAAAGCTGAAGTATTCATATCAACAGTCGTTAGAATCACACCAGATGATGCTTCTAGGTTGAACTGAGCAGAAGGCTGTACAAACCTAAGCACAACATTTATTTGTAATTAGTATCGAATCCAATAAAACACTGTACCGTCAAACCTCCGCCATACTTAATTACAGAGAATATATTCCTGTAAGTAGTAAATGCACACTTTACTCAATAATTTGTTTTTAAGGGTCAAATTTGGGCTCAAGATTGCATGCAGCCCGTGATCTTAGATCAGAGATAAGTAACCAGTAAACAGTAGAACAATTATGTGACTTACATAAACAACACCTTATGGAAAACATAGTTCAAATCTGATCAATTTGTGGATATTGATTCTTAGTAATATACTTTTTTTTTTTTTTTTTTTTTTATGCGATATCGCCTAACTCACAAGGCCACGGACGGCCACTCAAGGTGAGGGCTACACATAACTGATTTGGGCTATCAACCCAAATCAATTGACACCAGGGGCACGTTGCCTCCTACTCCTGGGGCTGAAACAGGGTTACCCCCTTCACAGTCCTTAAGGATGTAGGCATGGGTATCATCCACTAGGAGCCTGTCTGGTAGAGCAGAATGCACTACCTTCCCAACTTTTTCGAAGCAATTATGGTTAAGTGCCTTGCTCAAGGGCACAAGTGTCATGACCGGGTATCGAACCCACACTCTGCTGCTGAAAACACCAGAGCTTAGGTCCGGTGACCTAGACCGCTCGGCTTTAATGTGGATCCATTGTTCTTGTATCAATCCAAGAAGAACTTTGATACATTTTTAGATGAAGTCATGTAAAGATGTTTTAGTAAATTTTTAATTTGCATGAGTAAAGAATATTAATTGTGTCTCACCCATACTGAACACTGATGCTTTAAAGCAATGTGGTGTTAAGCATGGTACACTCAGTACTTTCCCCCAGTCTGGAAAGTACTGAGGAAGCACTGCTCAAATGTCAACACACATCAGTGTATGGTGTAAAACCAACTAAGAAAAATGACTTTGTACTTACTGGTAATTAACTTGGCCGTTAACATCAGAGTCTTTATCTTCAGCAATGATTCTAGTTACATATGTCCCTGATGGTGCAGCAAGAGATAGATTTGCTCTGAATGGAACCATTGTAAACACTGGTGCATTATCATTGACATCAATCACATCAACAGTCACTTGAACCTTTTCTGAGCGAGGTCCATAACTTCCACCATCCGTTGCACACACTTGAAAGATGTAATGTTCTTGTTTCTCAAAATCAAACAACCTGAAGAAATTCAAAAATTCAAGAAATTTGTTAAGGTATTAGGTAAGCCAGATATTAAAATTTCAGCCTATCTTCACTTAAGTGACTGTTTTCCTTGAAAAAATCATATTAATCAATACTCATTTATCAGTTATTTTCCTCAGCCATTACTTAATTTACACACAGTTTTGACCTGTTTTTGTTTTTATAGCTGTATTTTGTGGATTGTAGTACCTTTTAATGACTTTCCAATGTAAAGTGTATAAAATATGCAAATAAATTGAATCAGAGGAAATACAAAGAAAATTACTTCACTTTCTATATTCACAAAATGGATTAACAGTGTCAAACTCACAGCTTTTGACACAGTGGTTGAAAAGAAACCCTTCAATAACCCCATACACAAAATGACATACCCAGTAGTTGTGATTTCTCCAGTATTGACATCTATTCCAAAGAGACCAAGTGTAGAGTTATCTAAAGAGTATTGTACCACAGCATTAGTTCCTTCATCAGCATCAACTGCCTCTACTGTCAACAATGATTCACCAATCACTGTATTCTCAGATAACTCATGATGATAAGACAGCGATGAGAAGACAGGATTGTTGTCATTATCATCGAGGACATTGACAGTGACAATGGATTCTCCTGACCTAGAAGGGTTACCATGGTCAGTAGCTCGGACAGTCAGGTTATACTGGGCTGTAACTTCACGGTCAAGCGGACCACTTGTAGATAATTGGCCAGACACACCATCAAGTTGAAACAAGTCATCTATGTTACCACCTAAAACAGACGACAAGAATTAAATAATGTTTAAGCTCTACTGTATACATGCAGTGCATACAAACAAAGCAAGTGTTTCAAATATTTCAACATTATAGAGAACCTTGGGCTAATAAAATAAAGCAACTACCACTATTGTTTAATCTGATTGACTTACCTACAATGGAATAACTCAATTGGCTATTGTCACCAATATCCTTATCCTCAGCAACAACAATGTGGACAAAACTTGACACTTCATTTTCAGGTACACTCAGCACATAATACTCCAACAGGAAGGTTGGATTATGATCGTTGGCGTCTTGTACGTATACAACAACTGAAGCTACATCATATCGGGCTGGAAAAGCTCCATCTCTTGCATAAACTGACAAAAGAAACAACAATAACTACAACATTAACATTTATGGATAATAAGACAAATAAGTAAACATGGGCACATGGATCTCCTCTAGACCAATCAGAATGGATAAGCTATCTGGGATTTGCAGGGATGGTGCATTACCTGTTATACTATAGGAATCTTTAGCTTCTCTGTCCAGTCTGTCATTAGTAACTATTACTCCCGTTGTTGAATCAACAGTAAACATGTTGTCTGCTATACCATTTGGAATCTCAAAGGTTATCTCTCCATTGGTACCTGCAAGAAAACAAAGGTAGAAATTTGTAACTGAAAATAATCAACATTCACATCACTGCATTTCATTACACATTTCACTGTTTTTTCGTCTTCATCAACTTGCCACACTAAACACTGACTGCAATTCCAAATATCCTGTGAATACCGGGTAGATTTGTATACACCCAAAACTTTCACAAGCCAGAAAACAAATGTCTGATAAACCAATTTTTAAATTGTACATCGGATGCCCAAGGCAGAAGGTATACATGCCAGACAAAAGTTTTGAGTGCAAGGTCAACAATGGATGACATGTTAACACGCCTAAACATTCCTTGGTGTAGCAACCACACAGCATGCACTCGTAGTGTTCTGCTTTGCTTACTCAGTAAAAACAGGGACAAAAGGTATGAACTATATACTTAAAATCTCCCTTTTCTTTTTCTGGATGGAATCCCCGATTCCAGACCTTCATCCTTTTATTGATCCAAGGAGGATTCTGAGAGATTAATCCAAGGAGGATTCTGAGAGATTGATCCAAGGAGGATTCTGAGAGATTGATCCAAGGAGGATTCTGAGAGATTGATCCAAGGAGGATTCTGAGAGATTGATCCAAGGAGGATTCTGAGAGATTGATCCAAGGAGGATTCTGAGAGATTGATAGGCTGCCATCATTTTTTATTATTATACTCTGCATGGGAGTTAAGTCCTACATTCTCAGGCTTGCCATGGCCGATTTTAGCTGATGGTACAATGGTCAATTCACGGTGCACACAAACCACAAATTTCTTGGAACAGACACACAAAAAATGAGGGCATTTGTGTTTGTCATGGTTTTTAGTCATGGTGTCATTGTGACAAATTTCTCAACATAAATATTATTCTGGAAATTGTTAAATACCATCCTGTGTGTGAGCACGGAAAAATTAGGGAAACCCAAAGCAGAAGAGTACAAGAATGCTATCAAGGTGCAAACATCTCGCTTTCCTTCCATTCAATGCAATTGTGGCATGTCGTGGCTGAGCGGTAAGGAGCACAGAACTCAAGCTTCAGTGTTTCTGATCAGAAGAGTGTGGTTTTGAGTCTCGTTCATGGAACTTGTGTCATTTAGCTTTGTCCTTCGTATGGAACATTAAGCCGTAGGTCCTGTGTACTAGGATTTGTAGTGCATGTAAAAGAACCCAGAACAATAGGTGTTAACCCCTGGTGTTTCTGGTTCACATAGCAAGCACCCTTGTTTACAGATTTCCTCAGGCTTGTGAGCTGCAGTAATTTAGTTCACCTATGAGGCATCCTTGGTTTCATTACCACAGTTATAGCACATGTAGTAGCCATAATGACATTGGAAGGATAAATAGTCTGGTGCCAGAGTTCACAGCTACTACTACGTACATGTAGTCTGGTGCCAGAGTTCACAGCTACTATTACGTACATGTTATGTACGTGTAGTCTGGTGCCAGAGTTCACAGCTACTATTACGTACATGTACATGTACAGGGGAGCATTAATGGCAGCAGGATGCTTGTATTCACTTACCTGTATCCCCATCCTCTGCAACCACTGTACCAACATATGTAGCTCTATCCAAGTTCTCAAATACATTCATGACATACGACGAGGGATCAAAATGCGGAGGGAGATCATTAACATCTTCAACACGGATTTCAAGAATTTGAACGCTGGTCAGTGGAGGAAGTCCATGGTCAGTGGCCGTAATGTTAAGAAGATATAGGCGCTCATGTTCATGGTCAAGAGAATGAGCTATGGACAGTAGGCCTAGGAATAGAAAAACAAAATAAATAAACGTTCATAACACAGAGATAATCATTTATCAATCACTTCACAGTAATTTTTCACTTTATCCAGTGTTCTCCAACTTTCAAAATTAAAGGTTTGGGACTTGGGGGTGGGGGTGGGGGGTGCTATGCAAGCGCAAAGCATAAGGCCTGCCCAAGGGCCTGCCTGAGGGCCCAGGGGGAATTGATTGTACATACTCTATGATGATGGTGATGCACACCGAGGTGATTCCTGAAGGCCACTTCCTCCCGATTTCTTTAAGGAAAGGTTTACAGATTGCATCTTAACTTTTTGGCGGTGTCTTCTTAAATGTGGCAGGTGCCCCAGAAAGTACATGGTGTGCCAAGCTTATTTTACATGTTGGTGAAAACTTGACTTCATCGTAATTGATTAAACAACCTTATGGTGTTACTACAGACGCAGCTGGCTCAATCTGGGATGTATTCAACATTTACAGCACATGTCTCTCAACTGATCCAAAGCTAAACATAAAATGATACATGACTTACCAGTAACAGAATCCATGACAAACTTTCCTTCCTCATTTCCAGATCGTATCTCATAGATCAAGCGAGCATTCTCCCCCAAGTCAGCATCATTAGCATGTACATGAAGGATAGGATACTCCACTGGTTCATCCTCATTTATATGTGTAAAGTCACGAGAGACAAAGACTGGACCATTGTCATTCCGATCTTCAACCAGTATACTGACTGTGACTGAGGTTGACTTGCGATTTGTTTCATTTTTAGCTTGGTCTTGGGCTTGGACAACAAATAAATATTGTGTAACTAGCTCCCGATCAATGTCTGCAACAGTTGTCACAATGCCAGACATGGCATCCATGCTGAAGATAGACTGAGGTGTAAGGATACTATATCGGATATCACTGTTAGTACCAGTATCCGCATCTATTGCTGAGAATGTCCAGACTACATGACCTATGGGAACATTCTCACTCAGACTAAAATAAATTGGATCTGTAACAAACACTGGTGTGTTATCATTCACATCTAATATATTGATATGAACAATGACTCTGCTCATTTGAGGTTGTACAGGACCATTATCCTCAAGAAGTACTGTCAATTCATAATATGACAGTGATTCAAAGTCCACCTGCTTTGTGTTTATGATGACACCTGTTGTCCTATTGATACCAAACACATTATTATAATTTCCATCAACTATACTGTAGAAAATCTTTGCATTGTCACCAGCATCTTGGTCATGAGCGTTGATTTGACCAACCATTGAACCTGGTAATATATTCTCTGCTATAGTGAATGAATAAATAGCTCTTTCAGCGACTGGCACATGATCATTAATATCTTGAATCTGAACTACAACTTCAGTCTGTGTTTGCAGAGATGGACTGCCGTGATCTTGAGCATTGACTGTCATGATATGAACTTGACTTCTCTCACGGTCTAAAGAACTGTCAGTTGTGATCAAACCAGTAGAGGGATCTATATTAAACTTTTCACCACCTGAAAATAACAATAACATTAGTTAATAAAAAATTACAGATTGGAATTTTAAGCTTTTAGAAAACCACAAATGAATGGTGTATTTTCAAATCGTAGTCCATTTTTAACATCAAAATAGATTTCAAAAAACGACTTTACCAAACAACTTTTTTTTAGAAAGATGGTTATTTGTTCTTCCACAATTTTGTAAATATTAAGATAAGAGGCTTGCTTAAGAAAAATGCATCAGAATCAAGGAATTAAGTTTGCTTGACGACAAAGTTTATTATTACAAAAATGACAAGAACTTACCACTGATAAAGGAGTATGTAATTCTAGCATTCTCCCCATTGTCCAGATCGGAAGCAATCAATTGTGCAACAAAATCCCCAGGGTTTTGTTCTTCCATAACTGACACATGATACTGAGAACTTTGTGAGAATACCGGTTGATTATCATTCAAGTCATTGACATTGACATAAACAACAGCAGTAGCAGAATTACTGGGTTCACCATGATCAGCCACAGATGCCGTCAATTTATAGTTGGCTCCAGTTTCTCTATCCAACATCTCAGTTGTAGTGATGGTGCCTAATACAAAATCAAATGAAACTTCATTTAACAAATATGTAATACGGGAACACGTCATGAATAATCTCAGACAATACATAAAATAACAAACCTGTGAAAGTTCAAGCTTAATTGGTCATCTGAGTTATGACAAAATAGGTGAGGTTTTTAATTTCTCAAAAACTTAAGCATTTCAGGCAAAAATATTTCAAGGGAAGTTTTCCATCATGACAATCTTTATACCAAGCTCACAATTTCCACTATACCACAGGCCCGAGGCCAGCAATTAGAAAGTTGGGCCAGTAAACTAATGACTGGATAAGTCTGAACACAGGCCTGAGACCAGCTTTTTTTAAGTTGGGCCAGTAAACTAATGACTGGATAAGTCCAGAGGCCTTCAGACCACAGGCTGTAGCCAGCATTTTGAAAGTTGGGCCAGTAAACTAATGACTGGACAAGTCTGACCACAAGTCTGACCACCTTTTTAAAAGTTGGGCCAGTAAACTAATGACTGGATAAGTCTGAACACAGGCCTGAGGCCACCTTTTTTAAGTTGAACCCAGTAAACTAATGACTGGATAAGTCCAGCGGCCTTCAGACCACAGGCCCAAAGCCAGCATTTTGAAAGTTGGGCCAGTAAACTAATGACTGGACAAGTCTGACCACAGGCCTGAGGCCAGCAATTTGAAAGTTGGGCTGGTAAACTAATGAATGGACCACAGCTGACCACAGCTTATGTATGCAGAACTGTTAAGATATTTGTTTGTTAATTTGACTCTGGTCTTGTAAAAACAATTTCTGGTCCAGTAATTATTTTGAGCTACAAGCCTGGTGGTCAAATTCACGCCCTGATAAAACCTTGAATGTTAATGCATCCATCTGTACTCTCCCCAAAAGCTTGCTGGCTGTATTGTAATAGAGAAGAGAAGAGGTCATTTGATTTCATTGTATCTTCATAATAAGCTTACCTGTATTTGAATTAATCTCAAATGCATCACTTCCACTCAAGGTATATGTGAGTTGTGAGTTCCTCCCTGAATCTCTATCCACTGCAACAACCCATCCAACCATCCAATTTGCATCTAAGTTTTCATCAATCATGAAGTAGTAGGTTTCTTGTTGAAATTGTGGAGAATTGTCATTCTCGTCTGTTATGATGATTCGAACAATGGCGGAGCTGTTCTGGGGTGGACTACCATTATCTGAAGCAATGACCTCAATGATGAACTCTGGCTTCAACTCAAAGTCTAAACGCTGTCTTGTGTATACCCAACCATCATCAGGGAAGACAGCAAAGTAGGCTGCATCAATACTTGGTTTGAGGGAGTAGGTGATTTGAGCATTAATGCCTTGATCTTGATCAGTTGCCATGACTTGTAAGAACTGTGTGCTAATTGTCGTTGATTCAGAAACTGACATCTGATAGGTAGCAGGATTAAACTGAGGTCCATTATCATTCACATCTTGTACTACAACAGACAATGTTAGATTAGCCTTCCTTGAGGGACTACCTCGATCATATGCCTGTATGATGACCTCATATGAACTTTGTACATTGTAACTGATTTCCTCTTCAAGTATAACCTGTCCAGTCACTCGATGAATGGAAAACTTATTACCTGGATTTAATACTAGTTTATATCGTAGCAATCCAAAGTCCCCACTATCACGATCAGTTGCTGTAGCAATGAAGATACTACTTCCAATAGATGTACTCTCTGGGACAACTACCACCTCCCTATTGCTAATAAACTGTGGTGAATTATCATTAATATCTACAATGCTGATGTTAACTTGAGTGAGTCCATACAGGGGTGGGAAACCACTTGCAGCTTGTATAGTTAGCAGCAGGAATGGATAGAGCTCATAGTCTGGACCCGAGTTGACTGATAACTCAGCATTAGCAAGATGTAAGGTGAAATATCCCTGAGGATCACCAGAGTAGATGGAGTAAGAAATCACGGCCAGATTACCTAAACAACAAAATCACAACCAAAAACAATCAATGCATCTGTTAATAAATTACAAAGTTTTGTTCCAAGAAAACCAGTAGTTCATTCAAATGAGTAACCTACATGTACTTGGGTTAGGGTTAGCAGCAGTATTTGAGTCAAGTGAGTATATTTGAGTCAAGTGGGTAAATAAGGCCCCCCTTTTGGGTCAGCATTAGCTGCAGTAATTCAGTCCAGTGAGTAAATACACCTTCATGTACTTGGGTCAGCACTAGCTGCAGTAATTCAGTCCATTTAATAAGTAACCTACTTGGGTCAGCACTAGCTGCAGTAATTCAGTCCATTTAATAAGTAACCTACTTGGGTCAGCACTAGCTGCAGTAATTCAGTCCATTTAATAAGTAACCTACTTGGGTCAGCACTAGCTGCAGTAATTCAGTCCATTTAATAAGTAACCTACTTGGGTCAGCACTAGCTGCAGTAATTCAGTCCATTTAATAAGTAACCTACTTGGGTCAGCACTAGCTGCAGTAATTCAGTCCATTTAATAAGTAACCTACTTGGGTCAGCACTAGCTGCAGTAATTCAGTCCATTTAATAAGTAACCTACTTGGGTCAGCACTAGCTGCAGTAATTCAGTCCATTTAATAAGTAACCTACTTGGGTCAGCACTAGCTGCAGTAATTCAGTCCATTTAATAAGTAACCTACTTGGGTCAGCACTAGCTGCAGTAATTCAGTCCATTTAATAAGTAACCTACTTGGGTCAGCACTAGCTGCAGTAATTCAGTCCATTTAATAAGTAACCTACTTGGGTCAGCACTAGCTGCAGTAATTCAGTCCATTTAATAAGTAACCTACTTGGGTCAGCACTAGCTGCAGTAATTCAGTCCATTTAATAAGTAACCTACTTGGGTCAGCACTAGCTGCAGTAATTCAGTCCATTTAATAAGTAACCTACTTGGGTCAGCACTAGCTGCAGTAATTCAGTCCATTTAATAAGTAACCTACTTGGGTCAGCACTAGCTGCAGTAATTGTGAGTCAAGTGAATAAGTAACCTACTTGGGTCAGCATTAGCTGCAGTAATTGTGAGTCAAGTGAATAAGTAACCTACTTGGGTCAGCATTAGCTGCAGTAATTGTGAGTCAAGTGAATAAGTAACCTACTTGGGTCAGCATTAGCTGCAGTAATTGTGAGTCAAGTGAATAAGTAACCTACTTGGGTCAGCATTAGCTGCAGTAATTGAGTCAAGTGAATAAGTAACCTACTTGGGTCAGCATTAGCTGCAGTAATTGTGAGTCAAGTGAATAAGTAACCTACTTGGGTCAGCATTAGCTGCAGTAATTGTGCCTATGAAGTGAAATCTTTGTGAGTTTTCGTCCACAGAGAAAGTGTATCTTGGTTGGTAGAAGACTGGTGGTGAGTCATCAGGGCCAACTACACTGATACTGATATCTGCATTCTCAAGAGCAGCCTGCCCGCCACCATCCACTGCTAACACTTGCAGGTAATGAACAGATTCTTCTTGACGATTCAGAGTACCGGTCAGAGTCACAATACCTACATGTATAACAAAATAATGAAATGGTGAAGGAAACCAGTCAGAAACGATGCAACTGGTGAAACAACAAAATAAAAGTAAGAATTAAATGTAGATTATAATTCCTTTCAGCAAACTCAAATACTAAATTACTTGAATGAAATGTTTTTCCTGCATCTGTTAAATAACATTTCCGATAAAATAGAGTACCAAGCTGAGATTGTTACTGTAAACTTTACATTAAAGCTAGCCCAGTAAATCCCTTGCACTGTTGACTATACACAATCACAAATTGGTTTTCACAGGTGGAATATGGGATTGTATTCTATCTGCATCCAATTAACCCAATGCACCTGACATCATCATTTGATGAATCTTGCTTGCACCAAGTAGGTTTCCTGTGCGCTTTTTAGGCAACAAGTGTACAAAACAAAGTGCACAATGGGCTGCTTAACGGCCGATTATATTTATGATTATGTTTATGATTATGATTATGCTTACTGCATGTATATGAAAATGAATGACGTCACAATGTTGGTTGGGTTTAATTTATTTGTTTGCACATAAGGGATATGCGTCTACATTTATTTTCCATGGTGAACTCGCAAGCAGTCCATATAATTTTCTTGCTAACCTGTGAATGCTTACATGTACACTAAAGCATATTTTGCTGAAAATTTAAGCATGAAAATTTGCTTTCCGTTAAGCAGCGCTATGAAATTGGGCCCATGTATTAAGATGTAAGATGGCAAAACAAAAGCAGACAAAAGCTGCTTTTGGCGTCAGTGCCAATGATCTATGGAATATTTCTTTTCTTGTTTTTTGATTATTGACATAAAATGTGATCAGCACACCGATGTTTAACATACCTTGGATTGGATCAATGGTAAAGAGTTCCATATCATTCCCAGCCACGATGGAGTACCTGATTGAACCATACAGTCCAGAGTCAGAATCAGTAGCATATACTGTTGTAATCACTGTACCTTCCATGGAAGTCTCTTCAACATCAACTACAAGAAATAAAGACAGAAACAGTTCGTGTCAATTCCAGTACAATCTATACCTACATGTAAAGCAGATACTTTTTGGTTTGGGGGTTTGTTTTTAGGGTGTTCAGCCAACAACCCCAAACCTATTGTTACTGTACTGTCTGTTTGTTTGTTTGTTCGTTCATTTGTTTGTATGTGCGTGTGTGGTTTTGTTTTTTGTTTTTTTTAGGGGGGAGCATTTCGAATTTCTTTAGTTAAGCTAAAGGCCTAGTTGTTTACATATCCCAAGAAGAATGAAGCTTGATGCTTTATCACTTTGAGTAATACAGTTTAGTAGTTTTGATGGAGGCCTACATGTATGAAGGTTTCTTTTTTCGCTTTGTATTCTCCTAACAACATCAACAACGAGAATAGACTGTGCAAGTCTCGCGCGTATCCGAACGAGAAAACACGTCAAGTGAAGAACATATTTTTTCTGAAATCAAATCATTGTTTTTAAATTTGATCTATGAAACAATCTGACCAACAAAAATACTCATTACAATTTGCATAAAATGAGTTTTAGCTTTCATAATAAACACACAATTCATTTGTTAGTTTTTGTTGAAACAAAAACAACCCTCTGGGACAAGGATGCTTATTTGATCTGAACTTTTTAGGAAACCCTTTTGTAAATCCATGCCTGAATAAGTGCAACCACTAAAGCAGGTTTAAACGCAGACGCACGATGATCGCACGGGCGTACGAATTAACGTGTGACGCAGTTTAAAGAGGACGCTGACGCCTCGACAACCGTAGACTGCAATGAAAAGGCTTAGCGTCTGGCAATTACAGCGTCTTGTGATTATCATCGCGCGACCAAAACAAATTTGGTGATCGGAGGTGGGCACAAATTCTTAATTTTTTGCAAGTAACCGGAAGCAGAGGTCAAGTTTAATTCTTGGGTTTTCTTCGTTGCATTGTTGAATTGATTTTACTTTCATATTTGTTATCACTTAGTACTACATTCCCAACAACATATTTAATGTTCATGGTCATAAAGTACGTTAAACTAAAATTATAAACGAAACAAAATCTTGCCAACGTAAAACTCCATATGGTAGGGACCACGATGGTCCCGGAAGTTCGCTTACGCGCGAGACTTGCACAGCCTATTGAAGCTTGATGCTTCGTTAAACTGAAAGGCATTTCTCAAGTTAAGCTACATCAAAAGCCCTAGTGTTTATACTGTATACTCCAAACAACATCTACATGTACGACGAAAAATGAAACAATTTGTAGATTTGCTAGAGGCCTACAATGTAGTTTGTACATGTAGTTTGGATGGAGGCTTATTTTTAAACCTTATTTTCCCACCAACATACTTGTACATCTATGTCGACGAGAGTTGAAGCTTGATGCATCTTCACTTTGAGTATAAAGTAGTGTAGTTTAGTGATATTGAAAAGTTATGTTGAAATAAGTTCAACTGGTGAGGATTGCGATCGGACGCCAGCAGTGAATGTCAGCAATACGTGCACATAAGACAACGAAGAGTCAAACGTTTGGGAGCGAAGATCCAAAGCAGTCAGTCGGGAGCTTGGAACCAATCTGCCTTGACCCAACCTCAACGGCGAACAACGATTATGTAAATCTGAAATCAATTATACACTAATCTAACTCGTCCGTAGAAAGTGGTCAAGTAGGAAGTTTTGGGTCGGACATCAGGGCGGAGGACCCCTCGCGGCCCCATATCAAATTGCTCTTTTACGGGTCTTCTGCACGTGATTACGCTACGAGCTGACGTTACGAGTACCTCTTAGCTCTTGCTTAATCTCTTGATACTATCAAGAAAATATACAATTGGAACTAAGTTTTAATAATGGACTCTTACCTGCATAGGTTGAGGGATAAAACATGGGTGTATTATCATTGACATCCAGTACAGTGATCTTGACTGATGCTACACTACTCAGACTTCCGCCATCAGTTGCTTGAACAAGAAATTCATACATTGTAATTCCACCATCTCTATCTAGCTGTGCAGCTGTACAGATGAATCCATCGTCATTATGAATAAAGAATTCTGGAGGAGGTTGATACCCGTACCCAAGACCAATGGAGTAGGAAATTGGACCAAAGCTGTTAGAATCTGGATCTTGTGCTCCAACCTGAAAAATCGATGAAAATAAAAATAACATTCAATCTGGGGCCATCCTTCAATAGGGACTTCTGTCAATAACTACTTTCATCTTCAAGCAACTTGAATCCTTGATTTGGATTGGTCAATCCATACCAACGAGACTAGATACAAAACTACATCAAATGGCTCATATCAAACCCTGTTGTAACGCGCTAATCTAACTTTACATATTTGACTATTTTAAGCTGTCTGTCAAGTCTGCTTGAAGAGAAACTGCTTGTGGAATAAGGACAGATGCACTATATTCAACTGGCTCTTGTGTGAACTAATATTAAAATCAATTTTTATTTGGCAAACATCAGTGATGCCACAGAAATACTCATTAAAGTATGTTACAATGTATTTAAATAATGCAAATTTTTCTTTATTTGTTATATTTGGGTAATCTGTGACATGGAATGGATCCTCTTCCTCTCTAGTTTTTGAATTCCCCAAACCATTATTACTTGTTAGATTCAGATCAGACCGTGGTCTTCGAGGATCAGCTAAATTTGTTCACTATTGGGTTGGGCATAACATAGAAAGACCTTCCTAAGACATGTCCATCATGTAGACAACATTATGACCAGCAACCCACTAGGAGACTACTTACATGACAACTCAGTACCATGTCAGTACAAACATTGTAGTCTGCATTTCAATATGGCAAAGTGTTATGTAAGATGCCCACTTCACAATAAACAAGTTGTATTGTTGATGTATTGACTGCCTGTAACTGTCACTGGTATTAACAATTCAGACTAAAGTGAATCAATAATGACACCTCCTACTCATCTTCCATCCTTCCAATCATTAAACCAGATCATACAACTAGTCATTTACAAAGTTACCAATATCATTCACTTTCAATTGAGTCTTCATGACTTCAACTTTATACTTAGACAATGTTAATTGTCAGATCCATATCATTGTCAAAACAATTCTCAACCAAACATAAAATGCAGCCAGGATATCAAGCAAGCAAAACTCAACCTCAATAAAAGTCACAACAGCAGTTTGCTTTCATCTTGATGGATTTTGAAAATTCTGACCCCTGTACTTTATGTAAGACTCCTGTCAGAAACACAGAGCCTTGCTCCATGCACAGAGGTAGTCAAAGTTGCCCTGAGAGTGACCTGACACCATCACACAATGCATTCTAGATGATCATACTTTAAATTCTCCCTACTACCCATGGAATGTAGCAGCTCTATTACCATTGACTATCCAAGAAGCAACATGTGACCCTGACATGAGTAATGTGTTGACACAACCACAATAGTTGCAGTTCAAATGGGTCATTGAAGTAAGCAAATTGAGATCCTTTGAGACCATTTTACCAAAGGTAACTCATTATTTGTGAAACTGGGGCTTGGAGGATGGTGGATGAGCAGAGAAAGCAATATAATATCAAACATCAATTGTACATGTAGCTTAATACGTCATATGCAAGTAGTAATCTAGTCAACATAGTATAGTGCCTCAAAATTAACATGTAAATAACCGAGTAAACTAGTGAGAGAACTATTTAGTGAATATATGTAACATGTACACTCAGCAGAAAAAACAATTTGAATTCCCAAATAGTTAGCTCTAATCATGTGCAACCACTAGCTATATGCTCTAACATAGGTCCTACATTTCTAATGATTGGAATTTACTTATGGTCTCATGCACAAATCCAAACCTTAAAGGGACACACCGGTTTCGTTGGGCTATTTTGGCTACAAAATAGACTAAAACATGACTCCAAAGGTCTTCCAGGAATGGAGAAGAACGGTTCTTAAAAGAAACCATCAATTTTGGTCGTTTTTGAGCATTTTTCAAAAAACGAAGGTCACATGGGTTATCCGAACCACTTTTTTGGTTCGGATAACCCTCGTGATCTTCGGAGTTAGTTTTACTTCCAGCCGTATAAAAATTAATAACTTCACCGAATTCAACTCTGTTTTTTAACAAGAATTCATGAGTATTTGACACACAAAAATACGTATTCAAATTATGGATACAAGTTGTAAGTAATTCAAAAAGTCGAACGTAAGATTTTATTTCAGAGAGTCCGAGCAACGGAAGCATGTCTTACAGTGCACAGCGTGGGGACCGATACACGTAACACAGGGGCAGTCGTGTCGCTTGCGAGCAGAGTATCTCGGCAGTGCTACCTCGACGGAATCTCAAGAACATGTGGGAGGGGTAGGGAGCCAGACCACCAACTACGTTGTTATTGCGGGTTTGCTAGTCGGTACACCGTTGTTTCAAAATCGCAACTTCATTTTGTGAACGCAGTGTGTTTTTCTAGGTAACGAAATTGATTATTTCTTGAAAATAGGTTCTCGTTCCCCCGAACTACAATTAAGTTCCCCAGAAATACGCATTCGTTTCCTTGAAATATGATTTTGTTCACAAGAAATATACTTTCGTTCGCTCGAAATATGCTTTCCTTCCCTAAAAAAAAGCTTTCGATTCCTTGAAATACGACTGAATTTTTTGCCCGAAATATACTTTCATTCACCCGAAATATGCTTTTGATCCCTAAAAATATGCTTTCGTTCTCTCGCTATGAGATTTTGTTCCCCAGAATTCCTCTTTCGTTCCCTCAAGATAGCTTTTGTTCCCTCAAGATAGCTTTCCCCTGAAGTCCAATCACACCAATTTGTTACATTCTTTTGTGAGGGGCGATTCTTTTGTGAGGGGCGACTTTGAGAGGGGACGAGTTTGTATGTGAGGGGGCGACTTTGCTAGGGGGCGACTTTGTAGTTGGGGACTTTGTAATTGGCGAGTTTGCTGGGGGGGGGGGGCGAGTTGACTGGTTTCCGTGTCCGTTGTTTATACACACTTTCAGATGGATAACGTGTACTGGATCCTCATGCATTGTCGTAGTAAAACATACATAAACAGAGCACCAGTCTACTTGCAACATTGCACAGTATGTATCCCGTGAATTTGACACTTGCAACGGCTGGTAAAGCGTATACGGTGACCTTTGACCGCTTTTGTGGTTTTTTTTCCGGTAATTTCTCGTTAATTACGTGATATTTTTGTATAAAAAAAATATAAAAACCATCTTGAAATAATTGTCTTTGATTCAACATGACTAAATTGCGTAAACAGGTAACCGGTGTGTCCCTGTAATATAGCCATCCACTAAACATGATCACTGCTTTTTCTTACTATAAAACACCTGGCCAATTCAAGCAACCATTTTTCGTTTTCCTTATTATTATTAATATCTTCAGGGGAGCCAAGTAACAAAGAAATGAAAACACTGTTGATTAAAACACCTTGGGTTATTTTGCTAACAATGGTTTGGGCATGGGGTATGGTTTCAGGTAATCATGAAGGAATGAGTAACTGGTAAGATTACATGAGGTCAGTGCATTGGGAAGGGCATTGACTGCTCATTGAAGACAAATTTCCTATTTTCTAGATTTGAGTGTCATGTACTTTCAGTAACAATGTTAGTAAGATAATTTAATAGTGTTTGTATCATCAGCTGCGATCTTAACTATTGCTTTAAACCTTTATATTCCAATATATTTAGATATTGATAAAGTATGGGTCAATTTGATGCCATCAAATTGCATACATTTGTCAAAACTACACTAACAAACTATTCGCACCAACTATAAAGAGAGTATTTACATCATTTTCTTTTTGCTACAAACATAAATATAAAATTTTTGTAAACTATAGATATTATGAAATAAAGACATCCACTCTCTGTTTAGAACCAATACTTTTCACACAAGAAATCCTACATTGATAACCCAACCATACCTAAATAAATTTGCCTCATAACAAACATTGCCTTTTGGTACCTAGAAGTTGACTTACTGCACTTACTAGTGATACAGTATCAGTCACTTGTTCAAATAGATGTTAGAGATCACACTACTTTGATTAATCATATGTCAATTTCTGGGCATGAATACAAAAAAGTGAATAATTAACGCAACATTTGGTAGCAATAAATCTACAAAGATACAAAAGTACAGAGAAATACTTGGCAGTTGTCTGGAATCAGTGAGAGGGTGTGATAACTCAATGGTAACCAACCTACTGCAGTAAACCATGCCATATTCTTGACCATTGTTGACCATTGGAAGGTCAATGTTTCTAATCAGTGCACTGCATTCCTGATATGTGAACTCAAAATTGCGTTCCTCTAAACTATAGAATATTTTCTAAACTATATAGGATATTTTCTAAACCATAGGATATTTTCTAAACTATAGGATATTTTATATAATTTTTTTTTGGGGGGGGGTAGGAGAAATGGTCTACACCTCTTTTGTCACATACTAAATTTCAAGGTACATCTACTTTGAACTGTCCCTGACCCTTCACAAAATGATAAGTGGTTCAATCAATCTAGTCTCTTGTATTACTATTAAATCTACCTACTTTGACCAATAGGGCCAAATCTTAAGGGAATGAACTACTTGTTGTGAAGAAAGTAAAATCGAACTAATGAATTTATTGCAACTGTATTGGTCTGAAGTGACAGGTGCTACAAATATTAAATTGAATGTTGTCAGGTGGAAGGATCTGTGTTTGATCCATTTTTGCACTGTGTCTGTCTACATTACCTGGTGAAAGTTCATTAAAAGGGATCCTACACCATTGTCTTTCACTACATCTATCAAGTCTTATTGAATATATCAAAAGAACCCTTGTAGAAAAGTTGCAACTTGTAGTAGTTTGAGAGAGCATAAGATAATTAATATTTCAGTGTTCTAACGTTTCATGATTCCCTCAACACTGAATTCAAAGCCATCAATCTCACATCTTTTAGATTTTCAACAAATATTTCAGATAAATTGTAACCAGTGCCCAGTTTTAAATGATTACAAATCTGCAATTTAACAAACATTAAACAAGCCACAAGATGCATGGGGCCGAGGATGTGTACGGTGTTTTTTGTTTTGTTTTGTTCCATTTCTGATTCTAGAAAATGTTCTTAATCTTAGTTGAGACTCTAACCTTAAAAATAAAATAAAAACTATTTTATTTCAAGAAAAACCAAACCTTTTACTACAATTCCTACTTGTACTTGTAAGTTTGTGAAGGAATTATACAGGCCCAAGAATGCTGAGATGCAAGCATAGTCTGATTGTCAAAGTGTTAATTGCATCATCTCGTTTAATTTCTTATCCAAACAAGTCAACCTATTCTAACACCATGGTATTATTTGTAAATCTAATGGCTATTACATGTACATGCACAGCATGTGCACAGTATTATTGAGTAATGCTATTATGAAGGTACTACTATACAGCATTACGGGTACATGTTATTCAAAAGGTGTACATTTGTATTGTCCTTAATGTATGCCTATTTAAAGTGCAATTTACACTTGGGCGTTACTATGGCCCAAATGGGCAGCCTAACTGTACTGTACGGATGCCTAGAGTAATGCACTTTCCCCAAGTGTGATTCCTCATGTCAACATACCTATTGTAATCCCCTCAATTCCTGTCAAAAAAAGAGACCTCAGACTACTCTCAAAAACACTTCTTAAATCTCTCTAAAAACACTCGCCCAATTAAGAAAATACACAAATTGAATAGAAAATGAAAAGCATGTGAATGTGATGCAGGGTTGAAATGCATATTAAATCCCAATGAAACAGGTGTTATGGAAATAACAACAGGTGTATTGGTGTTAGAGAAAGATAAAGGGTCTGTCTCTAAAGTCTGAATCTTCTAAGAAGTCAACTCCTTCATAGATACCTCAGTTAGTTTAGGCAGTCCTATTTGTTGAAAGGTGGTCACATGACCATTTAAGACTGGTTTTAAATTGCTAATAAAGAGAACTGAAGCTCTGAACGCGCCCTTCGGCACTCACAGCCATACACCGGTTGGCATACCAGCTTACACGCACAATGGTACAAAATGGAAAATTTATTAGTACGCACGCGTACGCACAACCATTGAGCATCACAGGTAATTTGACGGACAGCCCGAGGACATAACAGGAATTGAAAAATTTAAGAATAGTGACTTAATCTTAAACGGCCATTCAAAACCTTGCAGGTTTGTGGCAGTGTGAAAAGGACCTCACCTTCCGCTCCGTCCTTTTACAGCCACGAACATACCAGTTATAAACTCCATTTTAAGAACATGTGTTATTAAAGAGGTGTTATCTGATCCACATGTAGTACAACTGAATCAGAATGTGAAGTCTGAGTATACCGAAAATATGTAGCTTTGTAAAATGAACATGTAAATTAATATTGCAGTGTGGTTTACTCATCAAAGTCTTCTCTTACAAGAAATTGACAGCAGTTGGACAGCAACTTGAAGAAGATTGACAAACTCCAAACTCAAAAAGAGTACCATTTTCTTGTTTTAATTAATCATATTTATTACTTGTAACAAACAGTAAGACATTGATTGGACATGCTTGTCTACATGTATGCTTTAGAGTTGAGTTGTGTTTTCAGACATATGGTGCTGAGGCAGCTACACTTTGGCACTATGTATTAGAATCCCATTTGATTTCTTGCTAGTTATAAGAGACTGGCCTTTGTGTAGGGTCATCTGTCATCACAGACCCTTAGGGAACACAACACACACAACTCTTTCATAATACATTGATGTCTGAGGAATTTTTTAGAAAGAATTTCTGGGTCATTGTACTGAAAAAAGTGGGTAAATAATTATTTAGAATTAAGGTGAATGGCTTTCAAGCTGCCAGATTAGAATATTCAGAAAAGAATGTACAGCATCTTGACAATATTGTTACTCAAACGATGGAGCTATGCTCCATGCTCATACATGTACCAAGCATTACAACAACAAATTAGTTTAACTTGTGGCGTGTCGTGGCCGAGCGGATAAGAGCACCGAACTCAAGCTCTTGTTTCTGATCAGCAGTGTCTGGGTTCGAATCCCAGTCGTGACACGTGTGTCCTTAAGCAAGACACTTAACCACATGCTTCGTCCTTCGGATGGGACGTTAAGCCGTAGGTCCCGTGTGTTGTGTAATGCACGTAAAAGAACCCAGTGCACTTATCGTAAAGAGAAGGGGTTCGCCCTGGTGTTCCTGGTTTGATTGGCTGCATATTGCGCCACAGCACCTTGTAAACCATTACATGGTGCTATGCAAAGGAATAGTTCTCATACTTCAACACGTAACTCCGCTTACCTTGTAGGAAAAATACTGAGCGCTTTGAGACACCCATCGGAAGTATAAAGCGCTATATAAGAACTGCGTATTATTATTATTATTAGTTTAACTTCATGATCTTTCATTACTACATGTAAGACTACTAGACATGAATACTTAGCATGAAGCTTACTTAGCATTGATATTGGGGGGGGGGGGGGGGGGGTGGGTGTCAAAAGAAACTATGCACCATACATTACAATGCATGAAGTAGACACACTGTATTTCTAATATTCAAGTTGTCAGACTTTTTTATGTTTGGCCAGTCTACTATTCAATAACAAACATATTTCACTGAGAATAATATGAGTGAGATGACAAACTCTTTCACTAGACTTGCTCTCTGTGACTTAGTCCTACATTTGAGTATAACTCAGTCAGTCATCCATAAAACCAGACAAAAGAAACCAGTTGACTAATGCAGATATGTACAAACATAAAACATAGATTTATTGTTGCTACATGTACTTGCTGTGACATTTTGGGAAAGTGTCTACGTGCAAAATAGAAAGAGGTTTTCCAAATTGAGTACAGACTTCAACAATCAACTTTTGAAATAAAGCTAAAGGTGGATAATAGTTGAGAAGCCTCAAAATCAAAGGGATCCTGTAAAGTTTTCAAAATTGTTCAAGTTCAAACACAGAGCACTACTTTTGTTGTGTAATAGAAAATGCCACAAACCAGCGCACCTAAACTTGTTGACAATTTCATGTGCATTTAACTAAATTAAATTGGCAAAACTATAATTTGGCTAAGTTTTAATTCATTAATTATGGCAATTAACAGTGGATATGTCACCCACTTCTGTGCATCACTAAGATGAACCAAATTAACTTTTACAAAACAGAATTACAAATTGAAATCCATTTGTAAAGTGATATCCAAATGGTTTTCTTGTTTTACACTTGTGTGTACAGCTTGGGATCTGTGAGTGCCTCAATATGTTTCCGCTGTTTGCGTGTTGTACAAAAACTCATCATACGTAATTTTAGGAAGTCACTGATAAATATATTTGATTTTATCTCAAAAACTAATTCACTTAAACACAGAAACTAACAATTTTAATACTTTAGTGAGCTGACATTAACAAGTCAACCTTCTTGCTAACATAACATTGAATGAACCGCACAAAACCTGACAACTTCAAACTGCTTATTCTCAACATGCCAAACAGTCCAATAAGCCGGTTTCTGGTAAACACTGATGATGTAAATATTCCAAGTCCTCTTCCCAAGCACACAGCATTTAATCAACCAGAGTGCCTGCTACATCTTTCAGTTCCCCAAAAGTTACATTTTTTATCAAATGCCTTTTTTTAATCCTATAACCACCCCCCTTGAACTCTTTGTAGAAACATAATATATTGAAAGATTTGAATAGCCCCTAAATTACTTCAATCTTCTGTTCCAATAAAATGTGCTTACTTTGTAATGTGCAAAGATTGTTCAGTATTTATATAACAGTTTTCACGATGATGAAATGAACGTGCTGCAATTGTTTCATGAATTCAGAACTGTTTGATGATTAGAAGCTTCAAAATTAACTTCCCCTCATATTGGCGTTCCTTTTTTTCGAAATGCAAGAAATTTATAAAAAGTACATGCCTGGGAATGTAACTTACGTTCAAAGATATTTGAAATTTGATTTAAAAAGTAGTTCAAGTGACTTTAAATATTTGAAAAGGGTAAGTGAAAGTAGTCTGATGGCTAAGAGCAAAAACAGTTAATTTGAAGGCTGCAACTACTGTTATAACCATTAAGATATGTTGTCAATCATTACGTGCACATATGCAGTATCTGACAATCAAACATGCTGTCATTTAAGTCAACTGAATAAAGTAATAAAAAGAAATCCAAAGTGAAACAAATATTCTATGCATGTCAAATATCAGAATGCAATCAACTTTTCATTTATTACATCTCTTTTAGAAATCGTTACAAGAAAAATCACAAAGTGAATCAGAAGTAATTTGCCCTGAAACCATGTCGCATAATATTGCATGTGGGATTGATCTGACTGCTAGATAGTATTCCTATACTGCCAACATGGCCAGGCAGTGCTTAAGATGTTTCATTCCAACAAGCAAACAATTTTCATTTGCAGCATTTTGATATTGTTCCAGCCAAGTTAAAGGCAAGCATTTCAATTAAATGTTTCATGCAATTTTACTTTTGAAATAACATTTAAAATAAAACTGTGAAATTTTATGTGCAAAGAAAATTGGCTGATGTGAACTTGAATTGGCAATTTTATTCATAACTAAGAATTACTAATTAGTCTTGTAACTTTCAGTAGCTTTGTGCTAACAGCACTTCAATTCAAAATAGAATCTTAGTCAGACACTGAAAAAGTCGGAAGAAGTTTAGTAAGAAAAAGTCAAAGCTGTCATTTTGAAAAAGTCCAACATTCAGTTACAAACCAAGTAAATGTGCATGTATCTTATAAAAATGCTCTACCACTGTTTCAAACTTTGTTATAGATTCCAATAAAACTTGTACAGACAAAAGTGTTCACTGTATAATGTATGTAGCTTTGTGTGCTATTTAAGCTTCAAAGAATTTGATCAGCCCCTAAATGGATCATTTAGAAAAGAATAATTCATGCATACAGACAATAACAGATCATCATAAAGGTCAAACCATCTAGGAGAAAAAGAACCAGGTTGTTACTCATCGCTTGACTGAATAATATTCTATGGGTAAGGCAAAGTGACGCCAGTGGAAATAAAAAGGAGCTTCATCTTTGTATTCCATGCTTTGCTCTGACCTTATTCTGATCAATTGGTAATTTTTTACTTTTAAAGTCATCAAATGCATTTTGCTTTTATTCATGCTTTGTCTGATTTGAAAGAGGTTTATTCCAAGAACAGTTTAAATAGAGTGAGAGTTGAACTAACAAACTATTCCTTTAAGTATTGAGGGGGAAACCGCAAATCAAACCAAACTTTCTCAAGCAAGATTACAAGAGTTTGAAGATTCCACATTGGATTAAACATGACCAAGGGCAGGTGATTGATACCTGAGACACTGTGAATGATGAAATAAACTTCCTTTATACTATTAGCACAAAGACAATGTCTAAAACTATGCAAATTCTGTTTTGAATATTTGTAGAATGCAGCAGTTTTATACAATGAATGTCAAACATGTTTTCTCTACCTTAAGAAGGTGCATTATTGCCTTATGTCAGGGGGGGTATGTTTATTACAAACCACTGATAAGCCTACATCATTCCACCAGTTTGGTATGATTTTATAAAATGCTATATTTGTAGAGAATCAGCCCTTTTCACACGAGCGCTGACAAACAACGTCCTCGGTTACGGGCGCCAACTGTCTAGCACCTTGGTTTTGCTATTTTTTATCCTGGTTGCGAAAAATAGCAAAATATGTTGGATAAAAAGCTCTCGTGTGAAATGGGCTTTACACTGCTAGGATTTCCTTGGAGTTCTTGCTATTCCTCACTCAGTCTTAGATCAAAGTGACATCACCATTCAGCCTGATCTTAGTCTTGGCCCAAGACGTCAGTGATCGATAGTGGATAGTGTAATGCACTCGGTTACAAATCGTTACAGCGCGCCCTCTTGTGGCTTGAATTACTCAACTGACGTCTTGTGCCAAGACTAGCCTGATCTATGACATAACTGGTAAGTACTCTATCATTTTGAGCACACACCTGGATTCAATTCAAACTTCTCTGGTATATATTCCTAGGTGTATCAACCAGCTTGTCTGACAGACTACTGACTGTACTTCCTGATCCATGTTAAATACTTTCTGTCAATTTATGCAATCCTGAATCATGTAAAGGGAAGATACTAATCAAGGGTCAACAGCCTTATAATAATAAAGATATAAAACTTGTTTGAAATTGAGTGATGTTCATACATATTACATGTAGTAATTCGGACACAGTCCATCTTTCTTTTCCACTTGTGCCAATTCACTTAGGGTTTGACAGTGAATAATTTGAAATGACTGACTGGTAATGACCAAGTAGGAATGACAACCTTGAATGACCAACAATTTACTTTAAACATTCTACCTTTACATAAATTATGCAAATGCTCCTGAACACTACAACCCAAGTAGTTGTGAGTTGAGGGAATAATAATTCTAAAGAGTACACAGTGATTGCATATGGCTGATTGACCACAAAGGTCATAATAAACTCATGGTGGATTGAATCTTTTGTTGAGAGCAAGTATGGACACATACTGTACTTGTTGTTGAACACTGTGATAGTCATAAAAGCCTTGTTTGCTTGTACATTGCACATCATATAGAACAAGAAATCAGCAAGACCTGCACACTATAATATTACTTTACATGATCATGTTAGATTGGATTTATTGTGGTATGATACCCCTCCATACTGACCACAGATTTTCAGATAGGAATCTCCTCCACAGAAACGTTTCTTTCAAAATTCAAGCAATCCGTCAGGCTCTAGCTTGTTCTAGTACTAGCCTTTTGTCTATGTGAGGGTTTTCTCTGGTAGATACCCAGGGCTCTACTGACCACAGATTTTCAGATAAGACTAAGAGAGTCTCCTCCACAGAAACATTGTTTCTTTCAAGCAATCCGTCCCACTCTAGCCTGTTCTAGTACTACTAGCCTTTTGTCTATGTGACGGTTTTTTTTCGGTTCGTCTTTTTATTATCTCGAGAAATGAAATAAATAGGCCTATAAATACGTATAACAGATTCAGGTTGAAATAAACGAACAATTTCTAATAAGCAGTTTTTTAAGAAACTTTATTCTTTTCCATATTACAACTGCCATTTGTAATCTGATTGATATCAGAGAAAACAATTTTCCCTTTAAAACTGACTCATTCCACAAAGGCCACAATAACCCACCCAATAACAACATCATACATGTAGATCACTTTGGTGTCTGCATGTAGATCACATTCAAATGAGAAGTGACTTTTAACTTCACTACTTACTTATGAATGGTTGTCCAATAAATAATGACTATTAAATTTAACAAACAAACATTTCTATTCAACCCTTCACCATGAGCATCTCCTGGAATGGCTTCCCACTAATGGTTTCTAATTGTACTAATAGAAAGACAATCAGGTTTGAAATATGTACATCTGTAAACTCCTATACCTATCGTAGGCCTACATCTTTCCATGAGATTGTCTACCATTTAATGTTGAAACAACAGGTATCACAAAAAACACACATCCAACTGTAACCATGGAGGTAGAAATAGTTTGCTGTAACAGAAAACACACTATACTAACCAAATACCAGTAACCACAACAAACTTTGTAATACCACATTTTCTTTGTTAATTTATTAGCCCATTCCAGGGCACTGACTAAAAACAAACATTAAAACTATAAAATAACTGTAATAAAGACATTTTGTGAATAATATCCTGTGTGTGAAGACACCCTGTACATTATCTATTCACCAGGGTTTTATCATGGGTGTGTGCCTCAGATAAAGACTACCAAGGAAATGTTACAATGGGGGTGTTCATCTCAAATTCCTCAAAATAAATCTAACGCTTTTTGTAGTCTTTTAACAAAAGGAAGAGGTACAATATGGTGCAGGGAAAGACTGTTAATCGGATAATCTCAGGAATAGGATTAGCTTTGCTGATTATTCTAGGTGTTTGCTTCCTAGGAATTTCCTTTGAAGGTAATCAGGAGAGAGTATATACAGCGTCACAATCATGCTGTGCAAGTTACGTTTGAAACATATGTAGTGTTACACTAACAAGCCTCAGAAACAATTAACAGTTCAACTTTCTGAAATCAAGTTTCATTTTCAATACCATAAGTTTGACCATAGTTTGACATGTGTAAATGGCATTTTAAACTTTGTTTTGAAGAGTGGTTTATCTTTTAAAATGTGGAAATATTAACGAAAGTCAAAACCAAAGCTTGTATTTCATAAAATGATACAACAGACAGAACAAATACTAAAGATATGAATTTCACTTTTGACATAACAATTATCTTTAATAGTATTTAGTTACATTTTGATGACATTGAAGTTAACTATGTGTGTAGTTATAGATATCAACTAAGTAGTGGGTAGGACCAATGTCTACTGATATATTTCATAGCCTATAATATGTTATATTGTAAATGGCAAACATAATTTATTGGAATAATAGTTTTAAAACTATTATTGGAATAATAGTTTTAAAACAAAGATACCAACAAATAAACAACATTTTTTATGAAGGTTTATCACACAGAACCAAGGTGTGTTTAGATGAAGAATTGTTGTGTGTTAAGTCTTTGGATCTGGTCTATGAATTAGCTGCTTGACTGACACATTTCATGGTTTTCACTGCTGGAGTTCAAATTAAATTGCAATTAGCTTGATGCAATCTGATAGCTAAAACCTTGAAGTATGCAAAGAGACCACCAGTTTACCATAGCTAAGAGACTGTTTTGAATCCGTTTGGACATGTTTGAGTTTGGACAATGAGGAAACATGATGGACAATGAGGAAACATGATGCTTATCTACATGTACAACTATTCTAAAGAGAATTTATTATTCTCTAAAAAAAGAGCTTTGTTTTTCTGAAAAGAAAAGTGAAGCTGTATCCTAACAGTCTAATTAAACAAACAAATAAAACACAAACAAACAAACAAACAATTTATTGTTTTACAAACTCACATATAGGCATCTTTTATCACTATGTAGATAGATAAGTTTTAAACAAATGAGTGCCTGGCTAATAATAGACAAAAACAGGCCTATAATTTTTTTGTTTTTGTGGGCAAGGCCATTTTTATTTTACATATATTTTACAATTAGGGCACGTTTAAAGGACACGAAGGCATAGACTAGCACAACAGAGGCCATGGCCTAGAAAACAGATGCTATATGCAAATGATTACATGTACGTTATGTATAATTATTGTACTCAAGGAATTAGACCATACATGTAGGACAGACAGTCAGACTCAGGGCTCTAAGTTGGGAGGAAAACACACAAGACTGCAGAGCTTGTAACTCCAAATATTTACTGGACCAGATTTGTGTGTACAAGATCAGAAATAAAACTAGACATGATTGCATTTGTGCACAAATGCAGAGCTGTTTCGCTAATAATATTTTCAAATTACTCAAGTGAATATGAAAGTCTTGTGGAGTGTACATAATCAAGTAAATAATACAATACTTAATACATTGTCTACATGTATATCTTGTAAAACTGTACCTTTAAGGTAATATAAATATAACCTGACAAATGATGACGTCATGATGACGTCAAATTTGTTTTGAAGCAGTTATGACGTATCATTCAAGCCTGTTTAAAAAAGAATTTGGATTACTTACAGCATGTTCTGATAGCAATTTCTGAAAAATGGAAAAATCATAACAAATTGTGTGATGACGTCATCATGACGTCATTTCAAAATTTACAGGAACTTGCCAATATCTAACAACCTACCAAGTTTCAACATGATCTCAATAGTCAATAATACTTCGGGAGATTTACGACTTCAAAAAAGGCACCTTTAATGCCCGTCACGTGACCCCCGATGACGGCATTGATCTGAAACTTCACACATGATGGCTGCCTGATGATCAACATACATGTATGTGTAAATTTTGAAGTGATTACACAAAACTTCACACACATCTTCAAAAAGTCCATTTTGAACAGTTTTCAACCTGCCGCTAGAGGGCGCTCTTGTGTATTGTGACGTCATCGGTATTTTTTTTTAACTGCACAGCCTTGATGACGTAATCAATCTAAAACTTCAT
Source organism: Leptasterias polaris (assembly GCA_037783415.1). Taxonomy (NCBI): domain Eukaryota; kingdom Metazoa; phylum Echinodermata; class Asteroidea; order Forcipulatida; family Asteriidae; genus Leptasterias; species Leptasterias polaris. The sequence continues at coordinate 339,623 of JAZGTN010000020.1, forward strand.
ACATATGTTGGCTGCCTGACAGTCATCATGTGTATCAATTTTGAAGCGATTACAAAAAACTTCGCCACACACATCTTCTCAAAGTGCAATTTGAACAGTTTTCCAACTGCCACTAGAGGGCGCTCTTGTATATTATGACATCATTGGTAATTTTTTTTTGAAAGTACATCCTGGCCGCACACTAACATCGTTAAAAGCAACTTCACAACTTTTGCCACTTTTGAATTACGAGGGCACTTCCGGTTTCGACCGGAAGAACCGGAAGTAGAGGTCACGTGAGGTCACGCACACTGAATAAAATAAAGCCCTAATTAATCCCTACCCATTCCTGCAAACAGTCCTACGGTCTCTTATGGCTGATTTGATACGCATTTTCAAATATTTTAAATATAAATCTTTAAGATGACGTCAGGTGACAGGTGATGACGTCATCATGACATCCTTGTTTTAGACACATTATTGCACCAATGCCTTTCACCACTGAAAGTTTTATTGCAATTGCTCTTTAGAAACTATGCAAAAGGCCGCTTAGAACGAATTATGCGTTATTTCAATGCGCAGCGAAACAGCTAAATAACTGGCATTGGACCTTGAGTCTAACAAATTGGCACTGTTTTCATAAAGATATAATTTATTGCAGCCAACCTTTCATAACTGGAGAAAACAGCATTTGAAGATAAACTATTTTTGAAATCATTGTTTCGGACAGTTTGCCAATTAAAAGTGCCATTTCACCAACCATGAAAGTGGAGATCCTTATGTCATACAAATCTGTTGTTATTTTTATGGTATAAAAACACAATTTGCCAAAATGTATAATTTTTTAAGTATTGGCTGTTCGTGAAAACAGTGACGAAATGGAAGCATATTTTGGTACTGCGTTGTACTATGGATCTATTGATTGTACACTACTGCGATCTATGTATATTCATAATAGATAAGTATGAGTTTATGAGCTTCCCCTATGTGCATTAAGTATCAACATTTTACTAATGGGAGCAAAGAACACGCTTTATACTTTCTGTACACATAAACTATTGATATACATTGTGCAAGTTATAAAATCAAACAAAATTAAAAGTATTTATGCTAACTGGGTCCTTTGTTAATCTCCAAATGGGTTACCTTTTTATATGGACCAAACACATCTGAAGCAATGGATTTACAAGAAAACAAACAGGATTGGACCTCTGCAGTGAACCTGGTACGTGTCACTGCTTAGCGTTAACCGAGTACAAAACTAAACAGTCCTAAATTTTAGTCTCAAGAGTTAGACTGTGTTCCTTCCCAACTTTAGAATTAAAGTGTAATAAAGTCGTGTTCGCACTGGACTTATTTTGGGTAAACTAACTGAGCAAATGCTTAAGTCCAATGCGAACAGCCCAGGAAGTTTCCCTCCCAGGTAACTTACCTGACCCGAACAGTGTTGTGACTACACTGGTCGGGGCTGGTCGGCACTAACCAGTTCTAAAAAATCCCGACCAGCTCTCAAGCAATGTTACGACATTGCCGATCGGTACTTTTTGCTACTAAATAAGCTTAAAAACTAAGGAATTCTTCTTACGTAACTGAAAACTATCAAAATCAAAAGTGTTGTTAAATCTTGTCCTCGACGATCACGATTGATCATTTCTTGTTGTGTCATTTTTATTTCAAGTTGACTGTTTGATGCAGCGATGTTTCCCCTTTCCATGTTAGCAGAAAAAAATATATTCTCACAGCGTCTGATTGCTGCCGCATCCTTTGAGTAAAGCATTAGAAAAACATAATTAAAGCATTAGTGTCGTTCGTTCACGCGGCGGTGTTATTTTTCTTGTCGTTATTGTACGACAGATGCGACGCTCATTAGAACCCTCGCTTCACGCCGCTCCGCCATACCAGTTGTTCACAAATCGTTCTCCACTGTTTCTTCATTATTTTTGTCACATTTATGTGTTCACGAGGGAGATATAGACAAGAAAATTACTTTCTTACGGAAGTATGAAGAAAGAAAGCGCACATCTCCGAGCAGTGCACAATCCAATAATTTTTTTATAGTCTGGACCGTACGTGCGTAACTGCGCAAACCACATTGACTTCTACTGGGTACTTGACTCACTGCACATTAGACTTGTTAAAAGTCCATCAATTTTCAAAGGTTTCTGCGTTCAGCGCTCAGCGCTCGCACACCAAATGTATCGCTATCTTCTGTCCCCATTTTTCTCACTGGATTTACACGGGTCGACTTTTTGGTTTAAAAAAAAAGAATTTCCGGCAAAAACCGGAGGAATCACATCCCTGGATCATTCTATGTTTTCTTAATACTAACTTGCCTTATTAAGGTGCAAGAATTTTACACAACTTACATTTAATACATAATAAATACTTTATTTGATTAAATTTGACACTCATCTCATTTCACTTGTCAGCTCCAGATATATGAAGGATATTTAGAATTTGTGAGGTATAAGCAGGCTGGGTATAAGAACTTGATATATGGCTCAACATGTGTACTTCTAATTCAGCAAAATACATTGTGTCTAGAACCCATAAAATATGTATTTTTAAGGGTATTTTTTTTGGACCCCTGATAAACGCCTCACGCAAGCGCTCGGTACCTCGCTTAGCTCGCTCCTCTGTGAAAATTAACCGGCTCTTAAAAACTTCTGGTCACAACACTGGACCCGAATGGGTAGTTTAACCGACCCACGGCTGCCCGGTTAAATTGACCAGGTCAGTTTAATTGAGCCGAATAGTCCAATGCGAACCGCGATCTGGGTAAAAGCCGTCCCGGTCCCTCGACCCGCTGCCACGAGATAAATGTAGTGAGGTGACACGTACACGCACATGTGCTTACACGGAAGCTTGGTTGCATTCATTGCATTCTCGCTGTCATGCACCCCGGTAAAAGGTCACTGCGATAGCGCCCTCTTGTGTATGTCTTAAGTTAGTCAGTTAGTTAGTTTCTACCGGTCGTGTCGGTTAGTTTACCCACGTCATTAATCCAAGTGCGGACGCTGGTAAGTTTCACCTTTTGGAATGTTAACCACGGTCTCGGTAAAACATAAATCCAATGCGAACATGGCTTAAGTTACCCAACTGTAACACTCAAGGGGGGGACTGGGCCCAACTGTAACTCTCAAGGGGGGGACTGGGCCCAACTGTAACACTGAAGGGGGGGACTGGTCCCAACTGTAACTCTCAAGGGGGGACTGGGCCCAACTGTAACACTGAAGGGGGGGGGGGACTGGTCCCAACTGTAACTCTCAAGGGGGACTGGTCCCAATTGTAACTCTCAAGGGGGGGACTGGGCCCAACTGTAACACTGAAGGGGGGGGGGGACTGGTCCCAACTGTAACTCTCAAGGGGGGGACTGGGCCCAACTGTAACACTGAAGGGGGGGACTGGTCCCAACTGTAACACTGAAGGGGGGGACTGGTCCCAACTGTAACACTAAAAGGGGACTGGTCCCAACTGTAACACTCAAGGGGGACTGGGCCCAACTGTAACACTCAAGTTGGGACTGGGCCCAACTGTGACACTCAAGTTGGGACTGGTCCCAACTATATTTAAAACAAATTTTAAGTTGAGACAGAAAAATACTACTGCAGTTAAGTGCAGTTTGCATCAAGGCCTGGTACATGTACAACACATGATATTACTTCAAAATGAAATTAATATTGGCATTAAATTTAAAGAGAATCAAAGCAATGAAGTGCAACCTGTGTAACGTTAATAATGAGTATTTTGTCATTACATACATTGTAATTCACCTCAAGACCAAAGGAAGATTGACACTGACAGACGAAACAGTTGGGACTAGTTATTGATATTAAGATGTGCACTGATTAACCACTCCAAGCACTTAAAGCATTAGATGTCTCCAATGGTGCAATCAGGTGTGGTCAGCACTGGGTGTGGTTAGTATTAGACATCTTTACAGTGATCACAGCATGCCAAAAGATGACTGAAAAGATTTCATTTTACACGAAGCAAAAAGTTGATTATCGTATCATTGTTTTTATTAAACAACCAACAATACAGCAAAAAGTACAGTGCGATATTGTACTGGACAACGCTATGGAGAAGATTAATGTTTATAACCAAAGAATTTCCTAGTAGTAGAAACAAGGTACATCCACAGGGATGTTTTGTCAAGTACATGTACAATGTATGTACAATGTACATGTATGTGGAAAGACAAATGCATGCATTACATGCAGCATGTACTCTATAGTGAACAGCATTATTTCATGCAGTGAGCAGTTGGTGTGGATAATTTCATTTGCAGTTGTTGAGTTTCATTGTAGAATTTGAGATCAATGATTTTCATTGATTGGATGAGTGTGTTATACTACATTGAATAAGTTACCAACACACTGACTAGAGAACGTTATCCTCTACTCCATCCATTCAATGAAATCAACTCAATATAAACAGACAAAAGATTTTGCTTCTTCGCACAAACTCACGCTGATCATGAAGATAAATGATCAATGTCTGTTCACAGCTATTTTTCAAACAGAGAAGTTTGAACAAATAGTTGGAAATGTCAACCCTAACGAAAAGACCAAATTCAAAACAGGGTGCAGGGCTTGCCCTTAATTTTTTCTGAGAGTAGCCCACCGGGCAAGTAAATTGTGTTTTACACTAGCCCGCAGAAATTTGTACTACATGTACTTTACATGTAGCCCATGAAAATATGTTTGAAAAATACATAACAATTAAATAAATAAAAGGGTTTTACTTCTGAAACATTGCAGTCTAATAAAACATACATGTACAGTACCTAAAGAAGTAAACTGGCGTTTAAAATTTGAAAATCGGATGTTTGGTTGCAAAGATATACCTCATTTTATGAGCTACTGTACGATCATTAAAAAATGCGGAGTAAAAATCTTGTGCAGTTCTTATATTATTTCAAATTGAATAAGTCTTCTTTTTTGCCCATAAGGTCACATTTGATTTGGCTGTATATTTTAATGTCAACACATGCATGACCATGCGTTGTGCTAATACACACTGTGCAAAATAACTGGCCTTTATTGTACTAGGGAAAAAAATTCTGACGCAGCATCGGTTTTTGGTATCTGGTTCCCAGTACGAATTGTATGTTAATATAGTATTGGTCATTTATACAGGTTACTGACTACTGGTGAAATTATGGTTGATACATGTACACATGTACAATGTACATGTAGGTAGTACACGTACAGTATGTCCGTCTGTATCCGTACGATGCATACAACTGTAATCGTAGCGTTGATGGGGATTTCACATGGTTGCATTTGCAATAAAAATAACATTTACGACACACAAAAGGTAAAGCTTTGAAGAGTTCGTTTTATTTTCTTTAATCACATCTGAAAAACATGGAACGTGCACTTGTTTTTAAGTAGCCCGCCGGCAAGCTTTTAGGCAGCCAGCCATGCAGCCGTGATTGGCACGGCTAAATTAAATAAATCACGGCCTATTTTCAGATGCACGGCTTCCGTTTTTTACTGCAAGCCGTGCTCTCGAAAAAAGAAAAACATCTATTTTTTGTATCATTAATAATTATTTGATGAAATAAATTTGCAATTTTCGAGAGAGCTTGATAGCGTTAGAAATATTCTCGATCCCAAGCACGATGTTATATCTATCCCATACACGCAACCCGCTACATCAGCCTACATGTACATGTTGTATGATTCTCCCAATTCTTTGGAAAGGAGGTTGTCATTTGTATGTCTGGTTTTTACCTCCACAAATAAATTGGCTGTTCACTGCGCGGTATTGCTATGCAGACTTCTTTTGAAACCAATGAGAACTGGTCGGCAACCAGACTATTTAACAGCAGCATACATCGCACGTGTATTGATGTATAGCTCTGACGGACGGTGTGTTTACGGAAACTAACCGATGCCTCCCGCTTGCAAAGTAAGACTAAGAAGACCTGCCTGTGGTCTGGATATAAACTTGATCAAGTATTAAACCGTTGTTTCTGCACAAAATATTGATTTTTACATAAACTTAGGTCTCAATTTTAATCAATTAAAGATTCATCAGTCTTCACTTCGTTGCGACGACGATCGTCGTATTCGTAACCGAAAGTCTGCAGGGTCTTGACCCAAACCGTGCCGATCATTGTTGGTTGGTCTGTGCCCTTTCTCTATGGTGGTTCACTGGATTTTATTTATTAATTTTTACGCTATAAATGCACGTATTTGTTATAATTAATTACTAATATGTCATGAAAATATTAATGACTGCCCATGTACAGCAAAATGGTATGATTCAAAGTCGAGTCTGGCCCGACTTAGTATTTAGTAAACAAATTAGTTTTTTAGCAATAAAAATCAGACTGGTAAAAACTGGATTTTTTAAATTCTTTTTTAGTTGAACACCAATAGACTGTGCAAGTCTCGCGCGTATCAGAGCGAGAAAACACGTCAAGTCAAGAACATATTATTTCTGAAATCAAATCATTGTTTTTAAATTAGATCTATCAAACAATCTGACCAACAAAAATACTCATTACAATTTGCATAAAATGAGTTTTAGCTTTCATAATAAACACACAATTCATTTGTTAGTTTTTGTTGAAACAAACTAAAAACTCTGGGACAAGGATGCTTATTTGATCTGAATTTTTTAGGAAACCCGATGATCGCACGGGCGTAGAATTAACGTGTGACGCAGTTTAAAGAGGACACTGACGCCTCGACAACCGTAGACTGCAATGAAAAGGCTTAGCGTCTGGCAATTACAGCGTCTGGTGATTATCATCGCGCGACCAAATCAAATTTGGTGATCGGAGGTGGCACAAATTCTTAATTTTTTGCAAGTAACCGGAAGCAGAGGTCAAGTTTAATTATTTGGTTTTCTTCGTTGCATTGATTTTACTTTTATATTTTTTATCACTTAGTACTACATTCCCAACAACATATATTTAATTTTCATGGTCATAAAGTACGTTAAACTAAAATTATAGACGAAACAAAATCTTGCCAAGGTAAAACTCCATATGGTTGGGACCACGATGGTCCCGGAAGTTCGCTTACGCGTGAGAGTTGCAGTCTATTGAAAGTGTATTTGTTATATCTCTTTAAAATCTGAAGCTTGTTTTCTGTTTACTGTTTTCTGTTTACTGGTTGCTCCCCAGGATTGTAAATGTATACAACAACAAAATTAATAAAAAATATCAACAAAACTGTTAAAAAAATCAGCCATCACACAGGTTCAAATCCTTGCACCATGATGGACCCTGTGTGGTGTTTTTGTTGTAAAACCTTTGTGCAACGCCGGGTACGAGGCTGGTGCAATCACAATGGGATGCCGTCGTCTTCAAAATCATCTTTCACTTACACACCCTGATTTTTTGGTTACACACCCTGTTTCACTGATCCTGCCTAAAAGCTTGCCCGCCGGGCATGTTGAGAAGTGGTTTTTACTAGACAATGTACGCCGGGCTAGCGTTAAGGTCGAGCCCTGGGGTGTCCCAACGAAAAGACCAAATACAAAACAGGGTGTCCCAACGAAAAGACGAAATTCAAAAACAAACAGGGCGTCCCAATGAAAAGACCAAATTCAATTCAAAACAGGGTGTTCAACAGACATCTAGAGATACCTTGAGCCAACAGTACATTCCACAAGGATAGGACCACAGTGGTTAACTCTATGCTCTTGATAGTGTCTGTCATCTCATTTATAAACACCATTTTATGACAGGAAATAAGCACCACACACTCTGAATATTGACCATTAACACTCCAAAAGAATGACTCATTTTATCCAGCTACACTAACCAGCCCTAAAGACATACATTGTAACTGAGAATGAGAACTGAGTACAAAACCACTGATGATAGCAACAGGACAGAGTGTGAATGATGAACAAGTACATGTACATGTAGCTACCACAACAACCACTACAACCTGCTATGAAAAACCATTATGTCATGCACATTATAATTCTTAATATTTTAAGTTAAAAATTTATTCATCGCACAGGAATTGCGAGTCTCTTTTAAAGACATTGCATCTTCTCCGTCCATGTGGTGTGCACCTTTATACATTCCTGTCTATTGAACAGCATAACAGCTTTTGAGCGCAAACAGAGTCATGGAATTCTCAACAATAAAATAGCTTCAAAAGGTATACATGTACAACTCTGCAAACACAGTTCCCATGGGAAAGCCATTGGGGCATTGGTGTAAGCTAGTGTTAACAATGGGCCATGTAAGGCTCTATCATATTCAGGGATTAAACCAAATCAGCAGTTCACATGGGATCTTAAACGCCAGAAAGCTAACACCAAATAATATCCAAATGATATGAACACACTGTGAAAATTATGGCGAGTTTTTTCACTTCAAGCTACAGAAAAATTATAGTTAAAGAAAATAATATTGACCTACAGAGTCTGGGGTGCATTTTGGCAGTTGTTTCGGTTGAATTCGAAGTTTAGTTAATCACTGGACAATGACCCAAACAGTTCTGTGTTTCGACCCTCAAATCACATCCCAGATTTTAAAACGGTGAAAACAATACAGCACAAGAAACAGATCCAAATGAATAGTACAGTGCATGTAGCTTGATAATGTTAACTGATTGACCTGTATGTTGTCTGGGTAAACATTTAGGACATTACTACAAGAGTATGTTCATATAAACTGGGAAATACAGAGATAAATTTGTTGTGTTGAAGTACAAAATACATTCATGTATTCAAGACAGGAATCAGAGTAAATCATCAGTGATGGGCAATGAAACACTTTTTAGTTGATCTTACTCTGAAACCTTAGTTAGTTCTTATCATCCTTAATTGTATTTCCTCTGAAATGGTGAAGGCCTACATGTAGTTTGTAAAAATTGTAAACATACTAGACTATGCAGTATATTCACAAAAAGCTTTGGCAAAACTCACATACATGAAATGCAAATGTTTTAACATTTGAATAATAAGGGATGAAGTTCTAAATAAATGAGTTTAGAAATTGCTGTTAAGTTAAGTGTACATTCAATTGAAGTTGACTCTTTTCTAAAATTGATAACACAACTCAATTTGATTTTTAAAATGCAATTGTGTCAACTCAATACTTGTAGAAACTTTGCAGAAAGTTCTTGATTTAATCTATTTGTGACTATTATTTTAACTGTCACAACATTTGTTGAATGATATATCTCAGCTAATACTAAACCAGTACTAAAAAAAGTATTTCTAAGGTCAATTTATATCAAAAGTCATGACCCAGAGTGAAGCAGGATATTTTCTTGATTCTATATAATCCCAAGGGAAGGTTACAATACAAAGTCATTTTATGAGACAACAGATTAGGGTTAAAAATCTGTTTAGTTCTTTGTTTAGTTCCTTTCCAATCACATCAAAGATTAAAAATCGGTATGGTTCTTTATCAGATATGGTGTTTAACCCTAAAGCAGGCCTCGATCTTGGGCAAAAAAGGGGCAGGCCACTTTGGCCTTGCCCTCATCAAAATTCAACAGGGCACCAAGGCCAACTCAAGGGGGCACCAAGGCCATTCATTTCAAAACCTTTAATTTAAATAACCTTTATTTACAGCCAGTGTATAAATGCCTATTTAAAATATTTTAATATAAATATTTGTAAATTAAAATAATAACATAAAATGGTACCAGACTATTTTTCCTTCCAGCCTTAGTTTTGTTGCATTGTTTTGAATGGTAAAAAACAAGATGGCTGCACCATGGTAAAGGTGTATTATTTGTTATTTATTACATAGGCATGCAACTGCAGTTTGTCAAAAAAGGAAAGTGCCAGGCACAGCAAGACTTTGTACTGTGTTATGTTTGTTCATTTAGCTGAGAAACAAAAAACAAGGAAATCAGCCGATTAGCTGAAATCTGCATGCATTCTGTGTTGTTAATCTTAAATTTAATGTTATTGCTTTGTCATCTAAAAGTCACTGTCTGGCAAGTCTTCCTCATCAGAGTCTTTGCCAGGACTGTCACTAGCAATGTCTGCTTCACTATCTGAGTCGGAGTCTGTGGAGCCATCGCTTTCCAAGATGTCTGATGAGGTAGATGCCATTTTGTGGAGGGGTTTAGTATGTGGTCGTCTGCTTCTGGTGCTATTATGCCACCACTTGTCAACTGATGACTCAGGAGCGAAGTCATCTGGGTCTGGTCCCTCAGTAGAAATTCTCAGCAAAGTTTCTATAGTCTTCAGTCCAAGGGTCAGGCGCCAGTCTCCTAGAATTCTCTTGACTGCAGAGAACTGTCGCTCCACTTGTGCGCTGGCTATTGGGCACACGAGCAGGATGTGAACCAAGTGCAGAAAGTTGGAGAACTCGGCTGATTTGTGCACGATCATCTTTTGCCACAATTTATGTGCCGGTAGATGAGTGTGGTTTCTGCTGATGTGTAGTTTAATTTGAGTCCACTCTGAATGAATTTTGTTGATTTCACAACCCTGTTTGATGAGAAGCGATTGGAAATGATCAGTGAGTATCTGCACATGATCATTACCATACTCCATGAGGCCTTCTTTGTCAATTCTAGAAGGGTAGTTGGTTGGGTCAAGAATGTCGGCTGCAACAAAAACATCATCTTCTGCAAATGAGCGAAGTCGTGAATCTACACATCTGACAATATTGCTAATGGCATATGCAGCAAGTTTGTGGAAGCCTTTGTGGTCGGGATCATCACCTTGCTTGCTCAATGTGTGTCCTCTGAATTCGCCCGTGCTGAGCTCTCCAATTACCTGCTGCAGCATCTTGCCTGGTTTGGTCTGTTGTTCCCTGATGGAATTTAGAGTGGCCTCTGTGCTTGCCCGAACTTTGAAGATTGGTGTTTCATTCGACTGAAATATCAGGGATAACTGAGATAGATCATCAAGAATATCAGCATAGAAGGCCAAACAGAAAACAAACTTAGCTGACTTGATGATCCTCAAGTAGCCCTTCATCTTTGCTTGGTCATCAGCCTTGATGTCTTTGCGCTGCCCTGATGCCATGTCTTCAAGGAGACTCACAAGGACTTCATAGTTGTGGTCAAGAGCCTGTACTGCACTCTTCCTGTGTGCAACCCACCGTGTCCCATGACCTCTTGCTAACTTGGTAACCCGCACTCCAAGTGTTGTTCCAAGCCGTTTCAGTTCTCTCCACTTCTTGGGAGATCTCTTAAACATGTAGTAGAGATCGACCAATACTTTATCAATCTGGTTGAAGTATGACTTGTGGAATGCATCTTTGATACCCAACTCCATACGATGTGGAACACAGTGAATTTTGAGCATCCATGGACATCCATCATCTGAACCAGTCTGTGTGAGTTTCGTAAATACGCCATTATACTGGCCTGTGTTGATAGATGCTCCATCAGCGGCTGCTGCAACTAACGAATCTTCAGGTTTCAATCCATGTTCCTGGCATTTCTTGATGATGGATTGGTAAACAGCTTCGGCATGGCTGTTGTCAGGTTCTGCAATTCCCAGTAGTCTCATCTCCGGTAGGCCATTGTTAAGAACTTTAACTGTAACAATTTCTTTCTCTGAAAATGCTTTATCAGCGCTACCATCAAACAGTAGTGAAAAGTAGAGCGGTCGCTTGTGTTGGCCCAGGATGTCTGTGTCCAAGTTGTCAACCATGGTCTCACCAATGGTGTCGATGAAGCTTCTACAAGCTTTGTCATTAATATATGTCTCCCCAAGACGCACTCCATGTTTCTTTTCCATGTTGACTAATGTTGGATAGACTGTGAAGGGAAGTTCCCGTTTTGCCACTGTATATGCGATGTCAAACAGTTTGCACATCTTTGTCTTTGTTGACACATCTATGGTTGTAAGGTGCTCCTTGACCGTCATTTTGTTCTGCTGGGATGCTTCATACTCAAGGAGCTCGCATCTTGAGTGGAGCTTTGACCATTGGTGCCCCATTGCCGTATCTTTTTTCACATTCTGCGTACCAGCTACAAAGGCCTCGACCTCACACAGCTGTTTCTGACCACGATTTACATGTAACATATCAGAATATGAATGCTTTCTGCACAAGGTACACCAAACCTTTTGGACGAAGCCATTATCTTCTTCAAATGCAAGCCATTTGAAATTCCATCCTTTTACAGTGTCGCATCGAGGTTTCCTCTTCTTAGGCTTATTTGATGCTGGCATTGGAGTAACAAGGGTTCTACTGCTAGGCTCATCATTGACAATCTCATCAGTGTCTGCATCATTGACAGCAGGTGGCAGTGGTACTTGCACGGTATTAGGTGTATCTGCACCAACACTCGTTGATTCCCTGTGAAAAAGCAAAGAGGGAAAATACATAATTACCTTTTAAATTGAGAATGCATTAATTGTAAGATGCTATTGCTTAATAAAATATATATATATATATGATCCCATGTAGGCCTAGAAAATATTTAATTCCCATCTACAACTTTGAATCATTTAACTAACTTAAAAATGTATGATACTTTTTAAAATTTAGACAAAACTTAAATATGTGAACCCTTTGATTTTAATAGAATGTATAGTGTCCCTTTAAAATGTAGATTTAAACAATTTATATGTATGGTCTCTTTAAAATATGGATCCAGTAGAAATGATTATTATAAAAAACCTTAAAACATTATAATATATACCTTTGATATAAACACTTAAAATGTGTTCCTTTTTAATGAAATGTGGAGTCCCTTTAAAATGTTTATTTTCAATTATTTTGTAGGCCACCTACAATCCTGTACTGACTGGTTAATTTATAAATATTTGATTCCTACCTTTTCTTTGAAAACAAGTTTTCAAGCTTTTGGCATTTTGAGCCTTCCTTGAGAAAAGCATCCTTTTTGCGCTTTTTTACACGATTGTGTGAAGGCATGATGCTTATTTTTAACTTCAGTTTTTGGAGATCAGCGTGTACAAACGTTGGATGTGAATGGTCAGAACTTTTTCCATTCATAAAAAATATGCACTGGTATCCGACTCATTTGTGCTGAGTTTATTATCACTAGTAGTGCGCTGGTTACCGTGTATATCACGTGGCTGCGGGCGCCGGGCTAAAACGTGCGCTGGTATCCGACCCAGTTGTAGTGATTTTACAATTACAACACTGGTTACCTTGTACAAATACAGCCGGCTGTTCAGCCCGTGCTTATCAAGCCGCATTTCGGAGCCGCTTATTATCAGCGTGTGTGGGGCCGGCCGCGGCCGGCCGGGAGATCGAGCGGGTGTGAGTCTCAAGTGATCCGACGAGCAAGCTAGCTACGACACACGTTATATCGATACCGACGTGGAGTATATTCACCGCAAACGTTTGTTGAATGGTGTTTTGTATGCACGGAAACTCTACACAATGTTCGTGATATGTACATGTACATGTACATGTATGATTGTCATATTATTGTCATGACGGACCTACATGTAGCTCGGTAAAATACTAAAGGGCACGCTGGCCAAGTTGGCCGCAACGGGTGTATTTTTTTGAGGGGCATGCGGCAAAGTTGGAAGGGCATGCGGCCATTTGCCGCGGTGGCCGCGGTAAAGATCGAGGCCTGCTAAAGAACCCAAGTCCTACAATATCCTCATTGCCAAAGTGCAGGATTTCGAAGGATTTGGGCTATTAGGGATCTGCAACACAGGAGGATTTCGAAGGGTTTGGGCTAAAATGAGTTTTTGTTAGGGAAGGAATTCGCAGGACTTGGGCTATCGGGCTGTTTTGACATAGGAGGATTTTGAAGGATTTAGGTATTATGCAGCTTAGCCAAAATAGGATTTTGGAGGTTTTGGGCTTTTTTCACAAAGTTGACACCCTAACTTCTGTCTCAAAAGGATTTTGAAGGATTTGGGCTAATATGTATACTTACAATAAGTTGAAGGATATCGAAGGATTTGGGCACTTTAGGTTTATGACAACTTTAATCTGAAGGATATCGAAGGATTTGGGCAGTATGTCTACCCAAGGGCCTAGTCTGTTAGGGTTAAAGTTCGTAATTCAAATGGATTCCAGAAACAGCATTTACATCTAACTATGTAACTTAAAGGCACTCCATTCTTGAGAAAATATTCTTTGAAACAAATTGTGTGCAGACGGCAGAAGAAATACAAGTAAGAATAAGATCAAATTAGAAAGAAGATGTTCTTGAAGATGAAGGAACTTAAGATTTGTGTATACTGGTCCCCAATAAAAAGCCCCTTGACCCTCTATTTCTACAACGCTTCCAGCGCTTAAAAAAAACCTTGGTCCCATTCTTAGTGTACATAACAGTTATAAAAGAAACTTTACACCCACACGGTTTGACAAGAAAAATTGTTTGACAAGTCTTGATAATTGCTAGATTTAATGTGGCCGCGATCGCGATCGTTTATTTCCAGTAAAAAAATACGCATGCATTATTATTAGTCTGGCTCTCTCCTCCATGTTCCATACAATAATAGGAAGGCGAGAAGGGAAACACACAACTCGAATTTCCAGGGGCGGAAGATGTGCGGTGGAGTCCAATTTTAACCTCGTTCCTGTTATATTTCGTGCAAAATTTTAACCTCGTACTCATAAACACATCGCTGTAGCCACACAATTTTCCCAATGTGCGTTGTCGACCGATCTTAAATCACGAAGATTTCAGTGCAAAAAAAGTTCTATAAAACCGATCCTCAAATTACGAATGAATGAAAATTGCTGTTGATGAAAACAGTATTATTAAGGGCAGAAATTAAGTATTAAGGGCAGAAATTAAGTAATAAGATCGTCCAAAAAACGCAATTTTACAAACTTCACTTCCGTGTTTTTTGTTTTTTGGTTTTTTTTACACTTCGAAAATTGTGTGTCGTAGGACGCCCTGTATTCAAGGCAACCCTGAAATAGATGCAAATTTGTTTACCTCTTTGCGTGCGATGTTAACAGTCCCTAGATACAATTTTTGTGGTTTGTCTTGCCAAGCAAAGAGTCTCCTCTCCTTTGACCAAAACTTTGAAACATGTAAGGCTCCACTGGTTAGTTGCACTTGTAAATGCAAAAAGTTGTGGTATTTTAGGCATTTCTACAACAAAGGTACAAAAATTATTTCATACTGTCGGGCCCCCCAAAAAAAATTTGCCCACCGAAAAAGTTTCATCAAACACTTTTTCAAAACGTTGGTTGTTTCGTACATGCTGGTAGTTTTCGTTATTTTTGTGGGGGCCGGGCCATGCAATATTGATTTATAAAATTAGTTTGGGAAAAGCCCTTAGTTCCAGGAGGACAGACCCTGGGCCGGTCCTTTTTTTGCTCACCCAGGGGCTAAATTTGGCCCCGGTATGTCGGATGTCTATTTCTACCCCTGCAGTTAGGTGTAGCTGCTGTTGGCAAAACTTTCACTGGAAAGTAGCATTCAAAACTTTCCATTAAAGTGACATGCTCATTCAGAACAAAAATTCATCAATTCAAAGGTATTTCACTGAATCCAATTAACTAAATTGAGTTCCGCTTGTAATTTTACTAGATTCAGGTACATGTACATGTATGTGTGCAGTATAACATTTTAAATCAGACCACAATGCATTGTTGGTTTACAGGTTGTTTTAACAAGGATTTCCTTCAGGACTATCAATTTCAAAGTAGTCCAGGGTATTTCCTGGATACAATTTAAATAGATTGATAACCTAATACAGCGAAAGTGGTTGAAGACAACGACTTCCTGAACAAGCAATCACACAGTTAGACAACATCACGACCCAAATATGGGAAGCAAAGTCTTACTATGTTAAATAAGGCAGATCATTTTGTTCTAATAATAATGATAATAATAATACTTATACAGTGCATTTTCCATATTAAAAATGATCAAATGCGCCTATACATACAGATAAGAAAAGAACAAAAACGGTTGCAAGCAAGCGTTTCAAACAAAAAGTAAAAAACAAATTTCAAAAACACACCCATAAAAATTAAAAGTTTAAGCCAATGACTAAAAATATTGAGGTACAACACCTCATCAGCACAAACATTAAACAATAGTGAACTAAAGGTATAGCAAGTATAAATAACTTAATTAAAACAGTGGTGAACTCAAACCTACCTAGTGGTTATGTTAAGCCCAACACAAATTCTGTTAAAAGGGTTAAAATCACAGTTAGTGTCAAGTTGAAATACACATTTTGCTTACCTGTAAAAAACAGGAACCAATCTCAGTATCTTCTGGTATGCTGGCGTTATACGATGACAAGATAAACTGTGGCTGATTATCATTCACATCACGGAGTGTAACAGTTACTGACACATTGGCTGCTAAAGATGGCTCTCCAGAATCCCTGGCTTCTACTGTCAGGGTTACTATCTCTTCAATCTCTCGATCTACTAGTTCTTTGGTTGTTATTAAGCCAGAAACTGGATGGATTTGAAACCAGTTTGAATAGGACCCTGCAATGTCAAGGATGCGGTATGTTAAAGCAGCATTGCTACCAGCATCTGCATCATCTGCATGAACTTGCTTCACCATTGATCCAATCTCAACAATCTCAATAATTGTGGCACTATATTCAACTTCTTCAAATATGGGAGGGTTATCATTGATGTCTTCAACGTATATGGTGATGTTTTGTCGAGTATAGAGTGGTGGAGTACCAAAGTCATGAGCATGAATGGACAGATCATAACTTGGAACAAGTTCTCGATCCAACGGCCGTTGAAGACAGATGAGATAAACGATATTGTTGCTTGTTACAACACCAAACTGTCCCTCCCCACCAACAAGGGTCACATTAACGTTAGTAAGTTCACCATCATCAGCATCACTCACTGAAACACGAGCGACAAATTCTCCAGGAGATGCCGCTTCTGAAATTTTCGGTTCACCATTACCACTAAGGAAGACTATGTTTATCATGGGTGGCTGTTCGTTAACATTGAGAATGGTGATGGTTACAAAGGCATTGCTTCTTTCTGGCTGAGTAGCATTGTCTCTGGCAGTAATCACAAGGACTTTAGAAGCAGTTGTTTCATAATCTAATGCTTTATTAAGATAAAGCCAACCAGTGATTGGATCAATACGGAAGAGTTCTCCAGGATCACTTTGACGGCGTACTTCATATATCACAGCTCCGTTCACACCTTCATCAGCATCAAAGGCAGTTACTCGCAATATCTTAGTACCAACTGCTAAAGTCTCATTTACAGTTGCATTATAGCGTGTTGGGCTGAAAATAGGTGGGTTATCGTTAATATCCAAAATGTTGATGTTTATCGTCATGTTACCTGTCTTGGGAGGAGTAGCACCATCATATGCCTCAATGACTAGGGTGTAATTAGATGTCGTTTCACGATCAAGGCTCTGGCTAACAACCAAATCGAGAAAGACTTCACCATTTAGTGCTCTCCGGAATTCCAAGATAAAAGTGCCATCCTCGTTACCAGTTAGAATCCTGTATCCTTGGGTACTAAATACTCCTTCATCTCGATCAGTAGCAGAGTCTAGTGATAGTTTGGCACTTATTGGAGTTGCTTCTGACAGATCAAGATGTGTTTCCAGGTTGGGGAAGACAGGGTAATTATCGTTCACATCAGTCACTGTGATTTTAATATAAATCTGTGTGGAAGCACTTGACACTGGTACAGCAATGAAGCTAAAAGAAGATTGCTCCTCATGATCTAGTAGTACTTTAGTCCGTATGACTCCTTGATTTGACATTTCAAATGGTTGGCCTTCATCTGGAATTAGTATAACAAGGTAAGGTCCTGCTACACTCTGATCACTACTGATGTCTCCAACTATAGATCCTGCCGGTAACCCTTCCTCAATGTTGTAACTGAGTTCTGTTAGGGCTTGGCCATGGCACACAGAAATACACAGTAACAAAATGAAGATAGAAGTCATTTTACTTCTAGATTTCCAAGGTTTAAAGGTTTCTTTTGTATTGGTTCTGTGACACCCAGCACATGGTATGGATGCCATATTTGGGTCCAATAGATAATCCTTCATCATCAAGACTGAATAAGATTTGGATTCCAATGGAATCACTGTTGACTTGCATGTTACTTCATAACAATTATCACATTATTTTCCTTTCCTTAACTCCAATATTCCTGAAGAATGGGCTTGCTTGCTGTTGGATTGCTGTACGTAAATGTTGTATTATTTAGATGCAATGGACTCTGTCTCTTCTCTGAATACTGGTGCAGGCATACAGGATTTATCGGTTCTTGTCCAACACACCAGATTGCTTAGTTTGCATCCAAACACCCTGTTGATCAAACAAACACATTCAAATTACAAATTAACAATTCACAACATGATGAGATTAATCATTTTGTTTAAAGAGAAAGATCTTTCTTTAACCCTAACTCCCAATGCGTTTTTACTAGAATCCATCCCTAACCCAACACATTCCAACAGCTTATACTACCATGCGATGGGAACTGTACCCAATCTTAGGGGGACGATACACAACCTAACAAACTCCAACAGGCCTTTTTTGTTTGATTTTGTTGGAGTGTGTACACTTGGCATGTGCAAAATTTGATCAGTGAAATCACACAGTACCCAACGTAACATAATCCAACAACTATCTCATTAGACCAGGGAGGAAAGAGCATTTCCAGACATGTACATTTCACACATCCACCAAACCCACTCAATCAAATTCCAACACCATTACTTGTCAGCAAGGATACACAATCCCACAGAATCAAACACCCAATCCTAACTTCACTGTACTTAACCTAACAAAATTAAACACTTTGCCCTGTTTGAATTTGTAGGGTTAGGGATTGTTAGGGTTAAAGTAATTGCTTTAAACTTGGATGGGGTAGAAGGTCGGTGCTTCAATGACAGCGGGGGACAGGGCATTCCAGTCAACAAAAGTTTTTGGGAAATACTAGTTCTTGCATTTTTATTTCAGTTTTTGAGTCGAGTTGCTTGAATCTTGATGGATGCAATCATCGAGCCCAGCCGGCTGATGACGTTGTATGACGTTGATTGGTATGATTGAGATCCTTCCAAAATGGCCGCGCTCAGTACACATCGAGCAAAGTAATTTGGAGGAAGTCACACAATTATTGTTTGAAATATCTTTTTAAAATGTTATTTGTTTAAACATCCAAAACACCCAGGGCAAGCTAAGAAGAGGTAGGTTACTTGGTGAACACATTTAGCTGGTTTAAACTGCCGACACACCCGTCCGTAGGGAATGCCCTTTTTAATCGCAATAGCTTCACAAAAAATGGGCCCTGACATATATGTCATAATTATGTGGCCAAGGATTCAGATTGGCCACACAAGTGGGGCTAGGTTGTCTACCCACTACCACTCTCTGACTCTCAACACAATCTCATGACTCTGCTACTGCTACTAGTGCTATCGAAGTCACTTCGTACCCAAGTCACGTCATACGCGTATGAATTGAGTACGGTTGTTGAAACATTGAAACCAACCTTCGGGGTTTTTTTTCAAACCAAAGTTAGGGATTCGTTTGTTTTTAATTTTTGATCAGAAAACATTCTTTTTTTTAGGAGAGTTTTGAAAACAGCAAACGTAATTTACGGAGGAAACGCTTGTGTAAAATGCGCCCTTAATTAATGCATGCAATTCTCCCTCGGACCAGCCAAAAAACGGAGCCCATGAGAAAATCGCGTTAAAGTGAAGAACATTTCAGCCACTATTAATAATAACTGGACATTTTACAAAGGTTAGTGAGGAACTTTTATTCTGATCTTCCTGCAATTAAGTTGTTTTTAATTACCGTGAAAATATAATCGGTGTCGATGTCCACATGAAAGAAAATAATAAACGTCTACGCCAGGCCAACCACATCAGTCGGGTTGAGGTACGAAGTGACTTGAGTACGAAATGACTTGGGTATGAAGTGACTTGGGTACGACATTTTGGGTACGAAGTGACTTGGGTACGACATTTTGGGTACGAAGTGACTTGGGTACGAAGTGACTTGGGTACGAAGTGACCAACATCGGTGCTATCTTACTTCCAAGTTAGTAAAAATAAAATGCATTAAAATATGAAATTTAGTATTTAATTTTATGTTAAGACATTTTAAGTTAAAACATTTAATCTGAAGAAAATTATTGAAATTGTACAAACCAAAAGTGATCCAAGTTAGCCAAGTCATCGCCATCACCATCAGATTATGACTGCACTGGCATGCTGCTGCACAGTTGTTCTTGTTGATCAATGCATCAGTCATGTCAGTTGTTGGCCAAACAAAACGAAGATTTGAAAAATAAAAAGGCAATCCCCCGCTACTACCAGCTAGCTCCAACAAAAAATAAATCGATCTTGGAAACTATACACCGACCCCAATCTACAACAATTCAACATTGTCCAGAATTTGTTCCAAATTAGTCCAAATTGTGGTAAATATTATTAGCATCGTACACAGACGATCCGTCCATCTCGCTAGCTTCACTCTTAACACACACGCACACACACGCATACACCGCTTGAGAATTCCTCAGACTATTATCTTTTTTCCCAATGATTAAATGCACACCTTTTTAATGGAAGTCAAGGCACCATGCACTTTACCATAGCATCGCACCACCGCCGGCCGGCCGCGAAGAGTGTGCGCAGTCGCTACGCGCATACCAAGGGAAATATCTTATGAATATTCATAATACACTTATTGTTCTCTAAGTTTTTGGTACGTAGACTGGGGTTTGGAGAATTTACTACGAAAAATCACGTACTAACCCTGGTGCCCTGGTGGGTGTGGTAGGACTTCTTAACTAGGTGATTAATTTATTTCCTTTTTATGTAACTGCTTAAAGGTATATCTCAAGATTTGGCTCTATCTTGAAAAATAAAACATACTGAGCAGCTCAACTTCAACATCGAAAAGTGTATCTGTCCATCACACGTCACACCCAGACTAAACTCTCCATATGGCCCTACCCCCCACACCTCAAATTCGACGTACTGCCAAAAATGCATGTTTTACATGGATATCAAAACCTACATTAAAGGGTGTGTACAACATTGGTAATTGCCAAAGACATGTATCCAAACTTGATGTGACCTAACATATACATGAAATAACAAACCTGTGAAAGTTTAAGCTCAATCGGTCTTCGAAGTCATGAGAAAACAGTGGAAAACCCCCTATATGTTTTAACTTTTTTTTCAAACATCGGATTTTATCCTGCAATTCCTAAAAACTATGGCATTTCAAGCAAAACTATTAATTTAAAGGGTAGTTTTCCACCATGACCATCTTCATACCATGTAAGTTATGTGCAAATCTGTGAACATTTATATTTTCAATCTAACCATAGAGGTAGGAATTCCTACCTCCATGATCTAACCAATGTTGTACACACCCTTTAACCATAGAGCAATGGGAATAACTTAATAAAAATAATAGTACACCCGTAAAACCCAGGAATAAACAAAATGCTGATATGAAGACTGATACGAGTCCATTGTATTTCTGGTATACTAACAAAACTTCTTAATTAAGATTGATCCAATCCTTGCGTTACAACGTCGCAGAAGTGTGAGCCACTGTCTCACACTGCATCCTCAGTGACTGGCCTTTAAAACAAACCTCTCTGCATTGCCGGCAGCAGTGTACAGACTAACTAGGCGCGGCGCGCCGCGCGGCAGCAGCAAGGCATCGACATGCAGCAAGGCATCGACATGTATCCACGTTGTCTATGGAGGACCAATAATGTGGACAACCCATTTTCAAAATCTGGTAGAATAAAAACATAATTCATGTTCAAATCAAGTTCCTTTTTAACATTTTCACTTTCTGCTATCAGAAATTTTGATTTTTCATTTTTCCATACACCGACGGTCCGAAAGTGTACAACACAAATTTCACAATTTCTACTAGCAGAAAATTTGAATGAACGATTCGGACCAAACCAACTTTCAAAATTTTTACTAGCAAACGATTTGATACAACCTTTGGACAAAGCCAAAATTCGAACTTTTTACTACAGCAGAATATCAGGGAAGAATGTTTGAGCCAACATCTCCATTCCAACATTTTACAGGCACAAAATAGGAAATTTTCTAAATGATCACTTTGCAAGTTTACACTATTAATTAACGGTGAAATAAGTGATTCATATCCAAGCCTAAATTAGAGAAAAATAGGGGTGGGGAAGTTGTTGAAGGCGCTGCTCCCCATCATGCACTCCTCTTAGTTGGGAGTCGTGGTTGACTGGATGCAGATGTGCCAATGCTCAAAACATTCTCAAACGCGGCACAATACGATTCTCAAACCACAGGGAGGCGGCAGATAATATAAAGGAACTGAAAATGCGCTAAATTTCGTATCTGGACTTTGGGCGAGAATAGTTTACTGGTACCGTTCGAGATGGGGGGGGGGGGGGGGGGGTTCTTAGCTCCCTTGCAATGATCCAGGTGTCCTCATATATCGGATGTTCCGTCATTGAATAAGAAACACTTTGCTGAGGTTCCTTAACCCTAAAACGACCAACATTTGCTCACAAAATTATACCCTATAGCTATAGTTAAAAAAAAGTTTGGTCCGAAACGTTCATTCAAATTTTCTGCTAGTAGAAATTTGGAAATTTGCGTTGTACACTTACGGACCGCCGGTGTATGGAGAAATGAAAACTCAAAATTTCTGATAGCAGAAAATGAAATGTTGAAAAGGGACTTGATTTGAACATGAATTCTGTTTTTATTCTATCAGATTTTGGTAAAAATGGGTTGTCCACTTTTGGTCCTCCATGGTTGTCGTACACACACGGCCAGGCTGTTATCACGTATCATCACAGTGGACTCAACTGCGCCCTCTGTTGATATAACTTACATTTCCGCTCGCACTTTGAGATGCCTCCGTCCGCCGTCCGTCCGTAAACACACGATCGAAGTACAGTTAACTGCAGCTGGTACGTACGTTTTGCTGACAAACTACGTCACTTTGGAGCAGACCAATCATAACACATAAACTGAAAGCTTACATCATCACTGCAAGTGGAAGTTTATCCTGCTCAGGGGGGGGGGGGGGGGGGGGACTTGCGGTGTTTTGGTTGTGTAGCTGACTAACTACGTCACCTCGGGGGCGAGCACACCATTCATAACACAGAAATTGAAAGCTTACGTCACTCTGCAAGTTTTGGGGCGTGTTTTACCCAGCGCACTTATCGCCAGAAACTAAAAATGTATATTATAGAGCACTCTATAATTTTTTTTATAGGAATACCGATTATGTGCGACATATTAAATAATTTAGCCTTTGAGAAAGACTCAGTCTGCTGGGGTCGAAACGTCAGGCCACTAACTAATTTTTTGCATTTATACTATACTACAGGTCCTTTTGGTTGGTAAGCAGTTTGCAACAGCTAATTCTATTTCTCATATATATTAAATACTTGTTATATCGCCTACCTTATTACGTTGGCCACACACAAGTTCATCTCATTTGTTGAATGTTACCCGATCCGAATGAACTTTATTCAATAGTTGAATCATGGATGGAGGAATACATATTATTTTTACCAATGGACCGCCAGACAAACATTGATTTGTAAGACCCAAGCCAAGCCTCATCCCTCAATTGAAGAGTGTATAAAAAGTTACTTTTCCATTCAGAATGTGTGAAGATGGCACGAACCAGTCTGGCCACAGAGGTCGCAGTGTTTGTCACATTTCCTGAATCAGCTCATTTTCATACTGGGTATAGGCTACAATTAGGAAATGTGATATAAAGGGCTGAAATCAACGTTTTGATCAATGACAATAAATAATTAATACTCCTTCATTACAGTATGTTTATTAGCCATTTAGCAAGGACCAGCTTTAGCTAATAAATGGCAAGTTTTTCTTCTGAGGCAAGTTGTTTGGGGAGAACAAACTGAGATCAAGGAACAAATTACTCACTGGTTTTGCATTAGACTGCTGTGCCATCCACCACCCTTTTTCATTTCGACACGGCAAACGGCAGAAATGAAATTACCAGTACTGCAATTGACACAGTGTAAACCAGCATATTGTGTTTCAAAAGAGTAAAGGGGAGGGATTTTCCCGTCATTCTTCCTAACCTTTCTGCTTATCATTCTTGGTTGAAAAAATAAGTTGATAATTTAAATGTTAAAATGCCATCCCTGTTGAACATATTTTACTCAAAATATTTTGTCTCATTTTGTTTTATTAAAAACGATGATTCATAACCGAGTCAATAATTCTCAGTCTTACCACCCATCAAACAGTACACAATGACATATTCACATAAATAACATACACACATACAGTGCAAGTAATGACAATATCTAGGACAGTCTGGTTTATAAGGGCACTGTCATCTTTAATGATTTTAAAATTGGGATTTGTTATTTTTTGGTCTGGTGTCTTTTTGGGGGCTTGCTACTTTTTAGTTTAGTTTTAGACCTATATTTTACTCTGTAATGATGTACTTTTTTATGTGACCCCAGGGAGAACAGTTCTTTGATAATTGATGGGGTTACCTTGGTTAAACAAGATGAAATCAATAAATAAAATTAAATAAATAAATGATCATAGCAGGCCTGTGACTGTACATGGAATTGTAAACTAACTCTGACCCAGTTACAGCAAGCATGTGTGTCACATTATAATGACAATGGCCTTAATTCTATGTACAACCACAGTACTGTTGGTTTGAAGAGTATTTCAGATGGTATCTAAAACAGGACAAAACAAACATCTTTTTGGGGAATATAACATTTGTGCAAAAGTTTCTTTCATTCTTACAAGCTGAAGGGCAATAGGTCGGTTTAGTTAAAACATTTTAAGTAATTTCATGGTATGGGGATGTTTCACATCGAATCAAACTGTCCAGCAAACTAGTTTGTTATCACATTAAAATAGCCTCCTCTTTATTATGTCTTGAAGGATATAAATCAAACTCAAGTAAAACTGGGATTGAATAATTATCTTTATTGAGAAAATAGAATTAGCTGTTGCAAACTGCTTACCAACCAAAAGGACCTGTGGTATAAATGCAAAAAATAAGCTAGTGGCCTGACGTTTCGACCCTAGCAGAGTCTTTCTCAAAGGCTAAATGACAACACACAACACACATACAAGCAGACAAGAGTTGCAAGAGTAGTCAAGTGGAAATACATGAATAGAGAGAGTGGAGGGAGAAAAGCAGAAAGCATTCAGAGAAGGCAGGGGGTAAGCAGGGATTATGAAGACAAAGGGGGGGGGGGGGGTTATGAAGGGAAGGGGATAGCTTGACCACAAGAAGTTGGGAACACAAAGGACAAAATGGAAGGTTAGAAGAGAGGTAAATAATTAGTTAATACAATGAAGGGCAGACTAATAAAGTGGATAATAAAGTGTGGGAAAAGGAGAAGGCAAAAACAAAAGGTTATTAGTCATTTCCTTCTTGGATATTCAAACCATGGGGCTGAGTGGTCTTTATGCGCCTTATCCAAAGTTTTTCCCTACTCAGACGGATAGTCTCTCTGCAGTTACCTAGTGCCTAGTACCTAGTGCCTTCACGAATGAATACTCCACCAAGGACACCCACTTTCTGGATGTCAAGGTCATAAAGACAGATGATGGATTAACCACAGATCTCTTTGTTAAGCCCACAGATAAACATCAATACCTCCACTCAACCAGCTGTCACCCCAGACACTGCAAAACCAGCATAGCCTACAGTCAGGCCCTCAGACTCTCCCTTTCCCCCACAGATATCCATATTTTTAGTCTGCCCTATTAACTAATTATTTATCTCTCTTCTAACCTTCCATTTTGTCCTTTGTGTTCCCAACTTCTTGTGGTCAAGCTATCCCCCCCACCCTTTGTCTTCATAATCCCTGCTTACCCCCTGCCTTCTCTGAATGCTTTCTGCTTTTCTCCCACCACTCTCTCTATTAATGTATTTCCACTTGACTACTCTTGCAACTCTTGTCTGCTTTTGTGTGTTGTCATTATTTTAGCCTTCCAGAAAGACTCTGCTAGGGTCGAAACATCAGGCCACTAACTTATTTTTTGCAATTATCTTTATTGTGACTGAATGAACTTGTGACTTGGTAGTCCCTATATTAACCAACAATATGACAAAGGCCACCACAAAAGCATGGTAAACAATCTAGAAGGTCAACTTCTTGACCCACAGATTACAGTATTACTGTATTGGTTTGTACACAGTTTCATGTCCATAAATATACCACCAATGAACATCCTTTAAGATATCCAGCTGGTGCCCTCAGTCTAAGTAGTTATCGTTGCTCTTAATTCACTCCTTGGTGATAACATAAGACTGATTACTACACCAACCTCCAAATGTTCACTGGTACGACCTTTCATTAGTTCCATCATACTTCAGTTCTATCTGGACCAGGATCAATGCTACCTTTTTAGTTTGGAAGTGAGTAAGTCCAGAATTATGATAGGGTCTGCTCTGCCGTGTGTCATTTTCTGCACCTCCCCCATCAGGCGATTGATAGATTTTTTGTGACCGGACTTGTAAGATACAACCTGAAAGTGAAAATAATCAACAAATAAACATTAGTGGCAACTTATCTTTATTTATTACAAAACATGAAATGATAAGTCATGTTTTGAACACACTCTGGTCTTTATATGCATATTCATTGGTTGGATTTATGCTGTGTAAAATCTAATCTTGTTGTCCAAGATACAACCTTCACCCAGTTTCCCTTGTGGTTTATTACTTGATATTTGAAATAAAAATGATCCCTCTGCTGCCTCTTCCCAGGTTGTATTGTAAACTTGGGTGTAATCTCTGGCTAAACAGCATTAAGGTCACCCCAAGCAAAGACATCAACAAGATAGGGTGACTGTCAACATAGGGCAAGTACATCATTTGTGTTGAGAGTCAATTGAGGGAAATCTCTAGTAACTAACCACTTGTTGATTGTTCTGTAAAACTTGATCACATAGTTGACTCAGTTCCTCTCGGTTGCTTATTTGTGCCCAGTCATTTTCTTTGATCATCTAGAATTGAATGAAAATACATCTCATCATTACCCTGTAGAGTATACACTAAAACAATTTACAAAGATCCTATATTTGTATTTAAAAAACATTGAAAAACAAGTCCTCTTTAATGTTGTGGTCACAAGAACTCAGAATTGACTGACTTCACTAACCACCACTTTATAAATAAGTGAGTCCTGATGTGTAAACTAAGCACATGGTAATATATCATGCTATCATGTCAATAACTATCCACTTTTATAAGTGAGTCCTGATGTGTAAACTAAACATGATGAGTGCCCATTCAACTTTCTCACAAATAACATCAAATCCCGAAGCTAATTATGAGAACCTTTGTTGTCTTTCCTTTGTCAAGTCAGGGTTCCATTGTTGCAGCGATATTTTCAAAGCAAAACAATTACTCTAGAAGCTAAAATAAGTTTTAAAAATATAACCACGTGTGGGCGTGCACTTTAAAAAAAAATTATACTGACGTGAAGTGGTTAAGAACAAAACACTTAACAATAACAAGCACATGTATTAAAAGTGGCATGTCACGACAGAACAAATGAAATTTCCTCTCACCTCTTGAATAGTTCTTGTGTTACCATCAAACATTTCTGACATGATCTTCTTCCCAATTTTAGAGGAAATTGTTCCATTACTCATTAAATCACAAAGCTCACCTAGTGTACCCGAGTCCATTGGGCTGCAAAGACAAATACATAAAAATCACATGAAGATTATTAGACACTAACTCCTCCAATCTTACATACCATTATGAATTTAAAATGCAAACTCTTCCAGTTAGACTTCCTGTGGATAAACACGCTATATTCAAGGAACAGTCAATGTGTGTAATTTAGACAGTTCTGCCACAGTGACCTTTTAGCAATCTTATGCACTGAAATCATCACGCTGCCATCTTAGACATAAAACGATGACAAAACAACGCTTTTACCTTTTAGCAACATGGAGGTCGTACTCATTAAGACACCTCAGGAGTTCAGTCTCAATCCAATTAACAATCTTTTGTGGATCTCGCTGGAAATTGTCTTTGATTACATCTTCAAAGAAGTCAACCAAACCATCTTCATTCTACCCCACAGAATCAATCAAATTATTCACATGTTATAAGGTAATTTAGGTGAAAAAAATACTGTTGACAATGGTCTATGAAAAGTAGGGTTTGTAAAAACTACATTTTTGATATTTCTGTTTTGTTTCACTGGGATTGATAAACTTGTTACTTGGACAAGTGATTGTAGTGGGTTAAAATATACGGCAACGTGATTATGTCATTCTCATTAGGGTTGTGCATCTGGAAACAAGTTTCAATGTTCTGTATGGTAAGACGTCCTAACACTGATTCTCATTTATTTACAAACAACACACAATTGGTTAAACTTGCATTGATATAACAATCTATACAACTAGAGTCTATTTACCCTATATTATGTTGATAGAATTTTGTTTTTATTCATTAAACTACAATGTATACTGAGACACACACCACTAGCTTGACTGCACTATCCAGCCTTATGCTGTAATCCACAACTAGCCTTTGTCTCTTAGCTTCTGGTAACTCTGGCAGCTGACCTCTGACCTCATCAATATTGACAATACTGCTGTTATTAGAGGCTTTACTAACGTTGTTACTATCATAAAGGATGAGTGGTGGTAGATTAGGCTCTGGCATAAAACGATAGTCTTGTTTTCCTTCCTTGTCACGCATGGGAACAGTCTGCCTGAAATGATTTGAATTTACAGAACACACTCAAACAAATGGAATAAAAAATCAAATAGTCTTCCTATAAAGGAAACCTTATGGTGTTCTTGGTGACCGATTTGATTCTTGGGTATATGTAGTCTTAGCCTGACAAACATGATGTTTATAACTTAGAATAATAAGCATAACATTTATACAGGGATTGCATCAAGGTGCTTTACACTGTTAGTACCCCTAGAGGTATTTCAGAAACCATCCCCACAACTCTGGAAGTCGGAAACTGAACAAAAGGTTGCAAATACTTCTCAACAATCTCTACTCCTGCAGTGCACAGACTCACTGTGCTTCAGGAGATGCAGTTATACCGAGTTGAAGGTGATCATTTGGCTTTTGTCAATGTACTGCTGATTTACAGGCAAAATTATCAAAAATAAAATAGAAAGTCACCTGAGAAAGTTTCAGTTGAATACAGTGTCTACTTGTTTAAAAAAAAAACAAAAAAACTGTCATGGTATTTTCATGGAGAATGTTGAATCCATCTTTGTTTAGCACGGTTACGGTAAGTAGAAAACCACATCTCTGGCCATATTGAGGGCAGCATTCAAAAGGATTCAACAAAACTTTCCATAAGACACATAAGGGGATCTTTGAGATTCATGTTTGTCAACATTCTTTTTTTGATTTGTAATCCATTGCAGGATCTCTATAACAAGTAGGCTTTCAGATAAAATCTCTTTGCGGAGTCGTTACCTAAGTATAATCCTACTTTTATTTGTCTAGCTCAAAGACACAATAACTTTGCCTTGAGTTTGGTGCGCACTCAGCTTTGACAAACTAATGACAACTTACCCTGTTTTCAAATCAAAAGAGCGTGTTTCCGCCATGACATGGTGACCATCCTCAAGGAGATCTATTTGTCTCTTGATCTCATAGTCTGAAAAACAATATGACTTTTTCTTTAATCCTCTAAAGCTGGGGTATGGAAAGCTGGGGTGTGGAAAGCTGGGGTGTGGAAAGCTGGGGTGTGGAAAGCTGGGGTGTGGAAAGCTGGGGTGTGGAAAGCTGGGGTGTGGAAAGCTGGGGTGTGGAAAGCTGGGGTGTGGAAAGCTGGGGTGTGGAAAGCTGGGGTGTGGAAAGCTGGGGTGTAAAAAGCTGGGGTGTAGAAAGCTGGGGTGTGGAAAGCTGGGGTGTGGAAAGCTGGGGTGTGGAAAGCTGGGGTGTGGAAAGCTGGGGTGTGGAAAGCTGGGGTGTGGAAAGCTGGGGTGTGGAAAGCTGGGGTGTGGAAAGCTGGGGTGTGGAAAGCTGGGGTGTGGAAAGCTAGGGTGTGGAAAGCTGGGGTGTGGAATGCTGGGGTGTGGAAAGCTGGGGTGTGGAAAGCTGGGGTGTGGAAAGCTGGGGTGTGGAAAGCTGGGGTGTGGAAAGCTGGGGTGTGGAGAGATGTGTGATATGAAACCTTGGGAGTGGAAAACTGGAGGCTGGTGGTGTGTGGAGAGCTTGTGGTGAGGAGATCTGGGTAGTTGAGGCTCAGGCATTCTTGACAAATAAATAGTCTTGGGAGATATATCTTTAGCTTTTTCATGCCAGAGTTTTCGATGTTTTCATACCTATAGCATTCCTAACAAAGCGGACACTGTTGATGTTCTTGACCTCTGCCCTTGTACCTGGAGGATCACCTGATCTGTTCACAGAGACATTGGCATCAACACGAAGGGAGCCCTCTATTGGGAATATAAACAATTTAGTTTAATATTTGAGCAACAACTCTCCACGTTTTTATCATAAACTGAACAAATAAAACAGAATAGACAATACATGAATATGAATAAGTTACCCTCTCACAAAAACTTATATTTGAAACCTAGTTATAAGCAAAGATTACAAACTGCAGAAGGTGCAAAATGGCGGGACTAGGCTAAAATGTAAAATGTGTACTGTACGCCATTTCAACAAGCAACTGTTATGATGCAACAAATCAGTGCATACAATGACAATTGCTATCAAATGAGTAAAAAAAAAACATTTGCTTCCTGAAATGTTCACTTTCCAACAAAAAGTAGAGCTTCAATGCCCCATCTTGCGCTTTATAATCTTTTGGTAACTAGTAGCATTTTAAGATAACAAATGAATAACAAATGTCATGAACTTATGACATCCTTACAGGGAACAATTTCATCCAGCAAATTTGCACACCAACATATTTAGACAACTTGTTTTGTGCACACTGAATGCTAATATTGAGTAGCAACTCCTGATTTTTGAGTAGCAACTGATGCATTTTGTGTAGCAATTTGCTCTGCTACTCAAGGGAAATCGTTCACTGCCTTACCATCCATACGACCATTACATGTTCCAATACATTGTAAAATGAGTTGTAACTCTCTGACTAA
This sequence comes from Leptasterias polaris, assembly GCA_037783415.1. Taxonomy (NCBI): domain Eukaryota; kingdom Metazoa; phylum Echinodermata; class Asteroidea; order Forcipulatida; family Asteriidae; genus Leptasterias; species Leptasterias polaris. The sequence goes on from JAZGTN010000020.1 coordinate 370,567, forward strand.
GGCTGCTGCTTCCAGTGAGTTAGACAAGTCTGGTTCGGTCACAATCTCCATCAATCCAACTCCTAACAATAAAAGTCAAAGAACCATTTCAATTTAAAGAGACACTTCTGCTTCATTGGGCAATATTTGGTATGTACTCAAGCATGACTACAAAGATCTTCATAAAGAATACATAATAACCATCCACTACAATAACACAAAGTTTTGCAGATTTTTAATTTTTTTTCTAAATGGGTCACGTGATGATCATGGGACTTGGTGTGGGAGCAAACCCCATGACTTTTGTCGAGTTGTGCATTGACCTTCATTTGAATTCTCTTTTGCACAATGATTTCATGAAGGTAAACAGAGGACCATTCTATTTGTGATATGACTGCGGTTTCAGCTTTATGACCTTGAGGCCAGATTGTAAACATTCTGTCATTGTGAAATCTTTGCATGAAGGATGAAGGGTAGGATTGAAGCTTACCAGCTCGATTCAGATCGACCAACGTCTCATGATTGACATCATCGTGAAGACTCTTCCCTGAATCTTGTTCAAGCTGAATTTGTTTGATCCTTATTCTGTGCCTTGTTGGGTTTTCTTGGTGTTTCTTATCAAATAATGTGAAAGTAATCTGACCATTTACTGCTATGGGAACTCTCTGCTGAGTGATCTGGTACCCTGACTGCATTCAAGATCACAAATGAGACCACATCAAGAAATTAATGATTATTGTAGTGAAATGCCATCAGTGCATTGGTTTAAATATTAATGACTAACAGTGTATCAAATGGGTTTGATTGGTGGATGCACTACACCTGTGTGTGTTACCATAGCCTAATGGTTCCAGATGGTGAATGCACTACCATGGTACTACCATGGAGGGGGTGATTTCCTTCCTCCATGGTACTACACAGTGAATTGAGTCTTTGTTTATAAATCCTACTACTGTATCAGCTTACCTGTCATTCAAAACAACTTGGGGAATCAACACTGTATTGTCACCATTCAAAGCCACTACAGTGAATGGTTTTAAATTGTGCATCAACTTACTTTAAATGAGTACCAATGTAGGAGGGTTAAAAACATAACAAACATAACAAACTCATCATAATGCAAAATTAACTTTCTTAATATTACTTATACAAAACATTCAAAAGTAAAATTAATCCATGTGGAGCGTTATATTTATGATTTATTTTTCTTACCTACCGGTAGGTCAGCATAGAAGTAGTGCTTGCGATCAAACAATGATCGTTTGTTGATTTGACATGAAAGTGCTAGTGATGTTAACACACCGGCTTCAACACAGCGCCTGTTCAATATCTACACATGGAGGAAAACAAAAACCAAAGTTAATTGAGATCATCCTCTGCACTGTTCAGTTGTGATTTTAAAACAAATTACTTCAGATTCTTCTAATTCTATACACATGAACTTGTCAACTAAATAAAGAAGTTTGACTGTTTACTTACTGGAAGTGCGCCAGGAAGAGATGCATCAAAGTATGAAACCAGAGAATTAGGTGGAGCCATAAATTGCACCTTAGACCCCGAGAAGAGTTTAGTTTTGGATGCAATCTGTGCATGGATCTCTAGACCAATGATGCTCACCCATCCCTTGTGCTCTCTACATTACAGAGGAAACAAAAATGTAATAATACAAACGGTAACTGCAATTGCTCTTATGTTATTCAAACCACATGGCATAACAAAAGAACTGATATTTACCTAAATTAAGAAAATATAATTAGCTGTTGCAAACTGCTTACCAACCAAAAGGACCTGTGGTATAAACTGATAAATGCAAAAATTAGTTAATGGCCTGAAGTATCGAACCTAGCAGAGCCTGACCCTGGGAGAAAGACTCTGCTAGAAACATCATTAACTATTTTTTGCATATCTAAATTAGGTATAAAACAAAATGGGAGTGTATATTTTGCCAGTACCGGCTTTCTTTCAGTTAACTATATTAAACCGGCAAATCATATAGCACACATGGGGAAAACAGGTATCAACTATCTAGGTATTAACTTCACCATTGCTATTGCTATTAAAAAGCATACCTGTTATTTCTATAATATTTAATGCCTTTAGAGAAAAATCATAAAGATTGAACAAGTTTTAAATTCAAACAACATTATGACATTAAAATTAAATGAATTGTCATCAATCAACTGTTTTTAAAACTAGGCCTAGATTAAGAATACGTTCAAGCATAAGATTAATTAAAGAGTCTTCAAATTGAGACAGATTTAAGTATCATTTGTCATCGCTGTTCTGTGTTTTCTAAATTTTGACATCTGCAGTCGCACTTTTAGCCAGTTTGACCGCAGCTGTGAAAAGGGGTGTGCAAGTCTTCCAGATGAGCACATCACTCTGTCAGTGCGCTATGCGTAGTAAACAGCGATGCCCGTGCACTGTGATAAAACGAGTCAAGCTGACCATTAGGGTTCAAGCGTTGAGCGTGCTTCTTTTAAAAGAGGTTTTTGAATGTAACTCGGCAAAAGAGCACAAGCATTGCCATTGTGAAGGTATGTCAGAGATGTACCTTGTGTTTAAGATTTTAGGTGTGTGTAGGACTGTAGAGTGTAGTACAACAAACGAAACTGAAGTTACTGAGCACTGACTAAAGACCATAAAGTTTTGACCTATCATTCTCAATCAATCATGCAACGACCATTTAATTTAACTAGCATTACGGAGCCCAAAGTTAACAGTCACACTCACAGTGTCACACTCACACTGTCACAGCCCATGAATATAGGGCCAATCAAGGATACAAAGTTGATTGGCTATATTCATAGGGCTATTCAATAGGGCTATCACTCTAATTCTACCACCATCACATGCACAGAAACCAGTCAACTTTCCCCCTAGCGAAGTCCCCCTCACATACAAACTCGCCCCCTCTCAAAGTCGCTCCTCACAAAGTCGCCCCTCACACAGTCACGCCCCTCACACAGTCACCCCCCTACAAAGTCGCCCCCGACAGTCACCCCCTACAAAGTCGCCCCCGACACTCACCCCCTACGAAGTCGCCCAGTGTATAAAAGGTTGAGCGATGTCAAGCTTTTTTACAAAGTCGCTATTGATAATTTTATTGTGGTGATAGGTGGTTATTTACTTTATTTAGTTGTTTATTTACTTGTTTTTAAATTAAAGTAATTTTTTCAATTTTCATAAATTGTTTTATACTTTTTCTTTTTTTTACATTCCCTTAAAGAATATCATTTCAATTGTCTTAAACTTCAAACTGTTTGTTATTTAACTTATTTACTTGTTTTGTATTTACTTGTTTTTAAATTTAGTTATATTTTTTACCAAGTTATTTATTTAATTATGTCATTTATTTTATTTTATTAAAATAATGTTAACTCGATCACCGTTTTGATATTTACATAATTATAGGAATTCAAAAGTTACCTGAATCTAAAACAGAAAAATAGACTAGCTGTTGCAAACTGCTTATCAACCAAAGGGACATCAGGTAATAAGTGCAAACAATTATTTAGTGGCCTGACGTTTCAACTCTAGCAGAGTCTCTCTCGAAGACTTAAGCCTTCGCCAAAGACTCTGCAATGGTTGAAACGTCAGGCCGCTAACAACAATTTTTGTGTGAATCTAAATCATTAACAATAGTGCGCACTCACTCTGTTGTGAAATCGTGTCACAAAATTGTTGACCTACATGTAGCTGTATTTTCTACATAGCAATGTGCCTTTAAGTTTTAGGTTATTCTTTTAGTTCCTTTGAGGTTTGCATTTGTTTAGGATTACTGGATGAAGAGGTTATTCATTCCCTTGTTCTTTTACCACAGGTATTTCAGGTATATGCAATGTAGATGTGCGCAAGGTAGATATATATGCAAAGTAGATTATATGCAAAGTAGATAATATAGGAAAATGGCCAGAGCAACATTCCAAGTTTAGGATGTTGGCCAGAGATATACAGCAAGAGCTTGAAGAAGGTCATACTGCCCAGCCACTGTTTTCATCTGATATTCGTGATTTGCCAACAGCATCGTAGTTAGAGTTGTGCCGGCAATTCTAAATGCCTGGCTCAAATTGTGAGCCATTAATATTAAGTAAATCCAAAAGTGAAATTGTTCTTCAAACGGAGAATCAGATATTCGGCGGGGCAGAACCACCAAGGATTGATTGTCAGTTAACCAGCTTAATTTGTTACGTTACTGCTATATTTTCAGTGCATTTGGCGTTAAGATTTCCACCCAGGAATTTTGTGTTTAAATCAATATTAATTTATATGGTGTTTTGCTGTATTATTATAAGAAATAATATTTCATTTGCTTGAAACACTTGAGAAAGTTGTGACAGTTGCGCTGTATTCCAAAGCTATATTTCAGTTCAAGGTTATTTATGGGGGCCATAGTCAATCATCTTACAGTATTACATGTATGTGTTATTATTATTACAAACTCTATTGTTTAGATGGCAAAGAGTCTACGCCAAGATGGCCAAGGGACGGCAGATATTGCCAGATTGTGAAGCTCGTCCAATGGACGCTATACGTCGAAGGGCCAGACCAGTAAAGTCGGCAGCACTCGACAAGGAAATATAAAAGTTAAAGGATGGGAGAGATGATTTTACATTGAGGCAACCATTTAAAGCCACTCGGAGCCAGTGGACATTGGCTTTTAAGCCTAGAGACAACGACAGGACGGAGGGCCGCATAGTTGGCTAAGAGTATGAGCGTCGTTTGTCGAGTACAAGAACATTTTCACTAATAATGGAGATTAAAGCCGAAAGTATTTAGTTTAGAAGTGAACATAAGTTTGCGGTGAATCGTTTAGTAAGAAGTGAAGTGAAATGAAGTATTGTTGATTGAATTGAATATCATTGAATTAAGTAGAATCCGAGTTGAATTCAAAGTGATTTGGAATAGGATTTGGAATTGAATACGATTGAAATTAAGTAGAATTCAGAACGGAATTATTGAACAATTGTAAATACATAATGTAAATATTAATAACTAAAAGAAGGAGTCTAAAGTGTTTTATTTGGTGTCGGTGATTTGGGTAGTATCTGTCTTAAATACAGCGGGTGCTGACAAACCGCTCGGGCAACTTTGTATTGTACGGGGCGACTGTTTGTTTGTTTGTTTGTTTATTAGACAATCTCCACAGAATTCTTTAAAATACAATGTCGAGGGGCGACTTTGCTAGGGGGTGACTTTGTAGTGGGCGACTTTGCTGGGGGGCGAGTTGACTAGCATTCACACGCACAGCCACACTACACTCACCACACTCGTAGGATGCCCTGTATTCAGGGCGTCCCTGAAATCGAGGCAAATCTTTTACCTCTCTGCGCGCTATGTAAACAGTCTCTAGATACAATTTTTGTGGTTTGACTTGCCAAGCAAAGAGTCTCCTCTCATTTGACCAAAACTTAGAAACATGTAAGGCTCCACTGGTTAGTTGCACTTGTAAATGCAAAAAGTTGTGGTATTTTAGGCATTTCTACAAGGTACAAAAATATGTCATACTGTCGGGCCCATAAAAAAAAAAATTCCCACCGAAAAAGTTTCATCAAACACTTTTTCAATTCACAATTCACGATGATCAAATCATGTGACTGAACATTCTGCTGAGCATTCTGGGAAAAAAAATACAGAGGCTTAAAGAAGCCACGTGCCTTATATCATTTTCGTAATAGTCTGGATAATTTTTTTTTGTAACACTCTATCATTTTTGTTATTAATATTAAAATTTAAACATCAGCTTTGTGATTCGATTATCACTGTTTATTTATATGCTTTATTATAAATGTTAAGAAACATAAAAAGACACAAAACTAAATAAAAATAAGATTTGAAAGCCAAGAATTATTTACTTTTTTTTTTTTTTTTTTTTTTTTTAAAGTTTTTGAAAAATACCATGGTTATTTTTAAAACTAAATAAAAAATATGTTGAATAAAATGAAGAAAACTGCTGGCTATAGAGTCATACACTAAGTCTCACAGAACACTTGTAGTCACTGCAGATGTTTCTTCCACGTATGGCTTCACCCGGACACCATACTTTCTTGTTTGCATCGAAAACAGGTCAAACTCAAAACAAATGGGACGCTAGTGAAGTCATCGAAGATCGGTGCGTGGTGTGAAAGTTTCAATGTCCATCACGTTTTAATATATGTTTGCATATTTCTTATAAACAAAGGAAGGTAATTAGGACATCAGTTGATTATGAAATATTTTTATTTTTTTTCAATTCAAAGAAAAAGGCATACTACATCGAAAACCGGACAGGGGAGGATACAAAATCAGTCGGATCCCACTGCACTGTCACAACAATGGACTGGTCACCACAGTCTTTTAAAAAATTTACACTGCTACAAAAACAATTGATTTAATATTATAATAATGATATTTACCTTATTTTGGGCACGGGATTTGCAGCCCGACTGCTGAAAAACTTGAACATGCTAAACGAGGAAAGTTAAACACTCGGACTTCAGAAAGTACATTATTTATTTTCTAATTGTCAATAAGAATAGTACTAGTACTTAGTAGACCGTTCTCGTTCCATGGTTCATCTCATCATACAATGCCCCCAACTTTGTTCCGTCCCAACTTGGAAATCGTCCCAACTTGGAAATCGTCCCAACTATAACTTGGGACCGACCAATTCTGATCCCAACTTGAGCGTTGCAGTTTCACTCCGAAAAGACGCCGTAAAATCCACCACTAGACACAAGCACTGTGCGTATTAATGTTTGTATCACATCGCACGACGCCCGTACTACTACTGTGCGCAGGTCATCCGCACTCGTATTACTATCCGCATGCGGAGGCGGCCGTAAGATAGTCTACGTGTACACATCTCACACCACGCGCAAGCACTGCGTTACACACATGCTTGGCACACACACATCCAGAGACTGCACATATTATAGCTCGGGTGCATGGGTATCGCAATGGCGCAATAGCGCAAAGGGATCGAAACCAACTAATCTAAAAAGACAATTTATAAACGAAAGTAAAACTCCAACGCCTTGGTCAAGGCTAGTGAGGTCCATTTGAGTTCTTGCAGCATTGTGGACACACTCTGACACCTCTGATATTTGTGAAGAACGAATCTAGCTGCTTGCCGTTGTATGTTCTCGATACGATTAAACATTCTTTACAAAACTCTGGTAATCAAATTTTTGGAAAGGCCGTTAAAATTTATAGTGAGTTATGGGTTATTTGCAACAATAAACTTAAAGTGATATTTAAATTAATAGTCCCTTGAGTTGGTACCAATTATTATGTGAAATTTCAGCACATTATGTGACAACGAACGGCTAGTGAGGAATATTACCCGTAGCAACACATAGAAACGTAGTAAAAGCCGCAAATGGATTGCGCATGATGAAGAGAGAGCCCTTTAAAGCTGCGCGCGCACATTATATTGCCTTCTGAGTGGATTTTCAACGAGGTGAGCATGTGCGAGAAAATGGTCAAGGTAAATTTCCATTATTTCTTCATTTCCCACAAATTTTCCTTCGTTTAAACAAAGAATAATATATCTTCAGGTATTTCTTGATTGAAAACTTAAATAGACACTCTTGCATAGCTTCTCAGAGATCAACAAATTATGAGTTTGTTGTTTCGTCAGCGGCGGAAACATTTTTTTAAATGGCGACTTTACCCGGGCCCGCGCCGTAGGATGTCAGACACTTCGTACCTTTACCTTTTCGTACCCGGGACACTTCGTACCTTCGAGACACTTCGTACCTTGGCAAAACTGGTCACTTCGTACCGTCGGCTGAGTCACTTCGTACCGTCAGTCGAGTCACTTCGTACCGTCGGCCCTCTAATGTTGGATGTCAGTAAAAATGTCATCCTAATTAACTGTTATTAACTGTTCTTTCGACAAAACTAATTACAACTTATTTATCAATATTAATTGAATACGTTATAAGAAAAACCTAAATATTTTCTTCTTATTCGTTTTAATATTTTTGATAATTTATTATTATAATTATATATATATTTTTTTACAATTGTTCATTTCGACAGCAATTGTTATTTATTAAAAATAATTATTTTCAATTTAAATAAATTGATGTCTGTATAGTTTGGTCATTAAAAACCATAATCAGTTCAAGGTACGAAAGGTACGAAGTGTCTTGTATGAAGGTACGAAGTGACTCGGCTCACGGTACGAAGTGTCCAGGGTACGAAGTGTCCAAAGTCACTTCGTACCTTGTAAAAGGTACGAAGTGTCCCGGGTACGAAAAGGTAAAGGTACGAAGTGTCCTGACACCGCGCCGTACATGTACGTACCGTTAAACTTTTACTTTAAGGGGACACACCGGCTTCGTTGGGCTATTTTGGCTACAAAATAGACTAAAACATGACTCCAAAGCTTTTCCAGGAATGGAGAAGAACGTTTCCTAAAATAAACCATCAATTTTGGTCGTTTTTGAGCATTTTTCGGATAACCATGGAGGAAGGAAAAGAACATGGGATAACCCTCGTGATCTTCGGAGTTGGATTTACTTCCAGCCGTATAAAAATTAATTACTGCACCGAATTCAACTGTTTGTAACAAGAATTCATGAGTATTTGACACTTCACAAAAATACATATTCAAATAATGGATACAAGTTGTAAATAATACAAAAAAAGTCGAACGTAAGATTTTATTTCAGAGAGTCCGACCGAGCAACGGAAGCAGGGGCAGTCGTGTCGCTTGCAAGCAGAGTATCTCGGCAGTGCTACAGCGCGACGGAAACCTAGCCAAGAGAATATAGCTAGCTGTACCTGGAAGCTCATGAACATGTGGGAGGGTAGGGAGCCAGACCACCAACTCATTTGCGTTTTTGCGGGTTTGCTAGTTGGTACACCTCGCTGATCGAATCCGTTTCTTCAAAATCGCAACATTCCAATGCTCTGTGTACGTTCCTTGACCCGATTTGTACCGAATTTCTTGATAAAATTAAATAAGATTTATGTCAAGGAATACCACTTTTATATTGACGGTACGATTAGTTTAAACAAAATTTGTGACACAATTTCCAAAAAACGAGCCCCCGAAAAAAAATAAAAATAAAAAAGGAGCCCCTGAAGGAACAGGTGAAAAAGAAATTAAAAATTAAAAAGGTGGAAGAAAAAAAAACTCACTCAAAATTTCTATTGCATTCTTGACACACAAAATTCCAGCAAAATCATTTCGTTTCCTAAAATTATTATTTAATTAGATGAAAATATAATTTGTCTTACAAAATATTATTTCTCATTTTGTGAACGCAGTGTGTTTTTCTAGGTAACGAAATAGATTATTTCTAGAAAATAGGTTCTCGTTCCCTTGAACATTCTTTCCCCCGAACTACAATTAAGTTCCCAAGAAATATGCTTTCGTTCCCTGAAGATACGCATTCGTTTCCTCGAAATATGATTTTGTTCGCAAGAAATATACTTTCTTTCGCTTGAAATATGCTTTCCTTCCCTAAAATACGCTTTCTTTCCCTCGAAAGCAAATTTCGTACCCTAAAAAAAAGCTTTCAATTCCTCAAAATACGAATTTGAATTTTTTGCCCGAAATATACTTTCATTCACCCGAAATATGCTTACGCTCCTTAAAAAAAACGTTTCGATCTCTCGCAATGAGATTTTGTTCCCCAGAATTCCTCTTTCGTTTCCTCAAGATAGCTTTTGTTCCCTCAAGATAGCTTTCCCCTGAAGTCCAATCACACCAATTTGTTACATTCTTTTGTGAGGGGCGACTTTGAGAGGGAACGAGTTTGTATGTGAGGGGCGACTTTGATATGGGGCGACTTTGATATGGGGCGACTTTGTAGTTGGGGACTTTGTAATTGGCAAGTTTGCTGGGGGTGAGTTGACTGGTTTTCGTGTCCGTTGTTTATACACACTTCCAGATGGATAACGTGGACTGGATCCTAATGCCTTGTCGTGGTAAAACAATTACATAAACAGAGCACCAGTCTACAAACATTGCACAGCATGTATCCCGTAAATTTGACACTTGCAACGGCTGGTAAAGCGTACATACGGTGACCTTTGACCGCTTTTGTTTTTTTCGGTCATTTCTCGTTAATAACGTGATATTTTTGTATAAAAAAAATACAAAAACCATCTAGAAATAATTGTCTTTGATTCTACATTACTAAATTACATTGACTGGTAACAGGTGTGTCCCTTTAATGTTTACAATACAGCCACGCCCATACAGGAACGTATCATGACCGAGCCCCAAATAGGGCCAATCCACTCCGTATCCTTAGCCCTATAGCTTAATTGCAAACCTATTCTTGTGCCCCATTGAGATTTTTATTCCGCAAAGATCTGCATCATGAATGCAGTTGCGATAATCCATTGCTCTATGGATAATAATCGTAACCCTCCATCCTCCCGACGGTCGGAGACCGGAGGGTTTTGTTGTACAAGACGGTGAGCACAAGATTCGATCATAAAATAAGTGCAATTTCGACCAGTGTTGACAGACTAGTCACCAGCTTTGCCCAATTTTTACCACTTTCAAAAATCATGACACAACTTCTAAGAACACAGATTTGATTATCAATAATGTCTAATGGAATGAATCTAATTCATAATACTCGAAACGTCATTCGGAAAATAGCGCGCGCAGTGAGCTAAAAGATTTGCCTCAATTTCAGGGTCGCCTCGTATACAGGATGTCCTACAATATAAAGCTTCTCTACAAAATTCAACAACATTTTGACTGCTATTTTTTCATATTTTTACCTGATCTGAGAAGCTAAAACTCTGTTAATATATTCTTGGTGTCCTTATTACTACACTTTTGATGAGTTCACAATTAAATAAAAAATTAATTCATGGATGACATTGCAGAATTGTACACTGCGGTAACGACTGTCATGTACCAATCGGCCGTTTAAAGGGTCTGTATGCGTTTGGTAATCACTCTTTAAAATTAATCGCAAAAAAAAACTATTGAAGCCTACAGTAGCTTTTGACATATTAAAGCAGTTTGTGAAACATTTCGCTTCAAAGTTTTGTGCTTAAATTTGAAAAATTTCCAGTTTTTATGCCCCCAAATTTGAATCTGTGAAACGGTTCTGTCAGAAATGCTTCTCAAATTGTGTATTCCTATTCTTCCTGCGGGGACATATTCGCTCCGGATTTTTGGCAATCTCTTAAAAACACGACCACCTTTTTCACAGGTTAGTTTTATTGTATTAAATAAACATTTATATAGTATTAAAACAATCGAACGCTTCCAAAAACCAATGGTATACTTTGCCTTTAAACAATGAGGTACTTTGTTCAATTGAAAAACGCAAGACTTGTCCGGTCTAACAAGTTTACTGGATCGACGCTAAAATAACTGGTTTTGGGTTTGCGGTCTAGTTTTAATTTTGAGCCCTGGACTTATCTGGCTTTCTTTACTACTTCAGCGTGTGCACTGTTTGCTGTCATTGAGTGAACTCTGTACCCAAAGTCCGCTTTTATATCGTCTTCAAACTTACTGATAGTTGATTCCACATCGTACATATGTGTACAGGTCTTGGATGACAAAGCTTACATTTTTCCCAACATTGATTCTGTTCTCTGGACTAGGACTCTGCCATTCTTCCATGTAATTACGTCCCCTATTAACCCATGTGCTTGCATCTTTGCCAGTAATGGTTAGTGTGGTACAGTGTGGAATGCCTTTACATCTACATCTACTGGTAGCCCTTGATCTATTTCCTGAGTGCTACATGTACATTAACTGCCTCTTGTGAATTGGGATGTTTTTCAAAGTGTGCATTGATTTCGTCCCAAGAAACAGTAAACTACACTGAAGGTGTTGACATGCGTTGTTTGCTGAACGTCATTGTTTGTTTCCTTTGACATGTGCGTACATTTTAGTGGTCGCACACAAAATTCCAGAGTGGAGTGTATTCTATAGTTGACAACGACTGAAGAAAAGCACTTGGAACAATTTGTATGGGTCTGCTCTTATTTTTATTAAGGTGACTTCTAACATACAATTACTACAGAGGTGCTGAACCTAGCTCGTAGGTGTGTGAGAGGCGAGTCTCTTGCACTAAGGCATAAGGGAAAGTCAAAGGAGTAGTCGAGGCCCAGAGTGAAAGTTGGGGAGAGGTTATAGTGGAGTAGGTATATTTAGAAATGATGTCACAGAGAAAATACATTAGACCAATGACATCATTTCCTAAGAACAAGATCATGGTCAAGATGTTTACAACTATTGGCATGATTGGTGGGGAAGGTTAGCCAGGGAGGCTGAGGTCAGGGGAGTCTGAGGTCAGTAGTGGGGATTGAACAGCATATTGGTGGGAAATCTAAAGTTAGTGAGAAATCGTCCTTACACCATTTTATATTAATTTATTTAGGATTCTTTTCTACTTTAAGATTGGATGTTTGTGTTAATTGCTCGGTGCTTGCTCTGTTCAAGCAATCAGGTTTTTGATGTGTTTTTCACTGTATAAAACTATAATGTCTGTATTTCTTGCATTAATCCCCTATTCATACTGGATACATGATGTTTAACTTACTAGGTTAGATGGGTTTGGAGACTAAATTTCTTTTAGCATACATTGTAAAAAGTTGGGGTTCTAGTGGAAAAACATTTGCCTCATGTGGGGGGGGGGGGGGGGGGTGACGGGGTTGCCTCCTGGTAGCCTAAGATTGGTACAGCATGGACAATTTGGGATGTGATCATTCCCCCCCCCCCCCAATGTCTAAAATTATTATAATTTTGTCTCATAACAAGAAAAGCTTCATCAAAAGTTTAGGTTGTAGAAGAAAAACAAAATTGCATCTGATTCTTTTTAAAACAAAAACAATCTAGTTTTCTCTTTTATTTGTTTTCTGAAAACAAAGAACATTGTGGAATGACCTGACGTCTACATAACACAATTTAAATCTTGTGACAATTTTATTTACATTATGTAGGCCCACATTGTATTTAACTGTTTGACGACTTTAAAAAAACCTGTTTGACTACTTTTTTGTACAGTGTCAACCAGCAGTATGAATGGGGCTTGTACCACACAAGTGTTTGCTGCACTCTGAAAGCATACTGTACATCTTCACATGTCCCTCCATGCAGAGTGAAGCAAGCATATAGACAAAAGGAACAGCATGTCACAGCTACAACCTCAAGTTGCTCAGGTGGGTCAATTTATAAAACTTTCTTCAGTTAATTCTGTCAGTTGATGCTTAGAAAGGCCCAGGCAAAAAGCTTTGCTACTCCCTTGCATTTTAAAGGTACATTGAAGACCTGTACAAGCTGCACGGTGTATAAGAAATTCAGATTTTATGAAGGTAATTAACATGCAAACTCCATTCATGTCTCCATGCCTTTCCCATGAAATGCTACAGACACTATCGGTTGGCAAACGCCTTACATGTAGTTGTGTAGTTTGGCAGACGCACAAACGGGTATGCATCATGCCACAATCAGCCCCATACAAAAAGCACAATATTTCCTCTGTGTTAGTGCACACGTTTGCTGTGCAATTTATATATTTCATGGTGAAGGCTAATAATGATCCTTGTGAAGTGTTCAGCACTTTTGTCCCTTAAGAAATTTGTGACCCAAAATTAATGGAAAATCCTGTCGGTGAGGTTATTTAAATAAATTTGACCTCTGAGAAACTATGACCCTAACAAGTTAACTGGTTTTATTCTCAATCTTGTTTGTGATTTATAAGTGTTTTGTCCAGTAGTGTTTGGTTCTCTTGAAGGTTAAAAAAAAAAAAAATCTTATTTACATGTACGTCAAACAAGTGTTTTCTTGTTGAGTTCACACAAGGGTTTTCTTGTCGAGTTAACTATTCATTTGATTGTATCACACCTTAATAATTGATTGTCCTAAATATGCCCCCAAAACATGTATTTTGTTTTACTCTGTGTAAAGTTAAAACTAGGGATGTGGGTTTTGTCCCACTGTGAAGACAGTGTGAATGGTTGTCCAGACCTTCGTTTATAGAAATACAAGGAGCTCTTTTAATCGCTCTCCTGAGAATACTCAGGAGCTCAATTTGAGCTCCTCAAATCACTCTTCTTAGATTGTCCAGGAGCTCAATTTGTTAGGCTTGTGTAACAGCATATATTCAGTTTATGATTACTAAAATATACAATAATTTTGTCAAGAGAAATCATAGATAAAAAACAAAGGATAACTCTAAAAGCAGCCCACAATTAATGACAATTTCAATCACAGTTTCCACCTACTACGTAACTTACTATAATCCCTCAATAAAGATGAGTCGATGCATTCGTGAGTTGAATCATGCCCTACTTACAAACGCACGTTATGACTATGTGACTGTGTTTACATGAAGTCAACGTGTGTGTGATGTACACACATTTTGTGCATAAAATCGCCCCATAGTCCTTTGCGCATATCGCACGCGACATTTTTTAACCGCTGGCCAAATTTCCGTGATAACTTATGGGCGACATTAAATCCTAGGCGCTCGGCCACCGAGGTGCACAAGTGCATTCTGCGATCCCAAAAATAAGTGTCACGGGGTAGGGAGAATTTGACCACAATCGCACCGTGCGCAACATGTTTTTGTTACAAAATTCTCAATACTAGTGACAAGCAAAGTATTCCTACATCACAGTCGTCCTAGAGTCCAGTCGTCATGAGTTATGTTCAAATGGGCCAGTGCGCTGTGTACAATAAAGGCAAAAGCGTTTTGTGTTTTTCACGGACGTAAAAAATAAACCCAAAACAAAACCCAAAACAAAAAACGTTTGCTTGTGGGGGCTGTGCCAATGTTTACATAACCAATGTTATTTATCTGCCTTGTTACGGTAGAATTATAAATAAAATACACCATAATGATCGAGGAGCGCTGTCGATCGCGCACGTGAAGACAGACCCAGGAGCGCGGTAGGAGCGCGAGCGCGATCGCGCTCCTCAAAAACGAAGGTCTGGTTGTCTTTAAGGCAAATTAACACCAGACAACTTTGATCGAGCAAGTGGGCTGTTCCCATTGGTATTTGTCCCTTTTCTTTAACCCTCACCATCATTAACCCACCAAAATCCAACAGCACGTATTGATTGATTCTGTTGGACTGAGGACTGCCCTTGTAAACTGATAACGCTTTAAAATCAGAGTCCAACAGTTTGGGTGTTGAGTTTTTGTATGTTGTATTGGACTGAGGACAGTACGTACTACATGTAGTAAACTGATTTTGCTTGCAATATATGCAATACATGGATCAGGCATGACACCATAATCCAAGTACAATGTACAACAGAATTGGGTGTTGAGTTACTGAATGGTGTTGGACTGATAGGCCATACGGGGTAAACTGTATTTTGTCGTCTCGTTCCGGCCCCTGAGGGTCTGAGAGAACTCAGCAGTTTTTAACAGAGTACAAAATTTGCTGGAGATTATGATTTCGAAAAGTTCTCCACAAAAACGCCAGTCAAATTTGAGAAATTATCGCCCAAAGATTGCACTAGATCGAACACTGTTTAATTACGGTTGTGATACGTCGGCTCGTTACATTTTATTTGAAATACTGCGCACAGACACCATGTGTACCCAAATTCGCCAATCACATCCTAGCTAGGTCATAGTTCATCAGCCCTGATACTTCGGCTCTGAAGGGGCAAGGCAGTTTTGCCTTGACTTTTTGTAAAAATTAAGGGCACCAAGGCAATTTTCAGAAATTTCAAAGGGCATCAAGGCAATCGTAAAAAGAATCGTAAAAGGACACCAAGGCAATATTGGAAAAAACACATGAATTTCTAATTTTTTGCAGACATGTAATTGTAATTTACGATTGATATGTACAATGATGCCCTTTAAAAATTAAGCTTAAATACAGGGTAAAAAATAATAATTATTACATTAAAAAAAATATACCTGAAAAATGTGTCAAATTTGCAGCATTTTAATGCTGCAACATTAGAGCAAATTTCTTTTGCTTGGTTCTTTCCTGATACGGCATTTTGAAAGCTTCTGAAGAACCCAAAAAGCAACCAACAGTGGTTGGACACATCAGCCAAGCAAAGCAAGCAAGCTGCATAACAACAACTTCTCGGTAGTTTTTCTTTTTTGCACGGTCCCACTTACTGGGGCCGTGCGAATATTTCATTGCGTACGAGGTTGAAACGATGTGCACGTGTTTCATAGTCTGGGCACCGTCTCGGTTTACACGTGCAGTGCTGCATACACGTCGTAGTGTGAAGCTGACTGCAACATACTATTGGTTTGTGATGATTGTTGTACATGTACGTTTGTTTCCGTGTGTGCATTCTGTGCATGTTGCTCGTTGCGTTTTAAATTTTTATGGGCTAAACATTTCACGTTTGTGACATCATAGACATTGTTATTGATTTCTTAAAGGTATTATACAGGATTGGCAGAGCTGACAAAATAATCACAGACGGTGTTCATGTTTTGTGTAATCAACCACAAACATGAAATAACAAACCTGTGAAAATTTGAGCTCAATTGGTCATCGAGGTCACGAGAAAATAGTGAAAAGAGGCCTTCCCTCACCGAATTTTGACTTAAAAATCCTGTTTTTTTCCTGTTTAAAACATGTTCTTTTGCTGTTTATTATGAGAAAACAGAAATAAAATGTGTTTTTTTCCTGTTTCGCGCCAAAAAGGAATTTTCAATTTGCTTCTAACTCTGTTTCTATCCTGTTTTTCATGAAGACTTACTGTTTTAGTCCTGTTTTCTGGGGACTTAGAAAATTTGCATGAGATGCAGGGGTGTTTTCCCACTGTTTTGGGGGGACTTAACAAATGTTGCACTGTTTTTTTCCTGTTTAGGAGGGACTTAGAAACTTTTGGAAAGCAGCAAGACTGTTTTTTGACTGTTTTGGGGGACTTAACAAATTTTGCAGGTTTTTTTTCCTGTTTTGGTGGGGACTTATAAAAATTTGTAGAGCAGCTGGACTGTTTTTTGACTGTTTTGGGGACTTAGAATTTTTTTTGTTAAGCACAACTGTTTTTTGGCTGTTTTAATGGGACTTAGAAAATTTTGAAGCGCATTCAGGACTGATGATACGTATCTGTTTAAGGGGACTTTAAATTTTTCAAGATCACAGCGCAGTTGTTTTTGTGTTTTGGTGTGACTTAAAACATTTTTAAGAGTAGCAGGATTGTTTTACTGTTTTGTGTTTTTTTCAAGATCACAGGGCTGTTTCCCCCCCCCCCTGTTGTGTAGAGACTTTTTGAGGAGTGCAACAGGCTATTGCTTTGGTGGACTAAGAAAGTTTTGAAGACTGCAGCTCTGTTTTGGTGCCTTAGGAAAGTCTGTAGCATTTTTTCCCCGTTTTTGGAGGGACAGCTGTTCTGGTATTTAAAGAGCGTTCTGTTGGTTTACTGACATTTTCGTCAGGAATGTAGAAAATTTGATGGTATTGTTTTTTGTGCTTGTGAAAAGTTGTTACTGCTGTTTGAACACAGAGGGGCTCTAAGGTCCAATTCAGTTTAGTGATGCACTCATTTTCCTATAGATAGAGTCCTTATTAAAGTACCTAAACTCACGCTAAGAGTCCCTCTTTAAAAATTACAAAATGTGTACAGATTTCTGGCTATTAGGCACTGGTTTCTTGGAAAAAACGAGCAGAACCATTTATACAAGTACCGGTACATTGTTTTCAGGTTTACATTTATTGAAATGCATTGACATACTGGCACAGCTAATGTTCATTAAAATAAGCCAATGAGTATGCATCTGTTGTAAAGACATTCTACTGCACAGTATGCATATAGATTCATGTTTATGAACACTAAAAATGTTCATATATTTGATAAAAGATCTGAAATTGTCTTAGTAAATTGTGACATACTCTTTTTCGTTGTACTGTAACTGCACTCAAAATATTTCCAGAAAGAATGTAAAGAAAATTGTGTAGCCTAGCACATTCACTTATTTTTATTGTCTGTTTTGATTGGTGATACCTTATCCAAATATCATACTGTACAAGCCTTTATCCTGTAAGCACTTGAAAAGTGTTTTTCTTTAATAACAACATAACATTGTGTAGCCTAACATAACATTGTGTATACTATTCACATTATGAAAACTGATTATAGTACTTAATACTACAATTTTATAGCAATCCAGGAGGGGGGGGCGGCGCACACCCCCCTTTTTATAAAAACAAAAATGTTAAAGTGGTCAGTTAAGGCCTGAGATCGTACCACGGAGCATCTAGAATCCCAAATTTTCCGGGGCCCTTAAGCGGGCTTTGGACCCCATGCCGTTAGGTACATTTCACGCCCCCCCCCCCCCTTTGCATTTAGACCAAAACCAAATATTTTATACAAAAGTGACGTTTTCGTATTGGAGTTAATTTGAGAACATGTATACTTTTTCCACACAAAAAACCCCATTCACATCACTTTAAGTTCCAGAGACCAGGGGCCCATTTCACTAAAGTCCCCATTTGCGATCATCGCTATCGCACTTGCGATGAGATCGCAAACCGCAAATCCATCGCACTTGCGACGCCGATGATTTTGCGTTTCACTAAAGTCATCGCAGTTGCGATGATATTAAAAGGAAAATAAATGTTTTGTACGAGGCTAAATGTAGTGACCTTTGACATAGCCCGCCAAAAAATCGTCGGTCCTCGCATGGTGGACGTCTTAATGTCAAAATGTTAATGCCGCGGTTCGATTAAAAACGAAATGCAAAAATTGCATGTTTAAATGTAAATAATGTTCATGCTGGTGCATCAAAAATAACAACAGGTGGACTATATTAATGTTTAAGCATTCATTTAAAAAGGTTCACATGAAATCATATTCAACTTGTTTCATTTGTAGGCCTATTAATATAACATTTTGTAAATAATAATAATGTAACGTAGAGATTTATGAACATTTGACAAAACTGGTTAAATCATGTATAGATAACGTCAAAAGTGTTGTCACCGAAAATTGGTACATGATATTAAATTGGAAAGGCTGAATTCTTGATGCAATATCAATAGGCCTACATTAATTTTAGGCCAAAATGCTGGCTAAAATAATTGAACCCAATAGATGGAGATCTCCTTTTTACCGATTTTAAGCTCTCTCGTTAAGAGATTAAGGGTTTCCCGAGTCTCCCAGTAAAAGACTGGGAATGAAAATAACGTAATTTTACTCTTTAATTCACGGACAAACTACCGTCAAGACGTACACCAATAATAACATCTAGGCACAAAACGGCGCAATTTATCATAAATTTGCGATGATACTTTGCGGACACTAACGAGTCATCGCAAGTTGCTCATCGCTAATAATTGTTTTGCGATGAGTAAGTTCGTCGCAAAGATTTAGTGAAATCGTTATTCAAAATCCATCGCTAAGTTGCGATGGTTTTTGGATTTAGCGATCGGTTTCGGCGTTTGCGATGATCAAAACGCGTTAGTGAAATCGGCCCCTGATATCCAAGATAGCTGTGTATGGCCCTTCCCCTATTTGGGGTGTTTGTGTATATGTGCGTTTTTAATCTTTTTCGTGTTCATTTGGAAATACAGCAATAAAATTATTCTCATCTATACCAACATCCATCCATACACATTTCCTTTGAATATATTTAAGCTCTACAGCTACCATGTTACTGTACGTTTTCAAAACTGAAACAATGTTTGCTGGTAAGCTATAAGTATCCTTTCCCCTTATTAACTTAGCATCCATATCTGGTTTGATTTCCTCAATTATTGCACAATACTGAGGTTGTTTACAAAAACATTTTGTGGAACAAAAACCTGGATTGGTACACTGCCTAAGTAACTTAACATATACGCAAATTTGACCAAAGTGTTTACCCCCATCATCATCGCTGTACATAACAGTAAAGCTATTTCGTTTTTTTACAGCAGTGTAACTTCTGCTGTGATACACGCACCTTTTGATCGAAACCCTTTTAAAATACTTGAAACTGAAAACATGTCCAAACAACTGATACAGCAATGTTGATACTGTGTCTGAATTGAGTATAGAACACATATTATAAAGATTTCCTACAATGCAAGTGTCAGGATATATTTCTTCTCCAAGTTTAACTTGATTCTGTCTTGACATCATCTTGTTATAAAATTCATACTCTGGAGACCGAGTATGCAAACTTTCTGCTAAAATTGGAATTTGTTGACAAATAGAGATTGCTGTGAGTACTTGAATCTCTACTCCTCTGGACCCATGGAACATATTTGAAATTTGGCCATTAAAATCTTCAAAAGGAAAACATGAGTTACACCACAATGGTCCAAGATCACTAACTTTGTCACAGTAATGAAGAAGGCTATGCACATTTGAAGTATTGTACCTCTCTTCATATAAATTCCCTATCTTTAAACAAAATAATTTCAGAAGAGTTCTTGCCTTTTTTAAGTCAGATGCACTTATTGAGGTGGCAAGGAGTAAATACATAGCTTGTACAAGTAACAACAAATGATGATAGTACTCTTCAGGGAGCACATTCCAAAGGCATGGGGTTGCATAAAACAAAATGAAGGACCTATATTCTGAGGCTTTCCAAAACTTAATGTGTGTGCTTATTGCTCGTGGTGGCCTAGAAATAGAATTTGGAGGCATTATATTAACAAGTCGGCTGTCGACAATTTTAAGCTTTTTGTATATGCTAAACGGGGATGATCGAAACTTTGTTTCAAACCACAACTTAACCAACATTTTAACGACTCCTAACATTACACCATGCATGTAGTCTGCTGCAACACTTCGAATAACATCAAACCTATGTACAAATTGAAAACAACTGAAGCCCTTAACACCACTTACTGGTGTTTGCTTTTTGCATTCACCAGTAAGAAGTTTATTACTTACATCTTGTGCAAACTCTTTTGTTTGTTGATGGGTTCTAAAAACACCATGACCTGAAGTAGAAGCAATGTCATATGGATAAATGTGTGTGTGGCCCCTTTCGCTTGTTTTTGCTGACATCCCTGGCGTTAAGCAGAAAGGGCAACCCGAAAACCCATTAAATTGTACAAAATTCTGAAACAGGCAGCGGGCGGGAGAATCAAAAACTGCACTGATGACGATGGCCTTCACTGTTTTCTTTGAACCATCTGGAAGATCCACTTCAACACCTGCATTGAAGTACACACACATTCTTAAAAACATTTATAAAGAGGAATGTTGGGACAACTTCCACACAGCACAGTAATGAAATCAGCAGTCAATTTAACCATTCTATTTTGCATGAAACTGTTCGATCCTGAAAATGGTCATTTGATCAAAATAGCCATGTATTATATTTCAACAAAACAACATTCACATTGATAGTTTTTCCAGTTGAACAAGCTTTGCTTAATTGAACAGGTTGCTAAAAGAATTTAATGCCTGAATTCTGAATTTGAAAAACAATAGTAACTGGTTTGTCAAAACCACTCTTAATCGAATGCACAAAATTTAAATTCGCAGCTCATTTGCCAAAATTGATTGATAAAACCTTTTTTCTTTTTCAGGTGCTTTAGTTTTAAATAAGTTTGGGTCGATTCGGAAGGAAAACATTTTGAAGTTAGGTTAGGTCTGAGTTTAGATCGGTTTCATTTTAATTGTATGGGTCATTTTACATGTTTTACCAGGTTGGGAAACAGTGTGACTTTGTGGTAACATTTGTCTGACAGTGCATTAAAATGGTTTAAAAGTTAAAGTCTGAAAGCATTTGGCGTCAAATAAAAGAATGCTGTATACATGTATACAGTTAAAGCACAAATATTTTAAGTTAAGTTAATAGTTCAATAAATGTTGTATATCCAGGGTGACTGGTAAATCATAAGCTCCAAGTTAAGAAAATTGCCCATTTAAAGGTGTGTAAAGTACATGTTTAGCATAGCTCCCTCTATGGTTCATTTTTATGACAACTTACAACAGTTCTGGCAAGTTACAGTAAAATTGATTAAAGTATGGAGGAGTAATAGAGTCATGTTTGATAACCATCCACCCCTATTGCTAATAATACTCATGTATTGCACTTTTGTGCACATTGTAATGGGACTTTTGAAAAAATGCTCTCTGAAAGTGTTTATTGTATCTCACTTAACATCTGTACCAAATTTGATGCTTTTATGAAAAAGTGCACAATTTTATTGTATTATGACACATATCCACTGGACTACCAGTGCAATGTCCCGTATTGTAATCAGTCAATTTAAAATCTGCAGTGTATTGAGTTGATTTGACCTGGTTAATCTGACCCGTACACAAAGTCAGTATGCACATACCTTTTAAATAAAGGTCATTGAAGGTCCTGGCGAGTGGCAGCATGAATGTTTGGAAGTTGGGTTTATCTTGACCAAACCACATGCCCAACAAGATCCGATTAGACCGTGAAAACCTGTCAATTAAAGTAAAGACTCATGAGTTATGAATACCTTTGGGACAATCATCAATACTTTGCAGCCATGCAGCTGAATTGCCAAAAGAAAAAATAATACAAATACACCCTCTTTGAGTAAAATAAATGTTGATGAGGCCCCCTTTGGCAGCTGCATGATCTTATATCTGACAACAAAACACAGCCAGATTTCTTTATTGTTGATAAAGGATCCGAGGAAAACAGGAGAGCTTGGATAAAAACCCTTGTGAAACAGTAGAAAACAAACAACAAACTGAAAGAGGCAATTAAAAAGAGTAAATAGACTTGAATGTCAATAATAATTATTTAAACAAGATTACCGAAGTTTTGGGTGCAGCTCATTTATCACTAGGAACACTGGCCAGATCGAGTATTTGCTGCTTTTGAAGACCGATACTCCATCAGAATTTAGTTGAAATGAGATGTGAATTTCGTTGCTCTTGACTTTCTGGTTCTTGAAAAAACCATCAGCATTAAACTGTTCCTTATACCACTGCCCATCAAAGACATCTTCGATGTTGTCGGAAAAAGTCTTGCATCTTCTGTTGCGGTGCTGAAGATTCTCAAAAAATCCTGTTGCTGTGAAAAAAATTGTTAATATAATATTATGTACATTTATGTTTATTTTGTTTTGCAGTGCTATTAGGAGTGACACTGCTCTTTGGAGACCAACCTATCATTGAAAACCACATAGAACCAAAATCAAGATGTTAAAAAATATATACATGCCATCCACCCACTCCATTAAAAAATACATTATTAAATACCTTGAACAGTTAAAAGATTCTGACTGGTCAAAACCTAATCATGTGGGGGTGTAATATGTGATATAAAAAACCAGCTCTGGAAACTAGCGAACAAATGGCCCCTAAATCAACACACAATACATTTTATCCTCCAGTACACGCTAATCCTCGATCCTGATTAGTCAAACAGAAGGGGTATAATATACCAGCAAACCCTTATCCCAAGGTGCGTATTGCGTTTTCACATGCGTGGAACAAAATAATTACAAACTAATGTGGAGGATAAATTCTTTATCACGCGCGCACTCGTGAAATACAGAAAAATATACATGTGTAGCCTTCAGCCTCGTTGGGTATGGGACGCAGAAGCCCTATATTTTTCTGTATTCCACTCCCGCTTGTGTGATAAATAATACTGTGAACAAGTACAGTTTGCGCTTTGCTCTGTATCTTGTATTTGTGCATTTTAGTTTCAATGGTACTGCAGTCACTTGACATGGAAAACCTTATTGTTAACTGAAAAAGGGGAGTGTGAAATCACAAATACATGTTGGTAACCTACTTGCAAACAGCGTCTTCAATGTGGAGTTTAAAGGGTTGACTAAGAAGTATGATGGCCTCTCAATGATTTGCTTGGTGTTGCATGCTTTGCAAACACTGGGTATGTCCTGCTTGTTCTTCCCAAAATAGAGTTTGCAGCTACATGTACTTTCACTACAATAGTAGTGACACTCAAATGGGCTTTTGCAACTGAAAAAGAACTGTCGAAACATCTTCAGTGATGATTTGCAGATATTTCCACCTACGCAATGCAGTTCAATTAAAGTTAATAGATCCATCAATGCCTCTCCAGTAATACCATGCCTTATCACAAAGGCAATGATCAATAGCATACTTGTAGCAATTGTTATTCTTGCTCCACGATACAAAGGGTTGTCAGCTTCATCACTGGTTGCGTCCTTAGACCCTTTTAGTTTTACAGTAGAGTCATCAATGTCATCTTCCTCTATTTCCATATTGTCAAAGTTGTCTTGTTGGTCACCAAAGTAAACTTCCTCGACATTAACTTCATCATTGTTAGCATCTCCATCACTATCACTATCACACTCTGTTTGTGGCTCATCAGTTCTTTGCTCAAAGTTGAAACTGCCAGCATCTGATGACAGAGACTGACTTTGGAAAACAGGTTCCTCATCAGTGCTCATGTCGGCCATCATTTGCAGATCTTCCTCTTGCATTTCTGAGGATGTGCGTATGTCACGCTTCCAGTCCCTCTCTGTGGATCTTGGAATGGGTAGGCATGGTTGCGATAAATAAGAATCATACCAGCTTCTTTTCCTGGGTGTTTCTTTTGTGTCATCAGGTGCAGAACAAGGATATTTTTCAGCCATTTTAACCAGATTTAAAAAGTATAATTGCAGTGTAACTTGAGGATAGAGAAAATAATCAAAGGAGATCACCTGGAATGAAAATCAAAAAAACACTTATTAAGATTAAATGGGCCCTACATTCAAAATCAAAGTGAAACAAATAAGAAATTGAAAAAGACAAATCTTACAAATGAAGACCATGTGCTAATGTACATCATCTCTGTTTTTGTAATATTAATAGATTCTTTTACATGAAAGATATTTATATCAATGTTTTTCTTTCAGTTTTGTTTTGTTTTGGAGAATAGAAATGAATATATCAGGAAATTTACAACTAAACGTAGTTCGATAATATTTTGAGCCCAAAAAGTGAGACTGGGTCAAACTTTACAAACAAATTTGTTTTATTTATTTTTTTACATGTAATGTTGCCGAGTTTTCCTGACATTGTACTTGTTGATAAACGGTGATATTAAAGACGATAGTATTTGGTTAAAATTGTATTTGTAAAAAATTGGTAGGCCTAAATAAATAATAGGCGAGGCCTAGGGCCTATATAATGTTAGTAAATTAATCTAAAATGTGAAAAAATAACGTCATGGACACATTTTTGAATTTTTTGTTTTTTTCTGCATCTCAAACATACATAACATTGGTAAAAAGTAAAAATATTTTTATTTTGGCCCCTTGACCATGTCACATTTCGAGCGTGTCATGTAGTTTGTACGACTTGTGTTTACCATGTTTACTCTTGCACATTTTACGGCATGTGTAACTTAATGTGTACACAGTCTATCATTATGGGACACGAACATAAGTCGTGCCTCTCACCAGGTCCCCATACGATACACATGTACTAGTGTGTACGTAGGCCTAGGACTATAGGTCAAACCTTGTAGTTGTATAATCAGCGATCAGCACTTAGTATTACTATTATTAGGACAGTAGTCCTAGTCACCGTATCACTATCATCGATCGACTTCCATTCCATGACTTACCCGTACCCGTTTCGTTATTTCCGGTAATGTCCACGGCTCGGCGAGACCTTAACTAATGTTAGTAATGTTTATGAGCGTCGTCTTTCTCCGCCTTCGTTTTCCTTTTGTTGTGATTAAATTGTGCTCGAAATGTTGTTTTAAAAATTACTAGAGTATCGAATGTTTGGGAAGGGTGGTGGACACACTGCAGCCTGATCTAAGTATCAGTGGGCGCCGGCAGAAGGGGGTCTGGTCCCACGACCAAAAAATCGCTGACTATTCTCTGTGGGTACGTCCATTTTAAAAACAGGTGATACCGTTGGGTTTTTTTTCCGTTGAAATTATTTCTGTATTAGCACTGCAAACATCACAATATAGGTTTTATGAGTAATTCCAATTGGTTTTATATGAAAATGCGTAAAAACATTGGCGAACATTAGGCTCCGTACATCCTCATTGATAGTTTTTTCAGAGGTTTGTTTGAGAAAATGGTTCAGACCGCCGCAGTCATCAGGAGGAGGGGATCGAGCACGACAACTGTCATCACATTTATCACCCCGCGGGCACCCCCCGCCGGCAGAGTCCCTAGCTGCACGCCAATGCACACGCGTGGAACTGGCCATTACTGGCATGTCGCCAAGAAAAATCTTGGGCTCCCGCTATTTTTATTTTGTTGATTATATTTTGACAGTTCAAAAACGAAATGGATAATTACTTCAAAACACTTTTGGAGATAGAACAATTTATTTAAATTGTCAGTAAATTTGGTTAAACCATGATGAGTATTAAATCAGATTGCCAAAGAATTGCATTGTGTGATGCATCTTATTTACATGACGTCACTCACGACGATCTCCCGCTCAAATTTTTTTACAACGGTTTGACAATTATAATCCATGTAATCCATGCTCGTAAGTTGTATTAATTTGGATCATCGACCCTCGTTTGAGCTATTTTTATGCTAAATTTTCTTCTCTCTCCCTCCCGTTAGTCTTCTAAATACCACTACTTTATAGTAAACGACTGTACATATTACAATCTTTGATCTGCCAAAGAAATTGTAAACCAACAGTATTGACGTCTGTCGGATCAGACCGGACATAGCAACACGGTACCCCGGCCGGCGAGACTAGTTACACAATGGCCAGGCGAGTTAAACCCAACTTGCTCCTAGATGAAGGTACGTTTTGTCAATCATATTATTAAAAAACTATAATATGTAGGGCCTATATACCGTCACACAAGACGATGTTTAGGCCATGTAAAAAAATAATTGTTTAAAAGGAGAAACGTAGCCCTACTGGTACTGTACTAAGCTAAGTAAGGCCTAGCCTGTATCATCAGTGTAGGCAGTAGGGGCCTAGGCCTACTAAAATAAGCTAGGCCTATATGATAACGCGTTCGTACTGTGCATGTGTACCTACTTATTTTTTATAGTAATACTAATAGTAGGCTAATACTACTAAAGTCAAGACATCGAGACATCTCACTCTCAAGACAAGTTAGTCATGTTTAATGTTAGTTTAAACTTCACTGAACATGCTGAAACTCGGCAATTATTGTTTATGTGGCACATCGTCACCAGTTCACTTATTATACATAAAGATACAGTGGCTATAAAAAGTATTCTTTTAATTGCAGTGAGATGGGTTTTGGTAGAATTCGAAGATGGAATGATCAGTCATGTACTCAAGGGAGAAAGGGTTGAAATGATGACAGGAAGCACAGCCCAGGATAAAGAAACTGTTTTAGTGGGTGAAAGTTGTCTTGGACCGTGGCAAGGCCAACTATATGAGGGCACAGTTTTTGCAATATCGGGTAAGATAAATGCCAAATGGTTATAAATGCTGCATCAGACCGTCCTTGCTCTATCATGAAGTATGATCATTCATACCGCAACTTTGTCAAACCATCATAGAGCCAGAACAAACCCCTACTGGCCCTAGAATAGACTAATCCATTTTTTTGGTGAATGTTTGGTAAAACATGGAAAACTTATTAGGCCTATGTCGAAAAACTTACTTTTCTTCAAAAATTGTTTAAGTGAAAAATGTGGGAACCCCAAAAAATTCTCAAAACATGTTTGAATACCAGGGCGTAAAAATATTATCACTGGTGTCTTATACAAACCACCTCAAACTAATTCTACTGCTTTTGTCAATATTTTTGATAACTTCTTACATTCTATCAATAATGAAAACAAATCAATATATATTATGGGAGATTTCAACATAGACCTCCTATCCCACGAATCCGACCGTACTACTGGGGACTTTATGAATTGTCTTTTTAGTAATTATTATTTACCTTTAATTAACAAGCCAACCCGTATTACAGCTACTAGTGCTACCCTAATCGATAACATTATCTGTAATAATACCGAAAATATCATTCATAGTGGCATTTTATTTGCGGAGATCACTGATCATTTACCTATATTTCAAGTAACTAAACTAGGTATTATTCAGCAAACCCAGGCAAATGACAACCAATTTAGAAGGGAGATTAATGAACATAATAAAACTGCTTTTTCCAATTCTCTGTGTAATGTTAAATGGGATGATGTGCTGTCATATGACGATGCTGATACAGCTTTTAATGTATTTCACACTAAATACTCACACTTATATAATCAGCACTTCCCTTTAAAAAAAGTCAAAACTATACGTAAGTTAAAGTGCTGGATGACTACTGGTTTAATTAAATCTATAAATTATAAGCACAAACTTTATAAAAAGTACTTAAACAAACCGACATCCAATAATAAAATAAAATATTCTACATACCGTAACAAACTAACTGCCGTATTAAAGAAAAGAAAAGAAGATTTTTATAAAGAGAGGTTTGAAGAAGCTCAGCACAATATTAAAAAGACTTGGTCCATTATTAATTCGCTTGTAAAAAAACCAAAAAAAAACAGTAAAATTGTTGACTGCATAAATCACAATGGACAGGAAATAACCGAGCCAACGGAAATTGCAGACATGTTCAATAATTTCTTTACCAATATTGGCCCATCGTTGGACCGCACCATCCCACATGAAAATGTCACTTTTAATGATTATCTAAAGGGAGGTTATGACAACACACTTTTCTTTAATCCAACTAGTCCATTTTGAAATTTGCGAAATTGTTCAATCTTTTAAAAATGGAAAAAGTGCGGGATTTGATGACCTAAATCCAGATGTTTTGAAAGCTGTGGTCATGCACATTAGCATTCCACTAAGTCACATTTTAAATATTTCTTTGTCTAATGGTATTTTTCCGACACAACTAAAAATAGCTAAAATTACACCCATTTATAAAAATGGAGATGAGTGTGAACTTGGTAATTATAGACCTATATCAGTTTTATCCAGCTTCTCCAAAATACTAGAAAAACTAGCGTATACTAGAACTATGTCCTTTCTTAATAAATTTAATATACTGTACAATGGTCAATATGGATTTAGAAGCGGCCACTCCACTGACATGGCCATAATTGACATGGTTAATAAGATATCCAAGACTTTTGAGGCTGGTTGTTCCTCTATAGGTGTCTTTCTTGACTTGTCAAAGGCATTTGACACTGTAAATCATAACATTCTAATTGAAAAGCTAAAGTTCTATGGCATAAGGGGAATTCTGCTGGAGTGGTTTCGTAGCTATCTTTCGAACAGGAAACAGTTTACTAAAGTTGGTTCTTCACATTCTGCTACGAATCTCATTACCTGTGGAGTTCCCCAAGGCTCACTGCTTGGTCCACTTTTGTTTTCTGTATATATTAATGATATTTATAGCTCTTCAGATTTGTTAAATTTCATATTGTTTGCTGATGATACCAATATATTTTATGCGTGTGAAAAAAATAATGTATTAAATTCAATTCAAACAGTTAACAATGAACTAGGAAAAGTGTCCTTATGGCTTAGAGCAAATAGGCTCTCACTTAATCTTAAAAAATGTACTTGCATACTTTTTCACAAAAAGAAACATATCTCACTATCTCTGTCTGGTTGTGTTCAAATACAAATTGACGGAGTTCCTATTCAACAAGTGACTCATACCAAATTTCTTGGTGTTTATATAGACGAAAAACTCTCTTGGCAATTTCACATTAAACACATTGAGAATAAAATCGCAAAAAATATTGGTATCATATCTAGGCTTAAACATATTTTGCCTTGCTCTATCTTGCACATTTTATATTGTTCGCTAATTTTACCCTATCTCTCATATTGCAATATTATTTGGGCCAACACATACCACTCAAAACTTAATAGGTTAGTAAAACTTCAAAAGAAATCAATTCGCATTATCAACAAGGTTCCCTTCGGGGAGCACACCGCTCCACTATTTCAAAAGTTAAATTTACTTACCATTCTAAACATAAACAAGTATCAGCAAGATATTTTTATGTTTAAATTTATAAATAGATTACTTCCACCAACAGTCAATGCACTATTTAAAGTTAACCGTTTAGTCCATTCCCACAATACACGGTCTTCTTCTAAGATCCACATTCCGCACGCACAGTCAACTATGTTTCAGCATACCTTGTCCTAAACCTGTGAAAATTTGAGCTCAATTGGTCATCGAGGTCACGAGAAATTAGTGAAAAAAGACCTTATGTGTTTTCTGTTTTTCAAACATCGAGTTTATTATCGCGCGCGATTAAAACTATTGTTTAACTCATTTCTCAGAAACGATAGCATTTTAGGCAGAAATATTTTAAGGAACCCTTTCTACCATTTCTTACTTTAAATCATGTAAGTTAAATGTGTGAATCTGTGAACATTTGTGTTTTTCGATCTTACCAATAGTGTACAGGGCCTTTAAAGCTAGATGGATGAATTGATGACGTCATCATATTTTTTTTAAAACAAATTTTTGAAATTTTGACCAATTATTACATATCTTCAGTACAAAGCAAGCTATAGTCAAATTTTATTTTGCATGAGACTTGTAAGGTCCTACAAGGATATAATAATGTGGAGTGACGTTTTCACGACTTCATCAATTTTCATGTTATGTCACCACCAAGGTAGTGCTTTATGTGCAGAACTTCTTTGAAAAAAAGAGGTCTGCTAACTCGAACGTATACTACACCAAACACCTTGTTTTTGTTTCAACAAAAATTTACCTCCAGTTTAATTATTTATTTATGCCTTATATTTATGCCTTTTTATTTATTTATTTATTTTTTTATCAAATGATACAACCTGGGAAGCCGCAGCCAGATAATGAATTCACCACAAGGGAATTTGACTGGGTTAATTTTAAATGATTTTGGGTTGAACAAAGAAAATTATACTATTAGTGGTCCTCACCCCCTAGTTACAGGCCTGGTGAAGGAAAATCCACAAGAAAAGGGTGTGTGTGTGTGGGAGGGGGGACGGAAAGGAGGCAGGATATGAGAAAAAAGGAGACAGTTTGCCTAGGCACTTTCCTTCCCATTAATCTTTAAAGAATTAGCGAGTGTTCCGGCGAGAGACATAGAAAGAAAAATGATAAGAAAAGCAGTGAAAACCATCCTATGGATGTTGTTTTCCATGGGAGACAATAGTCTCCCTCGAAAAGTGAAAAGGCGATGGTTAAACATACGGTTTTTTTTATGTTTGCATGCATCCTCACAGAAAAGGGGGTTATAAGGGGTAAAGGGGAATGTTTTAACTGAACCAAAAAAAACATTTCTCCTTTTTTTATATTTAAAAAAAAAAATATTTTACCTTAAGCCTTATGAAACTTGTTGTTGTTGCAATAACAGTGCTATAGGTGTTATAGGTCAAAAGAATAAGAAAAAAAATTGTCAGAACTTTCCTTAATTTTGTTGACAATAATTGGAGCAACTCATCATTCCATCCTTGTTGTTCAATGACTGTACATTTTTTTTAACTAAGCTCTTTATTCTTGGCACAAAACTTTGATGGCTAACCATTCAGTGATTTTGAAAAGACACGATAGTCTAGTTTTGGAGTACATTTGTAGGCCTACAGTTTTAAATATATATATAATATTTTTTACGCTGCACACACCAACGAGAGGAATCGATATGGCGCGCTGCCCATGGTCAATTCCGTGTCTCAGCCGCGCAATTTGATTTTTGTGTGTCGGCAGACTCCAGTTCGCACATTGTGCGCGCGCATTCTCACAGATTGCGCCCAACAACATTTTTAGCAAACTTTGCATGTTTGGGAGAACTTTTAGTATAGTGTTTAATATGTATGGTGGACCTGAAGGGACATCGCATACGTGTGCGCACACGTATGCAATGTCGTGAAACAATTCGCGAATATGTGCGCACACGTATGCAATGTCGTGAAACAATTCGCGAATATGTGCGCACACGTATGCAATGTCGTGAAACAATTCGCGAATATGTGCGCACACGAGTGCGAATATATTTGCAATGTCGTGAACGTTTATTGCATACCAAGTTGCATACCTTTGGGATGATGTCATAGTTGCAGACAATTTGTTAGAGACCTAGGGAGTACGTGGCGCTACAGTCAGGCTCCTGTAAGCATGGCTATACAATAATGTGTACCCAAGAACTTGGCACCAGGCCAAGTTTCGCCAACATGTACTACAGCATAAGCTATCTACCTGCAGCCTACTAATAATTGTACTTGTGCTATTACAATCAAGGTCGAAGAGTACGCACGCGCAAGGGTATTTTACGGTCAAACACGCCCATTTTATGTTAATAGCCCACGTTCGTCCTGGGGAAAAAAGAAATACGCCACCCGCTTCGCTTGCCTCACAACAATGACTACCGCTGCAATGACTACCGCTAATCTCACTGTGGGCAAGAAACCCCCCAGATCATTAGACATTTTATTCAAAGGTATGCAACTTGGTATGCAATAAACGTTCACGACATTGCAAATATATTTGCAGACGTGTGCGCACATATTCGCGAATTGTTTCACGACGTTGCATACCGTGTGCGCACACATTCGCGATTTGTTTCACGACATTGCATACGTGTGCGCACACAATCGCGATTTGTTTCACGACATTACGTACGTGTGCGCACATATTCGCGAATTGTTTCACGACATTGCATACGTGTGCGCATATATTCGCGAATTGTTTCACGACATTGCATACGTATGCGCACACGTTTGCGATATGCGATGTCCCTTCAGGGCCACCATAAATATGTCTACGACTCACAAAATATACCTTCAAAAAGTAGACCAACGGGGGTCGGAACGAAAATCATTTTTCAGGCATCTTTTCAGTTACACTGTACGGCCTATAGTAAACTGATTAAATGTTTTCATGGGATTTGTAATAATAGGCACACTATGATCAACAGAGTCCAATAGAGTGTTGTTAGAAGTTGTTAGATTGAGGAAAGAGTAAATCGCTTATTGTTGAAACATTGCGGGGATGTAAAAAAGCCAAAGGTACAGTTCTTTTCTATTGAATACTGCACAATGTAGGTCTACTTATTAGACCTACTTGTAATAGAAATGTTGAGATCCAATGTTTATTGGGGGTTTTGGCCTGGTAGCCGAAACGCCTATTGTTTTCGTCAAGATTTTATTTTTTTCATTATTATTATTATTATTATTATTATTATTATTGAAATAAGATTTGTAAGTGCAAAAACAGGGTACCTGGTACCCCATCAACTAGAATCTATTGTCAAAAGTAGCATAGGACATTTTTGTATCAAGCCATAGGCTAGGTTTCTTAAAAACTGAAATTTTTGCCCGCGGAATGACTTTTCGTCATTTTTGATACCCCTAGTGCTTAAGTGAAATGTTCGATTGCTTTTGTTTTACATTTTGGTTATAAACTAGGCGTCATGAACACTAACCAAATTTTAGAAACCTACTCCTTAAATTTCTGAGATAGGAGCCCCCTAAAACAGTAAAAGTTAAAGCTCCGCCCCTTCAAATTTCCTTTTTGTGTTTTGGGCATTTTTAGAGGCCTATATTTACTAATTGAGATAAGATTAACTACAAATTAATATACAGGGCACCTGGTACCCATCAACTAGAATCTACTGTCAAAAGTAGCATGGGACATTTTTATACCAAGGAAGAGGTGTAAAAACTTACAATTTAGGCTGCAGAATGATTTTTCTTCATTTTTGATACCCCTATAGTGACTATTAAAGTGAAATGTCTGATTGCTTTTGTATAAACTTTGGTTATAAACTAGGTGTATAATGTGTGTAACCTGATATAAGAATAGATGCACCTAACCAAAACACAACCATTGTTACCAGCATTCCCAGCCTTGTAGGATTAGTTAAAATTAGCAGCAGAAGTGTTAGTTATAGCCTGGCATGAGACAACTCCTTTGTTAGGTGTAAACCCCAGTCAAGCAGCACTCCTTTTGTCTGTCACCAGAGGTTAGGCTTCAAAAGAATGTCTTTAATACCAATGTTGACCCTAATCACAACCAAAAGGAAAATATTCTGAGACCCCTGGCAAGTTGACATTTTGAGGCCCAAAAATAGGGTAAAAATACCAATTTTGCATTTTCTAAAAACATGATCTAGTGCAAGTTCTAAAAATAGCATAAGGCTGAACTTTATTGCAATAATTTTTTCTCTCCAGTAAAGCCAAGGATGATACTTTGTAGTGATATAAAAGGTTTGATGAAATAATTTTGCATTTTGGTGGGGTGGAGTTATAAATATCAGCTAAAGAACAGATTTTCAGACCCCCAAAATGCCCAAAACACAAAATGAGCTGTTTCCATGCCAACCGGCTATATAATAATTTGAAAAGTCAATATTGTTTACTTGCACCCCAAGGCCCTTCCACCCACAAAGTATAAAAAAAATTTGATTTTTTGACCATGGACACAATAATGTCAAGTATTTACGTGAAATGACTCTTAAGTGTCCCCAGATACATGTAAGGTGCCGATAAATAATTGGTCCCTTTTTTATTTGTGAAGCCACTGCCCCAGCCTGCTTGAGTAGAACTCATGCATATTCGTCTGACATAAATGCAGCTATGTGAATTGACCCAAAGATAATGAGCTCATTAAAGTAGTGTGAGACTATTGATATTGATGAGGGTTAGTTAAAGAGGGCTTAATTCCCTTACAGCAAGGCAGATACTGCCCATCTTAACAGGTACATGTAACTCCGCTAAAATTCCCGGCTAGACCCCATGGCAGTCATTACAGCTGGGCAGACTCTGGGGGGGGGGGGGGGGGGGGGAAGGGATCATACTGCCAATCTCAAAAGAGGCAACACCACAATAGTTTTAGTGTTTCTTCTTAAGGCAGTCCCCTTGCTCCCTGCTAGCCCCCATGCCAGTCATAATGGGCAGACTCTGGGGTAGAAAGGGATCATACTGCCCATCTTAAGAGGCAACACGACTAAAGTGTTAATTTTATCTTCTTCAGGCAGTGCTCCCTTGCGTCCGGCTAGCCCTATAATGGCAGTCATTTCAGAGTCAACAGGCTTGGGTGTGTTTTTTCTCCAAAAAAATCCCAACACCTTTTTATACAAATCTTTTCAGATAAACTAATTTGTTGCTGCTTCAGTGTTTTGTTTTCAGTTGTTTTTTGATTGATTGAAAGTATTGTAAATCTGAAGGTAAAGCAAGTTATCTGAAGCTAAATGTATTATGGTGGGTAATGTTCTAAAACACTAAACGTTTCAAGTTGTGTGATTTGTTTGTTTTTAATTCAGACTTAGTTTCTCCAAAGACATAAACCTATCAACCATTGATGTCCAAGACCAGCCGTAGATGTAGGAGCTACACTTTCCAGTAAAAGGTAAATTCCCAACTCCTTTTTATAAAATTTATTTACCTTTGATTCCAAATGGAGCTCTGTAATAATTGTGCATCTACTGTTGGTCTGATTTCAACCAGTGTTGTATGACTCGAGTCCAGGACTCGGACTCGAGTCCGTCTCGAGTCACAATTTCGGTGACTCGGACTTGACTCGAGTCACGTCTGCAAAAGACTCGGACTCGGACTCGGACTCGACTATCATGACTCGGACTTGTCCCCGAGGACTCGTGACTCGAGTCACGTATTTTTTACAAACAATACCTTTTTTAAATATTAAAAACAATTCCGACGATCCGATCGTCATTCCTGGAGTGCACATGTCATAGAGTTAACGTCTAGCACAATAAATAAGTACTGTCGTATGGTGTTGCAAGTATCGTGATTATTGTGTAGATGGCCATCTAAGTACAGCGCGTGTATGTTCGATTCGTATATGTTCAGTACGCATATTAACACTGGGATGCACGACACCAGCAGTATTATGCTGGTATTCTGTCAACGTTAACATCATAGCCACTGCTTGTGCTTGATGCCAGGGAAATGGCATGTCTGCTATCTGTAAAACACAGCCTGCATATTGCACTGTGATGGCTGTGTGTTGTTTGCACCAGTTTCTACACATGGTCGACACACACACACGACATCAAGTTTGGTCACGTCACTAGTAAAAAGTAGAAACACATTTTTTTAATCATGGCATCTGCCGTTCCGCCCCGTATTGTTTTATTTTGGTTATACCAACTTTAACAAAAAACTTTAACAGAACTTTGTTTAAAATAAATGTGTTTTATTTTGTCATTTCCAATTCTTATTTTACGACATTTGGTTTGCAATCAATATTTAAACAAGTGACTCGTGACTCGGACTCGGACTCGAACCAACTGACTCGTGACTCGGACTCGGACCAAGTGACTCGGGACTCGGACTCGGACTCGACCCAAGTGACTTGAGACTCGGACTCGGACTCGACACAGGTGACTCGACTACAACACTGATTTCAACAGAAGTTACTATTTTCCCCTTTTTCAGCTTTCACAAGGTGCATCAACCAATGTATTACTCTCTAAAGTGATGATTGATTGGCAGACATTTTTTTACTATGGTTTAACCTATCCCTATTTATTGCAGTCTCCTTATCAGGAGATGGAGAGGTCATTAAGCTAAACAATATCTTCCCTGAAAAGATAACAGAAAGAAGACAACAAATGGTAGTAGCTTCTTTACTTATTAAACAATCAAGAAAAAACCCCACAAAAAACAATGACTTATTACATTGTGAACATACTGATACCATCCATGCAAGGGATTTTGCACATTCAATTGTTGACTTGCATGAAATTTCTCACTTGACCTTTCAGAGCCAGAGATGTAACTGATAGTTCTCCAAAATCAAGTGCAGAGAGAATCACACCCACTGACATCTTGAAGGTAATGGAGCAACGCATATGTAAGCATCATTATCATCAAGATATCTTAGCTGTTCCTCGAGCAGCCGTAAATGAACAACCAAGCAATTTGTTTTCTCCAACTTTGAGGTATTGTAGGTGTGTTTCAGTTTCGTCTTGTAAATAAGTTCACCATTGCAAGCAAGCGAGCTATTTAGTTGGAGATCTTAGAGCCTTGGTGGTGCCTCGATCCGATATGTTGTGCCTCGATTTTGATATGTAATTGTGCCTCGATTTTGATATGTTGTGCCTTGTTTCGAGATTCGGAATAAATGGTGGTATAATTAAAGGGACCTGGACACTTGCACATGGCATGTGGGGTCCTACTCCTGGCCAGGGTGACAGCTGGTGGTTGATCTTAAAGATGTTATCAGGCTCCTCATCGGTGTTGTATAGTTCTGGTGTGATCACAAATGGTTGACCGAACAGGAGTAGTCCCTAGTCTTTGGCTGTTGGGGCTAGTGGACCGCGTTAGTACAGTAGGAGATTGCCTCAGGGACTGGTTCGCCAAGCTTGGGGTGGCGGACCGGACCCTTCCCAACAGGGAGGTGCAATGGCCCTGGCGATCGGGAATGCGTGTTTGGGCTGGTATTCCTGGAACCTGCACGTGGTGGCCCTGCTTTGACTAAGCTCACCAGGATGATATCGGCTGAAAAAGCTGACTGAATTAAAATGTGTGCGATGA
The DNA here is from genome assembly GCA_037783415.1 of Leptasterias polaris. Taxonomy (NCBI): domain Eukaryota; kingdom Metazoa; phylum Echinodermata; class Asteroidea; order Forcipulatida; family Asteriidae; genus Leptasterias; species Leptasterias polaris. Next base: position 407,843 of record JAZGTN010000020.1, read on the forward strand.
TGTACTTATATATAATGGTGTACTTATATAATATTTTAGATTTTTAAATATAAGCTTATGAATGTATGCTCTGCATTGAGATGTTAAACTTCATCAGTGTTGTATACAGTAAATTCGACTGGGTGGTTTGGCTTCCAAATAAGTATTCACTGGTTAAAATATTTGTTATTAAACACAATCGCGTTTAAGTACAGAAACAAGGCTGCTGCTGATTGGAGCGTGAGTCGTGCGAACATTAAATTGAAAATTTTGCTGCAAGTATCAAAGTTTTCGATTCGTCACATTGGGGCCTATATAGGTCCGGTTTGTTTACAAGACCTATAAAAATGAACTGGAACTTGTTATTGTTCTTTCTTCTTCATAATTCAGAGAGAAAATTTTACAAGTAACAATAGTATAATATATACATGAACCAATTATATATTTTAATATATATATAAAATTAGTAGGGTAGATGGCCTTAGCTTTCGTTCCAAACTGGACCACATCACCAGTAGCATGTTGAAATTTTAATTAGAAGACAATTATTACAATTTATAAGTCACAAATTTATGATAAAATATGATAAAATGTTGCAATTGCACAAAATACATGCATTTACACATCTATACAGATAGTTTACTTATAAAAAATAATCACAATTTAAACTAACTAACAAAATTTAATGTATGTTATGTCTGTCCATATAAAAATGAATGTGTCACAATGTTCTTGAATTTGACAACAAAATATATGATAACGAGAATGTAGTGTCTCCTACTAACATTCCATAACTTTCAATTTAAAATTCATCAATGCTATTTAAATGTATTTGGCAATGATTAATTTAATTATTCATTTATCTTTCATATAAACAAATGCTAAATCTTAAATAAGTTCTTTATTTTAAAATGTTACATTTAACACATTTTTTCATTCATACTGTTAAAATAGATCAATTGATAAATATTTCTAGGACAAAATTAAATATTTTTAATCTTTGAAATCAACATTAATCTAACTTCAGCAAGTTTATGTTTTATAATACTAACTACAATGAATTAAGAACTACCTTAGACATAACAATGTTAAAAACTAAACAAATTTAAGTTGGCCTGATTTCAAGACAGAAGACTCATGACCTTTGACAGGCATCTTTTTCACTTAAGTGTGCCTAAACAAACCATGGTCTTCATTCTGATACTGAATCGAAAGGAGATTTTAAACCAGAAATAAAGGTCAACATTGGGTCATGGAAACCTTGACTAACAATTAATGCTCAAAGGGTTTATAACTGAAAAGAAATTGAAAATCGGACGTGTGTAGTTGAGATATGGTCCAACTTCCGGTTGACCTAGAAGTAAAGGTCAACATGGGGTCACGGTCACCAAAGGCTCGTCTCCAATGCCCAAGTAGTCTCTAACTGAAAACAGTTTGAAAATCGGTTGTTTAGTTCTTGGATAGTCTCACTTCCGGTTGACCCGGAAATAAAGGTCAACATTGGGTCACAGTTACCCAAGGCTAATTTCCCATGCCCAAGAAGTATTTAACTAAAAAAAGTTTGAAAATCGGTTGTGTAGTTCTTGAGATCATGGTCCCACTTCCGGTTGACCCATAGAAAGGTCAACATAGCGGGTCACGGTTACTAAAAGCTATCTCAAATGCCTAAAAATTCTATAACTGAAAAAAGTTTGGAAATCGGATGTACACTTCTTGAGTTATGATAGATGCAAGATTGGCTAATTAAATAGTCACGCCACTGTCACGTGATTAAATAATTACGAATTTTAATCTATAACATCTGAAAGTTAATTCAATGTGGGGCCGAACATGTTAGTATATTTCATACAGAACTACCAATCAAAGTAATTAAAATCTTGACAGTGACTGGACCTATACAAAAAAGCACGGCATTGTAGCCATGGTGCCAGGATTTACCACCCAACGGTGCTAAACGTTTATACTCTGTACACACACAAAAAACACGCCTACAAATATGACGTCATGATGACGTCGGGTAAAGTTAGAAAAGTTTTAGGATCAGACGTATACTTTTTGAGATATGATAGATACAAGATTGGCTAATTAAATATTCACACCGCTGTTAAGTGGCTAACTAATTAAGAATTTAAAAAAAAATTACATTTGTTCTAAGCTTCAATTTGATGTAATAATCTAACTCTTTCGTATTACACTCTAGGATATTAGGCTTAAACAAAAAAACGTGTGCAAATGCTATGGGATTTAGGTGGAAACAAAGAATAAGAAAATCTCAACGAAAACAATAGCTGTTCAAAACAGCTAATAACAACGATAAGTTATAGGCTCACATCTAATGTCATTTTTATGTAGGATAGAAGTCTTTTTATGGTAACATTTATTGGGGTGCGATCACTAACAAGAATATTGTGTACACTGTTATAAAATAGGTCGGGAGTGCGAGTCGGGTGGACATAAAGTCATTGGCTGGGCATTGATTATATTTGCACCAACATCAAAAAGTTAATTTTTTATAGAAGGACTAAACACCCAATAAAATGCTCTGGAATTTGTTATTACTTTATTTCATCATAAGTAACAGAAAATTGACATAATTGCCAAGTTTTGACATAAGACATAGGGTGTTACAAAAAATTACAGAAGTGGGTGATCACACAAGGAATAAAACATCAACAATTAGTTTTAATGGTTTGTTTTACAAATTAAGTTATAATGATTGATTTTTCAACATTGAAATAAATCTCACCACTTGCCTCTGAAAAGAAATTAAATACTTTTTATGGTTAAAATTAAAAAAGATTGGTAACCACATTACAAAGTAGCATACTGGTATTCAATCAGTAGAGAAAATTAACGGGCGCTGCAGAGATTGAACGTTGATGTACATCTATTAAGCCGAGCAAAAAAAGCAGCCTCACATCTGTAAGGTACTGTAATACATGAACTGTGAAAAGTAACACACAACAAAATTTATGTGATTAAATGCCAGGAATATTAAATCAGTGTGTTTAATAATGGACATAATGATCCCACATTTGACTTGGGGATAAAGAAGTAAAATTAAGTAATCTTTGAGTTTGATATTTTAAAACTAGTTTTATAGCATAAAAGACTTATTAATGGTTCACAAGAATGAATAAAAGGCGGCTAGATAGTGGAGTGCCCTCTAGCAGTGACCAAGGGAAATTAAAAAATATATGTTAAAGGCACTGGACACATTTGGTACTCAAATTATACAAACTTACTTGGTAACGAGCAATGGAGAGCTGTTGATAGTATAAAGCGTAATGTAAGCGCATTGTGAAATGCGCTATATAAGAACTAATTATTATTATTGATTTTGGGTTGAACAAGGAAAAATTGACTAGAGCGGGATTTGAACCAACGACCTCCGGATTGACGTGCTGGCGCTCTACCAACTGAGCTATCTAGCCCTATGTTGGCGGTCTCCCTATTTTGTCAATATCCTTGTTCGGTGGGTGCCAGATGTTGGCGGTCTCCCTATTTTGTCAATATCCTTGTTTGGTGGGTGCCAGTAGACTTAAAATTTACCCAGTCAGTTTCCCTTGTGGTTTGTTATTTGATATCTATTATTATTAAAACATTGTGAGAAACAACTCCCTCTGAAGTAAGATAGTTTTTGAGAAAAAGGTAATTTGTCACTCAAATAATAAGACTTCAGTGAAGCCTTTTATTATAGGCATCTGAAAGCACACAAATTTGTGCAACAAGGGTGTTTTTTCTTTCATTATTCTCTTGCAACTTCGATGACCAATTGAGTCCAAATTTTCACAGATTTGTTATTTTATGCATATGTTGGGATACACCAAGTGAGAATACTGGTCTTTGACAATTACCAAAGGTGTCCAGTGCCTTTAAGCTTTTAGTATTGAAAAAAATACAGTATATTTCAAACTCTGGGGGGGGGGGGGGGCAACTTTAGAAGAGATAGCAATATTTTATAGGGAATAATGACTGGTTTTATAAGCAGCATTTAAAAGTAGAATTAGTGTATTTTGTTTATTTTGAGAAGATGCAGATTTTATTTTTAATTAAAAACTTGATACATTTGATAAGGAAGATAAGTAACTCATGTTATGCAATTTAATTAGTACTTAGAATAAATTACCAATAGACCTTATGCATTGATGTCGTGGAGGTAAATTGAGGATGAAACAAGGATGGGATGAGGATGAAATGCGCGGCGCAGAGAATGTGCAACCTGCTGCTTATGACCTATAGTTGAGGGCGCTCTACTCAAATGACACCATGTGCAAAGGTCTATAACTCTGTTAAATATTTAGATTTATTTAAAAATTTTTGATGTTAAACTTTTTCCTAAGAGTTGTAGTCTTTACGTTAACTTGCAAAACACATTTGGTACAAATATGTTTAATTTTTGTTAAATTTTATAATGGTAAGAATAAAGTACTTTAAAACGGACATTAACAAACACTTCATTTTCTTTTTCCTCTCCTAGCTCATGCAAAGGTCATAGGGTGCATATCATTATTTTTTATTTGACTTATCCATCCTAAGGAAGCTCCTGGAATTCTGGAGCTGTAAGCTCGGGGGTTCAAATCCCAGTGGTACCCTTTTTTACCAGTAAAAAATAACTTTTCTTATATCCTTAAAAAATGGGTAGGGCTTGATCCTGGTACCTTCAGCTCAGTAAGCACTCTCTCTTTATACCGCTCTGCTACTGAGTTAAGATTTTTGACCCAATAAATATTAGAATGGCCTGACTTAAACAAATTTTCAGAAAAGTTTCTCCCTGGCTGAACCCTTGGATTTTTGGCTGATCTGAGGGCTGAATAAGGGCCTTGGAGCTGAGAATATGGGGGGTAAAATTATTATTAAAGTGCTGAGTGGCCAGGGAGATTGCTGGTTTTGATGGGGGCTGGGGTGATGGCAGGAGTGATCAGCTTGACTGGATGGGTTGGGGCCTTAGTGATAGTAAAGGTTGATGGGCTGGACTAGTTTGGATGGGGGCTGGGGTGATGGCAAGAGTGATCGGCTGGACTGGATGGGGTGGGGGCTTGGGGTGATGGTAAGGGGGTTTGATGGGCTGGACTGGTTTGGATAGGGGCTTGGGGTGATGGCAGGGTTAGGGGGACTGGATGGGATGGGGGCTTGGGGGTGATGGAAAGGGTTGATGGACTGGACTAGTTTTGATGGGGGCTTGGGGTGATGGTGATGGTAAGGGATGATGGGCTGGACTGGTTTTGATGGGGGCTTGGGGTGATGGCAGGAGTGATCAGCTGGACTAGATGGGGTGGGGGTCTTGGGGTGATGGTAAATTAAGGGATGATGGGCTGGACTGGTTTTAATGGGGGCTTGTGGTGATAGCAGGAGTGATCAGCTGGACTAGATGGGGTGGGGGTCTTGGGGTGATGGTAAAGGTTGATGGCCTGGACTGGTTTTGATGGGGGCTGGGGTGATCAGCTTGTATGACTGGATGCTATGGGTTGGGGGCTTAGTGATAGTAAAAGTTGATGGGCTGGACTAGTTTGGATGGGGGCTGGGGTGATAGCAAGAGTGATCGGCTGGACTGGATGGGATGGGGGCTTGGGGTGATGGTATTATGGCTGATGGGATGGACTGGTTTTGATGGGGGCTTGGGGTGATGGCAGGAGTGATCGGCTGGACTGGATGGAATGGGGGGCTTGTGATAGCAAGGGTTGGTGGACTGGACTAGTTTTGATGGGGGCTTGGGGTGATGGCAGGAGTGATCGGCTGGACTGGATGGGGTGGGGGCTTGGGGTGATGGTAAGGGGGTTTGATGGGCTGGACTGGTTTGGATAGGGGCTGGGGTGATGGCAGGGTTATAGGGGGACTGGATGGGATGGGGGCTTGGGGGTGATGGCAAGGGTTGATGGACTGGACTAGTTTTGATGGGGGCTTGGGGTGATGGTGATGGTAAGGGATGATGGGCTGGACTTGTTTTGATGGGGGCTTGGGGTGATGGCAGGAGTGATCGGCTGGACTGGATGGGATGGGGGCTTGGGGGTGATGGCAAGGGTTGATGGACTGGACTAGTTTTGATGGGGGCTTGGGGGTGATGGTGATGGTAATTAAGGGATGATGGGCTGGACTGGTTTTGATGGGGGCTTGGGGTGATGGCAGGAGTGATCAGCTGGACTAGATGGGGTGGGGGTCTTGGGGTGATGGTAATTAAGGTTGATGACCTGGACTGGTTTTGATGGGGGCTGGGGTGATGGCAGGAGTGATCAGCTTGACTGGATGGGTTGGGGGCTTAGTGATAGTAAAGGTTGATGGGCTGGACTAGTTTGGATGGGGGCTGGGGTGATGGCAAGCGAGTGATCGGCTGGACTGGATGGGATGGGGGCTTGGGGGTGATGGCGAGGGTTGATGCATGGACTGGACTAGTTTTGATGGGGGCTTGGGGTGATGGTGATGGTAAGGGATGATGGGCTGGACTGGTTTTGATGGGGGATTGGGGTGATGGCAGGAGTGATCAGCTGGACTGGATGGGGTGGGGGCTTGGGGTGATGGTAAGGGTTGATGGGCTGGACTGGTTTGGATAGGGGCTTGGGGTGATGGCAGGAGTGATCGGCTGGACTGGATGGGATGGGGGCTTGGGGGTGATGGCAAGGGTTGATGCATGGACTGGACTAGTTTTGATGGGGGCTTGGGGTGATGGTGATGGTAAGGGATGATGGGCTGGACTGGTTTTGATGGGGGATTGGGGGTGATGGCAGGAGTGATCAGCTGGACTGGATGGGGTGGGGGCTTGGGGTGATGGCAAGGGTTGATGGACTGGTTTGGATAGGGGCTTGGGGGTGATGGCAGGAGTGATCGGCTGGACTGGATGGGATGGGGGCTTGGGGGTGATAGCAAGGGTTGATGGACTGGACTAGTTTTGATGGGGGCTTGGGGTGATGGTGATGGTAAGGGATGATGGGCTGGAATGGTTTTGATGGGGGCTTGGGGGTGATGGCAAGAGTGATCGGCTGGACTGGATGGGGTGGGGGCTTGGGGTGATGGTAAGGGGGTTTGATGGGCTGGACTGGTTTGGATAGGGGCTTGGGGTGATGGCAGGGTTAGGGGGACTGGATGGGATGGGGGCTTGGGGGTGATGGCAAGGGTTGATGGACTGGACTAGTTTTGATGGGGGCTTGGGGTGATGGTGATGGTAAGGGATGATGGGCTGGACTGGTTTTGATGGGGGCTTGGGGTGATGGCAGGAGTGATCGGCTGGACTGGATGGGGTGGGGGCTTGGGGTGATGGTAAGGGTTGATGGGCTGGACTGGTTTGAATAGGGGCTTGGGGTGATGGCAGGAGTGATCGGTTGGACTGGATGGGATGGGGGCTTGGGCGTGATGGTAAGGGATGATGGGCTGGGGGCTTGGGAAGGGATGATGGGCTGGACTGGTTTTGATGGGGGCTTGGGGTGATGGCAGGAGTTATCAGCTGGACTGGATGGGGTGGGGGCTTGGGGTGATGGTAAGGGTTGATGGGCTGGACTGGTTTGGATAGGGGCTTAATTGGGGGTGATGGCAGGAGTGATCGGCTGGACTGGATGAGATGGGGGCTCGGGGGTGATGGTAAGTGTTGTGATAATACTTGCATAGGACTGGTACAAGTCTACACTTCATGTTTATTCATATGTAACCCAGGACATACAATAGCTATATATGTGTCCTGGGTTACATATGAATAAACATGAAGTGTAGACTTGTACCAGCCCTATGTAAGTATTATCACAACATCTTCCCTCTTGAGATTGAACTTTCTAACAAGGGCAACAAACTTTTCAAACAACTGATATGGCAAGGTCAACTTAAACCAAACACTTATTTTTGGCTCATGCATATATCCAGAGTTTAAATGATGACGCATATATGTTTAACACGATAACATAATAGACCTTATGCATATGACGTCATTTGAGTAGGGCGCCCTCGCCTAGAGGTCAAAAGGAAGATGTTCATTGGCCAGTCCTGTGCGCCGCGCGTACACATCGGCGCGTTTCCATTGTTTCGTCATCAGTTTACCTCTAAGATGGCGGCTTGGTGACGTCAATGCATAAGGTCTATAGTAACACAACATTATGCTTAAATGTCAACAGAGTTAAAGTGTCTCAATCAAACGCTTTGGGCGTCTGATGGTGCGCGAGGATCTCCTAAAAATCTGTTCATGCGGTGACCCAACAGGAGTGGCAATATCCTGTTGTGTCTCAGTTTGTTCAGGATGTTCCTTGGCAAGAAGTGTCAGTTCCTCCTCCAGCAGTTTAGGATCAACAAATGTCTGCTTATAGGAACAGTGTCCTTTCGCACCTCTGTTGCGACGTAGGATCCCACCACCTTCAGCCTCGATTTCATCATAGAATCGGGGTGCCACTTTGCAGAGAACAGTGGCTCTCACTGTCCATAGACCTGTGCGGTAGTCTTGCACCCTGACTCGATCCTGCGGGTTAAGCGGTTCCAGAGAATGTGCTTTGCGATCATGCAGTTGTTTCTGTTGAAGTCTACTCTGGATCTTGTCGGAGACCACACCTAATTGTTGTACCTCTGGTTCCAAGCGTTGTGGGTAAACAGGCAGTGTTGTTTTAACGCGCCTATTCATTAGCATTTGACTTGGGGACAGTCCATTTTGAAGTGGTGTTGAGCGATAGGCTAACAGGGCTTTGTGAAAATCCTGCTTTGTTTCCTGACACTTCTTGATCATTTGCGGCTTTACAGTTTTCACAGCACTCTCTGCTAATCCATTAGATCGAGGGTAGTGCGGGCTTGAGGTATGATGTTCAAATCCCCAATCTTTCGCGAAGTCTGCGAATTCTTTGCTTCCAAACTGTGGGCCATTGTCTGATATATGACCACATCAGGCACGCCGTGTCGCGCAAACATGGATTTGATCGCGTTGATCACAGCTTTGCTCATGGTGGTGGTTAGGGTTACCACCTCTGGATATCCTGAGTAATAATCACAGACTATCAAGTAATCTTTTCCTCCATTGGTACCGATATCTGCTCCAACTCGTTGCCAAGCTCTGACTGTATCTCATGTGGATTGAGTGGTTCCACAGGTTGATGGGCTGGACTGGTTTTGATGGGGGCTTGTGGGGTGATGGCAGGAGTGATCAGCTGGACTGGATGGGGTGGGGGCTTGGGTGCAGATGGTATGGGTTGATGGGCTGAACTTGGATAGGGGCTTGGGGTGATGGCAGGAGGGGGATGGTCGGCTGGACTGGATGGGATGGGGCCTTGGGGGTGATGGCAAGAGTTAATGAACTGGACTAGTTTTGATGGGGGTTGGGGTGATGGTGATGGTAAGGGATGATGGGCTGAACTGGTTTTGATGGGGGCTTGGGGTGATGGTAAGGGTTTGGGCTGGACTGGTTTGGATAGGGGCTTGGGGGTGATGGCAGGAGTGATCATGCTGGACAAGATGGGATGGGGGCTTGGTAAGGGTAAGGGTTGTGATGGGCTGGACTCTGGTTGGGGTGAAGGGTTGATGGGCTGGACTGGTTGGGATGGGGGATCGGAGTGATGGTAAAGGTTGATGGGCTGGACTGGTTGGGATTTTTTATTTTTTTTCTTAAAGGTGTGGTTAATTGCACAATGAGTATTTAATTTAAAGGAAAGTTGATTAACATTTTTTAGAGGGGGTTACAGATTTTTCCGAAATAAATTGTAATGTCACTACGGTATATTATTTGTATTGAAAATTTGACTGGGTGGTTAGGATTGGGGTTGAAGGCATTGGTGTTTAGGGTTAGGGCTAGGGTTTAAAAATAAGTTGTATTTTCAAATTATGCTAAAGGGATTTAGAGCCCTCTTGCACTTTTTGGAAAAGTATTCAGAGAATATAGACCATTTTGCAGCGACCATTTTAGTCAACTTTCATCACTCAATGCATGGAGGTAGGCTCAATGGGACTAGTAAATAAATTATAACACCGACGTTAAGTATATCTCACTCATAAATAAAATAAAACTCTTAAGGTAAATAAAAATAATGAGCAACATTTGCCAATCTCATTCGACCACATCGCGATGCGTGGACTGGTCGAAGCTCCCCACGTCCCCCCCCCCCACCCCCCGCCCGTACAAACGGATGCATTTGTACGTGTATGCACACAGTAGGCCTACACACTATTTGAATTTACGGTTGCTCTCGATCTCCGCTGCGTGCCGTTGAGACTGCCTGGACGAGTCCATTTTATTAGAGGGTATTGTTATCTTAAAATGTTGTAAATTCACAAAATCTTTACACCAGAAAACATTTGTAAATTGTTTTTTTTTGCCTTGCCAACTGCTTCAGTAAATTAACTATTTAATAAACAACATATATTTAACCTAAACGACATGGTGTATGTTGCCTCAGAATTACAATTACCTGCGGAAAATGTTCCCGTCCGTCAACAGAGATCGTTTGAACGCAGATTATTGGCGGGATCCATTCTCTCCAAAATAATCGTCAAATATCTAGAGGATGTACCGAGGGATTTTGATTAAACTTTCAGGAATGAAAGATCTATTCCTAAATATTACGTTAATGGAAAAATAATCAGAGGATGAACGATAATTTGTTTCACATTATGTCGATATTTGTAGCCATTTTAGGGGAGACCATTTGTAACGAAATTCCCACCTGGACCCATTCATACACGTTAGCCGCTGCAAAAACCAACGGAAAATTTTCGATAATATTTTTACGCACTTTATTTAAAATTAAGCATCTTAACAATTGAAAATACTCTTACGATATACACTGTTATGTTTTCAGTGCAGATAAAGTGAGAATTTTAACGGTATACATGGATTTCTTTTTGTTTTTTTAATGGTTATTACCTATTTTTAAAATGGAGTGTACCCAAACAGCGATCGCAACAATCCGCCCCCGTTACCACCAACTGAAAGCATGTCTGACCTTTGACCTAGATTATACAAAAGTACCATGCCGGAAACTTGCATAGCCCCTCCCCACTGTACTGATCTCTATTATACTCAGTAAATAGAGATCAGTCAGTGCCCTCCCCTAATGGTCACGTGCTTAAAGTGTTGGTTTGTTTATGGAAGGGCGCCCTCTACAGGTCATAGCAATACAGTTTTACATGGAGGGAGTTTTGATCTCAATTTCGTTTTCAAAATTTTGACGCTGCCCGGGTTATCTGGCTGCTCACCAAAGGCAGGAGAATCACTGAATGTTGAAGGTATGTTTAAGATTGATATAGGCAGATCCTTCCTCCATGGTGTATCATCATCATGGTGTAAAACCATCACGGCACGCATGCCATATAAATAGGTTGTTGACGTTTGTAATTTTATGTTCAGATTAACTCAATCTTGTCAAATGTAAACATTACCATTAATCCGTAGAGATATCTCATTATTTGATGTGTTTGGTCAGTTTTTTCTGCGCCCAACTGACGATGACTGCTGCATGTTTCTTTCATCCATGGTCTTGACTTATCAGATTTTGAGCTATAGATAGATTTAAGATTGTAGTTTTAAAAAAATCTACGTATCCACTACAAATAATACATTGATCATTTCACATCACATCATCCTGTCTCCGACCTCCCTCCACTAGTCCTTCTCCTAGTCTTACTAATATTACAAAGAGCCTTTCTCAAAACAAACCTCAGCTTGGGCTCTGTCTCCGACTTGGCTTCCTTGAATATTTTTGCTGCAGCGTGTATTTGTATGCGGTTCAAACATCAGACAGGGCCTGGAGCCAGAGCCAAAGCCAAGGTTTGAGAAAGGCCCCAACCCAGGTAACATTGTCATTGAGCCATGCCACCAGACTCCATAAACAGTTTCAGAAACCAAACTATTGAATATTGACCATCCAAATTGCAAGACAACACAAACAAACTCACATTGACCCATGACCACTCATCCCTTTCCTGTGGCTGTAGAGTCTATGCTATGGAGGATGGACAAGTTACTGTCTGTTGCCGCGTATTACAATTAAGAATGTACAATTCACTACAACTAGCCCCATAAATAGGGCCAATCCACTAAGAATACAAAGTGGATTAGTCCTATTTATGGGGCTCACTACAACAAGAGTGAGTGACGATGTATAACTACATGCACACTGCGGTAACCAACACTACACTAGTGTAGCAATATTGACTGCTTTGAGTACTATGGTTAAAACTACGACTCATGAGGTGATCCTCAGGGCATTCTATTTCCAAAGGCTAAGCTTCGGGAAAATACACCGCTTAGGGGATCACCGAGGGAGTTGTAGTTTTAACCATAGGCTCTAGCATGAGCACTAGCACTACCAGTCAGTAGTTTTTAACTATAGGTAGAAGATGTTACTGCTTAGTTTGCTACAAGTGAAGTAAATTGTAATATCTGCATGTATAGTTTGCATGGCTTTCTAGTAAAAATAAGACGCATCATGTGATGTGCTCTAAACCTAGCCCACCTTGTTTGGCTGTTAAGTGTTATGGCTCTCTTTACATCTGTCTTATCATAGAGTATACTGTAATGGCGACTATGATAAAAGCAGACCGATGGAATAGGCCTCATGTTAAGAGAGACATAACAGCCCAACAAGATGGGCTACTCTAAACCAATCAAAAGGCAGAATCTTAGTATTATAAGGGATGTATGAAATAATGAATTGACACAGAAGTTGGCTTTTTGTAAGGTAATTTTTTATAATAATGCAAACGTTGTTGATGAGCAGTGTCTTATCTTGTTTATTTTAAGATTGATCATTATTTTACATGAAGGACCTAAGATCATTGTTGGTTTAGAGGCCCTAGCCAACCATACTTGCTTACCAACATGGACAATTTGAATCGACGATCAGATTAAATCATTTCTCAGTGATCCGTCCATAGAAAGTCGTATTGAAAGAAATAGGATAGATACAAAAATCCCACCAAATACCTGTTTTGGTATAAGATTGCATTTTTAGTCATAAAAAGTGGAAAATGGGTGGGGGGTTTATTATCTTTCTCTTTATATATATATTTTTTTTAAATCTTTTAAGTAATCATTGAGTGAGAACAGAACCGATAATTGTTGAAAGCTTTTGATTTTGTTTTTTGGTTCATGACTTTTCAATCTCTTTTCGACATTTCTCGGTAGTTGTTGTGTGATTGAATTCCAAACAAGTCCAGTCTGTGCCAACATCTGAGAAAGCCAACTCTACTATTGAGGGTCTTGCAGTGAAGTTGATGGAAATACAGAGTCATATTACTTTGAGGAGCTCACCTGTTAGTGATGAAGCTGTGAGATGAGGCAGAAGTTGAACAAGAGTGCAGACACCTCAGAATAGACCCAGTTGATGAAGAGACATCCCCAGAGGTGGATAACAACAAGGTCTGCACCATGTTTTACAGGTAAAAATTATTATCTATTTTGTCTACAGTCTCTCTCTTTGAGAAACATGGATTCTCTGAAAGATAAAAGCAGGGTACACTTTGGATAATTATGAAAGACCCCAACATATGCATAAAATAACAAACCTGTGAAAATTTGGGCTTAATTAGTCATCGAATGTGCAAGAAAATAGGCCTCATGAAAGAAAAACACCATTATGCTAAGAATTGTGTGCTTACAGACAGATGCCTTTAAAAGGCTTCATGCCTGAAGTCTTTCTCAGATTCAAAATTTAGGGGTGAAAATTACCTCTTGTGCTGTAAAATTAAAGTACTTCAGAGGGAGTCATTTCTCACAATGTTTTATACTATCAACAGCTCTTCAGTGCTCCTTCCCTTTAACACTCACCATTGCCAAATAATTTGTTATATCCATTGTTTAAATCGTTAGATCAAAAACCTTTACACTTACCCTTAACAAGTGAGTTTTTTATGCACTTTGAGTTCAAACTTTTGATCAACAACCCTAACCCTAACCCCAACTCTAGCCCTAACCCCACTTTTGATTAAAAAAACCTAACCCTAACGTTTAACCCCAACCCTAACCCTCTTTTGATCAAAAATCCTAACCCTAAACCCTAACCCCAACTCTAACCCTAACCCTACTTTTGATCGAAAACCCTAACCCCAACACTAACCCTAACCCTACTTTTGATCAAAACCCCAACCCCAACCCCAACCCCAACCCCAACCCCAACCCCAACCCCAACCCCAACCCCAACCCCAACCCCAACCCCAACCCCAACCCCAACCCCAACCCCAACCCCAACCCCAACCCCACCCCCAACCCCACCCCCACCCCCACCCCCACCCCCACCCCCACCCCCACCCCCAACCCCAACCCCAACCCCAACCCCAACCCCAACTTTACTTTTGATCAAAAACCCAAACCCCAACCCTAACCCCAACCCTAACCCCAACCCTAACCCCAACTTTACTTTTGATCAAAAACCCAAACCCCAACCCTAACCATAACCCTACCTTTTGGACAAAAACTTTAACCCTATCCCTATCCCTAACCCTAACCCTACCATACTTTTGATCAAAAACCCTAACCCTACCATACTTTTGATCAAAAACCCTAACCCTAACCCCAACACACCCTATTTTTGATCAAAAAACCAACCCTAACCCTAACCTTAATTTTGATCAAAAATCCTAACCCTAAACCCATAACCCTACTTTTTATCAAAACCTTAACCCCAACCCTAACCCCAAACTCCAACCTTAACCCCAATCCTAACCCTACTTTTGATCAAAAACCCTAACCCTACTTTTGATCAAAAACCCTAACCCTACTTTTGATCAAAAACCCTAATCCTAACCCAAACCATAACCCCAACCCTAACCCTATTTTTGATCCAAAAAAACAACCCTAACCCTAACCTTAATTTTGATCAAAAATCCTGACCCCAAACCAAACCCAACACTAACCATAAACCTGACAAAGTAAGTTTTTATGCTTATTAATTTAAAAATAATTGATCAGAAACCCTAACTCCCCTAACCCCCCTGACCCCCCTAACCCCCCTGACCCCAACTTTTACCAAGTAAGTTTTTATATTCATTAAGTCATGTTTAATTAATATTATTTATTATTGTGTGTACAGGAATAGTCCATACTGGTCTCAAGGGGAGCTTTAGAATCTACCACAGGAAAGAAAGGCCACTCTGCAGAAATGCAACAACACATCTTGCATAACTGATATTCTAAAGTACTGTTATGGAATGCTGACGAAAGCAGATCCTCTGCAGAATAGATACCATGAACAATGTAGAATTCAATTGATGATAACACAGATGGAATACCAGACTCTGTAAAACTTTTGGTGCATCGTGAAGATTTTGTATACCAAATATTGGATTTTCTTCTGTATGTAAAGGATCAAAGTTTTCTGGATATATATGTAGGAAGTTCTTATTTATATATTTATTGCAAATAATAAACTAATTGACCATGAAATATCCAAGCAAAAATTAGTAAGTAAGTAAGAAACATCAGAAATACAAAAAAAGTTACAAAAGATGACCAATCTTTAAGTCAGGAAAACTGTTTGACAATTTATGACCTCTGTTTTTAATAATAAAAATGTTAAGTTAAACTTCTTTTGGAAAATGTTGGAATACAATGTTCATTATAAGCTTTTAATATTTTAATTAAAGAAGAAAACCATGAAAAACTCTTCGAAATTAATTGTTCAAAATATGTTGTTTTTATTTTTGTGCAAACACTTATCAATAAAAATGTACACTTTCAGCATCTTAACTTTCCTGATTGGTTTTTGTTAATTTACTCTCAGTCTAACTTGTTAATTTTAATTTTATTAAGAGCACAAAATCAGACTGCTTAAAAAAATATATATATATTAACCTAATTTAAGGGAAATGTAATCTCCGTTATAATGGGGAAAGATTTTTTTTTTTAAGTTGATGTAATTTTAAATAACTAGTTTTAGCCATAGAGGGCGCCCTTTGAAATAACTAATTTTCGCCGCAGCGGGCGCCCTCTTAAAATCAACCTCTAAACGTGCGTTTAGATAAATACACCACGTGGTTGCAATATTCATCAAGGTTGCAAATCGTTGGTTTGTTGTGGGAGCGCCGATGGCCTAGTGGACAAGGTTCGCGCACGGAGAGCAAGACCTGCGAGTTCGAATCCCGGCAAGGACACAAGGTAAGAGTAAAAGGTATAAGGTAAACTAACATGCACTAACTAACAAGCACCACGCACACGCACAGATGGGAGCGGCCGAAGGAAGGAGGGGAGGAGAGGTGGAGAGAAGAGAGAGTGGAGGGGTGGACAATTTGTTTTCAATTTTTATGAAAAAAATAATAATTATTGCGAAAAACCGAAAATTAACAGTCTTCCATTTTTTTTAAATCGACTGAAACGCACGCTCGTTAATTATTTTCGTTTTCCAAAAAAATAAAAAATTAAACTGGTTTTTGGTGCAGAAAGTCCATTAAAATTTTAGTTTTTTGAAAAGTAGACGCTGTAAAGCACTCTAATGTGCTTATTTTGATGTTAAAACTGCTCTACTGCATTAGTTACACATTTTGGTCAGAAAAAACCTTTGAATTTTTGCTTTAATACTAAAAATGTGCATTTTAAAGGCATTAACATTTCTAATACAGTACACCTTTTGATTTTCACCATATTAATTATTACACACAGAGTTCAGATCCGTCTGGTAAAATAAGGGCCTTAAACATTGTACATTACAGTTTACAAACATAATCACATGTAAATTTCAACTTTAAAGGTTACAGTTATGATTAACCATGGAGGTATAGACAGCTCCATGCATTTACGATGACTAAAAAGCACAAAATAGGTTAGAGAAAATAATGGATTCCCATAATTATGATGGACATAAAACTACAACTTAAATGAAAATTTACAAGTTTCGTCCAGTGACAGCTTTATCTAAAACACTTCACAATATTTGATAATTAAATTCGTGTTTTTTTAGCGAAACGAAGGATGGGAGCTCTGTGTATTCCTATACAAGTTTCTCTAAACCTTCACGACATTAATTTGATATGTTTTTTACCTCCATAGAAAATTACCGGGCGACCGGGCGTCTTTTGGACGGCCTGAAAAACTGTAAGTTTATTTGGCCAATTGAAAAGTATTACATCCGAACCCAGTGTTGTAACTACACTGAAAGGGCTGGTAGGCACGAGTTCTAAAAAACAAAACTGACCAGCACTCATCCAATGTTTCAACTTTGCCGACAGGTAATTTTTTTTGCCGACAGTGAAAAACAATAAAATCTGATGACTATCCTTTCTTTATTTCATATAGCCCCAGACACCGGCCCTGTCCTTAGAGAATGATTGACAGTCTTTTTGAGATCCAATTACATCTGCAGTTTGTTATACCATCTGTGTACAATACCTTGGTTTCACTCAAAAGCCAAGCCGCCTGCATTGTACCTTTGTGGTTTTATGACCTAGTTTTATGACCCTTATGAGTGAGTATAGTGTTCTTTAAACCTGGAAAGTATGTTGACATCTGCTGGTTTGTAGTTTTAATTGGAAAAATGGTAGAAACAATTTAATAACAACTGGAAATCACCAGTTTCTTTTAACTGTTTTGGGAAACTAATAGCACAACAAAACTGATTTGAAAAGGAATACTATTGTACTTATACAGTCAGTGTGATTACAAGTTTTAGTTGGAACAGTTTCTTATGTGTACAACAAACTACTGACAGGGAAAACATAAAAAGAATGGTTCAGGAGTCAGAGTAATAAAGAATGTAATGATTATAAAAATATATATTATAAACAATCCCTAACCAACTATACCCTCACTATTTACGCCAACATAACAATTTTGTTAGTGTCTAGAACCCTCAAAATATGTAATTTAGGGTGAATGTGTAAGTTGTAAATGTTTTCCAAAAGGGGCAGCTGCCCAATTAATCCTTTGCGGGGGGGGGGGGGGGGGGGCGGGGGGGGGGGGAGGGTTGCACCTCCAGGACCCCCACTGCACGTCTCGGGAAAGTGCTCGGATCAAAATTTATGTCAAAACCGACAGCTGCAATGAGTTGCCCCAACAATTTGGACACCCTGTTTTGCAATTCAGTCAAATTTAGACACCATATTTTTAATTACTCGCTCTACTATAACGCTAAACTAATCTCTGACAAACAAGGACATCATAGCTGATCTAAATGAGTTTGTTTTTTTGAAATATGTTCAGCTTGTCGTTTCTATAAAGTAGGACAGTGATCAGTTTGAAGGAATGTTTTATTATAACAGTTATACACAGTCCCTTTAGATAATGACTACTAATGTTAGCCTTGTTTGCATTTGGTTCAAATCTAGTCGAAAATACCTGAATGCAAAAAACAAAAAGCAGTAAGGATAACAATTCATACATTAAAGGTCTGTTTACACTATACAAGACATTATCAAAACACTTTATTCACTTTTATATTTTGCTTTCTTTTGGGTTGAACAAAGTAAAATTGACTAGAGCAGGATTTGAACCAACAGCCTCCGTGTTGTGCTCTACTATCTAACCCTATGTTGGCGGTCTCCCTATTTTTTCAATATCTTTGTTCGGGGGGAGCTAAAATCATTTTAAAAATTTACCCAGTCAGTTTCCCTTGTGGTTTATTATTTGACCTTTGTACTATGTTAAAAAATGTCTTGGCATACGTATACTGTATATTTTTAAACCACAATCGTTGGTACATGTGGTTTAAAAGAATCATATGAGGACTACATGTAGTGAGGACTGGTGAGGATGATGATGTCCTGTAAATGTTGTGTAAACAGGCCCTTTTACAATGTGTATTATTAACATAACAAGCCTACCTCAATATCCCAGAATTCTATAAGTTACAGACTTGAGGTTGCTCGAAGCAAAGAGAAGATGACGTGTTTGAATTCATGGTTAAGAAGATGCGCCAAGTGTTCTCTTCAGCCGAGCTTGTGCATGTCTCATTAGAACTGAGGCTTTTAAATGTCAGATCATCTTGAATACACTGCAATAAAAACCCACATAAAAAGTACTCAAGCAAAGGATCAACAATTTTTTTAACAGTCTTTCAACGAATTTAACCTCAGAAAACTGACAGCCACAGGGGAGGGGTGCTGGTAAAGAGGAAGACACCTTCAGGACCCCCACTACATGCCTCGGAAAAGTGCTTGGATAACATTTTATGTCAAAAACCGACAGCTTTGATGAGTTGCCCCTGTTTTGCAATCCTTATTTTCAAATCCTCGCTAAAAGCATGCCAAGGTTAAA
The DNA here is from genome assembly GCA_037783415.1 of Leptasterias polaris. NCBI lineage: Eukaryota > Metazoa > Echinodermata > Asteroidea > Forcipulatida > Asteriidae > Leptasterias > Leptasterias polaris. The sequence goes on from JAZGTN010000020.1 coordinate 426,957, forward strand.
CGCTTGAATCATAGAGAGGACAAGCCATAGGATTCATGGGGGGAAGACTCGGGGATGGTAGAAATAAGGGGTATAAATTGGGTGGACTGTAAGGTTTATAAGCAAAGATGGGTGTTCAATTTTGATCAAAGATAGTTATTAGAAAACGTTTTTCATGTTATAGATTTTATAAAGATCACCTTCTGTAACTCACCAGAACTTCAAAAAATGTCCTCAGTTTGAAGTGATGAATCTCCATTCTAGGAATCTCTCCACAGGAAGTTTCTGCACAAGGACTGAGAATATTCTGTGGGAAAAAGATGTATATCAAAAGCAACTTGTAGAAAAATTGAAATCTTAATGCAGGCAGTTGCAGTAATTATTAAGCAGTGAGTGCACCTGTGGCTTCACTGAGTTCTTAACCCAATTTTATACAACCATCTAATTCGATTAAAAATTTCATACAGTGAGAAAAATTTGAAGTTTCAAAACAAAGAAGGACATTTCTAAAGATCGGGCTCGGTCCAATTTCTGGCTAATCTGACCCCAAAAGTTTGATTTGTATTTGAAATAGCTATTTTTATAGTCTGGGCAGTCTGGGATCATGCTCGAGACCAAGACTACAAAAAATTGCGTCTTGTGACTGTTCTCGACTACAATTCTTGTCGTGATGGGCTTGTTATGATATGGTTTGTTTGTTTGTTTGTATTTCTGTCAAGGGAACTTGGCAAACTCCCATCAGGCAAGGGCGTCGATCGCTACTGAAAAGTAGGGGGGACGGGCGAGCAAGTCTTGACAAAATACATCTTACATTATTTGCACCCCACACCATTACTTTTACATTTAATTTCTGTGTTACACTTTTTGTTCCCTATTTTTTGTTTGACCAGGAGGCGAGTAACAGGGGGTGATAATTTTAACAATAACATCATCCGAAATGGTGTTTGGGCCTGGGTTTCCCTTATGTAAAACCGAGATTCTACCAAATACAAACATGCTCCGGGAGTCCGGCGTTTATTGAGTGTCGGCTTGAAGTTCTTCGAAAAAAACAAAATACTGCTTCTTCAACAAATCTTGTCATGGCCCAAACTGCTCCTATTTATTTTAATGGATTTTACTACATTTTGTGCGTTGTGCGATGGTAAAAAAAGGTAACACATTTGCACAGACATCCTTTGTGGAGGGATGAGTACCGTACATGTACAAGCATACACAAACGACGCATAACTTGAATGCTAACAAGGTATGTAAGGGGGATTTTGGCGTTCATGTCTTGGACGAAACTTGTCGTCTATTGTCTGTATTAGAAACGGAAATAGACCCAAAATACCATTCTGCGCGTGGTCCATCAGAACAAAAGATGAAAATGAAGAAAACATTTCACCGTTTGTTCGCTATACTTTTATTTGAACAAAAATTGTAATGAAATATTAAATCTAGAAAATGGTGTATATTTTTATATGTTGTTGCATATTTCTAATGAACAGTCAATCAAAAAGTGGGGGGGACATCTGATATGCTGTCCCCCCCAGTCTAAAAAGTGGGGGGGACATGTCCCCCCCGTCCCCCACCCATCGACGCCCTTGCCATCAGGGGATATAAACATCAAGCTGGCAACAGCCAATCTCACTCATAGTCATACAAACGTTGGTTAAATGACTAGCCCAGGTTGGACAAAAACTGACGTCCTACCAGGGCTAGTTTAACGTCTATAGTAGCACAAATCAATAAGTTGTGATTCAGTAAGACTAGATTACAAAACTTATTCTAGTCGTTGTGAAAACAGTGGTTAGCTTGGTAGGACTGGAACCCACAACCTTGTGATTGCAAGTCCTGCAGTCTAACCACTGGACCTCTGACGGTCCGTACGCCGTGTTGTGGAACTGGCTGGTCAAAAACACTGACCGAGTTTGCACATTTTGGCATTAAACTAGTTTGTAGTTGGGACTACAGTATGGTTGTTGTAGTTGTTTAACGTGTGTACACAATATACACAAAATCATCACTGTCAGTTGAGGTCACCTCGCTTGATCTAATATATCCTGGATTGCTAGTTGCTACAACTCGCGTCGAGAGAGTGACTGTGTCCCTGTGAATGTGATTAGCAGTGACATTGAACTATTTAAAAAGAAACTCACGATAATAAAACTAGTGCCTGAAGTAAACACCGCAAACAGCATCGACTACGTACTACTAGGAAGGAATAGAAGTGCAGTGACATGTCTACCACCCTCGCCTCAGAATCGTGTCAGTCAACGCCAGACGCTCTGTATGTCTCCTCCGGAGGGATGGCGGGTAAACTCAGTCTAAACAACAACACTGTACTTTACTGAATAAACTACTGAAAGAAAGTGAAACAGTCAATGCAGTCACGTCACGACAAACCTTGCTACCAAAAGCTGTTCTTCATACAATTTCAACAAATAGATAAACGCCAAAATACCTATAAACCATTTCCCGAGTTCAAATGTAAAAACTGAACAGAGAAATCTTTACTTACCAGAGTTTTGTGATGAAAACATTTCAATTTGAAAACACACGTCGTATAAGCAGACGACAGCTCAATGTTATTGTGCAATGTGTTCTGGGTATCCATACTACGCATGTGCAGCAAGTTGTCCAATGGGGGCGCCCCCTATCTTGAAAACAACTTAACAAGAACTGTCTTTTTATGTGGTTGTATAATAATATTGTAATCTCTCTTTTTCAAAACCATTATCTGTTTATAGGACATTGCTCTTTATTTAAAAATACCAATTGCCCCTACTGAGTCCCCTTGTCTGTTTTTGTTGAAATCTTAACCCCCCCCCCCCCCCCTAAAACAAATGAAACAAAAATAAATTATAATCACTGACTCACTTTTCTAATTCTGTACTATAGTATAGGCTCTATTAACAATTCCTGCATTAGTTTTTGCGTCAAAGAGATCGCTCAGCTTCAAAGCGTTTTACTAAAAATGAGCAGTCTGGGTATATCCATCTTCAAGTTTTTGTTTGAAATTCCCATGTAATTATACTGGGCAAATGATTTAACTTTGACCTAAAAATAAGCTCTAGTGCATTATAAATCTTAAGTGTAAATTTTTACTCTGCAGCTTCACAATTTTTCATTTAAAGGCCCTGTACCTAGTATTGGTAAGATCGAAAAATTCAATTTCACAGATTCACACATAACTTGATTTAAAGTAAGTAATGGTAGAAAGGGTCCCTTAAAATATTTTTGCCTAAAATGCTATCGTTTCTGAGAAACTGAGTAAAACTATAGTTTTTATCGCGCGTGATAATAAAATCGATGTTTGAAGCAGTTTATACACCGATCCAGTAAGCCCCGCCTACTTAGCAACAGCCTAGCAACGGTGTACGCACGTGCGAGCACGTGTGTGTGTGTACACCGATTGGTTGGTTGGACATCAGTCACCTCTGTTTTTTAGCGCGAGCGACGAAGTTTGCAAAACATGGCGGCAGTACAAACTTTCTTCACGTTCAGTGCGAACGAATATTTTATCTATAAAGTTTGAAGTTGGTATTTCTTTATTTGGTGATACACCATTGACCAAACGATCGAAAGAGAGGGGGTATTTATTTTTTAGTCAGGGATATGTTCATGAAACAGTAATCTATAAAAACAACGATTCCGATGTCGTGGAAATTAAAGCGAAATGCTACCGATCGATGACGATGCGCAAGTCACAGCCCCCTCATAAAATTAATATAATCATCTCCCCAACCCAACAACAAGACGGTAGAAAGAATCGCTTTACAGAAAGCACTTGCAGTTGTGTTGCAGGGTAAGTTTGATATTGACACAAGAAAATACTGAACTTGGCTTTTCTAACCAGCTAATTGTTAAAGTTATAAAGAGCTCTGTTGATCCGGTTTGTGATAGCACCGTGCGGAACAAAAAAAAATAATAATAACAAATCTATTATAAACTATTATTGGCCGGGGGACTGTGAACCTGATTCACGAAGCAGAGAATGGGTTGGAATTGTTATGCTAAGTATTGATCACTTTACTAAACAGTAGAGGGTGTTTAATTTTAGTAGATGGAGTGTGCGTTAGTTTGTAGATGATAGTGAAACATGACCAACTTAACTTTTTGGTGCATTTTTTAAACATGTAATTAGTTAAATTTGTTTTAAAAATCACAATGTATAAAAATTAAGTTCGCACAACCTGTCCTATTTTGATTACAAATTGTAATGTGAGTCATAATTTTTTGTACTATGTATAACTAGGCTTTCTGGGACATGTTGCCACACAATTGGTGTCGTTTACACTGTGTCCCATTTCCAACAACTTGGACTGAAGGAAGTACCAGCTTTTCCATCTGTGACAAGTTTGCCACAACAATGGAACAAACCTAGAGGGAAAATCATCAGCCCCAGACCTGTAACATCAATGGTCTTTGCGAAAACTAAGGACAAGCCCAGGAAAAGGAAGCCGAATCTTTCCAAGAAACCCAAAGGGTAAATACAATTTATAACAATTAATTAGATCTTTAAAATGGACAAAAACAATTGTTAAACATACACAATTTTCTGAATTCATCCCAGAGGCAGTAATTTTTATTGATACTTTCAACTTGGTCAGGAAGTTATAATCCATACTTCTGATAAATACAAGTGTATGATAGCTTCCTTTAATACTTAGTAATAGCAATAGTACCAGATGTATCCTGCTATTTTTACAAAAAAAGTATATTCATAATTTATGTTGTTCAATAAATATTCTGATTTTATAATACAAACACAAATACAACCAAATTAAACAGTGGTATTTTGTTGATACTGTTCATAGAGATGCTCAAGTACAAAAAGTGGCTAAAGCACCACAAAATTTTACTTTATACCAGAAAAGTTAACAGCCAAATTACCATTCCACATGCATCATCTGTGACTGGTATCCTGCTAATATTTGCTTAGCAGAAAATTGTTAATCACTATTTGCTGCTTAAGCAGCAAATTTGGCCCAAGGCAGGTCCCAACAAAGAGTTCCCTTCAAATACTCAACTTGAAAGTTTTCAGTAGTTTTTCCTTCGACAAAGATTAGATCAAATATTTAAATCAAAACATTTATTTGCAAAATTTAAAACATAGTACCATGGAGATCTGAATGAGTGTTGATCAACTGTTTTTTAGACACCACAGGAACTTTGTTCGATGTATTGCTTTAAAAAAAAAGTCATGTTCTTAATACATGTTTGTTTTAAATCTATATTTTGTTCAATACCACAGATTCACACCTCCAACCAAAGAAGCAATTGACCTGCTTAGGAGCTGTGCATCAACCCCTCTCGCGTATCTCCTGGATGCACATCGAGTTACGACCCAAACATCTATAGGCCATGTCCAAATTGGCTCAGCTCTTCAATTTCATGTTAGTAGAGTTATACAAATATATTATTACTTTGTGCTTACCAAATCCTCAAAATTTAAGGTTTCAAATCAAAATTTTCAACTTTACAATTTTGTGTACCTTTAAGACTGACAAAGAAGTGCAAGAAAACCTTTACCCTTTGAGTGCTTGCTGAATTTATTTGAATTTGGAACCCACTTTTCAGCTGAAATTATCCCCATTATTCACCTCGTCAAAGAGTCAACAAATACCAAGCTTCTCTGTGTAAATGAAGGAAACAGATTAAATGATTACCTACAATCTAACCAATGTATCTTGGAAGTTTGTGAGCACACCACACACAAACCATATTTCATTAATTTGATGACACAGGCTTATTGGAATTCTTCTGCCAACAATTTGGAATCTTTTGATTCTGTTAATGGCCCTCTCTACATGTATTCTGTGAGCAGCAATTTGTCGTGTTTTTTTCACATCTTCTGGCCTCATTTGTGAGGTTGCTGAAGCATACGGAGGCACATTCAACTGAAGTCCTAATTTATTCAGATGATCTTCAATGTGAAAACCTTTGTCGGCCATTATTGCATCTCCTTCTTTAATTAAACCCAACTTCTTGTAACTGCCCAACAAATCATAAAACCCACTGTCCTCACATATCCGATTGTCTGATATTGAGCCAGAGAACAGCTCAGAGAGGAACATAACGGATCCTCTTGAATCGACCACAACTAGTGATTTTAGTGTATTGGTTGATTTATAATCTGAGAAACACTGACTCTGATGTTTTAATGATGATGGTCTCTCAAGTCTTATTTCAGTTGCATCTATGATAGCCAAGGAGTTGGAGAACTTCTTTTTGTATTCAGGTGTCATTTTGCTGACAAGAACATCTCTGTGGGGCCAAAAAGATAAGAATCCGAGTTTTGCATCCAGCTACTAAATATAGTACCAATTGTCTGTGGCTTCACATGAGTCCTAAAAGCAATGTCCTTCAAATGAAATCCAATTCTTAGTCTACAAAGAACTAAGAAAAGCTGTTGTTTCAGAGTGAAGTTCTGAATCTCACGTCTAGTTTCAGAATAATAAATAGGGCTATTATGAGGATCAGGAATAAGAAAATTTAATAATGTCAAGAACATAACATAAGATAAGCCAGTATAATAAACGAACAAATTGTTAAAGCTCCCTGTACTGTATGTGTTAACGACATCTGGATCAAAGGTTACAGCATGTTGTTCTTTCTCAGAGTTTTCAAGTTTCTTCTTAAGCTCTGTATTTTCTTGCTTGAGGCAATGAAGCCGTTTTGACCGTGTGCTGCTTTCATCTTCCAGTTCTCTCATTCTTGACTCAGTAGCTAACATGTCAAGTGATGAAAACACTGTAAAGATATGAAAAATCAGGTGTTAATTTATTATTAAACTGTTTTTGTTTCAAATGTACCATACAGTTAAAGAGCTACATGTACAAGGACATCCCAGTGGCAACAACAGCAACACCTTGTGGTGACACACTCTTCCCCAAGCAGTCACCTGTTGAACTGGAAAAACAGTATTTTGCATGTAATGGTGCCTTCCACATCAGCAGACAAGATGCTCATAAATTAGAGCATAACACATGTCAGCAGAACAAATGCAAACTGTGGTTTCAGGAGCGACAGAAACGTTTAACCTCATCAAGTTTCGGAAAAGTTTGTAAACGCAAAAAGGACATAAACAGTAATTTTGTAAAGTCTCTGTTTGAACCAAAAGCCTTTTCTACTGAAGCGACATCCTATGGCAAATCTCATGAAATACAAGGGAAAAAAGCTTACTGTGACAAAAAGAAGAATGTTCACATTCATGACTGTGGCCTTGTAGTTAACCCACAATTTTCATTTCTTGGAGCCAGTCCTGATGGAAAGATTTGTGATGAACTACTCTGTGGTGTTCTAGAGGTAAAGTGCCCATATGCAGCCAGGGATATGACAGTGAAAGAGGCAATTTTGAAGGTTAAAAATTTCTGCCTCAAACAAGAAGAAGAAATAATTCTGAATCCAATGCATATTTACTATTATCAAGTCCAAGGGCAACTAATGATTACTGGAGCTCCATTTTGTGATTTTGTTGTTTTTACCAAGAAGGACGTTCACATTCAACGAATTTTGCCAGACAAGAATTTCATGTCTGAAATGCTTTTAACTTTGGCAAAGTTTTATGCAACACATGCCATGCCTTTCTTAACCCTATCTTAACCAGACTGCTTGGAATGTTGATAAAACGGTGAGGGTGGGACACACATTTATGCCCCCTTACTTGCCTAAAATATTTCTGAATAAATAATTTTAACTGTGTTCAAAAGCTAACCCCCCCCCCCCCCCCCAACCACACACACACACAAGTGTGTAACAGCCTGCAATCGTGGACCCTCCTTTGTTCAACTCTTTGTGATAGCATTCGTGGACCACAATGCTTTCCTTTGTGATAGCAACCGTGGACCTATTGTCCTCTTTTGCAGACAGTTGAGAAATAAAAGTACAATGCATATAACACAGATGCAGAATGTCTTGCAACTAGAATAGGCTTTTTTATTTGGGTTTGTCTGGAGAATACAATTTCTTTTCAAGACAGCTACAACATTCCAGCCTAGGTAAACTGTGCTACTTACTTGTTTCTTCTGTTTGTGTAGACAAACTTGCAGTTTTACTACAAACTGGTCGGAGGGGTGGCGCATACTTGGCCAGTTTTGGTGTTCCTTTTTCATCACTGTTGGGTTAAAAATAAATTCTGAATTCAATAAAAATCTGACCTGACTCTAAAACTGAACTAAAATGGTGCTGCCAGAAATGACAAATTCTTGTAAGAAATGTATTATCTAGTGTCAACTTCAGTTGATTTAGTGCACAAGTTCAGATTGATCAAATAAAAGATGGCTGGTGGTGCAGACATTCATTCACACTTTTTTTTAGTCATGTTGGAATCTAGCTATCTAGCCAGTAATGACAAATATATGTTTGCTTTGTGACAAGATAGGCATGATGTCTAGGTGTTCACTGTACAAAAAACAGAGCGTGCCAGAAGATTTGTTTTAAGCAACATCATGCAGATGAATAAAGCTTTCCAAAAAGTGTCGATTTATAGAGTTTTTATGTTTGATGTTATTTTGTGTTAACACGCTGATATTATATACCTCAATCCATCTCTGAGAAAGGCCCGTTTCCTCGACAATCTGGTCTTGGTTCTTTCATAGCGGTCCATGGCCCTTTGTCTTTCCTCTCTGCTGGGTGGTGTGATGTGCTCAAACAAACTGGGCACAAAGTCTGGCGACAGAAAGTCATTGCTTTTTCCCCCTACACATTGCAGGAAATAAAACAAAAAAGGGAAATCTTACAAGTTAAGGTTAAGTGCAAGTGAAAAGCCAGAATTCTTACTTATTAATTTTGCTAACTACTATAAGACAAGAATCTTTGCACCAGGACGTGATGCCACACACACAGAATAATTTGAGCAAAAGCAATAATAACTCTTGGAAAGAATAACAATCTGTATCGAAATGAACACAGAAACACACATGGCAACTTTAAACAGAATTTGAGGACATACAGAACATGCTCATAAAACCATAAAATCATCTTCAAGTACGATATGGCAGCCATCTTAGACATGGTGGCCATCTTGAAAAAAATAACAAACAAATTGAAAATAACAAATAACAAGGGCCTCCCTCACGAACTTTTTAAAAAGTCAGGACGAGCAACATGTTATTTATTTTACTTGGCCTTATTATTAAGTCACCTAGGCAGCTAGGAGGAGATTTTGGCACAGAATAAGACAAGTCACCGAGACCAACATCATGCACATTCCACCCCATTCAGCTGGTTCGGATAGGCCTCATAAAAAGTAAAGTACAATAATATAACTTATCAATTCATGATTTTAAATACATGATGATGATTATTATATTAATGATCATTCATATCACATTCACATGTATCATACGTGCTACTCCATTCTAAATTCTTACCGGAAATAAAATGTGCACTGCAGAGTCGCGAATGGTCACTTCGACTCCATAAATAAGTCACCTCTGTTGACGGCGGCTATCCACCTCTTTTTTTTTCCAGGATCGACAGGAAATCTATAGAAAGAAAGCACAGGCTCTCCTGCCCTATTGTGGCAGCCTTCAACTACACAATTTGACATCTTGGTTGTTATGATTGCACTTGGAAATATGTTGAGGGCGGTATTGTTGTTTTTTTCAGTACGGAATTCTTCAACACACCGTTGCATCGGGCAAAAGATCACCAAAATGGCTGCTCCATCCAATTGGTGATCACAGATTTCGCGGCTGTGATTGGTCAATGACAAATGGGGCGGGGCTTACTGGATCGGTGTAGCTAATCTCCAACGCATTGCCGTGATTGCGCAATCGTGTCCGATTTCTCACTTTAATTGGCATTTATCGTGGAAATAAATAGTACTTTGAATAATAGTTTGGGCCTGGAAAAGCACTGCATTTGTGTTTTCAAAATGATAACTAAAGGTATCTAAAACTGAACTTTTTCGAAAATTTGACGGTTTTTGGACAATACAATCATGGAACAATAAATTAGATTGCTCCATGCTAACATTAACAACCAACTTCTCTTACTTTTCAGATACCATAATAGGTTCACACATCAACACGCACAATAAATGACGTCATGGCTTGATGGCATTGGGCTATGGGCTGGGGCGCTGGGATGAAGACAATGATCATTTTCGGGCCAGTGGGAGCTGATGGGCACGGATAATGTAGGGAGACCATCTTCATGCTGGGTGTGGCTGGCCCGGAGGAGAGGGGGCATAGATTAAGCTGGATAAGAAGACTGCAGATTCATACAAAACAAAAAAAGCCATACCCCACTCCACCACTCCAACAGCTTTTGCATGCCCAAAATCGTATCATTAAGCTACATTGCGTACTGATTTTAAATGTCTTTACCAAACCAATTCAGAAAATGATAGGCTCGATCTGATACCCTCTCCAATTTTCCCCTACCCCACTTTCCAACATTTATACGTAAAGAAAATTGCGCCCCGACCTAGCGGCGCGGCATCCCGGCGGCGCCAGCAGTGTACACATTCATCCCACTAGCTATAGTGTATACACTGATTCATGATTATTCTCTTTCAAAAAGAAACTTGTTGGGACCGGTCCCAACTATAGTTGGGACGATTGTAAACTCGAGTCGAAGACCCACCACTGCGACTATAAACTATAGTTGGGACAACCCAATCAGAGTTCGGATGATAATCTCTTCTTGGCACAACATTGTCACGTCGCTTTTCCTAAACTTGTGTAAGTCCATAATTTCAGGGGAAGTTTGTTAACCAGGTGCATATTCATTCCCTTGCTCTTTTCCTTTATCTTATCCAAAATAGATTATGTTTAAATTTAAGTAATGTGTCCCATTAAAACAAAAATTGCACTTGAGTATTAGTATTTCATGATGTATTGTCTTTATTTCCGTTCCACAGATGATGAACGACACACTAATCAAGTTTATGATACAGTAGGTCGAAGGTCATCCAGGGGATAGCAATTGCAATAGACTGATACCTCTTTTTTAATATGGTTACTCGACAAGGCAAAGAAACAGGTAACCCAACACTTAAACTTGGAAGTTAAACGCCGGTCGGCAAACACAGGATGATACCGGCACAATTAATTGCAGATTCTTACGTCCAAACCGCTAGCCGGAGGAAATCAAAAATGGCTTTAAACAAACTCAGCATTGATGGCATTGACTTTGGGCAAAAAAGGGTCATCATGAGGTTTGTTGCAGAGTAACTTGCTTTCATAAGTATCGCCAAATCATGATAATATTTATAAAAGTCAGTCGTCATGGTCGTACGGTTATAATTTATATTAATTTAGTATCACAACAAAGTTCTTTGTTTTCACTGTTTATCCCCCTGCCCTACCCTATAGTCAGTCATTGACATTAGTATGAAAACGTAAGTGCCCCTGTAAAAAATGTAAAAGCTGATAAGTAAAAAGCTACAAGACTAAGCTATTCCCAGTATTTTCTTTAGTAGTTGCGATAATCGCGCGTAACCCTCCAGTCCTGCTCCTCCCGACGGGCTAGTTTAGGCAATTATGTTTTAAGTGTTAATGTTATGGTTGGATTTGTTAGACATTGAAGATCAAGCCCATGTTCTTAGAATTTGTTTAATGATTTTTGAAAGTGGTAAAAATTGGGCAAATCTGGTAGTCACCAGATTTGCCAAATTTTTGGTCGAAATTGCACGTTTTGGCACGAATGGTCGACTCTTGTGCACACCGAATCGTAACCCTCCGGTCTAAAGCCCGTCGAGAGGATGATTACGATTATCGCAACTATTTATTTGTACGATTGATTAAATGATAGGAGAAAACTCACTCACAAATCAAATGCAATTTGGTAACTACCCTATGCCTAAACCAATCTCTGTTTTTTTTGTCTTGTGGCCACTTTATCTTCACTTTTTATTTGTTATAATCATAATGCACTTTGCCTTCTGCACCATAGCTATATATAGCTGTATATAAGGATTTCACCATTGAAGATTGAAGACAATATTGGCATTGTCTATTGACTGTATTTATTGTTATTTCCTTTTTAGAGTTGATTTTAACGTTCCTCTCAAAGGTGTTCAGATCACCAACAACCAAAGGTACATTAATTATGCTTTGATAATGTTTATACCGTGTGAGGATACCATGGTCAATTTCCCATTTAGATTTATAACAACAATTAACAAAGGGCAAGGCAAAGTCATTAAACTAAAACTTAAAAGCCAATATATAATATAGCCTCACAGTCACAGCAGAAAATATTTGTATCCAAAAACACAGTTTGTTACTTCCACTCATTCATAGCTCAGTCTTTAGTATGAAAGGCAGGATTCTGGAAAGTGCAAGTCTTTAAAAAAATGATATCTGTGCCTTAAAAGTTTGTTTTAAATTATTAAAATGTATCTTTTATGTCTCTAAAAAGCTGTTAATTGATGTTTCCACTTGTTCTGGACATTTTAAATATCAGGATTGTAGCAGCTTTACCAAGCATAAAGCATGTACTTGAGAAAGGTGCTAAATCTTTGGTTCTTATGAGCCATCTTGGCCGACCAGACGGAAAGAGACAAGATAAGTTCACTCTCAAGCCTGTTGCTGAAGAGCTTGAGAAACTACTGGGAAAGTAAGTACCTTTCAGAATAAAAATATTACATTTAATTGGACTAATTTTGTTAAAAATTATTTATCAGAAATATTTTCTTGTGATCAAGAATAATGTTTACAATCTAATCATCAGTTGTTTTGTGTCTTTAAAGAGAGATTAAATTCTTGTCCGACTGTGTTGGTGCTGATGTAGAGTCAGTCTGTGCAGATCCTGCTCCTGGATCTATTATCCTTCTAGAAAATCTTCGCTTTCATTCTGAAGAAGAAGGAAGTAGTAAAGATGCTGCAGGCAAGAAGGTTTGTCTCTGTCTCTAGGCTTGTCTCATTGTTTTACAATACATCTCAGTTGGAAAGAGTGCAATAGTTTTAAATTTTAATTTGTTCAGAAATTACTAAATTTTTGTTGAGCAACTTGTCAATTTATCATTTCACTCAGGTAAAAGCCTCGGCAGAAGACGTTTCATCTTTCCGTTCATCTTTGTCTAAACTTGGTGATGTCTACATTAATGATGCATTTGGTACTGCACATAGGGCACATAGGTAGGTAGGTTGTTTGTACAATATACACAACAATGTTTCCATTTATAAAGGGCCAACTGACAGACTAATTTATCATTCATGTCTCAGATGATTTGGTTCATCACTATTTTCCAGAGGTAAAAGATCGTTGCTTTCAGTTGTAGATGACTTTGTGGTTGTTTTTTTCTCTAGTTCAATGGTTGGAGTTGATCTGCCCATGAAGGCAGCAGGATTTCTAATGAAGAAGGAGCTCGCTTACTTTGCCAAAGCTTTACATAATCCAGACAGACCCTTCCTGGCAATCCTTGGTGGGTAAGTGTAAAACACAAAGCTTTTTAGTTTGGATCCTGTTGGTAACTCATTTATGTTTTCCTAATTACATGATATTGATTGTTCATTCATGGTTATCTGTTGTGTTGATTGTTCACTCAGGGCTAAAGTAAAAGACAAGATTCAGCTGATTTCCAACATGCTGGATAAAGTGAATGAGATGATAATAGGAGGTGGTATGGCGTACACCTTCCTGAAAGTACTTCATGGAATGGAGGTTAGTTCCTGCATGTGTTGTATCTTTACAGTCACTGGAATATTGACAAATACATAGTTATATGTGAATCATCTTCTCAAATTGTCACATTCTCTCCGTGATGTTTGCATCATTGCAAAATATTGGTCTCATTCCTGCACCCTTAGATTGGAGGCTCTCTGTTTGACGAGGATGGTGCAAAGATTGTGGGCGAGTTAATGAAAACTGCCGAGAAAAATGGAGTGAAAATCCACCTGCCGGGTGACTTCATTACTGCTGATAAGTTTGCTGAGGATGCCAAGGTTGGAACAGCTACAGTGGAGTCTGGCATTCCAAAGGGCTGGATGGTGAGTTACATATAACTGTGATCTATTCAACAACACAAAAGAATCCTTTTGTGAATGCAACTATACATCAACACACACACACCACAGGATACTTTTGAAATAAACATTTAATACAAAGGTCTCATATATATTTGATAATTGTATTGTCTAGCTTTACTGAAAACATCAATAGCAATTGTTTCATTTATATTTTCAGGGACTTGACTGTGGACCTAAAAGCGTGTCAGAATTCCAATCAATCGTTGAGAGAGCAAAAGTTATTGTTTGGAATGGGTAAGTACATTATTGACACCCATTTAAAATAATTCAGTCAACCTAAACTCACATATTATATAACATCTGATTTTGACTCTTTTTCACCTGTACAGGCCAGTTGGTGTTTTTGAGTTTGAAAATTTTGCTTCTGGAACTAAAGCAGTGATGGACTCGGTTGTTTTGGCAACAGAAAAGGGTGCTACAACTATAATAGGTAAAATAAGGTTAATGTCAAAGTTGAATCAATTTGGATTACAATGCACTGAAATACTAGTACCAGTGAACATTCCTTGGCAGACATGCTCAGGACTACATTGACGTGAGTTGTATTTTGATTTTAGGTGGAGGTGACACAGCAACATGTGCAGCCTTATGGGGAACAGAAGATAAAGTTAGTCATGTCAGTACTGGAGGCGGAGCTAGCCTGGAACTTCTGGAGGGTGAGTTAGAAGAGTTATTGTTAAGTTTGCATCCAAAATACATGACAACTCTCAACTATACAGTAATTTGCATTACCCTTTCTTGAGATTTTTCCCATATGAATCTCTCTGACTTACTAAAGACTGAAATACCCATAAATATTTACCATGAGAAAATTTTTGACAATTTTTTTTTTCAGGTAAAACTTTGCCAGGAGTTGCTGCACTGAGTGATGCTTGACTACAAGCAGTAAATGCATCCAATCTCTGATGAGTACAATCTTAGTCTAAACTTTTAGGATTTACTGAAAGTAAATACAGAGTTTACAACAAAGCTGTTACCAATAACAATAATAAATGCAGTTTAATGTAATTGATTGTAATTACCCAGCATTTTGTAGCTTATTATAAACTTGAGTATCTATTATAATGTACTTGATCTGCCAGACCAGGGTCAGAATGGGATGGTGTTTTTGTAGATTGCTAACAGTACATAAGAATCATTTGTTATGATTAATTCACTGTTGGTGCTTGCTTCTAATGAAATTATCACAAATCAATGGATAATTTAAAAATTTGTTTTAACTCTTGACTGTATTGTTATAGCATTGACGTTCATGCAATAAATAGATATACCCATCTTACATCAGCTGTAGATACATGTATTTACTCTGATCTGATTACACACATACCTAAAAAACATTTCTATGTACAATCTGATGATGGAGTATTCTTATATTCCACACACACAGATCTTTGTCATTTAATTTCACATGTCACGTGTCATTCATTCTCCACGCTTCCAGCGTCATTCCAAAAGATAATTGTTCCACACCTGATTGTTCAAATGAGACATAGTCATCATGGTCATGCCCTGGGGGACAAGGTTGGGGTCTACTGTTTGAAAAGTTCTCTTAGCGTTTGCTTTAATGTGACATGAATCTATGTGCGAGTTATAAAAAAACAAATATTTAATGCATCACTTGGATATTGCGTTTAAACAAACATTAATAAAAGTATCATATAAATTAGTAATACTTAGTTAACATGCTTATGTTTAAAAGACAAACATTTTGAGCAGGGTTTTATCCAACTTAGTCAATACATGTACTTCCTATTGAATGACGAAACAAACATGATATGCTGAAATCCTCATTTGATTGGCATCGGAGGCAGTTCACTTTCAGAGCTACACATGGCATGTTCCTTGAAGTAATATCAGACAAGTCTCTTGGCCTTATCTTTCACTGTGAAGTACAAATAAAAACATCATTTGAGTGTGTGATTTGGTTGCAAATTTCATTTTTCTTATGACTTGCAAACTGTCAAAAACTAAAATACAGAAATCTTTCCCTTTGAAAAATGAAATACAACAAAGTTTCTCGTAAATAAAACCAGGATTTGATATTGTCATGTGAGAAGATATGAGTAGGGATATTACAAGGCATGTTTTCCAATACCTAGTGTCCCTCTTTGAAGCAAGGACTGTAGGCAACATATTCATGAAATTTGCCGCCCAGTGATAAAAAGTAGGTAGGACATTTAAAAAAAAGATTTATATGGATCAGAAGTGCTTCAAAAGTTTGGGTTTTTTTCAAATTTTATGCATAAAGAGGCTTGATTTTTTACCCCTAAAACGCCAAAAGCTCCGAGCTTCAGGGGGCTTTTCCCCCTGGACTCCACCCAATACATTAGTTTGAGCCCTCCCCAAAACATAATCCTGGGTGCGCCATTGACTGCAGGTGCATACCTGTGCGCGGTACACAATGAAAAGTTCAGTTGGATAGTTTTATCAGCCGTACAGCTGCCAGCAAACGATTGAGAGCACTTCAATGTTGTTTTACCGACGTAATAAATCATCCATCGCTAGTCAGTCCTAAAAACTTCATTTGACGTGAAGTGGTTAAAATTTCACCCTAAATACAACTTTTGTCAGCATAAACCACTGCATACACATTGTGCTATTTCAAATACTACATCAGAAGTCAGTGTCACTTTGAAAATCAGAGACCATTTGAACTTACATGAACGTTTGCTGATCCCCTCAGCTACTGTGATTTGATGAGCAAGACGTTTTGCAAGCATCTTAATGAGGCGTCAAGTATTTAACCACAGCATCAGCTGGCAATGAAGTCTTAGGGAAAGTTAGAAAATAAAAGAGACAGCACAAAAATGAAATTCTGATCCTAACCTGGCTTGATAAATTTAGTTCCACTTGTCTTGATTTGGTGCTGTGAAGGGAAAAGTACAATAACTGAACAGGTACATCCATATGTAACAATTATTTCCGTACTCTTAATAGGAACAGACGAAATCATTTGGACAAAAATATATAAGTACAATACAAGCAAAGAGTAAACATGACCAATGAAAATAATACTGAAAAATGTAAGCTGTAAGGAGACTGTTCAAATAAGCTGAGCTGAAGCTTGTGGGGATAGCCCTAGAAATATTACAAAAACAATTAGCAAAAACAACAAACAAAGACAACAAAACAAAACCAAAAAATGGACAGGAGATAATGCAAAATGTACCAGTAATGAGCTAACTAATACAGATAATGCCCAAGAATTAATGACTAATTAGGACCTGCTAGAAGCATAAAACACTGCAAGAAACATTGTCTGACAATCTACATTCTTCAATATTTAACTGTTAAATACAAGTTTTTATCACAATAATATGCAACTGTTAAACACACTGCATTCAATACACAGTGGAACATACAACATATCAGTTTTAAACTTGATGTCACTAAACCAGTCACAGGTGCAGTGGTTCAAAATGGTTTCTGTATGAGTTACAGCCTTGTTATAGTGAGTCAATGAAATGGTAAAGTAGGGTCAGGAAGGATCCTAAAAAGGGTACAAGAAAGTGTACAAAGGAGATACACATAGGACACAAGTTAAAAGGGACTACATACCTTTTTTCTCTTTTTAAATTCTGCTTTGATCATACTGGTTCGTTCTCTTGTTGCTGCTCTGTCATCGCTTCCATGCCAAGCATCTTCATCATCGCTTCCATGCCAAGCATCTTTAGAGCCACCACGTTTACCATAATAATAACTATTAAATCAAACAAGTACGCATTCAACAGTCAAATAGCTATGAACTGGGCATCTAAGTATGATGGTCAACAGTCAAATAGCAATGAACTGGGCATCTAAGTATGATGGTCAACAGTCAAATAGCTGTTGTGATAATACTTACATAGGACTGGTACAAGTCTACACTTCATGTTTATTCATATGTAACCCAGGACACATTATAGCTATTGTATGTCTCACAACCAACGTTCTGAAGTTGCTAATAAATCACTGTGTTTCAACTTATAACATCAAGTCTCCAACCTTGTAACTATTACAACATGGTGTCAGAAGTACTAAGGACTCTCCTGGACAGGTACTGTAACGAAAATATTGCTTAAAAACTACAGCAAAATAGTTGCAAAGTGGAAGACAATCCGTTGCTGGTCTGGCAAAAAATCCATGCAGTCCATGTGTGCACTGTTATAACGTACATGTAGCATACAAATCTGTACAGTGGAGTGAACTTTCCATTGCCCTCGTATACGTGAACTTTGTGTGAACTCTGTGTGTGCAAATTGATACATTGTTGCAGACAATATGGATGTACTGCCACCTCTGAGCGCACTTGAACTTACTGGTAATGTTGCAGAAAACTGGAAGAGATTTAAACAACGTTTCCAGTTGTACATAAGTGCCATTGGTGTATCAAAGAAAGTTGACAATGACAATCAACTAACATCAATCCTACTGCATGTTATTGGTGAGCCAGCCCTTGATGTGTACAATACATTCAAATGGGATGAGGAGGGCGACACAGAAGGGGACAATATGCGATTGGCAAAGGTAATGGCCAAATTGGAGAAGTACTGTACCCCGAAAACCAACTTGACACTGGAGAGATTTCACTTCAACAACTGTTGCCAGCAACCAGGTGAGGGAATAGATGCATACCTCACTAGACTAAAAAAACACAGTAAAAAGTGTGAATTTGGCACACTACAAGATTCACTGGTCAAGGATAGACTAGTATGTGGCATTGTTGATAATGTGACCAGAGAACGCCTTCTTCGAGGTGAAGACTTAAATCTCGACAAAGCAGTCAAAATTTGCAAGGCTGCTGAGTTAGTGAAAGAGCGTTCCAAAGAGCTACAGTCCGCAGCATCGACAGTCAATGCTGTGCAGAAAAAATCGGCGAAAACAAAAAAGCCATGGAATACACCTAATGACCAGACAAATCAAAGGAAACAACAAACTGGTGATAAACATCACTGCAGACGCTGTGATAACTGGCATGTTTCTGGAAAATGCCCAGCGTATGGTGAAATTTGTGCGTACTGTAAAGGCAAAAATCACTTTGCCAAGTGTTGCTTCAAGAAAAGTGGACAACGCCAAGTACACACAGTAGACCAGGAGGACGAGGAGGACACGAGTGATTTTGTTTTGGACACTGTCACGGTAGACTCAGTAAACACACAAACAGATGACTGGGTCTATCCCCTCATAGTGAATGGAACAACCATACCCATCAAATTAGACACAGGTGCGCAAGTGAACATTTTGCCAGAGTCTGACTACAATCGGCTGCAAAATAAGCCACAGCTAAGACAGGCCACAGAAACACTGAAAGCCTACAACCAAAGTCAGATCAAAGTCAAAAGCAAATGTGTTGTCACTGTAGACCATAACGCACGCAAACACAAACTGTTGGTCTTTGTGGTCCCTGGAAACAAACAAGCATTGTTAGGCAGACAAGCTTGTGAACGGTTGGGTCTCGTCAAATTAGCCTGTGCCGTCACAAAAATGGGCCACAGCAAAGATGACAATGATAACTATGCAAACCTACTGCATGACTACCACGATGTTTTTGATGGACTCGGTTGTTTACCGGGCATGCACACAATCATCGTTGATCAGACAGCAACGCCAGTGGTGCATGCCTGCCGCAAAGTACCATTTGCACTCCATAACGGCCTAAAGAAAGAACTTAAACGTATGGAACGTCTTAGTGTTATCACCAGAGTAGAAGAGCCTACTGACTGGGTGAATTCCTTAGTCGTCGTAAAGAAAAAAAATGGCGACATCCGCGTGTGTATGGATCCTCGAGACTTAAATCGTGCTATTAAACGAGAGCACTACAAAATGCCCACACGAGAAGAGATCATGTCACAGTTCGCGGGTGCAAGATACTACTCTAAGCTGGACGCCTCGCAAGGATTTTGGCAGCTTCAGCTAGACGAAGAAAGTAGCCACTTGTGTACATTTAACACGCCATTCGGTAGGTATAGATATCTGAGACTACCGTTTGGCATATCGTCAGCACCAGAGGTTTACCATAAAACTATACACCAGATCTTCGAATCAATCGACGGTGTCAGTACCATTGCTGACGACATCATCATCTATGGCGCGACCAGAGAGGCTCATGATAACAGCCTACAGAAAACACTGGAAATAGCACGCCAGGTGAACCTCAAGATGAACAGAGACAAATGTGAGATTGGCGTCACACAACTCACTTTTATTGGTGATCTGGTAACAGCGGAAGGTGTCAAACCAGACCCACAAAAGGTCACAGCAATCAACAACATGCTCAAACCAGAAAGCAAGCAAGAACTACAGCGCTTTTTGGGCATGGTTACGTATTTGGCCAAGTGGATAGCGGGATTTTCACAACAATCAGCCCCGCTACGAGCCCTACTCAAAGAAGACAATGAATGGCAATGGGGTCCAGAACAAGACAGGTCATGGAGTGACTTGAAAAATGCAATTTCTACCGAGCCTGTACTGCAGTACTATGACCCCAATTGCCCAATACGCCTATCATCCGACGCTAGTAAGGACGGCCTTGGTGCAGTTCTTTTGCAACTCCATGACAACAAATGGACACCTGTGGCCTATGCGTCGAGAGCCATGACTAGTGCGGAGACTCGTTATGCGCAGATTGAGAAGGAGCTCCTTGGAATTGTATTTGCATGTGAGCGCTTTCATCAGTTCATTTATGGAGCTACAGTAGAGGCTGAGACAGACCATAAGCCTCTTATCAGTCTGTTTAAGAAACCACTGACTGATTGCCCACTCAGAGTACAAAGACTACTGCTCAGGGTACAGAAGTACGACTTACATGTATTCTACACCCCTGGGAAACAACTGGTCGTCGCGGATACCCTTTCCCGTGCACCAGACTGTAACGCTGACAAAGGGGAAGCTGCGCGAGTGCAATATCTTGATGATGTTGTGGAAGCATTCGTTGATATGATCATTGAGACAATGCCTGTGTCTGACAACAGATTTAATCAGATACGTGATGCTACTAATGCTGACGACCAACTGACCAACCTGAAGCGCATTATAATACAGGGTTGGCCAGAGGAACGACACCAATGTCCGAGTGACGTTCGCCCCTTCTGGAATAATCGAGCCGAGCTATCAGTGGCCGAGGATGTGATTTTCAAGGGTACTAGAATTGTAATCCCTTGCATGCTTCGTAAGGATGTGTTGCTCAAGATTCACGAAGGTCACATGGGAATAGAGAAATGCCGCCGTCGTGCGCGTGATACTGTCTACTGGCCCGGCATGAATGCCGAAATCAGTAATATGGTTAGCCAATGTGACGCGTGCCAAAAGCATCAACCAAGCCAACCTGTGGAACCACTCAATCCACATGAGATACCAGTCAGAGCTTGGCAACGAGTTGGAGCAGATATCGGTACCAATGGAGGAAAAGATTACTTGATAGTCTGTGATTATTACTCAGGATATCCAGAGGTGGTAACCCTAACCACCACCACGAGCAAAGCCGTGATCAACGCGATCAAATCCATGTTTGCACGACACGGCGTGCCTGATGTGGTCATATCAGACAATGGCCCACAGTTTGGAAGCAAAGAATTCGCAGACTTCGCGAAAGATTGGGGATTTGAACATCATACCTCAAGCCCGCACTACCCTCGATCTAATGGATTAGCAGAGAGTGCTGTGAAAACTGTAAAGCAAATGATCAAGAAGTGTCAGGAAACAAAGCAGGATTTTCACAAAGCCCTGTTAGCCTATCGCTCAACACCACTTCAAAATGGACTGTCCCCAAGTCAAATGCTAATGAATAGGCGCGTTAAAACAACACTGCCTGTTCACCCACAACGCTTGGAACCAGAGGTACAACAAGGTGTGGTCTCCGACAAGATCCAGAGTAGACTTCAACAGAAACAACTGCATGATCGCAAAGCACATTCTCTGGAACCGCTTAACCCGCAGGATCGAGTCAGGGTGCAAGACTACCGCACAGGTCTATGGACAGTGAGAGCCACTGTTCTCTGCAAAGTGGCACCCCGATCCTATGAAATCGAGGCTGAAGGTGGTGGGATCCTACGTCGCAACAGAGGTGCCATACGAAAGGACACTGTTCCTAAGCAGACATTTGTTGATCCTAAACTGCTGGAGGAGGAACTGACACTTCAGCTTGCCAAGGAACATCCTGAACAAACTGAGACACAACAGAATATTGCCACTCCTGTTGGGTCACCGCATGAACAGATTTTTAGGAGACCCTCGCGCACCATCAGACGCCCAAAGCGTTTGATTGAGACACTTTAACTCTGTTGACATTTAAGCATAATGTTGTGTTACTATGTTATCGTGTTAAACATATATGCGTCATCATTTAAACTCTGGATATATGCATGAGCCAAAAATAAGTGTTTGGGTTAAGTTGACCTTGCCATATCAGTTGTTTGAAAAGTTTGTTGCCCTTGTTAGAAAGTTCAATCTCAAGAGGGAAGATGTTGTGATAATACTTACATAGGACTGGTACAAGTCTACACTTCATGTTTATTCATATGTAACCCAGGACACATTATAGCTATTGTATGTCTCACAACCAACGTTCTGAAGTTGCTAATAAATCACTGTGTTTCAACTTATAACATCAAGTCTCCAACCTTGTAACTATTACAACAATAGCTATGAACTGGGCATCTAAGTATGATGGTCAACAGTCAAAAGCAATGAACTGGGCATCTAAGTATGACGGTCAACAGTCAAATAGCAATGAACTGGGCATCTAAGTATGACGGTCAACAGTCAAATAGCTATGACCTGGGCATCTAAGTATGATGGTCAACAGTCAAATAGCTATGACCTGGGCATCTAAGTATGATGGTCAACAGTCAAATAGCTATGACCTGGGCATCTAAGTATGATGGTCAACAGTCAAATAGCAATGAACTGGGCATCTAAGTATGATGGTCAACAGTCAAATAGCAATGAACTGGGCATCTAAGTATGACGGTCAACATAAAGAATCAAGTTATTAATATCTCATGATTGGTTGAACTTGAATAATACAGAGAAAAGGAAAGACACAAGTTTGGTTTGTTACCTGTCAGCCCCATACCGTCCTCCACCATACAACTCCTTGTCTGCTTTACCCTTGCTATCTTCCTTGATGCAAGTCCGACCTGATTGATCCGTCTTCTTCTTAGAGTTGGACATAACACCTCGCTTTAAATACTCCAGTTGTTTACCGACTTCACTGGGAGTTTTGCAAACATCACAAGAACCATTACAGTCTGGAGGGCTGTCTCCAAAGAATTGGGTGAATCCAAGATGACGACATCTAGAGAGGATATATATCAGTATTTAATGAGAGTCAAAATAAAACTTCTTACAAGAAGCTGAAGTGCCAAGAAATATTTAAGAACTGTGCATCTTCTTATCAATTAGAGAGTGTCTTCTCTATCAGTGCAAGAATGCCTTTTACTACATGTTGGTAACAACCATTTACTCATAGATACACAAACCGTTTTACTTACTCTTCACTTTCACAGAACTTAACAAGATACTCAAAACTCTGAATGCTGACTTTGCCAAATTTAGATTGGCTGACTTTCTTCTCTGGCTGAAAATAAATGACAAAAGAGAAAACATTAGTATTCAACTTCAATTTATTCACAACACAGTCAGATATAAAATACAAAATTCAGGGTGAACCTAGAGCAATGTATACTCCAGGGGTCCAGGTATTATGAATGCAAATGGGGCTACACCAATTTCAACACAGTGTGACTTACTGACTTTTGTCTTGCCTTTGATTTGAACATCTCTTGTTTAATGAGGTAGGCTACTTGGTCACGTTCATCTCGAGAGTAATAAAGACGGCAATACGCAGGACGACCATCTCGACCAGCTCTTCCCGATTCTTGATAAAACCCTGCCATGGATTTAGGAATGTTGAAATGGGCAACAAACCTACAACAACAAATAGTATCAATAACTGAACATCAGATCCCTTTGACAACAAATATTTCATCAAGTAATAACAAACTTTATATAACCAAACTAAACTTAACATCCATCAATACATACTTATTTAAACCCATAGAGTAAGACGGTAGAAGACTTCATTAGATGAAATGCTTCATCTTATTGTGTAGTAGCATTAATTACTATATCCAGCTCCATGCACATTGTAATGGATTAATGAAGGGATTATAACTGGTAACACTTGACCTAGAAACTCACCTGACAGTTGCTTTATCCACACCCATACCAAAACTAACAGTAGCAACTATCACTGGTACCCTGCCTTCAACCCAATCATTTTGGACC
The DNA here is from genome assembly GCA_037783415.1 of Leptasterias polaris. Taxonomy (NCBI): domain Eukaryota; kingdom Metazoa; phylum Echinodermata; class Asteroidea; order Forcipulatida; family Asteriidae; genus Leptasterias; species Leptasterias polaris. The sequence goes on from JAZGTN010000020.1 coordinate 451,166, forward strand.
TGTAAGCGTTGAGCTGGTTTCAATCCAGCATGATATGCTTCAGAATGTAGACCGAGACGAGTTAGACGATTGGCTACTGCAGAACAAGCCTTTCTTGTACGACAGTAGATGATACCACATCCATCACTACCCTAGAATACAAGATGATAAAATCACTCAGTATAAATACAAGTCTGTGCTATTGACAATCACACCATACAATTATTGACCCCTTGCAGACGCAGAACGCACCTCAGCAAAATGTGTGTCTACCATTTCCACTATATTGGGGTCAATTCCTTAGTGTACATTTTGACACCCGAACAGGGCCGGAGCAAGAGAGGATTGTGTCAGTGTGCTGTGTGTCAAGCGAGGGCCCAATTGGACAATTCTACAAGAGGTTTCAATGGTCAGGTACTGCTAATTCTACCTTATAATGATTCAAGGATGCATAAACCAACTTTAAGATATAAATAATGTATTTTGGCTTAAGTCTTAATGTCTTACCCCTTCCATGGAATCATTTTCTAGGACCTTTACAGCGTAGTCTTTCAAATCTTGAATAGGTTCCTCCAACAGATCTTTGAAGATAACGTCATAGAATAAGTTCTGTCGGAAACAGCTTGCTTTGAAGATTGCAACAGGATGATGTAGATTTAAGGAATCAAGAATATCTTTTTGAATATGTGGTGTGGCCGTCGCTGTTAATGCAACACAAGGTACTGCAGGGAATTTAGTACGTAGCTTACCAAGTTTGAAGTAATCTGGTCTAAAGTCATGGCCCCATTGTGACACACAATGTGCTTCATCAACCACTATCAATGAAAGGAGTTTGCGAGATGCTAAAGAACAACCTATAGACTGGAAATTAGTTGTAGCTGCTTGCTCAGGAGTAATGTAAAGAAGCTTGAGTCTTGGTTTCTTGCTTGAGATGTCTGCCAGGATCGCAAGTCTCTTCTTACCCTTTATCTGTGAATTCAATGTCTCTGAGGGAATCTTCATTTTGTCCAAATGTTCAAGCTGATCTTGAATCAAAGCAAGAAGTGGTGAAACTACTAAAGTGATTCCTGCTCGCACTAATGCTGGAAGCTGATAGCACAAAGATTTACCAGATCCTGTTGGCATGGAAATGAACACATCCTTTTTACCTGTAAAATAAATAAAATTTAACAGTTTTACAAGAAAATCAAAACAAAACAAAAACTTTGTGTCTGACAAATGCAAGAAAATTAAACATCATCGGTCAACAGGTCGGTCAGGTCGGTCAGGTCGGTCAGTCAGGTCAGTCAGGTCAGTCAGGTAGGTCAGGTAGGTCAGTCAGGTCAGTCAGGTCAGTCAGGTCGATCAGTCAGGTCGGTCAGGTCGATCAGTCAGGTCGATCAGTCAGGTCGATCAGGTCGATCAGTCAGATCAGTCAGGTCAGTCAGGTCAGTCAGGTCAGTCAGGTCAGTCAGGTCAGTCAGGTCAGTCAGGTCAGTCAGATCAGTCAGGTCGGTCAGATCAGGTCGGTAATGACATCTTCCAGGTAATGTTTGAGTATAAATGTTTTTGATCTATTCATTTTGGATGGACTTATTGTAACCTTACCTTCTGTAATTGTTTCTACAGCCTGTTGTTGCAATTTACTCTTGAAGTGTTCATGCTTGAAAACTGTATGCAGTGCATTCTGCACTGGATTACAGATAGATCCAACCTTGCAATCTGTCTGGTTTGATGGATTCCCTTTGACCATAGGAACTTGATGGATGAAGTTTGTGATTTTCTGGCTTTGCACATGAACATGATTACTTGACTTCTTGGCTGCTTTCGGCATCACTCCAGATCTTGCTGTTTAAAAGAGAAACAGAGTTAAATATTTAACGTCATAACTTTGATTGAGGTTCATGAGCAGTTAGAGGTAGAAGCAAGCTAATTGCTTGTGTGATGATCCAGGTTAACCCTAAAACAGATGTGTCACAGTTCTAGTATGTGCATCAGAAATGGTGTAGGCACTAGTCAACTGTAACCCCGGCCCCCCAGGACCTGGGCAGTAGCAGGGCACTAGCCGGGATATGGCCGGGGATGTAATGGTCCAATGTGCCCCGGCCCTAGCCAGGACTTATGCAGGGCCGTGCAGCATCTCAAAAGGGCCGGGAAATGGGCGGGGGAAATACCCCGGGAGTTTACCCGAGACATACTCACAATTGTGCCGGGCCGTTAACACTGGTCTGCACAAGGACTGAACAGTGGTTCTTTGACTATGATTTGGGTGTAAATGAGAGTGAGCCCAAGTTTTGTGATGTTTTCACGGCTCGATAGCGCCAGAGTCGTTACCCATCATAGAGCAAGCATTTTTATATTTGAGTAGACTGGTCCCATATCTTGGTTTGAAGTCTCCTTGGGTGAGTCTGTGCTGTCGAGCAGTGTGTTTCCGGCAGTCGCCATTTTTGGCGGGGTAATAATTTTAGCGAAGACACACAGGCTACTTTTTTTTAAATAGCCACTTGGCTTTGCATAAGGGGCCTTCCAAAGTTTTCAACATTTTACAGTCCGTACAGAGAGTACTATATTTGAAGACTCCACCCACCTCCCCTCGAAGTAGTACTTATCAACATGTTTCTTTCAAAATTGATGCACACTTTTAAATATCAACATTTTACAAACCTTCAAAGTCGCAAATGTGCGTCTGTAGTTTTTTTCCCGGCGGCATATTCCCATTCGCATTTTCTGGGGATTCAAGAGATTGCCGGACGAGTTTAAAGATACTAGGCCCTACTGCACCTGATTTTGAGAAACGCCGGTTAGTACTTTTTTAATACGCATGAAACCTAATTTGCTCCGACCAGATCCAAACACAAGTCATCAGGTGTTGTTTCCTTTCCAATTTTTTTTTTTAAAGTCGGCTTTGTGCAGGTATTAAAAAGGCCTGCAATCCAACCCTTTCCAAATTACACGTCAAATTCATGCCCAGGTTAAACTTTTCATTGCATTTTTTAATAGTTGTATAGATGATTTTTATGTGACGCGACTTTCGCAAAACAAATGATTTTCGGTAGGACCTGGGTTTGCCGTCCACTTATTCAAGGTTAAACATACATCCATTATGCATACTTGGTCTAGTTGATATGTGGGAGTAAAATTGTATTTGAGCCTGTTGATGTTCCATATTTTTTTCCAGTAAAGCTAAAAGATCGATATAGATCAAAAGTGCTTAAAAAGTGTGGCTATTTCTCTGTTTTTAGGCAATGAAGGTTTGATAATTCATCCCCAAAATGCCAAAGCTCAAAGCTTCAGGGGGCTTCGCCCCCTTGACCCCCACCAGAGCTTTGCCCTTGGACCCCACTAGGGGCCGTAACGCCGGCCCCTGGCCCCCACCCATTACATTATTTGGTTTTTACCCTAAGACATAATCCTCCTGGGCGCGCAGTTGCTGTCACCGATGCTAATCTAACAAGTATGCAGGGAGTTTGTCATTGTAAAATTAAACCCCCCCCCGACTGTTTTAAAGGCACTGTACACGTTTGGTAATTACTCAAAATATATATTAGCATAAAAACTTACTTAATTGGTAACGAGCAACGGAGAGCTGTTGATAGTATAAAACATTGTGAGAAACAACTCCCTCTGAAGTAAAGCAGTTTTTGAGAAAGAGGTAATTTCTTACTAAAATAATAAAAGACTTCATCAGCTGCTGTTCTCCGTAGATCTGTTCCAATTAACTTCTTATGTTTCTCCAGTGATTTTTGTGAAATCTCCTTGTCTACAATACTAGGATCAAAGGTTACTGATTTCTTCAACTTCTTGTCATTGTTTGTGTTGCTTTCCTCAGTAGGGGTTGAGCAGTGTTCATCAAATACTTTGGGTCGTTTCTCAGGGTTAGCAACCTGTTGATGAGATACATATTTGAAAGTTTCAAAATAAATAGCAACGTCTGTTTTCATACAAAAACATACCTGTGAAGCAGATCAAATATTTATGGTATCCTGACTCATTGAAATAATACGAACGACATGTATCTTCATGAACTGTATGATAAGACCATTGAAGAACACAAATCCTATTCGTCATTTATAAATTTACAAAAATCTCTAAAATTCAGTGAAATATTTATGTTCATTTTAGTATTGTTATATGTAGATTGATAGATTAAATTAAAAGCAACTGTGCTGACAGAATGTTCTTTGGGTATAAAAATAACAATCACTCGGACCCAACAATGGAATGTTTAAAAATGTTCCCTTTTCAAAACAGCTGTGATAATTACTAAAACATGCTATGCTTTGATGTGGCATGTCATGGCTGAGCAGTCTAGCACCCGGACTCAAGCTCTGGTGTTTCTGATCAGCAGAGTATGGGTTCGAGTCTCAGTCTTGACATTTGTATCTTAAGAAAGGCACTTAGTCAGAACTGCTTTGTCCTTCGGATGGCATAGTCAGGCAGCAATATGTGACACCTCACCTTGTATATATTTCAAGGTATTGTCTTCAAACACATCTTTTCAATGAATATTTTTCCTAATTCTGTGGAGATTGGGATTACTGTTTATTCTGTTGCTGTTTTTATATATGCAGCACCCCATTTTTAACTTTTCTTATTGGAGCAAGCGCCATGAGCACTTTCGTCGATACCGACGCTATAGAAGACGTCATTATTATTATAAGTATGGTTGCTTCATCTCATTAAATCATTCTCCACAATCTCTTCCCGATTTGATAGGCCCCTATATCTGCACCAGGAGTGTCATTTACAACAGACATAGCAAAGGAATAAATTTCTTGAGAAGAAATCAGACATAATTTAGTATCTAGCATCGGTGCAACATTTACCGAGTACAAACATACCGTGGTGTTGAAGTCACATGATCTTTTCCTGGAAGAATGGATCAGTGGTTCATCTTTAACCCTGGTAGTTTCTTCTTGCAGTAATTCAGTTTTGGTCGACTCATTTAGTTTAGTCTCCGACTGTACATTGCTCTTCTTTGCCTCGTAAAGAGTTGTTTGACCTTTCACCTTGGCTTTTAAATTCCATAAGCCTGCAGAGATAAGAGCAGAAACCTTTCGGAATCCAGATTGGGTAATGTTGTCTGGTTGCACTAAGCCAGTACTCACAAATGAATGTTTACTGGAAACTGGTTCTGTAACCTCGGAGAATACTGGCCGAGTAATGGAAGCACCTAATTGGCTGGCAAGAAGAGATGAAACTGTCTGGAAACATACTTCAGTACCTGATGACCCCTGACATGAAACAGAATCACACATTCATAAATCATTATCTTATCAAATAATATCCCCACATCATTATCTTGTTAGAAACTCACCCCCCTTCCCCCAAAAACAAAATTCAAAAGGAAGGTATTTGAGGACAAATGCTGTGTTATTATTATTATTATCAAACAATGTTCTCTGGACTGCAGAATACAATAATATTGAATTTTGTACCTTAACAGTGAGAGCAGGAATCTTGCTGCTAGACGCATCCCTCAATGGGCAGTCAGCATCTGAAAAAATAAAGGCACATAAAACCACTTGTACAAGTATATCTTCATTTACATCTGAGTATTGTACATACAACATCATAAACAAATAGCTGGCAATGAAGTCTTAGGGAAAGTTAGAAAATAAAAGAGACAGCACAAAAATGAAATTCTGATCCTAACCTGGCTTGATAAATTTAGTTCCACTTGTCTTGATTTGGTGCTGTGAAGGGAAAAGTACAATAACTGAACAGGTACATCCATATGTAACAATTATTTCCGTACTCTTAATAGGAACAGACGAAATCATTTGGACAAAAATATATAAGTACAATACAAGCAAAGAGTAAACATGACCAATGAAAATAATACTGAAAAATGTAAGCTGTAAGGAGACTGTTCAAATAAGCTGAGCTGAGGCTTGTGGGGATAGCCCTAGAAATATTACAAAAACAATTAGCAAAAACAACAAACAAAGACAACAAAACAAAACCAAAAAATGGACAGGAGATAATGCAAAATGTACCAGTAATGAGCTAACTAATACAGATAATGCCCAAGAATTAATGACTAATTAGGACCTGCTAGAAGCATAAAACACTGCAAGAAACATTGTCTGACAATCTACATTCTTCAATATTTAACTGTTAAATACAAGTTTTTATCACAATAATATGCAACTGTTAAACACACTGCATTCAATACACAGTGGAACATACAACATATCAGTTTTAAACTTGATGTCACTAAACCAGTCACAGGTGCAGTGGTTCAAAATGGTTTCTGTATGAGTTACAGCCTTGTTATAGTGAGTCAATGAAATGGTAAAGTAGGGTCAAGAAGGATCCTAAAAAGGGTACAAGAAAGTGTACAAAGGAGATACACATAGGACACAAGTTAAAAGGGACTACATACCTTTTTTCTCTTTTTAAATTCTGCTTTGATCATACTGGTTCGTTCTCTTGTTGCTGCTCTGTCATCATCCCTATCAGCATCTTCATCATCGCTTCGATGCCAAGCATCTTTAGAGCCACCACGTTTACCATAATAATAACTATTAAATCAAACAAGTACGCATTCAACAGTCAAATAGCTATGAACTGGGCATCTAAGTATGATGGTCAACAGTCAAATAGCAATGAACTGGGCATCTAAGTATGATGGTCAACAGTCAAATAGCAATGAACTGGGCATCTAAGTATGACGGTCAACATAAAGAATCAAGTTATTAATATCTCATGATTGGTTGAACTTGAATAATACAGAGAAAAGGAAAGACACAAGTTTGGTTTGTTACCTGTCAGCCCCATACCGTCCTCCACCATACAACTCCTTGTCTGCTTTACCCTTGCTATCTTCCTTGATGCAAGTCCGACCTGATTGATCCGTCTTCTTCTTAGAGTTGGACATAACACCTCGCTTTAAATACTCCAGTTTACCGACTTCACTGGGAGTTTTGCAAACATCACAAGAACCATTACAGTCTGGAGGGCTGTCTCCAAAGAATTGGGTGAATCCAAGATGACGACATCTAGAGAGGATATATATCAGTATTTAATGAGAGTCAAAATAAAACTTCTTACAAGAAGCTGAAGTGCCAAGAAATATTTAAGAACTGTGCATCTTCTTATCAATTAGAGAGTGTCTTCTCTATCAGTGCAAGAATGCCTTTTACTACATGTTGGTAACAACCATTTACTCATAGATACACAAACCGTTTTACTTACTCTTCACTTTCACAGAACTTAACAAGATACTCAAAACTCTGAATGCTGACTTTGCCAAATTTAGATTGGCTGACTTTCTTCTCTGGCTGAAAATAAATGACAAAAGAGAAAACATTAGTATTCAACTTCAATTTATTCACAACACAGTCAGATATAAAATACAAAATTCAGGGTGAACCTAGAGCAATGTATACTCCAGGGGTCCAGGTATTATGAATGCAAATGGGGCTACACCAATTTCAACACAGTGTGACTTACTGACTTTTGTCTTGCCTTTGATTTGAACATCTCTTGTTTAATGAGGTAGGCTACTTGGTCACGTTCATCTCGAGAGTAATAAAGACGGCAATACGCAGGACGACCATCTCGACCAGCTCTTCCTGATTCTTGATAAAACCCTGCCATGGATTTAGGAATGTTGAAATGGGCAACAAACCTACAACAACAAATAGTATCAATAACTGAACATCAGATCCCTTTGACAACAAATATTTCATCAAGTAATAAAAAACTTTATATAACCAAACTAAACTTAACATCCATCAATACATACTTATTTAAACCCATAGAGTAAGACGGTAGAAGACTTCATTAGATGAAATGCTTCATCTTATTGTGTAGTAGCATTAATTACTATATCCAGCTCCATGCACATTGTAATGGATTAATGAAGGGATTATAACTGGTAACACTTGACCTAGAAACTCACCTGACAGTTGCTTTATCCACACCCATACCAAAACTAACAGTAGCAACTATCACTGGTACCCTGCCTTCAACCCAATCATTTTGGACCTGTAAGCGTTGAGCTGGTTTCAATCCAGCATGATATGCTTCAGAATGTAGACCGAGACGAGTTAGACGATTGGCTACTGCAGAACAAGCCTTTCTTGTACGACAGTAGATGATACCACATCCATCACTACCCTAGAATACAAGATGATAAAATCACTCAGTATAAATACAAGTCTGTGCTATTGACAATCACACCATACAATTATTGACCCCTTGCAGACGCAGAACGCACCTCAGCAAAATGTGTGTCTACCATTTCCACTATATTGGGGTCAATTCCTTAGTGTACATTTTGACACCCGAACAGGGCCGGAGCAAGAGAGGATTGTGTCAGTGTGCTGTGTGTCAAGCGAGGACCCAATTGGACAATTCTACAAGAGGTTTCAATGGTCAGGTACTACTAATTCTACCTTAATGATTCAAGGATGCATAAACCAACTTTAAGATATAAATAATGTATTTTGGCTTAAGTCTTAATGTCTTACCCCTTCCATGGAATCATTTTCTAGGACCTTTACAGCGTAGTCTTTCAAATCTTGAATAGGTTCCTCCAACAGATCTTTGAAGATAACGTCATAGAATAAGTTCTGTCGGAAACAGCTTGCTTTGAAGATTGCAACAGGATGATGTAGATTTAAGGAATCAAGAATATCTTTTTGAATATGTGGTGTGGCCGTCGCTGTTATTGCAACACAAGGTACTTCAGGGAATTTAGTACGTAGCTTACCAAGTTTGAGGTAATCTGGTCTAAAGTCATGGCCCCATTGTGACACACAATGTGCTTCATCAACCACTATCAATGAAAGGAGTTTGCGAGATGCTAAAGAACAACCTATAGACTGGAAAGTAGTTGTAGCTGCTTGCTCAGGAGTAATGTAAAGAAGCTTGAGTCTTGGTTTCTTGCTTGAGATGTCTGCCAGGATCGCAAGTCTCTTCTCCACCTTTATCTGTGAATTCAATGTCTCTGAGGGAATCTTCAATTTGTCCAAATGTTCAAGCTGATCTTGAATCAAAGCAAGAAGTGGTGAAACTACTAAAGTGATTCCTGCTCGCACTAATGCTGGAAGCTGATAGCACAAAGATTTACCAGATCCTGTTGGCATGGAAATGAACACATCCTTTTTACCTGTAAAATAAATAAAATTAAACAGTTTTACAAGAAAATCAAAACAAAACAAAAACTTTGTGTCTGACAAATGCAAGAAAATTAAACATCATCGGTCATCAGGTCGGTCAACAGGTCAGTCAGGTCAGTCAGGTCGGTCAGGTCGGTCAGGTCGGTCAGGTCGGTCAGGTCGGTCAGGTCGGTCAGGTCGGTCAGGTCGGTCAGGTCGGTCAGGTCGGTCAGGTCGGTCAGGTCGGTCAGGTCGGTCAGGTCGGTCAGGTCGGTCAGGTCGGTCAGGTCGGTCAGGTCGGTCAGGTCAGGTCAGGTCAGGTCAGGTCAGGTCAGGTCAGGTCAGGTCAGGTCAGGTCAGGTCAGGTCAGGTCAGGTCAGGTCAGGTCAGGTCAGGTCAGGTCAGGTCAGGTCAGGTCAGTCAGGTCAGTCAGGTCAGTCAGGTCAGTCAGGTCAGTCAGGTCAGTCAGGTCAGTCAGGTCAGTCAGGTCAGTCAGGTCAGTCAGGTCAGTCAGGTCAGTCAGGTCAGTCAGGTCAGTCAGGTCAGTCAGGTCAGTCAGGTCAGTCAGGTCAGTCAGGTCAGTCAGGTCAGTCAGGTCAGTCAGGTCAGTCAGGTCAGTCAGGTCAGTCAGGTCAGTCAGGTCAGTCAGGTCAGTCAGGTCAGTCAGGTCAGTCAGGTCAGTCAGGTCAGTCAGGTCAGTCAGGTCAGTCAGGTCAGTCAGGTCAGTCAGGTCAGTCAGGTCAGTCAGGTCAGTCAGGTCAGTCAGGTCAGTCAGGTCAGTCAGGTCAGTCAGGTCAGTCAGGTCAGTCAGGTCAGTCAGGTCAGTCAGGTCAGTCAGGTCAGTCAGGTCAGTCAGGTCAGTCAGGTCAGTCAGGTCAGTCAGGTCAGTCAGGTCAGTCAGGTCAGTCAGGTCAGTCAGGTCAGTCAGGTCAGTCAGGTCAGTCAGGTCAGTCAGGTCAGTCAGGTCAGTCAGGTCAGTCAGGTCAGTCAGGTCAGTCAGGTCAGTCAGGTCAGTCAGGTCAGTCAGGTCAGTCAGGTCAGTCAGGTCAGTCAGGTCAGTCAGGTCAGTCAGGTCAGTCAGGTCAGTCAGGTCAGTCAGGTCAGTCAGGTCAGTCAGGTCAGTCAGGTCAGTCAGGTCAGTCAGGTCAGTCAGGTCAGTCAGGTCAGTCAGGTCAGTCAGGTCAGTCAGGTCAGTCAGGTCAGTCAGGTCAGTCAGGTCAGTCAGGTCAGTCAGGTCAGTCAGGTCAGTCAGGTCAGTCAGGTCAGGTCAGGTCAGGTCAGGTCAGGTCAGGTCAGGTCAGGTCAGGTCAGGTCAGGTCAGGTCAGGTCAGGTCAGGTCAGTCAGGTCAGTCAGGTAGGTCAGTCAGGTCAGGTAGGTCAGTCAGGTCAGTCAGGTCAGTCAGGTCAGTCAGGTCAGTCAGGTCAGTCAGGTCAGTCAGGTCAGTCAGGTCAGTCAGGTCAGTCAGGTCAGTCAGGTCAGTCAGGTCAGTCAGGTCAGTCAGGTCAGTCAGGTCAGTCAGGTCAGTCAGGTCAGTCAGGTCAGTCAGGTCAGTCAGGTCAGTCAGGTCAGTCAGGTCAGTCAGGTCAGTCAGGTCAGTCAGGTCAGTCAGGTCAGTCAGGTCAGTCAGGTCAGTCAGGTCAGTCAGGTCAGTCAGGTCAGTCAGGTCAGTCAGGTCAGTCAGGTCAGTCAGGTCAGTCAGGTCAGTCAGGTCAGTCAGGTCAGTCAGGTCAGTCAGGTCAGTCAGGTCAGTCAGGTCAGTCAGGTCAGTCAGGTCAGTCAGGTCAGTCAGGTCAGTCAGGTCAGTCAGGTCAGTCAGGTCAGTCAGGTCAGTCAGGTCAGTCAGGTCAGTCAGGTCAGTCAGGTCAGTCAGGTCAGTCAGGTCAGTCAGGTCAGTCAGGTCAGTCAGGTCAGTCAGGTCAGTCAGGTCAGTCAGGTCAGTCAGGTCAGTCAGGTCAGTCAGGTCAGTCAGGTCAGTCAGGTCAGTCAGGTCAGTCAGGTCAGTCAGGTCAGTCAGGTCAGTCAGGTCAGTCAGGTCAGTCAGGTCAGTCAGGTCAGTCAGGTCAGTCAGGTCAGTCAGGTCAGTCAGGTCAGTCAGGTCAGTCAGGTCAGTCAGGTCAGTCAGGTAGGTCAGTCAGGTCAGTCAGGTCAGTCAGGTCAGTCAGGTCAGTCAGGTCAGTCAGGTCAGTCAGGTCAGTCAGGTCAGTCAGGTCAGTCAGGTCAGTCAGGTCAGTCAGGTCAGTCAGGTCAGTCAGGTCAGTCAGGTCAGTCAGGTCAGTCAGGTCAGTCAGGTCAGGTCAGGTCAGTCAGGCAGCCGTTTCAACTGCATTTGGCCCACGGACCACTGCTAAGGTCGAACCCCGTCATAATGTTGGAGTATAAATGTTTTTGATCTATTCATTTTGGATGGACTTATTGTAACCTTACCTTCTGTAATTGTTTCTACAGCCTGTTGTTGCAATTTACTCTTGAAGTGTTCATGCTTGAAAACTGTATGCAGTGCATTCTGCACTGGATTACAGATAGATCCAACCTTGCAATCTGTCTGGTTTGATGGATTCCCTTTGACCATAGGAACTTGATGGATGAAGTTTTTGATTTTCTGGCTTTGCACATGAACATGATTACTTGACTTCTTGGCTGCTTTCGGCATCACTCCAGATCTTGCTGTTTAAAAGAGAAAGAGAGTTAAATATTTAAGGTCATAACTTTGATTGAGGTTCATGAGCAGTTAGAGGTAGAAGCAAGCTAATTGCTTGTGTGATGATCCAGGTTAACCCTAAAACAGATGTGTCACAGTTCTAGTATGTGCATCAGAAATGGTGTAGGCACTAGTCAACTGTAACCCCAGCCCCCCAGGACCTGGGCAGTAGCAGGGCACTAGCCGGGATATGGCCGGGGATGTAATGGTCCAATGTGCCCCGGCCCTAGCCAGGACTTATGCAGGGCCGTGCAGCATCTCAAAAGGGCCGGGAAATGGGCGGGGGAAATACCCCGGGAGTTTACCCGAGACATACTCACAATTGTGCCGGGCCGTTAACACTGGTCTGCACAAGGACTGAACAGTGGTTCTTTGACTATGATTTGGGTGTAAATGAGAGTGAGCCCAAGTTTTGTGATGTTTTCACGGCTCGATAGCGCCAGAGTCGTTACCCATCATAGAGCAAGCATTTTTATATTTGAGTAGACTGGTCCCATATCTTGGTTTGAAGTCTCCTTGGGTGAGTCTGTGCTGTCGAGCAGTGTGTTTCCGGCAGTCGCCATTTTTGGCGGGGTAATAATTTTAGCGAAGACACACAGGCTACTTTTTTTTAAATAGCCACTTGGCTTTGCATAAGGGGCCTTCCAAAGTTTTCAACATTTTACAGTCCGTACAGAGAGTACTATATTTGAAGACTCCACCCACCTCCCCTCGAAGTAGTACTTATCAACATGTTTCTTTCAAAATTGATGCACACTTTTAAATATCAACATTTTACAAACCTTCAAAGTCGCAAATGTGCGTCTGTAGTTTTTTTCCCGGCGGCATATTCCCATTCGCATTTTCTGGGGATTCAAGAGATTGCCGGACGAGTTTAAAGATACTAGGCCCTACTGCACCTGTTTTTGAGAAACGCCGGTTAGTACTTTTTTTAATACACATGAAACCTAATTTGCTCCGACCAGATCCAAACACATGTCATCAGGTGTTGTTTCCTTTCCAATTTTTTTTTAAAAAGTCGGCTTTGTGCAGGTATTAAAAAGGCCTGCAATCCAACCCTTTCCAAATTACACGTCAAATTCATGCCCAGGTTAAACTTTTCATTGCATTTTTTAACAGTTGTATAGATGATTTTTATGTGACGTGACTTTCGCAAAACAAATGATTTTCGGTAGGACCTGGGTTTGCCGTCCACTTATTCAAGGTTAAACATACATCCATTATGCATACTTGGTCTAGTTGATATGTGGGAGTAAAATTGTATTTGAGCTTGTTGATGTTACATAATTTTTTCCAGTAAAGCTAAAAGATCGATATAGATCAAAAGTGCTTAAAAAGTGTGGCTATTTCTCTGTTTTTAGGCAATAAAGGTTTGATAATTCATCCCCAAAATGCCAAAGCTCAAAGCTTCAGGGGGCTTCGCCCCCTTGACCACCACCAGAGCTTTGCCCTTGGACCCCACTAGGGGCCGTAACGCCGGCCACTGGCCCCCACCCATTACATTATTTGGTTTTTACCCTAAGACATAATCCTCCTGGGCGCGCAGTTGCCGTCACCGATGCTATTATCTAACAAGTATGCAGGGAGTTTGTCATTGTAAAATTAAACCCCTTTCCCCGACTGTTTTAAAGGCACTGTAACCGTTTGGTAATTACTCAAAATATATATTAGCATAAAAACTTACTTAATTGGTAACGAGCAACGGAGAGCTGTTGATAGTATAAAACATTGTGAGAAACAACTCCCTCTGAAGTAAAGCAGTTTTTGAGAAAGAGGTAATTTCTTACTAAAATAATAAAAGACTTCTGGCCAGAAGCCTTTTAATATTCCTATCTGAAAGCACACTAATTTGTACAACAAGTGTGTTTTTTCTTTTATCATTTTCTTGCAACTTCAATAACCAATTGAGCCCAAATTTTTTTCCTGGCGGCATATTCCCATTCGCATTTTCTGGGATTTCAAGGGATTGCCAGACGAGTTTAAAGATACTAGGCCCTACGGCACCTGATTTTGAGAAACGCCGGTTAGTACTTTTTTTAATACGCATGAAACCTAATTTGCTTCGACCAGATCCAAACACATGTCATCAGGTGTTGTTTCCTTTCCAATTTTTTTTTTAAAAGTCGGCTTTGTGCAGGTATTAAAAAGGCCTGCATTCTGTCAGTCAGGTCAGTCAGGTCAGTCAGGTCAGTCAGATCAGTCAGGTCAGTCAGATCAGTCAGGTCAGTCAGATCAGTCAGGTCAGTCAGATCAGTCAGGTAGGTCAGATCAGTCAGGTAGGTCAGATCAGGTCGGTAATGACATCTTCCAGGTAATGTTCGAGTATAAATGTTTTGGTAATTGGTAACGAGCAACGGAGAGCTGTTGATAGTATAAAACATTGTGAGAAACAACTCCCTCTGAAGTAAAGCAGTTTTTGAGAAAGAGGTAATTTCTTACTAAAATAATAAAAGACTTCTGGCCAGAAGCCTTTTATTCCTATCTGAAAGCACACTAATTTGTACAACAAGTGTGTTTTTTCTTTTATCATTTTCTTGCAACTTCTATAACAAATTGAGCCCAAATTTTCGCAGGCTTGTTATTGTATGCATATGTTGGGATACACTACTCCTAGAATGAGGTTCATTCCGCTATCGTCTCCATTAATACCCTCCATAGAGTGACATGTACAAAATCCTATTCGAAACTTTTTTCCATTCACGTTTCTGCACCTACAGTTAATTTCCCAAACCGGATCTCGCCAAAATTAGGCTCTATGTGTTCCTTATACTCTCATCGAGGTCGGGTTGGGTCCAGAAAATCCACTCCGCAAAACAAAAGTTGCAAAAAGTGATAAACTCTCACCGTTTTCAGAATCCTCGCCTTCCGTTAACAAAATGGCCGCCGTTGAAATTTTTGAGCTGGTAATGCTGCGCGCTACGCTGGTAACGATTATCAACGATTCACGTATACAGAACATTGGTTGTTGTGGACCAGCATTGCGCCTATGATTGTATACGTGAACCGTTGGGTTTGTTACCAGCGTAGCACGCAGCATTACCAGCTCAAAAATTTCAACAGCGGCCATTTTGTTAACGGAAGGCGAGGATTCTGAAAACGGTGAGAATTTATCACTTTTTGCAACTTTTGTTTTGCGAAGTGAATTTTCTGGACCCAACCCGACCTCCATGAGAGTATAAGGAACACATAGAGCCTAATTTTGGCGAGATCCGGTTTGGGAAATTAACTGTAGGTGCAGAAACGTGAAGGGGAAAAAGTTTCGAATAGGATTTTGTACATGTCAGTTGTCACTCTATGACTATGAGTATGAGGGTAATGGAGACGATAGCGGAATGAACCTCATAGTTCAAGGAGTAGGGATACACTAAGTGAGAATACTGGTCTTTGACAATTACCAAACGTGTTCAGTGCCTTTAAGATGCATCGGTAACAAAGAAGAGACGTTGAAGAATTCAAAATGTTTTATGGAGATTGCACTGTCCGAGTTTTCTCAACTTTTGATATGAAGAAAGGGGGGGGGGCCGGGACATCTCAAAAGCTGTACAGCCATGACTATGATGACAGGGCTGTTGCTTTTGTAAATTTTGAATTCATGTGAAAATTATGACACAAAATGTAAATTTTCCCATAAAGCCTGTGCAGTATCTTTCCCGGCAGGAAACGCTTTAGAATGTACAAGGTCACCTATCTGTAAAAAAGAAAATAACATGGTCTATACACAGTAGAACTACGATACGACGAGGTTCAATCCGTCCGCTATGCCCTATGTAGTATGTCTCCATACGATTACGACGATAGCGGATTGAACGTCGTACCGTAGTTAAGTGTATAGTTCTAGGAGTAGAGATGAGGCATGTTTAAGCAGGCTAAGTTTACTTACTAAGGTACTCTATCCAAGATCTTGAGCTAGATTATGTCAAATTTTACTTCTATTTTCTGTAACGAATGTAGAGGAAAAGGAAGCTCTTGTCACCTGTCCGAGTTTGCTCATTATAATTGCTACAGCATGCAGTCTGCCATCGTTTTATATAGACCTTTCTTTTGACACGTCACAGCCCGAGTTTTTGCCAACCCAGGTTGGAAAACTATGGAAAGCCGTAACTGCAAATCAAAAACAAATACCCATAGTTTGTATAATGTTACAGAAATATTCAAAAATAGTGTTGAATTTGTTTGAAACAAATCAACCAATTATGGAAAGTATATCAGTTCATGAATCTTTACAGAAAATGTTGAATTTGTTCGCAACACTTTTTAACACGATTGAATGTTTTGCTAACATTCGGCCGACCATGCCAACCGGAGCACTTTGTTTATCAACAATGGAAAAGGTCTATACACGGGTTTATAGTTCGGCCGCCATCTTAGCCTCGTTCTGAAGTCGCGATGAAAAGTTACGCGACAAACGGCGGGGGCGGTATTTTTGAGTGGCAACGTTTGTCAAAACATTTCGATTCAAGTAGAAGAACGAATTTATCTGCATTATTTTCATCAGACGAAACAGCACCAGGTGAGATTTAAATGTGATGTTTATGGTTTATTTTAGCAGTGGTAGAACATCTTGCAGTACGTGCAACACGCACAAATTAGTATAAAGTGGCATTTTAACGTCATTTTCAGCAGGGGTGCTTGAAGTTTCTGGTGTTTGTTATTGTTTTATAAACTCACTCACGTACGCACAGATCAGTTTGACAAAACTTTAGCATACTTACTACTTAATGAAATCATAAATTTTACTTGTCTATAGTATCATGTTCATACGCCTCCCTTCTTGAGTTTTTATTAATCTCTTGTTCACCTTTTTTGTACACCTATATATATATCGTAGGACGCCCTGTATTCAGGGGGTCCCTGAAATCGAGGCAAACCTTTGACCTCTCTGCGCGCGATGTAAACAGTCCCTAGATACAATTTTTGTGGTTTGACTTGCCAAGCAAAGAGTCTCCTCTCATTTGACCAAAACTTAGAAACATGTAAGGCTCCACTGGTTAGTTGCACTTGTTATGCAAAAAGTTGTGGTATTTTAGGCATTTCTGCAAGGTACAAAAATGTGTCATACTGTTGGGGCCATAAAAAAAAAAATTCCCACCGAAAAAGTTTCATCAAACACTTTTTCAATTCACAATTCACGATGATCAAATCATGTGACTGAACATTCTGCTGAGCATTCTGGGGAAAAAAATACAGAGGCTTAAAGAAGCCATGTGCCTTATATCATTTTCTAATAGTCTGGATAATTTCTTTTTGTAACACTCTATGATTTTTGTTGTTAATATTAAAATTTAAACATCAGCTTTGTGATTCGATTATCACTGTTTATTTATATGCTTTATTATAAATGTTAAGAAACATAAAAAGACACAAAACTAAATAAAAATAAGATTTGAAAGCCAAGAACTATTTACATTTTTTTTTTTTTTTTTTTTTTTTTTAAGTTTTTGAAAAATACCATGGTTATTTTTAAAACTAAATAAAAAATATGTTGAATAAAATGAAGAAAACTGCTGGCTATAGAGTCATACACTAAGTCTCACAGAACACTAATAGTCACTGCAGATGTTTCTTCCACGTATGGCTTCACCCGGACACCATACTTTCTTGTTTGCATCGAAAACAGGTCAAACTCAAATCAAATGGGACGCTATTGAAGTCATCGAAGATCGGTGCGTGGTGTGAAAGTTTCAATGTCCATCACGTTTTAATATATGTTTGCATATTTCTTATAAACAAAGGAAGGTAATTAGGGCATCAGTTGATTATGGAATATTTTTATTTTTTTTCAATTCAAAGAAAAAGGCATACTACATCGAAAACCGGACAGGGGAGGATATAGGTTATCAACTTTAGTCACTCGAGCTCGTGATGGCCAACTCTCGGCATTGTTTTGTTCTCGGCTGTCACAATGGAGACTACCAACTCCAACTGTGGAAAAAAAAACATGAATGCCCGCTGCAGCCCTGCAAGTGTGAACCACCATTTAAGTGAGTAACTGTGTTTTTATTATTGTGCTGGAGGAACACTTTTTTTGTAAACTGTTTAACTATTGATGACTGTTTGATGGTTTGAATTGTGATTTGACCTGCACCCAAAAATGGCTTTGCTGAATAATTTTGTTTTTCAACACAAACAAAATTATCATGAGATTTGTCTATGTATGAATGTAGAGTATAATACTAAATAGATGAGAATAAGTAATGACTGTTGACTTGGGATTTTATAGCACGACAATCATGTTGTTCCATATTGGTCAGAAGGACAACATGTTTCTGTGGTTTGGCCATGGGTGTCCTTATTTGCTTTGAGTTTGAACGTGCCTACTACCTGCTACACAATTGGGAACATATTATTCCACATAGTGATGACTTCATTTGCCTATGAATTTTCCTCCATCATCATTTTCGATAACAAGTGCTGGGAAAATTGTTAAAAGATGTTTCATGCCCACAATTTAGAGACATGTTTGCTTTGTCCCCAGGCTGATCACATTTCCAACCCGTCGCAAGCCAGAGAGTAGAGAGCAGTGGCTGAAAGTCATCAACCGGGCAGATCCACAACATCGCCACCGGCTGCTGGAGCCATCAAAGGACCAAAGAGTTTGCTCGAGGCATTTTTTTAGTAAGTAGTGGTGAAGATACTGGGGCACCCTCAAACATTGCTGTCCGATTTTGCAGAGACATAATCTATGTTTGAATTAAGCAAACTGTCATTTCTATTGGTTACAGATGGTGGACCAACGGAGACAAACCCCATTCCAAGTCTAAATCTTGGGTATGTTCCGACGCCCGTTTCAGAGGCTACAGAAGCGCGTAAAAGGCGAGCGGAAAAAAGAAACCGACATCAACATGAGATGAAAAAAGCTTGTGCAGGGCCCAGCACCAGAACGACACACTCCAATTCTACCACTGCTTTGTGTTAGGTTTATCATCATGCTGCTCTTAAAGATCATCAGGAAACTGAAGGAAGACCATTCTCAGCAAGTCACCGCTCTCGTCCGTGAAAATTGTGCACTGAACAGTAAAATTCGAGCTCTCAGGCTTAATCTAAAACGAGAACGAGAGAGAAAAACACAAGCAACTTCTGTAGCAGATGACCTTCTTAAGTCAGACAGAGATGTTTCTTTACTAACCGGTGTGCCTTCAAAACTACTGTTCCGAGAAATACATCGAAAAGTCGCTCCTCTCATAGAACGACGATGGCAAGGACTGAAACAACACGCGAAACAAGGCCTGAAACGCTTCAAGAAAATTTCAGGACCTCAGCGGAAGCTGAATTCCAAGGATGAGTTGCTGTTAACACTGATGAGGTTGCGCCTTGGTCTAGTCAATTATGATTTGGCTCGACGCTTTGGTATCTCAGCTGGGCTTTGCTCGCGCATATTCCATGCATGGCTCAGTGCTTTAAATTCTGTAGTGGGCAGATTTGTGCAATGGGCACCCAAGGAACTTGTAAACACAACTATGCCTGCACGATATCGCCATTTGTCTGACCTCAGGTGCATAATTGACTGTACTGAAGTCTTCATTGAGACACCAAAGGATCTCTTTTTGCAATCAGTAACATGGTCTGATTACAAACACCACAATACCGGAAAGATTTTGATAGGTGTAGCGCCAAATTCCATGATAACATATGTGTCTCGGGTGTATGGTGGGCGAGTTTCTGACAAGGAACTGACGATGACAAGTGGATTCCTTGACCTGTTGGAGCCTCATGACATGCTACAGGCCGACAAAGGCTTTCTCATAGAAAATGAATGTGCGGAACGACTAGTGTCTTTACAGATACCCCCTGGAAAACGAGGAAAGGCACAGATGACATCTGCTTCTGTACAGAAAACGAAGCGCATAGCTAATCTACGTATAATAGTGGAACAGGTGATCAGGCGTATTAAAGTATTCCGCATTTTGAAATACGAGTTGCCAATTAGTCTTGTTCCTCAAATTGATGCAATCGTTGATGTTTGTGCTGGGTTGTGTAACCTACAGAAGCCCATCTATTCATCATAACTGTTGACTTCATATACATGTGTAATACCAGCCATTTGTTAAAGTTCCTTTTTAGAGCACTCACCCACCAGCAAGGTGAAACATGTTTTGGTTTTTGTAAAGTTTGGGCCAAAGCAGAAAACTTATTGATTTGAACAAATTCCATTTATCATAAAACACAAGGGAAACTGACTGGGTAAACTTTAAATAACTTGGTTCAACCCCAAAACAAATTCCATTTATTAAGCACTTTATTGAATCTACTTTAAATATGCCTACCTCCCCTAAATCTGGTCAATAGGCAAGTGTGCAAGTACTAATTTCGAAACATTTTCACAAAATGTGCATTGTTATTGTTTCAAACTGTGGACCCTCTGAATGTTTTTCACCATAGATGGAGCATGTTGACATTTTTTAGGCATCTTACTAATTCTTAAGATTAACCACATTCGTGTATTTATAAGTGACATGGGATGGTGAAATTGTTACTGTTTTAGTGAGTTGTTTAATAAAATGAAAAGTTGACTGCAGATGTTGTCTGCAGCTTGTTTAATGTTCTTGGATAGGCTTATACATAAACATAGAGCTTCAGATGGGAATAACAAATAAATTGAGAAACCAGTCATTGTGAAAATGTAAGCTATTATTTTGAAAAAAATAACACCAACAAACATTTCTATCACGAGTGTGCTCAAATCTCTGTGTAAAAGTGACATTAATGTTTAAACCCAGAGATAAATGCTTAACTAATTTAAGAATTCAATGAGCAGAATCACAAATTCTCACTATAGGCCAACAACAATTAAAAATTACTTGTACTTGAACTGTAGCATGGTGTAACCACATTCCTATTCAACATGCACAAAAGAAGCATTTCCATCCAATGACAGCAGCATCACTATCGGGGTTTACACAAGAATTGTGGTATTTCATGGAGCAAACACTACATTTCAATAAATCATCCGTTACATCTTGGCCACAAATGGCACAAATATAGATTGGTGGGTATGGGGACTTTGAGAGCAGTCTACGCTTTGCAGGCTGAGGCAGTGAGGCACTTTGATTTTGCAAAGTGTTCAAAGGCAGTACACCAGTGCATGACTTTGCATAGTCGTGATCAAGAAGCTCTTCACTTGCACTGCATTTTGCGTAGCTGTGATCAAGAAAATCTTCACTTGCACTGCATGCCATGGAGCCTGATATCAATTCTGGACCAACAAATTTGAGCCAGAAATACTCGGCTCTTTCAACCATGTCATTAAAGAGATCTGAATCAAATTCAATGCGCTCAAGGTGACTGCCTTTTGAGGTGTAGACAAAAAAGTCCCCGTACCCTACTTCCAAGATTCCCATTTGGAATTGAATCTGAAAATAATAATGAGATGTTCGAGACAGCTGACACTGACCATTCTGAGCTTTAACCAAATGCTTATAATTATCACTGGTTGGAATTTCTGATTTCAGTGAATAGGGACACTTGATTTCACATACACCCCTCCCGTGACACCTGCAGGAAATAACAAGGTCTGGGGATGCACCAAGAAACTGCTTCTTGTTAGAAATAATCAGACCACTATCTTTTCCTTGGAATTTCTTGTGTTGTCTAGCTATTAACTTCTTATAGCCCTGTTTTGCATGCGGTTCTGTTGAATTGCCATATCTCATGGCAACTGTTTTGGGAACATTTTTATAACCCATTATTGCTTTGATCAATGAGGAACAATCAAGTGTGGGATCTCGCTTCAATGACGCAACCCGTGTAAATACATTATGAATTTTGCTTGCAGTTATCCTTCCTTGCCGATGTTCAAACCACTCACTGGAAGATGACTGACAGACCGTGAGTTCACTCACAGTACTAATATCTTCTTTTGTCAGACAAACCTTAGTGACAAGCTCATTGGCATCCACATAGTTACAATGCTTTGCTGCTGCTAACAATGTTAAAGGACCAGATACAAGTTTTTTCTTGGGAAATGGTATGGCATCCATCATTTGGCGGTAGCAAGAGTCCGGTGCACATCTTCTGACTGCTTTGTCTAGCTGATCAAATGCATCTGCTATTTTTGTTTTGCTGGATGTTGGTGTGAATTCTGCATTCCGCTTTGACACTGACTCAACAAAGTTGTCTCTGTCTGAAAAGTTATTAAAAAATAAGTATTATTGGATAAATAAAAGGTTAATTGTTCCCAGGTGCTGCTGACACTTGTGTGTGGGAAACAATCGGCAAATTCTGGCTAAATTGCGGAAGAAATGCACCGTTAGCACTGTTGACATTCTCATACGTTTCAGAAAGTGATCACACAAGCATGCAACTTTTCAAAGAACTGGCAATAGATTCACTAACTAAATAAAGAACATACCCTGGTTGAAATACTGGTCTTTAGTCCAATTTTGATCAGTTAAGAGAACAGGAGTCCTTACAGAAGCTGCCTTGGAGGGAACATCCCATTTGCTGCGAGAGGATGTGCAGGCTGACTCACCGGTTCTGACAGTATGCTCAATCTTGAAAAGAAGCCCCGCAACATGGTTGCATGTTCCAAACAGCCTGAAATTGTTTAATTGAGTTTAATGTAGCACATTATTGCGACTACTCAACTCAGTTTTAAACAGGGCCCAGTTTCATAGAGCTGCTTAACGGCTGATTTTCTGCTTACTGTGCGACTTCCATTTCATAGCAATGCTAATATTTCTGCTACAGTAAGCACGAAAATGTGCTTAGCGTTAAGCAGCGCTATGAAATTGGGCCCTGGATAATGAATCTCATTTGCTAATCGCATTCAATCTATAAAATAACATTAACAAAAGCATGTACATTGTAAAAAAATGCACACATAAACAAACAATTTTATTTTTAATGAGATAATAAAGTTAACTTACCCAGCTGGGCAGGTACAGTATGCAGAAACCACTTTTCCACCTGGTCCTCCATCATGAGATTCCTTCTCTACTGCTGCCCAAACTTGATATGGGGATCCTGACTTCATGGAGGGCTTCACCTTGGTACTCAGGAAGCAGACCCTCGCATTTGGGCTGATCGGGTGATAAAAGACTACATCTACCCATCCACAGGAGAAGTATCTGAAAGAGGATCAGTGAACATTCTAATCCTTTGTGTATTCAAACCAAAGAATTTCTACATGGATAAATTATTATGGCTAATATCGAAAAACCCTCAGTAACAATAATTACCTTCAACATTGTTTTTCTGTCTACTTGTTGGCAAGTATAAACAGAAACATTAACGCACTGAAATCTCCCAAAACAATCAACTGTTGGGTAGCATAACGAACAGTCAAATCTGAAACACAAGAAAAACATTGCAAAAACAATAACAAAACATGGAAATAACAAAAGCTAAAAGCATAAATATTAAAACGGAATGAAAATGCAGTAACACAGAAAAAATTATTTCTCGGTTACTACAATATTCAACAAAGCAAAACCAACAAGTGAAGAGACCAGACAGCGAAGGTTAATTCTTGTACACTTCCCCATCATTCATTCAGTGACCAAAATTTGTTCAAATGATTCAAACTATTCAATAAAATGCAAGCTATAAAGAGATTTTCACTCACCTATATGCTTTGCCTTGTTTGTACTCATTACAAATTTGATGGTATAATTCAGCAGGAGTGTGCAATCTCAAATACTCAGCAATATCCAAAAAGAATATGTGAGGCCAGTGGCACTTTGCTCCTTCATCTAGCCAGCCAGATAGTGTAAATGGATCTGGTAATGTGTAGTCTCCCACTGCAAGTTTTGCCTTGTACTCCACTAGATTGCACCGGATAATGTGCTCTTCTTTACTGGAAACTGGCACGCCAAGTTCCCACGTAATGAAAGCACTGAAAAAGTTGAGATAAATGACAAAACATGTTCTTCAGTAAAGTGATCTCTATGTTTGGCACGATCTCGGACAATCTGCACGATGGGTCAATTACTGAAAGATATCTTGGACTTTACTTTCCTTTTAAAAAAAATCCCCAGAATTATAAATTATAAGGAAAGGTATTCGACTGGTGACATCTAAATCGATCGATAGCATCTTGATCAACCGATACCCATCAACCAATGGCGCAGATCGAAAGTGTATTCTTGATTTGATAGCCTAGTCCACCACAAGCAGATATAGAATGTCTTTAAAATTGAACCCTAATAAGTCGTATACGAAGGTACAGTCAGTAGTGTAGACTGGTGGTAGAGTGAAAACTAAACTATGCATACACACAAATTTAATTTAAAAATCAAACGACGAATTACATAATTTGTATACGTTTAGCAATAGCATTAATATAATTGCCCTACCTCAGTCGTGTCATGTAAGAAATGAAGTCATGAAGAATTAACAACTTAAATTTCTAAACTTAAATTCATGCATCAACAAACGTTGAATGATGAACTTACCGAGCCACTAATTCCTCCCTTGTTCCAGAAATCAATTTCTTCCTTAACTGCAAAAATTGCTTCAGCGCAATGTCACTCCAAATCTGAAAATCTTTAATTGTGCGCCGGGAGAGGTTAATGTCTGCCGTCTGCGGTAAATTCAAAATTGAAAACAAATACTAAATAGGATGCCAACATTATTATAATAAAAGAAACACTTTCCATATTAATAATTGAGGTATAATAATATGTTATTTTAAATATTTAGGGCAAGGCAAGAGTAGATCGTTTACCTCCATATGATATTAAAAACACAACAGTCATGACAGTATTACTAACACAATACTGTAACTGTAAGTACACGGATCCCCCATACTCCAGAGTCCATAGTTAGTTAGTAGAGTAGTAGTAGCTGTAGCAGTAGTACACACGACGTACACACGGACGGTATCGTACACGTACACACATAAGTCATAACAAATAACATACACAAAGTTTCGTGTTCAAAAATACGTCTTAATTAACTGGTCGGTTCACGAATGATTATGAAAGAAAACGAACGGATTTTATTATGAACATGAACTACATATTATCTAGGAAAGAAAAAACTGTTGATCTCGTTAGATTCTCTGGCAAATCACGATCGAAATCGAGCAATACATCACACAAACAAGCATACTTACAGTTGCATTTGCCGCCATCTTGAATGTTTTGATCGCAACTTGAAACGGGGCGTGTTCACGCATGCGCATTTCTCGAACTATAAACCCGTGTATTGCGTGTTGAAGTAAATAGTCTGGTGCACAACCACGGATAATCTGACGTGTATTTAATGTTATACCTTAGCAGGGGGTGCAAGACATTATTTGGAGTAGTCTACTCCCAACAAAGGAGGGCGCACTTACACTTTTTGAATGACTTTTTGACCACCATTTATTTTTTATATTCACCGAACGTAAGAGGGCTCCCTTACATTGGGGCTTGAGCGCCCCCCCCCTCGACTAAACGTTTGTCTTGCCACCCCCCCCCCCCCAATAATACATCATGCTGGGCGCGACATGACACAAGAACTCGTCTGACACCCCCTAACAAAGTTGTCGTTGAGTTTGCACGAAAAGGGCAACACGTCACATTTCATTGATGAAGTGGACATGAACTTTTAAAGACAATGTAATTACATGCCCATTGACATTCTTTATCAAAGCAACTAGTAATAGTATGCAAGCTTGTGTTCACCGTTCTCGATTTAATTTGCACGCAACTGCATCATATAACATTTTATTATTGTAACTTTCTACTTATTACGCACAAAATACATGAAAAAAGCCCTGTATATAAAAGCTGCACCTCAACTACATTTAACTTCATCAAAGTAAAAGTACATATAGGTCTTGAAAGGAAACAAAGTACAGAAATGAAATTTGCCTCACCATTATTTATTGATTTATTGACTTATTCTTTGTTCAATCCCCCTTTGGCCTGTTAACCGTAAACACAGTAAAGCAGCAGATCTGATGTTTATTTGTAGAGTCTAACTAATTTAACAGAAACAGCTATCTTTAAATCTATCAGCTTGACACATCTTAGAATAGATCTTACACAACCACTTAAAATACACGCTGAATCTTGTCCATATATTACTGTTAAGATGGCAAATTGGTTAACTATTAATTATTTCATGGTTATGAAAGCAAGTGATTTTCTGAACCAACCCCTGTACATGTGTATCTTACAAATATTAAAAGATATAGCATTTCCCAACTATTTGTAGTTATTTTACAGAAGAAAATCTCTAGCTATTATTGTTTTACTTTAATTATTCAGACATGCAACTTTGTAACGACAAAACAAGGAAATGACCAATCATACTCAACAGTGGTTTTCAATTTCCATGCCTGTGTTAAATAATGGGTTGGGAAAAAAAGAAGCTTGACTTGAATCTGTGACCTCCAGTTTAACAGGCCGGCGCTCTATCAACTGAATTTTACAGTCAGTATTAAAATATTTAAAAATGGTTTTTGGTGCAGAAAGTCCATTCAAATTTTAGTTTTTTGAAAAGTAGACGCTGTAAAGCACTCTAATGTGCTTATTTTGATGTTAAAACTGCTCTACTGCATTAGTTACACATTTTGGTCAGAAAAAACCTTTGAATTTTTGGTTTAATACTAAAAATGTGCATTTTAAAGGCATTAACATTTCTAATACAGTACACCTTTTGATTTTCACCATATTAATTATTACACACAGAGTTCAGATCCGTCTGGTTTTAGTATGGAGGTAAAATAAGGGCCTTAAACATTGTACATTACAGTTTACAAACATAATCACATGTAAATTTCAACTTTAAAGGTTACAGTTATGATTAACCATGGAGGTATAGACAGCTCCATGCATTTACGATGACTAAAAAGCACAAAATAGGTTAGAGAAAATAATGGATTCCCATAATTATGATGGACATAAAACTACAACTGACAGTGAAAAACAATATAGCCCCAGACACAGGCCCTGTCCTTAGAGAATGATTGACACTCTTTTTGAGATCCAATTACATCTGCAGTTTGTTATACCATCTGTGTATAATACCTTGGTTTCACTCAAAAGCCAAGCCGCCTGCATTGTACCTTTGTGGTTTTATGACCTAGTTTTATGACCTAGTTTTATGACCCTTATGAGTGAGTATAGTGTTCTCTGGAAAGAATTCACATCTGCTGGTTTGTAGTTTTGATTGGAATAATGGGAGAAACAATTTCATAACAGTTAACTGGAAATCACCAGTTTCTCTTAACTGTTTTGGAAACTAATAGGTACACAACAAAACTGATTTGAAAAGGAATGTGTACTTATACAGTCAGTGTGATTACATAAAAGTTCATGTGAAATCAAACTTAGGATTTCAAGTTTTAGTTGGAACAGTTTCTTATGTGTACAACAAACTACTGACAGGGAAAACATAAAAAGAATGGTTCAGGAGTCAGAGTAATAAAGAATGTAATGATTATAAAAATATATATAAACAATCCCTAACCAACTATACCCTTACTATTTACGCCAACATATAGTGTCTAGAACCCTCAAAATATGTAATTTAGGGTGAATGTGTAAGTTGTAAATGTTTTCCAAAAGGGGCAGCTGCCCAATTAATCCTTTGGGGGGGGAGGGTTGCACCTCCAGGACCCCACTGCACGTCTCGGGAAAGTGCTCGGATCAAAATGTATGTCAAAACCGACAGCTGCAATGAGTTGCCCCAACAATTTGGACACCCTGTTTTGCAATTCAGTCAAATTTAGACACCCTATTTTTAATTACTCGCGCTACTATAACGCTAAACTAATCTCTGACAAACAAGGACATCATAGCTGATCTAAATGAGTTTGTTTTTTTGAAATATGTTCAGCTTGTCGTTTCTATAAAGTAGGACAGTGATCAGTTTGAAGGAATGTTTTATTATAACAGTTATACACAGTCCCTTTACATAATGACTACTAATGTTAGCCTTGTTTGCATTTGGTTCAAATCTAGTCGAAAATACCTGAATGCAAAAAACAAAAAGCAGTAAGGATAACAATTCATACATTAAAGGTCTGTTTACACTATACAAGACATTATCAGAACACTTTATTCACTTTTATATTTTGCTTTCTTTTGGGTTGAACAAAGTAAAATTGACTAGAGCAGGATTTTAACCAACAGCCTCCGTGTTGTGCTCTACTATCTAACCCTATGTTGGCGGTCTCCCTATTTTTTCAATATCTTTGTTCGGGGGGAGCTAAAATCATTTTAAAAATTTACCCAGTCAGTTTCCCTTGTGGTTTATTATTTGACCTTTGTACTATGTTAAAAAATGTCTTGGCATACGTATATTTTTAAAACACAATCGTTGGTACATGTGGTTTAAAAGAATCATATGAGGACTAGTGAGGACTGGTGAGGATGATGATGTCCTGTAAATGTTGTGTAAACAGGCCCTTTTACAATGTGTATTATTAACATAACAAGCCTACCTCAATATCCCAGAATTCTATAAGTTACAGACTTGAGGTTGCTCGAAGCAGAGAGAAGATGACGTATTTGAATTCATGGTTAAGACGAGCAGCAAGTGTTCTCTTCAGCCGAGCTTGTGCATGTCTCATTAGAGCTGAGGCTTTTAAATGTCAGATCATCTTGAATACACTGCAATAAAAACCCACATAAAAAGTACTCAAGCAAAGGATCAACAATTTTTTTAACAGTCTTTCAACGAATTTAACCTCAGAAAACTGACAGCCACAGGGGAGGGGTGCTGGTAAGGAGGAAGACACCTTCAGGACCCCCACTACATGCCTCGGAAAAGTGCTTGGATAAAATTTTATGTCAAAAACCGACAGCTTTGATGAGTTGCCCCTGTTTTACAATCCTTATTTTCAAATCCTCGCTAAAAGCATGCCAAGGTTAAACGCTAGAATCATAGAGAGGACAAGCCATAGGATTCATGGGGGGAAGACTCGGGGATGGTAGAAATAAGGGGTATAAATTGGGTGGACTGTAAGGTTTAAAAGCAAAGATGGGTGTTCAATTCTGATCAAAGAAAACGTTTTTCATGTTATAGATTTTATAAAGATCACCTTCTGTAACTCACCAGAACTTCAAAAAATTTCCTCAGTTTGAACTGATGAATCTCCATTCTAGGAATCTCTCCACAGGAAGTTTCTGCACAAGGACTGAGAATATTCTGTGGGAAAAAGATGTATATCAAAAGCAACTTTTAGAAAAATTGAAATCTTAATGCAGGCAGTTGCAGTAATTATTAAGCAGTGAGTGCACCTGTGGCTTCACTGAGTTCTTAACCCAATTTTATACAACCATCTAATTCGATTAAAACTTTCATACAGTGAGAAAAATTTGAAGTTTCAAAACAAAGAAGGACATTTCTAAAGATCGGGCTCGGTCCAATTTCTGGCTAATCTGACCCCAAAAGTTTGATTTGTATTTGAAATAGCTATTTTTATAGTCCGGGCAGTCCGGGATCATGCATGCTTCTCGACTACAATTCTTGTCGTGATGGGCTTGTTATGATATGGTTTGTTTGTTTGTTTGTATTTCTGTCAAGGGAACTCGGCAAACTCCCATCAGGGGATATAAACATCAAGCTGGCAACAGCCAATCTCACTCATAGTCATACAAACGTTGGTTAAATGACTAGCCCAGGTTGGACGAAAACTGACGTCCTACCAGGGCTAGTTTAACGTCTATGAATATGAGTAGCACAAATCAATAAGTTGTGATTCAGTAAGACTAGATTACAAAACTTATTCTAGTCGTTGTGAAAACAGTGGTTAGCTTGGTAGGACTGGAACACACAACCTTGTGATTGCAAGTCCTGCAGTCTAACCACTGGACCTCTGTCCACGCCGTGTTGTGGAACTGGCTGGTCAAAAACACTGACCGAGTTTGCACATTTTGGCATTAAACTAGTTTGTAGTTGGGACTACAGTATGGTTGTTGTAGTTGTTTAACGTGTGTACACAATATACACAAAATCATCACTGTCAGTTGAGGTCACCTCGCTTGATCTAATATATCCTGGATTGCTAGTTGCTACAACTCGCGTCGAGAGAGTGACTGTGTCCCTGTGAATGTGATTAGCAGTGACATTGAACTATTTAAAAAGAAACTCACGATAATAAAACTAGTGCCTGAAGTAAACACCGCAAACAGCATCGACTACGTACTACTAGGAAGGAATAGAAGTGCAGTGACATGTCTACCACCCTCAGAATCGTGTCAACGCCAGACGCTCTGTATGTCTCCGGAGGGATGGCGGGTAAACTCAGTCTAAACAACAACACTACTTTACTGAATAAACTAGATCGGACTGAAAGTGAAACAGTCAATGCAGTCACGACAAAACTTGCTACCAAAAGCTGTTCTTCATACAATTTCAACAAATAGATAAACGCCAAAATACCTATAAACCATTTCCCGAGTTCAAATGTAAAAACTGAACAGAGAAATCTTTACTTACCAGAGTTTTGTGATGAAAACATTTCAATTTGAAAACACACGTCGTAAGCAGACGACAGCTCAATGTTATTGTGCAATGTGTTCTGGGTATCCATACTACGCATGTGCAGCAAGTTGTCCAATGGGGGCGCCCCCTATCTTGAAAACAACTAAACAAGAACTGTCTTTTTATGTGGTTGTATAATAATATTGTAATCTCTCTTTTTCAAAACCATTATCTGTTTATAGGACATTGCTCTTTATTTTAAAATACCAATTGCCCCTATTGATTGAATTGCCCCTATACTGAGTCCCCTTGTCTGTTTTTGTTGAAATCTTAACCCCCCCCCCCCCCCTAAAACAATGAAACAAAAATAAATTATAATCACTGACTCACTTTTCTAATTCTGTACTATAGGCTCTATTAACAATTCCTGCATTAGTTTTTGCGTCAAAGAGATCGCTCAGCTTCAAAGCGTTTTACTAAAAATGAGCAGTCTGGGTATAGTCCATCTTCAAGTTTTTGTTTGAAATTCCCATGTAATTATACTGGGCAAATGATTTAACTTTGGCCTAAAAATAAGCTCTAGTGCATTATAAATCTTAAGTGTAAATTTTTACTCTGCAGCCTTCACAATCTTTCATTTAAAGGCCCTGTACACTAGTATTGGTAGGATCGAAAAATTCAATGTTCACAGATTCACATAACTTGATTTAAAGTAAGTAATGGTAGAAAGGGTCCCTTGTAAAATATTTCTGCCTAAAAAAATGCTATCGTTTCTGAGAAACTGAGTAAAACTATAGTTTTTATCACGCGTGATAATAAAATCGATGTTTGAGGTTATCTCTCGGTTAGGATTCCAATTCTAAATCAAGCTAATCTCCAACGCATTGCCGTGATTGCGCAATCGTGTCCAATGTCTCACTTTAATCGGCATTTATCGTGGAAATAAATAGTACTTTGAATATAGTTTGGGCCTGGAAAAGCACTGCATTTGTGTTTTCAAAATGATATGTATACTAAAGGTATCTAAAACTGAACTTTTTCGAAAATTTGACGGTTTTTGGACAATACAATTATGGAACAATAAATTAGATTGGGTCCATGCTAACATTAACAACCAACTTCTGATACTTTTCAGAGACATATTAGGTTTTGTACACACATCAACGCACAATAAATGACGTCATGGCTTAGTGATGGCATTGGGCTATGGGCTGGGGCGCTGGGATGAAGACAATGATCATTTTCGGGCCCGTGGGAGCTGATGGGCACGGATAATGTAATACTAATAGGGAGACCATCTTCATGCTGGGTGTGGCTGGCCCGGAGGAGAGGGGGCATCGATTAAGCTGGATAGAAGACTATTCATACAAAACAAAAAAAGCCTACCCCATCCACCACTCCAACAGCTTTTGCATGCCCAAAATCGTATCAAGCTACATTGCGTACTGATTTTAAATATCTTTACCAAACCAATTCAGAAAATGATAGGCTCGATCTGATACCCTCTCCAATTTTCCCCTTACCCCACTTTCCAACATACGTAAAGAAAATTGCGCCCACCTAGCGGCGCGGCATCCCGGCGCCAGTGTACACATTCATCCCACTAGCTATAGTGTATACACTGATTCATGATTATTCTCTTTCAAAAAGAAACTTGTTGGGACCGGTCCCAACTATAGTTGGGACGATTGTAAACTCGAGTCGAAGACCCACTCTGCGACTAAAACTATAGTTGGGACAACCCAATCAGAGTTCGAATGATAATCTCTTCTTGGCACAACATTGTCACGTCGCTTTTCCTAAACTTGTGTAAGTCCATAATTTCAGGGGAAGTTTGTTAACCAGGTGCATATTCATTCCCTTGCTCTTTTCCTTTATCTTATCCAAAATAGATTATGTTTAAATTTAAGTAATGTGTCCCATTAAAACAAAAATTGCACTTGGCAATTGGGTATTAGTATTTCATGATGTATTGTCTTTATTTCCGTTCCACAGATGATGAACGACACACTAATCAAGTTTATGATACAGTAGGTCGAAGGTCATCCAGGGGATAGCAATTGCAATAGACTGATACCTCTTTTTTAGTATAGTTACTCGACAAGGCAAAGAAACAGGTAACCCAACACTTAAACTTGGAAGTTAAACGCCGGTCGGCAAACACGGATGATACCGGCACAATTATTTGCAGATTCTTACTCTAAATACGTCCAAACCGCTAGCCGGAGGAAATCAAAAATGGCTTTAAACAAACTCAGCATTGATGGCATTGACTTTGGGCAAAAAAGGGTCATCATGAGGTTTGTTGCAGAGTAACTTGCTTTCATAAGTATCGCCAAATCATGATATTTTCCTTGCTCTATCAATATCAATCATGGTCAGTCGTACGGTTATATTTAGTATCACAACAAATTGAACAAAGTTCTTTGTTTTCACTGTTTATCCCCCTGCCCTACCCTACCCTATAGTCAGTCATTGACATTAGTATGAAAACGTAAGTGCCCCTGTAAAAAATGTAAAAGCTGATAAGTAAAAAGCTACAAGACTAAGCTATTCCCAGTATTTTCTTTAGTAATAGTAGTTGCGATAATCGTAACTCTCCCAAACCTCCAGTCCTGCTCCTCCCGACGACGGGCTAGTTTAGGCATGGAGGTAGACCTCCATGGTTTAGGCAATTATGTTTTAAGTGTTAATGTTATGGTTGGATTTGTTAGACATTGAAGATCAAGCCCATGTTCTTAGAATTTGTTTAATGTTTTTTGAAAGTGGTAAAAATTGGGCAAATCTGGTAGTCACCAGATTTGCCAAATTTTTGGTCGAAATTGCACGTTTTGGCACGAATGGTCGACTCTTTGTGCACACCGAATCGTAACCCTCCGGTCTAAAGCTCGTCGAGAGGATGGTTACGATTATCGCAACTATTTATTTGTACGATTGATTAAATGATAGGAGGAAACTCACTCACAAATCAAATGCAATTTGGTAACTACCCTATGCCTAAACCAATTGTCTATTGACTGTATTTATTGTGATTTCCTTTTTAGAGTTGATTTTAACGTTCCTCTCAAAGGTGTTCAGATCACCAACAACCAAAGGTACATTAATTATGCTTTGATGTTTATACCGTGTGAGGATACCATGGTCAATTTCCATTTAGATTTATAACAACAATTAACAAAGGGCAAGGCTAAGTCATTAAACTAAAACTTAAAAGCCAATATATAATATAGCCTCACAGTCACAGCAGAAAATATTTGTATCCAAAAACACAGTTTGTTACTTCCACTCATTCATAGCTCAGTCTTTAGTATGAAAGGCAGGATTCTGGAAAGTGCAAGTCTTTAAAAAAAAAATGATATCTGTGCCTTAAAAGTTTTTTAAAAATTATTAAAATGTATCTTTTATGTCTCTAAAAAGCTGTTAATTGATGTTTCCACTTGTTCTGGACATTTTAAATATCAGGATTGTAGCAGCTTTACCAAGCATAAAGCATGTACTTGAGAAAGGTGCTAAATCTTTGGTTCTTATGAGCCATCTTGGCCGACCAGACGGAAAGAGACAAGATAAGTTCACTCTCAAGCCTGTTGCTGAAGAGCTCAAGAAACTACTGGGAAAGTAAGTACCTTTCAGAATAAAAATATTACATTTAATTGGACTAATTTTGTTAAGAATTATTTATCAGAAATATTTTCTTGTGATCAAGAATGATGTTTACAATCTAATCATCAGTTGTTTTGTGTCTTTAAAGAGAGATTAAATTCTTGTCCGACTGTGTTGGTGCTGATGTAGAGTCGGTCTGTGCAGATCCTGCTCCTGGATCTATTATCCTTCTAGAAAATCTTCGCTTTCATTCTGAAGAAGAAGGAAGTAGTAAAGATGCTGCAGGCAAGAAGGTTTGTCTCTGTCTCTAGGCTTGTCTCATTGTTTTACAATACATCTCAGTTGGAAATTTTAATTTGTTCAGAAATTACTAAATTTTTGTTGAGCAACTTGTCAATTTATCATTTCACTCAGGTAAAAGCCTCGGCAGAAGACGTTTCATCTTTCCGTTCATCTTTGTCTAAACTTGGTGATGTCTACATTAATGATGCATTTGGTACTGCACATAGGGCACATAGGTAGGTTGTTTATACACAACAATGTTTCCATTTATAAAGGGCCAACTGATAGACTAATTTTCATTCATGTCTCAGATGATTTGGTTCATCACTATTTTCCAGAGGTAAAAGATCGTTGCCCAAAGCAACAGTTGTAGATGACTTTGTGGTTGTTTTTTTCTCTAGTTCAATGGTTGGAGTTGATCTGCCCATGAAGGCAGCAGGATTTCTAATGAAGAAGGAGCTCGCTTACTTTGCCAAAGCTTTACATAATCCAGACAGACCCTTCCTGGCAATCCTTGGTGGGTAAGTGTAAAACACAAAGCTTTTTAGTTTGGATCCTGTTGGTAACTCATTTATGTTTTCCTAATTACATGATATTTATTGATTGTTCATTCATGGTTATCTGTTTTCTTGGTGTTGATTGTTCACTCAGGGCTAAAGTAAAAGACAAGATTCAGCTGATTTCCAACATGCTGGATAAAGTGAATGAGATGATAATAGGAGGTGGTATGGCGTACACCTTCCTGAAAGTACTTCATGGAATGGAGGTTAGTTCCTGCATGTGTTGTATCTTTACAGTCACTGGAATATTGACAAATACATAGTTATATGTGAATCATCTTCTCAAATTGTCACATTCTCTCTGTGATGTTTGCATCATTGCAAAATATTGGTCTCATTCCTGCACCCTTAGATTGGAGACTCTCTGTTTGACGAGGATGGTGCAAAGATTGTGGGTGAGTTAATGAAAACTGCCGAGAAAAATGGAGTGAAAATCCACCTGCCGGGTGACTTCATTACTGCTGATAAGTTTGCTGAGGATGCCAAGGTTGGAACAGCTACAGTGGAGTCTGGCATTCCAAAGGGCTGGATGGTGAGTTACATATAACTGTGATCTATTCAACAACACACACACACCACAGGATACTTTTGAAACCAACATTTAATACAAAGGTCTCATATATATTTGATAATTGTATTGTCTAGCTTTACTGAAAGCATCAATAGCAATTGTTTCATTTATATTTTCAGGGACTTGACTGTGGACCTAAAAGCGTGTCAGAATTCCAATCAATCGTTGAGAGAGCAAAAGTTATTGTTTGGAATGGGTAAGTACATTATTGACACCCATTTATAATAATTCAGTCAACCTAAACTCACATATTATATAACATCTGATTTTGACTCTTTTTCACCTGTACAGGCCAGTTGGTGTTTTTGAGTTTGAAAATTTTGCTTCTGGAACTAAAGCAGTGATGGACTCGGTTGTTTTGGCAACAGAAAAGGGTGCTACAACTATAATAGGTAAAATAAGGTTAATGTCAAAGTTGAATCAATTTGGATTACAATGCACTGAAGTACTAGTAGTAGTACCAGTGAACATACTTTGACTCGCTCAGGACTACATTGACGTGAGTTGTATTTTGATTTTAGGTGGAGGTGACACAGCAACATGTGCAGCCTTATGGGGAACAGAAGATAAAGTTAGTCATGTCAGTACTGGAGGCGGAGCTAGCCTGGAACTTCTGGAGGGTGAGTTAGAAGAGTTATTGTTAAGTTTGCATCCAAAATACATGACAACTCTCAACTATACAGTAATTTGCATTACCCTTTCTTGAGATTTTTCCCATATGAATCTCTCCGACTTACTAAAGACTGAAATACCCATAAATATTTACCATGAGAACATTTTTTTTTCAGGTAAAACTTTGCCAGGAGTTGCTGCACTGAGTGATGCTTGACTACAAGCTGTAAATGCATCCAATCTCTGATGAGTACAATCTTAGTCTAAACTCTTTAGGATTTACTGAAAGTAAATACAGAGTTTACAAAACAGAACAATAATAAATGCAGTTTAATGTGATTGTAATTACCCAGCATGCATTTTGTAGCTTATTATAAACTAAACTAATACAGAGTATCTATTATAATGTACTTGATCTGCCAGACCAGGGTCAGGATGGTGTTTTTGTAGATTGCTAACAGTACATATGATTAATTCACTGTTCACCTCGTCAACTGAAGCTGTTGGTGCTTGCTTCTAATGAAACTATCACAAATCAATGGATACAATTTGTGGGTTATTTAAAAATTTGTTTTAACTCTTGACTGTATTGTTATAGCATTGACGTTCATGCAATAAATAGATATACCCATCTTACATCAGCTGTAGATACATGTATTTACTCTGATCTGATTACACACATTTCTATGTACAATCTGATGATGAAGTATTCTTATATTCCACACACACAGATCTTTGTCATTTAATTTCACATGTCATTCATCAGTCACGATGCTCCAACATTTAATATTGAACAGGCACCTTTCAAGTATGGCTAATTATTGGACGCTTCCAGCGTCATTCCAAAAGATAATTGTTCAAATGAGGCATAGTCATGCCCACAAGGTTGGGGTCTACTGTTTGAAAAGTTCTCTTAGCATTTGCATTTCTGTGTGTTTAATGTGACACGAATCTATGTGTGAGTTATAAAAAAACAAATATTTAATGCATTTTGTTCGTGCATCACTTGGTGAAATCTGGCTTTTCCGTTTCACTTGCATATTGCGTCATAACAGATCCTTCGTGATCTCCATAGGTGAATGTGTGATGACTGTAGGTGTTAGCATTAGGGCTATTGAATGTAACTGAGCTTTGATCTGTCCCTACATTTTCTAATTATGACCATCATGAAATTAGTTTAAACAAACATTAATAAAAGTATCATATAAATTAGTAATTATATTTTACTTAGTTAACATGCTTATGTTTAAAAGACAAACATTTTGAGCAGGGTTTTATCCAACTTAGTCAATACATGTACTTCCTATTGAATGACGAAACAAACATGATATGCTGAAATCCTCATTTGATTGGCATCGGAGGCAGTTCACTTTCAGAGCTACACATGGCATGTTCCTTGAAGTAATATCGGACAAGTCTCTTGGCCTTATCTTTCACTGTGAAGTACAAATAAAAACAATCCAAATATCGAGTAAATCATTGGAGTGTGTGATTTGGTTGCAAAATTCATTTTTCTTATGACTAGCAAACTGTCAAAAACTAAAATACAGAAATCTTTCCCTTTGAAAAATGAAACCCTGACTTGACAAAGGAAATACAACAAAGTTTCTCGTGAGAAGATATGAGTAGGGATATTACAAGGCATGTTTTCCAATACCTAGTGTCCCTCTTTGAAGCAAGGACTGTAGGCAAGGGGGGGCTCGGGGGTCTTGAGCCCCCCCCCCCCCCCCAAGAGGGTCCAAAAAGAAAAAAAATGGGGGAGGGGAAGGAAAAAAGAGCCGAGGGAGAAAAGTTGCAATTGTGTGTGTAGCTTTTGGTTTTTATCTCTGGTGGCAGTATTTTCTTTTGTTCCTTTGCCATTCACATTTTTTTTCTTGCCAAATTACTCTTTTATACGGGAGATTCGATAACGCGAGGTGTGAGGTGAAAGATTTTGAACACCATTTTATGACAACTCCCTTTTAAATTGTTTAAACTTGCAACAATAACATATTAAGCATTTGAAACCAACGGGCTAATTTGTCCAGGATAAAATATATCTCACGTCGTTCCGGCATTCAATGGTTTTTCCCCCTTATGGATTGCCTGTATAGTACTACACTTGAATTTGAGAAACGCCGGATAGTAATGTTTTTTTACCCGCGATGTTTTTAATGAATATGCAATGGTACCAGATACCGACCAGATCAAAATGAATATCATCACGCAATGCTTCTTTTCCACATTTTTCATTTTAGTCGGCTATGTTCAGGGATTAAAAAGGTCTGCAATCCTACCCTTTCCAAATTACACATCACATTTATGCCCTGGTTAAACTTATAATTTCAATTTTTAACAGTTATCTGATATAAATTATTATTATGTGACACCACTTTCGCAAAAGGTTTATATGTAGGATCTGGGTTTGCCGCCCACATATTCATTAAAAGTAGGTAGGACATTTAAAAAAAAAAAGATTTATATGGATCAGAAGTGCTTAAAAAGTTTGTTTTTTTCAAATTTTATGCATAAAGAGGCTTGATTTTTTACCCCTAAAACGCCAAAAGCTCAGAGCTTCAGGGGGCTTTTCCCCCTGGACCCCACCCAATACATTAGTTTGAGCCCTCCCCAAAACATAATCCTGGGTGCGCCATTGACTGTAGGTGCATGCCTGTGCACGGTACACAATGAAAAGTTCAGTTGGATAGTTCCATCAGCCGTCCAGCTGCCAGCAAACGATTGAGAGCACTTCAATGTTGTTTTACCGACGTAATAAATCATCCACCGCTAGTCAGTCCTAAAAACTTCATTTGATGTGAAGTGGTTAAAATTTCACCCTAAATACAACTTTTGTCAGCATAAACCACTGCATACACATTGTGCTATTTCAAATACTACATCAGAAGTCAGTGTCACTTTGAAAATCAGAGACCATTTGAACTTACATGAACGTTTGCTGATCCCCTCAGCTACTGTGATTTGATGAGCAAGACGTTTTGCAAGCATCTTAAAAAGGTCCTTGGAAGCGAACTTATTATTCTTGTAATGAGGCGTCAAGTATTTAACCACAGCATCAGCTGCTGTTCTCCGTAGATCTGTTCCAATTAACTTCTTATGTTTCTCCAGTGATTCTTGTGAAATCTCCTTGTCTACAATACTAGGATCAAAGGTTACTGATTTCTTCAACTTCTTGTCATTGTTTGTGTTGCTATCCTCAGTAGGGGTTGAGCAGTGTTCATCAAATACTTTGGGTCGTTTCTCAGGGTTGGCAACCTGTTGATGAGATACATATTTGAAAGTTTCAAAATAAATAGCAACGTCTGTTTTCATACAAAAACATACCTGTGAAGCAGATCAAATATTTATGCTATCCTGACTCATTGAAATAATGCGAACGACATGTATCTTCATGAACTGTATGATAGACCATTGAAGAACACAAATCCTATTCGTCATTTATAAATTTACAAAAATCTCTAAAATTCAGTGAAATATTCATGTTCATTTTAGTATTGTTATATGTAGATTGATAGATTAAATTAAAAGCAACTGTGCTGACAGAATGTTCTTTGGGTATAAAAATAACAATCACTAAGACCCAACAATGGAATGTTTAAAAATGTTCCCTTTTCAAAACAGCTGTGATAATTACTGAAACATGCTATGCTTTGATGTGGCATGTCATGGCTGAGCAGTCTAGCACCCGGACTCAAGCTCTGGTGTTTCTGATCAGCAGAGTATGGGTTCGAGTCTCAGTCTTGACATTTGTATCTTAAGAAAGGCACTTAGTCAGAACTGCTTTGTCCTTCGGATGGCATAGTCAGGCAGCAATATGTGACACCTCACCTTGTATATATTTCAAGGTGTTGTCTTAAAACACATCTTTTCAATGAATATTTTTCCTAATTCCGTGGAGATTGGGATTACTGTTTATTCTGTTGCTGTTTTTATATATGCAGCACCCCATTTTTAACTTTTCTTATTGGAGCAAGCGCCATGAGCACTTTCGTGGATACCGACGCTATAGAAGACGTCATTATTATTATAAGTATGGTTGCTTCATCTCATTAAATCACTCTTCACAATCTCTTCCCGATTTGATAGGCCCCTATATCTGCACCAGGAGTGTCATTTACAACAGACATAGCAATGGAATAAATTTCTTGAGAAGAAATCAGACATAATTTAGTATCTAGCATCGGTGCAACATTTACTGAGTACAAACATACCGTGGTGTTGAAGTCACATGATCTTTTCCTGGAAGATGTCAACTGCTGTTTACTGTCATCTTCATCAATGGTGATAGATGAAGTGAATCCATCAGGTGATGCTGTGTTAATGCCATTAGAGGGACTAGTAGTATTTTGGTCATCAATCAGCAGTTGATTATCAGTAACATGGCTATCCTTGAATGGATCAGTGGAATGGATCAGTGGTTCATCTTTAACCCTGGTAGTTTCTTCTAGCAGTAATTCAGTTTTGGTCGACTCATTTAGTTTAGTCTCCGACTGTACATTGCTCTTCTTTGCCTCGTAAAGAGTTGTTTGACCTTTCACCTTGGCTTTTGAATTCCATAAGCCTCCAGAGATAAGAGCAGAAACCTTTTGGAATCCAGATTGGGTAATGTTGTCTGGTTGCACTAAGCCAGTATTCACAAATGAATGTTTACTGGAAACTGGTTCTGTAACCTCGGAGAATACTGGCTGAGTAATGGAAGCACCTAATTGGCTGGCAAGAAGAGATGAAACTGTTTGAAAGCCGATGAACTTCTTATCAATGGAGGCACTCTGAGATTGAGTTGATGACTGCATACCAATACAAGATGATACAGCAGTAAAAGGAATATATTTGTTATCGTCTGGTTGTGTTTTACTCTCTTTACAGAAGATGTTGATACGTTGGTTTATTGATAACTCAGATGAACTGGCAAGAAGAGATGAAACTGTCTGGAAACCTACTACAGTACCTGATGATGATGACCCCTGACATGAAACAGAATCACACATTCATAAATCATTATCTTATCAAATAACATCCCCACATCATTATCTTGTTAGAAACTCACCCAGTACCCTTCCCCCAAAAACAAAATTCAAAAGGAAGGTATTTGAGGACAGTTTCTAGCAATGTTCTTTATCAGATGACAGATACAGTATTAATATCAGATTAAGTTATGCAAAAAACATACACTTCTTGTCTAACTTAAATTCCTAACACTTACCTGATGGCAGTCAGCTTCATCTATGGATTCCTTGTGTTGTTGATCTTGTAAGAACACTTCATGAAGAATGCAGTCTTTGGTAGATTTCTTGATACTGCTCACCTGCAATAATTATTAGAACCAATCGGCAGATGATACACAGAATTACATACACAAATATATTGAAGCTACATACATCCAAGCAGGCTTTATTCAAATATATTTTACAGTTTTTTATACAGATTTGTTAGCGGAGTAAACAACACTTGTTTACAAACAGTCTTTTGACACTAGTCCAATGGCTTCATCAAAGTTTACATTCAATTCCATTCAACTTCACAATAATCAGTTTATAAATCATAAACAATCAGCTTAAGCAGTCAGAGGACAGCAATATATAAAGTAGAGCATGTAGAAAACAGCCCCAAAACAATATTTCCCTTAATGCACAGATAACATACACAGGGAATTTCATAAAGACATCGACACTCATATACATTCAATTAACATCCTAACACAACATGTACAAATCAAGAGCAGGCAACAGAAAAAAATAATGAGACAATACAGAGAGAGAGAGAGATCTTACCTGACTGAGAATCTTGGCTTTATACATGTTACTCTGTCTAGAAACTTTGAAAATCTCATGTTCAACATCTATAGCTTTACAATGAGGCTCCCAGTCACTGCAATCAAAATGATCAACAGTTATTTAAAAAACTCAACTGTCCTCTTTGATTATCACTCATTTTGTCTGCCCAGCCTCAATTTGATCATACATAATTTGGTTGAAGACAAGGAATGTTAATCACACTGGTGTCTCATGTGTACTGCGCCTAAAATGTGCAAGGGGTGATGCATTAACAAAGCACTTTTGCTGGTGCAGATTTAGTTGACAAGGTCATTAATTGTTACAAATGAAACACTACCTTGCTGCTAATCTGTCTTTATGTTCCTTATAGTATTCTTGGAAGTTATCCTTCAGTGCTTTCTCAATCAGCATTAAACAATGTTCTCTGGACTGTAGAATGAAACAATAAAAGAAAAATGATTTCTCAATTAGCATCAGTGTTCTCTGGCTGCAGAATGAAATAATATGAACAATGCTTTCTCAATCAGCATCACTAGTGTTCTTTAGCTGCAGAATGAAAACATACACGAAAAATGCTTTCTCAGTTAATAGCATCACTAGTGTTCTCTGGCTGCAGAATGAAACAATATGAACAATGCTTTCTCAATAAGCATCAAACAATGTTCTCCGGACTGTAGAATGAAAAATGTTTTTAAAAAACAGCATCACTAGTGTTCTCTGGCTGCAGAATGAAATAATATGAACAATGCTTTCTCAATAAGCATCAAACAATGTTCTCTGGACTGTAGAATGAAATAATATGAACAATGCTTTCTCAATCAGCATCAACATTTGATGCATTTGTATGAAAACTTCTGAGAATTTCTTTGAATTACCGAGACCGGCACCTTTGAATGTTTAACAGATGAGCGTCCTACAAATGCTGTGTTATTATTATTATTATCAAACAATGTTCTCTGGACTGCAGAATACAATAATATTGAATTTTGTACCTTAACAGTGAGAGCAGGAATCTTGCTGCTAGACGCATCCCTCAATGGGCAGTCAGCATCTGAAAAAATAAAGGCACATAAAACCACTTGTACAAGTATATATTCATTTACATCTGAGTATTGTACGTACATCATAAACAAATAGCTGGCAATGAAGTCTAAGGGAAAGTTAGAAAATAAAAGAGACTGCACAAAAATGAAATTCTGATGCTAACCTGGCTTGATAAATTCAGTTCCACTTGTCTTGATTTGGTGCTGTGAAGGGAAAAGTACAATAACTGAACAGGTACATCCATATGTAACAATTATTTCCGTACTCTTAATAGGAACAGACGAAATCATTTGGACAAAAATATATAAGTACAATACAAGCAAAGAGTAAACATGACCAATGAAAATAATACTGAAAAATGTAAGCTGTAAGGAGACTGTTCAAATAAGCTGAGCTGAGGCTCGTGGGGATAGCCCTAGAAATATTACAAAAACAATTAGCAAAAACAACAAACAAAGACAACAAAACAAAACCCCAAAATGGACAGGAGATAATGCAAAATGTACCAGTAATGAGCTAACTAATACAGATAATGCCCAAGAATTAATGACTAATTAGGACCTGCTAGAAGCATAAAACACTGCAAGAAACAGTATCTGACAATCTACATTCTTCAATATTTAACTGTTAAAT
The DNA here is from genome assembly GCA_037783415.1 of Leptasterias polaris. Taxonomy (NCBI): domain Eukaryota; kingdom Metazoa; phylum Echinodermata; class Asteroidea; order Forcipulatida; family Asteriidae; genus Leptasterias; species Leptasterias polaris. Next base: position 494,366 of record JAZGTN010000020.1, read on the forward strand.
ACAAGTTTTTATCACAATAATATGCAACTGTTAAACACACTGCATTCAATACACAGTGGAACATACAACATATCAGTTTTAAACTTGATGTCACTAAACCAGACACAGGTGCAGTGGTTCAAAATGGTTCCTGTATGAGTTACAGCCTTGTTATAGTGAGTCAATGAAATGGTAAAGTAGGGTCAAGAAGGATCCTAAAAAGGGTACAAGAAAGTGTACAAAGGAGATACACATAGGACACAGGTTAAAAGGGACTACATACCTTTTTTCTCTTTTCAAATTCTGCTTTGATCATACTGGTTCGTTCTCTTGCTGCTGCTCTGTCATCATCACTATCAGCATCTTCATCATCGCTTCCATGCCAAGCAGCTTTAGAGCCACCACTTTTACCATAATAAGAACTATTAAATCAAATAAGTACGCATTCAACAGTCAAATAGCTATGAACTGGGCATCTAAGTATGATGGTCAACAGTCAAATAGCAATGAACTGGGCATCTAAGTATGACGGTCAACAGTCAAATAGCAATGAACTGGGCATCTAAGTATGACGGTCAACAGTCAAATAGCAATGAACTGGGCATCTAAGTATGACGGTCAACAGTCAAATAGCAATGAACTGGGCATCTAAGTATGACGGTCAACAGTCAAATAGCAATGAACTGGGCATCTAAGTATGATGGTCAACAGTCAAATAGCAATGAACTGGGCATCTAAGTATGATGGTCAACAGTCAAATAGCAATGAACTGGGCATCTAAGTATGACGGTCAACATAAAGAATCAAGTTATTAATATCTCATGATTGGTTGAACTTGAATAATACAGAGAAAAGGAAAGACACAAGTTTGGTTTGTTACCTGTCAGCCCCATACCGTCCTCCACCATACAACTCCTTGTCTGCTTTACCCTTGCTATCTTCCTTGATGCAAGTCCGACCTGATTGATCCGTCTTCTTCTTAGAGTTGGACATAACACCTCGCTTTAAATACTCCAGTTGTTTACCGACTTCACTGGGAGTTTTGCAAACATCACAAGAACCATTACAGTCTGGTGGGCTGTCTCCAAAGAATTGGGTGAATCCAAGATGACGACATCTAGAGAGGATTTATATCAGTATTTAATGAGAGTCAAAATAAAACTTCTTACAAGAAGCTGAAGTGCCAAGAAATATTTAAGAACTGTGCATCTTCTTATCAATTAGAGAGTGTCTTCTCTATCAGTGCAAGAATGCCTTTTACTACATGTTGGTAACAACCATTTACTCAAAGATACACAAACCGTTTTACTTACTCTTCACTTTCACAGAACTTAACAAGATACTCAAAACTCTGAATGCTGACTTTGCCAAATTTAGATTGGCTGACTTTCTTCTCTGGCTGAAAATAAATGACAAAAGAGAAAACATTAGTATTCAACTTCAATTTATTCACAACACAGTCAGATATAAAATACAAAACTCAGGGTAAACCTAGAGCAATGTATACTCCAGGGGTCCAGGTATTATGAATGCAAATGGGGCTACACCAATTCCAACACAGTGTGACTTACTGACTTTTGTCTTGCCTTTGATTTGAACATCTCTTGTGTAATGAGGTAGGCTACTTGGTTACGTTCATCTCGAGAGTAATAAAGACGGCAATACGCAGGACGACCATCTCGACCAGCTCTTCCTGATTCTTGATAAAACCCTGCCATGGATTTAGGAATGTTGAAATGGGCAACAAACCTACAACAACAAATAGTATCAATAACTGAACATCAGATCCCTTTGACAACAAATATTTCATCAAGTAATAACAAACTTTATATAACCAAACTAAACTTAACATCCATCAATACATACTTATTTAAACCCATAGAGTAAGACAGTAGAAGACTTCATTAGATGAAATGCTTCATCTTATTGTGTAGTAGCATTAATTACTATATCCAGCTCCATGCACATTGTAATGGATTAATGAAGGGATTATAACTGGTAACACTTGACATAGAAACTCACCTGACAGTTGCTTTATCCACACCCATACCAAAACTAACAGTAGCAACTATCACTGGTACCCTGCCTTCAACCCAATCATTTTGGACCTGTAAGCGTTGAGCTGGTTTCAATCCAGCATGATATGCTTCAGAACGTAGACCGAGACGAGTTAGACGATTGGCTACTGCAGAACAAGCCTTTCTTGTACGACAGTAGATGATACCACATCCATCACTACCCTAGAATACAAGATGATAAAATCACTCAGTATAAATACAAGTCTGTGCTATTGACAATCACACCATACAATTATTGACCCCTTGCAGACGCAGAACGCACCTCAGCAAAATGTGCGTCTACCATTTCCACTATATTGGGGTAAATTCCTTAGTGTACATTTTGACACCCGAACAGGGCCGGGGCAAGAGAGGATTGTGTCAGTGTGCTGTGTGTCAAGCGAGGGCCCAATTGGACAATTCTACAAGAGGTTTCAATGGTCAGGTACTACTAATTCTACCTTAACGATTCAAGGATGCATAAACCAACTTTAAGATATAAATAATGTATTTTGGCTGAAGTCTTAATGTCTTACCCCTTCCATGGAATCATTTTCTAGGACCTTTACAGCGTAGTCTTTCAAATCTTGAATAGGTTCCTCCAACAGATCTTTGAAGATAACGTCATAGAATAAGTTCTGTCGGAAACAGCTTGCTTTGAAGATTGCAACAGGATGATGTAGATTTAAGGAATCAAGAATATCTTTTTGAATATGTGGTGTGGCCGTCGCTGTTAATGCAACACAAGGTACTTCAGGGAATTTAGTACGTAGCTTACCAAGTTTGAGGTAATCTGGTCTAAAGTCATGGCCCCATTGTGACACACAATGTGCTTCATCAACCACTATCAATGAAAGGAGTTTGCGAGATGCTAAAGAACGACCTATAGACTGGAAATTAGTTGTAGCTGCTTGCTCAGGAGTAATGTAAAGAAGCTTGAGTCTTGGTTTCTTGCTTGAGATGTCTGCCAGGATCGCAAGTCTCTTCTCACCCTTTATCTGTGAATTCAATGTCTCTGAGGGAATCTTCATTTTGTCCAAATGTTCAAGCTGATCTTGAATCAAAGCAAGAAGTGGTGAAACTACTAAAGTGATTCCTGCTCGCACTAATGCTGGAAGCTGATAGCACAAAGATTTACCAGATCCTGTTGGCATGGAAATGAACACATCCTTTTTACCTGTAAAATAAATAAAATTAAACAGTTTTACAAGCAAGAAAATCAAAACAAAACAAAACAAAAACTTTGTGTCTGACAAATGCAAGAAAATTAAACATCATCGGTCATCAGGTCGGTCAACAGGTCAGTCGGGTCAGTCAGGTCATTCAGGTCATTCAGGTAGGTCAGGTTGGTCAGGTCAGTCAGGTCAGTCAGGTCGGTCAGGTTGATCAGGTTGGTCAGGTTGGTCAGGTCATTCAGGTCATTCAGGTCGGTCAGGTCAGTCAGGTCAGTCAGGTCAGTCAGGTCAGTCAGGTCAGTCAGGTCAGGTAGGTCAGGTCGGTCAGGTCGGTCAGATCAGTCAGGTCAGTCAGGTCAGTCAGGCAGCTGTTTCAACTGCATTTGGCCCGCGGACCACTGCTAAGGTCGAACCCCGTCATAATGTTTGAGTATAAATGTTTTTGATCTATTCATTTTGGATGGACTTATTGTAACCTTACCTTCTGTAATTGTTTCTACAGCCTGTTGTTGCAATTTACTCTTGAAGTGTTCATGCTTGAAAACTGTCTGCAGTGCATTCTGCACTGGATTACAGATAGATCCAACCTTGCAATCTGTCTGGTTTGATGGATTCCCTTTGACCATAGGAACTTGATGGATGAAGTTTGTGTTTTTCTGGCTTTGCACATGAACATGATTACTTGACTTCTTGGCTGCTTTCGGCATCACTCCAGATCTTGCTGTTTAAAAGAGAAACAGAGTTAAATATTTAACGTCATAACTTTGATTGAGGTTCATGAGCAGCTAGAAGTAGAAGCGAGCTAATTGCTTGTGTGATGATCCAGGTTAACCCTAAAACAGATGTGTCACAGTTCTAGTATGTACATCAGAAATGGTGTAGGCACTAGTCAACTGTAACCCCGGCCCCCAGGACCTGGGCAGTAGCGGGGCACTAGCCGGGATATGGCCGGGGATGTAATGGTCCAATGTGCCCCGGCCCTAGCCAGGACTTATGCACGTATCAATTGTAGTCCCGGCCCTGGGGGACCCGGGACTTTGGCAGAGGTAGCCGGGACATAGGCGGGGATGTGCAAAAACCGTGCCCCACTAGCCGGGACAATAGCGGGGTCTTTGCCGAGGTTGTACAATTTGTTTCCCCGCCCTACCGGGACAATAGCGGGGTATTTGCTGAGGTTGTACAATTTGTTTCCCTGCCCTACCGGGAAAATAGCGGGGACTTTGCCGAGGTTGTACCATTTGTTTCCCCGCCCTACCGGGACAATAGCGGATCGTTTTGTGGGTGACAAATGCCCTGCATGTCGGTCGGGCCGGGATTGTGCGGGGGTTGTTATAAATGCCCCGCATGCCGGGGCCGGGATCGTGCGGGGGTTGTTATAAATGCCCCGCATGCCTGGGCCGGGATCGTGCGGGGGATGTACAAAAACAAGTGCCCCGCCCGGCCGGGCACGTAGCGGGGCATGGCAGGGACTATGACGCCAAGCCATTTTTACATCCCCGGCCAAGTCCCTGCTAGTCCCGGGTCCCCCAGGGCCGGGATTACAATTGATATGTGCATTATGCAGGGCCGTGCAGCATCTCAAAAGGGCCGGGAAATGGGCGGGGGAAATACCCCGGGAGTTTACCTGAGACATACTCACAATTGTGCCGGGCCGTTAACACTGGTCTGCACAAGGACTGAACAGTGGTTCTTTGACTATGATTTGGGTGTAAATGAGAGTGAGCCCAAGTTTTGTGATGTTTTCACGGCTCGATAGCGCGAGAGTCGTTACCCATCATAGAGCAAGCATTTTTATATTTGAGTAGACTGGTCCCACATCTTGGTTTGAAGTCTCCTTGGGTGAGTCTGCGCTGTCGAGCAGTGTGTTTCCGGCAGTCGCCATTTTTGGCGGGGTAATAATTTTAGCGAAGACGCACGGGCTACTTTTTTTAAATAGCCACTTGGCTTTGCATAAGGGGCCGTCCAAAGTTTTCAACATTTTACAGGTCGTACAGAGAATACTATATTTGAAGACTCCACCCCCCCTCCCCTCAAAGTAGTACTTATCAACATGTTTCTTTCAAAATTGATGCACACTTTTAAATATCAACATTTTACAAACCTTCAAAGTCGCAAATGTGCGTCTGTAGTTTTTTTCCCGGCGGCATATTCCCATTCGCATTTTCTGGGGATTCAAGGGATTGCCGGACGAGTTTAAAGATACTAGGCCCTACTGCACCTGATTTTGAGAAACGCCGGTTAGTACTTTTTTTAATACGCATGAAACCTAATTTGCTCCGACCAGATCCAAACACATGTCATCAGGTGTTGTTTCCTTTCCAATTTTTTTTTTTAAAGTCGGCTTTGTGCAGGTATTAAAAAGGCCTGCAATCCAACCCTTTCCAAATTACACGTCAAATTCATGCCCAGGTTAAACTTTTCATTGCATTTTTTAACAGTTGTATAGATGATTTTTATGTGACGCGACTTTCGCAAAACAAATGATTTTCGGTAGGACCTGGGTTTGCCGTCCACTTATTCAAGGTGAAACATACATCCATTATGCATACTTGGTCTAGTTGATATGTGGGAGTAAAATTGTATTTGAGCCTGTTGATGTTACATCATTTTTTCCAGTAAAGCTAAAAGATCGATATAGATCAAAAGTGCTTAAAATGTGTGGCTATTTCTCTGTTTTTAGGCAATGAATGTTTGATTTTTCACCCCCCAAAATGCCAGACCCCCACCAGAGCTTTGCCCTTGGACCCCACTAGGGGCCGTAACGCCGGCCCCTGGACCCCACCCATTACATTATTTGATTTTTACCCTAAGATATAATCCTCCTGGGCGCGCAGTTGCTGTCACCGATGCTAATCTAACAAGTATGCAGGGAGTTTGTCATTGTAAAATTAACCCCCCCCCCCCCCCCGACTGTTTTAAAGGCACTGTACACGTTTGGTAATTACTCAAAATATATATTAGCATAAAAAATTACTTGGTAACGAGCACGGGAGAGCTGTTGATAGTATAAAACATTGTGAGAAACAACTCCCTCTGAAGTAAAGCAGTTTTTGAGAAAGAGGTAATTTCTCACTAAAATAATAAAAGACTTCTGGCCAGAAGCCTTTTATTCCTATCTGAAAGCACACTAATTTGTACAACAAGTGTGTTTTTTCTTTTATCATTTTCTTGCAACTTCAATGACCAATTGAGCCCAAATTTTCGCAGGCTTGTTATGTTATTGTATGCATATGTTGGGAATACTGGTCTTTGACAATTACCAAACGTGTTCAGTGCCTTTAAGATGCATCGGTAACAAAGAAGAGACGTTGAAGAATTCAAAATGTTTTATGGAGATTGCACTGTCTGATTTTTCTCAACTTTTGATATGAAGAAAGGGGGGACATCTCAAAAGGATTTTGTACATGTCACTCTATGAGTATGAGGGTAATGGAGACGATAGCGGAATGAACCTCATAGTTCTAGGAGTACAGCCATGACAGCTGTTGCTTTTGTAAATTTTGAATTTATGTGAAAATTATGACACAAAATGTAAATTTTCCCATAAAGCCTGTGCAGTATCTTGCCCGGCAGGAAACGCTTTAGAATGTACAAGGTCACCACTCTGTAAACAAATGTAACATGGTCTATACACAGTAGAACTACGATACGACGAGGTTCAATCCGTCCGCTATCATGGCTATGTCTCCATACGATTACGACGATAGCGGATTGAACCTCGTAGTTTATAGTTCTAGGAGTAGAGATGAGGCATGTTTAAGCAGGCTAAGTTTACTTACTAAGGTACTCTATCCAAGATCTTGAGCTAGATTATGTCAAATTTTACTTCTATTTTCTGTAACGACTAACGAATGTAGAGGAAAAGGAAGCTCTTGTCACCTGTCCGAGTTTGCTCATTAATTGCTACAGCATAGTCTGCCATCGTTTTATGCGTGTTGAAGTAAATAGTCTGGTGCACAACCACGGATAATCCGACGTGTATTTAATTATATACCTTAGCAGGGTGTAAGACATTATTTGGAGTAGTCTACTCCCAACAAAGGAGGGCGCACTTACACTTTTTGACCACCATTTATTGTTTATATTCACCGAACGTAAGAGGGCTCCCTTACATTGGGGCTTGAGCGCCCCCCCTCGACTAAACGTTTGTCTTGCCACCCCCCCCCCCCCCCCCCCCAATAATACATCATGCTGGGCGCGACATGACACAAGAACTCGTCTGACACCCCCTAACAAAGTTGTCGTTGAGTTTGCACGAAAAGGGCAACACATTTCATTGATGAAGTGGACATGAACTTTTAAAGACAATGTAATTACATGCCCATTGACATTCTTTATCAAAGCAACTAGTACCATGCAAGCTTTTGTTCACCGTTCTCGAGTCAATTTGCACACAACTGCATCATATAACATTTGATTATTGTTTGATTATTATTATTTGATTATTGCACAAAATACATGAAAAAAGCCCTGTATATAAAAGCTGCACCTCAACTACATTTAACTTCATCAAAGTAAAAGTACATATAGGTCTTGAAAGGAAACAAAGAAAGTAGAGAAAAGAAATTTGCCTCACCATTATTTATTGATTTATTGACTTATTCCTTGTTCAATCCCCCTCTGGCCTGTTAACCGTAAACACAGTAAAGCAGCAGATCTGATGTTCATTTGTAGAGTCTAACTAATTTAACAGAAACAGCTATCTTTAAATCTATCAGCTTGATGCATCTTAGAATAGATCTTACACAACCACTTAAAATACACGCTGAATCTTGTCCATATATTACTGTTACAGTGTCAAATCAAGGGGGTGTAAAGATGGCAAATTGGTTACTACTATTAATTATTTCATGGTTATGAAAGCAAGTGATTTTCTGAACCAACCCCTGTACATGTGTATCTTACAAATATTAAAAGATATAGCATTTCCCAACTATTTGTAGTTATTTTACAGAAGAAAAGCTCTAGCTATTATTGTTTTACTTTAATTATTCAGACATGCAACTTTGTAACGACAAAACAAGGAAATGACCAATCATACTCAACAGTGGTTTTCAATTTCCATGCCTGTGTTAAATAATGGGTTGAAAAAAGAAGAAGCTTGACTTGAATCTGTGACCTCCAGTTTAACAGGCCGGCGCTCTATCAACTGAATTTCACAGTCAGTTTCCCTTGTGGTTTAATACCAACTTTTAAAAATAGTAATAACAATAATAATAAAATCAGCTGATCTGTTGAAAAGTTGCATGCCTGATAATCAGGATGTCAGTTCAAAGCTTTAGTGTTCATGAAAGGTTGTGATAGCTTGATGTAAAAACAAACTAGACTGATTGAATAAATGCTACATATTTGGGATGTCCTCATGTTCTATTGGAAACTATAACTGACTCGTGTAAAATAAAAATGTTCATGTGGCAATTATTTAAAGTTCTTCTTGAAATGTCTCTTACAATCCAAGTCTTTTTGGAGTATACAGGAACACGATACAAATATCCACAACCACCTGTCCTTCAATATATACAAGGACCCTTTCCGTGATTGGTGAGAATCTCTAATACTTGGGACGCTTTGTTCCACTGAAATGACAAAAACAATCAACACATCAGACAAATTTATGCTAAAAAAATAAACCTACATAAAACACACTTAGTAATTCAACCAGGAATTACTTGGAATTACAGTTGACTTACCCTCCTTCTGTACCCGTTGTCTTTCTCTTAGAAATAATCTGCAAGAATAAAATAAACCATGTAAGAATTTATTAGACAAATAATTATATCTCATGTGATAATGAAATATAAACAAACAAATTGTACTTTGCAGATACACTTCATCTGTATCCTGTACACATACCTGGCTAATCTGATACACTTCATCTGTATCCTGTACACATACCTGGCTAATCTGCTGCCATTCTCTATAAATTGACCAAGTAATACTTCATCTGTATACATACCTGGCTAATCTGATACACTTCATCTGTATCCTGTGAACATACCTGGCTAATCTGCTGCCATTCTCTATTAATTGACCAAGTAATACTCCATCTGTATCCTGTACACATACCTGGCTAATCTGATACACTTCATCTGTATCCTGTGAACATACCTGGCTAATCTGCTGCCATTCTCTATAAATTGACCAAGTAATACTTCATCTGTATCCTGTATAAATACCTGGCTAATCTGCTGCCATTCTCTATTAATAGACCAAGTAATACTTCATCTGTATCCTGTACACATACCTGGCTAATCTGCTGCCATTCTCTATAAATTGACCAAGTAATACTTCATCTGTATACATACCTGGCTAATCTGATACACTTCATCTGTATCCTGTGAACATACCTGGCTAATCTGCTGCCATTCTCTATTAATTGACCAAGTAATACTCCATCTGTATCCTGTACACATACCTGGCTAATCTGATACACTTCATCTGTATCCTGTGAACATACCTGGCTAATCTGCTGCCATTCTCTATAAATTGACCAAGTAATACTTCATCTGTATCCTGTATAAATACCTGGCTAATCTGCTGCCATTCTCTATTAATAGACCAAGTAATACTTCATCTGTATCCTGTACACATACCTGGCTAATCTGCTGCCATTCTCTATAAATTGACCAAGTAATACTTCATCTGTATACATACCTGGCTAATCTGATACACTTCATCTGTATCCTGTGAACATACCTGGCTAATCTGCTGCCATTCTCTATTAATTGACCAAGTAATACTCCATCTGTATCCTGTACACATACCTGGCTAATCTGATACACTTCATCTGTATCCTGTGAACATACCTGGCTAATCTGCTGCCATTCTCTATAAATTGACCAAGTAATACTTCATCTGTATCCTGTATAAATACCTGGCTAATCTGCTGCCATTCTCTATTAATAGACCAAGCAATACTTCATCTGTATCCTGTACACATACCTGGCTAATCTGCTCCAATTCTCTATTAATTGACCAAGTAATACTTCATCTGTATCCTGTACACATACCTGGCTAATCTGCTGCCATTCTCTATAAATTGACCAAGTAATACTCCATCTGTATCCTGTACACATACCTGGCTAATCTGATACACTTCATCTGTATCCTGTGAACATACCTGGCTAATCTGCTGCCATTCTCTATAAATTGACCAAGTAATACTTCATCTGTATCCTGTATAAATACCTGGCTAATCTGCTGCCATTCTCTATTAATTGACCAAGTAATACTTCATCTGTATCCTGTACACATACCTGGCTAATCTGATACACTTCATCTGTATCCTGTGAACATACCTGGCTAATCTGCTGCCATTCTCTATAAATTGACCAAGTAATACTTCATCTGTATCCTGTATAAATACCTGGCTAATCTGCTGCCATTCTCTATTAATTGACCAAGTAATACTTCATCTGTATCCTGTGAACATACCTGGCTAATCTGCTGCCATTCTCTATAAATTGACCAAGTATTACTTCATCTGTAACCTGTACACATACCTGGCTAATCTGCTGCCATTCTCTATAAATTGACCAAGTAATACTCCATCTGTATCCTGTACACATACCTGGCTAATCTGATACACTTCATCTGTATCCTGTGAACATACCTGGCTAATCTGCTGCCATTCTCTATAAATTGACCAAGTATTACTTCATCTGTAACCTGTACACATACCTGGCTAATCTGCTGCCATTCTCTGTCTAACTCTGCTTTCTCATTCTTCTCACCAAATGTGCGCCTTGTCTTCCGTCCTTCTGACATCTTTATACCAAACTGGAAGGCCGCCCTTTAGGAAAAAGCAAATAATGCTTATCTTACTATTGAAGCTGCCACTTTTTAATGTTAAACATGCTGTTATTTACTATACCCTCCCCCCCAAGTGAGAAGTTTATTTTCTCATTAATAGAAATCCTTCCCATCGTTCCGATTCCTATACATTTTTTAGTGCGAGTTTTTCCAATTAGAAACCTGGTGTACACAACTGATGAGCCTTCTCCATCATAGCTTTAATAACATTTCCAATGAATAACTCCATTCAAATATTAATAGTCAGCCATTTTCTGATTAGCTAAATTTAGCGCAAACTGATCGCCATTTGGCTGCTGGTGCTGCATATTCCTAAAGAGTTGAGATAGTGTCAGGAATGCTTGGAGTCAAATGACCAGAGGTAGTTACAGTGTGAGGAACTTTGAGAGTCATATTCAGCTTGAAAACAAATGTGTAATACCTCATCCCAATACAATACATAGAATGTGTAGTAACCTCATCCCAATACAATACATAGAATGTGTAGTAACCTCATCCCAATACAATACATAGAATAATGTGTAGTACCTCATCCCAATACAATACATAGAATGTGTAGTAACCTCATCCCAATACAATACATAGAATGTGTAGTAACCTCATCCCAATACAATACATAGAATAATGTGTAGTACCTCATCCCAATACAATACAAAGAATGTGTAGTAACCTCATCCCAATACAATACATAAAATGTGTAGTAACCTCATCCCAATACAATACATAGAATGTGTAGTAACCTCATCCCAATACAATACATAGAATGTGTAGTAACCTCATCCCAATACAATACATAGAATGTGTAGTAACCTCATCCCAATACAATACATAGAATGTGTAGTAACCTCATCCCAATACAATACATAGAATGTGTAGTAACCTCATCCCAATACAATACATAGAATGTGTAGTAACCTCATCCCAATACAATACATAGAATGTGTAGTAACCTCATCCCAATACAATACATAGAATGTGTAGTAACCTCATCCCAATACAATACATAGAATGTGTAGTAACCTCATCCCAATACAATACATAGAATGTGTAGTAACCTCATCCCAATACAATACATAGAATGTGTAGTAACCTCATCCCAATACAATACATAGAATAATGTGTAGTACCTCATCCCAATACAATACATAGAATAATGTGTAGTAACCTCATCCCAATATAATACATAGAACATTGTGATGAAACAAACTAACTTACTTTGGTAAGGCCTCCTTGTTGTTCATATATGTACTATACTCCTCCTGTGTATCAAAGTCCCATCTGCCAACTGGACCTTTCTTGTTACCCTGCAACAATATCAACACATTGTATAGTATAATAATAATAATAATAATAACAGGTATTTAGAGACGCTCCCCATAGAAAACTATATCACAGCGCTTACAAAAACTGAAATGCACAATAAATAACAAAATCTTATCGGAAAAGCTACATACACCATGTTTGAAAAGAATGAGAAAAGGAGAAAAGCTTAAACAGGGAAGAGATGTGTTTTCAGAAGTTTTTTAAATTGGTCTGTGGATTTAGCGGCTTTAATGAAAGAAGGGATGTTGTTCCATGCTGTGGATGCAGTTACAGTGAATGTGCGATCGCCAGATTTGCTACGGGTCCTAGGAATGGTAAGCAAAAATGGGTCTCGAGAAGAGCGAAGATTAGGGCGAGATGGGTTATGAAATGTAAAGCAATCCTTGATATATAATGGCGTCTGGTCATGGAAGGCTTTAAAAACAAACAAGAGTACTTTGAAGAGAATTCTTTCTTTTACGGGAAGCCAGTGGAGAGATTTAAGTAGAGGACTGGGGTCATGACAACGATCTAGCTCAAAGATAATGCGAGCTGCCCAGTTCTGTAAACTTTGCAGCCGCTTCAAGTATGCCTGGGGAACAGATGTTAAAAGGCAGTTGCAATAGTCTAATCTGGACAGGATATGACAGCGTACAGCACTATGACAGATATCTTGAGTTATGTACTTCCTAATTTGAGATATGTTTTTTAGATGGAACCTAACAGACCTACATAAATGATTAACTTGCTCTAACATAGACATATTACAATCAAAGTAAGCACCAAGGTTCCTGGCTGATTTAGAAGGTACAATAACTGTGGAACCTATATTGAGAGTAACATTTCCAAGGCAACGAAGGCTATGAACAGAACCAATTACAAGAAATTCAGTCTTTTCTTCATTCAGTTTTAGTCTGTTATGTGTCATCCAAGTGTTGATGTCTACCACACAAGAAGAAAGTGACTTTAGCGCTTCATCTAGACTGGAAGCCTTCTTGGGATCAAATGTTATGTAGAGTTGTATGTCATCAGCATAAGTGTGGTAGAATATATTATGATGACGAGCGATGTCTCCAACAGGTAGAGTGTAGATGGTGTAGCCAATCGGCCCGAAGACAGATCCTTGTGGAAGGCCTATGGAACTCCTGCTGGGTTGAGATGACTTTCCATTTATTTCTACTTTGGTGGTCCAGTCTTCAACGTAGGATTTGAACCACTGGAGTGCAATGCCATCGACTCCTATCCTACTTGACATACGAGAGATCAAGATTTGCCGGTCGATGGTATCGAATGCTGCCGAGAGATCGAGTGATAACAGCAATGCTACATGGCCTTTATCTAAAGCAAACATTATGTCATTTTTCACCTTCACAAGAGCGGTTTCGGTGCTGTGGAGAGGTCTGTACGCTGATTGGTATTGCTCATACATATCGTTTTCAGTCATGTGATCCATTAATCGACGACAAACAACTTTCTCAATAATCTTTCCAAGGAAGCTCAGATTGGCAACTGGTCTGTAGTTGGAGAGACAGTTCTTGTCGAGTGATGGTTTTTTGAGAAGCGGTCGAATGACCGCAGTTCTTGCCGTCGATGGGAGGATTCCAGATGAGAGTGACGAGTTGACTATCTCAGTTATGATGGGAAGAAGGTCTTGGATGTTTTCCTTTAAGAACCATGTAGGAATAGGGTCCAGGCTGCATGACTTAGTCGCTGATGCCTTGATGATTTTCAGTATCTCATCTTCAGTTGTTGGATCGAAGCAGACCATAGGTGGAGATGAAAGTGGTCTAGATTCAAAGGAGTGTTCAGAGCTTGAGGAGATATTCCCCAAACTTCGTTGAATCTTCTCAATCTTGTTGACGAAGAATGTAGAGAACTGGTTGCACAGGGTTTCAGCACAGTCGTGGAAAGGAAGACACAAGGCCTTTCGGTTCAAAAGGTGGTCTAGAGTTTTGTAGACTTCTTTGGTATCAGAAGTAGACAACACCTTTCGAAAATAACATATCTTTGTACGGCAAATCAGATTAGATGTTTCACGTTTTTCAATGAGGTAGTTATTACGGTCTGTAGCGGAATCACTTTTCCGCCACTTCCTTTCGGCTCTGCGCTTTCTCCGTCTAGCGAGATGAATCTCATCAGAATACCAAGGCATTCTTCGGCGTGCTGCACAGGTCTTTACAGTCACTGGGGCAAAAGAATCGAGAAGACCTCTTAACGTATCATTAAACCATACAAAACCAGACTCAGCATCACCATGTTGTGAAAATAATTGAGTGGATTGTTGAAGAGAATCTGTGAATCTGACCCTGTCCACTGCACGATAGTTACGCGAGGTTCTCGTTATCCTCTCATGTTGGTTAGCAGCAATAGTCAATTCCAGACTCACCACCGAGTGGTCAGACATGAGCATGTCTCGGACACTACATTTCTGGATTATAAACTCAGAGTCTCTTGTGAAGACAAGATCGAGCGTGTGTCCATGCGAATGAGTTGGCCCAGTAACATGTTGGACTAAGCTGGCTGCCGATATAGCCTGAAGAAACCCATTCACATCTGTCTTGGTAGGATTGTCTACATGAAAGTTGAAATCACCTAGCAGAAGTAGTTTGCCTGGGATGACATATAGATCAGTTAAGAAGGTATCAAATTCACTCATGAAGTCAACTAAAGTGAGTCCATTAGCGGGTGATGGTGGTGGACGATAGACAAAAACCAGATTTAGTAGAGCAGAAGATGATGACTTGTTCACAACATGAACACACTCAAATGTTCTGAAGTCATTTGCCAAAGCTCGGGCACAAAGTTTGAGCTCAGATTTGAAAATAACTGTTATACCTCCTCCACTTCCGGTTGTACGTGGTTTATTGAGAAACGTATATCCAGGTGGGGTACATTCACCTTTAATGACCTGGTCATCATCTTTGAGCCATGATTCGGTGATGACGAAGATATCTATATCATTTTCAAGAATGTAGTCATATGTCGTTAAGGCTTTGTTTCTCAGAGAACGAGCATTCCATAGATGAACTGTTGTACCGGACTGGATGTTAGTATTATGTCTGGGTATACTCCTTAGATTGCTGTAATTGATGCCCTGCCCGGTGACGTTAATGGCAGGCAGGCGAGGAGATGTCCATACTGGAATATGCCTCTGCTTCCTTCTCCCGCCTCTCTTGCCTCTGTGTACTCGTCGTTTCCGAGCGATCCCAAGAGAACAAATGTTTTTCCAAATTCCATCCTGAAGTCGACGTGTTGTCAGAAACTGGCTTTCGCGATTAATTTGCAGCAATTTATTTCTGTCATAAGCATGTGGATGGGAGTGTATACCATAGTCATTTGTAGACGTGTCACATGAATAGTAATGCTCACCAGTAGTAATAATGTCAGAGCTCCTAGGTCCAGGGTTCAAGCTAACATCTCCAGATAATAGGATTCGCAGTTGGAAGGTTGATGTAGAATTGGCATAGTATGCTATGCAACTTCCAAGGAACTTTCTGTGTTTCAACTGGATCTGTACATTACATTCATTGCTGCTGCACTTGAATTCATGGGGGTGTTCATTCCTTCCCAGTGAAGACACTATAAGGACAATGGCTATCAGGTTGACTGACTTCATTGTTGTGTCCAAGAGCTATTCATGAAGACAATGGACGGTCTGGATGAGTGAACTCAAAAGCCCAATGCAGGATACATGGAGGATATGCATGTAATGGTGGTTCAGTCAGTAAGACAAACTGCTAAACTAGTTCTCCTTAGATTTTCCAAAGTAGCCAGCAAAACAAACCCAAAATGGTCTAGGGTGATCCTGACTTGACATCTATCAAACTGGTAAGGTGTATGTAGCTTTTAACCAAGTAGTGAAGTAGTAACAACTTAACAATTGTGGAGCTCGGAGAGGTACTGCCTGTTAGGCGCTCGCTCACTCTACTCGACCTGCACATTCAACTATTTAAATCTTTGCAACAGCCAAATACAGTGTGTACATGAACAATTATTACATGTCATTAACTAAACTATTCAATCTAGGATCAATCAGAAAACTAAACACTGAAACATTGAAGCTTTAGTTTGATGAATCTTACCAGATCCATTTTGGTATAATCCACTTCATCATCAGAATCATCCAGAGCATCAGCAGTCTCTGCAAACCTACACAAACCAACAACACATTATTAATTAGAACCGAGTCTCAATTAAACTGCCCAAGGTGGGACTGGAACCTGTGACTTTATGAATTACTGTACAAGTGCACTGCCTACCATGCACCAGCCAGGCGCTCTAGTTGCCTAATGATTAACAGATTAGCAACATTACACATGTCCTAATAAGGATTACAATTGTAATCTTGAAAGGGATTTAATCTGCAGCGTTTCTCAAAGGGTGTCATGGCCGAGTGGTTTAGAGCATCGGATTCAAGTTCTGGTGGTTTAGTCATCGGGGTGTGGGTTCGAGTCCCGGTCATGACGCTTGTGTCCTTGAGCAAGACACTTTGCTATAATTGCTTCTCTTCACCCAGGGGTATAAATGGGTACCTGCAAGGGTAGAGGTTGATATTGTGTTTGAAAAAGCCTTCGGAGCGCCACGGCAGCATACTCCCCAGGGAG
The DNA here is from genome assembly GCA_037783415.1 of Leptasterias polaris. Lineage (NCBI taxonomy): Eukaryota > Metazoa > Echinodermata > Asteroidea > Forcipulatida > Asteriidae > Leptasterias > Leptasterias polaris. The sequence goes on from JAZGTN010000020.1 coordinate 511,295, forward strand.
CTGAATGTTATTAGCCCAATGACCAGGGCACTAATGTAAAGCGCATTGATGCGTTATTGTAAAATGCGCTATATAAGAACTAGTTATTATTATTATTAAAACATACTGAAATCTTACCCTGGGTAGCACTCTGCATAACCATCAACAATGTCTTGCTTGGATCCTTTAGTTCTCTTTCTGTCATCACCCTTCAGAGCTATGCTGTAATTATAATAAATAAAACAACATTAAATTAAACTGTCCAAATCTCAAGGCTAAGATGCAAGTTTTGTCCAGCAGTAGATTAGGTTTCTATTCATGTACATTGATCACATAAAGCTTAATGATCCTCACCCTCTCTCCTTATCCTTAGCTTGTGATGCTGCCATATCAACAGCCGTAAGAGTCCCAGCAAATCGCTCCTCTTTCCTTGGCTGAACCTTAAATCAAATAGAGTCAAAAAATACAATAACTCTCAATGAAAGATAGAAATAGCATCACAACAACAATACACACTAAATATTTAGATTCTCAATTTTACCCAAGTGTTTAGAACTAAGCTACCTTGAGCAGACAACCTGACATTAATGTCCATACCTTTCCATATTTGTCATTGATGCTCTGAGTAAAGTCTTTCAGATTTGGTCCTCTCTTCATTGGTGGAGGTGCAGGCTATGTACAAAACAAAGAATATTATTTCAATCATTACAAAAGAGACACAATATTAGTAACCTAACAGCACATTTAAAACATTAACAGTCCTTAAGATGTGTTAATGGTCAATGAACAATTTGGTATAAGTAATAAATTTCCTGTAAAACACTTTATTTTACATTTTAAGTCAGCGACAGCATTAGGAGGAGCGATGCTCTCTGATAAGATTTTTGAGCTGAACAAGTGGACGTCTTACCTCATCATCCACTTTGGGTCTCTCAAAGTAACTCTTGGATCTTCTATCATCATCTCTTTCTCTGTCTCTATCTCGATGTCTGTCCCTATCATGGTCCCTGTCATGCTCCCTATCATGGTCCCTGTCCCTATCACGGTCCCTGTCATGGTCCCTGTCGTGGTCCCTATCACGATCCCTGTCACGATCCTTGTCACGCTCCCTGTCACGGTCTCTCTCCTTTGACTCCTTAGTGCTAGGTCTGTTCTTGGTGAAACTTGGGACATATTCTCCAACATCAGCAAAAATACTGTAGAGAAATAAAGTCATCAAAGAATGTCAAATATCACTGAACATATTGATGTTCAGTTATTTGATAGATATAGATGATATTAAAATATGTTTTGAAAACTATTATAGAAACACAAAGGCCGAGTTACAGCAATTTTACATTTTCAAGTAAAACAATTAGTACAGCAGGCCACAGGAGGTATATAAAGAAACAGTTCTCAGTAATTTCATGGCACTACTGACAACTTTACAGTTCAACACATATTATATAATTATTACCTGTCGTCAGTTCCTGGTATTTTGTCTTTCTCAGACTTGTCATCTTTCCCCTTTGCTACAAAAGTGAATACAAACAAAAGGAGTTATTCTACTTGTAATTCAGTATTTGGAACACATGTATCCTTGAATATCCTTGAAGTGATAGACTGAGACTGAGATTTGAATATTTACCTTTGTCCTTCTTCTTCATTTTCTTGCCTCGTTGACCTTGTCTCAAGTAGGACAGAATCTGAGTTAGCTTGTTGATCACAATGTCATTAGTAGTCAGTGTTGTTTGAGACTGAAAAACAATTATATACAAAGAAAACAGGCTTATAATGTCTTGCCTGCCAAGATCATCCAAGATCACAAGAGGAAAAGTTCTTATAACAATAATGGTAGTTTATTTCATCTCCCATACCCTGACCATTTAGCGGCAGGCTTTCCAAAAATGTTCAGTGCCCAACGACAAATTTAATTTTTTTGAACTGGCAATTTTTTTGAAAATATCATGAAACTCTGCCTAAACAATGTAAAGATTGTGGTTATACGGCAGTTACAGGTTGAATAGCTTCTGACTGGCACCTCCAAACAAAGACATTGACTAAACATGGCTAGATAGCACGTTCATTTGGAGGTCGTAGGTTTAAACCCCACTCTGGTCATTTCTTCTTTGTTTAATCCCAAATTAATCATAATTAACAGTAAACAAAATAACCATCATGACTGTAAATCTTCAACAACAGTGTGATATGAATGAATTACCTCCATGGTTGGGCAGTCAGCTTTACTTCTAATGACTGTTGTTGGTATATCACTTTCTAGAAAGTCATCTTCTAGATCCACCTTGTAAGCCATCCGACCAGGTAAAAATAACTCATTACGCTCAGCTAGTTTAGTCTTGAATAAACTTCTATAGATGTTACGAGCTGTCAACAAAATAGTAAGGAATTACATCATTGGTAAGATGGGACAAAGAATATACACTAGGATGAGATATGAGAGTCCAAAAAATATTTCCAACTGTGGTCAGAAAATAAATTATGCCAAAAGGTTGACACCAAGTATTACAGTATGCAACGTATTTGCTTCATACACCGCCAAGTAGAAAAGCAAAAAAGCAACAACTAAATATGAGCCAAATATCAAGAGTGCTTGTTACTAACAGAACTAGTTCCCACCATATGACTTTTCTCTTATAAAACCATTCAACCCCAAGAGATAATTGTTTTTTCAATCCAAGGTCAAAAATAGTTTTTCTGTTGGGAAATAAATTGGATATCTGATTAAAACTGCAGGGATGTCACATCTGTGATAAGAACATGTAAAGAATGCTAGGTTTAAGAATATTTCTTCACTGGTGGCCCGTCCAGTAGCAATGACTGATCTCTCACATGTCAAATCAGTCATCACTTCATGTATGGATCTCAATGAAGTATACAAATTAATTCATTATAACTTGGTCAAATAGACAACACTTACCAAGTTTTGTTTTGAACTGCATGCTTTCCTCAGGTTCCCTGTTAAACAAAACAATAAACAAATGTCATATAACTAACACATCAAACAAATGGCAATTACTAACACATCAAACAAATGATGATTAAAGACACATCCAATTGATTTCCACATTAGTTGCTCATCATCTAGATTCTATCTTAATCTCATGACATGATTTAGTTGCATATGAAGAGAAGGAACTTACACATAAGTTTTCTTCTGCGTTTTACTGGAGCTCTGAAACGTTGTTTCCATTATATCTTCTTTCTCTTTTTCCTTGGTTGTTATTTCTGCTCGGACCTGTACCAAAACAGAAAGAATTCAGCAACACATCTTAAGAATTTCAAAACATCAATAAACATGATCAATTGAGGAAATCAATGGCATGTTTGAATCATGCACATAAGGCACTCCGCTCTTCGTCATTTCCTTATGACGTTATCCATCAATCATACGTATACTATTAATGACAGAATACTGATCAAGAATAACCTCCACCTTAAACTGTGTACAACCTTTAAAGTTGAATTGAACCTAGATACTGACCTTATGAAGCAATGCATAGTCCAAGCCTTTCACTAAATGAGTATGTTCCATATCACCACCAAGGTATTTACTTTCTTCAATCAGCTGTTTACGTCGATTAGATGCAGTGTCACCCCTGAAATATCAAATAATCACAGACAATTTCAAACAAACAAAATTTTACTTGATTTCAGATACCCAATAGAATCACAGCTCAGACTGCAGCCTTACATTGTGATTTCAGATACCCAATAGAATCAAGGCTCAGACTGCAGCCTTACATTGTGATTTCAGATACCCAATAGAATCAAGGCTCAGACTGCAGCCTTACATTGTGATTTCAGATACCCAATAGAATCACAGCTCAGACTGCAGCCTTACATTGTGATTTCAGAAACGGTTTTGTTATGCAATGCAATAGCTATTTCTGGTATCAGAATAAACTAAAGGCAACTTACGCCTGTGAATCCGGAGCCACTGCTCGATAGTTGGCTGTGGTACTGACAACCTCTGTGTCCTCATATTCATTCTTACCCTCACGACGCTCCTGAGCCTAAATGTCAAAACATAAACCATCAAAAGATTTACAGCTCTTCTCACATTCAAATCATTTTGATTATGTGAAGATGTAATCACAAAATATAGTGATAAAGAGTCAACAAAGTTACAATATATAAACCCACTTATTGTTCTCATTCAACAAAGATAGTTTGAATATAGATGTTATTATTCTGTTAATATATTACACAACCAAGTTATACGAATTATAACATGAATTCACAAGTATGTTGATAAGCTCGATCAAACAGTTCAATGCTAAACATTGTGCAATGTGCTGTTACACGTAACCAACAGCCAGTACTGGTTACTTTAAAATGTGTTTCAAACGGGTCACTCAGTTTGCAGGACAGTTGAGTAACCTCTGTATGCATACTGTGTGGGATCTACAAATCTTGATTCTTACCCGATTTCTATATTTCTTTGCCAATTCTGCCTCTCTCTCCATCTCTTGTTTCTTAAGCTTTGCATAAAAGCTTTTCTTCTTACGACGTAATGCTTTTGGATCATCTGCTTCATTGTAGTCTCGTGGCAGTCTGAATCGACAAAATACATTTAGATTGGTACAAACGATGAATTTGTTTTTAATTTTAAAGCATTGTTTGATAAACTTCTCTTAAGTTTGAATCCAGAAAAGTTTATCAACCGTTTTTAATTACGCAGGATACCAAAACGTTTGAAGATTGAAGCCAAACAGTTTGTCTCTTTCAGATTGATATGCCTGGCCCATTTCTAAAACTAGAAAAACTTACTTCATTTGACTCATATTAGGATTGAATTCAGAAACATTTGTGTTTGTGTTTTGGACAGGTTTTGTCTTACTTACTCTCTATTTTGTTTGATCTTGGATGGTGGCGCTTCTCCTGGTGTGGCCCTCGGTGTCATCAGTAACTTCCTGAAGTCAGCATTTGTCATGTGTGTCAGTCTGATAGAGATGGAAATGGCAAATATACAACGTAACCTTTAACCTTTTAAATGTATAGACTGATTATGGACATTTGAAAGTGGCTGTTCAAGAAGCTAACAAATAGATCAAGCACAAATGGTTGAGAATTGTGTCCTGTCTGTAAATCAGGAGAATGGTTAACTTACGATGAATCAGCATCTTCTGACATCTGCCCAACATCAGACGGAGGTAATGGATTGGAGAAAGGCTCATCTTTATCACCTGAAAAGAGTCAATTTTATATCTTAATATTTAATCACAAAATATAAAAAATTTAGCAAATAATTACCTACCTAGAGTTTCAAATTTTGAAATGTTTTGTGTAAAACAAATGTGTTAAATCATGTAATATGAAGGTATAAATAAGAATGCTTACAGTGTCCAGTTAGGAGCAAGTTAAAATTGCGTGGACTTGTGGCTTTTGAGGTACACAAAACTTACTGTCAAAATCAATCACAATTACCCACAAAGTTAGCAAGCATTTCTAACAAATTCTAGTGGGGGCCAATCTATGTACAGTGTCACTGCATTGGCAAGCATTTTGTTCATGTACATGTAGGTCCACCGATTTAAAACCATATTTTAAGACAAAGTATGGGCTGCCTGTACCCAAGCTCAACTAGTGACGGTGTGGCTGACAGGTTTTGAAACTTTAGCCCCGTCTGTGGTTAAAACATTTCAACAAAACCAGAAGTTGAAGTTTAATGTTTCAAAAAATCATAACTTCTGAACCACACTGTGGATTTTTACAATCTAAACTATACATCATTGGCAAAGTATGTAACAACCATGACAACTTAAGAAACAATACACAGAATGTGACCCCATTTGACCTTGACGTCAGGTTCCAACAGGTTTAAACCGCCGACCCGCCTGTAGGGAAAGCGCCTTCAATTCGTTATAGCCGACAGGGTTCTGCCCAGGATTTGTTTAGTGCTGGAAATTTTTTTTTTCCTAGTACAGTCAAGTCAATTTCCTTTCGATCGTGCACGGAGTGGTTACACACGTGCCTTGAATGTAGGCCCTCAGTGCGCGCACGCCTTTACCGCCATGGGAAAACAATTTACAGCATCTATAGCATGGTGCTTACTCTGCAGTTCATTTCCGTTGTATTAAACGCTGTAGAATAGGGTTCGCAACATGATGAAACTGGTATCATGTTATTCCAAGCGTAAAGCTATAATCAGCGTGACTGGAAACCATTGCAAAATCAATGCGGGTTTCGTGCGTTGGATATATACATCGTACAGCTAGCGGGAGGAATGCTCGATCCTGGATCATTAAAATAGACTCAAACCAAAGAAGTAGGCTACTCGAAACTTTGGATAAAACTGTTTACTGGTAAATAATTTGTTTTACACGTTGTTCAAAATATTTTGAAGGAAATGGGCAAAAAAAGGGAAAATGTGTGGTGGTCGGAAAAAGAAAGAATTCTGCGAGTGCCGGTCGGGGAATCATGAGTGCCGGTCGGGTTTTCCGGCACCGACCACCGTGGGCAGAACCCTGAGCCGAGCTGATGAAAAAATGGGTCCCGACGTGTGGCCAAGGCAAGGATTACAGAGAGCAGAGAGAGACCTTGGCCACAACGAATACCGGAGTCTTCGGCACCTTGCAAACTCGGCAACCACTAGGCACCAAGAATGCAAACTCGGCACCGGCTGATTTTTGACTAACAAACTTGGCACTAAGCAATCACTACCTGTTCTTTAAAACGCTGGAAGGGTTAAGTGGTTAAAGTTATGTACTTAATCCCCATTCACAATAAAAATGAGGGATGTTTCAATTCTTTCTCTATTCGATTTACAATGTGCAAACATGGATCATGTCTTGTGAAAAGCGGGTAGGGTAGGTCATTCGAGGGTAGCATCGTGGAGGGGGCAGTTGCGTACGCTAAGTGCGTGGTCCTTTGTCTGTGACGTCCAACTAACAGAACATGACTATATCCAACACGGAAGAAGGCCTATTGGTGATTTACATTTAATTTAGTCAAAGGATCATCCCACGATAACTTCCTTTTGATACGCTATTGACTAGTAGTACTAGTAGTTGGAGATAATGTGGACATTTTGAAATCATTTATTTTTTGGGCGTAGAAAACATTGTTTATAAACGTGATTCTTTTTGTTAAACAGTCTAAAACAACTTTATTTATTTTTTGTTTATTTATTTATCTACTTGTTTATTTTTTTTTATTTTTTTTTTATTTATCCATTTAGTCAACTTTTTACAATGAAGTTATTTTATTCAGAACTGAACTATATTTCACACCGTGACCATGGAGGTAGAAATTGTCCATGTTTACATGTACTATGCAGCGATAAATTGGCTGGGTGCCGAGTTTGCTAGGTGCCGAGTTTGTTGGTGCCAAGGTTGTCTGGTGCCGAGTTTGCAAGGTGCCGAAATGACCGGTTACCGCCATAACATGCACTGAATGCAGTAAGCTAGTTCGTTGTTAGCCCCAGATGAATAGGGCCAATCCACTCCGTATCCTTGGCCCTAGAGCAATTGCAAACCTATTCTTGTGCCCCATTGAAATTTTTATTCTGCAAAGATCTGCATCATGAAACTTACTAATCGAATGCTACTATACTTGTAAATAGCCGGACTGCTGGAATTTGTTTAAAAACATCACAGATTTTGGAGGAAAATTGATTGCTTTTCAAGTCGCGAGTGTGAATTTTTGTTCACATAATTGCTAACTTGCGCGAAAACCATGATTTGTCAGGTTCCCTTAACAACTCCACAACAGTTATACGATCAACTGCTGTGATCTATAATGGGGACCAGACTGGTCTACTCAGCATTAGTCTGGTCCAAATTGGATCGTAACAGTTGATCATATAAATGTTGTGTAATTGATTTGTTGAGGGAACCCGACAAGTATGGTTCTCGGTGCAAGTTGTTAATACTATAATAAATAGTAATACGTGAACAAAAATTCACACTCTCGCGACTTGAAAAGCAATTAATTTTCCCCAAAAATCTGTGATGTTTTTAAAACAAATTCCAGCAGTCCGGCTATTTACAAGTATATAGTAGCATTCGATCGGTAAGTTCATGATGCAGATCTTTGCGGAATAAAAATCTCAATGGGGCACAAGAATAGGTTTTGTAATGTTTTAGCCTCGATGATTAAGGATACAATCTGCACAATCTATAAAAACGGTATGACTACATTCTGGTTAACTGATGGAACTCCTGATCTTTTAATTGACCTCTGACCTTAACATTAAGTATGGAACGCCTGTTGTTACACAAAGAGTTATCAAATGCATGGATACTACATCCCTCTTCACCTTGGATTGAGTCAACGTCTGAATCAAATAAAACATTGGAAAAGTGGATAGCTTACTGTCTTGACTTATGTGCTTTCAGAAATGAGTCTTCTTAAAATCGTTCATGTAAATTTACTAAACGTTTAACTTCCTTTAGTGAACAAACAAACTTATCTTGCCTGAGGGCAGTCCAAAACATACACTTTTTTGTGTGTTTTTTAACCAACGGTGCAACATTAACATTTTTAACTTTTAAGAAAACTTAAACAACTTTTAACTTCTCTAGAACCAGTCTGTCTAGAACTTCTCAAACAAATAACTCATGAAAAAGAGTGTTCACTGTAGCACACTACATTGGTTGGTGTTTTGTCCTGTTTGTCTAGTTCACAGTATAGGCATAGTCTTTGAGGCGTGTTGGTGGGTGGCGTGCTCTGAGTGGGTTTCTGCGTGGTAATTGTGTGGGTGGCTGTGCGGATGTTTCTGGCATATCCTCAAAGTCAGACTCATCAGAATCAAGTGATACTCGAGGTTGTTTACGAATGCCTTTGAAACGCGATATGTTGCGAGTGACTTGGTGTGATCCACGTTGTGCTGTAATCATGGATCCTTTCACTTTGATCACTGTGTAGGGTTTCAGGTGGTATGACGTCTGGGCTTTCGTGATCATACCATCGCGGCGAATTAGCACACTATCACCCTCCTTGATGTTGATGTGCTTTGCGTGTTCACGTTTGTCGGCGTAGGTTTTCATTGCATTTTTCCGGTGCTTGTCCTTTCGCTGCAATTGGGCATTGCGGGTGGTTGGCGTAGTTTGAGGAAGGCGTGTGCGTATTGGTCGACCGAACAGAAGTGTTGCAGGTGGGATGCCGGTTGTTGTATGGGGTGTGGCTCTGTAGTTGCGAAGGAATTGGTACATGGACTGTTTCCATGGTTTGCAATCGGCTATGGCTGTACGGTAAGTTTTCTTCAGTGTTCGCATGAAACATTCAACTTCACCGTTTGCGCGTGGCCAACGTGGTGTGACTTTGCGATGTTGAAAACCGAGGTAGTCTGCAAAGTTAGCAAACTCAGTACTGCTGAATGGTGGGCCATTGTCAGTGCGTACAATCTGAGGTACACCGAATGTCGCAAACATGCGATCGAGTTTCGGAATAGCTGCTCGTGCCGAAGTTGATGAAACAATGTCTATCTCGGGATATCTACTTGTAGTCGTCGGTAACTACTAAGATGTGTTCCCCGGTGGGAAGGTCACAGAAATCAACACTGACCTCCAACCATGGTCCTTTGGGGAGTGGTGACATTTGAAGTGGAGCTCTGGTGTTGTCGGTAGTGGTTGCTTGGCAAGCTAGACAATCACGGATGGTTCGTTCAACTAGATTGTCAATTCCTGGGAACCATACCTTCTCGCGTAGGAGTTGTTTGGTTTTGGTCATTCCCTGGTGTCACCAGATTTGCCCAATTTTTACCACTTTCAAATATCATGAAACAAATTCTAAGAACATGGGCTTAATCTTCAATGTCTAACAAATCCAACCATAACACTTAAAACATAATTGAGAAAATATTTGGAAGAAAAAAGGACAAAAACTTACCGGAGACAGAGCGAAATGCTCGTGAATCGGACACAGACGATGGTTAGGTTGAGGTTGAGGGCGGAGCTTCGGCTGTAGCCCGCTAACCGGCTGTTCTCGCTTGTGGACTCACTGCACTGCGCGGCTCTATGCATGTATAAAGTACTGTACATGTACAAGGTATATGTAATTGTAACCCCAATACATTGTACACACACAGTATACATTGGCATCAACCTCGTCCCCATATTTTACTTTTTTTTCCAACCATTGTTTTATACCTAGCCTTGACCAAGGCGTTGGAGTTTTACTTTCGTTTATTAATTGTCTTTTTAGATTAGTTGGTTTCCCTTTGCGCTATTGCGCCATTGCGATACCCATGCACCCGAGCTATAATATGTGCAGTCTCTGGATGTGTGTGCCAAGCATGTAACGCAGTGCTTGCGTGGTGTGAGATGTGTACACGTAGACTATCTGAATCAACGCCTTGATGGTTCTGTTTTGAGCTAGCCAGGGAGCCAGGGTCATTACTATAATACGTGCATCAGACAAGACCCCATTGGTCAGTGGCGGAAGTCATGTCATGTTTACTAATAGGATGGGGGGGGGGGGGGGGGCGCATTGCGCAATCATTTGCAATCGCAGTTTGAGTACAGAGTCCATTTTTTTAAAGAGATGCTTACCGTTAACAAAGAAAAAGAAAATCGTATCGTTGAAATTCTTTCTCTATCAGCACTAACATCATAACAGTAGGGCCTGTAGTTTTTTATTCAAATTACTAAAGCAGTTAACAACGTGAAAATAATCATTTTCGAATGTTCTCGTAGTGTAAAGATTACGTGTTTACAACATTTGAAGATTTCATCACCCTCAGATAAAATGGACTCGTCCAACCAGTCTCCCATGTCTCAACGGCCACGGTGTTCGAATCGTGTGCATGTGTGGAAGCATGGTACAAAGGTCATAATGAGGGAAGCTTGTGATTGGACCGTCGAAAATGAATCATTCATTTGCCTCCCATTCTGCGCTGTTTGCAGTCGGCCGTACGAAAGATTTAAATATTCATGATCTGCATACCAGCATATCTGCTAGCCCCCCCATTTTCGTCCAATAGTGGACGAAAATGGGGGGGCTAGCGGAAATAAAAACAGGAAACACATTAAACCCGGACGATACAGACGTATCAAGGCTGTCGGCCTTACGGCCTCCGCATGCGGATAGTAATACGAGTGCGGATGACCTGCGCACAGTAGTAGTACGGGCGTCGTGCGATGTGATACAAACATTACGCACAGTGCTTGTGTATAGGCTAGTGGTGGATTTTACGGCGTCTTTTCGGACGACCGCCTTGAGCAAGGCTAGGCCTTACCATGAGAGAGCGGTCAACATGGTACTGCTCGACACACCCTGGGGACGAGGTTGACGTTGGCATCAGGGTTGTAGCTAGAACTTTTTGAGTGCCGGCTAATTTACAATCAAAATAGAGCGAAGCTTTTAATTGTACTGCTTTAAAAATGGATTTGTATGGGTTTTCTGAGACATGATTTTTGTAATGCATTTTAAGGTATGTAAATCTGTTATTTAAAACTTCATTACAGTTTCAATAGGCTTCAACATTTTTAGGGCAAGGCCACTTTGGTCTTGGAGCAAACAAAATTTTGGAGGGCTCCAAAGCCAGTAGATAGAGCACAAAGGCCAAACATGTTATTTTAACAAAGGCCTGAAGGCTATAAATAAACTATTAGTTGTACTCTGAAAAAAGCAATTTACAAAAAAATACTATTTAGAAAATTGGCCAGGGGTTTCCCCATGGGTGGTAAACCCGATGGAACAATTTGCATGAATAAAATGTTAATAAATCATATCTTATTCAAAAACAAACATTAAATCTAAAAGCCAGCAGATGTCAACACACTTTCCAGGTTTAAAAGAACACGAAACCCACTCCGAGGAGTCACAAAACCAGGTCACAACACCACACAGACACCGCGCACGCGGCTCGCTTTGGAGTAAAGCAAGAGTATTACAAAGTAAAACAATTGTATAACAACTGTAGAGGATTAGCTACAAAGACACCACGCAGCGGCTTGTCTTTTGAGTGAAGCAAGAGTATTGCAAACTAAAACAATTGTGTAACAAACTGCAGAGGATTATAGATAAGAGTAATTGGGTCTCAATTGGAGGGTCAATCATTCTCCCTGACATGTCTGGATAGTGTCCAGCTGTCTGGGGCTAACATTAAAGAAAAGGACATCCAACTGTCGGCTTCCTTTGGGTTGAAAATGTGTTTTATTTAATCATTGACAACTGGGGAAAAACAAGTTTACCGTTCAAACTGAACAAGCGATCGACTGTGTAAAAGAGGTAGTTCATTTTATTGTAACTTTGTTGCATTTTGTGCCGGTCGGTAGGAGGTTAATCTAGTCTGTGTGGCGGTCGGCAATAGCAAATGCCGGTTACACGCGACCGGCGCCGACCGGCGTGGCTACAACGCTGGTTGGCATACATGTACATGTACAGCCCAGCGCCAGCACACACAAACACACCCGTGCAGTGAGTCCGCGAGCGGGCATAGCCGGTTCGCGGGCTACAGCCGCGGCAGGCCGGTCTGTTTTTCCTTGGTTTGTGCTGATTGGTTGGGAATTTACACTGATTGGTCGAGAAGTTGCATGGTAACGAAGTGCGGGGTTTAAAACCTCAACCATCGTCTGTCTACACTTCACGGGCTTCGCTCAGTCTCCGGTAAGTTTTTATCTTTTTTTCTTCAAAATAATTTTCTCAATGATGTTTTAAGTGTTATGAATGGATTCCTTAGACATTGAAGATCAAGCCCGTGTTCTTAGAATTTGTTTCATGATTTTTGAAAGTGGTAAAAATTGGGCAAATCTGGTGACTAGTCTGTCAACATTGGTCGAAATTGCACGTTTTGGCACGAATGGTCGAATCTCGTGCTCATTGTCTCGTAACCCTCCGGTCTAAAGCCCGTCGGGAGGATGATGGAGGGTTACGATTATCGCAACTAACACAACCACGGCTTCATATGTATGAAGCCACAACCACGCGCAAACTTCCGTGGTTGTGGCTTCATACATATGAAGCCACACATACATATGAAACCACACAAACACGGCATGTAATGTGCGTGGTTGTGGCAGGGAATTGGGCTTCATACGTCGGTTCGTATCATATTATTTATCTCAGAGTCAGAGATTGGCCCTATGGCTATATATCTCATCTGGGGCTAGCCTAGGCCTAGACCCAGTAACTGGGGCGCTGTACTCCTTTTTTTTTAATTTTGGCATCATCGGTCGTATTAGCGCCCCAGGAAGGTGTTGCACATATCAACGGCAATCCCTGATATCGCATCATTTTGAATACGGAAGCCACACAAAATGCCTCAGAACGACAAAAATCCCCAACAAAATAGCTTTAAAAACGCCTACTGGCTTCTTGATATGTCTAAGATGCAACAACAGGTATTTAAATGTACTCACGATTTTGTTTTGTGCTGAAATTTTACATTTTTTGTCCAGTCGATCGGAGAAAATGGCAATCCTGCTCTCAGCAGGATCGGGTCAACTAAGATCTGCGACTTTTTCATCGTCGCGATGCATTCTGGGTAGTAGATTTAATCAACGACTGTTTGCAGCGAGTGCACACAGTGTGGGCAATGTATTCGTCGACGGGGCGCGTGTTGTGATGGGAAAGAATGGTGCACTCGCTGCAAACAGTCGTTGATTAAATCTACTACCCAGAATGCATCACGACGATGAAAAAGTCGCAGATCTTAGTTGACCCGATCCTGCTGAGAGCAGGATCGCCATTTTCTCCGATCGACTTGACAAAAAACGTAAAATTTCAGCACAAAACAAAATCGTGAGTACATAATATAATTTAAATTATTCCTGATGTTGCATCTTAGACATATCAAGTAGGGAGATCGGCACAAATGAAATTTTTCTACTGCACCCCCATAAAAATGGTATCACCGGAAAGCTTGTAAAAAAAGAAATACAATAGTGTTTAAATCAGCTTGATATCTTAAAATTTGGCCGAGTTATGTCATTTTTAGTATTATTTTTCCGGAATTCTGTTCTGTAAACTTTGAGAGTGCAATGCGTATTTACAATTATCCTTGAAACTTTCACAAATCAGATATCTGCACCCCAATAAATTTAATATCACTGGAAAGCTTGTAAATTACTAGTGTTTAAATCAGCTTGAAATCTTAAAATTTGGCCGAGTTATGTAATTTTTAGTATTATTTTTCCAGCATTCTGTCCTGTAAGTGTACATTTTGAGAGTGCAGTGCGTATTTACAATTATCCTTGAAACTTTCACATCAGATATCTGCACCCCAATAAATTTAATATCACTGGAAAGCTTTTTAAAAAAAGGAATACAATGGTTTTCAAATGACATTGATATCTTAAAATTTGGCAGAGAATGAGAGAATCACAAATTAATAATGAAGTAATATTTATAATCAAACATTCATCAAGAATCAAGATGTTAGAATTCCTAAGTAAAATTTCTGGAATTCTGAAAATGAACACTTTTATAAAATTGAAATTCGCAGCTTACCGCAAATACCCATGCAACAGAGAAGCAGTGCAAAACAATCACAACACTTTAATCTTTCAGAAAATACTACTTTTTCCTACCTTTTTTGCCCTCCAAAATTATCTATTTGGACGTTTTTAACAAAAAAAATTATGAAAAAATTTTGCTAAAAGTATTCGATTTATAAAGTAATCAATTTCCCTGAGAAAATAAAAAAGAAAATATGGAATATTTGGTATCATTCGTTAGCATTGACTCTCGAGAATTTGATCCACACAGTCAATTGAATGATTGCGCCCTCTACTGGTGAGGAACTGACGTTAGAGTACGAGGGTCGCTCTGAAAAAAAAATTAAAATAATGGCGACTTCCAGGGAAACCGCGAACGACTAGCTCTCCAACTGGCCGTATTTCGAGAAAAGAATTAAGGTGTTTTACCACAGATTTCATTAAAAAAAATATGATATATTGAAAAAGCAACTTCTTGGCTGCCACACGGTCTTTTAAAAAAGGTAAACTATTTCAAAATGATGTTTTTTCAGTCCATTTTTTTCTTCGAGTTTTCACACGCTAACAGTAGCGAGCACCACAACCGCTAGAGGGCGCTGTTTGTCCGTTAACGTTTTTTGTGAATGAGATCTCGTGACCCATCGACTCGTGCATTGTAAAATCGCATGACGTATGGGCGGATTGATATTAGTTTCAGACACTGTCAATCGGTTCATTCATAAAACTTACCGGATCTAATTTAAAGATGGCGATGTGCTCTCTCTATTGATATCGTGATTGACTTAACATTTAGAAGTAAAACTGTCGAAATCTTTCATCAGAAAACCTTGAAAAGTCCATTGTTTTAGCAGATACCGGAGGTGAGCATAGTTAATTACTGATTTTGTGCAGTTTAATGCTGTCTTAATAGAATTTTCTTAAGGATTCAACCAACAAGTCATTTTTAAAATAAACTGTTCAGACTGTTTCGCATTCCTGCGCGAACTTGTTCAGTATGGGCTACCGGGGACCGAAGCAATCCGAAGAGTCGGTTTGCCGCGACGTATCAGTGGTTATAAACGTTGACGCACAACTGGTTGCGCTGGTTCCCGACAGCACTCACCAATGGCGTTACTCTTGTGTTATGGGTATGGCTTTTAGAATTGTGCAGGAATTAACTGGTAGCCGGTATTATTATAACGGACTAGGATAATAATTAATAATAAACTTAAAGTAATAAAACATTGAGTTGGCTAATAATTAATTTTCTAAGTTTAAAAGCCCCCAAAAGGTATCCTTATAATTAAAATATAATCGATAGTTTTCAGGATTTTGTCATTATAACTTTGAATATGGTTAATCAAAGCAAACAAAAGAAGAGACAACATGATTTAAATAGCATTTTTTTTTAATTTTTTTTTTCCCCATAAATTAAACATTTGGATACACACCTGTTTAAAATGTATTCAGTTTTTAAGCTTGGTTTATACTACAACATATGCAAATTATTTAAAAGTATAAAGTTATGAACATATCACATCTGAATGCAAAGAAGCCTACGTACACTAAAGAGAAAAAATAATGTTTGGCCTCATTTCTTTTCCGCTCATTCCAGACTCTTTTGGCTCCAATCTATCTGTTTGCACCCTATTAAGCTCACCTCTCACCACACCCATCGCCACACCCATCAACAGACTTGATGTGATCATGACAACACAGCCTCTAATAAACTATTCAAATAGAACTTCAGATTGTTAATATTTGTACACTGATGATGATATATGCAAATTTTCTCAAATTTTTCCAATCTTTTGGGGTAAATGTCACCTTTGACCTTTGACCTTTAATTAGTTGACCTTTGGACATATAAAGGTCAAGTGTTTGACCTTATATCATTGACCTTGAGTCTGAGAAAGGTCAAGTTTTTGCTCTTGTTCTTATCATAGGTTGAACTTTTCTCATTGTATTATTTACTTTAGGTTCCAATTTGATTTCCTGTAAACATACCCAAAATACACCTGACCTGTACACATTGTATAGTGCATTTTAATACACTGGGGGTCACACTTTATTTGTATGGAAATATTAACCCCCCAAAATGACCTTTGACCTGACGTAACTCGGCATCCCATCGACCAATCCCTACAAACTTGGTGTCAAAATGAACGATTCGAAGAGACCTTTCCAACTAGACTGGTCACAGGTCCATCACATGTAATCTAAAATTTTGTGGTTTTACCTACTAACAGATAGGATAGTGAAACCCGCCGATCTGCTGATCTCCCTATATCAAGAAGCCAGTAGGCGTTTTTAAAGCTATTTTGTTGGGTATTTTTGTCGTTCTGAGGCATTTTGTGTGGCTTCCGTATTCAAAATGATGCGATATCAGGGATTGCCGTGGATATGTGCAACACCTTCCTGCTGGGGCGCTAATACGACCGATGATGCCAAAAAAAAATTAAAGGAGTACACAGCGCCCCATACCCATGGCCCAGTTACTGGGTCTAGCCTAGGCGCGCCTAGTTCGTTGTTAAACATCGTCGACAATTGCCACAGTAAACACGTGTTTTTATCATTATAGAATAAGCTAAATTAATACACTTACGTTCAGGCATCGTTGCAGTGAGCAATTTTTGTTGAAAATACTAAAACTTTCAACTTCTTTTAGGCTGAATCTCCAGACTATTCCGACGATGTACAGAGATGTAGCCGGTCGTTCAGCCAGCTTTATATTAGTCTGATACCATAGGTTGTCTTTTAAGAAAATACCGTATGTGAGTGTAGGTACCAAACCCCAAAGATTAGCCTTACATGGACCTGGTCTAATTTGGTCTAGTGAGGGCGTTTTTTCAATTCGTTATTCACCAAAGGGAGGGAGGGGCAAAGAGAAGGGGGAACACACTTTTTTCTCTCTATTCTTCATAGGCATGACGTTTTTAAAACAATGGATTTCATGGATCTTGATTTGCATTTACTTGTTATTATTTATCTTCAAGCAAACTTGAATCCTCGAACCCAGGACTGCAAACTGGACACCGCAAGCTGGGGACTTGGGCCAGTAAGGGGGTAAAGGGGAGTTATTGTCTTAATACCGAGCACAAATTTGACATCTTTCGAGAACACAAGTACTGTACTTCAAATTTATGATCAATCCAGTAATTTTGTGTAAAATATCACATGCAAGATTCCATTTAGGATTATGAAAGCAAGAAATCAGCAATTACAAAAAGATTCATTCAATTTAAAATTGTCTTCAGGTCGTTCTAAGATTTTAGAATTGAACAATTCATGCATATTGGATTTGACACCAATCTCTCAAACTATATTGGTCCATAATCCATATTTCAAGGGAATGCAAGCAAGCTTTACTAACCCATGTTTTTTAAAATTCAATCATTCAATTGAAAAGTCCAATATTGTTTTCCGAAATCATTAATTGATTAAATCATGTATCTAGTAGGATCCTAGTGGTTTCTCATTGATAAGCAAAGAACTTGATGAATCATTACACATTAAACAGAATACCAAGAAACACACTTAAACAGATCCAATACAAATATAGGGTAGCTAAATGATGACTTTATCCAGGTTAAACTAATTTAATTATACAATCTGGCTATGAAGGCTTTATGAGTTTATCTGAGACTCTGATCCTAGTTTCCAACCATTTATGAAAGCAGAACAATAAAAGCAAATGTGCATTAAACGGAATAATAAGCCAAGCTTTAAGCAGAATAAAGGCAAATGTGGCTTACTAATCATAAATATCTGTCAGCCTTGTGTTAACAAAACAACAAATCCCATCATTGATGATGGGTAGCCCAACAAAAACATAACACAGAAAATAAAACAATGCATGATTCATATCCAACTCATGAATGTTGAATTGAGATCTGAAACAGAACCCAAACACAGTGCTTCAATACTGATAACAGTTTATCAAAATGTCTACCAAGCATGACTGAAGCATTTATTACATTGATTTACACAACACATAAATGCAAGTCTTATTCTAAAGCATACAATAGCCCTGTCATGCATGTTAATTAATAAACAAATATAATGCAACTGTTATAGTGTGTGACATCACTGCAATAAGAAACTTCATTTATTTTTATTTTTTCCCCATAAATTTTCCTAGTTTAAAACTTGGAGGAATGTGAGCTGTGAGTTTTTCAAATACATTTGTCTAAACATCAAGCTCTCGGAATAAAAACAAAGTCATTGTAAACATTCTTGCTATTCCAGAGGGTCAATGCCCAAACATTACCAAATCAGATTGAACTTATTGTCAGATGTGGTCAACCAGTGCTGAACAAATTAACTTGAATACTGTATACTGGTGTAAGCCCTGAATCCAGCTGTCATTACCAGTATTTAATTTATCAAATAGAGTTCCCATAAACACAGCCTCCTTCCAACCCTAACCCAATTAATCTCTGATTATCATGCTTCCATCCCACATCCTTCCCTATGCACTCAAGCCCATAAAATTAATCATCCCTGTGGTAGGCACACCTGATACCTCTGTGGACCATGCACTAACCACCATTGTTATCTGATCAATCACCAAGCTTTACCAATCCCCTATGATGTCCTTAGTTTCTAAATTCAATTTTCTTTACTTTATTATCCACAAAAACAGGAAATTCAAAAGAGAATTAGCCCAATATTGTAAATAAAGTCTTTTCTGATAGATTAAACTATGGTCCTTTCTGACAATAGGTATTTATTTCTGAGACAACTTGTCGGCAACAAACATCACATGACAAAAACTGGGCAAAACAATGACTGGCTTACAATAAATCTCCACAGAACATGCTAGGCTGTTAAAACAATTGTTCACATCTAGATACAAGCTAATTACAAAGCAGTGCTTTCAATAATCTAGTTTAGTTAATATCCTACAAATGAAATTTCTGCTCCATCTACAGAAAGGTGTAGAGCCCCTGCAATGATTCACTGCTATACAATGCACATGGGTTGTTGTATGAATTCATCATTTGCATGAACTTGAAGCTCAAGTAGTATCACTTATATGCACAAGACAACTGCCCACTAAGACGATTGACATGGTAGCTATGTACACAAGCTTTGTAAGTAATAAGTACACTACAGTACAAAATAAAGGCATGGAAGTTGTAGTGTCATTGGCATCCATAAACCGCAATGACCTTACCATAATTCTGTATTAATGTGTATCATAAAGAGCTGTTGACAACAGTCCTAAATCTGTACAAATTATGGCTTTCTGCTTTAAGTCAAGCTTGTGATTTAACATGGTCTGTGCAACAGGTAAAGACTGTAGGGTTGCTGCAAGAAATGAACTTTGTCAAACACACCCTGGTTTGATGTTATATTTCCTTACTTGATTCATTTGTACTTATTTAGTTTGTTGCCTTGATGGCATACATCTACCTCTCTGAAATCCATGTTGGAGTTGCTCGCACTATGCTCAATAAGATGAGTACAAGAACTTCAGAAACATCATAAAATATCCATCCACCGATTAATGATGAGTTTCCGTGTAAATACATACAATTTACAAGGTTGGAATTTCAAAGACCAAATTTAACTATAAACAGCCTTAAATTACTTTCTCTTTAACAAAAGTTTCCAACCTGATTTGATAGCTCAAGCCGAACTTCATCTCAATCTGAGTCATTACATCTCACCAACCCTACACACAAGGACACAACTTTCAATTCCTTTCCACTGCATCCAGAGGCGCATTGGATAGTTTGCCTCCAAGCACAATTGTCCCTTGCATTCTGTATTGAGTTGGACAGACAGTGCTTGTACTTGGTAGTGTCATGAAAATGCTCTGTGCAAAAACGTTGCATCTTGGCGTGTATTTGTTTTGTGTGTATACCCGGGCTATTTTAAGTGAGATACAATCAAATTTAGGGGGGAAGTGGTAATGACAACCCCTTGCAAAATGATAAAGACATTTTCCCTTCAAATATAAAAAATATGTATCCATGCTATCAAATAAATAACCAGGGTACATTAAAGAGAAAGTCATTAAGCAGTCAGAGTGGTGAGGTAGTAAGACGGAGAGGATTGTTGCGCAACATTTCACAGCTATATCAAATGCAGGTTGGAGAAAATTCTTCTGAATTCTGCCAGTTTTGTAGTAAGCTCAAAGCTAGGCAAATATACGTCATTTACAAATCCCTTCATTAATTAATCAGATATTTACAAGTCTCTAGTAACAAGTTTCAAATCTAACTGAATGCAATATACAATGACTGTAAACTGTTAACCATTTTATGCATAAGCTGCTACAATGTACACGACAAGTTACAGCAATGCGACCCAGGAGGAGGTGAAACTCTTCAGAGCTTTTTTATACAATCATGTCAGCCTCCTCTGACTCTCTTGTATCTAGGACACGTTTGATCAATTATCAAAAATCTCCATATAAGATCATTTCCGGGTAAATTGAGTGTGCTTTTTTTGTTTCAAAGTTTCAAAGGTATGCTATGTATGGATGTAAATATGACATGTCCTATCTCAGCCTCTTGTTACACTTTGTCCCGTTTTTATGGCAAAACAGCTTATCTCTGTACTTTCAAAGTGTCATTTTTTCCGAGTCAGCCACCCCATCCCCCTTGATACTTTGAAATCTTTGGCACTATCTTCTACTAAAATGTACACACTCACATTCTGGGATTAGTGTTATTTGTAACAAACAATGTTCAATCTTTAAATGATGATGATGGCGTTGTCCATGCTTAATCTTTGGAATGTAAAGCTGACGGTGCAAGTGGATATTTTGTTTCATCTGTTGACATACATACATGTAAAGGCTAAATTCTCACAACTGTGTAGTTCACTGTGTCATCACAGCTGAACTAATATTGGTTCATTTATTCCATTGTTGAACTAATGACGAAAAACATGTTAATCAGTTGAAACAAATCATCACAATCAATTCAATCAGAATGTTTTTACATTGGCATCACTCTCAATTTTCATTGTTATACCACGGTTATAGGTTGAAAATTTTCATAGGTCAAGAACTAACCATGTGATGTGCTACAAAGACGCATGTGCATGGCTAGGGGAAACATATGTGATGTACCCCACAGGGTACATTACCTTGATTGTGCCCACCGTTGGTTAATTCAACTGCCTTGTTCATTATTAGAAATAGTCCCGGTATTGGTATGAGGCTGTAATTATGCTGGTACTTGGTAAATTGAACATTCATGCGTGATGTGCCATTGGGAACAGTGAAGCAATGTTTCTGTCAATGCATGAATTCATTCCACACTGTTTGTCTGCTTTTTTGACTGTGCCAATTTCATTGTAATAATATTGGAAGATAACAACAGATCACCTCCAAATAAGAGGTTTCTCTCCTGTTTCAAAGACGAGATCAGAAATTTAATCTTTGACCTCAGATTATTAATTTAATTTAGGTAATTTCCTGTTAAAGTGTTCGAATTTGTTCAACCAAGCAACGAAATGCAATGTTTAACAATAACTAATAAAAGAAAATAACTAATAAAGAAACATAATTATTTTTACTTTTCCCTCCTGCAATCTATTACCATGGTATAACAAAACAATTTGTGAGCTGTGATGGGATCCGTGGGTTGTGTACAACCTCAGGAGCAAATGACACTGGCTTCGCCTCGGGTGCCATTTACACCCCCCCCCCCCCCCCCCCATGTACCAAACACCACGGACCACATTACAGCGTGCAACAATAATATACTGTACAATGGCAGGTATTCTCACAAATTTACACAATGTAACAGTTACAGTATTTATTTATTAATTAACAAAGGGAACAAATATAAAAGGGCTAAGCCGGGCCTGTAATACCCAGTGGACTAAGTGGTTTGAGGCTCGTAAAGCAAAGCTCAAATTACCCACTGGACCACTGGTCTGAGGCTCGTAAAGCAAAGCTCAAATTACCCACTGGACCACTGGTCTGTGGCTAGTAAAGTAAAGCTCAAATTACTGCAGTCTAGTGCTGCAGTCTAGGGTTTCTCCAATCACTTTGATGGATTACTAATTTATACCAAAACTTTCCAATCTTGAACATTGAAAAACAATGCTTATGGTTCGGTAAAAATACAATTGTGGACCTGTGGTCCAGTGGAGATTTTCTTGCATACCAAGTCCTGGTTAAGTAACTATTAGAGTCATGTGAAAACAAGACTTGGGATGGTTCAGAAATTTTAAAAGTAATAAAATTCCCCAAGAACCTGTGAAACTCTGCATAAATACATGATCCAAATCCAACAATTTCAAAAAATAGGATAAGTACCCTTATAAAAAATCCTTACAACTCTGTGTACATACCTGCCTACAAGTAGGAAATCCAGATTGATAAAAAACACCATCAAGCCATGTCTGTACTAGTACCAGTATTTAATACCGATGTGCAGGTACAGATGAACATATGCATAATATGCACTCATGCAATGTCAACTTCTTGTATACATATTTTTCCATTAAAACATTTTGTGTGTGTTCTAGGCACCCTGACTGGCCATCAACCAATGAGATAATAATGGCTTGACTCCTGCCTTTAAAGTCAGAAAATATATTTTAAAATGAATCAAATTAATACGAGTATAAATCACAGCATTAAGGACTAGGTGTTATAATATACTTGGGCTATTCTCACATCCTGCCTAGTTGTCCTTCTTCTCACTGTCTGTTGCGGATTCTTCATCTGAATATTCTGTGGGTTCGTCTCCAGGTTTCAACAACTTCCCAACAAAGTCATATTTTTCTGATGAAAAAAATACAGAAAAAGATTACTGATTTATTGTCACAGTTTGTGTTCTTTAAATTCAAACAGAACTTGTAAAAAATAATACATACCCATGAATTGCATTTCCCATTCTCGTACACCATCAAGTGACTCCTTATCTAAGTCAGCAAGATCATCATATTCATCTTTGAAAGAATCCTTCTCCAATGAGAATGTTGCTAAGGCTCGGGATGCATCATGGCCAGCAAAAACACCATATGGACCACCTGCAAGAGTAATAGTATGAATCACATTAAAAATTAAAAAAATCACATTTCAAACAAACAATGTTGTCAATATGAAATTTTGTAATTTCAGATAACAACCCACATGTACATGTTGTATACAATAAACAAATGACTTATTCATTGTGCTGCACTTTCACAATAATTTGAATTTAGAAATGACTGCCTTAGGTTTTCAATAGTGCTGATTTAATAGACAGTAAACTAAAGCAGCAAAAACTTGGCTTGACTTGTCTGTGTCCATTCCCCAGGGGTGAGTAAAATGAAGGATCCCTCAATGAATTCAATGAAGCAATAGTCAAATTAGCTACATGTATGGTTGGTATGTAGCCATGCAAACAATTTACACAGGTTTACATGTAGGTCAACATGGTGTTAGAGAGTGAAAGACGCTAAAAGGTAGTAACAGGTTGTTAGACATTTAATTTGCTTGCCCATCATGGACTCCATCATTGGCCCATCATTGGCCCATCACTGTTCCCTACATGTATGACCGTCTATGACACATCACACAGGAACATACGTACCAACATAATTACAAACTTATATCCAGTGCTATTTCTAATATGATACAAGGCGGTGGAAATGATCACGGTGGGCACCCTGTAGGATACATCACTAGGTTCACCTGAGCAACGTACTGCACCTTTGTAGCACATCACATGATTGGTTTTTGACCCCCCAAAAATCACAATCAATTATACTGTGGTATTAACAATAATAATTATATGAAATTGACAACTTAGACTTCTCCAGTTTTAGTACAGAGATCAGTTTTACGTTTCATTTCTTAATAATCTGTTTTTTGTAATTCAATCTGACCAGGTCTGACATGTTACAATATACTGCAGTGCATCAGATTAGTGCTTCTTTGTTGAAACTGTTTTAAGCAAATATTCACACTACTTCCTCAAGGACTTGCACATTGAACTACTAATCTGAAATCCACACAAAGTACAGATAATATTCTTAATCTGTGGGCAAGTTGCTGGTTCATGTAATGTACGCATGGGATGTAATTAAATTCATAGTGTACAGAAGGTGTAGTTGTCTACACTAAAAGTTTTAGTAAGCAAAACTGATCTGGTAAATTTAGGCTGTGATGAGAATAACGAAATGCTTCATGTACTTGTTGCTGTCTTAATTGCCCAGTTAAAAACCTATCTTTAAAATGGTGTCTAGACAATATGCTTCAATCAAGCCGCTCTTTAATAAATTTTTACTACAAACCAACTTGTCATGCATGTCCTTACTTCATAATTGAAGAGAATCACAGCAATGCACTTTTAATAAAGTAGTACTACTACTAGCATGACTAGTTTTTTCTAGTGTAGTCATGGTAGTACTAGTAGTAGTACATTACAAATAAACATCTCAAGTTCAACATTTACAAACAGTACTTTTTTAAGTACTAGTACTACCCATTTAGTTAATTAAATAATGTAAACCTCTCTGTGAGTCTGTCCATCATGATCATGACATAACCTGTTACAGTCAGTGTTGTATGACTCGAGTCCAGGACTCGGACTCGAGTCCGTCTCGAGTCACAATTTCGGTGACTCGGACTTGACTCGAGTCACGTCTGCAAAAGACTCGGACTCGGCTATCATGACTCGGACTTGTCCCCGAGGACTCGTGACTCGAGTCACGTATTTTTTACAAACAATACCTTTTTTAAATATTAAAAACAATTCCGACGATCCGATCGTCATTCCCGGAGTGCACATGTCATAGAGTTAACGTCGTGCACATGTCATAGAGTTAACGTCTAGCACAATAAATTTACTGTCGTATGGTGTTGCAAGTATCGTGATTATTGTGTAGATGGCCATCTAAGTACAGCGCGTGTATGTTCGATTCGTATGTTCAGTACGCATATTAACACTGGGATGCACGACATCAGGAGTATTATGCTGGTATTCTGTCAACGTTAACATCATAGCCACTGCTTGTGCTTGATGCCAGGGAAATGGCATGTCTGGTACCTGTAAAACACAGCCTGCATATTGCACTGTGATGGCTGTGTGTTGTTTGCACCAGTTTCTACACATGGTCGACACACAAACACGACGTCAAGTTTGGTCACGTCACTAGTAAAAAGTAGAGAATTTTTTTTTTTAATCATGGCATCTGCCGTTCCGCCCCGTATTGTTTTATTTTGGTTATACCAACTTTAACAAAAAACTTTAACAGAACTTTGTTTAAAATAAATGTGTTTTATTTTGTCATTTCCAATTCTTATTTTACGACATTTGGTTTGCAATCAATATTTAAACAAGTGACTCGTGACTCGGACTCGGACCAAGTGACTCGTGACTCGGACTCGACCAAGTGACTCGGACTCGACCAAGTGACTCGGACTCGACCCAAGTGACTTGAGACTCGGACTCGACACAGGTGACTCGACTACAACACTGGTTACAGTCATGACAGTAAAGTGGGCAAACTTAACCAAATAATTACTAAATTCCCCTAGCCTAGTCCATCAAATATTTCAAGCAAATTATACTTAACACTAAGCGAGTCTTTGGGTCCATTTATCATGTTTATAATCTTTCTTCTTTGAGAATTTTGTTATCATCAGCCCGTCATGCCGCCTGTGTACATTGTAATCATCCAATCATTAAAAATTGAATCCCTACAATTGTGAATTCATTGAATTGCATTTTTGATGCACAAAAATGCAGAAAGAAAATTTGTTTAAATCAACTCATTAGTATTAGTCATACTTCATACATTATGTACACGTATTTATGATTATACATATCATCTCATCATCATTACATGACATGACATAAAAAACAACTGCTTAAGCTTTGATTGAGTTGACCACAAAATAGTCAATAGAATTAGTTGGCATGGCGCAAGCAAATGGCTACAGTTTTAGTTGGACCAAGCACATTTGCACCCAAGTACGACTATAAACTCCACTGGAGGGATGTACTGAATGGAAGATATGTAGATTACTTTACCTGGTCCGTAAAATCTCTTTCCTCGGGTGACATCAAAAACTTTGCCATTCACTGCAACAAGAACTCGTTTATCTTCACCCAAACCGTCATACTGTTTGAGATCTTGTAGTGTAAAATCCCTCTTTTTCATACGCGGGAGTGTCGGTTCTCTCGGTGGTTCAGGTTTTCTTCTACTTCCTGCAAATATTTTATAAACCAAAAACCCACATACAGATAGTAATGCGAGGTTTATTGGATTGAAAAACAGCTCTTTCAGAAGTTCTTCGACCGCCATATTTTGTTCACTCCTGCAACAGTCGGGTACTCTTGCAAAATCTCAATGCAGATGCCACTACTCCAACTAACTCGTTAAGGGTACTACACCACGATAAAATCTCAAAGTATGACGTCACAGTTTCGCGCGTTATTCAACGACCTTCATGCACAAAGGACGCAAACTCAGTACCCGGGCTGATGCTGTATCTCAGTAGTTCGCTCGAGGAAAATGTAATTTATTTTGTTCAGTCATCAATCAATGATCACTTGTTGCTGCTTGTTTTCAAATCGATACTTTCAGAAGTAAAGAAATACACGCATCCACACACAAAAATCTCATCACAGAAGTATTGTAAGCTAGCTTTTGAACACTTAGTTGCAGCATGGAGGTAGAAATAGATGGTTGCAGTAAAACCTGAGTCGTCTAGGGTAGTAGTAGTAAACTCTCGTTGCCGATTTTAAAAGCACAGTTACGCGTTAGACTTGATTTCAAGTCTGTGTTCGTGGTTTTTGTCTACCAGAGTGATAGTCAATACAGTATTGGTATTTTTCTGAAAATAGCGCCCTCTTGTTGATTAACTTTCGAGTGCATCATAGACGTGATTTTATATATGCAGACAAAAATAATAATCATGTGATCTCAGACTTGAAATTAAGTCTAATTACGCGTACGCGAGTGTGTGCGCTGATTAACGGAGATATAACAGACTCGACTAGACTCAGCATGACTTTGCGCGACATGTATAAAACTAAATATTATTATTATATTATTATTAATAATATTGATCATAAACATGGTTATCAAAATTGCTAATCAATCGTCTTCATTAAACTTTTCAAAAGGTATGATTCATCAGCATTGGTTTGGAAAAAGCCGAATTCCATTTCTCTTGAGTCTTGACCTGTTACTCGACCGTCCAGGAAAAATACCAAGTGTACATACAATAAGTACGCACACATGGGGGGGGGGGGGGGGGGAGGCCGCGGCCGAGTGAATGACAAACTTTAAGGAGCTGTCATGTCATGTGATTTGGGAAGTAATGAATATTTAACGATCAAGCAGAGAGAGGCGGCGGGGCGCGGTGTGACTTTGGCTCGACAATGTAACGTAAAGAAATGACGATTAGCCAATCAGCATGCATGCCGTGAACTTGCACACGGCGCACAAGTATTTCAATACGGAAACCATTATTCTGCCTGGTTGATGAATACAGTCTATGAATATTGGTTAGGTGCATATACCGCAAAGTTACGTCAATTTCTTTCAAGTTTGGCTTGAATATAATATTCATTACAGTAACTAACTGTGTGCAGTTACTAACTGTTTGCAGTTACTATGAATGAACTAGTGATTAAACAGCTTCGTACAGGCCCGCAGGGGGGGCGGGTGCGGGGTGCGGGGGGAGGGGGCGGGGGCGGTGGTCGCCCCCCCCAAATCAAAAATCTAAAAAAGTCCGCCCCCCAAAAAAAAAAACACACCTTAAAACCCCCCAAAATAAAAAAATTAATGAAAACAAAAGTCAGCCCCCCAAAGTCCGCCCCCCCCCCCCCAAAAAAATAAAAAAATCCGCATCGTAAATATATTCGACCGCCACCCCCCCAAAAAATAATTCCTGGTTTACGGGCCTGGCTTCGTATGTATCCATTTCACTTGATTAGTGCTTTTTATATGAGTTTCACTTAATCAGCAGTTCTTGAATACTATTACTAGTAGTATAATAGTTGAAAGTACTTCTTAAAAGAAAGCTTTGATGTAATACATTCTCAAGCACCCTCTCTCGCCGCGGCAAGAAAAGTGAGTGCCATAAGAGTTTTGTGATCATTCTTTGACCCTTTTGGAAACCACAGCTTTGGCTTTGGGCTTCGGCTTAGTCTCTGTGTCTGCCTAGCCTGTGTGAAACACCGAACAAAAAGCACGTTTTCAAAATAGGTGACGGATTCTTTACCGAGCAAGCGCCGAATTTCTGCGCTAGCGCACAAACAAAACCTGCCACCAACCCGTGGAAACGAAGACGTAAGCGCGGAATTTCCTGCTTCCGTAAGCGCCGATTCTTTGCTTTATAGCCCTGATTGGGGCCCTGGCTGGATATAGCGCTAGCGCCTCCAAAAGAGCCTCCATAGTGATAATGAGCATGCAGTAGAAAAGGTGCAAATTTAATATTAATCTGTCTTTGATTAATTTCTTTTTGGAAGTTTTTAGTGACTTTGAAATATGTTTTCATGAAAAACATAACAAAATTCGATTGATCAACTTTTAAATTCTCCTTACCCCTTACCAAAAACTGTACAGTGTTTCTCATTTCTAAGTCACCGGCAAGATGTGTTATTAATTGTCGAATGTGTGGTACTAACAATCTCTAATTTCTCCATACCTGAAAAACAAAATCCGATCCATTACCAAATATGGTCATTTAGACAAAGCGACTTAAGTCCCTGGGGGCTTTGATATGCAAATGATATGCAAATATGCCCAGGGTTGCCTGCTGACCAATGACATGAAGAGAGAGAGAGGGATCAGACGGCGGCAAGCTGAACTTTATTACCGGAGAAAAAATGAAGACGACATAACAAGACTCATGGCTTTTCCTCCCAAAAATAAGGTTTTCAGCCGAGTTAGAGGATCAAGTTCTCACAACAAGTGCATTGGTGAGTGGAGAGTTTTCTTGTCGACAGAATTAAAGTGTTCACTAGGATTTTCATTCACAAAATGTGAAGAAATTGTTGGTGTTTTCAGGAGAAAGCGCCAAAGTTTAAAACACGCGTTGACTTATTTTTGTCGGTGGGAAAGCAATGCTCAAACGCCATATAGGCCTATATTGGAACTTGAAAATGTGGGGTAAGAATTTTATCAAAGCGTTTTGTTTCAATTTTCTAAGAAGTGCTGTGTTTTTACTAAAAATTATTTACAGGCTTGAATTCTACTTGGACCATACTAGGTTCAGGCCTAGTGAGTGCGCGCTTGCCCTATCATTTTGTTTACATCTTGGCAGTTCGAAAAATACTCCTGCAAAGACGAGCAGACGAGAATTGTCAATGAAGTGAGTCTGTGAATTGTGGTGATGAGACAACAGACTGTGCAAGTCTCGCGCGTATCGGAACGAGAAACTTCAACACAACACGTCAAAAGAAGAACATATTTTTTTCTGAAATCAAATCTTTGTTTTAAATTATATATCTAGGCCTATGTTATCCCAGTTTAGCCCAAATTGGGCTGCAAGGGGATTATTATAACAAACAAGCAAGAAAGAAATCTAAACGATAAAAATACTCATATAGGCCCTAACAGGCCCTCTATAAAATGAAATTAGTTTTAAGTTAATATTTAGGGCCTATACAGAAATAATTTGTTAATTTTTACTGAAACAAAATTAAAACTCGCATCGTAAATATATTCGATAAAGAAATCTAAACGATAAAAATACTCATATAGGCCCTAACAGGCCCTCTATAAAATGAAATTAGTTTTAAGTTAATATTTAGGGCCTATACACAAATAATTTGTTAATTTTTACTGAAACAAAATTAAAACTCCGCATCGTAAATATATTCGACCCCCACCCCCCAAAAAAATAATTCCTGGATTAGGATGTTTATTTGATCTTAACTTTTTAGAAATCCCTTTTGTAAATCTACGCCCGAATGTGCAATTTTATTACTAAAAGCTGGTTTATACGCAGACGCATGATGGTCGTGCAGGTGTAAAATTAACGCATGACGCAGTTTAAACAGTTGAAGAGGGTGCTGACGCCTCAACGACCAATGAAAAAGCTTTTCTCATTTTTTAAGTCGACAATCGGAGAAACCACTCCATCATGGGCTATATTATCTCGCATTTATCGGGAAACTCTGAAAATTAATTGGGTGCTCTGCATCAAACCGTGTCGTCGTTGCGATGCATTCTGGGTAGTGAATTAAATCAACGACTGTTTAAAAATGAGCACTGGTTACCGGGCCCTGCAGCGAGTGCATACAGTATGAGCAATGTATTCAATGGGGCAGGTTGTGTGAAATGATGGTTTTAAAACGACGCGGTTGAGGCAAGGCACCCGTCCAGTTTTCAGAGTTTCTTGATAAATGCGAGATGTGGCTGGTGATGGATGGTTTCTAAGATTGTTGACTTAACAAAATTGTCAATTTGGAGCACAAAACATGATCATGAGTACAAATAAATGCCCGATGTTGCATCTTAGACAAACCAAGAAACCAGTAGGCGTTTTTAAAGCTATTTTTGCCATTCTGAGGCATTTTTTGTGGCTTGGTGTCGGGAAAAACATAGCAAATTGAGGTTTACCATTGTTATGTAAAATCAGGCAGGGGCGCTAGTACGACTGCAGATGTCAAAATTTCGAGAAAAAGTTGTGTTCAGTGCCCCAGAAAATTACTGGGTCTAACAGTCAATAAACACTGGGACCCAGAGAGGGGTGTACCTGCATGGACACATTAAATGGAGAGGCTTTTATGTAAAACCACTTACAAATATTCTGCCTTTCGATTGGCTTACAGGGTGTCACATGAAATGTCTTATTTTTATTAGAAACTACGCAAGCGCAACGCGCTATACATGCATTAAACAAGATTGATTTAATACTTGTGTAGCCGCATTCCAACCGATGTACTTTCCCATAGCAACCAATGTACTACAGTATACCCATAGCAATAGCGGCTTCTTGGTACTAGAGGTCTTGGTACAAAATATGTGTGGGGTGTTATAAAACAAATATTTACTGTTTTTACTCTTGCTATGGCTACAACCATGGAGGTAGGAATACTACAACTACGACTCCCTCGGTGATCCCCAGAGCATTCTATTTTACCTCAAATTCGCCTCAAGAGGGTGCCAAGGTTCACCTCACGGGTTGTAGTTTTAACCATAACACTCGAAGCAGTCAATATAATTATTTGTATGATGCCGTGCATAAACTACAGTGTTTGTCCGCAGTGTACATATCTGAGAGTGAGACCTGTACTACAGTGGGCCTAATGTTTACCCCAAACATACCCTCAACTGATTACCAAGTAAATCACTGTTTTATGTTTTAATGCGTTTTTTAAACATAATTAATTAACTATACTACTACACCCAGAATCACCCATGCATACTTAATATAAATCTAAACCTGGGGGGGGGGGGGGGGGGTAACTTAACAGTACAAAATAATTTATACCAAATGGACTGTTTTTACAGAATAAAGTCATCTCTTGTCATAAAGAATGCATCAGGTTTTAATTTAATTAAACACATTCTCCTTTTTTCTTGATTCATAAAAAAACAGGAGACAATCCAAATGACTTAATGGCCTAGGATGAAACAAATCTTACAAAAGTTCTTTTTTACAAAAAGTTGTTTCACTCTTTATTTTGTTTGCATGATAGCTCTAGCTAGTCTCCAGACATTCTTTATATCAAAAAGTAAATGTCTTAAACCCAAATACCATCATGCAGCGATAAAAACTGCCTTCTAAATGTCATAACTAGTTAGTAGTAACCTCTCCAATAATAAGGATTCAACAAATACTTATTATTTTAAGTTTCACAGCAAAACAATAATTTTATATACCACACACAGATATAGAATGAATTTTTTTTACTGTAATCCGTGGAAGCTCATTCAATCAGTATTACTGTTAGGACTAAAGATATATCTATATATAGATGTAATAAATTTTTTTAAATCCAAAATATTGTAATAAGGCCAAACAAAATAAATGTTGTGTTTATGGTAACAGCCTGAAAAAAATGCAGGTAGGTAGGTAGGAAAATAATTTTAATTTGTTAATTTTTTTTAATTTTTTTATTTTGAGCTATTTGTTCATTTTTTTAACTTGCTACCATTTTACTAACCTTGTTTGACTAGTAAAGTTATAAGTAGTCATGTTGAAAAGTGGTAAAATCTCAAAGTTTATAAGTTCTTTAGAAAACAAACATAACAAGCGCTTCAGAAGTTTCAGGGAAAATTTTTATCTCACCAATCAGGGCCATGTTTTAAAATTAAATACTGACATTAATTTTACCAATTCTCAATTTGAGGTATTGACAAATATGTTTAATTTTTAGGGCCAATGATTTTCCGCGATCTCGGAAAACGGACGGATTTCACGGAAACGGAAAACGGGATTTGAGTTTGAACTAAAAAATAAGTGACAAAAACGTTGGTTTTTTCATGTTACTAAATGCAAAACTGTTCAAATTGAATAGGCAAGCGAATTTAACATTGTGTTCTTTATTAAACTTTTTTTTTGTTTTACAAGAAAACATCAGAAATCAGACCGTAATAAGTTACGAGATCATAACCGTTGAGCCTATGATGTAGCAAATGAATACACGTTGTTTACACTACAGTACACGTACGGAGGACAAAATCAACACATTCACGGCACGTTCTTTAAAGGTTTTTTCACCCAATGCCCTTTAATAAACAACCATACACAAACCAGCTTACCCCTGCTCTATATGAACAGACACATTGATATTCACCCATAAAGGTCTAAAACCAACCATAAACTTTCAAAATGTTGTCGCCAAAGCGAAAACAAAATGGCTGACAATTTGTTTCTGTGAAGAGACTGGAAGTACACGATCACGTGATGTGCAATATTTGATACCCCAACGGCTGTTGCATGTTTCTAACTTGTTTTTGTTGCAGCGATGCTGTACAAGTTTTAGAAATTGAATCCGCAGTTGGGCATTTCCAAGCCAAAGTGGACACGACTCAAAAAAATAAAATTGTACCTACATGTTTCTTCACACTTTCATATTATTCCAAACACATGCCAGGATCAACTTAAAAACTTTTTTCTGAATTTGCTTAACAGTTTGTTTATTTAAAAAATTCATTTGTTCGGATAAGTGTATTTTTAAGGGGGAAAACCTATATAACTTAGATATTTTATGAATGGGCCCATTGTTTTAAGCATAAGCTGTTTTCCATAAAAGTTGATACATTTAATATCCATGAAATATGGTGTACAAGAAATATCCATCAAATTTTAACCACCATCCTTCACTTTTTCCTTTCATCGCTTACTTTCAGTCTATACTTTAGATACGGTGTAGGGTTACCCTTACCAAACCTGACTGCTGTCATTTAGCATGCACTTAGCATGCACTTAGCATGTGAGTGACAGCCTTCCAATAGCATTCACATGCCAGAATGTAATTTGAAAACACAGCAGGTTTTCATAGCATTCACAAGCAAATAGCATGCACATAGCATGTCAGGAGGCCGAAATATTTAAATTAGGTATATCATTCGCATGCTATCCGCGGGCGAATGCCATCCCATATAGCATGCAAATGCCATCCCATATAGCATGCGAATGCCATTCCATAGTAGCATGCGAATGCCTTCCCATATAGCATGCGAAAGCCATCACATAGCATGTGAATGCGCATAGCATGCATGCAGTAGCGTGCCAAAATATTTAAATTAGTTACATGTATAGCATTCGCATGCTATCTGCCAGAAAATGCCATCCCATGGTATCACCGCTACTTGAAGAGCGACAAGCGGTTTGCGCGCATGCGCTGATTTTTAGTTCTATCTAGCGCCCTCTCGTGGTTAGGTTTGGTTTCTCGAGTAAACACGATTGCGTTTGTTGTTGTCGACCAAAACCGGATGATGTCATTCGACCTCGTATTTAAAGCAAGACGGTCTCATGAATATTCAATAAAGGTCATACTTGATAGAGCTAGCTAGAGCTCGAGCTGGGGGAGACAATGGCATCGGGCATGGCATCGTTTGTCGATGTCCTGGGTGCACAGCCTATCTTCAAACTACACCAAAAATTCGTCACGATCCGCCAGCTTTTGATGAATCGAGGAACAAGGTAATTATTGGTACCTTTGTTGGCGTTTTTATGGGTCGATCATGAGTTTTCTTGTTGAAAAAACAAGCTCAGGAGGGAAGACCGACTCATTGTGAACACGTACATGATAATTAACACTGAGCAAACCTCAATGGAGCCTCGTGGACAGCCATTAGAAAAGGGTTGTTTACACACACACCGTGGTCGCGTTTTCGCTGTTGTTAATGAATTTTCTATTTAAGACACGGTGTGCCTTGGCTATCAACGTGTAATGTTGGTCCTACGTTTGACTTTTTAATGTTTGTGCTATTTGGTGTTCCATTAGTAAATGTTAGACATATTATACTTCAAATAATATACCACAAGGGAAACTGACTGGGTAAATATTATACTTACTATAGCTTTTTATATATAGGCCTACAGAAAAATAGTCAACAATTTTTAAGTTCATTTTATATCTTTAATTATCCTAAGCCTAGTATAAATATGAAAACAGTTCAATATACATACCCAAGCATTTAAATAACACATCACACGACCTGATGAGTAGTAATGCTATAAATTCATGTCAGTTACAATGTTCTGACAAATTAATTAAATAATAGTACATTCAGACTTGGCTACTTCCCTACAGATATTTTATTCCCTTGGATTTTGTTAAGGTGTTATCAAAGCTATGTACCTTCTTTTATGACTTGTCAGGTTGTGAGCGGCGCTTGCGTGGTCGTGACTTGGGACAGAGACTTGTTATGGATGGGTTGACGCACAGATGATGTTCCCGCATGACGCAGAGGAGTTTGTGAAGGTTGGGATTCTGTTTTGAAGTATTTTTGGCACCGTTGAATCGTCTGTTTAGAATGTTGAATGCAGCGTGCATTGACTCTCCCCCCTGTTCACCAAGCAGCCCTAAACCATGCTTCGTGCTGCGAATGAACGGACAGACATGGTCCTCGAGCATATGCATTTTGGGGGGAATGGTCTTGGTGGGGAACGTGGTGCGGAAGTAGTCCATGAAGAGCTTGATGCTTTCGTCTAAGAGAGAAAGACTAAAGTTTAACACTTACATGTGGTAGGTAGTGTTTTTATTTGTATCTTAAGAATGCTGTGCAACCTAAAAATTTTGTGTAATTTTCCATTGTTAGTTTTTTTTCACCATTGCATTCATTGACATGTTAAATATTCAACAAGAAACTCACCAAGGTCTGTGATATCATTATCACTGAAGTATACCACCTTGTTGTACTTGTTGTGACAGTTAGAGAACAAGGAGAATACAGTAGAGAAGTTGTGAACAATGGTACTCGCTTTGCTCAATTTGGCTGGACAAAGTTTTCCCACTTCCACAATTACTGCTTCTGTTATTTTTTTGATGTTCATTTCCTGTGTGATTGAAAAATCAAAAGTACACAAAATTAAATGGCAAGAAGAAAGTAGAAGTTTTGTTCTCTATTTCATTGTTGTATAATATATTACCTTGAGACATTTGTGTACATGGTTTCCGACAAAAGTGTTAGAGTAGTAGGCCTGGCGGCGAACTTTTATATCTTGTAGAGTCAGGTCTAGCCTCTTCAACAGGGGATTGTGATGATCTTGTAGATTGCCCACTTTTGTGTTTCCAAGAACTTCCTTTAATAATAAGATAAAGACAATGCAAAATTTACACATTTGAACTACCTGTGATATTTTTCGTTAATGAAGATATTTTTACAGTGTGAGGACCACATCTTAAATTCCTAGTAATGACTGGATTGGGGGCTGGCCACTGTTGTTTATGAACCAAACCAAAGGCATGGTTCATTACGAAACAGCGACCAGGTACAAACCAGGTCATTACCAGCCAGCGAAAACCTGTCTCTTCAGACTGACTGTTACTTCTTTAATTTTCAGCTTTCACCTGTCTACTTAGTTCGTCGGCGAGGCTGCTCATCTGGGCAGTGACATCGGCGACGACTTCTGATGCATCAATACCATCATTGAGCAGAGCAATTACTGCAAGCTGCTCTTGAAGGGCCTCCATCTCCACACTGATGTTACTTGCTCTGACCTTGGCTGTGTGGACCTCAGACAGCTGGGCAATGTGCAGAGGGAACGGTCCTTCTCCAAAGTCAGTTGCACCTCCACTTGAACTTGCAAGCTCTTCCGCAATTTCTTCTCCAAGATTTCTGCATTCTGCCTCAAACATGGTGTACAGCTTGAACCAGATACCCAAGCTGATATGCAGAGTAGGTGGGCATACCTGTGAAAATAAAGTTGTTGGTACAATATTATTTAAAATGCTTAAATCTATTTTTAAATCAAATGTCTGTTTGCAGAAACAGATTGCTATATTGCTAAATGCATTGATTTTCTTAAAGACAGCTGATGCCTATTATCTGTACAGAGAAATAAATGGTCTACCACATTCATTACATTTGTTTTTAATTGGATATTAATACATACATTGGTGATGGGGATAGAAAAGAATGGCTTGTCAATCGAGTTATTGTAGTTCTTTGCTTTCTTGATTTGTCCTCCAGAAGCCAGAAACCGCTCATGATCATGATGCAGGCTCTCAAGTGATCTGATGTTACAAGGCTGGCGAACTGCCTTGTCGACTGCCATCTGAGCACTTGTTATGTTGCACCATATGCAGGGATGTCGACCTGAGAAGACAAAGGTACCAAACTGTCAAATTGCAATATAAAAATCTCACACTATGAAAGGTGGGATCAATCTTACCTTAAAAGAATATTTTTGTTTTTATACAGGTTAAGGTTTAGTTAAAGTGAAGTAACACAACTTACCACTTGCACCAGATATTCCCATCATTCTGCATAAAAATTCATAATCACCAAACAGATACACCATGAGCTTCTTTCCTCTGTGAATTATCAAACACACGTTCATGTTTATTACTTTTGTATGTACTTTCTCAATCTAAAAGATATTTAAGTTAGGAGGCAAAATATTTGATACCAACATACCTCCATGTCATCCTCGTTATTGCTTCTATTTCGGTCTTGTACCTATCCAGGGCCATGTGGAGATTCACTGATGTGTCTGTGGCTTCAAATGCACACAGGACAATTGTGTTGTTCTTGGAGTTGGGGGTTTCTGTATTTGCTATCTCCAGCATAAATTTGAAGCTTCCTCCACCTTTGTCTCCACCGATTTTGAGCCAAATTTCATCTTTTGGCTGACCCTGATGCCAGTACAACCTTTCAAATCTGCAGAGAAGGTAATTTCTTTAATTTCTATGAATAAAAGATGCATATACACAAGGGCCGATACATTTACTTGTTAGTTGTTTATTTTTTTTAATTTGTAATTTTAATTTTGAAAACACTACCTGTGATATTCCTCCAGCAGATCGAGTATGTATTTTTGGAGGTCTGCTATGTACACACAAGCAGCCGGTTTAGTTACAAGGCCAGTCTTCTCGCTACACATGAACGGTAGCCTATCCCCCTCCAAAACATCCTGCCCAACAGAGGCCTTTCCGAGCTTCCTACTTTCCTGCTCATTCGCCATGACAATGTTATACTGACGCAGCCACCTATATAAACAGCATGAAAAAAACTAGGTATTATTTATGTATTAGTAAAAAGCACATAACTTCATAGACCCCTGTACTGTTGATGTCACAACTTGCTAAAGAATTGAATACCAATGTGTCTCTGCACAACTGTCGGAAATCCAGTACTACCCTAGAGCAAACGTTGACATCATCAGTACAGGCAGCCTATTTTATTGCTACTTCATTACTCCACCTTTTTATACCTCAATTATATTAACACAATTGGTAAGATGAGAGATGAGAAATACAAATCTTACAACTTAAGCTCTCTAAGTCCAGCCCATGATAGCCCCAAGTCTGCTTTTAGTGCGAGTTCTTTCAATGCAGGAATGTGTATCCTCAGTTGCAGCTTTCCTAGGAGATCTTGAAGGGATTTTCTGGAGGCTGTCTTGATCAGATGTCCTAGTTGCACATCAGATTGTCCAGCGCTTATGTCTGACAGATGACCCTTTAGATATTTGGTGCGACGCTGGATGGTTCGTTTGTGGACATCATTGCTTGGCTTGTGAACAGTGGGAACACGCTGAACACACAGGGCCTTGTATTATTTAGAAAACAAAAACAGGTTGTGGTTGTTGTAACATGTTTTTCCCGTAAAGTAAAACTGGCAAAGAATTGAACCGATGAGGGCAACAAATCATTTTGCTTTTTTATTGCAGTAGACAGTGAAGTTTTCTTTCTTTCAGAGTTAGCGTTATTTTAATAAGTTGTTTATAAGATGTTTAAAATGTGTCAATGAAATTTATTACAAAACAATACTCACTGCTCCCTTAGTTGCTAGCCGCACTGTTCCTCCTGAGTTGACCATACATTTTTTGAGAAGGTGGGATGTCAGTTGCTGTCCCAGTTTTCCGAGAGGTGCTACATTACCGAGCAGGATGTCTTTATATACCTTTTCATCAACTGGTATTGATGAGTCAGGATTAGAGCAAGTGTGTTCATGTGCAGTTCTTAACCAGCTACTCATCTTGCACATTGTGCATTTAACCCTTACATTTTGTAGCACATTCATGAAGTATTGTTTAGGGGGGTTAATTTCTTTCAGACTGAAATTTCTTTGGCATACAGTGCATTTAACAGTGCAAGATGATGTTGAGACAAAAATACTCTGCAGGCACGATAAGCAAAAAACGTGTTCACAAGGAGTCTCGACTGGTCTGGATAACAAATTGTTACACAACTTGCAAACAAACAATGTGTCATTAGTAGAGAAGTTCAGATTGGGGTATGGAGTGGTTGTTTCAGACAATTTATGAAACCTAGCCAACACCTCTTCTTTGTTGTTCTCTTCAGTCTTTTCTAGCTCATCCAGTCTACGGTATTTTGTCTTGGCTGGCCGACCACCTCTGTTACATACCACTTCATTGCAAACACTGCATTCACCTTTAACTGGATGTACAGTCCAGTCATTGGGCATGACCCGTGATGTAGGTAGAAATAAATTAGAATAACACAGGTGGCAGATAAAAAGGGGATGGCGAAGACTTTCATCACTGGTCACGTCAATGTGGTACTTCACTTTAATTTTATCTGCATACCGAGAGCAGCACTTTAAAGGTTTCTTCGTATTTTTGTTCTTGAATGATTGCACTCGGTTGCCACAAACTCTGCATAATTTTTTCAAATTGTTGATGTGATCTTCCATTGTTGAGATTCAAGGCTTATGGAGATTTGATCTGAAAATGTTTTGGTAAAATGTAAACAGTTAATATTCAAAGAATTGTTTAATTATCTTAAACACGTTTAATTATTAACGTCAGTTTATTGTATCTGATGACTTGTTTGCCTTAAAGTAGGAAAATAGTTAACTTATGGTCTTTCTTGTCTTGGTGTTTAAAAAAATATGTAACAAACTTGCAGTAGAGTTTGGTTTTTGAGTGAATAAATTGTGCATGTTTGTCTGCCATAACTTGTTTAAAATGTTGTAAATTTTCTAACTGATGTGTTGCTTTGAAAATAAAGATACACTACATTGTAACTTAAACATACGAAGTTTGTAGCACTAGTAGAAAAAACCCAAATTGATTTCAGGAATTTGCTCTCTTCCCCAACCTGCCCCCTAAATTTTTTTTATAAAAAAATAATAATTAATTAGGCCTACAATACTAACGTTAGTGTGTTTTATCTGATGACTTGTTTGCCTTTTAAAGTTTAATGTGAATTAAAATCTTAAAAACAACTATCCGAATCCTTGTGAACATGGTATAAATCTAATATAAACCAGCTGACCCCAATTTTATATTTTTAGTAATCAAAGTTTTCCCCTAAGTCCGAAGGCCCGGCCCAGTCAGCTGTTTTACACCCAAACACTACTAATGTAGGGCCAGGAGATTGTGTACATGTACAACGTATGCACAACGCGCAACGGAATCCCCAGAAATCTTGTTTGCCGTAGTAAAACCCGCGGGGGAA
This sequence comes from Leptasterias polaris, assembly GCA_037783415.1. Classification (NCBI taxonomy): domain Eukaryota; kingdom Metazoa; phylum Echinodermata; class Asteroidea; order Forcipulatida; family Asteriidae; genus Leptasterias; species Leptasterias polaris. Next base: position 551,655 of record JAZGTN010000020.1, read on the forward strand.
TCCCACCATTTTAAGACAAAGCACGGGGTTTGCTCATATAAAAAAGTAATAATTAGGTAAAGGAAGGTTTAACTTTTATATCTTACTTTCCACGTATTAAGAAAAACTCATCTTCATGAAGAAAATCCGCCTCCAAATCTGTAAATTTTCAGCCTGTGCACGTCTCGTTTGGACACAAACTTCGGCACAGATTTCCCCGAATTTCGCGGGGTTCCGTCCATAGCTTTGATGTTTCTTTACTACATAAGTTTCAGACGATTACTTCTTCATGATCCTATTGGTTAAACTTCCTCTTTAGTATGAATATTCAGTATGTAAAGGGCGTTTTTTATCAATGAAGTATGGACGAAAATGCGCTAGAGGTCACACGCTTAATGAATATGCATTTCCCATGACCTCGCAAAATTCTCGCGCATGCGCGCAAACCGCGTGTCGCACACTTGGCTGTGCAAACAGCGGTGGTATGTGAATGACATCTAATAATAGAATTCTAGGTGAATTGTCATCTGCTAAACTGATTGCTCATAATAGTTACATTGCAAATATTTTGCTTAAAATCAGATGAATTTTGAAATTTACAAGCTACCAAGATGATCTAAATTCCAAGAACAATGATAATAAACATGTGTTTGTTGCATAACAAACACTGGAGAGGTCAAAGTTGGGTCAAGCAACCTTTTCATGATTAATACGTATATTTTGTAAATTAATTAAGGCAAACTTGCGAGCTTGCAGGCATAGAAAAACTAATAGAAAAAACAACATCATTATGTCATTAAATTATTAAATAATATAAAGCAAAATGAAAAAAAAGGGGGGGAAATAGTAATAATAGTTAATACAGTGTCCCAACATTCAAATAACTATTTCATTTGTAATAGAGTTCTTGCAGGCTAGCACATCACACAATATTGTATTTATAAAAAAAAAAACATATCTTCTTCAACCTAGCCCTTTGAAGTGTGATTGGGCTTAACTTAAGCTGAAATTATTGCTGTCTCAGACTCTGATCTGAGCCATGGAAGAAACCATTAATAAAACTGTTGCATCTGAACAAATTAATTAGTATGACTCCACTAAAAAATTGTCAGGTCATCTTTATTACCAATATGTGACCCGCTCTGCAAAAATGGCCCTTATGTCGCAAAATTTACTTTTGGAGTTACACACATGGATGGTAAGGCCATACTCTAAGCTTTAATTTGGTGTATGATGCAACTCTGTAGCATTGTGCAATCTTGAGATAAACCCAGCTTTACATAATAAAATCCCAATTTTTTTTCAAAAATTACTTGAGTGACTTCAGGAGACGAAAAACCATGGTCAATGAACCATGAGATTGAAAATTTGATGTGGCAAAGTTTTTTGTAAAGGACCCTAGCAACAAACACTTTCCTGCAAAACTATTGGTCTGAAATTTTGACCAACTGTTGTTCATGACTCTTAAAATATTATATTAAAATACGACAATTTATGAAGCATGGGATTATATGTTTTTACCAATTTGCATAATGTATTAAATCTGAATTTTAATGTACAAATTTCTCCGTATTGAGCAGGTTAAAACTTAAATGCTAACCTTTTCAAATATAAAAACCTCCAGGGTGACAAATTGTGTTGCTGTTATTATAAAGTATGTTCCATTTGACATGAACGAATATCATTCAAAATGTACATGTAAGTTTTGAGTGAAAATTTCAAGATTTTGGTTAAAAAAAAGAAACAAAAAGGGGGGCTTAGAATTGCTCACCAAGCTGACGAAGTTTTCTGCAAAAATGTTTAATAAATACAAGAACGTATTAAACCAAATTTTCGGATTGTTAGGGGCTTTGTGTGATCATACGTTTCTTTTTTGATGTTTTCAACAACACCTGGCATTTTATATCTTTAACTCATTTTATGATTTGTTGTTTTGTTTTTTTTAAACGTACGGCTCTGAAAATAGCCGTTGTTTTTGCACATGTTAGACTTTTCTGTCTCTATCGTGTGGTAGGGCAACCTACCTATGAGAGTTCAGCTGCTTGTATTTCAGACAAGAACTTAATATTAATCCAAGATGTATCGCTTGAAACATGGTCCATTATGTACTTTGTTGGGCGTCTTCCGCTGTCACCAGCAAGTTAAATCAGAATATAAATTCAGGATTTCTCAAAAGTCTTGAGTCATACGACGAAACCAGACATGTATAATAATTATAGCTCTCCTCTCTCTGAATTAGTGAATCTTTGCGTTTCATAGATCCTAAAAAGCTTTAGAATGATAGTGTTCTTTTTTAGTCATCTTCAATCAAATTAATCACGAAAGAAAGTATGAAATCTGTGACATATCTTAGAAGTTACAGGAGATAAACAATCCCTGACGATCTTTTGACGGAAACAAGGCAACTCGGCTAACTCGTCCCCCCATGCCATGTATGTGTGCAGAATAAACATCGTGGCACGCACAATGCTAGCGCTCGTACATGTACAGTACGTACGTGTTCCGAGAAAGCCACGAAGCGAGACCATAGCGCATGCGCGAGATTAATATTGGGCGTCTCGACCAATCAGTGCACTCTGTTTGGAGCATGTGACAGGATATGTCCACGTCCTTAGTAACAAGCGCAGTTTGTTTATGGGGGAAACAATGACCTGCATAGCAATTGCATTTGACCCTTCTTGTGTCTAAATATAGAAAGAGTTAGTCATAAGCTTCAAGATGATACCAAATTTATAATGGGGGTTCGTGGAAGAGCATTGCCAGAGGTGAAAATATCGGCATTTTAGTATCATCGCACGGAATTGATCGTACCAAACCACTAAAAACATTATCACAAAACACAGGGTTTTTCATCTTTATTGATCAAAATCAACCTTCCTGGTTTAAAATTATGAAAGAGTAGACATCAAGGTTGGAAAATAGGGTAAACAAAAAAATTCCCTACTCCAACATGGAAGAGCTATTACGTGATTTAGCCAGGCGCGACTTAAGGGCCTTTTTCGCAGAGCGGGTCACATATAGTGTACTACATTTTTCAGGACAAACAATTGACCAGTGTCTTACAAAGTCCAAAAATACTATTTTTGGACTTTTAGAAAATAGATGTGAAGGAATTCAGGGCACACAGACAGTTTTAAGCTATAGTATGAACAATGATTTAACATACAACTATATCTACCCATCAACTAGAAGTAAATATCTGAGATCTCAGATGACCTTTCAGCAGCCAAACGTCTTCTCTTAAAACATAGATAAGATGTTCAAGTCTTATACAAAAGTATGTAACTCTTTTAGGGATTTTTGTAATCATATAGCGGGCTGTTTTTGAAGCACAATATGCAATTAATCAGCCACATCACATGTCAGAACAGTCTGAGAACTCAGTGTGTGCACTATGCTACTTACCCTAACCAAGATGGGGAGGCTTCCCCACTGAGAACCCTTGCCCCTTTTATTGCCCCCCCCCCCCCCCCCCCCCCCAGTGCTGTAAAAATTCACATTAAATGTTCAATCTATTGAAGGGAATTTAGGTTGTGTTAATTGGTCATGCTACATTGCCCATTGAACTTGAGAAACATAATTTTGTCCACAGAACTAGATGGTACAATTGACTTGTTGTGTGGATTGGTGGAATCCCTCAGAAGTATTGATATGCTCCCCAGGTCAAAATGTACGGTCAATGTTACTATGGCTAAAATAAAATTATTTTATGGCTAAACAAACAAATCAAATCCCAGTGTTATCTTTGTAAGGACTTGTTATAATTAACTCCAAACTGGTGTGTGGATTGGTCTCGGGGTCTAGAAGCCTAATGTTTTTAGACCACCCTAGGTCTGGCTTGCAGGGCATTTGTGTTTACCTAAACACTACTTTCATTTGATTTTGTTTAAATTTTTTTTTTTTGGGGGGCATTTACAGGTATATGCTACTCTCAAAAGAAATCTACCATCAACAAGTAGATGTCTGAGACTCAAATAGCATCATATAGTCTGGCTTCACTACAAGTAGGTATTCTTAAATCATCCATCAGTTTTAAACTAGAGCTATTTGTAAGAGAAGGCAGCACTGGTGTGACCAGATGCGGCCAGGGGGACTTTCCCCTCAGAACCCTTGACTCCCTTGTCTCCCAAACCCCCAAATGAGTTGAATAAATGAACGGTTTGATACATGAAATATCCAGAAGGGGGGGGGGGGCTTCCCCACTGGGAACCCTTGTCCCCTTTTTTGCCCGACCCCCCCCTCCCCCCTCATGAAATACAAATGCACATTAAATCAATCAATCAATCAATCGTTAAATTTATCAATCGTTAAATTTATAAGACGCCAATCCAACAGTCGTTGCTCATAGCTCATGGACGCCCCCCCCCCTTCGAAATGTCTTTTCCCCCACTTGACCCCCAAAATAAAAAATGTTTGGTTTATGCCACTGCAGGGCAAAGATTTCTTAATAAGGTTGTTTTAGACAATTGATAATTATTTTGCCTGAACAGTATTCAAGAATTTAGGCCTTCTTTTATCACACAAGGGAAAAACAACATTCCTGGCAAAAGTATTTTTGTATGAGAGGACAGTCTTTTTTTACATGTTCTACCGTCCTTGCAAAATGTTCTCAAGCGTTGGGAAATTTTGCAGTTGGTACTGATCTGTGACAAAAACTGACATTAGCGTATTTTTAAAGAAATTGTGCGCAATTCTTTGTGTGAAAAAGCCAATTTTGCCATTAGATCTTTTTTCTATGGAAAAATACATACAATTGTTATGACAACCTCGATGGATGTCTGTTGCGTTTCATTCATGGGGGGGGAAACCATCAAGTTTACCTGCTCATGTTTGTTTTGCTTAGTTTTGAGTTGTACAAAGACAAATTTCCAACACGAATTTTAACCTACAATTTCCCGATCAACATGCCAGTGCTCTACCAACTGAGCTAGCTCGCCCTAATGTTGGCAGTCTCCCTATTTTGTCAATATCTTTGACAAACTTCCTGCTGGTTTCAAAGAGTTTGATCATAGTGCAAACTTGGCTATCAGATCTCATTTGTAAGAGATTAAATACATCATTTGTTGGCATAGATATGTACTTGGTTTTTAACCAGGGGATTTGTAATGAGAGAAATCCCTGAGTTTTCTTGTTCAGGTTTAATTTTACTTGAAAGTAACTTATTTTGTTGATACAATAGCTTTCAATTTTGTTTGTGTTTGCATCAACAGGTATGGTAGTTTTAAGGAATACTACCCATCAACAAGTAGATGTCTCAGACCAACATCATGCAGTCTGACCGGAAGCCAGCCTTCACTGGAAGCAGGTAAGTTTATAACCAAGCACTTGTATTTTTTTTTAGACAAGCACTTGTTTTACTAAGGAAAACAAACAACATTTCTGGCAAAATGTATTTAATGTTTGTGAAATATTACAAAATGAGCTTTGTTTGAATGTACAGAAGCTTTTTTGAAAATTCTACAGTCCTTGTAAAATTTTCTCAAGCATTGGGACATTTTTTAGTTGGCAGGTACTGATGTATGACAAAAACTGACATTAGCGGAATTTCTGGCAATGGGCGCTCCATCATGTTAAACGATCCTTTGATTATTTTCAGGCATTCCTTGGGAACTACCCTAACCCAGATGAGTAACTATCTATAGATTGACTAATCTAAAAGAAATTATGTTCACCTGAAAAAGTTTGATCATAGGCATAGTACAAGCCAATTTTGCCATTGTATCTAATTTCAATGGGAAAAATGTATTCATTTGTTTTGACAACCTAGATTGATGTCTGTTGCTTTTATAATGAGGGGGGGATTAAAAGAAAAACCATCAAGTTTAATTGCTTGATCAACATGCCAGTGCTCTACCAGCTGAGCTAGCTCGCCCCTCACAATGGCAGTCTCTTTATTTTGTCAATATCTGTGACAAACTTCTAGCTGGTTTGAAAGAGTTTGATCACAGTGCAAGCCAGCTTGGTCAACAGATCTCATTTCAAAGGGAAAAAATACATACATTTGTTTTGACCTAGATAGATGTTTTTTGCCTTTAATTAAAGGATTGGTGAAGAGAGAAATCCGTGAGTTTTCTTGTTCAGGTTTACTTTACTTGAAAGTAACTTATTTTGTGTAATAAAATAACTTACAATAACTTTGTATTTAACAAATATCACATGGTTTGAGGGTGGACAGTCGATATTAGCTCCCCGAGGTATTGGAAGTTGACAAACTAGTTCCCGAGGCGAAGCCGAGGGAACTAGTTTGTCAACTTCCAATGCCGAGGGGAGCTAATATCGACTGTTCACCCGAAATAAATCATGTGATATTTGTTTTACTATACCTTATACATATTCAGTTTTTGTGTGGTAGGCATCTTTACTAGTTCGGCATCACACTTTGAGCTCCGGAAAACCACTAGAGCGATGTTCGCGCATGCATACAACACCCGGGGAACAATTCCACGATCGTAAAGCGCATGACAAGTAGACTATCACACGGGCTGCCCGGGTAAGTACGCATGACAAGTAGACTATCACACAGGCTGCCCGTGTGATAGTCTACTTGTCATGCGTATTTTCCATGTGCGTGAATACTCGCGTGCGCGCTTGGGTAACAGCAAATATAGCACCTGGCACGTGATGCTGAATGGACCAGTGAGAGTTTGACTCTCGGTCATGAATATGTATGAGGTATAGTAAAATAAAATAACTTACAATTTTCTTTGTTGTTTGCATAAACAGGTGTGATAGTCTATAAAGGATATCTACCCATCAACAAGTTGATGTCCAAGACCCAATTAACATCATGCAGTCTGACTTAAAATCCGCCTTCACTGTCAGAAGGTAAATTTATATAGAAGCACTTGTTTTACTAGAGGTTGTTAGAAAGTGCAGCAGTGGCATAACTCAGGGGCGAGGGGGTGCTAGGGAGAGCTCCACTACCAAAGAACCCTTGCCCCTTCTCCCCCCTCCCCCGAATGCGATCAACAATTTACAAATGAATAGTTAGATACATTAAATATTAAAATATTTTGCCTGAACAGTATTCAAGAATTTTATCACTGCTTCCCTTCAAAAGTTGACACACAAAATTTGAAAATTAAGCCCTTATCACTCGACAGGGAAAAAACATCATTTCTGGCAAAATGTTTTCAATGTTTGTGAAATATTACAAAATTAGCTTCGTTTGAAAGGACAGCAGTTTTATTTTTTACATAGTCTACAGTCCTTGCAAAATTTTCTCAAGTCATTTGGGAAATTTTGCAGTCGGTACCGATCTTTGACAATTTTTGGCAAGTAACTTGGTGTGCTTCATCGTGTTTATCCCTGTTTTGGGCATTGTTCTGTCATCTGCTTTTAATAACAGAGCAAAATTGACAGAGCGAGATTTGTCCCTGCAACTTCCAGATTAAGTGCCGGCACTCTTCCAACTTGGCCATGTAAACCTAATGTTGGCAGTCTCCCTGTTCTGTCATAATTTTTTTTAGGGTGCCTGTCAGGCCATTCGACCTGCTGCTTGAGTTGTGAAGAAAATCAGCCCTAATTTTTTTGAAATGTAAAGAAATCTGCTCTTCAAATTTGATCTGTTTCTCTCGTGCTGAGGACACTGTTCCTAAAAACCTCTGTGAAATATAATCCCAAGGTGTTTACCAAAAGGTGGAAATGTCACCGTTTGTAAATACCTTTTATATTTTGGATCCTAGTTTCAGACTTTTTTGTTAGCAATAACTCTCAGCCCTGCAGATTGTATCGTAAACTTTGGTGTGATTTCTGGTTGTATGGCAAATACAGGTTGAAGGGTTTCTGACTGGCACTTCGAACAAAATAGGGAGACCACCAGAATGGGGCTAGATAGCTCAGTTGGTAACCCACAATTAGAATTAGAATAAACAATAACAAATCTGAAATTTCTCATCTCTGAACCAGGGAAGCGGCAAGACTATGGCTCTGTCAGGCACCCGAACAAAAATACTGACAAAATAGGGAGACCGCCATTATAAGAGGTAATTAGCTCAGTTAATAGAGCGCTGGCACGTTAATCGGAAAGTCGTTGGTTCAAATCGCCACAGAATCACCCAAATCTTTTTAATATGTTTCCCTGAAGCATAATAACAAGCTTTCACTTGATTGTAGGACGTGTTTGCTGAAGCTAGAGGATGAAGTCATTTCCCATTAACCAATCTAAACAACTGACTCGGGGTTGGGTGAAATATTTTCTAACAATTACTTCTTCTTTTTTGCATCTTCAGGTTTTCCGGTCTTAGAAGAAATCTTTCCGTCAACGAGTAGATATCCAAGACCCAAGTATCATCATGCAGTCAAGCTCAAAATCTGCCTTTGTAAGCAGGTTGGTTTATTAACGAGCACTTGAGTTCAGGGTAGAAAAAGAAGAGAACCGAGCCAAAGGTGAGGTACTTTATCGCATGGCCACGACCCTGCAAGGTATTGAGTCACCTCTCCTTTATTATCATTCATAAATACCTTCTAGTAAAAAAACCACCCAAAAGCCTTTAAAAGTTGAGCAAATCTGACAGTTAGGCCTCAGCTCACACCATGGCTCACCTCAACTTTGTGTTGAATTTTTATATAGATGTAAGTAGCTCCTTGTGCAAGTCTCTAAATTTAGCTTAAGTTTCAAAATATTGCAAATAAGTTTTTAACTTGCCCAGCCAAATATTTGCCCTACCATCTTAAAATTGGCCATGAAATTTTAGAGCTCAGCGCAATCATTGATAGTTCCCTCTGTTGATTCAAAGAGGTCAGGGGTCATTTTCATAGTGCTGCTTAACAGTAAGCAAATTTCGTGCTTACTGTAGCAGAAACATTTGCTTAAAAACGTGTAAGCGTATTTCACAGGTAAGCAAGAAAGTTAGGTTGCCAGTGTGCTCATACACCATGAATTTGCATTGTTGTGTCATTCTTTTTCATACAGTAAGCATTGGAAGGTAAGCATGCCTTTTCATGTGCTTTTGGTTAGCAGCGCTATGAAATGAAATCTCGTGCAGTAAGCACAAAAACAGTCGTTAAGCAGCTTTATGAAATTGGGCCATGGTCATGTTTAAACACAGCTTATCATGTTTATATCTCAAGTTTAAACATTGGCACTTGATCTCCTCTCGGCCAATCACAATACATAAAGTTTCCCTAGTATTTATTAATTTGAATTTAGTATTCAGTACTATCAAAGTGTTAATAAACCCCTTTTCCCTTTTTTGTTTTCATAAAAATCTGCTTTTGTAACTATTTATGAACTTCAAAGAAAATAACTTTTCAGTCAACATTTTTCTCATTTGTTTTGGTGGGAAGTATTACCCTTAGATAAAAGTATAATTATGTCACAGTATTTCACAGGTTAGCAAGAAAATTAGGCAGCCAAGCCTGTACGTTCACAACGAATTTGCATGGATACATCAAGGTTGTTAATGACTTTGTCCTTTTTTGATTTTTTTATATTTATTTACAAGTATTTTTTTAAATTAAACCTTTCTGGCTTTGCAAAGATGATTCAAATTTACAAGGGTTTAGTTCATTTGTTCAGCAACTCAGCTGTGTTTATAATGTTAATGTTATAATTGGCAGTGACCAGTTGTCATCTTTACTGATTTGGTAAAAAATGCACTTTTGTAATTGTTATTGAACTTCAAAGAAATTGACTTTTCAGTCGGCATTTGTTTTCATTTGTTTTGGTGTGAAGTTTTACCTTAGAAAAACTTATAATTATTTCAACTTCAATTTTGAAATTTTGTAAACTCTAATTATGCATTTTGTTTTTGTGCAGTGAGACTTGCCATCTCCAAATAGATCTACCCATCAACAAGTAGATGTCTGAGATCTGCATAATGGTCCGCCTTGTAAAGGAACTGCCCTCTCCAGTAACAGGTAAACTAAAAAGCATGTCTTACTCATGTTCACATTGTTTGTTAAATGCATAAATTCTTAGCCGCTAGAATTGAACTAAATTCCAGATACCATCTATCATGAAGCATTTGTGCTGGATAAGTCTTTGTTTTTTAAAAGAAGGCGGTCAAGGATGCGGTATAATAAGTTTTTGTTTCAGTACTCCTTTCTCAATTGATTTTTACTTTCAGTGCCTGCAAATAAAACTTGTAAAATAAGCTTCTTGTTTAAAATTTGACCTAGATAGAAAATTTGATTGTACATAAGAGGCCTATTCTCTCTTAAGATGCACTGATGAATGATTACCTCTTACAGCAGAATGCTCATTAAAAGTTGAGAATGCTTTCCTCATCTTTATTCTGCTACATGATATCAATATTAAATAGTCAAGTAATAAACTACTAGGGAAACTGGGTGGTTAAATGTGTAATTGAATTTGGGTTAAACAGAGCAAAATTGACAGTGGGATTTGTACCTGCAACTTCCAGATTAAGTGCCGGCACTCTTCCAACTTAGCCATGTAAACCTAATGTTGGCAGTCTCCCTGTTCTGTCATAATTTTTGTTGGGGTGCCTGTCAGAAGCCATTCCACCTGCCACTTGCCTAATAGTGAAGAAAATCAGCCCTAAATTGGTTGAACTGTAAAGAAATCTGCTCTTCAAATTAGAAGAAATCTATCCGTCAACAAGTAGATATCCAAGACCCAAGTATCATCATGCAGTCAAGCTCAAAATCTGCCTTCACTGTAAGCAGGTTGGTTTATTAACGAGCACTTGAGTTCAGGATAGAAAAAGAAGAGAACCGAGCCAAAGGCGAGGTACTTAATTATCACAGGGCCAAAACCCTGCAAGGTATTGAATTTGCTTTAAAAGTGTAAGCATATTTCACAGGTTAGCAAGAAAATTAGGCAGCCAGTAGCCAGTAAAAACGTTCCAGGTTTGGTAAGAAAGTGCTTTTGTAACTTTCAATGAACTTCAAAGAAAATGACTTTTCAGTCAACATTTGTTTTCATTTGTTTTTGTGCGAAGTTTTACCTTAGAAAAACGTATAATTATTTCAAACTTCAATTTTGAAAATGAAAGTTTTTACTCTCTAAATTTTAAAAATTATACCTTTTGTTTATGTGCAGTGAGGCTTACCATCTGCAAAGAGATCTACCCATCAACAAATAGATGTCTGCGATCTGCATAATGGTCACCTTCTAAATGAATCTGCCCTCCCCAGTAACAGGTAAACTAAATAGCACATCTTAGTCATATCCACATTGATTGTAAAATGCATAAAATCTTATCCTCTAGAATGGACCTAAATTCCTGATACCATCTATCATGAAGCATTATTTGTCCTGGCTAAGTTATAATGTAAAAGAATGCAGCCAAGAATGCAGCTTAAAAAAAGTAGTGTTTCTGAAATTAATATTTTACTTGAAGTACTGGCCAACAAAACTTGTTCAAAATGTGTCCTAGATTGCAAAATTTATATGACAAGAGGCCTACTCTCCCTTTCTCAAGATTCACTTATCAGTCAAAGAAAATAATCAAGTGGTAAAATCTGGATTATTTCATTTCATGAGACGAATGTTGGTTTCAAAATAGAACATCATAACTCCAATAGACCGATCCATTAAGCCCCGCCTCCTTACGAGTTGACCAATCACAGCCGCGAAACCCGATCACCATTAGTGCAAAGATCACCAAATGGTGATCAGATTTCGCGGTTGTGATTGGTCAAAGAGAAATGGGCGTGACTTAATGGATCGGTGTATTACAGATAAATTAATCTCTTTCCTACATATATCTAAACTTATTTTGACAAATCGTCCACTTCAAAATTTATCTGTACTCAATCGAGCTTTAATCATATAAACAATCTTGAATTCAAAGGCAAAACAATAATTGTTTACATGTTTTTTTCTTTCCATTTCTTTCCCTTTTAGAAAGGCTTGCTATTCTCAAATGAGATCTATACCCGTCCAAAATGTAGATGTATGAGATCTGCAAGTGTGTATCATCTGCTGAATGTCTTCCCATAAGCACGTAGATGTTCAAGGCTGAGGCAAAGTTTGTAAATTCTGGTGTCGGTTTTAGTAATCAAGTAATAAACCACAAAGTTTTTGTTGTCGTCGTATAGTGGGCTGTTTTTGCAGCACTATACAATAAACATTGTAAATAACTTCACCATTGCAAGCAAGTGCACATATGCATATTTTGAACTATGAAACTGGAGATCTTTTACAGTTATGCTTTGACTAAAAAAAGTCAGAGCAATGGTGGTGCCTCGTTTCGAATCGTTTGGAATCGAATAGTGGTAAAATCACGGGAAATTCCAAACTTAATTGCGAAAAGGGACTTGGACACATGCACGTGGCATGTGGTGTCCTACTCCTGGCCAGGGTGACAGTTGGTGGTTGATCTTAAAGAAGCATCTGGCTCCACAGCGGGTTGGATGGTACAGGTGTTTTCACAAATGGTCGGCCAACGGGAGTAGTTCCTAGTCTACGCCGTGGGGCTAGGGACCGCGTCAGTAAGAGTAGAGGTCGTGCCCTGCATAAGGGTGCGTGGACCGGGCGCTCTGAAAGGAGTATGAAGGCCTTTATGATCTCCCAAAGCGTGTTGGGGCTGGTATCCTGGGACCTGCACGAGGTGGCCCTGCTTTTGAACTAACCTTACCAGGATGATATTGGCAAAATTCAAATGCAAATGAATTAACCTGCTTGCAGTGGTGCACTTATTTTACATTACACTCAACTTTCATGAATTTAACAAACAATGTAATATACTTCACTTATTTATTTGACAAACTGTTAGCTGTTGCATGCCTGAATATACAGAATAGGTATTTAAATTTATAAGACTATGCTTATACTCATTCGAGAAATGGATATGGCAGTGACACTTCATTATAGTGCTAGTTGTTGCTTCCTGAAAAAGCCAACGTTCATCTAAAAAAGAATACAACTATTTCACGAGTCAAAAGCAAAGAAAAAGACAAGTTTATGGTTCACTTTTTGGGCTTTCCATGTGAATCAAAAATAGAAAGAAAAATTCAACTGAAATAATTCACATGTGAAATTGAATGAGCTTTAAAAACACAGTAATCGCATTATTATACATTTTTGTAGCACCAATACCTTAGGAAAGGTACTTTTGTCAATGCTGCTATTTATTGCTTTGGATGAGATTTAGCATAGTCTTGTTTTTTGTGTGAAAAAAATAAATTTATATGGAGTCTGTGTTTCATTTCGAGTCCTGGAGTAGAATTACACGGGGTCTATTGTGGTTACCATTGAGGCACACAGAAGTTTTTGGAAAATAATTAATGACAAACTGTTAAACCGAATTCATGTTGAACTTGGAGGTAGCCATGATATACTTTACATTAATGCAAGGTAGTGGATATCTTGCCAGTACCCAAATTTTGTCTTTAGTTTATGATTTGAATTGAACTGAGCAGTCAAATAATCATGGTGCTCAGATGCATGCATATCTTTTTTTTTTGAAAAAGCTGGTGCTGGCTAAAATATCAACTGCCATGATACATTACTAGCTTGAATACCTTATGAGGGTGCCTATACTTGTCTTGTTTGAAGTAGTTTTCTGTGATTTTTCTGGAAAAATAGAGGGTGCAAAGTTGCACAACATACTGATAATGAAGATTAATCTATTTAAAATTTTTGTTAAATATTGCACTTCTGTGATACAAATTTACAAGGAAAAGTTCTTAACAAAACGATGTCAAATTTTTGGCTTATACCACCCCTATTATTAGAAAAGATTTGCAAACAATTACAAAAACTGCTTAAAACCCGACCCAACTGCCTCACAGGATTTGTATTGCACGCCCTCTTTGGTCCGAAGTTAGTTACATACAAAAGTTGGGGAAAGACTAGTCTTGGCCCAAGACGTCAGATAGTGGATAGTGTAATGCGCTCGGTTACAACTCATTACAGCGCGCCCTCTTGTGGCTTGAATTACCCAACTTGACTAGTTGGGTAATTCAAGCCACAAGAGGGCGCGCTGTAACGAGTTTTGACCAAAGAGGGCGCCCAATCGAACAATTTTTGACACCCAGTGCACGTTTCCAAAAGATAAAGTGGGCGTGGGTTTCTTTCTTGTCAAGTCTTTCCCTAGTCCCTTGGCCAAGACGTCAGATAGTGGATAGTGTAATGCGCTCGGTTACAACTCGTTACAGCGCGCCCTCTTGTGGCTTGAATTACCCAACTTGACTAGAGCTAGTCAAGTTGGGTAATTCAAGCCACAAGAGGGCGCGCTGTAATGAGTTGTAACCGATCACCGACGTCTTGGGCCAAGACTAGTCTTTCCCCAACTTTTGTATGTAACTAACTTCGGACCAAAGAGGTCGTGCAATACAAATCCTGTGAGGCAGTTGGGTCGGGTTTTAAGCAGTTTTTGTAATTGTTTGCAAATCTTTTCTAATAATAGGGGTGGTATAAGCCAAAAATTTGACATCGTTTTGTTAAGAACTTTTCCTTGTAAATTTGTATCACAGAAGTGCAATATTTAACAAAAATTTTAAATAGATTAATCTTCATTATCAGTATGTTGTGCAACTTTGCACCCTCTATTTTTCCAGAAAAATCACAGAAAACTACTTCAAACAAGACAAGTATAGGCACCCTCATAAGGTATTCAAGCTAGTAATGTATCATGGCAGTTGATATTTTAGCCAGTACCAGCTTTTTCAAAAAAAAAGATATGCATGCATCTGAGCACCATGATTATTTGACTGCTCAGTTCAATTCAAATCATAAACTAAAGACAAAATTTGGGTACTGGCAAGATTTCCACTACCTTGCATTAATGTAAAGTATATCATGGCTACCTCCAAGTTCAACATGAATTCGGTTTAACAGTTTGTCATTAATTATTTTCCAAAAACTTCTGTGTGCCTCAATGGTAACCACAATAGACCCCGTGTAATTCTACTCCAGGACTCGAAATGAAACACAGACTCCATATAAATTTATTTTTTTCACACAAAAAACAAGACTATGCTAAATCTCATCCAAAGCAATAAATAGCAGCATTGACAAAAGTACCTTTCCTAAGGTATTGGTGCTACAAAAATGTATAATAATGCGATTACTGTGTTTTTAAAGCTCATTCAATTTCACATGTGAATTATTTCAGTTGAATTTTTCTTTCTATTTTTGATTCACATGGAAAGCCCAAAAAGTGAACCATAAACTTGTCTTTTTCTTTGCTTTTGACTCGTGAAATAGTTGTATTCTTTTTTAGATGAACGTTGGCTTTTTCAGGAAGCAACAACTAGCACTATAATGAAGTGTCACTGCCATATCCATTTCTCGAATGAGTATAAGCATAGTCTTATAAATTTAAATACCTATTCTGTATATTCAGGCATGCAACAGCTAACAGTTTGTCAAATAAATAAGTGAAGTATATTACATTGTTTGTTAAATTCATGAAAGTTGAGTGTAATGTAAAATAAGTGCACCACTGCAAGCAGGTTAATTCATTTGCATTTGAATTTTGCCAATATCATCCTGGTAAGGTTAGTTCAAAAGCAGGGCCACCTCGTGCAGGTCCCAGGATACCAGCCCCAACACGCTTTGGGAGATCATAAAGGCCTTCATACTCCTTTCAGAGCGCCCGGTCCACGCACCCTTATGCAGGGCACGACCTCTACTCTTACTGACGCGGTCCCTAGCCCCACGGCGTAGACTAGGAACTACTCCCGTTGGCCGACCATTTGTGAAAACACCTGTACCATCCAACCCGCTGTGGAGCCAGATGCTTCTTTAAGATCAACCACCAACTGTCACCCTGGCCAGGAGTAGGACACCACATGCCACGTGCATGTGTCCAAGTCCCTTTTCGCAATTAAGTTTGGAATTTCCCGTGATTTTACCACTATTCGATTCCAAACGATTCGAAACGAGGCACCACCATTGCTCTGACTTTTTTTAGTCAAAGCATAACTGTAAAAGATCTCCAGTTTCATAGTTCAAAATATGCATATGTGCACTTGCTTGCAATGGTGAAGTTATTTACAATGTTTATTGTATAGTGCTGCAAAAACAGCCCACTATACGACGACAACAAAAACTTTGTGGTTTATTACTTGATTACTAAAACCGACACCAGAATTTACAAACTTTGCCTCAGCCTTGAACATCTACGTGCTTATGGGAAGACATTCAGCAGATGATACACACTTGCAGATCTCATACATCTACATTTTGGACGGGTATAGATCTCATTTGAGAATAGCAAGCCTTTCTAAAAGGGAAAGAAATGGAAAGAAAAAAACATGTAAACAATTATTGTTTTGCCTTTGAATTCAAGATTGTTTATATGATTAAAGCTCGATTGAGTACAGATAAATTTTGAAGTGGACGATTTGTCAAAATAAGTTTAGATATATGTAGGAAAGAGATTAATTTATCTGTAATACACCGATCCATTAAGTCACGCCCATTTCTCTTTGACCAATCACAACCGCGAAATCTGATCACCATTTGGTGATCTTTGCACTAATGGTGATCGGGTTTCGCGGCTGTGATTGGTCAACTCGTAAGGAGGCGGGGCTTAATGGATCGGTCTATTGGAGTTATGATGTTCTATTTTGAAACCAACATTCGTCTCATGAAATGAAATAATCCAGATTTTACCACTTGATTATTTTCTTTGACTGATAAGTGAATCTTGAGAAAGGGAGAGTAGGCCTCTTGTCATATAAATTTTGCAATCTAGGACACATTTTGAACAAGTTTTGTTGGCCAGTACTTCAAGTAAAATATTAATTTCAGAAACACTACTTTTTTTAAGCTGCATTCTTGGCTGCATTCTTTTACATTATAACTTAGCCAGGACAAATAATGCTTCATGATAGATGGTATCAGGAATTTAGGTCCATTCTAGAGGATAAGATTTTATGCATTTTACAATCAATGTGGATATGACTAAGATGTGCTATTTAGTTTACCTGTTACTGGGGAGGGCAGATTCATTTAGAAGGTGACCATTATGCAGATCGCAGACATCTATTTGTTGATGGGTAGATCTCTTTGCAGATGGTAAGCCTCACTGCACATAAACAAAAGGTATAATTTTTAAAATTTAGAGAGTAAAAACTTTCATTTTCAAAATTGAAGTTTGAAATAATTATACGTTTTTCTAAGGTAAAACTTCGCACAAAAACAAATGAAAACAAATGTTGACTGAAAAGTCATTTTCTTTGAAGTTCATTGAAAGTTACAAAAGCACTTTCTTACCAAACCTGGAACGTTTTTACTGGCTACTGGCTGCCTAATTTTCTTGCTAACCTGTGAAATATGCTTACACTTTTAAAGCAAATTCAATACCTTGCAGGGTTTTGGCCCTGTGATAATTAAGTACCTCGCCTTTGGCTCGGTTCTCTTCTTTTTCTATCCTGAACTCAAGTGCTCGTTAATAAACCAACCTGCTTACAGTGAAGGCAGATTTTGAGCTTGACTGCATGATGATACTTGGGTCTTGGATATCTACTTGTTGACGGATAGATTTCTTCTAATTTGAAGAGCAGATTTCTTTACAGTTCAACCAATTTAGGGCTGATTTTCTTCACTATTAGGCAAGTGGCAGGTGGAATGGCTTCTGACAGGCACCCCAACAAAAATTATGACAGAACAGGGAGACTGCCAACATTAGGTTTACATGGCTAAGTTGGAAGAGTGCCGGCACTTAATCTGGAAGTTGCAGGTACAAATCCCACTGTCAATTTTGCTCTGTTTAACCCAAATTCAATTACACATTTAACCACCCAGTTTCCCTAGTAGTTTATTACTTGACTATTTAATATTGATATCATGTAGCAGAATAAAGATGAGGAAAGCATTCTCAACTTTTAATGAGCATTCTGCTGTAAGAGGTAATCATTCATCAGTGCATCTTAAGAGAGAATAGGCCTCTTATGTACAATCAAATTTTCTATCTAGGTCAAATTTTAAACAAGAAGCTTATTTTACAAGTTTTATTTGCAGGCACTGAAAGTAAAAATCAATTGAGAAAGGAGTACTGAAACAAAAACTTATTATACCGCATCCTTGACCGCCTTCTTTTAAAAAACAAAGACTTATCCAGCACAAATGCTTCATGATAGATGGTATCTGGAATTTAGTTCAATTCTAGCGGCTAAGAATTTATGCATTTAACAAACAATGTGAACATGAGTAAGACATGCTTTTTAGTTTACCTGTTACTGGAGAGGGCAGTTCCTTTACAAGGCGGACCATTATGCAGATCTCAGACATCTACTTGTTGATGGGTAGATCTATTTGGAGATGGCAAGTCTCACTGCACAAAAACAAAATGCATAATTAGAGTTTACAAAATTTCAAAATTGAAGTTGAAATAATTATAAGTTTTTCTAAGGTAAAACTTCACACCAAAACAAATGAAAACAAATGCCGACTGAAAAGTCAATTTCTTTGAAGTTCAATAACAATTACAAAAGTGCATTTTTTACCAAATCAGTAAAGATGACAACTGGTCACTGCCAATTATAACATTAACATTATAAACACAGCTGAGTTGCTGAACAAATGAACTAAACCCTTGTAAATTTGAATCATCTTTGCAAAGCCAGAAAGGTTTAATTTAAAAAAATACTTGTAAATAAATATAAAAAAATCAAAAAAGGACAAAGTCATTAACAACCTTGATGTATCCATGCAAATTCGTTGTGAACGTACAGGCTTGGCTGCCTAATTTTCTTGCTAACCTGTGAAATACTGTGACATAATTATACTTTTATCTAAGGGTAATACTTCCCACCAAAACAAATGAGAAAAATGTTGACTGAAAAGTTATTTTCTTTGAAGTTCATAAATAGTTACAAAAGCAGATTTTTATGAAAACAAAAAAGGGAAAAGGGGTTTATTAACACTTTGATAGTACTGAATACTAAATTCAAATTAATAAATACTAGGGAAACTTTATGTATTGTGATTGGCCGAGAGGAGATCAAGTGCCAATGTTTAAACTTGAGATATAAACATGATAAGCTGTGTTTAAACATGACCATGGCCCAATTTCATAAAGCTGCTTAACGACTGTTTTTGTGCTTACTGCACGAGATTTCATTTCATAGCGCTGCTAACCAAAAGCACATGAAAAGGCATGCTTACCTTCCAATGCTTACTGTATGAAAAAGAATGACACAACAATGCAAATTCATGGTGTATGAGCACACTGGCAACCTAACTTTCTTGCTTACCTGTGAAATACGCTTACACGTTTTTAAGCAAATGTTTCTGCTACAGTAAGCACGAAATTTGCTTACTGTTAAGCAGCACTATGAAAATGACCCCTGACCTCTTTGAATCAACAGAGGGAACTATCAATGATTGCGCTGAGCTCTAAAATTTCATGGCCAATTTTAAGATGGTAGGGCAAATATTTGGCTGGGCAAGTTAAAAACTTATTTGCAATATTTTGAAACTTAAGCTAAATTTAGAGACTTGCACAAGGAGCTACTTACATCTATATAAAAATTCAACACAAAGTTGAGGTGAGCCATGGTGTGAGCTGAGGCCTAACTGTCAGATTTGCTCAACTTTTAAAGGCTTTTGGGTGGTTTTTTTACTAGAAGGTATTTATGAATGATAATAAAGGAGAGGTGACTCAATACCTTGCAGGGTCGTGGCCATGCGATAAAGTACCTCACCTTTGGCTCGGTTCTCTTCTTTTTCTACCCTGAACTCAAGTGCTCGTTAATAAACCAACCTGCTTACAAAGGCAGATTTTGAGCTTGACTGCATGATGATACTTGGGTCTTGGATATCTACTCGTTGACGGAAAGATTTCTTCTAAGACCGGAAAACCTGAAGATGCAAAAAAGAAGAAGTAATTGTTAGAAAATATTTCACCCAACCCCGAGTCAGTTGTTTAGATTGGTTAATGGGAAATGACTTCATCCTCTAGCTTCAGCAAACACGTCCTACAATCAAGTGAAAGCTTGTTATTATGCTTCAGGGAAACATATTAAAAAGATTTGGGTGATTCTGTGGCGATTTGAACCAACGACTTTCCGATTAACGTGCCAGCGCTCTATTAACTGAGCTAATTACCTCTTATAATGGCGGTCTCCCTATTTTGTCAGTATTTTTGTTCGGGTGCCTGACAGAGCCATAGTCTTGCCGCTTCCCTGGTTCAGAGATGAGAAATTTCAGATTTGTTATTGTTTATTCTAATTCTAATTGTGGGTTACCAACTGAGCTATCTAGCCCCATTCTGGTGGTCTCCCTATTTTGTTCGAAGTGCCAGTCAGAAACCCTTCAACCTGTATTTGCCATACAACCAGAAATCACACCAAAGTTTACGATACAATCTGCAGGGCTGAGAGTTATTGCTAACAAAAAAGTCTGAAACTAGGATCCAAAATATAAAAGGTATTTACAAACGGTGACATTTCCACCTTTTGGTAAACACCTTGGGATTATATTTCACAGAGGTTTTTAGGAACAGTGTCCTCAGCACGAGAGAAACAGATCAAATTTGAAGAGCAGATTTCTTTACATTTCAAAAAAATTAGGGCTGATTTTCTTCACAACTCAAGCAGCAGGTCGAATGGCCTGACAGGCACCCTAACAAAAATTATGACAGAACAGGGAGACTGCCAACATTAGGTTTACATGGCCAAGTTGGAAGAGTGCCGGCACTTAATCTGGAAGTTGCAGGGACAAATCTCGCTCTGTCAATTTTGCTCTGTTATTAAAAGCAGATGACAGAACAATGCCCAAAACAGGGATAAACACGATGAAGCACACCAAGTTACTTGCCAAAAATTGTCAAAGATCGGTACCGACTGCAAAATTTCCCAAATGACTTGAGAAAATTTTGCAAGGACTGTAGACTATGTAAAAAATAAAACTGCTGTCCTTTCAAACGAAGCTAATTTTGTAATATTTCACAAACATTGAAAACATTTTGCCAGAAATGATGTTTTTTCCCTGTCGAGTGATAAGGGCTTAATTTTCAAATTTTGTGTGTCAACTTTTGAAGGGAAGCAGTGATAAAATTCTTGAATACTGTTCAGGCAAAATATTTTAATATTTAATGTATCTAACTATTCATTTGTAAATTGTTGATCGCATTCGGGGGAGGGGGGAGAAGGGGCAAGGGTTCTTTGGTAGTGGAGCTCTCCCTAGCACCCCCTCGCCCCTGAGTTATGCCACTGCTGCACTTTCTAACAACCTCTAGTAAAACAAGTGCTTCTATATAAATTTACCTTCTGAAAGTGAAGGCGGATTTTAAGTCAGACTGCATGATGTTAATTGGGTCTTGGATATCCTTTATAGACTATCACACGTACCTGTTTATGCAAACAAAAACGAAATTGTAAGTTATTGTTTCAACAAAATAAGTTACTTTCAAGTAAAGTAAACCTGAACAAGAAAACTCAGGATTTCTCTCTTCACCAATCCTTTAATTAAAGGCAAAAAACATCTATCTAGGTCAAAACAAATGTATGTATTTTTTCCCTTTGAAATGAGATCTGTTGACCAAGCTGGCTGGCTTGCACTGTGATCAAACTCTTTCAAACCAGCTAGAAGTTTGTCACAGATATTGACAAAATAAAGAGACTGCCATTGTGAGGGGCGGGCTAGCTCAGCTGGTAGAGCACTGGCATGTTGATCAAGCAATTAAACTTGATGGTTTTCCTTTTAACACCCCCCCCCCTCCATTATAAAAGCAACAGACATCCATCTAGGTTGTCAAAACAAATGAATACATTTTTCCCATTGAAATTAGATCCAATGGCAAAATTGGCTTGTACTATGATCAAACTTTTTCAGGTGAACATAATTTCTTTTAGATTAGTCAATCTATAGATAGTTACTCATCTGGGTTAGGGTAGTTCCCAAGGAATGCCTGAAAATAATCAAAGGATCGTTTAACATGATGGAGCGCCCATTGCCAGAAATTCCGCTAATGTCAGTTTTTGTCATACATCAGTACCTGCCAACTAAAAAATGTCCCAATGCTTGAGAAAATTTTGCAAGGACTGTAGAATTTGCAAAAAAGCTTTGTTCTTTCACAAATATTAAAAACATTTTGCCAGGAATGTTGTTTGTTTTCCTTAGTAAAACGAGTGCTTGTCTAATTCAAGTGCTTGGTTATAAACTTACCTGCTTCCAGTGAAGGCTGGCTTCCGGTCAGACTGCATGATGTTGGTCTGAGACATCTACTTGTTGATGGGTAGTATTCCTTAAAACTACCATACCTGTTGATGCAAACACAAACAAAATTGAAAGCTATTGTATCAACAAAATAAGTTACTTTCAAGTAAAATTAAACCTGAACAAGAAAACTCAGGGATTTCTCTCATTACAAATCCCCTGGTTAAAAACCAAGTACATATCTATGCCAACAAATGATGTATTTAATCTCTTACAAATGAGATCTGATGGCAAAGTTTGCACTATGATCAATCTCTTTGAAACCAGCAGGAAGTTTGTCAAAGATATTGACAAAATAGGGCGACTGCCAACATAAGGGCGAGCTAGCTCAGTTGATAGAGCACTAGCCTTTAGTCAAGGCGCACCGCGGCACCCCAGCCCAGATACCAGGGGTTGAATTTGGGGTAAAATTCCACAAGACTGCAGGGCTTGTAGCTCAAAATGTTTACTGGACCACAATCTATTTTACAAGACCAGAATTTTCTAAACAGTTCAACATGTAAATTGTTTTTATTTGGACAAGCACTCAGAGAAGACTTGTCTCATTTGTCTCATTTGTCTTATGGGTTAGTATATTGTGATACTCAGTGGTATTGTATTTACCCTTGCAGACTCAAAGTCACCATTTGGACATAATTTCTTTCTGTTTAAAGATATTTCACGGTGTGGTATTATTATTCAAATGAAAAACACAAGACTGCTGGACTTGTCCAGTCATGAGATTACTGGCCCAAGGCTAAAATCACTGGCCTCAGGCCTGCGGTCCAGTGTCAAATTCGAGCCCTGGATACCATGCACGAAAAAAGACCAGCGCGAGTGGCGAAGCCCGAAGCGGCTTTACCAACTCGTTTTGCTAAAGTTATTCATGACCATGAAATATTTATATTATGCTAATTCTTGTAACCAATCATCGTCAGTTAGATATTGGACTCTTCTATATATTGAGATGGGTAATACTGCTTCGCAAATATTTTTTTCATTTGACAATCATTAACATAAAATAGTTCGATTTGACAATTGTTTCGATCCTTACATTTCCAAGCAAAATAAGTCCCCCGAGGATAGTGCACTAGACCACCCGCATCCCAACGACAGCACGCTGTATATTTGAATACCTATCCTCGAAGAGTTTCCACTGGCAATTTTCGTGTGCATGTTTTTTATGATTTTAGCAGTATTTTTCACAAAACACAATGTTTAACTGATAGAGTATTTATTTAGCCTTCATAATTACTTGGGTTTGGAATGATACAACCAAGTATAACCACAAAATATTGGAGGAAATCGGACACTGTTTATCTGAGATAATCATTCACAGCTCAGCACACACAGCAGCCATTATCCATGGCAGTTATATTTGTATCTGTTATGGGTGCTGTGGTGCTATGATGGATCTGTGTCACACAAGTAATTGTGTCTTCTTAATTGGCCAACATCAAAGCGAGCAATGCATTATTCATACATTTCTCCTACAAAAATTGGTAGCAAAAAAACGAGTTGGTAAAAGCGCTTTGCGGCTTCGCCGCTCGCGCTGGTCTTTTTTGTGCGTGATATCCACGCTGGGGGTGCCACGGTGCACCTTGACTAAAGGCTAGTAGAGCACCGGCATGTTGATCGGGAATCTGCAGGTTAAAATCCGTGCAGTAAATTTGTCTTTGTACAACTCAAAACTAAGCAAAACAAACATGAGCTGGTAAACTTGATGGTTTTCCTTTTAACACCCCCCCCCCCATGAATTAAAGGCACTGTACACGTTTGGTAATTACTCAAAATATATATTAGCATAAAAACTTACTTGGTAACGAGCAATGGAGAGCTGTTGATAGTATAAAACATTGTGAGAAACGACTCCCTCTGAAGTAACGTAGTTTTTGAGAAAGAGGTAACTTCTCACTAAAATAATAAAAGACTTCTGGCCAGAAGCCTTTTATTCCTATCTGAAAGCACACTAATTTGTTCAACAAGGGTGTTTTTTCTTTCATTTTCTTGCAACTTCAATGACCATTTGAGCCCAAATTTTCACAGGCTTGTTATTTTATGCATATGTTTGGATACACCAAGTGAGAATACTGGTCTTTGACAATTACAAAACGTGTTCAGTGCCTTTAAACGCAACATACATCCATCTAGGTTGTCATAACAAATGTATGTATTTTCCCTTAGAAAAAAGATTTAATGGCAAAGTTGGCTCTTTCACACAATGAAGCGCACAAGGTTTCTTTAAAAAAATACGCTAATGTCAGTTTTTGTTACAGATCAGTACCAACTGCAAAATTTCCCAATGCTTGAGAACATTTTGCAAGGACTGTAGAACATGTAAAAAAAGGATGTCCTCTCATACAAAGCCCATTTTGTAAAATTTCACTTACATTAAAATACTTTTGCCAGGAATGTTGTTTTTCCCTTGTGTGATAAGGGCTTAAATTCTTGGATACTGTTCAGGCAAAATAATTCAATTGTCTGAAACAACCTTATTAAGAAATCTTTGCCCTGCAGTGGCATAAACCAATTGTTTTTTATTTTGGGGGTCAAGTGGGGGCAAAGACATTTCGAAGGGGGGGGGGGGGGGGGGTTCCATTTAATGTGCATTTGTATTTCATGGGGGGAGGGGGAGGGCAAGAAAGGGGGGAGGGGGAGGGCAAGAAAGGGGACAAGGGTTCCCAGTGGGGAACATTTAAAAAATGTTTGTGAAGGTACACATTGAATCTTTAAACTTGACAAAGTAGTTCTTATCTTGAATTAGGATTTCTGTCTAAAGATTATTATTTTTTGTTTAATGTTTGTTTATTATTTATTACTAATTATTACCCATTTTAAATCTTCGGACACTAAAAACCTCTTGACCAGGAGTAGTCCGGGAAAGTACAAAAGTTTAAAAACTGTCATTAAAAAGATGTGTCCCTTCTAATCAGTGTTTGTGGTATTAAGATCCGCCCGATTACACTGTGATAACAGTGTATGTTCTGGAATATCTTCAAAATAAAATGTATTTTTTTATAAAGTCAAAAAAACATATTTGTGTTTAAACCACACCCTTTATATAAATTCTTGAAAATTGTTTGTGTGCAAACTATTAAAGGTGTAATAATTAACTGGTTGTTTGCGGTTTTAAGAACAATGATCTGTAGTGGATAACTTCAAAACAAATTTATTTATCTATTTAACCCCTTTAACACACATGACATGTGGTGACTGTGCATGCTCACCATTTTAAGAGTCAACTGGTATGCATGTAAATGCTGCATCACCTAAAATGCGCACCACACAGGGCTCAAAATGAACACTGGACCGCAGGCCTGAGCTAGTGATTTAAGCATTGGGCCAGTAAACTCAAAACCAGACAAGTCTAGCAGTATTGTGTTTTTAAGTTGACTAATAATACGTCACTGTGAAATATCTTTCAAGATTGTTGAGTATCAAAGTATACTCGCCAAATACTCATACAAATTAGAGACATATCTTCTCTGACTGCTTGTTCAAATAAAAACAGTTTATATATTAAACTGCATACTTTTCTCATTTCAGTTTTGGTTCAGTTTACTTTTTGAGCTACAATCCCTGCAGTCTTGCTGGATTTCCCCTACTCCTTCAAACTCAAGCTCTGCTACACTGTAAAACACAGGGACATTTGACCCCCAACCTCAAGCAAGATTGTTGTGATGATGACGCCAGGTGAATTGGTCATTAGAGTCAACAATTCATAATAGACCCTTGTGCGCACTAACACTTTGGTTGGCACAAAATGATGGAACATCGCGCCTTTTTGTATGGGGATGATGGTGGCGTGACGCAGACACGTTTGTACGTCTGCTTAGTAATCTATGGCGTTTGCCAACCATTAGTGTATGTACGCATGCATTGATGCAATTCATGGGATGGGTCTATTGGGTTCACCCCCCCATTAATTCCACTTTTTGCATGTCATCTGTCATTATTTAGTAGGAATTTACCTTTTATTGCTGAGGGCAGTTAATTTACCAGGTTGAGCATTATGCAGATTGTCACAAGTGCCTGGAGGATTTTATGTTAACCCTATAGGACAGAGGTTGTTTTATAAAAAATATTTATTAACTCAAAATGCCTGTTCATCTTTGTACACAATATGTAAACCTTTGAACACCTGTATGATGTACATGTAGTCTATGTACTGTAGAAATATGGACTAGGACAAAGTGGATTACTAGTTCTAGTGAACGACCAGCAGATGACCTGGTTAGGCATGGGACAGAGACGCGCTTTATTTTCCTGTTATCCACGAGCGTGCCGCATGATAACGAATTTATACAAAAAAGATAAACACTTTGAACAACTACCTATTTCGGTTTTACCCAGGGCCCAATTTCATAGAGCTGCTTAACAGAATTGTTAATTTTTCTGAAGGTTATTTCATCCAACATGCCCCATTAGGCATAGTACAATACATGTATGATGTAGTAGTACTACAGTCGTTTGACCAGTTCGGGATCATTGACCAGTTCGGGATCACTTCAACTTTGCAATAACCAAATAATTATATTGCTTCTCACATTACCAATTTCTGTTGATACATGTGAAGAATAACATCCAATAAACCAACAAACCCAAAATAAGGTGCCAAACATTATCGGCAAATAAATTATGGCAATTTTCCTGAAGTTTGTGAGCAATATTGATATTTATTTTGTTTAAAAATGTTGGTTGAAAAACGCTGTTAAAACTTCTCACCTTTAGAATTTGAACGCCAGGGCGAAAAACATTTATGTAAAATGCTAAGGATGTGTAAAAAATGTTTCACGTAAATACTGAGCAGTCATCTTGTTTTTTGAGTAGACGAAATTACCAAAATCGTCTTTGGGGGGCATTGTACCCTTGACCAGTTCGGGATCACTCAACATCTCATTGCGTCAAATGGTGCCGCACTATACTTACTAAGTGAGGTAAAATCATACTGCTGCAGTAGAAAGTTTATTTATTGCTTTTGAGATACATTACTTCAACAAATTCTTGTAGATTGGGTTTTTTTTTGTGAGAAAATGAAACTTGGAGGGGTCAATGTTGCTTTTAGGTGCGCTTCACTTTTTCAATTGCCTTAGCTGTTGTTTTGTGTTTGTGTCGCTGGGTTTTTGCGCTGCTGTTGAAGACACTTGTTGATTTAATTTCCACAGTATCAATGTATACACAGATCACAAAAACATAATATTTAGTCACTACTTAACAAAATCTGGGTATAAAGCAAAACAATATATAATGATTATATGGGTGAGACTGTGGAGGGACCCATAAAAAAGCAAAGCTTGTAAGTATGGGCCCCCTGGCAACACATGCATTGCGCTGGAATGATGTGGAATGTAAAGATTTTGAAGGGTCCAGGGACAAACCAATAGACCAGCTGTAACAGAAAAGGGCTCAAAACATGTGTTGCTATCAAAAGAAAATAGTTACTTAAACACGAACAAACAATAGACAAGGACTGGACAGACTAACAGACTAACAGGCCAGCAACAAATTATTTACAGTAATAACGTCTACTACACAATACATGGATCAACAATAATATTTCAACAAAATAGATTTGAGCTCACGCTTAAAAATATGGAGATTTTTGGAGAATTTAAGTTGATCGGTGAATGAATTCCAAAGTTTGGGATGACATTCACTAAAGAAAGGAAGTCCAAGTCCATGCCAACACACTTCTGAAGTTTCGTGTCCTTGAGAGACAGTTTTATGAATGGGAGTATGGGTTTGCAATAAAGGGCACACTACTGATTCAGAATAGATTCAACTGATCCTGAACTGGTCAAACAGGTGACGATACTTTTCTCAAAGCCTCTTCAAAAGTACTAATCTTTTTTGTCAGTGGATACTTGGTGAGTTTTATGACATGTTTAGGTAAACTGATCAACTTTTTTGTTTAAGATGTCAAAGAGATTGCAACAAAAAACAACGTGAATTCAAAAAGTGATCCAGAACTGGTCAAACGACTGTAGTGGCATTCAAGATTTCACGAACTCAAAAAAATAATGCGAGTAACATTCAACAAATTGGTACACCACACTTTGCACTCTATAGGGCTTCAACCATATTTTCTAAATGCTCTTGTTCAAATTCCTTTCAAGAATTTTAGTTCATTATCACTCACCGACTGCTCAGATAGAGGCTTTGCATTTTGTTAAAAAAATTCGGCGTCTCAAAACTTGGTTTTTAAACTTGGCGCCTTGTGCCGAAGGAAACGGCCGAAGCGAAAACTAGCCAAAATTTCTCAAATGAAAATTAGTTAATTTCAAACACCATAATTCTTTCGAACATTCTCAACTCACCATCGAAATGTCATTTTTTAGTAGTAGTTCGCCCTCAAACAGTGGCAAAAACAGCACTTTTGTTGGAGAAAACGTCATGAAAACTTGACAAGTCGTTCATTTTTATCGTCTGCACGGCATGAGTCAGTATTTCATATGTACGGTTTGCATACTGTCCCCCCAGCCCCCCGGCGGGCATGCACGACACGGGCTGGGCACACTCCCTGCTGTCGTCCGTTCCATGGTCACGCGACCACCTGGGTCTTCCTTTCTTATTTGCATAACAAAGCCCATAAGTTTCCATATTTGGTCATAAAATGGACAAGAAGCTAAAGGTTGAGACCATTTTTTTTAAGGTGATGATTACAGACATCCAGCCGTCGGCTGATTCTGATTGATAACAATAAAGCTTTTCGGAATGGAACATTACCCCTAATAGAGAATCAAACAGAGTTTTTTGTTTAACGGTATTGAGAATTTACATGTTAATCAAAACCATCTATCTCATAATTAACACACCTAACCTTCGACTGAAATGTTGGGAACACTATTTTTGTAAAGGGGTTAGGAGAATTTAAAAGTTGATCAATGGTCAAGTTTTACAGTACACTGGTCCTAGCCTTTATCCACACTGGTCATCTGTCCTTTCTCTGTGCTTATACAGGCCCAATGATTTATGGATAAACTTGCAGTGACATGGAGCTTTCAATTTCTGTGTTTTGATTGGTCTGCTCAGAAGTGACGTAGTTAGTCAGCTACAGTTCTACTTTCGACCGTCTGCATGCTGCTGCTGCTGCGCTGCTGTGCATAATGTTAACTGGATTTGTAAAAAGGTCTCTAATCAAGGGTGTAAGCGGCATTCTTGAGTAAAAGTTGGTATTAACCCATCCAACTAACTCAATTTATGGGTGCTAAATCCAAAAATCGGGGATACCAAACCGAATTTTGAGATTAAATGTGGCTCTCCTATGCTTTTACCTGGTATTGACCTTGCATATAAGCTTCAAACTTTGGGAATTCATGATTTTGTCCTTTGTGTTTCCAACAGAGATTACAGGGTAGGGGATAGAGGGAAGGGGGTGGTTTAAACACTAGACTAGAGATGTGGTTAAACGGAAAAACACCCATCCCCTTCCCTCTACCCCCACCCCTGTAACCCTTGTCACTGTCAATCCCTTGCTTTATTCCTCTAGACTGTTTTTGCTACACTAGTATTCTTGTTTATGTGTATTGTGTTGTCACTTTAGCCTTCGAGAAAGACTCTACTAGGGTCGACCCCCCCCAAAAAAAAAAAATCCGTCCCCCTGAAAAAACACTAAAAGAAACACCCCAAAGTCAATATAAAAAATAAATAAATAAATAAATCCGCCCCCCCCCAAAAAAAAACCCAAATCAAAAAAAAAACTCCCCCCCCCCTTAAAAAAAAGTCTGGCCCCCCCAACAACAAAAAACCCGCCCAAAATCAAAAATATTATGAAAAAAAAGTCCGCCCCCTCAACAACAAAAAATAGTAATAATAATCCGCCCCTCACCCCCTCCAAAAAAAAGTCCGCCCCCCCCACAAAAAAGAAAAAAGTCCGCATCGTAACTTTATTCGCACCCCAAAAAAAAAAATTCCTGATTACGGGCCTGGTCAGGCCACTAGTAACTATGTGCGTAAAATAAGATAATAGGCTTTCAGCGTTTACATTCAATCAAAAACTACACTAAATTCATGCATGTATACAGTCATTTGACTAGTTCGGGATCATTGACCAGTTCGGGATCACTTCAACTTTGCAATAACCAAATAATTACATTACTTCTCACATTACCAATTTCTGTTGATACATGTGAAGAATAACATCCATGAAACCGAAAAACCCAAAATAAGGTGCCAAACATCATCGGCAAATAAATTATGGCAGTTTTCCTGAAGTTTGTCTGCGAAATTGATCATTATTTTGTTTTAAAATGTTGGTTGAAAAATGCTGTTAAAACTTCTCACCATCAGAATTGGAACGCCAGGGCAAAAAACATTTATGTAAAATGCTAAGAATGTGTCAACAATATTTCCTGTAAATACTGAGCAGTCGTCTTGTTTTTTTGAGAAGACAAAATTACCCAAACCGTCTTTGGGGGGGCATCGTACCCTTGACCAGTTCGGGATCACTCAACATCTCATTGCGTCAAATGGTGCCGCACTAACTTACTAAGTGAGGTAAAATCATACTGCTGCAGTAGAAAGTTTATCTATTGCTTTTGAGATACATTACTTCAACAAATTTTTGTAGATTTTTGATTTTTTTTTGAGAAAATGAAACTTGGAGGGGTCAATAATGCTTTTAGATGCACTTCACTTTTACATTCCCTTTGCTGTTGTTTTGTGTTTTTGTCGCTGGTTTTTTGCGCTGCTGTTGAAGACACTTGCATGACATTCACTTATGAAAGGTAGTACAAGTCCATGCCAACACACTTCTGAAGTTTCGTGTCCTTGAGAGACAGTTTTATGAATGGGAGTATGGGTTTGCAATAAAGGGCACGCTACTGATTCAGAATAGATTCAACTGATCCTGAACTGGTCAAACAGGTGACGAAACTTTTCTCAAAGCCTCTTCATAAGTACTAATCTTTTTTTGTCAGTGACTACTTGGTGAGTTTTATGACATGTTTAGGTAAACTGATCAACTTTTTTGTTTAAGATTTCAGAAAGAGATTGCAGCAAAAAACAACGTGAATTCAAAAAGTGATCCAGAACTGGTCAAACGACTGTACTAACAAGGTGGACTATTTAACATCTTATATGACAATTACTTTAGTAAAGGAGAATACGTCAAATCCAGTGTACGGAGCATAATGAAATTAAACTTATAGTTATATAGATAATGGTCAATAACTTGTTCTTATAGGGCCCAGCTCGTAAGGGATCGATCCTTCACAAACACAAATAACCTCCTATATTAAACACTTAAAATGTCATTGGATAAAATAATATTATTTTGTGTCCTGTTTGTTATTAAATTGTCCTTTTGTATTTCTTCTTGGTGCTTAGGCTACATACACGAGTTAACCAAAATGTAGAGTTCGGGTGTGCGGGTATTATTGAATCTGAGACTAGCTGAAGGTGCACTATCGGTATGGTCAAAGCATTCCTGTGGCTGTACGTGGACTGTCTCAGTGCACCTGAGAGTTTTCCCAGGCACAACTAGCTAAGAATCGGGCGCGCAAATAATCTCCGACAATTATTCAGGGCTTACCCCCCCCCCCCCCCCCCCCGGCAAGTAAATGCTTGGTTCCAATCACGAGGGCTGCGAACACATAACACTGAAATCGGAACATTTTCCTGTAATCCTATTCTGGAATGCTAAGAATGCTGATCCTTTACACCTTTATTTAATGGAAGAAAGGCAAACAGAAGCCAAAGGAACGGCAGCCCCAAACAGCAAACGAGCTACTATAATCAATACGTTATTATAAGATCGAGACGCGGGAGGTCACAGTATAGTAGTCATCGGTCCTACGTCTGAAGACCATGTTTAGTTTCTAGATCTCATCGTGCTAGTTTCATTTTGTTTCTACAGGTCTACGATCAGGAACAGTAAGTTTGTAGCTCTTTACTTAAGATGATAAACCGGTTGGTTGAACTACACTAACCAGTTTAGTTTTGAATTTTAAGGGAAGGG
The DNA here is from genome assembly GCA_037783415.1 of Leptasterias polaris. Taxonomy (NCBI): domain Eukaryota; kingdom Metazoa; phylum Echinodermata; class Asteroidea; order Forcipulatida; family Asteriidae; genus Leptasterias; species Leptasterias polaris. Next base: position 583,655 of record JAZGTN010000020.1, read on the forward strand.
TAAAAGAAAATCACGGAAAATTAGACATAATACGACATGCGTTATTTCGACAGGTTATCATTATGGACGAATGAACCCTTTCCCTACAACTTAAAGATGCAACCAAAACTCACTTTCAAGATTTTAATTATACACTACTATTTTGTAACTTTATTGACAACAATGATATTTGTTCAACCATACTTTTATCCGATAGATCGGCAACAATGATTGCATTTCATTAATTCTCAAAAGTCTAAGTTAGCTGATGTTAAATATGCAAAAAATAAGTTAGTGGCCTGACGTTACGACCCTAGCAGAGTCTTTCTCGAAAGACCCTGCTAGGGTCGAAACGTCAGGCCACTAACTTATTTTTTGCATTTATACCACAGGTCCTTTTGGTTGGTAAGCAGTTTGCAACAGCTAATTCTATTTTCTCGATGTTAAATATGAACTCTTTACAATTTTTGTTGATAGATTTTCAACACAATGAAGCCCACATCTGTAACCATGGTAATCTTCCTTTGTATTTGTGCTTTGCTTTGGACCAGAGGGGTTTTTCCAGCTGCAACCCAACCCCAACCCCAACCTCATCACAGAGGTGTACCAGTCAGACAACCTTCACTAATGGATAACCTCCGCAAAGGTTTATTGTCTTTATTTATTTAATATATGGTGTTGGCTTGGGTAAAATACTGTATCCAAACACCACCTGTTCACTCCTAATCACAAAAACATTTATTTGGCTGGTTTATCAAAAAGAAAGAAAAAACCTTTAGAGTTGATTAATATCTAAATGTTAATTACAAAGTTGTTATTCTTGATAATTTCTGTGGAGGAGCAACAATTCATCTCTAGAACGTTATCTACATTTGTTAGATCAATTTCTATTATTAAACAAAATAAAGAAAACTGTACATTTTTATTTTGACATTAAGACCTACTCCCAGCTGCAACCAAAGTTGATGTTATGGAGAAAACACAACAAATTATTGATCAGATGTTGCAGCAGAAACTTCAGAGAACAAGAGAGATTTACAAATTGGAAGAGACACCATCTCGGAAAAGAAGATCTATTTCTGGCAGCCTAAGTGAGGCATACATTGGTGAGTACAAACTTAGTCCGTCTTTGATGACACTTTGCCATCAACACCAAGTAATATCTTAAACACTGATCCACATTTATGCTGCTCAAGAAATTGAAAAAATAGTCCAAGGTCCATGTGATAATCTCTTCCACCTCGAACTGAGAAAGCTTTTTCATCAAAACCATCAAATAGATTAAGCAATCTTAATTGTCCCTTCTCATCTTGAAGAGTGAAATCTTCACGATGTTTGCAAGAAATCTTTTTCCAGGTCATCCTTCGGAGGAGACTCCAGAACTCTTCAACATAACATTTTTCCCCTTCGATACAGATGATGCCTGGCTTACCCGGAAGGCAAAATCCGGTAACAGGCAACTCTGAACCCCAGTCTAAAATGAGTCGTCTCTTAATCTTGCTGTAGATGTGATGACTATGAATCCACAGTCTTGTAAAAGTATCTTCTTCTTTTGGATGTTTGAGGGTTGTAGTAGGAGGAAGGTCTTTACATGAAGATGGTGAAACAGTTGCCACATATTTACACATATTGTCTTGAATCCACTGGACAGCCTCCCCAATGCATAACTCACCCCGATCAAGACTTAATATAAACTCTGCCAAGTCATCATTCAATCTCTTCTGTTCTTGACGAGAAAATGGAGGAGCATTTGATCGGACTAATACTTCAGGAATATCCTTTGGATAGGTCTGAGGAAGTTCGCAAATCACTTGAACATTACACTGTAGAACAAAAAAACACAACAAAGGTTCATTATAATTATGCTTTTTTCAATGGTCTGGTCTATGGAGCAAAATTGTAATTAATAATGAGTCATACTGGAGAATACTCAGTAGAGAAAAGAATGGTTCATTTAGTCTTACTTATTGTCTTTAAAATACCTTATGAAATTCAAATGTGACACATTATCAAAAACATAAGTGTTCAAACATCTAATAAGTTTGCGCTCAACATAAAATAAAATGTTATGAACATGATGAAAGGCATATACCACATTACTTTACAACACAAAATATCTTGAAAGTGTTTGAATCTTGCAGGTAAGGCAGGCTAGTGTAGTACGTTCTAGTTTAAGTTCATGGGTTGAAATTAATTTGATACTTGATTTCATGCATGAAAACAACTTGGATATCTTTTTGACAGTCACACTCATCGACACTGATTGATAGTCAGTCAGTGTCTGTATCACACTCACAAATTGAAATCAGAGACACTGCCCTACACACAGCCATCCTCATCTTCAACACCATAACACTTAACAGGGCGCCTTGCTCATGAATTGGTGGTAACACTGGGAACAGTAACACTAACAGTATTACTATTAATACTGAGTATAGCATGGAGGTAGTTGAGTCAACGAATACCGGACACTTCGGCACCTTGCAAACTCGGCACCCACAAACTCGGCACCTTGCAAACTCGGCACCAAACAAACTCGGCATCCACTCGGCACCAAGAATGCAAACTCGGCACCGGCTGTTTTTTGACTAACAAACTCGGCACCAAGCAATCACTACCTGTTCTTTAAAACGCTGAAGGAATGGTTTAGTGGTCAAGTTACGTACTTGTACACAATAAAAATGAGGGATGTTTCGATTCTTTCTCTATATTTCGAATTATAATGTGCAAACATGGATCATGTCTCGTGAAAAGAGGGTAGGGTAATTCATTTGACACGCTATTGACTAATAGGAGGGAATGTGGAAATTTCTAAATTTTTCATTTATTTTCTGGGCGTAGAAAACATTGTTTACAAGCGGACAGTTAATAACAATCCCGTGGCATCATGGAAGGTTTAAAAAGCTGCAGGTATACATAGTCAGAGCATGGAGCTGGATTCCAAGCAACTTTCAACATCTGCGGAAAATGACTAATAAAAACACAATTTATGTCATATTTTTGCACTTAAATATGATCCTTATCGTATTGAATAATGATAAAAAAGCACCACAAATAAAAATTAAATAAATAAAAGACATGTCATTGATTGTTATTAACAAAAACTCAGAGATTTTGTTGCTCATAAACAAAGTTAATGCCGTCGATACCACCCTTTCAAAGAATGCAATAACATTTAAACTACTGTTTTATGCAAATTACTCTTTCCTTTCTGTATTCATTTATTATTATTTTTTTTTCTTGAGGTCTTTATTACTTTGTTATTTTATAGATTTTAAGTGAAGGTTTATTTTTTTATGTCATATTTTTACACTTAAATATTTATCTTATGAGCTTTAAACTTATCTTTTTTATAGTCATCGCATAAAACAATATTTGTGTTTGTTTTTGTTCACTTATTCTTTTATTTAATTATTTATTTTTATAGTCTACTTTTAATTTAACTTTAAATTTTTTTCTTTCTTGTTAAACAGTCTAAAAACAACTTTATTTATTTTTGTTTATTTACTTATCATCTTGTTTATTAATTTTTTATTTTATTTCTCAACTTTTAAATTAACAACGATTTCAATTTATTCATAATATTGCAGTCTAAAAAACTTATTTATTTGTTTATTTACATGAACTTGATATGCTGCGGTAAATCGGCTGGGTGCCGAATTTGTATTTGTGCATGTGCCGAGTTTGTGGGTGCCGAGTTTGCAAGGTGCCGAGTTTGCAAGGTGCCGAAGTGACCGGTTACCGAGTCAACACACAAAACACAGTATATTTTAACACTTTGACTGCTGAGCCCGAGTATTCTCGAGATAGACCCCCCCAGCTGGTGCTGAGCCCGAGAATACTCGGGCTGGTTGTATAACGTTGTACTGCCCTCTGTAGATCAAGGATTGAAATGCTTTTCATGTATAAAACATATTGAGATACGTTAGGGGAACCAATGGAGTTGTTTTCGATGGTTTTACTCATCGGGCCTGGGCACCAGCGGTGGTAACGTAACCCGGAAGTTTATACTTTCGGAGTTAAAAAAATGGCGGCGCCCAGGAAACGCGTAAAGTGGTTAGTGAGTGTAGCAGAGCTGTTGTTGAAATATTCGCAGATGGTGACTCTGAAGTAAGTGAGTTTGATGGAAATGATCATTCTGGTAATATAGAGTCTGAAAGTAATGCCAGTGACGTTGAAAGTGAATTTGATCGACAGGAATCGTCCGATGATGACGGTGATTTGCAGACGGTAAACTTCTGCTAACATTTTTTAGTAACAGTGTAAAATTCCACTTCACCAGACCCCTTGCTACGATGTATACCACTCCAAAAAAGATATGGGGTGTAATAGAAAATAAAAGCAACAGTGTCATTTATTTGAATGTTTTTATTTATAAATCTTTGATGTAGTTCTCCAAATAAAACCTGCAGAATCGTGGGGAGGGACAGTGTAAAACTAAAACATGAAGTTTTTTTGTAGTTTTGTAAAACATCTGCAGCACCATGGGGAGGGACCGTGTTACGTGTAAACATTTGCAGCAGTCAAAGTGTTAATTACAAAAGTACTGTACATTTGTACATGTACATAGTTTATACATGCACTACATCTCATCATCTGTCATTTGTCAAATCTAATTTTAAATTCGAAGTAAAGAAAAATTCACACCAATCTTCTCACCTCTGGTTCGTCAATCTTAATCTTGATCGTGAAGGTTATCTGTCGCAATGAGTCCGCATCAGATGCAGCGTCACCGTCAAGAATACTGCATCTGCGTGCTTCAGAAATGGCACTCGGATCGTCAACGCAAAACTCCTCTGGAAACATGCTTTGCAGCATATCAACCTCTGATATTTGAAGCTCGATCAGCTCTTTTAGTTTTGGATCCATTTTATTTTCCATTAATGAAAGATGTTTAATTTTTTGTCAGATAAACTTGACCTAAACAGTACAATCTTGCTTCTTGCATGTTTTGAATGTGAAATCAAAATCATGTCTCATGGGCGGCGCCATTTTCTTTCTGAATTCACCTCGCTCACTAACAGTAAAAATATATTTTTAATTTGTCCAAAATAATTTATTATTTTTTCATTAAATTAATCATTGTATTTATATAACACAAACATTATTATTTTTAATATTTTAATATTTTTGTAATATTTTGTTTTTAAATTATTATCAAACTACCTACAAATACAACTTGTTTACAATCTTCCAGTTGTGCCTGCGTGCAGCCTGCGTGCAGCCTGCGTGCAGCCTGCGTGCAGCCTGCGTGCAGCCTGCGTGCAGCCTGCGTGCAGCCTGCGTGCAGCCTGCGTGCAGCCTGCGTGCAGCCTGCGTGCAGCCTGCGTGCAGCCTGCGTGCAGCCTGCGTGCAGCCTGCGTGCAGCCTGCGTGCAGCCTCGCTACCATGGGCAGCGCGCCGTATAACGCGCGCCGAGAAAGCCGTTCCGCTATCACCGCGACAGACATTTAACGACTTGTCCACAAGTCTAGATTCCAGTCTGAGTTTGCTGTTTATTTCTCTGCATCAGCCGCGCAAAACGCCCCAAAGATTTACGTGCCCCACCTAACTCCGATCCCAATCTCTCTGTGATGAGAGTCGTAGGTTACAGACGGAGGGCGCTATTTCAGGCAATAATGTATTGGCTATCAATAGACCTTTCTTTTGCAACGTCACAGCCCGAGTTTTTGCCAACCCAGGTTGGAAAACTATGGAAAGCCATAACTGCAAATCAAAAACAGATTGCCACAGTTTGTAGCAATGTTACATAAATTATATATTCAAAAATAGTGTTGAATTTGTTGGAAACGAATCAACCAATCATGGAAGGTATTTCAGTTCATGAATCTTTACAGAAAATGTTGAATTTGGTCACAACATTTTTTAACACGATTGAATGTTTTGCTAACATTCGGCCGTCCATGCCAACCGTCGCACTTTGTTTATCAACAAAAGAAAGGTCTATACGATGGACTAAAAACTACGATCACAGACTTGAAACTAAGTCTATGCACACTTCCGCTGCTGCATGCAGTGCTGGTTATTTGTCGTCTGCTGTTTGTTTGCTTATGAATCAGTGTGTAGCGTAAAATCAGGTAATGGCATCAATCATCTGCCTTTTTAAACACAATGTGCATTTAAACAATGTTTTATTTATTAAAGACAAATCGGGCATGATTCCTCCACCTCTAATTTTACAAAAAAGGGCTTTACGTTCCATTAATTTTGTTGATTTTAATGCACATTCAGATCCCCTTTTTCTTAATCATAAGACCTTAAAAATTAAAGATATTTATTATTATCAGCTTGGGTCCCTCATGTATCAATCTATTTGTAATAAATTACCATCTTCAATTAATGGTATTTTTATCCAGAATCGGGTAATCCATACTCATTTTACTCGTCAAGCTTCAAACTTTCATATTCCTTTTACTCGAACTTCCTTTGCTCACAAAACCGTCAAACATGAGGGACCCAAACTTTGGAATTCATTCACCGATCAACTTAAATTCTCCAAAAATCTCCATATTTTTAAGCGTGAGCTCAAATCTATTTTGTTGAAATATTATTGTTGATCCATGTATTGTGTAGTAGACGTTATTACTGTAAATAATTTGTTGCTGGCCTGTTAGTCTGTCCAGTCCTTGTCTATTGTTTGTTCGTGTTTAAGTAACTATTTTCTTTTGATAGCAACACATGTTTTGAGCCCTTTTCTGTTACAGCTGGTCTATTGGTTTGTCCCTGGACCCTTCAAAATCTTTACATTCCACATCACTCCGGCGCAATGCATGTGTTGCCAGGGGGCCCATACTTACAAGCTTTGCTTCTTTATGGGTCCCTCCACAGTCTCACCCATATAATCATTATATATTGTTTTGCTTTATACCCAGATTTTGTTAAGTAGTGACTAAATATTATGTTTTTGTGATCTGTGTATACATTGATACTGTGGAAATTAAATCAACAACAACAACAACAACCTCCATCCAATGATAATATGAATATGATAATAAAATGTGACCGAGTGTCACTTGTCTGTGTATTGGATGCCACAGCATTGGATGTCATTGTCAGTGTCACTGCACTTTCACTTGTCAGTGTCTGTCCATGGAGGAATAAGAACACATATTCCTCCGTGGTCTCACAGTGTCAGTGTCTGTCAGTGTCAGTGTCTGTCAGTGTCAGTGTCAGTGTCAGTATCAATCATTACGATGTCATGGCAGCAGTGTCCTATGGTCTGAATACGGCCGGATCTTATTGTTATTCGATAGGATATTGATCATGAAAAAGAAAAACATTAATGTAGACAAGTACACTAGTTGTTAACAGGTTGTTGACCCTTCAAAAAAAAGCTTTCAGAATTATTAATCATACTGATTACTTAGCTCACTGTGACCCTCTATTTATTAAGCACAGCAGTCTTAAGATCAGTAACATGTATATTCTTGAGCTTGGGATGTTCATGTTTAAACTTAATTCTAATGATCTTCCTCGTTCTATTTGTTCCCTGTTCACTAAAACTCAAGATGTTCACAGTCATTTTACAAGACATTGTAATGAATTTCATCAATCATTTGCTCGTACGAAACTTTTTCATAGAACGGTTAAACATGAAGGGCCCAGGCTATGGTATTCTCTAGACAGTAATCTTAAATGTTCTCCTACACTTATTTCTTTCAAACGAAAATTTAAGGCTCTTTTGTTGGCCAAATATTTGTAAGTGGTCTACCGGATTGTCTGTTTGTCTGTTTAACGTAACTTTGTTTAACTTTACATAAAATGGTTCACTCATTTTTCTTTTATTTATTGGGGGGGTCCTTACTAGACAAGCAATGCTTCTTAAGGGCCTCCTTCCGCACGTACTTGATTTCTCTTTATCTAAGTTACTTTTTTCTTAATTATATTTATTTGTTATATACCCCCTATGGGGTTACTGTTGTATTTGCATAATATGTGAATTCTGTATTGTTTGCTACGTGTGGAAAAAATTATTAAAGAACTTGAACTTGAACTAGCCCAGGTCGGACTCCTCCGTGTCCTACCAGGGCTAACTCTACTGACTACGTAGAGTGTACTTGTCTACATTAATGTTTTTCTTTTTCATGATCAATTCTATTCATTATCGAATAACAATAAGATCCGTTTTCAGACCATAGTACTGACTAATCTTCAGTTAGTTTCTGTCGGAAATGTCAATGAATCACTAAAGAATGTTACATTCAATTATAGATATCCATTATCCATCTGAAATGCTGACAAAAAGAAAACCCAACCCTAGCCCAGGTTGGACTCCTCCATTGCATACAGTGCAACACACTGACGTCCTACCAGGGATAAACCACACAAAATCACAAATCACTTTGTTCGTTTTGATTATGCAGTCAAAATCAGTTATTATTAGTAATAATATGAACATTTTACATGTGTAACAACTTATAATGTACAACAAAATATTTACCATTACCCCTTATGTTTTCATTATCAACAGATCATGACCATCTGTTTTGATGTTATTTTCAAAGGTTGAATCGTTGATTGTATGGTATTTATTTGCATTTATTTTCAGAGTACTACGAGTTGAATTCTGTAGATGGCTTAGATCTCCTGACGATTCCTGATTGTATTGACATTGCTTACTTTACTCAATATGATAATCATTACATAGTAGCAGCCACAGTCAACTTGACTCATGAACAGACATTACTTTACCATTATCATGTAAGTAGCGTGTGTTACTTCAATTGGACAGGAACATAGTAAATAATAAGGGAATAAAAGAGTAGGTGACTTAGTCTTAAACGGCAAGGTCGCCTACTCGCATTCCCATTCATAAATGCCCTTTTTGTTTAAAAGCATAATTCTTGTTACGTCCTCGGGATCCGTATTGTGAGGGAGTCAAACTGCATGCGATGCTCAAGGACTGTGAATACACGCGCGTGCTAAATAGTTTTTACATTAAGTGCCATTATGTATTGATTGCTTTAAGCGTAAATTAGCGCCCAAATAAGCTAGTGCGCCACTTGAACACATGGCTTTTAGTGCCAAGTGCGCGTTGACAGCTCCGGTTATGTTTTTATAACCAGTTTTAATAGTCGTGAGGCCACCTTATAACGCAATTAGGACTGCGTAAACTAACTGTAATTACTGCCCTATATTATTGCAATACCCTGTACTGTTCATCAACAGGATGAACAAGCTGATTTATTGCAGACTTTAGACACTGATGATGTACAAGATTTGACAATCTTCCAAGCGGAAGAGAAAACTATTCTGATCATTATGGAGAGCAATTCAGGTAAAGATCTTGATGTGATTGATCGCTATCCATTTCCGGCATTCTTCATATACTCAGAGAGTAGAAGGAATACAGCGTAAGTAGATGTAGATGTTAGTTTATTGCATCTACTTACGCTGTAGTTTCAAAATGTTGCCTTATCTAAACCATCTTGACATTGATAAACACTCCATTACTGCAGCAGCAAATTGTATTCACTCACAATTATTAAGAAATACCTGAATTGATTTTGCCGTTCAGTCTGTTAGTTATCTTACTTCCCACAATCAGCCAGAATCTCTGGAGCATTGTCTTGATCCTTGATTCATGTTCATTCCTTAGGTACTACAAATCTACCGACTGGAACAGTGGCTTATAAGTTTGATAATTCAACTCAGAGCTTTAGTTACATCCAGAGAATTGCAACCGATGATCCAACCAAGCCGGAAGCCTTCTCTACAGAAGATACTGCTTATGTAGTTTTTGCTGGAGCTTTTGTTGACAGTGTTTTAGAAGGATTTGAACACAAAGTATCAGCATTGTACAAATGGGAAGGTAGGCCTATATCCAGCTCAACGAGTTTAGATGAATGCTATTTTAGTACAAAACAAACTTATACTTGGTAATTATTAGTTGCCTGTTGAATATTGATGACATATTATTTGTTTCCTTGTTTGTTTTCTACAGGAGGTCATTTGGATATGATTTCTACCTTCATCACAGGAGATGCTGCTGATGTACATCCCTTTGAAGTGTTTAGTCAAATCTTTGTTGGTTTGGCTAACTACTCAGATTCCCATCTACTGCACTTTAATCCTCATCTGAAAGTCTTTGAAAGATATCAGGTATCGATCATAATCACTGCTATCAACAAGGAAGTTTCCCATGTGTTTGAAAGATATCAGGTATCGATCATAATCACTGCTATCAACAAGGAAGTTTTCCTTGTGTTTGAAAGATATCAGGTATCGATCATAATCACTGCCATCAACAAGGTAGTTTCCCTTGTGTTTGAAAGATATCAGGTATCGATCATAATCACTGCTATCAACAAGGAAGTTTCCCATGTGTTTGAAAGATATCAGGTATCGATCATAATCACTGCTATCAACAAGGAAGTTTCCCATGTGTTTGAAAGATATCAGGTATCGATCATAATCACTGCTATCAACAAGGAAGTTTCCCTGGTGTTTGAAAGATATCAGGTATCGATCATAATCACTGCTATCAACAAGGAAGTTTCCCTGGTGTTTGAAAGATATCAGGTATCGATCATAATCACTGCTATCAACAAGGAAGTTTTCCTTGTGTTTGAAAGATATCAGGTATCGATCATAATCACTGCCATCAACAAATTAGGTAGTTTCCCATGTGTTTGAAAGATATCAGGTATCGATCATAATCACCGCTATCAACAAGGAAGTTTCCCTTGTGTTTGAAAGATATCAGGTATCGATCATAATCACTGCTATCAACAAGGAAGTTTCCCTGGTGTTTGCCAAGATATCAGGTATCGATCATAATCACTGCTATCAACAAGGAAGTTTCCCTGGTGTTTGCCAAGATATCAGGTATCGATCATAATCACTGCTATCAACAAGGAAGTTTCCCTGGTGTTTGAAAGATATCAGGTATCGATCATAATCACTGCTATGAACAAGGAAGTTTTCCTTGTGTTTGAAAGATATCAGGTATCGATCATAATCACTGCCATCAACAAATTAGGTAGTTTCCCTTGTGTTTGAAAGATATCAGGTATCGATCATAATCACTGCTATCAACAAGGAAGTTTCCCTGGTGTTTGAAAGATATCAGGTATCGATCATAATCACTGCTATCAACAAGGAAGTTTCCCTGGTGTTTGCCAAGATATCAGGTATCGATCATAATCACTGCTATCAACAAGGAAGTTTCCCTGGTGTTTGAAAGATATCAGGTATCGATCATAATCACTGCTATCAACAAGGAAGTTTCCCTTGTGTTTGAAAGATATCAGGTATCGATCATAATCACCGCTATCAACAAGGAAGTTTCCCTTGTGTTTGAGAGATATCAGGTATCGATCATAATCACCGCTATCAACAAGGAAGTTTCCCTTGTGTTTGAAAGATATCAGGTATCGATCATAATCACTGCTATCAACAAGGAAGTTTCCCTGGTGTTTGAAAGATATCAGGTATCGATCATAATCACTGCCATCAACAAGGTAGTTTCCCTGGTGTTTGAAAGATATCAGGTATCGATCATAATCACTGCTATCAACAAGGAAGTTTCCCTTGTGTTTGAAAGATATCAGGTATCGATCATAATCACTGCTATCAACAAGGAAGTTTCCCATGTGTTTGAAAGATATCAGGTATCGATCATAATCACTGCTATCAACAAGGAAGTTTCCCTGGTGTTTGAAAGATATCAGGTATCGATCATAATCACTGCTATCAACAAGGAAGTTTCCCTGGTGTTTGAAAGATATCAGGTATCGATCATAATCACTGCTATCAACAAGGAAGTTTTCCTTGTGTTTGAAAGATATCAGGTATCGATCATAATCACTGCCATCAACAAATTAGGTAGTTTCCCATGTGTTTGAAAGATATCAGGTATCGATCATAATCACCGCTATCAACAAGGAAGTTTCCCTTGTGTTTGAAAGATATCAGGTATCGATCATAATCACTGCTATCAACAAGGAAGTTTCCCTGGTGTTTGCCAAGATATCAGGTATCGATCATAATCACTGCTATCAACAAGGAAGTTTCCCTGGTGTTTGCCAAGATATCAGGTATCGATCATAATCACTGCTATCAACAAGGAAGTTTCCCTGGTGTTTGAAAGATATCAGGTATCGATCATAATCACTGCTATGAACAAGGAAGTTTTCCTTGTGTTTGAAAGATATCAGGTATCGATCATAATCACTGCCATCAACAAATTAGGTAGTTTCCCTTGTGTTTGAAAGATATCAGGTATCGATCATAATCACTGCTATCAACAAGGAAGTTTCCCTGGTGTTTGAAAGATATCAGGTATCGATCATAATCACTGCTATCAACAAGGAAGTTTCCCTGGTGTTTGCCAAGATATCAGGTATCGATCATAATCACTGCTATCAACAAGGAAGTTTCCCTGGTGTTTGAAAGATATCAGGTATCGATCATAATCACTGCTATCAACAAGGAAGTTTCCCTTGTGTTTGAAAGATATCAGGTATCGATCATCACCGCTATCAACAAGGAAGTTTCCCTTGTGTTTGAGAGATATCAGGTATCGATCATAATCACCGCTATCAACAAGGAAGTTTCCCTTGTGTTTGAAAGATATCAGGTATCGATCATAATCACTGCTATCAACAAGGAAGTTTCCCTTGTGTTTGAAAGATATCAGGTATCGATCATAATCACTGCTATCAACAAGGAAGTTTCCCTGGTGTTTGAAAGATATCCGGTATTGATTGTAATCACTGCTATCAACAAGGAAGTTTCCCTTGTCAAGGCCTGTTATGGAAGTCAGACAAGAAGTTGTATTGATGTTTAATAATTTAATTAATCTGCATCATCAGTCACTGAAAAGTATAAACAAAAATCCTACTTTTCTTGTTGTGTTTGCTCACTTAGATTTTTCTTTCTGTTTGATACTCTAGGATATTAGTGTGAGTGAGGCAGTAGATTGGGAACACTTCTATCTTGGACAATCTAGAGAACAAGACCATTTCTTGGCTGTAGCAAGTGGGTCAGGTAAGAATTTAATCATGTAATTTGCACAGTTGTCAAATAGTTTTCCCACCCATTAAAGTGTACCCTTCCAAAGTCAAAGTAGTTTCTCTTCAGAAATCAACTTGGAGATATTAAAAGCAGTCAGAACAGGATCCAGCAGTTGATCATCAAAAACATCTGCTTAAGATAAACAGTTGCCGATATCAACCACATTATTTGATTTGAGATGGTATTGCTTTAAACTAAACAATTGTATGTTTTTGGTTCACAGCTGGTTCAAGCCAATCCATTATCTACAAGTACTTCCACAATGAGTTTGTTCCATTTCAAGCCATAGTCACAACTGGTGCCCATCAATGGCATGCTATAAACAATCCAAGTGGTACCCTTCGTACCTTAGCCTTAGCCAGCGACAACGGAATCAGTTTCTATGTGTATAATGGCTGGATATTTGAAGAGTCTTCTGTATCTGTTGCTAGTTCCTCCAATCAAGGAAGGATACACAGTTTCATCTCATTCATAGACAACAATCAGATACTTCTTGCCATAGCTGATAATTCTACCTACAATGCTAATATCTTCAAGTTGAATTTTACTGTGAATTCTCCAGTGGAAGATTTACATCAATCTGTTAATGCATCATGCATCAAGTTAAGAGAAAAAGTAGCCAGGTGAGCAGAATACACTCATTTAGTTTACACATTCAAGGTTCTTTCTCAGCAATCAAAAAAGAAATTTCTTTGGAAACATAAAATTTAACACTAATCTTTAAGTACTGTACATAATACATTCAGTAATCAAAAATGTTGCAGTGCACAGATCATAAAAGCTAAGGAAAATAATTTAAATGGTTTTGCAAAGTCATATTTTATAATAATTTCTCTAAAAAAAGTTTGCAAGAGTAATCAATTATTTCACTCTTTTGTTATTAATATTTGTTTACAGTTTTGCTGCTGAACTAAATGGAACTGTGGACAATTCCACTAATCTGGTTTACATCAACTCATCAGAGGTGCAGGTTATTACCGGCAACAAGACATTCAAGAATAATGTCACTGTGAATACTCTAGTTGCTAATACAAGTAAGCTCCTTCAATCCAACTTCTTATCAACTGTCAATAGGTTTATCAGTTTTAAAATATCTTTTTCTGATTTAGTTCATAAATTACTCTCAGAGAAATTTCTGAATACAGCAATGTCTAGAAAGATTTTATGAAAGGCACAGATAATTTGAGTATTATAAAACTGTAACCATCCCAAGCTTTATGTCCTGCTGGTGACTGAGTGAATTGAACTTATTACTGCACCAAAATACTCGAATCAGTCTTAGCATGAGACCAGGTATTTTTATCTTATATGGGTTGTTGATTTAATGACAAAGCAATCTACTACACTGATGTGTAACTTGCTATTATATATCTCTTTTTTGATAGTTGATACTCAAAAGGGACTGATTTTAGATGATGGAGAAAAAGAAGAGCTTGCTCATGTGATATCAAACCAGACAAAGATCTTGGCTGATCTGAAAGCCATGGAGGATAAACTTAAGGGAGCAGTCAGGAAAACTGGTCCTGTACAAGTCATCACAGGTAAACAATACATTGATGTCTAGTATGTTGTTCTATTAATTAACTCTTTGAGTACACTATGTAAAAAGCTCTTGTAGAGGTGTTGACTCTGAACAGAACCAGTAGAATGTTATCAACATTTAAATTAGCCCAGGTTGAGACTGGCGTCCTACTAGGGCTACATTTCAACTAGTTTGATTTGCATGAAAGTTTGATTTGGATTAGTTTTACTATTATAAGGCAGTGTTGTTTGGTTGTCCAACCTAATAATACATCTTTAATCAACTGCTTGTGACTCTCTTGTTTTGCAGGTCAAAAAACATTTCTTGAAATAGATGTATCTGTCCTTGAAGCTGATACTGTTATTACAGGGAGTGATGTCATCAATACAGATGTGAATCTGACTGATCTGACAACTAACACATGGTACAAAGACAGAGATCAGGTAAACAATGCACTCTCTATTCCTAAATTGCAGTAATCAGAGAGATACAAACCAAACTACCTTAAATTACGTTCCATCTCGGGATAACCTTATAGGTTAAAACTTCCTAAGTCAGTTGTTATTGAAGCTATTTTTCAAACTTGTTAAATGACTACCAGCAACACTTTAGATATAATAATAGGAATGGATCTCTGCATCAAGTTACACTTGGTTTACCATCAGTTAGATTGTCATAATGTGTAAGCCCTTTGTGTATTTATTAACCCAATTAAATGACATATCAGTAATTGGAATACATACTTGCAGTTTGAGTTTGAATGACTGTTTTGATTTTGATTGATTCAGGTTGTGAGTGTTGGATTTAGTGTTGCTGGTAACCTGACAGTGGTAGAAGACTTAGCAATATCAGGAACACTGGACTCCATTCAAACATCCTCAATAGTAACACTCACTGGTAATCATACAATAACAGGCAGTAAATACTTCCATGCACCGCTTCATGTCAAAGGTATTTATTAAAAGCTTCCCTGTGTTTTAATGCGTAACCAAAGTTAGGCTTTCCACACACAAATTATAAAATTTTTATTAATTGAGGACAAGATTAATGAGGATTGTGTGAAATAACTTTTCATAAAGAAGTTTAAGGTGAGAGGTCTAAATGAGAGATGACAAAGCTGATCTGGAACTGTGAATTGTAAAGTGTAAATCTTCAGTCAACATTTGTACTTTAACTTGATTCTATCTATTATTTAAGGTAATCTAGACGGAATGCAATCCATTGATGGAGTCAGGGTATCTAAGAATACTCTTCTTCTAACATATGGGGCACAGACTATCCAGACTGATCTGAATGTGACAGGATATGTTACCTTTAGCAATGATGTAGAAGTAGATGGACTTGTAGATGGCTGTGATGTGTCTGCTCTTTATCAAGATGCTGTATTAACTATTGGTGATTTCAATATAACAGGTAATTGAGTATTATTGGTAATAAAATCAATCAGGTTGTGTACTTGATGAATCAGGAGTAAACACAATCAAACCAAACAGGTTGTGTACTTGATCAATCAGGAGTAAACACAATCAAACCAAATAGGTTGTGTACTTGATCAATCAGGAGTAAACACAATCAAACCAAACAGGTTGTGTACTTGATCAATCAGGAGTAAACACAATCAAACCAAACAGGTTGTGTACTTGATCAATCAGGAGTAAACACAATCAAACCAAATAGGTTGTGTACTTGATCAATCAGGAGTAAACACAATCAAACCAAACAGGCTGTGTACTTGATCAATCAGGAGTAAACACAATCAAACCAAACAGGCTGTGTACTTGATCAATCAGGAGTAAACACAATCAAACCAAACAGGTTGTGTACTTGATCAATCAGAAGTAAACACAATCAAACCAAACAGGTTGTGTACTTGATCAATCAGGAGTAAACACAATCAAACCAAACAGGTTGTGTACTTGATCAATCAGGAGTAAACACAATCAAACCAAATAGGTTGTGTACTTGATCAATCAGGAGTAAACACAATCAAACCAAACAGGCTGTGTACTTGATCAATCAGGAGTAAACACAATCAAACCAAACAGGCTGTGTACTTGATCAATCAGGAGTAAACACAATCAAACCAAACAGGTTGTGTACTTGATCAATCAGAAGTAAACACAATCAAACCAAACAGGCTGTGTAAAGCTTGATCAAGTCTCAGGAGTAAAGACAAGAAAAGATGGGAGTGTATGATGATGGCGAGTATTCGGTACTTGTTTATGACTGACTGTCTCTAATTCAACTCATGTTTGCAGGAAACAAGACATTTACTGGTGACTTAATCCCTGAGCAAGGTATAGCAATGGGGGAGAGACATACCATAGATGGAGTGGATATTTCATTATTAAATCAAACTATCTTGAGAGACACTGGCTACCAAGAACTTACAGGTACATTATCTTTCTGAAGCATTTAAACCTGTTTAATGTATAGTTTGGACATTTATCAAGTTGAAAAATACTCAATCAAACCCTAATCATATAAACACTGTATCACTTAATTACCACCTACATTGATAATAATAATTCAATAAAAAGTTAGTTCAATAATAGATACATAAACAAATAATTTCCAAGAAATCTGTATTTCAAACAAGCGAGTCAAGAAAGAAACATGAGAATTACACTAAAGCGACCCCCACAATGTTACACTAAATACACTAAAGTGGACCCCCCCCCCCCATGTCACAGTTTAGTTGCGCAACTAGTCACAGTTATGAAACTGATTGACTGTTTCAATTGACTGTACTGCTTATAATTGACAGGGAATTACACTTTTACGACTGAGGTCACCATTTCTAGTGATGTGAATGTGGATGGTCTTGTAGATGGCATCAATATTCCTACAGATATTCTAGTGATTGTAAACTCAGCCACACCAGCTGTGTTAACCGGCTCCTGGGTTATTAATGATGGTATGATTGTAGAAGACATCACTGTACAAACAAGCATTGATGGTATTACAGCAACAGGTATTCTTTACACTTTCATCAACTTTTATGTACTCTCAATAGTTGTATTAAAGTATGATTGGGTTAGAACATGAGGCAATGTAAGACAGGTTTATATCTTATGGGCACTTAACCATCAATATTCTCCACTTGAAAGTTTTGCCGAAGTACCAACAAAAAACTGCAGTTGCATATACTCAATACTTTGAAATGCCCTTTTCAAATGTTCTTTCTGTCAGTTGTAGACAATTCTCAATGAAGTGTTGAATGTGAGAATGTAAAACACTTGCTGGATAGTTTCTTTGTGATGATATCTCTGGGTTGTTGTCTTGTTATATCAAGAATATCTACGGATGAACTAATTCTACCTCCATGGTTTAAATAACATTTCATTTATCTCATTATAATTTTGCAGGAAATGGTACTGGTCTAGAAGTGCTTCTTACAAATGGTGTTGATCAAACTGCAGAGGGAGCTATAACATTTGCAGATGGTCTTGTTCTTGATGGATCATCAACAGTAGATGGTTTAGTAGATGGGGTAGATATTCCATCTATGGTAGCTGAGGCTGTCAATGTAGACGGTAATCAATTCATAACAGGTATGAAGATATCTCATTCATTTATTCACTCCTTAATTCCATTGCCATGGTGATAGTGTTCTCGGTGAGACCTAATTTGTCCACTCTCTGTTTTAGGTGAGAAGACATTTGCCTCTGATGTGAATTTTCAGCAAAATCTCTTAGTGGATGGATTGGTTAATGGAATCAACATTACAAGTTATGAATCTAACGCATTGAAACTTCTAGAGGAAGATGGAGTTATTGTTTTCGATGGCAATGTCACTCTTTTGGCTTCTCAAACCCAGGTAATATATAAATATCACTTATTTAGCTGAATTGTGTATAGCGTTCAATGAACAATGTACCTGTTGGGCTGAAAAGTTGTGACTGGTTTTTACTACGTGGATGGTCTCATCAAATTAACACTGGACTGCAGGGCTCAAGCCAGTGGTTACAGCATCAGGCCAGTAAACTCATGACTGGATAAGTCCAGAGTTATTGTTATTTTGTTTACATTGCTGCAACTGGTACCCCACTCATTTCTTACTTAGCAAAGACATTTTCTAAGCAGAATTTGTTGCTTAACAGCTTTATGAAATTGGGTTTTAAAGAATTTAAATTTCTACTGATGAAGATGAAAGCCAGAATAGCCAAAAGGTGCAGAAGAATTAAGAAGAAAAAACTACGGTAATAACAGTTTGTGGTTATTGACACAATTCCAATGTTCTTTATTTTTGGTGTATTTCTCCCAGATGGCTGGTCCTCTCATCACTAATGGACAACATTCATTTGGGATGGATAGAAACATTGAAGATTTTGTTATCCAGGGAAGGACAGATTCCATCAATGGACTTAAGATCTTCTCATCAGATGTGACGTCAACTGAAGATGTAGATGCATTGACCGTTAATAGTATCAATGTGTCTTATTATCTACAAGAAGCAATAAGAACCATCCCTGGCAAGCTTCTTATTATTGAGAATAATGTTACCTTCTGGAATCAGGTCATTATGGAAGATAACCTGCACATTCAATCACAAATAGTTGATGGTAAGTCACTGGCTCAGTTTATTCATTTATGTTCTTCACCAGCTGCCCGCTCAAAGAAAACGATCAACACTCAACGTGTTAGTCACATTATAGAATTATTCTACATAATGTACACATGACATCTAAAGGGAAGTCATTAATGTTGCTGATGATGTATGTGATTCATATCATTAATCTGCTATACTTCATTTCAGGTGTGTTCATCCCTGACATTGTAACAATCTTCAATTCATCTGATGTGATGTTCAATACAACATTTACCAATGATGTGATTGCTGAAGATGTGACCATTGACTCCTTGACTCTCTCTGGATTACTGAATGGTGATGATGTTGAAGCCATCAATGCAAATACACTCAAGATAAATACAGACGGTAAGGCATATAGATCATTTCAAACAGAAATAGATGATTCTAAATCTAACTGTTTCTTTGAATCGATAAGTAGTCAAAATAATCCTGAGGAATAAATCTATGAAGGTTACTCATCCTTAAGAAGGAATCTGATCTTAATTCTCTTTATATGAGAATTAAGAAAAAAAATGTAGAAGTTTTTCAAACAATTTCACAGGATTTAAGATAGTTGAATTAAAATGTACTTTTTAAGAAATGATAAACATTTAGAATTTTATCAGATAAAAATTCTAAATAATTTGTTCTTATATAAGTTGAAGAGCTAGTTTTGAGACAATTCTATTGTTGTTGACATTGTCTCTATTCTTGTTGCAGGGATCCAGCATGTGACAGGCACAAAGACGTTTTTAAATGGATTGACAGTGATTGGGAAAATAGTTGTTGTGAATTATACCAATGGTTTTGACTTGTCAGTCATTGCTGAAGACGCTGTTTACACCAATGTGAATGAGACACACATTACTGGAGGGAAAGTCTTTGGTGGGATAGTGAAGATACCAAATCTGGATGCCTTTGGTAAGTGTAGATGCCCAGCATGCTGAATATGAAAGAGCTAAAAGCACATCAAGCACATGTCTGATTATTGCTCAAGATTTCCTCCAATCACAAACGGCCAGAGCGGCAGAGACATGGGGGTAGGCCAGGCAGGGATTGTCATCAAGATTCTCCTTATACATGTACCCTGCCAAAGATGTTGTTGTCCAACCTAATAAATATCCAGAGAAAACAGTGGTTCTTATCTACATGTATGTCTTACCATCATAGTACAGGTCTGTAGCTACAACTTCCAAATTAAATCTCCATCAAACAAAGCCAGGAATGATATTGTTTTTCTATTGATTTTTATCTCGATATTTCAGGTCATGTGGACGGGGTTTATTTACCATCATTTAACAAACAGGTTGTTAAACAGTTTTTCACTCAGACAATTGAGGACAGCGTTCATTTCACTCAGAGTCTTCACTTTGATGATGACCTCACAGTTGTCATGACAATCAATGACCACATTGTTGACAAGGAGCTGAATGGTGTATTGCTAACAACAAATAGTACTTATAATGGTAGGTGACAAAGACATTACTGCATAGAGGACACTTACACTTTTTGACAATTAGTAAATGCTATTAGGATTTCTTCTAAACGAGTAGATCATTTAGGCTTACCTATCTGTGTGATATACCAAATTGTTATTGCAAAAAATTATGTCTTTATTTTTGCTGATTGATTCAACAGGCAATCTGCAGTTTTCTGACATTTTTTCCGGACCTAATATAACTATTGATGGATTGATAGATGGTTTCAAGATGGAGGACTTTGTGCTGCGAGTTTCAGATGTGAGTTTCCTGTTAAGATAACTCAGTGTGGTTGTTGTTATTAAGATTTATTCGGAATCAATATTGAATAATTGGCAGATGTTGTTTATTTTAGATTATCATCAAATCATATCTTGTCTAACTGAGTACATTTATATTGGTCTCATCTCCTTCAATTATGATCTCCACACTCCAGTCATTCTTCCTTTTCACTTATATTTAGGTTTTACCCCGGAGTGATTAATGCTTAACCTCATTGTGTCCTATTTTCATGTTTGTATTATTCAGATCCAAACCATAACTGGTGAGAAACAGTTTATTGGTACATTGGCAGGTCAGCAGAAAATGATCACCCTCTTATTAAATGGAGTCTCCCTTGATGATCTGAATGCAGTAGCTGTAAGACACAATGAAACCACCCATTTGTTTGGCTACAAAACATTTGCAAGTTAGTAAAGGCATTTGACTTCACAATATAAACAATAATGTTTTTTTTTTATAAAGCTCTTTTACTTTGACATCTGTTCAATAACATCTATTCACTTTTACTTTCACACCCGACTGATGTATCAAAGTGCTCATTATTTTTATGACAAATATGCAAAGCTATGTTTGAATTATGAGATCCATTTAGGACTTTGTATACTGTGTTTGCCAAAGACACTTGGGTCCACCTATATACTGGGTTCTAGAAGTGCATGACACACCATGCAGGACCTATAGCTTTATGTCCCATCCAAAGGGAGACTCAAGCTTCAAACCCTACTATGACAACACCAGTAGCTTTATGTCCCATCCAAAGGGAGACTCAAGCATCAAACCCTACTATGACAACACCAGTAGCTTTATGTCCCATCCAAAGGGAGACTCAAGCTTCAAACCCTACTATGACAACACCAGTAGCTTTATGTCCCATCCAAAGGGAGACTCAAGCTTCAAACCCTACTATGACAACACCAGTAGCTTTATGTCCCATCCAAAGGGAGACTCAAGCTTCAAACCCTACTATGACAACACCAGTAGCTTTATGTCCCCTCCAAAGGGAGACTCAAGCTTCAAACCCTACTATGACAACACCAGTAGCTTTATGTCCCCTCCAAAGGGAGACTCAAGCTTCAAACCCTACTATGACAACACCAGTAGCTTTATGTCCCATCCAAAGGGAGACTCAAGCTTCAAACCCTACTATGACAACACCAGTAGCTTTATGTCCCATCCAAAGGGAGACTCAAGCTTCAAACCCTACTATGACAACACCAGTAGCTTTATGTCCCATCCAAAGGGAGACTCAAGCTTCAAACCCTACTATGACAACACCAGTAGCTTTATGTCCCATCCAAAGGGAGACTCAAGCTTCAAACCCTACTATGACAACACCAGTAGCTTTATGTCCCATCCAAAGGGAGACTCAAGCTTCAAACCCTACTATGACAACACCAGCTACAGCTTGAGTCTGGTTCAACCCACAGCCACTTCAACTTAGTCATGTATTCATGTTGGCTCGACTGTTCTTTCATAATACACAATTATCTATAATATAAACTTGGCCTCCAACCAACAGTATGGGAAAGTAATACTCAAGACCATAACATCATTAAGCTGCTACAGTACTGTATGGACTGTATGTTTTGGAATACAAATGTTTGTGTTTGTGTTGTAGGTGGGATCACCTTGGAGCAGAATCTAACAGCTGATGTGTTAGTGGATACAGTTGATGTTCGATACCTTGAAGCTAATTCACTTCTTACTAAGAAAGATGGAGTTTCTGAACAGACTCTGTATGGAAATGGAACATTAGATGATATATACGTCCTTGGTGTGAGTTATCTTTGCAATAATATAAACTATAAAGATCTGAAGAAAACAAAATGCTTAGTTTTTAGTGTTCAACTTTAACTTCAATCTCCACAAAGTTTCAGAGGTCCTATCGAATACTTTTATCTACAAAAAATACTTAAATCCTAGCTGGTCAATATTTGTAAAGAAAATAATGGTGGACTTCATCATCGTCCCTGACCTCCCAGCAATGTAATCTTTCCAATACCTTCTTATATGATGATGGCAAATGACTTTCTAGATCTAAGAATGCAGTGATATTTTTTTACTGAGTTGTCTGAATGACTGCACTATTGAGTAGAGTGAGATCAATATAAATCTTCACCCGATAAGAGCTAAATTAAACTAAATAATTCACTTTTTCCCCTTTATTTTGGTCTCTAGAATGTGACATACAATGGTACTTTGGATGGCATTAATCTTAGAGAGTTGGAGCAAACCTACATGAGCTTATCCCTTCCACAAACAGTAACAGGAAATAAAACCTTTGTAGATACTCTGAGGATAGCATGCCAATCCTCATTAACAACACAGACTATTGTACTGGATGGAGATTTAAATGATGTAGATTTAGAGAATTTTGCTGAATCAGTTTGGATTGATGGAAGAGTGAATCAAGTCTCAGGAGTTAAGACCTTTGCAGCTAATACTACTCTTGGTAAGTTTTAAAATGGTGCAACTCAGTTGTACATTCAATTCTGTTGACAACTCTTTAGAAATATTATAACTATGGTGTGACCACAAACCATAAACTTCTTGATTAATTTTGTATGTGTTTTAAGGATAAAAAATTCAAAACAAATGTTGAAAAGAAACAACAAAATAATGTCAGTGTCGGTTTAACATTCAAATTGGGTAAAGGCTGTAACTGCAAATCAAGTTCTGTAACTGTTGTAAAGTGTTTACCAAAAGGAGGCAAAATAACATGCCTCAGAAGTCCCTGATAACGCGGTATGTTTTCCCTGGTTCCCTCATCAGGTAATCTAGTGATTGATGATGTCATCAATGGATTAGATCTCTCAGATAATGCAGTGTTAACCGACCAAGTAAACATAATCACAGGCATTAAGAATTTCACTGGTAGTCCGGTGACCTTTGGCTCCAGTATCACCATGAAGAATCTGATGAAAGTTGATGGAGTGGACTTATCTGTATTTAAACAAAATGCTGTCACATTAACAGGGAACTATAATATCATGTCTCCTGTTGCAATATCCGGTATTATTCTGCAGAATAACCTCATGTAAGTAGTTTGTTCGAGATTTAGTTTCTGTCCTCTATAAAAAAGAAATTATGCGATTTCTTTTTTTTCCGAAAGCCTAATGGTAGGAAGCATTTTGCAAAATGACTTCGTCTGAAATGCCCCAATAATTACAAATCAATAACAGTATATTAAAAAACTGCTTTGTACCAGTTAAACTTTCAGATAAAATTGACTGTTGCCTCTTACCCAAACTGTTTTCCTAACTGGCAAAATGTTATTATTCCATGGTCAAGCTATTTGTAGGGCTGGCAAGTCAGAACTTGAGATCCAATATAATGTAGTATGATGACAATTATTCTATAACGAGAGGATTCTTATGTTTCAGTGCTGGAGGTAAAGTTGATGGAATAGTTGTCTCTGGAGACAATTTGTTACTTGAGACAGGAACTCAAGAAGTTACTGGAGTGAAACGGTTTAGCTTAGATGTAAGTGCTGCTCCAACTATCCTAATCAATGGTCTTGTTAATGGCGTGGATCTGGTGGAGTTATTTAATAATACAGTAAGTTTTTAACTCGTTGACAGTAATCTTAGACTAGAACTATTATATTCGTTCTTTTAAAACCTGCCATTAATTGTTGTTAGTTTGTAGATTAAAGCTACTTTACCCTGTCAGGACACTAGTCATCTAACTTGAGGTGTTTATATTATTAAGCAATTAATCTTGAAGTATCTGTGACTAATTATAATAAATTACTAACTTTCCGTCCAAGAAAACAGACTTCAAAGTGTGATAGATTGTGGGTTTGTTTTTTAAGTAGACTTTTGCTGATTGATAATCTATTAAAATGTTATTATTTACTTTTCAATTAAACCATTAAAATAAAATTTATGATTTGACAGCTACTGAAAAGCAGAGCTCGGACTATCCAAGGAGACTACACATTTCATGGTACACCTACCATGGGTAATGTAACAACACTAAGTTATGTAGATAATCTACGTATTCCTGAGTTGTATCGCTTTGTCTACACTTATCCTTCATTTGGAGCTCTTAATGCAAGCCTACTAGGAAGATGTCAACTGTTAGATCAGATGCATTATGCACAAGAAAGTAAGTCAACATATTCCATGAATACTGCCCTCAATCAAATTGAAACAAATGGACTAATATTGGTTACTCAGTAAAACACAAATTTCATATTCAGCTTTAAAAAATGTAACTGAAAGATTTTGTTTTAACAATCCTTCTAAGAATATGATGTGAAGGAGCTCATAATGGAAGGTAAAGAAGTTTAATCCACTCCAATGTCTAAATTACAGTTGTTGGTCATTATAAATAACTCATCAGAATAAACTAACTCTTATGAAAAGAGTATTAGGAATATTGTAGCAATGAATAGTGTCTATTATTTGTAGATGCTGCTGTCCTACTCTCTCATCTGGATATCTTACAAGCGATTGATACAGTTGGTTATGGATCCTGGCATTCCTTCTATTATAACAAGACACAATGGCTGATATTTGGACGGAGAACCACCTTCCCCCCTGTTCAATGTATTCAATCACACATCTACCAGTGGGATCAAGTCACCAAACAATACTTATATTATATGGTATGACTTCACATTATTTTACAGACCATCCTCACCAAATATTTACTATAAGCTTTGTGATGTCTAGTGTCAAATCATCCCAAGTTTAAGATTATAAACAAGTTTAAACCTTGTGGCAAAACAAAGGGCTCGGAAGCCCTCTCTATTGGGGTGTGGTGGAGATAAACTACTGCCAGAACTAGTCCTCATGAAAAATTGGTTCTGTAAATTCACACAAACAAAATGTTTACACCTTTATAATTATTGTAAACTGTTAAAGAGGAATATATCAAATAAGATTCAATTGTTAAATTACTTTGTACCTTGAACAGTTTATCTTAAGACTCATTTATACCAAATTACTTTGACTGTTTTATTTGACTACACATTGTAACATCTTGAGTTTGGACTTTTTGTCGTATCTTCTGTAGGCGCTTTGAAACCTTAGGAAAAAGGCGCCTGATATAAATGCTGATATGTAAGACAGAGATATATTTGAATTGTTTTTCTTGTTAATTCTCCAGTCCATACGTCCCAAATCGGCGAAGGATGTAGATTCCTTTGTGATAAATGATCGACTTTTCTTAGTCATTGCCGCAAAGAATATTGATGCTGGAGATTGTAACAACTTACCCTCTCTTCAAGAAGGAGATGATGTCGATGGTATAGTCACACAAAATCGATGTACGTATCAAATAAAAATAATGTCCCACCATAAGCCAGAGTCCCACCATCCGCCATAAAAAGCCAGAGTCCCGCCATAAAAAGCCAGAGTCCCGCCATAAAAAGCCAGAGTCCCGCCATAAAAAGCCAGAGTCCCGCCATAAAAAGCCAGAGTCCCGCCATAAAAAGCCAGAGTCCCGCCATAAAAAGCCAGAGTCCCGCCATAAAAAGCCAGAGTCCCGCCATAAAAAGCCAGAGTCCCGCCATAAAAAGCCAGAGTCCCGCCATAAAAAGCCAGAGTCCCGCCATAAAAAGCCAGAGTCCCGCCATAAAAAGCCAGAGTCCCGCCATAAAAAGCCAGAGTCCCGCCATAAAAAGCCAGAGTCCCGCCATAAAAAGCCAGAGTCCCGCCATAAAAAGCCAGAGTCCCGCCATAAAAAGCCAGAGTCCCGCCATAAAAAGCCAGAGTCCCGCCATAAAAAGCCAGAGTCCCGCCATAAAAAGCCAGAGTCCCGCCATAAAAAGCCAGAGTCCCGCCATAAAAAGCCAGAGTCCCGCCATAAAAAGCCAGAGTCCCGCCATAAAAAGCCAGAGTCCCGCCATAAAAAGCCAGAGTCCCGCCATAAAAAGCCAGAGTCCCGCCATAAGCCAAGGAATATTCTCAGAAATAGTAACATTTATTCTGCCCTTCCTCAGAACATTAAGAAATAAAGCTTCATTTAAAACAATTATTTAACTAAATCTGTCGTTGGTATGTTTCATATTTTCTATGAAAATGGAATTTGACCGCCCTACACAAACAATGTATTAAATGATTTCATTTATTTCTTGTGTTTTTTGTACACTACAGCTTCAATACCCAGTGATTTCCTTGGTTACAGTACCACCAGCGTCTTGATTTGGCTACCAGAGAATCAAACATTCTACCTGTATCAAACTCTACCTTGTATATCACCAATGGATGTAGAGGTCTTTGTAGATCCTCTATCGAATCAAACCTGCATAGCTATATCCAATGAGTTACATATTGATGAGAATTATGATTTCCATACAATCTTACCATCTTACATCTTTTGTCTGGAGAGTTTAGAAACTGGCTTTTATTTGAAGGACTACATTATAACTGTTGGAGCAAACAAGGTAAGAATTATATTCATCCTACCATGCCGATCAGCAGCGTAGCCACAAGGGGTAGGGGCAATCAATGTCACCCGCCCCCCCCCCCCACCGAGCCCACCCCCACCCCCCCCCCCCCCCCACGCCCACCCCCACCCCCATCCACCGCGCTGTACTACATGTGCCAAGGATACACTCTCTGTAGCTTTAAATACTTCATTACCTAAATAGATCCCAAGTGGCTTATACTGGAACAACTTCTCTTTTCTCAAAATCTGAAAGTATCTTACCATAAGATCCAAATAGTAGTAGTTTGTGGTATAAATGATGTCATGATGCAGCTTCCTTCAAGGGTTGTCTCATTAGAGTTAAACTTCTCATGGATTGTCTTTTTCCTTTGTAGATAAAGCATTTCTTTGTAGATGGTGTTCTGCATTTGGGTGTTGCTAATTACTTGGATGACTTTAGGCAATCCTTCAGCGCGTCGTCTTCCATATTCCAACAAACCAGTAACGGTTCCTTCTCTGAAGTAGCCACAATGGAATCGTCAGCTGCTTGTGATATTCTGGCTGTTTCAATAGAAGATAATTACTACATCATTATTGCCAACTCATTCACAGGAACACTGAACAAAGAAAAGTTTGATGTACCGGTCACAGTTTTCAAGTAAGAAAAGGTTACAGACCTGAAAAAGCAGTAGATGTTACTATAGTCACGTCCAAAGTCTAGTCTCATAGAAAGAGTCCCTAAAACCAAGTCATTATAAAACATGTTTTAATATTTAGACAAGTTTAGCATTCCAAATACGCCTCTCTTTGTTAAAGGTTCAGTGTTTTGGATTCTCGTCCATCAGATGCAATTGGACGTTATCATTGGGTAGTGTAACCATCACAAAGGCTGGAGGGAACAAATGTCCGTCGTTTGTGATAACTGACAGTGTGTCTGTAGGTAATAAAGGCAGTGTGTTATTTCTCTTGACAGATACTCTGATACTAACACCATTGAACATCAACAAGATATTGACGTATATGGAGCTATTGCTCTGGAATCCTTCAGCACAGAAGATCAACTGTTTATCATCATTGTAGACCTTGAATCAATGTCAGTGTACCAGTATAAGGGAATTGAGCTCTTTGTTAAGATACACACATTAGAAATTTATGGTAAGTTGTAGGGTTTGTGGGAACAATGGGGTGTTTAACAAGTTAAATTAAACCATCACTTTGACCGAGGCATCCAGCTTGGACTCCTTCTGGTCTGGGGCTTGAAGCAGGCGGAGCAGGAGGGTGCCAAAGCCTAAACTGTGGTTTCAATTGGAGATTGGTCTTTGATTTTTCCCATTACAGATGTAACTAGTGTGACTGTGTTTCCATTTGCTGATACTAGAGACATACAGGTTGCTGTTGCAGCTTATGTTGAGGAAGATTTATTCCTTGTGGAGCAGATAATCCATGCTATCCCAGCTCCATCAATGATTCTTAGTTTGGCAATTCAAGGTAAGTCAGTCAGACATAGTTCACATATCAAAGACATGTCAAACCTATTTACACAGAACTTCAATAATACAGAAAGATGTAAAGATCTCCTAATAACAAGTTTTCAACTGAAACTATTGGACTGCAAAGGATTATAAGCAATCAATCAATATATGACGATGTAATTTTGTCACAGTTGCATAAGAATGGGTCACATATAATAAGGATTGCTTGTCTGCAAAGCTAAATAATCACCTGATAATCCAATCAATTCAATTCGTCATCTGTCTGTTAGTTGTACACAAGTACATCTATGATATAAAATTGATTCTCACATTGATAATGACATTGTATTTGCTGTATCTAGGTGAGAAGGTAGATTCCCTTAGCTGTAGTGGTTATACACCAAGTGACTATGATGTGATTGGAAGAACAAACCAAGGACCTCCTGGTATGTAGCAGCATCTTGTATGCTTTCAATTATGCACTTTTTGTGATTACTTTCTTTTAAAGGCACTGAACACGTTTGGTAATTACTCAAAATATATATTAGCATAAAAACTTACTTGGTAACCAGCAACGGAGAGCTGTTGATAGTATAAAACATTGTGAGAAACCACTCCCTCTGAAGTAACGTAGTTTTTGAGAAAGAGGTAACTTCTCACTAAAATAATAAAAGACTTCATGCATGAAGCCTTTTATTAGCATCTGAAAGCACATAAAATTGTGCAACAAGGGTGTTTTTTCTTTCTTTATTTTCTTGCAACTTCGATGACCGATTCAGCCCAAATTTTCACAGGTTTGTTATTTTATGCATATGTTGGGATACACCGAGTGACAATACTGGTCTTTGATAATTACCAAACATGTTCAGTGCCTTTAAGCTTTTCTTTGCCGATAATATGAATTTTTTTTATATAATGTGGATGAACAAATTGTAATGACAAATTCTAAGGTCAATAAATGTTCATATTATTTCCTAAAGTTGTGGACTCCTACATGAGAAAGACTCACTCAGTGGATGGTTGAGCCATTTGCAAAGTGTCTGTACATGTTCTACTCTGCCAAAACAAATTTCTTGTTGGTATTATTTTCTGATAAAAGCCATTTTCTCATTCAATCTACAGATGCAAGTCTTCGCTGTGCTGGATTTACATCGAACAACACCATACCAGTTTATAATGAGGATTGACGATAGTGAGATTTGTTATTATGAATGGTTTTATACTGTCGTGTAAAATCTCTGAGTGCAATAACATTCAAGCCTATTGTAAAACTTGGCTTTCAATAAATTGATACTTTAAAATGTTACTGTATTTTTGTTCACCATAGACTGAAAGTCTATTTAGTCTGTTTTGTGCTGTTACATGTATGTCCTCTCAACTCAGTGATATGGGCACAGAAAATAATTCTTTTTGTTAAAATTATAATTTATGACATTGCCTTTAAAATGCATAATGTCAGAGAATTGTTTATTTTGTGTAATTTTCCACATAATGTAAATTTTTCATTTAATGGATGCTGTATTTAAAACTGTACGCTTGTATTGATTGAATAAACTCATTTACAAGGACATACCGGATCTAATGTTGATATTTAATTCTTGGCTGTTGTCTTTTCATTTGACTAGAATTTGATTTTCACTTTTGGTGGCCAATTATGTTTAGGGTAATGTTCACCTAGCCTGGTAGGAAGTCGGGGACCATCACTGACATCCCACTAGGGCTGGGTACCTACCTATGGGTGTGGGAGGTTCCTGTTGAAATTCATTTCTAGTTTGAATTAAGTTTTTGTAAGGTATAATATACAGGATTGGTAGAGCTGACGAAATAGTCGCAGGCAGTGTTAATGTTTTGTGTAATCGACCACAAACATTTGGGCTTAATCCAATGTGAGTCGGGGGAAAATAGTGGAAAAGCAAACCAAATTTTGCAGCATACGTTGTCCTTAAGTTTGGTTGTAACAAACTAAAACAGCTGTTGCATAATTTTTTAAAGGTTTTTGGATACAGTTTTTTCGAATAATTTCCAGAGGGAAATATTCACAGACAAAAATGGTTCTAGTGTGAACTTCATAACATTTAGACTAACATTAAACAATGTTTTATACTTACCAATCCTGTGAATACTACCAAAAACAGGTGTAGCATGTGACATGTGACATGTAGCATGTCTGTCTGAATTAAGCATTACTTTTTTTTTAACTCACAAAATACTTCAAAAATAATATCATGTCACAATACTTATCATACCTTGAAATGAATGTTTAACTATCATCATACTGAGCGAGCGAGCTAGAGGTAGTGTAGAAAGAGCTTGTATGCAAATTATACGGTCACTGTCCTCTGACTTCCGACCAATTACGTCGTTGTTAAAATGCGCATGCGGCGTTGGGCCAAGTCACTGCATGCCTAGCCTCAAAATAATGTCCGAGAGTTAATATATGTTTTTGATTTAAAATGTAGAACGTTTTATAAGTATCCAATAACTGTTTTATAAAACTTTGGAAGAATAGATTGTTGTGAAGTTTGAACAAAACATGACTTTCAAGGCGCAGAGTGGTTCTTAATAGTGATCCGGTTTTCTTCCCTCCATCAAATAAATTGTTATCAGCTTACGACGTCCCCCTCATCATCATCACACACTGGCTGTAGTGTAAGCAAAGTGCATGTGTGACCTTAGATGTGACGATCATACGATGGGCGCGTCATATTTTTCGTGGATTGATGATACTATAGTTAAAAACATAGCCCGATTTTATCCGACTTTATATCATAATAGTTGTTTTTCTCTGGACGAGTTTTGACAGACGATGTCTCAAAAAGAAAAAACTACCGCATATGCCACGGCGAGCAATGCACAAAATACATGCAACATACATGCATATTTGTTTGTATACATGGCTGATGGTGTAACTAAGATAATGTCGGGATCCCAACAATTGTTTATTTATTTTTTTATTTTCGTGTAGAAGTTTAAAACAATAATCTTACTTGTGAATAATAGGCCTATGGGCAATTTTGCTAAACGATGTGCATCATTGTCACACATTAGCCGGCCGTGGGCGCTCATAACCAAGTGTGTGAGATGTCTGTGGTATAATACGGTGTGATGTGATGACTACCAACGTTTCAAATAGCGCCCTCTTTTGATTGTCATTTACATATTCGGCAAATCAAAAGGTATGCAAATTGGTCATAAGAACTTATGAGGACGGACTGTGCACAGCTGATCAAATAACGATCTTTGGGACTGATCACCCGACACTGCTCAGTGTGGTCAATCCATGCTTCCTCCATGATCCATAGCAGAGGCAAATTCCAGCCAATTTACTGTTATATTCATAGTCCAATGATGTAATCTTCGATCTTAATAAGAATCGAAGCCGAACTAAAATAGATTCTCCCGTGACCATCATTTCAAAGTTTTCATCATTGAGAATTACTGACGTAAAGTAAAAGATAAGGATGTTAGCTGCTGCATGCAGCATCGGTGTCTTCGTTTTTCGGTTGACTGCAGTTAAAGTTGCACAGACCGTTTTTATGTTTTATTTTTTCTCTGACAGATATCGCTGTTTCGGAAATAGGGGGGCAGTCGACAATACCCACGGGCTCAGTTTTTAACTTCTCATAGGCCTAGTGTCATTGTTCACAAAAATTTCATATTTTTATTTATAAAAAAAAAGGGGAAAATCCCACCATCCAAATAAATGTTGCATAATTAAGAAGTTAAACTTCAACCTGAAATGAACATAATGTCATTCAGGAAAAAACACATCCGGAAGTAGAACTTTTTGATGAGGTAAAAAACATCAGAATGCGGTTTGTGATGTGCAACTTTTTATGTTGTTGATCATATTATAGAACAAGGAGGAACAGAACGCAACCCGGAAAACGAGTCATAATAATACACTATAAATGTGAATATTCATTTTTATGCTAAAGAGACTACTTGGCTGGTCGTGCATGCAGCGTACGCGTACGTACGTGTTTGGGTTCAATTTGGATCAACACAGTACACCTATAACGTCATTACTGTACTGTGTGTGCAATAACTGTATACGTAATGTACAATGTGACACAGCAAAGCAGGTCGAGTCAGTCATTTCACCTATCAGCTGCTTATACAGCAGAGAGAGCCTAGCCGACCGGAAGACCATTAACTACTGGAGCCAGCCAGCCACACGGCGCACTAGCTAAGCACCGCTGCTGCGCTACCTACTGACTAGCATTGCACTGTGTACTGATCTACTGCTGCACTTCTTAGGGACACTCAGTGAACTCCACAAATCAAATTCTCTGTGATAATTAACCCTCCTATTTCGGGGGGTAATTAAAAGTATCACAAACCGCCACCATTGTGGTTGTATTAGACACCATGGGGGATTTCCGATCCCCCAAGAAACAAGTTATGGATCGACTTCGCGAGCGACTGGAACGGTGCAGGAAACAACAAGAGTTGTCTCTCTACCGGTTTGACTCCAACAGGGACGAACGATGGTCGCATGAACGACAAGGTACCGACGCCCTGTACCAACGCTACCAGGACAACCGAAGCAAACGACAACCTAAAGGCCCTAAACAGGACAGTGGACAGAATAAGACGAAGAATGAAGGAAATGTCACGGGGTCAGGAGGTGGAGATGGCCAAGGAGTAGGGAGGCAACAATCTATGGTAAGACCGAGTCTTGTTTGTTACTTGTTTACATGGATGGGGTTGAATGAATGGCGTCTGGTTGCCGGTTCACTGCTGTAGAGTGTAGTGTATACACCCATTTATTGAGCTACATTGCATAGCTGTGTCTCTCTCTATGGCTGATCATGCACAGATTAGAGAAACAGGTGGGATACACAACAAGTAAAGAAAATTCATACAATTAGTATTACCATAGAGCAAGGTCCTTGCTCTATGGTATTACTTATAATAATAATAATAGTGATTGTACAAGTTAAGGGAGAAAACCCCTGGCATTACTAAGAAAAATCATAAATGAGCTGGTCTTGGATGGACTGAAATCAGGACTAAAATTGTTGTTTGCCGACTAATATAGCTGAATAATAACTGGCTATTGTAAGGTAGTTTTATGAAGGTCAAAGGTAAAGACCAATATTATTTTAACAAATTAAGGAAGTACAAACTACGAGGTCAATAAATAACATTATCAACCAGGAAGATAAAAACAACATATGAAATAATTACATTTTAAACAATGTTATCAGGTTTTTGTAACTTTCAAACTTTCCCCTCAGTTTGGGTCAATTTGCCAATTTTCAGTGGCCCCCATCAGTGATTGACTGAAAATAGGAAAAAGTAGTTTTATTAATACAAGTTTTATTATTGATTTTGTTTGAAAGATGCCAAATTTGACTACCGCATACAAATCATTATGACCATAAAACATTATTTGAGTAAACCAGATACTATTTTCGCTATCAATAAGTGTAAAAGTGGCTGTCATGTTCCAATTTGTTTGACAACACAACACAAGTTGTAACTTTTAAACCATTGATGAAGAGAAATTAATTTGGTTATAAATCACTCTGAGGGGAAAGTTTGAAAATAAAAAAACCTGATAACATTATTTAAAATTTAATTACTATTAATGTTTTTATTTTATTTTTCCTGTTTGATGATGTTATTGATTGACCTTTTGAATCACATACAAACAGCAATTCCAACCATACATGTTTATTAGTTGACAACTCTCATTGTCGGTTGAATGAGTCTCCAGACATTAAATAAAGTAAATTCCATTTCACAACACAGTCCCAACATCCCGATGAGACCCTTAGCAACACCATAGTATAGTACTACAAAGTAGATGTACATGTACAACAAATTCACTGATGTACATGTGTATCTGAAGGTATCTTAATGGCCAACAGTGGATACTGAGCCAGTACTTGCAAATCCCTAAGCATGCATTGCATCTCCCTAACCATGCATTGCATCTCCCTAACCATGCATTGCATCTCCCTAACCATGCATTGCATCTTGGGTCATTAGCAATAAGGCTGTGAAATGGCAGATGACAGTGATGGAAGAGTCTGTACACTCATAATTGATTTGCAGACATTAAAATACTTCCAGTCTTTTGAATCATTTAAAGTTGTCTTAATTATTTTACACGTATTGTTTACTGTGCATTCTACTTGAAAAAAGCCTTATTTTGTCAATCTTTAAAAAAATCATGGTTGTGCCTGCTATGTAGTCTCATTCTTCTACAAATCACGGCAGTGCATGTAAACATACTCTGCTCGAGTCCAGGGGCCCGCAATGAACACAAATTTGCTTTGCACAGAAGAGTTTTGCTTCTGACAATGAACCTCAGTACAGTAATTAATTACTATTCCTAAATACCTGGGGCAGTTTATCCATTCTGATTGGCCAAGAGGTGATCACCTGGTAATGTTTAAACATGCAATATAAACACAGTAAGAAGTTTTTTAACATGACCTACATGTAAGCTTAATAAGCAAATTTCACAGCCCTACTAAACTTTGGAGGTTGCATTTTCATCTTGGTAACAATTATCAAGAACCAGGCCTCGGCGTGTTCAAACCACTGGTTTAAAGCCTCTTCATGCACTTTGATTCCTTTACTATTAAACCCAACACTACATCAAAGTTATAGCCTACAACTTGTAAGATTGTACATATAAGGACAGAGATGAAAGTACATCATCTCAGGATACAGACTCCTTTGAATGTTCAGATCTACATGTAGTTAAAGCCATGTCCATGTGAAGGAGAAGGTTTTGTAATACATATTCCACTGAATTGTAATAAATGTGCAGGAGTGTTGATATTTTATGAATAAAGCATAGATGTTACCAAGAAAACAATGTTTGTTTCTTTGATATAATCATGATTGTTGTTTATCTTTCTGTTATTAGGCCAAGTAAAAAAAAATACCAGTTGATCGTCCCCGCCCGCATCCTTTTTTTTATTTTTTTTTATTTTCGATTTTTCCTTTAAAAAAATAAAAAATAAATTGTTGTATTTTTAATCCACCCTTGACATATATATTTTAATTTTTTATGTAAACTTACCTCATGCAACAAATAGATATAAAGAAAGTTAGCGGTGATTTCAAACTGAAGAATTGGTGGCCTGTTTGAATTGAAATACTTGGCGGACATCTTGGAAAAAAAAATAATAATAAAAAATAAAAAGGCCCTCATCCTCCTTTTTGGAAAAATCAGGACGATCAACTGGTATTTTTTTTAATTTGGCCTTAACATTTACATGATGAAGAATAAGAGTCGAAAACTAGTTACGTGTAAATGTAACCTATGGATGTACTTAATTAAGTTGAGCTTCTACATGTATGGTCAACAGTTGTTAGACACTTCCATTTAAAACTATTAAGTAATCAGAACAATGGAGGACACCCCAATTTTCTAAATGACAGTCAAGTTGGACACCAAGTTCTGGCTACACACAACACAACAACACATCACTAAGACCATGTTGCCGACAGAATTGAAAAGTATTTCATAAGAACCATGTACACAGACTAGCTGCAGGCAGGTTGACATTATCACAGTAGTCATGCAGTCAGTCCAAGCCCAAAGACAATTCCCACATAAGCATGGCTGCAGAGCTCTCTGTATTTCCCTAGTTACCAAATGCCTGATTTTAACAGGCAAAGAGCAGATTATGCGCATATTTGTTCCATTTGAGAACTGTCCCGCACTGTGAAAATGCCTTGGAATGTTTGCAGGCAGATACATGTACAGATAATCCAAAAGTCTTCTCTGCATAATTTTTCTCTTCACTTTTCTTTTAATGACGGCATGAAATATTGAGTTAATAAATGAGCTGAAACACCCACAGCAAGTTGCTTTTCAATAAACTCAGTGATAGTCAGACAGTTGGCTTAAAATCATTTACCTTTGCATGACAGAGTAGTCATTTAATAACTACTTATTATAATAGTACAGAAAGAGTACACTAGATCCCTCAAGCAATGAGCACTGTTCTTGGCATGTTTCTATTGATTTGTGTGCACAAATTGCATTTTAGAATATAAAAAGTCATCTCCAGTCAGCAAAATGATTTAACTGTCTGTAACACATGCACACATTTAATTGGTATCACTAATATAATATCTTCAATGGGCCATTTTGTTTGTAAACACAAACTTTGAGAACATACAAAATATTTATGATTACTGTTCTAAAGGTACAATTGTTCTTGTCAAAAACAAAGTATACAATATTTGTCAAGTTCTTTCTAATCCATTGGAATTGGATGAATTGTATCAAATCAAAATGCACCAGACACTGAAACGGTGTTACAGTAACACCCAAACATTGTGCAGTGTTAAAGGTCACAGTGCTTGGTGTAGTGACTAAGCCTGGGTATACCCTACTCTGGTTAACAATTGACAAACATGCCTTAATCCTAAGGAAGTAGAAGTTTGGTAGTTTCCATATTATTGGTGAACAAGAAAACTGCACTGAATGGACAAACTTCAAAACAGGAAGTTGTGAAAATGAGTGGGAGTTGTTCTTGAGTGTCTGCACATTGATATGATGGACTTATATTCAAGGCTGTGTGTACATGTCTTCTTAGTCAATTTGAAAGACATGCGGTGAAAGAACCCAACAATAAAGGGACTTTCACTTGTTATTTCCTAGAGATTTTACATATCATGACTAGTGTTCATTGAAGGGTAGGATCAGTCCATCTTGGACCTTGGTAGTGGGTTATAACTGAGTTAGTAATAGACTCATACACGAGTACATGTACATGTAGGCAGTCTTTGTATTCAGCATGTTCTGGTTTGTCTGACAGGGCACACACAGTACACCTCTATACAACCCTATGTAACTTGGTTGTATTTCCATTTCCTTAAAAAATTAGCTCGTATGAAACCATTTTCATTTGGTTTAAATAATTTGCAAAGCAAAAAAACACACCAAAAACCAGCTAGAAACAGTGTTCGTTGTTTTCATTTTAGTCATCTGTTCATAATGTTGTATACTATGGTCTTTGTTAGTTAATAATTGATGCAATTAACAACATTGAGATGGTTTAAGGAATGAAATAATTGGCCCAGTGACCAGGGGTAATAATGTTAAGAAGCGCTTTGAGACGCCCTTGGGTGTGATAAAGCGCGATATAAATCCATATTATTATCATGACATGTTTCATCATTAGGTCATCATGTACTATGTATGTGTTCACTTTATACCAAGAAGAAGCAAAACTATTATAACTAGAGATTTAGAGTTTGTAAAACAAACTCTAGGTGTTCGGGTATCCTTGGGGTCAGTCATGTGTTTATTGCGTGGGCTATTCCTTTGAATCGATGACAAGATTGTTGATAGCTTTTGAATTGTCAAAGAAAGTAAAATGTAAGTCTCTTGCGTTTGTACCATAGTTCACACGGGAAACAAGTGCTAACATTACTACTTAAGACTGCATAGAGCTCTAGATAGAACGTGTATTAATTAAACGTCTGTCAAGTTTTTCAAGGCATAGGAACCCATTGTTTAAGTTTATTTTGTTGTTCACACAGTACTTTATTGAAGTATTCATAAAGATCTAAAAGTTGGATTCTGGTAAATACCGCTGTTGATCAGAGTCAAACTAATGTCGATCTCTCGCTGATTGCATTTTGTCATTTATCAAAAGTCATACAATCAGCCAAAACAGGCCAGTTACCGCCAAGCCAACAAAAGACTATTACACGAAGGTTATGCACTGAGCTATCAATGGACTAACATCAAACGAAATAGACTTCAGAGTCGGCATTAAATATCGTGGAGCCAATCATTCATTGAATTGACCACTAATTTGATATAGCGCCACCATGGATGTGTTATGCAGGCCTAAACACAGTCTTCGTGGACTTTGAACCTTATGAACAATGGAGCGGAGCAGCCAGCCGCGTGGTGTGCAGGTTTGATGGACTCTGAACCTTTTGGTCAACAGAGCGCAACATGCTACGTGGATTACTTACGGGTTTTCAATGCAGTACTTTTCGTGTGGTTTACATACGGGCCAGATAGTTCTTTTGGTATGTTTTTTGAAGCGTAAGTCGAGGTAAAGTGAGGTCACACTCTGTGTAACGTTTGTTAGGTTTTAAAAAACCTCTCCGATGATGTGTCGATTGTACAAATCCATTGTGTATTCAACGAGTTATGAATTTTTGAATTATTAAACTTTGATTTACTGTATTTCAACACCTGATGACGTCATCATGATATCACGGTTCTAACGTGGTGCAAATTTGAAGTTGATCAGATGTACTGTACAGAAGTTAAGATTTTTGCCAGGAAATGATTTTTTGTTAAGAATTGCACAAAGGCAAACTTTGACCTTCCGGTACGACCGGAAGTAAAGGTCATGTGAATTTGGCGTTAACTTTTCAAATGTTGCCCGTGTCTTGATCTATCATATGCCTAAATATGAATACTGTAGCTTTCCTATTTAGAGACATACAGGCATCAGCATGAGGGCACTTTTTGAGCTTAAATGGCTTGTAATTTGACACCTGATGACGTCATAATGACATCACAACTTTTGGATCATCTACTAGTTATACTCTAACTACATGCAAAGTTTCAAGGTTTTTTACTATGCTTTTGCTTGCGGACAAACAACTTTCAGAAGAAAAGGAAGAACTACCAAAAAAAACCAAAAACGAACAATAACAAAGAGTTGTTCGGGCTGAATGCCCGAACACCTAATTACATGTATCAGTGAAATATGTTTGTAGCAGTGTTGGAGGTCTCGGCCGAGGTCTCGGTCTCGAATGTTGAGGTCTCGGTCTCGGTCTCGGTCTCGGTCTCGGTCTCGGGTCTCAGATAGTCTCGGTCCGAGACCTTGCCGAGACCCGTTATTCGATTAACCGTTTTTGGTTTATGGTTTATTGCCTGTATCACTCTTGGCAGTTCATCACCAGCAGCATGAACAAACCGCATGTCATGCAATGTGTGTGCATCCACTGAGCGGCAACGATGTTTGACCATGGTTTGACAGAGCCAACTATAGGATGTACATTGAATGGATCACTCAAAACCTTGAAAAGAGTTTATAAATTATACAATTTTAAGAAAACAAGTTTGCTTTTAAATTTTCAACTTTGATTACACATTGCAGTCTTGTTGACACTAAGACATATGTAATGTCACGTAACTCCTTTAATGATCATTAAATTTGCTTTTTAAGGAGCAAAGAGTTTGTGGACAATAGAGTGTAAAGCATTTGGTTCCAAAGTTTTGTTTTCGATCAAATCCATCACTGAACAGACGGGGACCAGTTCAGCCTTCATCAGAATAATTGTGAGTTGTGATCACAACGTAAAGTATATACAGGCAACTTTACAAATGGATGTTTGTCATGTTTTAGTGATCACAACGTAAAGTATATACAGGCAACTTTACAAATGGATGTTTGTCATGTTTTAGTTATGTTCGCAGTATTTTACTTACATGATTTGAACAATTAGTACCTTGTTGAAATGGATGAAACAAAATAAATTTTGGGATGTGTTTTTGTCCATATTAAAAAAGGAATCAGCTAGTATGAGTAGGACTAAAGCTGAGGGATATTTAGGTGTTCATGCAGTAGTGCGAACACCTCTTGTTATTGTTCTTTTTTTTATATTTATTCTCTTCCTTATCTTCTTCTTGAACCTTGAAACTCATCGGACATTTGAACCTCAACATTAAGACGGCACCTGAACTATGACATGATGAAGTCATCAGATATCAATTACATTAAATCAAAGTTCAATATTCCCAAAAATCATAAATCCTGAATCACAAATTTGATTTTTCTTTATACACATCATTCGAAAGGTCTTTACAAACTAAATAAATGTTTCACTGATATGACCCCATTTTGACCTTGTCTTCCAGTTCAGAAGTTGAAACAAAATCTATTAAAAAAGCCATAGTTTCAGGTTCAAAGGTAAAATGATGTCATCATTTACATCATTCAAGAACTACTTGTTTTTTTAATGTAATAAAATCTGAATTTCTAGTTTTATTTTGGTTTTGCCAAAGGTTCAACAGTACATAGGTAAATCCCTCTTGAATTGAGGGCCCCCTCGCGAGTCAATTTCTATTGAAAAATTGTTTTACAAAGTGTTGAAAATTTTAATGAGGTCTCGGTCTCGGTCTCGGTCTGTAAGGTCTTGGTCTCGACTCCAACACTAGTTTGTAGTCATGAATTATTTTTGAGAAAATCTGGTACGTAGTGATAAGATGATTAGTGCTGGTCAATTGTAACGGTTCAATGGTTATTCAGGGAAGGCAAGGCATTTGATAGATGTCCAAGGACCTTTTAGATTTTTGATTGTTATTGTTCAACAATTGTGAGTAATTCATGTAGCTGGTGGTTATTTCCCTGCCCAGTCAATGATACCCACTGAGCGTAACTTACAGTCAGAGAAAAAGGCTTCATAAGATGCATCAGTTGCTACTCAAAAATCACAATTTTCAACTTCATATTTGCATCAAGTGTGCACAAAACATGTTTGGTCTAAAAATACACTTAAAAATTGCTTGAAGTTTGAAAGGGCAAGGGCACCATGGCGTTTTCTCCTTGGTAACGGGCAATGCACCTCTATTATTATTATTATTATTACTGGTTTATTCAAATTAGCTCGTCGCAGCTGGCAGGCTGAATTAAAATACAGATTTACAATAAAAATATAAAAATACAGCAACATATTTATACAATAGGAACATTAAAAATTTAAAAGCAAAAGACAACCAAACAAACAAACAAACAAACAAGGACAATACAACACTGAGCAGGCAGACAAACAGGGAAGACAGGGGGGGAAAAAATATATATATATAACTCTATATACTCTATGATAGATTGTCAATTTCTATTGGAACATATCAAGGGGCACCAAGGCAATGACCTCCAATACCTCTGTGAAGTATCAGGCCTGCGTTTGACTGTGAGTACGTATACGTAGTGATGAAAGAAGTTTCTTTTTTTATGTTCAACTGAAACGTTTCTCTTTGTCTTCCCACTGGCCAAATTACTGGGCAACTGAGAAAGGATTGCATGGTATTATTTCCAGACAAAATCTTAATAAACACACAAAGAAATAGTCTGAGAAAAAATACACAAGTTGTTTTTGAAATAACAAAGGAAGAAATGTGTGCTGAATCTTATTGAGGAAGAGTAAGTTGCGAGGTCATGTGTTGTACCTGGATCAAGGACTAAGCCATGGTCTATACACTATGTGAATTATTAGGTTTTGTACATAAACCCTTCGCCCTCAAGAGGACAAATCACACTAAAGGCATTAGGCAAAACTAACACTGCAGGGTATGTACATGTACATCATAGTCATACCAGTCTAATTGCTGTGTTTATTTTAAACGGTGACTGTAGATTGATAAGAGTTTTTGTTCTCAAGCTTTTGTGAAAACACAATCATATTGTGTAGACTTGAAATGTAGACTTGGGAGCAAATGAAATACAAAATGTTAACCAAGCAGTCTCCTTACTAACTCCAGGTCACCTATACATGCACTACTCTGTCTGGAGGACATACATGCATGAGGCTAGCAGTGTCTAGAATACCTCAAGACCCATGCATGAGGCTAGCAGTATCTAGCATACCTCAAGACCCATGCATGAGGCTAGCAGTATCTAGAATACCTCAAGACCCATGCATGGGGCTAGCAGTATCTAGAATACCTCAAGACCCATGCATGAGGCTAGCAGTATCTAGAATACCTCAAGACCCATGCATGAGGCTAGCAGTATATCTAGAATACCTCAAGACCCATGCATGAGGCTAGCAGTATCTAGAATACCTCAAGAACCATGCATGAGGCTAGCAGTATCTAGAATACCTCAAGACCCATGCATGAGACTAGCAGTATCTAATATACCATGGGGAAGGAACCTCCATGATGTTACCTCACTTTTTTTATGCAATTAGGTTCAAACTGACATGATATTGTGATATCTGTCTTGGAGGTTAATTTCTGGTCTCCATTGCTTTAGATTGGAAAACAGATTTTCTCTTACTGTTTTTGGAAATGGAAACTGCAATTATGTAGATATTGGCAGGTTTATGTAAATTACATCGGATGAGTTTTTGGGCTTACCTTCATTGTATCCCCTACCCAAATGTCAAACTCACTTCAGATGTTTTATATGATTTCCTATTACTTTTAATACAATGCTGTACCCCCCCCCCAAAAAAAAAGGTTTAACAAAAACAACCAGTCAGTTCTCATTCTCATGAAATATTCATTGAATAATTTTAATCACTCTTACACTTAAATGTAATTCAATAACTAAGCCACTACATTAGACAGACATATACCCAATCATAAATTCTGTTCCCTGCTCATTATGACAGAGCCCCGCACTACAAAACGCACAGAAATTTATCAGCGTGAAGGAGATGAACTGGCACTGTACAGTTAGTTTGTACTGGTTCGTACTAGTAGTGTACATACCCTAAGGCTTTACATGCATATTGACAAAAGTGTAGAGAAGGCTTTCTTCTCATCAGATTCAGTTCTAGACAGTTTTTATTAGAAAAGATTTTCGATTTTCTTCATGCAGAAAGTGTCAAAAATTCAATGCCCAAGAAACATCAAGAAACCCATTTGATAAAACAATTATCCCTTTATTCTGGGTTTGTGATTATTTTATCTAGATGTATTTATTAATTTCTTATTTTAAACTTCCAATCCTCCAACCCAGCAAGTACAAGATTAATTCTAATTAATTTAATGTATCATTTATTTTACTGTGAATATTGATTTCAGAAATAATTAATAATTTCATACCTTGACAAAGATTGCGTGGTGAGCTTATTCATTTGAGTCACAATGTTATTCACCATCTCTTCTTATTGTTTGGCTTTTTTCCAAGAGTCTGAAAAGATGGACTTTACCTTGTGATTTAAGAGCAATTTTTTGTTTGTTCCAATGGTGTACATACTAACCTAGACAAAGTTGAGACAATAAACCTAATGTGTAGATTGTTTGTTGAAAAAGCAAACAAGGAACAGTATGGGAAAACAATCAGATTTGAAATATAAAGTCACTTGTAAACCTACATGTTGATTTACATGAGGTAGAAACTAAAACATTGGAGATAGTAAATTGGTAGCAAGAGAATAATGACATCCAGTCAGCTTGATGTAAGATAGGCTGTATTGTATCCTAATGCACACTGTACATGTTCAGTACACACAGGCAGTGATGCCAGTAGTTTTTACTGCATGGCACTGTGCCTGTGGTACATGTGTACACTTACATTACATTACCTGGCCTAGCATGTGCTGCATGCATAGATAGGTGTCACCTGGTAAGAGTTACCCAGGGCAACAGAGGTCATTAAGGGTCATGAGTGGCCAGGTTACCCAGGCTAGGCACTGTGGAATAAACTACATAATATGTAGCTTTGAACTTGTAAAGCACAATTTCATGCACACAATGTGTATACAGGGCAAGATGCTAAACCAGTACACAAAACCAATCGAAGAATCAAATATCAACAGGGTAGTTCAATCAGGTTCAGTGTTTTGTTTTGGGATGCAGTTGACTACAAGCTAAGACTATGGGATGGCAGACATTGTAAGGCTAGGTGCCTCCCCTACGATTAGATACACAAATTACTGTATTTAGTATGAGTCTTCAAACATACCGTATTCATGTTTGACTACAAGTAATTAACAGACAGAATCAAGAATGATTTTAAAGTCCAAGGTTAAAATGTTAGGAGAAGCACAGTTAAGCATAGTGTGTACTTAATGCAATGTCTATAGATTTTAAATACTGCTATAGTTTGATCATTTTTATTCAGTTTTGAAATCGGTCAACCTTGCCAAGTTCACATGTACACACACTCCCTTGTTGTGAGTAATGTTATGGAGATCCATCTATTATGAGGACCACATGTACAAGTAACATGTGAGAAGTGAAGCTTATCCCTTGCAAGTGTACTGTGTCATGTTGTATGGTACAATCCAGTACAACCTGACACAATCTAGTACACCCTACACAAGCTATCGTACTAACTGAAGTATGGTACAATCTAGTTTACCCTACACAAGCTAACATACTAACTGAAGTACAAATGTATAGTACAATCTAAAATCAAGAATTGAGAACTAGCCGGTTTCCCAAACACTGACTG
Organism: Leptasterias polaris; assembly: GCA_037783415.1. Taxonomy (NCBI): domain Eukaryota; kingdom Metazoa; phylum Echinodermata; class Asteroidea; order Forcipulatida; family Asteriidae; genus Leptasterias; species Leptasterias polaris. The sequence goes on from JAZGTN010000020.1 coordinate 628,495, forward strand.
AGAAGAAACCGAGTTTGGTTTGTTTCTTGCAAGACAGGAAGCTTTAGAGCAATCATGGTTAACTTATTACAGATGCATGGAAGAGCCAATTTCAGACAAGGAACACTCACACTGCTAACTTACTAAGGTGCAGTTTACTTAAGACAGTTTCTAGTTGACCTTTACTTGGGGAATTACTGTCATAATACTCATTTCCAATCTGGAAGTTCTAAAGGTTTTCTAACAAACTATGAACAGCACATCATACAAAACTTGTGTATAATCAAGTAATGTATGTAAGCCACCTTGGAGCAGGCAGGAAGTAAATGTTCAAAATAATAATATTCAGCATTTGAAATTATTAACATGATACTGCCGAAAGAACAAACAGTCCATGATGAGTATAGGTCTGATATTTATGAAATCATATCAGTACAAGGTTTTTACTATTCACTGTAAAAATAGCCTACTTTACTGAAGTTTTTCAGTGGTATCAGTTCTCTCACTAAAAAGGTTTATCAAAATTCTATGTTTGTGAGCTCACAAAGTTTAGTCCACAAACACAGTATACATATATTTGGTCATCAAAACACATGCCTGAAAGAACAACAAGATCTAGTTAATGAAAACACAGTAGTGTACAAAGACCTTGGGTTCAGTCAGAGCTAATCATTATAAAATATGTCAATATATTGCACGGCTTCATATCTAATAGTCTAACACACAAATTCTTGTGTCATTTCTTTTGACTAAAAACTGACTTACGTGACAATTAAACAGACATTGTATATATGTACGTTGTTCATTTACTTGGGGGTAATGGTTTTCATCTCCTGTCTAACATAGTGAAGAGCTTGAGCCACCCAAATCACCCCAAGTTTCAAATGTTCAAATTTGTTAGTTTTGCTTGCATGTAAATGTACTTGCTTGGGCAATTTGTGTTGGCAAGCCCACAATGGTCAACAGCTCCATGAGGTATATGTGATCAGTCTCCACATTAGACAAAGAGTCTCCGAGTATAAGACCAAAGCTGAAAGCAGCATTTTGTACCCTCAGAATTGATCTGAGATCCCATTAACGGGACAATGTCATGCTGATCTGGCATGTCATTGTCAATTCAGCAGTGTAGATCAGCTAACACCATACAGTAGTGTACATGTACCAGCAATAGTTTAATTTAAAAGAATATCATTTATGATAAGTTGCAACCTGTATAAGAATATTGGGTAAGATTTCAGGTTCTTCAATCCCCCATGTGCACATGCAGTGCTGACTGCAACAAAACACTGGTCACAAAACTTGAGAACAAAAATCAGTTTAATAAATTCTTTACAATCAACATGTTGTTGGGCAAAATAAAGGTCAACTTTTGTACAGCACATGGTACTTGTACACATCTAACTTGTACACATCAGCAAGACGGTACAACTGTACATACTACAGTGTAGGCCTACTTGTTTCTAAGAAGGTACACGTATGTATTGACGCACTGCAGCCATTTTCCAAGTACCTCAATCAACTTTTGTCTCTGGATATAACGTGGTATGAACATGACCTACATGTACACTTAGTGTACACATCCAAGTTGAAATCAGCCATTGGAGTTCTGTGTAACCTTGATCACCTTTGCAGGCTGTTTATGATTTGACCTTGAACTGATGTCTTTTGAGGTCAAGGGTTATATCAATGGGCTAGGTCATGGGATTGTGTGCACATCAGTGTGGTGTATTTTGTTTAAGTATCAAGTCTCTGTCATGTCAGAAGTCATAGGGCCAGCCGTTCTGGTATTTCATTGTGTGCAAATCAAACAACTCATATTTTTACGGTGGAGGGTATAGTACACTATAGTACACTAATGCTCAAAGTCTGTCATGGAAAGTTTCCTCCTACAGTTTGTAGATCCAGGTCCTTTTAGCATTTTAATATAGTTTGGTCATGTTTGTTGTTGCCTCCCCCCTGTGTATGTATGGGGGTAAACACATTCAAACCAGGGTATGTAATAACAAAAGGGACAATTTAGGGTCCCCAGTTGGAAAGTATGTATGTACAAAAAGAGAGACAATTACATGTAGGAGGACCCCAATTGCAGGTGTTTACACACTGGGTGTGTGTGGGGATGATCTTAGTTAATTGTTTTTTTACACTCTTTAATGTACTCTTCTGTAAATATAATAAATCAACACGGCAAATGATTTGAATTGACAAGATTTATATGACCCCCCATGCTGCAAAATTGTAAACATTTCTTAGTAAACAACATTAAGATAAATCCACCTATTACTTTCATAGGCTGTCTTGGCCTTTATGCAACAAAGTAGTACTTTTCTAAGTTGTAAACTTTGTGAAGTAGATTGTATCCTACTGGGAATGAAGACTGTACACTTTGTGAAGTAGATTGTATCCTACTGGGAATGAAGACTGTACACTTTGTGAAGTGGGTTATATCCTACAGGGGATGAAGACTGTACATGTATGTACATGTATTTGCTTGATATGAGTAATCGTCTGAGGGTGTGTCTAACGTAGTCTAACTCTACTCAGGGTTGAACCACAATTCAGCCCAACGTTTCTACCTTAACATTGACAACTTCCTGACCTAAGCCAGTACAAGGCTTGGATAGATTCTCCAATTGTCCTGCTCCTCAGGATATTTTTCATTAGTCAAAGATTTGGAACGGAAAAAGTTTGCAAATCATTTTGAACACAATTTTTTGTTTTAAGAAGTTTAGAATTTAGTAGTTTAGAAAGATTCCTCGGTGGGTTTTATTCATCTCAGATAACTACTTTTGCAAAATGTACAACTTTTTTATTAAGTATTAACATTTTTACTAGAGTCGGAAAACAAGCTTTAATAAAACAAAGTGAAATTTCAAAAAGCAATTAGAAATTCAAAGGATGTCATACTCTCTTCATCAGACACAGAACAGTAAGCCTATGTTGTATTGTGTAGGCCTATGTTGTATTGTGTAGGCCTATTTGTTACAGTTTGCACATAAAAGGTAAATGTAGGTATATTTTTCTCTCATCCCAAGAGAAAAATATTTCCCATCAACATTTCACTTTCCATAATGCCGACTCAGATTTCAAGTATGTGCGTAAATCCCCATTTAATAATCCTCAGTTTAAAAAAAATATGGTGAATAAAAGAGGATAAAATAGAGTGTGGTGATACGCTTCTTGGTTGTCTCAGTCAATAGCATTTAGAGGTGTCATTGTATGGTTTGATGAGCCAAGACGTAGTTGAATTTCAGAAGGTGACCTTTTGGTATTAAAGCTGTGAACAATTTTCTAGGGACTCCTTGATAGAAGAAAGAGCTTGGCTCTTTTTCTTTCTTCCTTTTGCTCCAGGTGGGGGGGGGGGGGGGGGATAGATTGTACATTTTGATCAGAAGAAATACAATTGATGGGCATCACTTTTTCTTTGATAAATTGGTTAGTGATGCTGCTTGTGCGTACGTAACTGAAAACGAATACTTGACAAACGCACATGTGCAAATTGTGCAAGATCTAGGGTAGTATCAAATTAGCAATTTGTTATAAAGCTGACTCTTCTAGTTCTAGTTTGATCTCACAGGTTTTTTATGCACTTAAGATTTTCCATTCATTATTCTGATAGTCGTAATCCTTTTTTCCTAGAATTAAACACAAATTGACTGTCATTATTTATGGTAAGGAGTCTTGCTTAGATCGATATGGAGTGAATTGGACAATCAGACAATATTACCTGACATTATTGTGCAACAAATAATGCTACACCTAATATTTTGGTCAATGACATGGTGCCAACATGGTTTGTTATGAAAAGCATTTATCTGCAAATGAACCGATATTGATTAGTTGTTTATGTTTGATGCCAATAAAAATACACAGAGAGTATTTACAAATCCTACATAGAGTTATATAATAGAACTAGAGGGAGCACACCAGGATCATGAGTCCCTACAGATGTCCACTTACAAAGTGTTAGTTTTGTGAACTGATGCGTAACTTGTGTTGATAGGCCAGTGCCATTTTCTCAATGGCCAAAAATCCTTCTTGATTGGCTATGTGACATGGTTTTGTCTACCCTGTAGCCCTATGAGATAACTATAAGACTAGAGAGCTTACTACTGTACGGTACATGTACTGTGTGCTGGTCATTAATATACTGATTAGTCATTGCACATAAAGGATGGAGTGGCATTGAACTTGTAACGTGATAAAGTTCTTCTGAGTGTAGGCTGCACATTTTTGGCAAATTTCCATCAAAACATCTTGACATTAAAACTGCTTATCATTGTGTGCTTGAAGGTCTTATTTGCATAGAATGTGCCATAAAATTACTACATAGAATTCTAATTAGTCTCAAAAAATATAAACAAAATTTACAAACAAAAAGCAATGCCTGGTAAATGTATCCATATAGATAAACTTTCTTGGACTTGAAAACTAACTGTCTCTCCTGGCTAACACAAAACCCTGAAATATAATTAGCCTCTCCAAATTTGTTATATTATGTAAGCATGATGTAAGTTAGGGTTTTAGTACAGATAATTATTAAAAGAATAAGAAAATAAAGGAGCAACATCAGTCCTATGCAGTTTAATTTCATGCAATGTTCAGGTACAATATGACTACATGTACAGTACATGACTACATAAAGGTACATTTGAGTGTTGTGGTTACTGTGGTAACTCCAAAGATTACCTCTGCCAGGATCATCATGATCTGCTGTATATTACAGAACATGTTCTTAGTGATTGTACGAATGCACATGTACATGTGTTGTAAACTTGATGACTTTAATTTATAATGAAATTAATTAACTGACACTGAAGGTAAAACCTATTGTCAAGCATTGTTATGTGCATTTGTTTTAGTGAGTAGAAACAAAAGCTTTGCATTATTGTACCAGACTGATATAAACAAGTTGCAAAGCACACAGAAATAATAATAATAATAATACGCAGTTCTTATATAGCGCTTTATACTCCCGATGGGTGTCTCAAAGCGCTCAGTATTTTTCCTACAAGGTATGTGGAGTTACGTGTTGAAGTATGAGACCTATTCCTTTGCATAGCACCATGTAATGGTTTACAAGGTGCTGTGGCGCAATATGCAGCCAATCAAACCAGGAACACCGGGGCGAACCCCTTCTCTTTACGATAAGTGCACTGGTTTCTTTTACGTACATTACACAACACACGGGACCTACGGCTTAACGTCCCATCCGAAGGACGAAGCATGTGGTTAAGTGTCTTGCTTAAGGACACAAGTGTCACGACTGGGATTCGAACCCACACTCTGCTGATCAGAAACACCAGAGCTTGAGTTCGGTGCTCTTATCCGCTTGGCCACGACACGCCACAAGAAAGAGACTAAGTTGGCTGTTAATTGTTTGTATCATGATAAACTAGTGTACAATGTACATTGTTATGTTTAGTTCAGTTTCAGACATAGGAGCTGTACAATAGTGTAGATTTTGTATGCACAGTAGTGTGTGAGTGTGTGCAAACAACCGTGAGAAGTTCTTTCAAGTCCAACAACGGTGCATATTGGTTATACATCGATTACAAATCAGGGTGGCTGTACATGTACATCTTGTTGGGGGTTGATCTATATGTAGGTTGTCTGATTGGGGGGGAGGGACTCTGCCAACAAGGCTTTTAGTTATCTAGAATACATTGTGCAGTGTACATTATAATATGCATTAGGTATTAACAATATGTACATTGACAACTTGTTTACAAGTATCTGCAGACATTGTGTTCTACACAAGCAGGCTAAAATTGTCGAAGAGATTAATGCAATTCTGTTTGTCTTGAATTGTCAGTATATAGCAGTACACTCAGTTGAACATGTACACTCTGCATTGATAACATTTACATAAGTACATACCGGTAGGTGCTTGCCTATGTGCAGTAGTACTAGTGAGCATTGTGTACGTGATTATCTATATTTACACAACTACGTATTGTTCCTAAGACCAAAGCAAAGGAAACTAGTAAATGTACATGTACACATGTACATGTTTAGACATAGACCCTTTACCTCACATCCTTCCTGATTTAATTTTAGAAAGGAAAACCAATCCTTGTCCATTCCTACTCTGACTAGGAAGCCATAAATTTACATTTAACCTTGCTTGTAATATATATGTCCAAGTACCTTGGTTGGGTAATTGTGGATCTAAAAGTTCGGATAAATGTTATTTAAATTTTACATGCAGATTGGAGTGTTACACTCATGGGCTGGTTAACACAAATACAACATTTTAAATTACACATTTTGTGAGCCTATATAATTGTGACTAGGGTAACATTTGTAAGAGCAGCTTAAGCTGTCTCTTTTGAATATGACAATATTTGATGTGTGTTGTGGATTAAAACCAGATATTGAATTTGCATACATACTTAAGTTTCATAATTAATACGTTTAATGTATGTAAATCATGGTATTATGTATTTTTTATTAATTGACTGTTTATTTTTGTTCTATCTTTCCAGCACAAGCATACTGAACGTAAACGACCTCATTCAGAATCCACAAATGGTCCAGACCCTTCAAACATCACAGAAGCCCAAGCAAATGGATATGACAATACAACAAACAAACGTCCTTGCACTGAGATCTCAGTCCAAGTGGTACAGAAGTCTGGTGAGCATACTGACCTGACAGTGACTACAACAATCCAGCAATCAGTAGATGGCACATCTGAGGCAAGTAATAACTTAAGGTCTCAGAATGGTTGTAAGACTGAGTGTCCTACGGTCAGTCAGTGTAATGGCCAGCACCAGGAGTGGACAGAGGAGAGACGTAAAGTTCTTGAAAATCTCCTAGATGATTCTGAGGGACTGGAAGAGTTTATGAAGCAGTTAGAGAATGACCCGGAACAGATGAAGGGATTTGAAGCTGAACTGGAAAAGATTTGTAATAAAATCCAACAAGATTTAGGAGATGGTACATTCACTGATGGGGCTAACATAGAGAACCAGTCCACACATGAGATGAATCCAGGTAGTGAGGCAGTTGGACCTGTTAATGGTGCCACTGCAATACCAGGTTCACCAGGTGCAGCACCTAACCACTCCGAAGCATCAAAGCTGTCTAATACCAAACCAAACGCTCCAACAATGCCAGTTGCTCCGATGGTTCGAGGACAGACGTGTTTTCCAAATATTCCTAGCCCTTCGGACAACAATCTGAAGCAACGCATAAAGACTGAACTGGTTCCTACTACCAAAGAGTCCGAGGTTTATGACCCCATGATGAAAGGACCCCCAAATACTGTGGCCACAGATGCACGCTCGGGTAAGGAAGGACCATTGCCGGCCATTGCAGAATTTAAGAATCCTGCTATTTTTGATGGAGCCAATATCAAAATTGAGCCCCAGGCTGCAACTGAGGTACAACATGTAGTTAATCAGTTGCAGGCAAAGTTTCAGCAAAAACATGGGCAACCAAATGTTAACCTTAGGCAAATGACACCTACAGTTAATCAGAAAACTATGACTCAGTTGCAGTCAATATACCGTAATGCCCAGCAACAGCAGCAACAACAGCAGCAACAACAGCAACAACAGCAGCAACAGCATCAGCAACAAAATGTAGGACCAACTGCAGGTACTCAGCTGAGTCATTATAGTAATCCACAGCAGCAGGCTATACATCAGCAGCAAGGTAGTATAACTACAACAGGTCCACAGTTTGGAATGCAGATGTCAAGATCTCTGCAATCTCTACAGGAGCAGTTGAAACAGCGACCCCATGCCTTAACTGCAGCCGTTGGCGGTTCAAGCAATCCAGTGATTCCCAATACACAGTTTACAAACAGGCCAGGTCAAACGACCGGGAGGTTGCCAAGTATGGCTCAGATTGTTGCTCAAAACAGGCAGGTACAGCAGCAACAGCAACAACCTGGTGGAATCCAGCAAGCACGTCAGAACATGCCAGGAACGCAGCAACCACAGCTAACCCAGCAACAGCAGCAGCAGCAACAGACACAGTTTGCTCAGCAGAACCAACAACTTTCTCTTGCGAGCCAACAGTTGTTGAGACAACAGATGATACAGCGACAAGTCCTCAAACAGCAACAACAGCGTCAGTTGCTGCAGCTCACTCCTGAGCAGAGAAAATTGCTCCTTGCTAAACAACGTCAGCTGATAGCACAGCAAAATCGAAAGGATATGCAACTTTACCAGCGAGGACCACCACCAAGGTATGATGAAGCTCAACATCGAAACTCTACATTCACTAACTCACCGACTGGGTTAATTCAACAGACGGCAAATGTCACCACAAATCAAATGACAGGGGCCATTGGGAACATTGCAGGTAATATCCGACAAGGAACACCATTGCAGCAAACACTGCATCACCAGGGTATGCGAACCAACCAAAGTATGCTTCAAGCTGGACAGTTAGGTTCTACTGGTGGTACACAGCACACCCAGGGCATGTACCCAAACCAGGCTCAAGCACAATTTATCCAACAACAAAGGAGACAACAAATTCTTCAGAGCATGGCAGGAAACAATATGCAACTTCCTAACCAGTCTAGTCAGCAGGTAGGAACAATGCCAAACCAGCTGGGTGGGAATAGGTTACAAGGACCAAATACATTGAGTGGTTTAGGAGCAGCTGGTGTGTATATGAAGCCACAGAATAGAGGCCAAACCTCAGCTCAGGTTCCTGCTGCCCATGTTACCCAAGGTGCAAATGCCATGACTTCTGGCAAACCAATGGGTCAGACACACCAGGTGTCCACAGTGGCCCGATTCCCAGGCAACTTTGTCAGCACAACCACAAATGTTAGAACTTTCATGCAAAATATGCCTACCCCAGCAATGAACATTCACACAAGCATGACAACACATACAGGACATCATCAGCAGCAGCAGCAGCAGCAGCAGCAGCAGCAGCAGCAATTGGGTTATGTGAACCAGCCCAGCATTATCACCTCAGTCATGCAGCCCACCAATCACAATGAGCCTTCCATAGTAACAGCAATGCCTTCTGTTGCCACATCAACTGCAAACCAAGGCACCTTTGGAGCAACGCCAGGCCAGTTGCCTTTGGACCTCTTGGAGAATAATGTAAACTTGGGGAATAGTAACATGAGTAATGTTGATTTTGACTTGGAACTTCTTGAAAACATTCTGAAAACAAAAGAGTAAAATAATCCACCCCCCAAAGATTTGTGAAAAGATTTGTGAAAAACTTAATGAAAAGAGATGCCTTTTTCATCATCTACCTCAAAATAGTTTTTAAAGCGGCCAAGTACAATTTTAAAACTCCATCTTACACATGCAGTGATTTGTAAAAGTTGTAAGACAGTTTAGATTTGGACCAAGAAACATACATGGTGTGTAAAAACTAACTCTATTTGCTTTCTTTTCGCCTGAAATGGGTTAATGCAGAAGAATACCTTAAAAGCAAACATGAGCGATTTATAAACAAATGCTATTATCTGGGGAGTCATTCTGTCCAAAAGAAAAACAATCTTATATGTTCAAGAATGAAATAAAACAATGGTGTCATCGCATAACTGATATATATTTCTGGACATCCTACACATGTATTTGGATTAGAAATTATAAGACAAAGCAAAAATTTTAGTCAGAAAAAGGACATGAAAAGCTTTACATATAGAAGGTTGTGAACTTTTTCCAAATGTATGTCTCATTAACATGAGCCATGTAAATATTTCAGTTGTAGCAGTTTCTATGCAATTCATGCATGTATGACAAGTGCAGGATTCAGCAATTAAAAATTCACAAATTTGTGAGTTTTTTCAACAAAAATGAATAACCCCCCCCCCCCCCCCCCCCCCCCCCACTTGTATGGCTTTTAGCTGATTGCCAAGTTCAATTGCTTTTTGTTTACAGACTGTTATTTTAAGAATTCAAACCACTAAATATATTTAGGAGTTGTGGAAGTTTTAAATGAAAATCAAAAGAAAGACCACTTTTCTTTCCTTTGCAAATAAAATCTTTGAAAAGTAAATGTTTTCAATGGAGTAGACATGGTTGGCTGAAGTAAAACTGATGTTCCTTTCTAAACTCAAAGTATTCATGGCAATAAGTCATAAGATGACAGTGGAAACCAGACTGGTTGAAACCAGACATACACTTAGTATGGTTCTACTTAGAATGGTTTATGTATGTGATTTATTGTTTAACTTGCGAACAGGTTAAAACTTTGCACATTTCATAAACTAAGAGTCACATTTTTTCACATTTTAAAAAACCATTTTTCGTGGTAATTTTTTTCCATTTTTTTATTTACTTAAACTGCCCACTATTAACTGGGTAATGACTGTAAAAAAAAATTTGTAATGTTTTTGTGAAAAACAAGCAAAGGAAAGATGTTTCAGCATTTTTCAAATCATTTTGTAAAAAACAAAATTGCATTAGAATGACTACGGAGGTTTGGTTAATGGTATAAATTTCTTAAGAACTTTATTTGTACAGTCTTAAATAGTTAATTTCTCAGATTTATATGGAGTCTTTAATGGTCTTAAATCATCAACATTTAAATGTAATGTCACTTTCTTAGTGTAGTAGTTAAGTAAGATTGGTTAATATGTTATGTACATTTTTTTAAATCTCACATTTGTGGAAGACGGTTTAAACTTGATAAAAGAGTATTTACCTGTAGCTATAATGAACATAATTGAGGATAATTTTATTTTTAAGTATAAACTCAAGTAGTAAACCACAAAATATTAGTTGACCTGTGACCTCCTGATTTACATGCTGGCGCTCTACCAACTGAGTTATCTAGCCTTAATTAATGTTGGCAGTCTCCCTATTTTGTCAATATTTTTGTTCAGGGGTGACAAAATAGGGAGACCACCAGACCGCCAACATTAGGGTTAGATAGCTCAGTTGGTAGGGCACCGGCACTTTAATCCTTGGGTTGCAGGTTCAAGTCTTGCTGTAGTCAATTTGTCTGTGTTCAACCCCAATCTGTGGAGTAAAATATGGGAACATGATATCAGAATCAATTTTGGAATCAGTCTGAATCAGTGTGCAGTCAAAGTCAATCATTGGAAACTGAACAAGTTGACAAGTGAGTTAACCTTAAAGATGTTGCGGAAATATTGAGCATCTTGTATTGTTATCACTTCACTTTAATTTAACAGCACTCAATTCTTTGGATAAAAACTACATTTTGGTCAGAACGTGATCAAAGTATTTCTGTAGTTGGGCCGAGTTTCAACTTGTTTTTACCCGTTCCACATAATGCCAGGTTTGGTTCTTGAATCCTATACTTGTAAGCTGGTGACACTATTGATAGTGTATAGTATTTTGGGAATCATACAGACAGTGGGTGCAATTGGTCAAACCAGTTAATGACACAATGATGTTCGTAATGGCCAGAATCTGTGTGTGGCAATAAACACACGGTATAAATTTCATCAATCTTAGTTATATTTGTCTGATGCGCTTCCTTTTTGAGAGAACAAAATTGAAAAGTTACTTTCTAGTACACTGGTTTTTACTTAAAATTTGAAGTAAAGGTATTTTTCAAAGTTAATTTCTAACTGGACTAGGAGGTCAGACATATGATGACATGTGTCTGGATTGGTTATTGTGGTGTAATGCAGACTGTGTGATGCATTATTCAGTTATCATCAAGATACATGAAGCTTCATTATTCAATGTACACAATGTAGATAAGACCTGTCAATGTCACCATGGTAAAAACATACTTTATGTTACTGCATTAAATGTGTTCAGTTTAATTATAACATGGTAATCTTGCTATGGTTTTTACCCTTGTAATAAGGATGTATGTTAAGCACTGAGTGTATACTCAGTGTTTTCCCAAGTCCTGCATACAAAAACTACATGTTTCTCTGGAGGGATTCGAACCCATGACTGCTGCATACTAGAACAGATGTCTTGACTGCTAAACTACCAATTGGAATCCTGTAGTTGTCAGCGTGTATCCCAAGCAATTATTTAACAATTGATCTGTTTGTTAAATCATGGATAAAGAATATGATTTTGTTTTTTACCGTAACGGTTAAACCCAAATAATGGGTGTGTTCGATTAACTTGCCTGGTTTTACCCAGTAATTGTTGTGGCTCACCTGGGTCAGACCCAAATAACCTGCTTGTGGAGCAAGCTACTTGGGGTGGACCATGGTGCACGACATATCAACAAAAACGTTTTCAATGGCCACCATGTTTGTTGTTATTGAGCGGGGCACTTTCAAGAAGTTTGACACTTATTTTCACGCTGACTTCGTGAGTGACTTCGTAAGTCATGGACTTTTACTACTAAACAGGGCTAGTAAAATAATTTAACGTTGCAGTTTTACCGTGAAACGTATTGAAAGTAGTTCTGATTGGCTGTCCAAAGATGCACCGGTATGAATGCTAGGGAAGTGCACACTTGCACCCAGGCAAGCTAATCAAATGCACCCAATCATATAGAATGATCTCATAGAATTGTGTACATTTTCCTAAATTCAGGCTACTGCTTGAGTGAGGACTGATTATTAACATGAGTTCACTTCAGTATAAAAAGAGGCACAAGATAAACATGTGGTAGGCAAGCCTTGTCCACCGTTAACAATGGTAGGCACCATCAAGTCTTCCACTCTGTATCCAGTAAGATGTAGAACTGCATAAGTCTTACTCAGTTTGATACTATATGATAATTGAGTCTCAAATCTGGAATACATGCATGTCATATGAGGTGTTACTGTCATCCCTGCACCAGCTGTAGTATTACATTATAGAAAGATTTGGTTACTTGTTTGGTGACTTGTTTGGTGGTGTTATGATTGTTACAAAGTCAATCTGTTTCTACTTGTAAGATGTTCTCTTTAATATGGAATTACGTTGCATGTTTAAAACACCTATTTTTTATGATAGGTATTGTATATTTGTGTACTTAAAGTAGCTAAGGTTTACAATAAATTTTGCATGTTTATGATACATACTATTTCTCTAATGATTATTTTCAAATGATAAAGTAATGACACACTGTAATGAATCATTAGGATTTGACTCTGGGTGGTTGCCCTAACATTTACAAAGTCAACAATTTTTAACAACAAGGCATATTTCACTTAATGTCCCTTATTTTTTGGTTAAAAGCCTTTTTTTTGTAGAGAAAATACAGAACAAAGTGACTTTGAATTACTGGGCTTAGGGTACATAACCCCCCACCCGCAACTGTATGACCTCTAGGGAGTATTTAGTTCGATTACATTTTGCTCTCCCAAAACTTTATGTTGAAAAATTTGGATTAAAGAGCTCATAAGCTCAGTCATTACTAGAACCATATGACAAATGTTAATTACTGCTGGTTTTTATTGACTCAATGTCTGGGGTGGGGTCATGTAGCAAGTACACATCATTTAGAATTAACCTACAAATTTAGGAAAGTGTCTGTCTGCATACCAAGTTTGTTCATGATTTCTGACTGGGTGAGAACTGAAAACAATCAATCATGTATATATTAGGTCATCAAAATAGATAAGCTTCCTGAACAAAATATTTATTACATTTTTTTTGTCTTTACTTTCCTTGATGAAAAAAACCCCCAAAACGACAGAAATGTGTTGATTAGATAAATCAGAAATTTGAGTTTACTAAGTTGCTTCTATGACTATTTTCTGCTGTTTGTAATTAAACAAATTGCAAAACTTCTTTGGGTTAGTTTAACACATCTGTATTTCCTGAATCAAAACTATTTTGTAAATAACTCCCATTGAAAGTACACGTCTGTGCATCTTAAAAAGTCCCCAGAAAACTCCGAGTCTACGAGGAAATGTTTCATCACAAATTTCTGGACTGTCGGAAGGAAACAAATGTACACATGGCGGCTTCTTCCTGTTCATGTATGAGAAGCTACTTCTCAAATGTGCATTGATTTCACAGTCAATTAACGGCATGATTACCTAGACCTAATTGAAAACTAACTCTAATTATTAGTGATTTGCAGGGGTGTAAACATAGGGGAAGGTCAGGGGACTATAGCCCCCTCCGCCAAATGAGATAAAAAATGCACAAATGAATAGTTTGATATATTAAACGATCCCCTACAAATGTCTTTGGCACTGCTTGCCCCTCGACCTTCAACGAAAATATCTGGTTATGCCACTGGTGATTTGTCTTGTCATGTGTTTAACAAAAATGCAATGATGACTTGTCAGTAATTTATGTACCCAGTACGCCTAGTGCCCAATATGTTGATCTCATTGCATGATGTATTGCCACTCAATGTTTGCTTTAAGTTACTCGTTCAATAGTATTTCCTGTCACACAGTATGAGGTAACTGTTAATATTAATGTATGTCACATGATTTGTGTTCCACGAAGCAAATGACATAACCTACATTATTAAAGCGAGTCAAGTCTTTTTTACATCAGAATAAATTTATTGTTTAAAGTAGAGTGAAGCAAAAAGGCTTCATGAAATTGAACCTTGGATGTGATGTGTCAATTAAGGCTCGACTCCTTCTCCATCCATACTGTTACTTGTCAACCAAAAGTCCAAGCCAATAAACCAGTTGGGTTTGTAGTTGGATTCTAGATTCATTTGTAAATAAACTAGCCAGCACTTTATCTACTAGCCATGAAATAAGTGCTGATATTGCTGTACTTTATATCCCAAACCACAGTAATTTACGATCATGTGTGCGTTTATTGACGATTTTTAAGGATCAAATTGAAATACATGTAATTTTTATTTATTGTTTTTTCTTTATATTAATTGATAGAACAAAGTTGGGCCTGATTTTGTACCAAATAAATATTGAAAGCTACGTTTTAAAATAATGTCAGAAATGTTTGTTGGGTTTTTGTTTCCTTTGTTTTGATTTTTTACTCTACGCCAATGTGTGACAAGCACCATGTACTTAGTGACTACCCCACCCCCAGGCATACTACTCCGGTGGGATTTGGACCCACAACCCCTACTAGTGTGCCTGGTGATAAGACACCGTTTTGAATCCTGTACTCCAACAGGGAATTCAGACACTCAAAGAGAGGCAAAGGAACACAATTATTATTAATTACTGAATTTATTTCATGACAAAATGACAATCAATACACGATAATTACTTTAAAGATTTAACAAGAAAAATAGTTTTTATCAAAAAGTGGCACTTGTGAGTTTTGGTTATTGAGAAAAAATAACACAAAATGACAGACATCTCTCAATTTAATTTCCACTCTATTTTTTATTATTTTTGGACTGTACAATCATTTTCGAAAAGTATCGAATGATCACTTTGATTGACCACAATTAAGGAATTGATCCATTTACATTTTGCATTAACAGTCACATGATTTAAAAGATGTACACATACATTAAAAAATTTACTGTCAAAATGTCAAAATCATGAAAAGTCATCAATTGTCACATGAAATGTGATTCTCAATCAATCATCTGAATAAGCACGCAGTATGGAATTTAAAGATGAAAGAATTAACAAAAACAATTTTCACAAGCAAACAAATTTAGAAAAGTTGCAAGTTTGTGCAACAATGCTTTAAGTGTAAAATGCTTTGATTTCTAACATCAGGAACTGTAGATACAAGCAAGTTTGATTTAATTTTGTTTCTTAACTTGTCACTAATCTTTGGTTGATTTTTCGCTCAAGGTATCAAGTGAAAGCTGAAACTGTTCCTACTCCTTAAAAATAGTATCGTAATTTAACATTTAAATTAATTTTGGGGCAATGTATCTTCCTCATGTATCATTCGACAGGCTTTTTATTACAAGCTGATAATTCACTGAAATGATATGACTTTGCTTTTCAGGACCAGGCTGTTTTGACTTACATAGACCAGGGAGACACTGGTGGTTGATTAGATGCAGCATTAACCCTCTTGCTGTCTGACCATTCAATACCATTCACTGTGGTTTTGAATGATAGATAAGCTATGCCAGCCTTGCAATATGATACCATGAGGGAATGCATGTACACAGTACACAGTTGTGCCACCATACACAACTTTGGCAGTTGAATGGTTTCAAATGGTTGGTCAACTCACTTGAAAATGTTGCGAACAGTAGGAGGGTTAAAAAGATACAGAAACAAATATGGTAGGGAACAGATTGTGCACCCCCACCCCCACCCCCTCCCCTGGTCCTGATAGGGTTAAGAAAAATGGAAATGGGTACAGTGTACTGCTACTGCCATCAGAAACAAACTGCAATATGTTTAACCATGAATGAGACCAAACTTTATGCTGATGAATGAAGATATTACTTCTTCATATCCAGGAGATTCTGCATCTCTTCTCTCATTTTAAACTTCTGCACTTTGCCGGTCACAGTCAGGGGAAATGCCGCCACAAAGTGAACAATCTTGGGTGTCTTAAAATGAGCCATCTAGTAAAACATATCAGAAAGGCCAAGTTAATTGGTTTGGATCAATGCACTTCATATGGTCTAATGAACAAACATTACACAAACATTTCAGGCCTTGATAAATGAAGTTTTTAAATTTAAACTTTCTTTGAACTCACCTCCCCTTTACAGAATTCCTTTATCTCTTCTTCAGTTGCGGTTTGTCCTTCCTTTAATTTGACCCAAGCACAAACAATCTCACCAAGGCGCTCATCTGGCATTCCAATTACCTGCATAATAATGTGAACCATGAAAACCAAATCATTAAGATATATAGTTCAATCTAACAGCAGATCAAAAATTAACATCCCAAAGTATTTAAGATTTGACAAAAAGGATGTACCTGAACATCTTCAATCTTTGGGTGTTTATATAAGAAGTTCTCCAGTTCCACAGGATAAATATTTTCTCCTCCCCGGATGATCATATCTTTGTTACGTCCAACGATGGAGACGTAGCCTTCATCATCCATTACAGCAAGATCACTAAAGAAGGTATAATCATAATAGATAAACACTCTCTTTATACATTCTAGTAACAAGAAACGTCTCAGCTTTTAGTTTCATGGGATGCATTTTATAAGTCAGATTATGTCAATTAAAAGGTCTCAAAACAGGTGTTCGGAGTAAAAACCATCATCAATCAAACAAATTGAAGTAGGGTATTGGTCAGACTAATGATCAGACCAACAAACAGACAGGTAGCTGCTTTACCCTGTATGGAACCATCTCCCCTCATCAATAGAGTGACAGACTAATGATCAGACCAACAAACAGACAGGTAGCTGCTTACCCTGTATGGAACCATCTCCCCTCATCAATAGAGTGACAGACTAATGATCAGACCAACAAACAGACAGGTAGCTGCTTACCCTGTATGGAACCATCTCCCCTCATCAATAGAGTGACAGACCAATGATCAGACCAACAAACAGACAGGTAGCTGCTTACCCTGTATGGAACCACCTCCCTCATCAATAGAGTGACAGACTAATGATCAGACCAACAGACAGACAGGTAGCTGCTTACCCTGTATGGAACCACCTCCCTCATCAATAGAGTGACAGACTAATGATCAGACCAACAAACAGACAGGTAGCTGCTTACCCTGTATGGAACCACCTCCCTCATCAATAGAGTGACAGACTAATGATCAGACCAACAAACAGACCGGTAGCTGCTTACCCTGTATGGAACCATCTCCCCTCATCAATAGCCTCTTTTGTCTTTATCTCATCTTGCCAGTAACCAATCATTGTGGTATATCCTCGACTGCATAATTCTCCAGAAGTATTACGAGGTACAATATTGCCAGTTTCAACATCAATAATCTTCACCTAGAGAAAAGGTAAGACATTTTATTTTTCTTGGTAAAATTCATTTCGAGGGAAAAGTATCTATTTTTGATTTGTCTATTTCTTTGTTAAGTTTATAGATTCTACAAGTCTTACTTCATTGTTGTCAGTGGCTTTTCCGACTGTTGAAACCCTCTTTTCAATCGGATCATCTCGTAGTGTTTGTAAGATCACTGGAGAAACTTCTGTCAGACCATACGCAATCTACAATGAACAAATTGAAGTACCTTTAAAACTGTAAGTTTAGTTAGTACGGTTTCAGAAAATATAATTTCCTTTTTAAATTTCATTTGGGTTAAACGAAGAAAAATTTATGAGAGCAGGACTTGAACCTGTGATCTCCGGATTAACATCCGCTCTACAAACTGAACTATCCAGCCCTATGTTGGTGGTCCCCCTATTTTGTTAATACCTTTTCGGAGTTGACAGTCAGAAGCCATACAACTTGTAACTGCTGTATAACCAGGGATCACACCCGAGTCTACGATACAACCTGGGAAGCAGCAGGAGGCCAAAATTAAGGCTAGATAGCTCATTTGGTAGAGCGCCGGAGGTCACACATAAATTTTACAGGTTGTATGGCTTCAGACTGGCACCCCCAAAAATAAATATTCACAAAGTAACAAGACCGAAAACATAAGGGCTAGATGGCCCAGTTGGTAGAACCCTGGCACATTAATCCAAAGGCCTCAGGTTCAAATCGTGCTCTCGTCAAATCGTGCTCTCCCAAAATAAATTAAACTTTACCGAGTCTTTTTTCCTTGTGGTTCATTACTTGAATAAAAGAGTGGCTTTTTTGCTACAGGTCAAACTGCCAGTGGCGCTCCACGGTCATTTGACAAGCACCTTTCAACAGATTTTATGTTGAGTACTGTATGTATTGATTGTCTTCTGCATTATTAGTGCCGGCGTAAACTTGCACGCCAACTCGTGTAAGGCTATGAACGCCAGCTCCAGCTTGGTCTTTATCAGCCGTTTAATACCAAGTGAACATGGTAATGTGACCATCTATCAACCAATAGCCTCTGCCTAAACTGTCTAGGGTGATTATGAATACCTGATAAATACAAAAACAAACGATGAATAATATGAACCCATTAAGAGACTTCAGGGATGTGTGAAGCCAGCAGACCAGTGTGGGATAATAACAGATTTATCTTATCTTATGGTTCCCACAGATATCCACATGCTCAGAGTTACACAAACAATGTAAAGTTGCCCTGTACTCATTAAATGATCCAATACAATGTATGAAAGTGAGAAGGCTAGAATTCTTACACAACCATCCTTCATATTGAGCTGCGATATACTCTGTTTCATAATCTCAATGGGACATGGAGAACCTGCCATAACACCTGTTGATAGACTTGAGAAATCAAACTCGGAGATTCTTGGATGATTCAACATGTCAATGAACATGGTTGGTGTTCCATACAAAGACGTACATCTGTTAGGAAATAAACAAAGAGATGAATTGCACATTGAGTGTTCATGAGCTGTTTACAAACATCAAAAAGATACAAATTTATGTTCACATCCAACAGGTGTTTAACCACTTCACCTCGAATGATGTGTTTTAGGGACACAGATTTATGGTGGATGTTTTTAAAGCCCAGACAACTTTGGATTTTCCTCAATTGTTTGCTGGCAGGCGGAGGGCTGATGTTTATATCCACCAGGCAGGCACCTACTGGGATATGCTTCCTTTCACTCCTACAAATAGCAACACCGGGTTCTGGGAAACATGCCTAACTGTTGTTCTGCTGTTGTACAAATGGTGCAAACAAGAATGGGCAGAATGGTTTAGCATTATATTCAGCTCAACAAATCTGAGCATTCCGAGATTCCAGCATACCATGGTAGCTTTTTGCCCGTGACTCACAAGGTTCTGCTTATCACAGTGAATGCCTATTCAATTTTCTCACACGACAACATCAAATCCCGGAGATAATTATGACAACCTTTGTTGTTTTTTGTTTTGTCGTTCAGGGTTTCATCCTGGCAACGAAGAAGCTCCAAAAAGTTCAGAAAATTAATACCAAGGGTTGGCGCAGAAAGTTTTTAAAAATACAGACATGAAGTGGTTAAGTCTCAAGTGATGCACAGTTTCAACTCCAACTTGTGTGTTCCTAGGAATTAAATATAATTTGTTCGTTCTCTTTGTTAAGGTCACATCACACAAATCTGAAATAACACCTCCTGGTAAGGTTCTACCTTGAATAGTCCAACTTTCTTTTAAATCTGGTAACTTACTTCTCCTCAGATACAGCTCGCAGTGCTGCTTCTGCTTCAAAACCAGGGGCAGGAAAGATGGAGGTTGCACCATGAACCATTCCACATAACGTGCCTCCTACCATACCAAAACAGTGGTAGAGTGGCACTGGAATACAGATGCGATGTGGCTGCAACGTTAAGAACATAGTTAGCAAGATGAGAATGACACTCCACTATTCATCCCAGATTGTTCGGTTTTGATCTTTTACACTCTTCCCCTGGAAACACCACAACCTGTTCCTCAAAAGCAACTGAATTTGGGGAACCATCTTTACTTGATCAAGTCGTCAAGTAGCATAATGGTCAGACACATGCACTGGAGTTTGACTAGAAGCAAACATTACACTTTAACCTCACTTAGATTCCAACATGCTACTGTTTGATTGGCTAAAACATCACTATGGCAACACACGGCTGTTATGTATTATGGATGGATAACAGCATGACCAAAATATTGTATTTAATTATTCATTCAGGCTTTCAAAAACAAAACAATACAATAAACAGAAGACTGTACAAATAAAAAACCCAAACAGCAGCCAAAAGTGAACTTAATCACTTTCTAAAAGAGCAATCCCCGTAAAAAAACAAAAAAGAGAGACATTAAAACAAACAGACAGATACCAAAAATACAAGGAAAGAATATAAAAATATACTCTAATAAAAACATTATGTACACTGTTGTAAAAACATTATTAAAAAAATTAAAAATGATGTTGTTGATAGGCTAAAGACTCAACTGGCTTATGGTCGCGTCAATAATAAACAACATTTATATAGTGTTTTGCAGATTGCAGCTATTAGGTAAACAACATTTATGTGGCATTTTGCAGATTGCTATAAATTCTGATTTTTTTAAAGGACAGAAATAGAAACAAAGGATGATGACATTAGCTGAGTAATCCAGTAATACCTTCTCATGGTAACCAATGACAAGTCCAATACTGTTGGCATTGTTCAGGATGTTGTGATGTGTCAATGTTACACCTTTTGGAGACCCTGTAGTTCCCTAAAATTAAATTTGTAAAAATAAAAAAGGGGTTTAAGCAAAGTTTTGAATACTTACTAATGTAATTACATGTTAAATTAAATGATACAACTAATGCCACAGAACATTGAATAATGTGAACAAGCTTATTCTGGAAACCCATAATTATTGGTGAAAAACTAGCCTGCCATATCTTTCCATTTAATCAGTTAACACCGAATGGTGTATTAACGCTGGGAAATATCTTGATGGTTTAATTTAACTAAACACTGTAAGTACTTACCGATGTAAACTGTATATTGATGGGTTTATCAAACTGAACCACACGCTTGTATTCTTCCAGAAGTTTCTCTTCAGTGCTGCCTCCCATATTCAGAAGATCAGGAAAGTTGTAGGTTCCTGGAAGACTATCTTCACCTCTGAAGATGACCGTCTTCAGATCAGGGAGCCTAGACAGGTATTTTATGTGTAACCGATATTTATTAATAAGAAATTTACTAGAATAAAGTGATTGTCTAAATGTACCTCAGATGACTTGTGTATATATATATTTTGCATTGTGGTGCTGAATGAATCGATAAACTGCAAGAAAAGGTTCCTAACTCTCATACATGTAGTTTAGAGGGAAAAGGAGCTTGCAAACTTATTTTTAATATTTTTAGATGCTAATCTTACAAGTCGGAAGACTTATACATGTGTAAGATGTGGTGTCTTGAAAAAGACTGCTAAGAAACTCATGTTTAATTGATTATTTTAACTACTTGAAAAAAGAAATTCACCTTGCACTTTTAAGCTGACCTGGTTTATCACTTGCCAGCTCAGGACAAATCTCTTCCAGTATTGCATAGTAGTCCAATGTTCGGAAACTCTTATCACAGACAATTGCCTTGCAACTGGACTAAGAAGACAGGAAATAAAATGAGTTTGTTATATTAAATTTGACTTTTCTAGCATTATTAAGTGCAATTTGCAAGGTATACTAAACACTTTGTGAGATCAGCAACATGCAAACCTTTCTGACCTAAAGGCCAACATGCATATTGTTATTATTATCATATATTTCTGGTTATGAAACCAAGGACGCCTCATAAGTGAACTAAATTATTGTAGCTCGCAAAGAGGAAACCTGTAAACAAGGGTGCTTTAGACTGCTTGTTAATGCTATGTGAACCAGAAACACCAGGAAAAAACCCTACTTTTCCACAAGTGTTCTGGGTTTTTGAACGTGCACATTCGATCCTAGTACACAGGACCCATGGCTTAATGTCCCATCCGAAGGACAAAGCAATTACGGTAAGTATCTTGCTCAAGGACATAAGTGCCACGACCTGGACTCGAACCCACACTCTGCTAACCAGAAACACCAGAGCTCAGCGATGACACGACGCAAAGCAACCAGTTTGTGAACCAGTATCTTCTACAACTAGATCTCAAGGCAAATCGCAAGCAGGAGTTATTGACCAACATATGGTAGGGACTTTCTGCAAGAGGCAAGTTTTTTTAATTGCACTTTCATTTGTTCATGAGAAAAAATATTCGTCAATGCAAACAAACCAATTGAATAGTTATTAAACAGCATTTCTGAGGGCAAACAAACACAAAAAATGATATTAAAATATAAAACCATTTTCATGTTTGTGACTGTTGTTTTAAATGAAAGTAAAACAATTGAGTCAGTATATTTTTCTCCAATTCTTCCAAGTAACATCAAGACGGGATTACAGAATAACTGGATTACCTTCTGCAGAGCGTATTCCAACTCAAGCACTCTGTACACTGGATTAATGTTGACCATAACTGCTCCGATACGACACGTTGCAAACTGTGTCAGAACCCATTCTAATGTGGATGGTCCCCACATCCCAACTCTGTCACCTTCTTTGATTCCAAGAGCTAGTAGTCCCATCGCTATTTTGTCAGTCTAAACATAATAACATATGGAAACATTTATGATCATTACAAATCTAATTTAACCCTTACAGTCCCAAATTCTTCTGTATCAAATTGCCAAAGTGAAGGATTCAGAAGGACAGTGTCCAGTAGGCTCAAACAACAAGTGCTTATCACAGGGTCAGGCATTCCAATCTCATCTCCAAGTCCAAACAACATAGTCTGGAGTGACATAGAAGAGGGTATGGGAGGATTCAGGACAGATGCTAGCCAAACTGCCCTGTCTGTAAGGGTTTTTAAGGAAACATCTAAAAAAGTCAATATGCAAATCTTCACTTGAATAGAAACATCAAGTAAATAACTGTGATATTAAATGATTGTGAATTTATGTGCAAAATTAGAATGATTTTATTGGTAGTTTACATTGTTTGTATTGTTACAAAATTTCACCTTAATATAGGTATGTTATAAATAAGACCAATTGTTTTAAGATTCATTCTTATCTGAAGTTTACTCACCTCCTCTTTGAACTGCGCAAATGTCCTTCTGATTCCATCCGTACAGAAGACGTGTGACTCTCTGTCTGGGTACTTCTCTGTCGTTTCATCCATTATTTGACCGATTGTTTTCCCAATAAGTGGCTCTTTACCAACGGCATGGAAGTAGCTTAACTCATTATTGTTGGCATAAACAGATCTAATCAGAAAAGTTGTTGAAATGTTTAATTATCTAAACATCTATTAATTATGTATTTGCATACATCTATTCTTGGTCATTTAATATCAGCTCTACAATCACTCAGCTCAGATAGTAAGCTGGCAATTTGATACAACAATACAACCTAGAAAACAGTTTTTGAACTTTATAGCCATTACTTTTTTTCAAACAATGAACCAATTGTGAAACTCACTGTCTGTCTCATTCATTCATGTTTGTTGAATCCAAACAAATAAATGTTTATTAATATATTGAGTGGGCAATGGAGTTCCCGTTTATTATTAGAACACTACAGTGGTAACTATTTATGTCTAATCTAATTACATCATGATTCACAATTCACACAATAGGTCAGCAGCTAGTTTAGTTAGTAGTTATCTATCTAGCTAGCACTGTACAGTAGCAGTAGCATGTACAATTGTAAAGTATTTAATATTGTATATCACTCAGGGGAACGTAAACTACTCACCTGTTGCATGAGAAGTGTCGACTCAACGTTGTCAATAATGCAGGCCTCAGATAATGGTGCGATCCAATACATCGATGGACGTTATTTTCTAAATGATTGAGACTCCGACCCAAGATATCGGGCTTCCCAAAAACTGAACGAAGCATGCGACTTGCCATTTTGAACTAGGGCCTACCTAATTTTTTTACCATATGTACGTGTGACTACTTTCCATTCATTGCATACGACGTGTACAGGTCACAGGTCACATCCGGGTCACACGAGGACACAACTTTGTAAACAAATTTTTAGTAGTCTGGATTCAAGGTATGAAAGCTGTTGTGTCATTAATTAAGTTAGTAGAGAGCTAGCTAAAGGTACGGCTACATTAATTGTTGCACGTCTTAATAAAATAACGTGACATCAGTTGTTTCCCAAAATATTTTCTGCGGAAAAAATACGGGCGGACAAAATACATTTTCGTTGCTATCACAAAACAATAGGGAATAGATTAGAAGATAGGGGTAGAAATCTATACTCCGTGCAAAACGCAAACACACAAAAACACATTAATATTTAGACTTTTCTTAGTGTTATTATTTGACACACAAAACATTTAATAAGAAATGAGCTCGGCGTTAAAATCACCACGTTACTTGCCTATACCGGCATGCCCTATCGTCAAAACCAAAGTCTGAATAAGTCGAGAATGTTACTTGAACTGTTTCTAATACCCGATACCGGTTAAGAATTTAAAATTTTACAAAGTAGGTTTTATCTTACCCCATCTCCGTCTGTGTTCGGGTTGCACGTTGCTTCTCGAAATATAGTTTGGAAATACAATTCAACACTGTGCTCCTTAATACTCCAAGAATTTCGGTATGTCCAAGCTTAGTTGACCTCCTTATTCTCACAGAGAATGCCAAATGGACGAGTGGAGTTTACGTTCTTACCCAAACAATCAACCAATTACGTAATTGTATTTCCACATCAGTGCAGAAGTATAAAAATTAACCCTCCCGCTTTTTATAGTTAGTACTACTATACGCCTACATTTCCAATTTCGGTCAAGTCAAGATGTTGCAGGGGGAAAAAAAACAAAGATGTGGTTCTTCCCAATAGGTCATTTCGTTATTTAAAAAAAAATCATAACGAGTAGGCCTAATTATTAATACAAAATATTTGTTTATCAAGAACGTATTCTGTATGAATTTGTCAAAATTCGTTCCGAGAAAAAAAATCCCCCCAATTCTTTCTGCGAACCACGAACTTTATATGATTAGTGACTGGTTCCCGTCTAAGCTCACGGAAAATACATTCCTTATAGGAGAGACCAATTTTTAATCCCGCGGTCGTTAGTCTTGGCCCAAGACGTCAGTGATCGATAGTGGATAGTGTAATGCGCTCGGTTACAACTCGTTACAGCGCGCCCTCTAAGATCTTGTGGCTTGAATTACCCTTATAACTTTTTCATTTATTTCTCCCTAGCCTTTCCTAGGGAACCAATCAGCGCGCGATCGTAGTAATAAATTTGCATAATTACTTATGTGACCCAGGGTCATGCTTCAGCTGCATATATGCAGTAATGTCGACATGGCCGCCAGCTGTGAGCGATTCTCACTAGAATTTAGAAAAGAAACAGGCTCGTGAAAAACTAAAAGTCAAACTAATTAAACCAAAGCAGTCATAAGCTATTGATGATGTTCTAGATGGCAACTACCCGTTCGTCTGCTTACAAACCGGCTTCGGTATAAGCTTAATTTTCCAGTCATTTACCTCTGTATGTCGATGTGATTTAGAAAAACTTTCTCTATGCTTTATAATTATACACAATGCCAAACAAGACAGATTCAGTCGTCGCAGTTTGTGGATTCACAGATGAACATTATTAAGGAGAAGGCTGCCATGAGTGCCAGAGGCAAATATTTTTATTTTTTTTACCAGTCCCGAAGCCCTTATCAGCATAAAATGACGTGAATTTCTGCAGTTGTACTCGGTGTACAGGCTTGTCTGCGGTTTATTCATCACAGGAGAGAGTCATTGGTCACAAAGTGGTGAGTTATGAGAGAAATCCCATTTTGTTTTACTTATTGTTCAATTGTGAATAAAACTGAATTGATTTTTAGTCTTAATAAGCCACATAGTTGTCAGTCGTAGTCGTACTCTCCCAGAGTCCCGGCAGAGAGGGGCTAGTTTAGTTAACTTATGCGGAATAGAAGAGTACATTTTGTCAGCTATCTGATAGATGAGGTTTTTCTTTTTGAGGTCGAATAAATAATAATAAATCATTTTACCTAAGGCAATCCTGACAAAGCAAGTCTTATTCCGAATGCACAAGTATGCATTATCCATTGATTTGACACTGGCTCAAATTGTTGATTTGTGTCTGATATCTACTTTCTGTGTAGCCCCATGGCATTTATAGTGCCAATACTCTGGACTTCCTCCGATCCTTGGCCCTACGCCCATGTACCTCCAGAAGGTGGGATAATTTTTCAAATATCAACTCACGTTTTTATGCCGAGATTTTTTCCCCAGTTGTCACTTATTGTATCCGATTTGTGAAAAGCACATTAAAACGCCATTGTGCAACCTTGTTTTGGTGTAATTTTGAAGAAATTCCGAGACGTTTAATACTGCCACCGATTTGACTGCCCGGCATCCATTTTGTTGATCGGTTGATTTCAACAGGGGGCGCCCTGCGCTAGGGCATGCTGGGATAGGCAGGGAAACATCTCCCATGCCCTAGCGCGCGAAAGGGTCCCTTGCCTATCCCATAATGCCCTAGCGAAGGACGCCACCTGTTGAAATCAACCGATCAACAAAATGGATGCCAGGCAGTCAAATCGGTGGCAGTAACGTCTCAGAATTTCTTCAAAATTACACCAAAACAAGGTTGCACAATGGCGTTTTAATGTGCTTTTCACAAATCGGATACAATGAGTGACAACTGGGGAAAAAATCTCGGCATAAAAACGTGAGTTTATATTCGAAAAATTATCCCACCTTCTGGAGGTACATGGGCGTAGGGCCAAGGATCGGAGGAAGTCCAGAGTATTGGCACTATAAATGGGGCTACTTTCTGTGTATTGTTGAAGCACTCGTTTGTAATCAGTTATTTGCAATGATGATCGTATTATCCTCCATGTTCAAGGGTTGCGTATTGCGATCATTTCAACTAGCAATCGGTAAAACATCATTTTAACACAACCCCCAACCGAAAAAAGTTAATAAATAGATCAATAATAAATAAACAAATAAACATAAATAAATAATGTGTACAGTGTTCAAGCTTCATATAGAGACCACAAAAGCGCTTGAAGTGATCCATCCAATATACATTATTGCATAATATTATTAGTTTCCATTTATTCTTCTCTAATAATACACACCAAGATCTGAGCTTATTGTATTTATTTTATTTTTATTTTTGCAGGGGCCAGTCATCAGGAAAGAAATCAGCTTTCAGAAAATTGTATGCCAAGCTTGGAGAACCGGGAAGTATCATTGCTGCCATGACAGTGACAGAAAGTCTTGCCACACGATTGGCAATCAGAGATGCCTTGCAAATATCATGAGGAATGCAGTTCTTATTCAACAGGGACCGGCCCGTGACAATATCAAGCAAAACTCAAAGATGTGGAAGAAATCTTTGGATGGCTTGCAGATGATGACTACAGAAAAAAGGAAAAGATGGGGCGCATCGTTATATACTGTCAGTCAAGAAAGACGTGTGCAGAACTGTGCTGTTTTCTGCTGCAAGCTTCCATCATCACATCACAAATTGTTCAATATGCATTATACTATTACAGAGAGTGATGTTTACAATAAGTTTCTACGTAGCTTTTTCGACCCTGAGGGAGCTGTGCACATACTCTTCGCAACTGTTGCTTTTAGACAGGGGGTTGATGTAAAGGGGCCTACAACTTGGCACCAAGTGAAATTGACGATTATGTACACCCAAGTGGGAGAGTTCGGCGTGATGAGAAACTGAGTCTATCAATTGTAATAAACTATCTTATAGAAACAGATGAAAAACTTCCTTGACACCCAACAATGTAGAAGAGCTATGATACATGCAGCATTCCATGTACATGTAGCACACGTTAGCAGGCTCACAAGTACAAGAACTTGTGCCACAATAACTGCTGTGATAACTGTGCATTTTAAACTGCTGTTGTGGGGTATTTCTTGTTTTAGCCTGTTCAAACTTAATCATTTTCAGAATCACAATTCTGTGAAAGATTTCTCTTTGGCAATAGCAAAAAAATAAAATAAAAAATTAAGAATGTGTTTGGGCCATTTCTAACAGATCAGTCTAATCAATTCATTATCCGCATACAGTGTATGTTGCAGCTTACAGTGAATATGCTGATGAATATGCTGAATTATGTGTTGTATTTACAGTTATTGAAGCATTTCAAAGTTGACGTGTTATTATTCACTTAGTTATAGGTTCACCACAAGTCAGTCAGTCATAATTCAAGTAGGCAGCTATTCAAAGAAAAGCATTCTTTTGTCATTTTTCTTCATCTTTAGTGTGACACATACATATTATTGACTAAAGTCTGCATTTCAGTGCAGCACAAGTATTTCAACAAACGTTTTGTTTTTGTGAGCCTTTTTTTATTGAATTTTTTAAATTTATTTAAGCCAACATTTTTTCCAATGTGATTTTCGGATCAAACATACTTGATGTTAGCAACTCACTGAAATGAGTGCTGCGTTCCTCATTTTCAGAGCATCTCCAATATTTGTCCCTTTGCATTCATATCAAAACAAGTTTAAACTAATTATGGTTTATATTCAAAATCACATTTTTGCCTCATAATGGTGCATTCCAGTAGAAAGAGGCATTTATAAATGTTATGATGTTGGAAATATCTTTTTGCCCGTATTGTTTGGAAATAATTTTAATTGAACTGTATCAGATGTTTTTATAGATGTAAGTTTATACTATATAATGTGACAGAGAACTCACAAGAGAAATAAACTGACGTTCATGTATTTAAAAATATATAAACTTGTATGGATACATATGTCAGGTCATGTACAGTATGTGTACTTCAGGCATCCACTGATATGGACTGTTTTATGAATTTGTAAAAAATTACTAGCCCTAAACTTTGACAGCAGTGAATTGTTCCAATTCGAATCCAAAAACAGTGCGTTCACAACGAGGTGTCTGTTTGCTACACACTATAGCACTAGTAGTAGCATGGAGGTAGAATTAGATTCTACCACGTCTTGGGCCAAGACTACGCGGTCGTCTGCTCAGAATTATTGGGTGCGTTCGATTAGCTTCCCCCCTGGTCGACCCAGGACTGACCCCAGTGCTGTGGGTCACCCGGGTGAGACCCAAGTGCCCTGCTTGTAGAAGAGCGGGTTACTTGGGGCTGACCCTAGTTCATGACGTCACGGCGAAAAACTTTCTCAATGGCCACCATTTTGTTTGTAATTCAGCGGGACATTTTAAGGAAGTTTGACACACATTTTCGCCATTAAAACTGCGTTTTGTGAGCAATAAGTATTTTTTTATTCGAAGCCGGGTACCTTTGTATCACTGTGGGGTTGTAAAATTGTTTAACGTTGCAGTTTTACCTTGAGAATAATTATTTTACGATGTTTTCGTGAATCCACGAAATGTATCAGACGTAATGCACAAAATGGAAGTAGTTCCGGTCGGCTGTCCCAAGATGCATCGGTGTGAAGGCTGGGGGAAGTTGGCTTTCGATTAGCTCATGGTTAGGGGCTCAACCGGATGAGCAGACCGGGGTCGACCCGGGGAAGCTAATCGAACGCACCCAAAAGAAGCTGACAATTAATGACATGCGCTTTACGTTTTATTCTTTGTGCCACGCGACAATGTGTCAATAACCTGCTGATAGACCTTTCTTTTGCAACGTCACAGCCCGAGTTTTTGCCAACCCAGGTTGGAAAAGTATGGAAAGCCATAACTGCAAATCAAAAACAGATTGCCACAGTTTGTTGGAAACAAATCAACCAATCATGGAAGGTATTTCCGTTCATGAATCTTTACAGAAAATGTTGAATTTGGTCACAAAATGTTTTACCACGATTGAATGTTTTGCTAACATTCAGCCGTCCATGCCTACCGGCGCACTTTTTTTATCAACAATGGAAAGGTTATATACATTTTACAAAGTTTAAAAAGGAAAAATTGATTACATATTTTCACAAAGTAGTTCGACAATTATGTTGCATTATTGTCGTTGGAATGTATTTTTGCCGTTATATTAGTGTGCTCCATCCACAAAAACTTTGGCAACTCAATTACCACACCAATCAGCATTACCAGCATTCCAGAAAGTGACACCATATTGGACGAGACCATTTTTGAAAACTGTAGTTTGGTTTAAACAAAAAAACTGATTGCTCTTTGCAGTATTTTGGGTATTGTGTAAATGAAACCACTGCGGCTTTTTCCGTTTGATAATTGAATCTTCTGAACCAGTCCTGCAGGGCTTTCCAACAAATGCCATTGTGTTCAATCTTAAAAAGAAAAAGTTCATGATTTGTTGTGTCAAAACCCTTGGCAAGGTCCAAAAACATGCCAGTGGAGCAGTTCCTGTTCTCAAAAACCTTTAACAATCTATTAATTGCAAAGGAAAACAGTAGTTCGGTTGAGTGATTTTTCGTGAATCAAAATTGCAAGTCAGAAAGAAAGTTATATTTATCAATGAAATAAGCAATTGTTGTAATTGTATTAACTTCTACAACTTTGAAAAGGTTGTAAGAACAGTAATGGACCTAAAGTTTCCCCAATAATTTGTAATACTTTGGAGGGGGGGGGGGGAACGACAGCCGAAGTTAAAGAATGATTCAATATTTGGACTAATGGTTCAGCCAATCAGTAAGGTGTTCATATTTAAAATTTTAAAACTATTTTCTGTTTTGTCTTTTTATAAAAATAGTAAATGGCATAACTAGAGCACTGGCTGGAAAGGGGCTTCAGCTTTAATTGGCCAGTAGTATCCCCCCTGAATAAAACAAAAATGGTGCAGCCCCTTATGCCCCTCGGGGGCAATTGTTCTGGTGGATTAGGATGCAAAGCAACCATTTTGTTTTTACATGGCCTAACTTATGAGCAACACATCCTCTAGTAATGACCTTGGATAGCCCTTGATGGGGTCCCAGATACTTCAGTGTTGTGATGGCAAGGCAGGAACCTCTATGAGGGAAATTTAAAATTGACACTGGAATAGTTGAAGGAGCACCAAGGCAATGACCAGGGGAATGGTGGCAATTGTCTTAATTTCCTCTGTGAAGTATATTGGGCCTCGGTACTTCTACTGTACTACCCATTAATAAAATGAAAAGCCAAACTAGACTAGCCAAATGATCATAATATGAGTTGACAACAATTTTGATGATAAATTTGGATCTTGAAATGTCAGTGTAACAGGTTCAAAAGCATAAGTCAGGAAAATAGCATTATGATGTAGATAACATTTGTTTATTTTCATTTTTCCCACAGTGGAAGCGCTGTACAAAATAATATCTCAAACATTTTGCTTCCTTATGAACAACTGAATTAAGAATATGAGAAAGACCCACAGGAATCTGAGAACTGCATTCCTGGGCCATGACTTAGCTAATGAATAAACATGCATCAACTATACAAAGGAATATGTTAATGAGTCTAGTGCTACTAGTGGTTTCTCAACTTTTGAGTTTCAAGAAACAATGATCCTGAGAGTCTCTAGGGTGCATTTAAAAGATTAGCTATAAAAGAACTTTCCCACAGACGCAACTGTCATGAATGAAAAAGAAATTATTTATTATAGAGTAAAATCATGAAGGTCTATCTCTATGGTAAAATCACAGTAAAAACCAACTTAAGCAGAACACACAAAACCATACCAATTCACCCGTCACATCAGCAATAAACTTGAACTTCTTAATGTTCATATTGGTTTCTAAATTTTAAAATGTTGTTACTTTTTGACTTTCAAGACATTTTGCATCTGCTGTCGCATCTGAAACTTCTGCACCTTTCCATTTACAGTCATAGGGAATGTCTTCACAAAATGAATGATCTTTGGAACCTTATAATGAGCCATCTGTAAACAAACACACAAAAAGGAAAATAGATTTAGCTACAATACAAGAAACAATAATGAACAAAGCCTAAATACATTCAGCATTTATCTTTGCTGATAAAGGTAGCCTCATCTATCCACAGTATTATGTTGATTATTGATCTGTAAGACCCATATTACTGTCTAAAAACCCAAGCTGCATCGGAGATAGCATTTTTAAGTTCAATGGTTCATACAGTATAGATATAGCATAAATGTCTTTGTTTTACCATAGTGAAAACTGAATTGAAAAACTATTGTTAAACTCACCTCCCCTTTACAGAATTCCTTTATCTCTTCTTCAGTTGCGGTTTGTCCTTCCTTTAATTTGACCCAAGCACAAACAATCTCACCAAGGCACTCATCTGGCATTCCAATTACCTATTCAAACAAGCAATTAAAATTGTTTAGTCTTTGCATTTTAACTTCATGTGCAAGAACATTCTTTCAATCAATTATTTTTGTCAGTAACAGGTTACTCATATTTATTAAATAACAAGTTAACCCCCACCACACACACACACAAGTGTGTAACAGCCTGCAATCGTGGACCCTCCTTTGTTCAACTCTTTGTGATAGCAACCGTGGACCACAATGCTTTCCTTTGTGATAGCAACTGTGGACCTATTGTCCTCATTTGTTATAGGTCCCCGGTTTGAATGTGGTTACCTACTCACACACACACACTTTCTATAAACAAGACAAGTCAAAAACTGTACAGCACAAATCAAACTGTCAAACACATAATCTTACCTGAACATCTTCAATCTTTGGGTGTTTATATAAGAAGTTCTCCAGTTCCACAGGATAAATATTTTCTCCTCCCCGGATGATCATATCTTTCTTACGTCCAACGATGGAGACGTAGCCTTCATCATCCATTACAGCAAGATCACTAAAGAAGGTATAATCATAATAGATAAACACTCTCTTTATACATTCTAGTAACAAGAAACGTCTCAGCTTTAGTTTCATGGGATGCATTTTATAAGTCAGATTATGTCAATTAAAAGGTCTCAAAACAGGTGTTCGGAGTAAAAACCATCATCAATCAAACAAATTGAAGTAGGGTATTGGTCAGACTAATGATCAGACCAACAAACAGACAGGTAGCTGCTTACCCTGTATGGAACCATCTCCCCTCATCAATAGCCTCTTTTGTCTTTATCTCATCTTGCCAGTAACCAATCATTGTGGTATATCCTCGACTGCATAATTCTCCAGAAGTATTACGAGGTACAATATTGCCAGTATCACCATCAATTATCTTTAACTAGAGCAAAAGTAATAAAAGAATAAATAAACTTTCAGAAAATTTGACTTAAAAAAAGAGTTAATAATGTAACCAAAGCAACCATAGCCCCCCACATGGTTACAATGATGGGATAAGATTTGCTACAAAAACACCATTATGCCCTCTTGACGTGATATAAATACAGAGTGTCCCTTTGCAGATCTTGTTTTGGACAAACTTAGTCTCTCTTTTTTTCTCCATCGATCAAGCATTGGATAAATCATTTATACATAATTTGGAGATTAATTATTCCATTAGTTGTTTCCAGTCTGTTTATCAAACATACACGGAATACTGTGTACAATAATTGTTGTGCAAAGTCATAACTTCCTGTGTATAAGCTGACCTTTATCTTTAACTGTGAGTGCAATAGACTCCTCTTCACTCGTTAACCCTATCCAAAGTGTGTGAAAAATAGTATTCCTTATTAAAAGTGTATACAGGCAGTTTTTATAAAATCAAGTTTAATTTTAACTTTTGAGTCAAATTTTCTTTGTTCTACCAGAATTATTTCAAATTGTACCCTGTCAGTTTCCCTTGTGGTTGATAACTTGATATTTTTAGATGACCTTGAGCTGTTTGGTTCTGAGGAGAGCAAAGAGCACTCTTCAATACTTCAAGGAGAGCAGTTTATAGCTCTACTCTTATTTCTTTAAATGAAGGACTGCTGAAAAGTCTTTAAGATGCTTGTATTTACTTACCTCATTGTGGAAACCTGCTTTTCCAACTGTTGAGAGCTTCTTTTCAAATGAATCAGCTTTAGATGTTTGAGTGATCACAGGAGAAACCTCTGTCAGACCATAACAAACCTTCCAAGAAAAAAGGAAATATTGTGACTTAACTCATTTGTATTAGGACATTTGAACTTAAATAAATGCTTATTTAGTGAAAGTTATTTAAAATTGGAAATGGAATAAATGTTGTTCTAGCAGATTACCAGCAAAAGGCTGGTTGCTCATTTCATTATCATACAAGTTTTTGCCAATGTTTTTAACTTCTCGAATTGCTCCCAAATGAAATTATATGTTAGATAATTTTCAAGTAGTATTTGAAACTTTGCATGTCGGGAATACAATCAAGGAGGTTTGTAGAGACACCATGAATATAAGTCTCGTTAACAAAAAACACCACCGGTTCTTCTCGGAACCACCGGTTCTTCTCAGAATCACCGGTTCTTCTCGGAACAACCGGTTCTTCTCGGAGCCACCGGTTCTTCTCGGAGCCACCAGTTCTTCTTGGAACCACCAGTTCGATCTTCTCGGAACCATCGGTTCTTCTTGGAATCATCGGTTCTTCTCAGAACCGCCAGTTCTTCTCAGAACCACCACAGCTCATGAAGAGAATTTCTGACATGGAATCTCCACATACCACACTTCATTGAGATCAACTTCAGTTAATCAATTCATCTCCCCCCCCCCCACCTCAAGATTTTTATATAAACATAAGCAATATGTTAAATCCTATTGTAACATACAGAAATATTGGCGATGTTGAGCTTGTCTATGCATTGATGAATAATCTCAGAAGGACAAGATGAACCACCCATCAGTCCAACAGATAGACTAGAATAGTCATAGTCATTGAATTTAGGATGGTTCAGTAGATCAATAAACATGGTCGGTGTACCGTAAAGACTTGTACATCTATAGGAGGAAAAATACAAACACAAAAAATAAAAAAATTATAGAACAATATGACTGGCTTGAAATGGGTTTATTGACATCTTATTCTTGTTGTCATGATTTTCCTTTATCATAAGTAATTTGGGGTGGGTTATTTTTGTAGTTTTAATTGGGAGGAGGGACAAGGCTTTTGTATTACAGTAAAACATTAACAATTCTTCTGAAGACGAGCAGAGTATACTGCTCGAAATGTCGAGACCACACTGTCTCTTTTCATAGCCAACACTCCCACAAAAGAGATTTAATACAACATGTAGTTTATTTTTCCACAGCCCAATGTTAATTAAGAAGTAAACATTAGTGCATCAGATTTCCTTCTGCATTATCTGATTTGTTGTTCTTCATTCATGGTAGATTCTTAATTGAATAATAATGACTTTACATTTTGACACAACCTAAGCAAACTTCCAGTTAATACATTGCTTGTAACAGGCATGGAAAATAGTGGGGCATGCATGGTTGACTCAACTATAAGTTCCTCAATTCACTGCTCACTTTTCTGATGACACTGCTCTAAGGGTGGCTTCAACCTCAAACCCAGGGGCCGGGAAGACACAGGTTGCACCATGAACCATTCCACATAATGTACCAAGTACTGAACCAAAACAATGGTACAGTGGTACTGGAATGCAGATGATGTGTTGCTGTTAAAATGACAAGTTAGAGCATTTTTTTAGTTAAGAGAATATTATTTTATACAACATCTACCATCTTGTCCAATTTGACTGTTAAAAAAATGAAACTTGATACATTTTGAAAATAATTTATTATAATATAGCGCACATATCCTAGTAGCTAGATCAAGGGGCTCTACAATATTATCATCCCTGTTCTTCAACATACTTTTAGAACGTTCCTCTATTTTTTCAACTCCCTGGGGAGCATACAACCCCAAGCTGCTTAACCTAGTGCCAATGGGTTAATCTAACACAAAACTGCCTCAGCACTCTCAGGTTCCCATTTGTACACCTGGGTTAAGAGAAGCAACTATGGTTAACTGCCTTGCTGAAGGACACGGGTGTCATGAGTGGGATTAAAACCCAAACCCTGATGAATCAACCATCAGAACTTGAGTGTGATGCAGTAGACGGTTCGGCCACGACACACCAAACTTCTTAAATGGCTTGATATTAAACTGTCTTGCTAAATGTAGAACAACTATTGGAGGATTGAATGAAACAAATTAAAATGAGTACCTTTTCATGGTAGCCAATATTGTGTCCAGTAATATAGGAATTGTTGAGTAAGTTGTGATGTGTTAGTGTGGCACCCTTAGAAAGGCCTGTAGTTCCCTGTAATTCAATCACGAGTTGAGAATATTATCATATGGCACTAAATAATGAGATCAAATCAAAACACAAAGACTGCAAATAGTAATACATGTACCATGCAACCAATGTGGTGTACATTGATATAGAAGACTATAGTTCACCCAGGAATACAAGAAAAGATTGGCACAAAACATCAATATTTTTAAGGTATGGATACTTTGGGATATTTTAAATGTACATTTTTTTGAAGTAAATGAGAATGTATTTCAACATACTACTTTCTTCTTTTACACACATCTGTAAGGGTAGCAACAATTAGTAAATATAATAAACTTGTGTAGAGTAATGACAACATTATTTGTCTATTAACGACAAATACACACTTGGGGCCAGTTATATTTTGCTTCAGAAAGATTGTATGTTTTTATTTGGCAATGAAAAGCTAAATGTAAATGACATTGTTTCAATGAAATTAGAACCTTTACTTGATATATCTATTCCATGTCACATTTCTAAATCAAGGGTAGATTGTGAGAACTCCACCCTGCATTTTCACAGACCCCCCCCCCCCTCCTTACTCCCACTCACAGATGTAAACTGTATATTGATGGGTTTATCAAACTGAACCACACGCTTGTATTCTTCCAGAAGTTTCTCTTCAGCGCTGCCTCCC
Source organism: Leptasterias polaris (assembly GCA_037783415.1). NCBI lineage: Eukaryota > Metazoa > Echinodermata > Asteroidea > Forcipulatida > Asteriidae > Leptasterias > Leptasterias polaris. The sequence continues at coordinate 665,526 of JAZGTN010000020.1, forward strand.
ATATTTAAAAGATCAGGAAAGTTGTAGGTTCCTGGAAGACTATCTTCACCTCTGAAGATGACCGTCTTTAGATCAGGGAGCCTGGATTAAAAAAATATTTCCCGTTAGTGTATTTGCCAGTGTTGATGTATTCATACCAGGCAGCCAAACATTCCATTCTTGGCATGAGCATATCTAGAGTAAATAGATGTTGGGATAATGTAATTTGGAGAAGATTTATTTGTTTAAAATGCTGGGGGTGTAAACAATACATAACTGAACTTTATCACCGTAAGTTTGAAAGTTTGAAAGTTTGTAAAAGCAAGTGACCTTGGGTTGAAATTCTCTGCTTGTGTAGATACTTGTTACACATACCCTTTAGTACAGATCATCAAGCATATAATGCAAACAAAGTAAGATGAGTCTGTTCTTACAGTGTGCATAATATGTAAGAGTTCTTTGCATTAAAGCTTAGAGATGAGTTATCTTTAGAAAAAGAGCACTGTTTTTGTATTAATTGTCCATCATCATCAATTGTGTTTTCATCTAATGCACTGGCACTTCACATATTAATCATGTTAGGTTATGTAACAGTTTGACTGATATCATAAATCATAATCCCCTTATAAGAAAGAAGACCACCCTAGGCCCTCTCAGCAAGTAGAAGACCACCCTAGGCCCTCTCAGCAAGTAGAAGACCACCCTAGGCCCTCTCAGCAAGTAGAAGACCACCCTAGGCCCTCTCAGCAAGTAGAAGACCACCCTAAGGCCCTCTCAGCAAGTAGAAGACCACCCTAGGCCCTCTCAGCAAGTAGAAGACCACCCTAGGCCCTCTCAGCAAGTAGAAGACCACCCTAGGCCCTCTCAGCAAGTAGAAGACCACCCTAGGCCCTCTTAGGTAATAATTTTGACATCATGAGCTCTTTACTGGTGAATAAGAAACCAATGATTTAAATTCTATAACCGACCCCCAACCCCACCCCACCTATCATATCATGGGCTCAGGGCTCAAATTTGGGCCTAAAATCCACAGAACGTAGGGCTTGCAGCTCAAATTTGTTTTCTAGACAACATTTTTTTTACAAGACCTGAATCAAAATGAGAAAAAAAACTACACATTTTAACAAAAAACCTATTTTTATTTAAAAAAGCAAATAGAAGATTGCTCTAATTTGGTCAAGTGTACTTTGATATTCAACAGAATTGAAAGATAATTATCTGACAGAAATAAATCACCATTTGAAACCACCCCCCCTTTTGTTTGGGGGGGGGGCTGTTTCTTTTTTCTTCTTGCTATTACAGTGATGTATTATTATTAAATTGAAAAATACAAGACCCCCAGACTTGTCTAGTTACGAGTTTACTGGCTCAATGTTAGAAACACTGGTCATGGACTGTAGGGTAGCAAGATACACACATAAACAAAAGAGCATTTAATTAACTTCACCTGGCACTTTTAAGCTGACCTGGTTTATCACTTGCCAGCTCAGGACAAATCTCTTCCAGTATTGCATAGTAGTCCAATGTTCGGAAACTCTTATCACAGACAACTGCCTTGCAACTGGACTAAACAAATAATGAATACAGTAAGTACATTTCTGAGAAAAGGAATTCCATTTAAACAAATGACAACAATTTTGAAATCAGTTACAGCACTTGAGACAATGGGACATAATTAAAAAGCACAATGGTTCATGGGTTTTTTACTCCAAAATGTTCACATTTGAGTTGCTAACCTTTCGTAGAAAGTGTTCCAATTCAGAAGTTCTAGCAACTGGGTTAATGTTGACCATAATTGCTCCGATACGAGACAATGCAAACTGTGTCAGAACCCATTCTCGTGTGGATGGTCCCCACATCCCAACTCTGTCTCCTTTCTTGATTCCAAGGGCCACAAGTCCAAGTACTACTTTGTCAGTCTAAGAAAAAGACATAGTTACAGGGTTTTGCTTAGTGTTTATAATAGTTAAACCTTTTTAAAATCAGAGCTACCAACATTTGCATCTTGCAATCAGGGAAATAATTATTTAGAACTTCATTCAACATAATATGAAAACAGTTTCCAGAGCAGAAAATTTTTCAAATTTGTTCATCAGAACATGGAAATAATTGGTACCAACCGCATCTCTGGCTGTGGGGCAGCATTAAATAAAAACGGACACCACAATAATATCAAAAAGTTGCTTGCAGACAATCTTTGGAGATTGAAATAATTTCCCACCATTACCATCTTTATGAAAAGTAGGCTTTCAGTTAAAAAATACACAATTTCTTTACACAATCATTACAATGTATTAAATCATCACACCACAATAAACCAAAGACTATTTAGTTTGTGAAGATTTTGAAGAAATACCTCCTCTTTGAACTGCGCAAATGTCCTTCTGATTCCATCCGTACAGAAGACGTGTGACTCTCTGTCTGGGTACTTCTCTGTTGTTTCATCCATTATTTGACCGATTGTTTTCCCAATAAGTGGCTCTTTACCAACGGCATGGAAGTAGCTTAACTCATTATTGTTGGCATAAACAGATCTAGTAATTAGTAAAAACATACATTGTACTGTGTTAGATCATGGAGGAATAGATGTTATGGTAAAGTGATGAAACACAATCTTATCAACAAAATGAATTATTCAGCAGAGTGTGGGTTCGAGTCCCGGTCGTGACACTTGTGTCCCTGAGCAAGACACTTAACTATAATTGCTTCTCTCCACCCAGGGGTAAAATGGGTACCTGTGAGGGCAGAGATGGTTCTTGTGATTGATTTAGCCTAGTAGCGCATATATTGCAGCACAGGCTGTATACTCCCCAGGGAGCTGAGATGGTTTAAGGAATGAAATAAATGGCCCAGTGACCAGGGGTAATAATGTTCGAAGCGCTTTGAGACGCCCTTGGGTGTGATAAAGCGCGATATAAATCCATATTATTATTATTATTATTATTGCTATTGGATTCCAAAGGGTAAGAAACCATTCATTTCAAATGGCATTTATATTAGAATGTCTTTATTAATAAGAGACTAAATTGCGACGAAAAGCAAACCATTACAGTCTGAGGCCCCCTTAGGGCCCCTGGGAAAATGTTTAGGTCGTAGATCATCTCTCTGGTGCAATCTGGCCATTTCAAAGAAATTTTCATCTTTTTAAAATAATTTAACAAAAATTAGTCCAAATAAGATTGTTTTTTCTGTGCTAACTGTCCTTACAAAATTATGAACATTAGGTACAGAGCCCATACTCCTGATCCAGATTTTGGTTTTGTCCTGTACTTGTTGCACAGCTTGCAAAAAAGATACAAATTATTTTAGTGTAAACATTGTGTCTTAACATACAAATTGTCAAGGGTCCAGCAAGGATGAAATTAATTTACCTGCTGTTTGAGAAACACCGATAGAATAAAGTTGTACATGACGTCCATTGTGACCTCAGCTTTGTTGATTTACTCAAAGAGTTAGAAATGTTTCTCTGGAAGCCTGGCATACTTGTAGTCCACATGAACCTCAACATACATGTACTTGCCATTCTGGTGTCTTGGAATGTAGGCGTTTACTGTGGCATGTTTATACAATGAACCCATCCAGCATCAGTTATGTGCATTGATATGCAAACATCTTACAAATTCATAGTAATCCTTTCAGCCAAAATGGGGTGAATAGAGCTGACCAAAATAACACACCCCCACAAAAAGTACACGGACCTGAGCACATGTACAAAGGCCTATGCACACTTGAGTGGATCACAAAAGTTTGTTCTGAGCATCTACACAATGGTGGCTATCCAAATTGACCAACAAATAAACCAGTGTTCATCTGCTATACTTACTGTACCTTGCTTTTAAAAGCCAAAGTTCCCACACACTTCTGTATGGTGCAATTCAATAAACTAAAGATTTGTTTTTAAAAGACCAGAATCAAATGAGAACAAAATTCCTGACAGAAAATTTGCATATAGCATCAAACAGTTTGAGCTGCATCTACAATTTCCAAATCAGAGTAAAATGTGCATAAGAAGTCATCATGAAGAGAATCAGGTGTAATGGCCCGCACCAGTAATCAGTAATTATGCAAAAATCAATTATGTAGGATTATTGACTCAATCGCCCTCACAAATCGGGCAAAACAGTAGGGAAAATGTTGGCCCTTTATAGGTATAGTGAAGGACAGGGTGCTGATAATAAAATGTCATTTGTTGCAACTGTTTATAATGTTAAAATAGCACCACAGGAGCCCCCCCCCCCCCCCAGGACCCTTTCCCCTTCCCCCAATTGAAAGTGTGTAGTTACGCCAGGCACAGGCTACCAATTCCTCAAGGGAGAAAAGCTCCAACATTTTATAACAAAATCTAAACTATCCCCAGTGGACAGCATCTACCCCATTTTTGCCTGCTACAGGCCTGGAATTTCATCTCTGAAAGGGCAACTAAGGCCATTTTGATTTTGCAAAGGGCACTTGTGTATTGGAAAATCATAAAGTCTATGGGAAACTTTTGAAAGGGCACTAAGGCCAAGACCAGGGCAACGAAGGCCATGGCCTCCGTGGCCTCCGTGTAATTCCAGGCCTGCTGCTACTTTGTTGTCAAAGGTCAAAGCATAGAGCAGCAAGTCAAAACATACAGACCTTAAAGGATCACTGAAATAAAAATGTAAAGGCCACAGAGATGATAAAATATGGTATTATGATTGGTATTAAGCCAACAAGTTGTTCTTTTGGGCGGTTTTGATAATATGAAGCTTTTACGAAGTGCGGGTCCGTCCTTATTACCCCGCCCCCAAAAAGGGTTGTTTTGCACACGGTTTGTAAAAGATAGCAGCATGTCTCAAACACAATGATAAAAGTTTCAAGATCATCATTACAGAAATAAGGTTAGACCTACTGTTTCAATTTATTTATTTATTTATATTTTTATTTAAAGTTCAAATTTCTTTTCATTTTTTAAAGCTTGTTTCCTTATTGGATCCTCTATTCTCTTCTTTGTTAGTATGTGTGCCAAGGAATGTGTTCTGTTGGATCCAGTGACATTAGCCTTATTTATAAAAGATGTCAAGTCTGATTTGGGGTGTGTTGACCCCAGAATGTAGATTTAAAATTCAAATAGCTATCTTTACGGATTCAGGAAAGTTAGTAAGCATTCCTTTAAGATATTTCACAAAAAATCAACCTATGATAAGTGGTGATTAATTAAAAACTCAAATAAATTATTGGCGGGATCCCAATATTATCTCACAAACGTCATTCATGTACTAACTATTCTGCACGTTACATAAAGCTTTTGTATGTTTTTTGCTTTGAAACAGCATCATCAGTCAAAATTCGTTCAGAGAAAAAATTCTTCCGGAGAAAATCGGGCCATTGTAACTTTAATGTGAGGAAGAAATTTAAAATTATTTCATTTGTGAAATGAATGTCAGGGCAATGGAAGTTTTGAAATGATATGAAGTTTCTCTTGAATGATTTGGAAAAGGAGTTAGTTATATTGCAAACACATTTAAAACTGACTCCTTGCCATGGTACTTTTACAGGACCTTTGGCAAGTTCTTCTCAAAATAACAAGAGCAACGCTGAACAATCAAAGACCAATAAAAACTTAACCTTCGCTGGTGAATACCTGTCATGCATTACACTAGTACACTACTACCTTATATGGGCAACAGTGTAATGAAATGCATCGCTTCTGGGAAAGCTTAAACACAGTTTGTTTACACACTGGTACATATAAGGAAGCTTTCTGCCCAAAATAAACTCCACAGAAAGGCCAAGCACAAAAACGAAACAACAAAGAAAAGTTGTTTGGAACCAATAAGGGAGATCCCGGTTTGGTTTCCCAACTCAAGCCCTGTTCATACTACCCTCATGCCTCATTACACAACACACCTGTCAAGGTTGAACTTCCTATTATTAAAAACAGCTGAGTCAGGTACAAGGCCCCTGACAGGTTGGAAACCATACAAACAGGTTTTGTCCTCTATTGATTTCCATATCAAAACAGATGACGTGAAGCTTTTTTAATCACGGTATTCTAAATCGAGGGCACGAACATTGGGCCAAGCCTGTGTTATAAAAGCTGGCATTTATCAGAGAACTTGAGTAGTTATAGAACATCAAGTGGGTAGCTTGCCAAGGATTCTCATGTATGGATGAAAAGCTTCTATTGGCATTGTTTATCATTCACTAATGCACTCTTGATTGTCAGTTCCTAACAGTTAAAAAGGATAGCAAACAATACCCAGACAGTATTTTCATGAGAAGACCAACTCAGAAGGTACAGTAAGCACAACATGAAACCTGTTGCCATATTGTTACTACTGCTTGCAACACTCCTAGCTGGAGCTAATGGAGAAGGTATGTGTGAACACTTCTGAAACAAACCAATTGTGGTGTCTTTAAAGCTCTGTTGTTACAAATTTGTTAATATTTATATAAGTTTGTTTAGTTTTGGTTTTTCCATCTTTATTTAGAGAAAATAACCTAAATTTAAAACACACATAAACAGAAAATTTAAGACAAAGTTTTCAAGTTGACATTTACAGGATTTTTTTTTTTTTTTTTAGATGTTTAGATTTCCTTCCTCCATGGTATCAACTAGTGGTAAGACAACCTACCCAGCAAACTATTCCCTTGATATATTCCACTGCTTTGAAAACAGATTCCTAATAAACTATTATTATTAAGGGCACATTATCAATTTAGCTTCACAGTGAATGAATGGTCCTCAGACAGTTGTTTCAAATGTACACAAGATTGCTTTTAATTATACTGGATCACTTTTAACCGTAGATTGATTTAATAAACAGTAAATTATTGTTATAAATGGAGCAAACTCAGTCACACCCAAATATTCACATGTATTTTTTCACCTTGAATTTGCCAATTATAAAATGAGGTCATTGTCACTTTCAGAATGTGAAACTAACAGATGTCCTAATAATGAACGATGTTTGACAAGGGATGTTGCTGGTCAACCTGCCTATGTGTGTGAATGTACCGCTCTCTACTATATGGGCTACGACTGTACAGCAACATCAAGTATGTATTCTAAATCATTTATGGTCATGATTTCATAGACTTTGTACTAAAAGGAACTTATTACCATTTGTATGAATTTCATTAAATTGCTTTCAATCTTTTGGAAGTTTGTTGATCAATTGTGATCTCAGATGTTGCTTTTTGACAAAGAGAACAGTAATTTTAGAAGAAAACATTGATTGATTTTGATATTTTGTCCCTTCTGATTTATCAGCATTTTATATTTAATGGTTATACTTTTGGAAAATGCAGTAAGAGATCTTATAGCATTGAACCCATAGTACGTAATACAAAGAGTCAAAATGCAATATTCATACTCTTTCGAAATCATTGGACAAAATAATTATTAAAAAAACACTCAAACACTAAGATTTTAATAAGAGTTGCAATAAGTTATTACAACAGAAAATGTTGGGTATAATATGGTTTTGTTCTTCGTGTTATTGATATACATTTCTTAGGAAATTGGCTTTGAGTTGAGATCTACATTTAAAAAGATTTTCTGAATATATTATAAGTAATACTATTTCATTTTGTTGATTTTGTGAATTTTCTGCAGATACCAAAACTATTGACACCTGTTACGGAGAGCAATGCAAAACAGGTAGTTTTTCATCTCCAAACTATCACCTAGGAGGTTACGACAATAGCGAGTCCTCCTTGTATCTTATCTACATCCCACGAGCAACAGAGATTCGCTTCAGCTTTGCAAGTACTTTCCAAATTGAGAGGAATGAAGACGAGTTGTACGTTGGGCAGGGACTAGTAATCCCCTACTTGGAGCTGGCACTAGAAAACATCCCTCCTAATAAACAATTCTTCTTTGATGGATTTGGACCTCCTTCTCCATTCAGTATCTACAATGATACTGTCTGGATGTACTTTTATACTGATAGAGGAGGTGGAACATATCAGGGTTTCCAGATATTCTGGAATGCTACTGTAGCAGGTATGTCTGGTTTGAAAATTAACAAAATAATAATAATAACAAAAAATAGAGACCAGTGTCTTTCAATTAAAATTGTTCAAATAATGATTACAAATTTGAGCTATTTAAAAAGAAAAATGCTTTCTTTGTCTTTAATTTGCTTTTCATTTGATTTCTATTTTTCCCTTTCCCTTCCACCTTCCACTTGCCTCCCATATCCTTGCTTTGCCAATGTCTCACAAATAAACACACCAAATTAAACAATGGAATGAACAATGATCAAACAATTGAATAGAGTCCCATGAGTCAAGTGATAGTCACTCTATTGAACTTTAATCAGATAGATTAACCTAACAGTTAGGATATTCATATCGTTCAAGCAGGCTCAGTATCAATTAGATGAACACAGCATGTAACAATTAGTGTTAACTTAAGTCCACTCCAAGGATGTCCAACTGTGTACTCTATGATGACTAATTGGGCTCAATTGTTGAATTGTTTACAAAATAAACCACATTTTTACTTTACGCCAATAATTTGCTGCTTTATTTTGATTATGAATCATGCTTTCATTTTGTCTCTTTGTTTTTCTTTCTCCTTGCTGTTTTCACTCTGTCTCCTTGCGTGGGTGTCTTTACCACTTCAACACCCAATGCTGTTTTTCTATCACAATGACATTTTTCTGATCAAAGACCCTCCAACAACACTGCCAATGACTACTGAATCTGCAGCTTGTCCAAAATGTTCCCAAAGTGGATTGATTGTAACACTAATTGCATCAGTCATTCTCACTATCTCATCTTGCTTCTTATAAAATATGTCACTGAAACTCAAGACAAGTCATTAACTTAGCCTTTCTTAGAAAATGAAAATGAGTAGCAGCAAACAAGTCTTGTTAGCAACTTCACTTAACAATTAAAAAAAAAAAGGATTAAAGATTATTTATTTTCATACATTCAAACTTTCTGTCAATAAAGACCTTAAGTACTCAATCTAAGCAATGCAATATATGTAAAGAATTGCCATCTTTCATGCAATCTTTACATGTATGTCGTTGTTTATTTTCCCACTATCTCTCTGCCTTCATGCTTTCCCTCTTGCTGTTTCTACCACATCTTTCTATCACCTACATCTGCAGGACTGCAATATTAACAGCCAATGGTCAGTCCAAGCCATACAACAGCAAATGCAGGCAACCAAACAGTAGAAGCAACAGGTTCTACATCATATCCACTAACCAAACGGTAGAAGCAACAGGTTCTACATCATATCTACTAATCCAACATCAAGCACATGACTGTTGACAACAAACAAGCAGCTTCATATTTTTATGATTAAATTCACAGCTCCGCCAACAGCAGCACCTACAGCTCCGCCAACAGCAGCACCTACAGCTCCACCAACAGCAGCACCTACAGCTCCGCCAACAGCAGCACCTACAGCTCCACCAACAGCATCGTCAATGGGCCCACGAACAACACTCCAGGACTCGCAGACACCCAATTATCTAGAGACTACTGAATCCTCTGCACCTCAAACAAGCATCATTCTTAAGATGGCCTTTGCTGTTTGGACTGCCTCTGTTAGTTTAATCTTAAAATGTCTTTTTTAAAGTCAACAACAGACGATTTGAGCATATCTGCGTAATTTCTCAAGAAAAATAAGTATATCTGCATTTCAGTAGCATAAGGATTTCATAAAAAATATTACTTTTGTATTATGGCTAAAACTGCTTGCTTTTCAATTGCACAGTAAAAAAGTACCAATATGCTTTGGAGCATTTCTCAACCAAGAATTTTGCCAAAATATATTTTACAAATGCTGAAGTTTTAGGAGAACAAGTTTGCTTTCCTCAAAGAAAAAAAAAAGGTTTTTGTCCATCCATGAATATCATGAATCTTGCCAAAGTAATGAGAAGACAGTTACATCTAGATACTTGCCATAATAATGAGAACATATAGTTACATAGATACAACATTGTTGATATAAAAGGAAGATTTCATATCATCATCCGACACAATGGACTTAATTTTCATATTTGGGGGTTTTACAAATTAATCCACTATGCATACCTTCTTGCTTGTTGATCATTAAAAATGTCTCTGTAAATACAATTTATTTATGGGCATAGCTGTGCTTTTGCTAAATTTACTGTGTATATTATTTCCAATATCGCTGGGCGATTCTCCTTGATGTTTGTAACTGTAGAATGAGAAGTATATAAAAATGTAGCAAAAGAAACTATTGAACTGCGTGATTGCATGTTTTTTTTGGTCATTTTAGTCATCTTTTCTATCCTGTAGTGTAAATGAACCTGGGTCCGTTTTAATCAACTTGGCGTGATAAATCTTGTCTGTATTTTTTCGGAACAACCGACATAAATCCAATCCTATTCATTCCTATTCATTACCTGTGAGGGCAGAGATGGTTCTTGTGATTGATTTAGCCTAGTAGCGCATATATTGCAGCACAGGCTGTATATACTCCCCAGGGAGCTGAGATGGTTTAAGGAATGAAATAAATGGCCCAGTGACCAGGGGTAATAATGTTCGAAGCGCTTTGAGACGCCCTTGGGTGTGATAAAGCGCGATATAAATCCATATTATTTATTATTATTAAAAATCCATATTATTATTATTATTATTCATTACTTGAAGTTGGTTATATCCTTTGTCTTGAGTTCACAAGTAATTCAGTAAATGAGAAAGGGTTCTTTTTTTATTCAAACAATCTTCTCAAATATAATATTTTGTTACAAATTGTCATGCAAGGCAGACAGATTACATTGTTTCTATACATATCTCCTTCTACTTTTCATGTACTTTAATTAATTCTATTTACTGTTAATTAAAAAAATAAATATCGATACATTTTCTTCTTTCAGCTTGATACTACAAATAAATATTGTTTCTATTCAGAGAGTTTGTGACCTGCCAATATTACAGTTTGGATAATTCAAAATGGCTAGTAATCAATAATCAATAATCAATAATCATACTAACTTCCATCTGTCTCTTGTCATTCTGTGTAGTTATTGTCAAATATTGACTAGAATCTTATATTATAAACTTCCGCATACTACTTTTATTGATCCTGCATTTAGTCTGGTCATAACACCTTGTGTACATGATTGGGTGACACTTTATTTGACAATAGATTGTTATTTAAGAATGTACATGTACCATGCCATGCAAACTACCTGTATTCCAGGAAAAATTGAAGTGACCTTGATACCAGTGAGAATGTCTAGACATAGAGGTTACTCATGCATTATGGGATGAGAATCAGGTCAAACTATTACAACATAACCACACCTACATACATCAAGGTTTTCTGTCACTCATTTTGTCCTTCATTGATTGAAGCAAACCTATTATTAACAGCGGCTAGACTGCTATAGCTATTCACTGCTAAAGTTGACGTTCTATTCTAGTATAAACGGTTAATAAACTTCTTTGCAATTTGAATATCTCAAGTTCATTTTTGCAATTGATTTTTGTGACTGTTTTTCATTTCCATTGATGAGCCATTTGTTCAGTTAAAGGCAAAGTATATCAAAGTATAACCATTTGATTGTTTTAATCCTATATAAATGTAAATATATTCAATAAATTAACCTGTGGAAATTTCATTTCAAAATGTGGTCACGTTTTTGAGATATCGCTGAAAATCCGGTGCGAATACGTCCACATATGAAGAATAATCCCTAATAGGAATACACAATCTGAGAAGCCTTTCTGACAGCAATGTCTCTCATATTGCTTTGTACTATCGAAAGCTGCTGTACTTCTAACCATTAAGTTTGTTATTGCCATTAACTTTAAGAGTGATTACCTAACGTATACCTTCCCTTGAAGCGCTGGAATACAACCTCTAGCTTGTGATGTCATGTGGTCAAAGGCTAACCTGTACTCTATTTAAAGTTTGAATTTCCATGTTTTAATTGAATCTAACCTATCCACATGCTCCCTGAATAGTTGGTTTGGAAAGAGAGTCTTGAAGAAATTCTTCTCTGCCCCAAAGTGGCTTCTTTGACGACACTAATTTGGAACAGGTCTAGCCCAATTGAGAATACAATACAGCCCAACCTTGGTTGACTGATTCCGCTTACAACCCTTTTACCTACCTAGCCTGGTTGTAGGTTCAGGAGGTGGTCTCTAGCAAGGCTTCTTGCCTCCTCTCAATAGTCACCATCTGAAGAACTGGCAGGACAAGTTGGAAAGCATCCTGGATGTAGGATGTACTATTAGATGCCTATCAAAGTCAAAAACATGCAGAAATAAGTCAAATATAACTTTTGTGAAGAACAGTGGGACAACAATAACTTAAGATTATTTTCAAGTTTGACTTCACAACTACCAGGACCTATATTCATAGAGCCATTTTTTGCACTAAGCAAAAATAAGCAGGATACCAGTCACAGATGGTATATGTTGCATGTCATTTTGGCTGATAACCTTAATGTAAGCATAATTTTGTTGTGCTTAAGAAACTCTGTGAAATTGGGCCTAGAACTAAGAGTAAAATCTTCCTTAAGCCCAATGATCCCAAAACCTTCAAAATCTTAACCGCACGATACTTTCAAACATCAGTGTGTACAGACACAATGTAAAAGGGAAGCCAGGGTAGGAACAAAGCAAGAGAGGTCATGACCTTTGTGGGGTCATATAAGAACTGACCTCTAGGTAGATGTTTGTGATGAGAGGATTAACATCTGAGTTCTCATCATCTTGATTGGGTGCCTCTCGATTCAAACATTCACCAAAGTTATTAGCCAGGTTACTGAGCTCTGCAGCTAGGACACTGGTCAACCTAAGAAATGACATCAACAATAATGAGTAATATTAACATATCATTTGTTAATGTTAACCAAAACATTAGATTTGAATAACATGAAGTGAAGTTGATTATTTTACAGCATTGTCAAAATATTCTTTTGCATCATGTGTTGATTTTAAGTCATGCAAGATCTGTCCCCAAAACATTGTGTCACTTCACACTTTTTTTTAAAGGTAGAGTCACAGATTAGTTTTTGTCAACATAATTTTATAGGTCAAATTGTCAATAAAGATACAATATGTTACCTGCTCCCACGAAATGAGAGTAAAGTCGGAATTTTAGCTTTTTAGTCCTATTGTATTGTCCAGAACAAGAGCTTTCCATTGGTATATGACACATGGTGGTAGTCTAAATACTTTTTACTATACAGCCCGAGAAAGCTGTCAGGTTTCAATTATTGATTATGGAGAAAACGGCCTTCAAAGATAAAACAACAAGCAGGAAGTCGACTCACTATCAACGTCGCCGAGACCTAAAAATGTTGGCACCATTTACAGCTTTTTGGACACGATCCTCCACCGCCATAACTCTGTATCTAGTTAATAACTATAATACTGTTCTATTTAATGTATTTTTACTATAAAAAGCCTTTAAAAACTTGTAAAATGTAAACCTGAACGTGTGACTGGCCTTCAGCGAACGTTGACAAGAGCAGCGATTCTCACGAAATAGGTGATGCTTTAGTGAATGGACACGATCGAATTGCGCATGCGCATGCCAAATGTGGCAACAAGCACGCATTGTTTACGTGATAATGCACGTCGATAGTTGCAAAAAACGTGAATAATACATGAGGGGTCAGGGTTTATAGTACCAAATATAGACAGAGGGGGCTGTACGCTTTCGGATGATACCAAAGTGGATAGGGTTATAGGTATATATGAGGGTCAAAAAAGACGGTTGAAAAAGGCAACAATTTCCGTTCTTTTACGCTTTTGTTTTCGATCCAGCAGTAATTTGCAGTGACAATGCATGTCAAAAAAAGTACTAAAGCATGTTTTTATAAGTTTTTGATTGAAACGAAGCTCTAGGAATAAGAAGAAGATAATTTGTCACACACAATCACAAATAAATCTCAAAATGAAAGACCCCTTCAAATTTTGACTTTCTATGGCCCTATTGCCGAATCTCATTGTGCGACTTTACGCTCATTTCGTCGGAGCAGGTCACATATAAGAAGCCTGTGAAAGTTACAGCTGAACACAGCGCTACTTGTTAATAAAACAGCAAAAACACAGTAATTTCATCAAGAACGCCAAACCAATCCATGTTTTGCGAGATGATGCTGGTGGGTACCAACCGCATCTCCAGCCACAGCATTCACAAATGGACACCATGGGAATTTGAGCTTGCCTCATATTGATTTCTAATTAACAGGGGCATTTCAGACTGCAAGATGCTTCTGCAAGATGCTTACCACCATTACCATTTTCGGATAGAAATTGCACGATTGTTGTTTAGGTCATTACCAAAGTATAACCCAGGCTTTAAATTCTGAAAGAATTCAATTCTCACAATATGACCTAGTAGCATTGTAAGCAGCCTTTGTTTTTGTTCAACCACATAAATGATGATCTCTTACTTTGAGAGGCTAGTTGCTCGCTGTACAGAACTCTTCTGTTGTTCCTTATCCTGAGGTAGAAGCATCAGCTCTGATGCCTTGTGAAATTGCTCTATTACTCTGGATGTGAACTCAGCAAGTATCTCCATTGCTTTAATGTGTAACTCCTAAACACAAAACAACAATTGCAATAAATGCAAGATTTATTGCCTTATTAGCAGGCCTGGAATTATACAAAGGCTATTGAGGCCATGGCCTCAGTTGCCCTGGCCTTGGCGCCCCTTTGAAAGTTTCCCAACTGGCAATCTGAAAACTTTTATCCAAACACTATGCCATTTATGTAAAGTCAAGCACTGACCTTTATTTCTTGTTTCTGACCAGCTTCCTGGTTTGTCTTGCATTCTGCTAACCAATCATGAGCTGCCTTCTGGACCTAAAGGAAAATATCAGATGTTTTTTACATGTTTTTATTGATAATATGCAATAAATACTAAAGATGAAGCATTAGTAACACACACAAATCAAGTTAAAATTTGCAAAAAAGGTTTCCCTAAATTCCAATTTCCTGAAATTGAAAAAATGCCTTACAAGTATTCTAGCTACAAGTTTCTTACTGAAAACAGAAATGTGTAAAACGGAAGGAGTTATATTTTTGACACAAAGAATAAGATTCACATGGAAGAAAAAAACTATCCTTGAGTGACTCTTGATTGCAAGCAGACTTACTGGGTTTTATTTCTTTCTGCAGGAAATAGGCAAGTCTGCTGCCACCTAGTGTTTCATACAATTTGATTCTATTAAATATCATCTCCAGCAACAACAAACATTTTCAAGAAAAAATATACCAGATTGTCAGCTGATCAGTACAGGTAAAAAATGTTATCCCTTATTCTATGATTTTAGGTTTAATGAAGTATGATAACGTGTGGAGTGGACTATCTTACCCGCTGTAGTTTATCAGGAGTAGATGCTACAGTCACACCAAACAGATGTTCAGTTATTGCATTCACAAAGTCTTGCTCACTCCCTTCTGTAAATGAGTCCAGAAGGAAAAACAAACTCATGTCAAAGTCCAATATCAGAATTTCCTTGACACTTTAGGATAAACATTAATCTGTTACGAAACTTACCAGGCTGATCCTCTGACTCCAGATCTTCTAATTGAAACGCATCCCTGATCTCAATTAACTCTGTCTTCAAACTCTGAAGGTCATCCCCAGTGAGCGTGCTCAATGACCCTTGAACTTTACTTTCACTCTGATTACTAATCATCTCTAGTGCTTCAAGGTGTGCCAGACCTGAACATGGATAATAGACAGCATTCTAATCTGACATTCACTTGGAAACTACTAAGGTCGGTACAGTATGGTACAGTATGAAGCATCAGTATCAAGTTAATTGCTTAACTGCCTATCTGTATCACTCAGAAAAGGTACTTGATTGAAAAGTAACACTTGTGGCCAACCTTTTCAGAAAATGAAACAATTATAGACCATGTAAACTTTGTTCATAAAAGGAGTGACCTTGTACATTCAAGGGCCTTTCTGGCAGGCAGGATACTACACTGGTCATATGGAAAGTGTCAAGATTTTGTCATAATTTCCACATAAGCTTGAGAGTTATACAAATAACAACTGAAATAGTTTTAAGATGCGCCCCATTTCTTTATATCAAATTGGATAAAAATCAGATTGTGTAATCTCCAATAAATATCAAAGTTGAAGTTTTTTTCTCATTGAGCTTTGTACAGGTTGTGCCTGCATGAAGTCCAGGCTCTGTAGCTCTTTTGTAAACATGTGATGTCATAGGTCACATGATGGTCTTTATGTTGATATCTAACATTTGTGCCTTATGTAATGAAACTTTCACAAACTAACTTTATGATATGTCTTTTACATAAAACCAAAGCAGAATAAAACCCTTGTGTAGTTTTGTGTGAAACATATGGTCTTACCCTGGAACTGATCAAAAAGGAAGCCAAAGTGGGCCCTCTGTCGCTCTTTTTCCTCCTCTTCCAAAAGGGCAACTGTCTCAGCCTCGTTTTTGGCATCTCGTAATATCTGAAATCAAAACTTGCCATTAACTAAGAGCCAGACACTCATCTCAGCAATGTAATGCACCATTTTAATCAAACTGCTTTGAGTTAAACACAACAGTATAGAGAGCCCTGTGGTGGTCAAACCAAAATCACATTATTCTGTATCCATAAGTTTTAAAACATCTAATAGACACAATCGGCGACTCCGTCACGTGACTCATAGTGGGTATACAATGTAAACAAACCAAGCAAAAAATGCACAAGCATGGAAAACCATGACTGCTTCCCACCTTACAGCAGGAGCACTCGGAAGCAGCCATGCGTTTCAATTCACGCTGCGCCTTGCTTGCTTGGTTTGTTTACATTTTATACCCACTATGGGTCACGTGACGGAGTCGCCGATTGTGTCTATTAGATCTCGTTATGTAATTTTAAATAAGGTTACTAGCTGTAATAAAATACTGGATTGTGGGCATAGTCTTGCAATCTTTGTTAACCTAGCATGTATTACATAGTACAGAATCACCATCTACTTTTCCCCTTTCTGGCTTGGTCAATTCTTTCTACAAAATTTAGGAGCAATTTCTGAATAGTCTGTGCAAATCCAACACATTTTTAGATTTAGTTTCTTCACAGGTTGAAGTAATGGATGTATCAAGCATACCTCCGATAATCTTCCCTTCTCTCCACCAGTATTCCCCTGCCTCCTTATTGCTTCAGTATCTCCCTCCTGCAGTACATCCATTGTCTTACGGCCGATGGTCTCCAATGCATCTAAGCCTCCAGTAACTGTCTTACCAACAACACTGGTTATAGCCGAAGCTCCAAATGATAAGAATCCCTTAACACTAGATGAAGAGTTTGCCTCTGCCTGGCCCTCAAGGATCTCTCCTTCTGTTCAAATAATTCAATTTACTAATTAAGACATATACACACTTAAGGACATCAGAAGAAACCATCTGCTAAACAATCATGCTGTTGTATAACACATGTGGACACAGTACATGAAAAAAGGATGATTATGCTACAATTGTAATTAAAATTGGATACACCATGGTAGTTGTCAAAGACAAGTATCCTCACTTGGCATATACCAACGTACTCATAAAACAACAAACCTGTGAAAATATTTAGCCATCAAAGTTGCAAGAAAATATTGAAAGAAAAAACATGCCATTTCTGATTTCCTAAATTATGCAATTTAAGAAAATGTTGCCATGTAAATTTTAAATACAAGGCAAAAATTTAATTTCTTAAACCATCTCAGCTCCCTTGGGAGTATACAGCCCTTGCTGCCATCATGATGTAGTGCACCAAGCTAAATCAATCACAAGAAACCATCCCTACCCTCACAATTACCCATTTACCCCTGGATGAAGAGAAGCATTGGAGTGACTGGGATTCCAACTCACACCCTGATGATTAGGCACCACAACTTGAGTCCAATGCACTATACTGCTAGGCCATGACATGCACGATGTTGGTACTTTTCAAGTATTCATAAGACAACCTTACCTTGTCGTTTGACGTCTTCATTCTGATCTTCTTTTTTCTCCTGATCTACTGTCTCCTCTACATCTTCCTCCTCATCTCCTGCTCCTTCAGTCTTTACAATAAACTGCTGTTCTTTCAGTTCTTGTTCTGACAATGTTTCTGGTTTGGGCACACCAAGAGATGTTTCAACATTCTCAATCACTGAGCTCAAGCTGTGACCTGGTAAATAAGATTTTAAAATCTTAAGAGCGTCTTGTTAACATCTACAGTAACTCCAAGTGTCTTACATCAAAAATCCACCACAACTTTCCTTTATTGCAAACTGGTCCCTTTTAGATGTGTAATATTTCACTAAATAAAGTGAAGTATGTTTTCAAACAGCAATATTTGATGAAACAAAAAATACAAACTCATAAAATGTCTTTGTAATATTAAAACAAATTTACATTTGTTTACCATAAGAAAGTACATGCTTCATACTGAAATAAAGGAAATGTGTCACACGTACCAACTTTAGAGACTGATGACACCAGGGATGAACCCCATCCTCCCCATCCCCAGCCTCCACTAGATTTCTTCTCATCTGGTTTCTCCCCTGTCAGCTTACTTAAGGCTCCTGCCATAGATACCCCAGACTCCTCAGAAGAACCACCTGCTGCCGTTTCATCAGGTAATAAAGGAACATCCTGAATGTTTCGGTCGATCTCATTTCCAGACACTAGTAATTTATTTTCTTCTTCTTGCAAATCTTCAGCTTCTGTTCTCATTTTAACATCTTTAGCAACTTCTTGTTTAGTATCTTTCTGTGATTGAATTGCTTCCCTTGAATGATCGTTATCAGCTTGCTCTTCCAAATTGGCAGATTGTACATTGTGTGGCTCAGAACTTTTTGTTTGGGGCTCTTTGACAGCTGCAGGTTTACTTTCATCCATGGTCCTAGATTCAATCTCCCTCACTTGGGTTTTTGTATCCTTACCCATTGTTTCTTCAGAAGATTTTGATTGTTCATTGTTCTCTGTTGATGAAATTTCAATCTCAGTTTCCTCTTGACTTGGAAGTGTAGGTTTCTCAGGTGATGTCTCAATACTGACAGCTGCACTTACTGGTTTAGAAACTTCACTCTTGGCTTCTTTTTCTTCTTGTACAGATGTTTGTTTATTCTTACCCTTCTTTCCTTTTGACTTCTTGGTGTTGGACTTTCCAGTGTTTTGAGATTCCTTCTTGGTAGCTGCTTTATTTGAGGCACTTGCAGCAGATGGATTTGATTGTGATGTCGATTTTCCTCCTTGATCACTTGAAGATGGGGCACTACCTGTTTTCGTTTCTTCATCTGCACTGTGAAAGGCATCATCGCTGTCAATTTCTGCCATCTTGCCAATATCTTCTGTTTTCTGTTAAATGGAAAGGAATATTATTATCAGAACTTAGTTAAAACAAAGTCTGATTTATAATAAAGAACCTTCTCACCGAAGACGCATCTGTATAGCAGCATGCGAGGAAATCTCTGCAACAAAAACGCAGGTTTTTATTTGAAAAATCATTTCACCTCTTGATGCTATGTGGGCATAGGGCCAAGAAGCAGAGGAAGTCCAGCGTATTGGCACTATTTATGGGGCTAGGTATGCTTGGCACTGGCTGGTTTTGTTTGATGACCCCTTCAAGTGAAATACATTTCAAACTTTTCTAGAATTAGAAATTTTCCATCAAACCATGGAGAAAGTAAATTAGAAAATTCCATCCCCGCCAGATACACTTAAATTCAAAAATGTCAGCAGAGAAATGACTTGTCAAGAAGCATCTGATTATTGTGCCTCAACTCAACATTAAAATTGCAATAATAATTAATAATAACCCCTATATAATAAGCCAAGGCCCTAGAATAGATACTCCTGACGCAGCCGAAAGGGACATGACCAACAAATATCGCAGCTGACTCAACATCAGCTCACCTTATTTTTGACAATCTGGCTGAATCTGTGCAGTGTGTGGCGAAGATCAGAAGGGAAAAGTTTGACAGCGACACACAATATAAGCTAAGAATAGATTAAGATAAGAACTAGTTAAATCTAGACCCAGTAACTGGGGCGCTGTTACTCCTAGAACTATGAGGTTCATTCCGCTATTGTCTCGACGATAGCGGAATGAACCTCATAGTTCTAGGAGTAGGGCGCTGTACTCCTTTTTAAAAATGTCGACATCATCAGATGATCAGCTAGTACGACCGATGATGTCAACATTTAAAAAAAGGAGTACAGCGCCCCAGTTACTGGGTCTAACTTCTCTAAGGTAAAGGTAAATCAGTTCTTGCCCGTCTGTCTAATTACCCATAACTCTATGCAGAAGTCTCCCTTAGTCTTAGTAATGAGTTAGACTTAGAGTAGTGTTTAATGGACGTATGAGATGACCATCTGGTGGCATGGTGGACATGCTGCAGCACGTATCTTCGTTAGTTTATTTCAGTATGTAACTTTCACTTTAGCAAAGGTCGAACAACATCAAACATACATGGTCGAACCTTCAATTCAACACAACTCACAAGTCAACGATTAGTCATAAAAACAAATGTCCCTTTTCATTTTTAAATAACAAAAACTTGCACTTGCAGATTTATATCTTGAAGACTTACCTTCTAACTTCAAGAATCTTTTGAAGTGTTGTTATGTCGTTGGCTTGTTTCTGTGAAAATATTAGTAGTCAAACTTAATAACAACTCTGCGCTGTTCGCCACGTCAACAACTGTACTGAACACGTACAATTATTGGTGTGGACCAATTTTCACACGCGCGCGAAGCTCAAATTATCCATAGTTGTTTGGGATATTCGTGCAGGGTACCAGCGGAGCCAGCAGCGGAACCAGCATCGGAGCTCTCTCTCTCTCTGCATTAAAATTGTATTGAATGGTTGTTTGCTGGTTGTGTGTGTGTGAAAGTGTTTAGTGTGTTGTGTGACTAAATAATTTAGTGAATATTGGTGACTTCAGTAAATTTAGTGCCAGTGCCAAATTTGATTTTTTTTAAATTGAGACCGACGCGTCCTTCCCACCCATACATGCTGTACGGGCGATCACAACTACAGTTGGACGCGCCCCTTACTTTTTGTTACTGCCTGCAGCTTTTTATATATTACTTAGCGCTGTATCACAACATGGAGGTAGAATTAGTTCTACCTCCATGATCACAACTAGTTGCGAATCGTAACCCATCCCCCGATGATAGTCCCGATGTTTTGAGTGTTATGAATTGAATGGAGAGTCGAGTCATTGAAGATCAATATGTCATGATTTTCGAAAGTGGTATAAATTGGGCAAATCTGGTGACTAGTCTGGCAAAAATGGTCGTTATTGCAAGTATCAAAGTTTGCACAACTCAAATTATTCACTCTCCATGTAATTGTGACCATGGGCCTACAATTTGTTACTATCTAAACAGCCGTTACTATATTGTTTATATCTAAACAGCCGTCAGCTACTATAGCTTAACAATAACGGAAGAGTCTATAAGAGGTTTCAGATTTTACGGTAAAAATCTTTCGAAAACTGGTAGAAATCGAATTTCTTTGAAAGGCTATTATAGTTTACGGTAAGTTGTGGATTATTTGCAACAAGAAAAGTGATATTAAAATTAGTTTCTCGAGTTGGTACCAATATGGGAAATTTCAGCACCTCTGGCTCATGTGACATGTGACAGAACCGGAGGCTGACGGACGGCTTATCGTTAGCAACACACTTTGAAACAATTTTAGCCGTAGCTGTAGTAGACTTGATTCAAGTCCCTTTCTCGTGCGAGGTTCCTAACGTAACGCGCCAGCATGCGCATGCAGCCACAGAAATGCAGAGCGCAAAATAATAGTTTTCTGACGACGATGAGGCAAGGAAGGGCCTTGCACGGGATTGGGACTTGAGTCAAGTCTATAGCTGTAGCCGCAAATGGATTGCGCATGACGAAGAGAGATCCCTTTAAAGCTGCGCGCGCACCCGGCATACTGCCTTTACTGAGTGGATTTTCAACGAGGCGACCATGTGAGGAAAAATGGTCAAGGTAAATTTCCATTATTTCTTAAGTTCCCACAAATTTTCCTTCATTTAAACAAAGAACAATATATCTTCAAGTATTTCCTGTTTGAAAACTTAAACAGACTCTTGCATAGCTTCTCAGAGATCAACAAATTATGAGTTTATTGTTTCGTCAGCGGCGGAAAACTTTTTTAAATGGCGACTTTACCCGCCGCGCGCTAATTAGTATATAGGGGCCTACACAGTGACATTGTTACACATGTTTACAATACAGCCGCGCCCATATAGGGCAAAAATTCTGTATATGACCAACATTTTCAATTTTTGTTTTGTTTTCTAGAATGATTACTGAATCTTTATAGTCAAAGTCAACTTTGAATTACAAAATATTAAAAAATAAAATAAAGTGTCAGAATTATGAAAAATAATCAATCCATAATTATTTCTGGTCATACTACTAGTACTAGTACGTATAGACTAAGTATATTGTAGGACGCCCTGTATTCAGGGCGTCCCTGAAATCGAGGCAAATCTTTTACATCTCTGCACGCGATGTAAACAGTCCCTAGATACAATTTTTGTGGTTTGACTTGCCAAGCAAAGAGTCTCCTCTCATTTGACCAAAACTTGGAAACATGTAAGGCTCCACTGATTAGTTGCACTTGTAAATGCAAAAAGTTGTGGTATTTTAGGCATTTCTGCAAGGTACAAAAATATGTCGTACTGTCGGGGCCATAAAAAAAACAATTTCCCACCAAAAAAGTTTCATCAAACACTTTTTCAATTCACAATTCACGATGATCAAATCATGTGACTGAACATTCTGCTGAGCATTCTGGGGGGAAAAATACATTTTCTAATTTTTTTTTTTAACACTATCATTTTTGTTATTAATATTAAAATTTTAACATCAGCTTTGTGATTCGATTATCACTGTTTATTTATATGCTTTATTATAAATGTTAAGAAACATAAAAAGACACAAAACTAAATAAAAATAAGATTTGAAAGCCAAGAATTATTTAAATTTTTTATTTTTTTATATTTTTTTTTTAAGTTTTTGAAAAATACCATGGTTATTTTTAAAACTAAATAAAAAATATGTTGAATAAAATGAAGAAAACTGCTGGCTATAGAGTCATACACCAAGTCTCACAGAACACTTGTAGTCACTGCAGATGTTTCTTCCACGTATCCCAGGAAAAAATTCCCATTGAATCCCATTGAAAAGAATCAATGGGATTCAATGGGATCCCATTGAAAAATTGAATGGGATTCAATGGGTTCCCATTGAATCCCATTAAATGGGATTCAATGGGATTGGTGTGGAATTTGGGACATATTCAATGGGATTCAATGGGATCCCATTGAACCCAATGGGATCCCATTGAACCCAATGGGATCAAATTCAATGGGATCCAATGGGACCACATTCAATGGGATCCCATTGGGATCCAATGGGATCCCATTGGGATCCAATGGGACCACCTTCAATGGGATCCCATTGGGATCCAATGGGACCACCTTCAATGGGATCCAATGGGACCACATTCAATGGGATCCCATTGGGATCCAATGGGATCCCATTGGGATCCAATGGGACCACCTTCAATGGGATCCCATTGGGATCCAATGGGACCACCTTCAATGGGATCCCAATGGGATCACCTTCAATGGGATCCCATTGGGATCCAATGGGACCACCTTCAATGGGATCCCATTGGGATCCAATGGGACCACCTTCAATGGGATCCCATTGGGATCCAATGGGACCACCTTCAATGGGATCCAATGGGGATCCAATGGGACCACCTTCAATGGGATCCAATGGGACCACATTCAATGGGATCCCATTGGGATCCAATGGGACCACCTTCAATGGGATCCCAATGGGATCCAATGGGACCTCCTTCAATGGGATCCCATTGGGATCGAATGGGACCACCTTCAATGGGATCCCATTGGGATCCAATGGGACCACCTTCAATGGGATCCCAATGGGATCCAATGGGACCTCCTTCAATGGGATCCCATTGGGATCCAATGGGACCACCTTCAATGGGATCCAATGGGGATCCAATGGGACCACCTTCAATGGGATCCAATGGGACCACCTTCAATAATAATTCACTGTAGTTTTTTCATAATAAGTAAGTTTGTTACAGTTTTACTTTAAGTTTAACATACTTTCCATTGCAGTTTAACTGCAGTTTCAATATAGTAAGAATGTAGTGTTTTGGCCGATTAGCAATAGGTTCATTATGCTAAAAATACACTAAACTTAAAAAAAACCTACATAAATACTATTTTTGTGATTGTGATATTTTTACTTGACATGATCAAGTAAAAATGCATTATTACTATAGTAAACACACATTATTACTATAGTTTTGATGCTAATTATTCTGTAAATTTTCTGTAGTTTTATTAGTGAAAACACACAAAAAGTGTAATAACACTACAGAATAACTTGGATGTTGTCATAATAAATTTCTGTAGTAACTGTAATAAAACTATAGTATTTTACTCAAAATTATGTGGAACACTATGTTAAAACTATAGCTTAATTACTTTACTTTCACTAGTATATTTTATCACTGTAATTGTACTGTAGTTTTATTACAGATTTATTGCAATGTGGTGTCACAGTAGTCTTTATCGAAGTTTCATTACAATAATTTTGCAGTAATACTTTGGAAAAAAATGTGTTAAAAAACCGTTGTTTTATTATAATGGTGATTGAAGAGGACAGTATAGTCGTGGAAATTGCAACACCACAGGATTAATCTCTTTTTGGAATGTTTATCTTGGGCAAGTATCCCAAACCCAATGCTGGTCTTGTGAGAAATGCCACCATGCTTCATTGCTAGGCTTCTATTGATGGTGGTGATGATGATTTGGGTCACCTTCCTCAGAGAGAGAAGCACAAAGAACTGTAAAAGAAAAAATGGGAAAAATATTTGTAAGAATAGATAAAACATTTGCCAAAACTATATGGTTTGCACAACTCTGCGGTCTGCGTTGGTACAGACATGGCAGCAGAACTTATCAGTGCCAAGCTCAAATAATGTGACCATGAAGTTATTGCATATAATTAATTTTAAAGACCCAACTTTAAAGTTTAAAACCTGTCATGTAACAAATATGGCATTCAAAATTGTGCTCTAATCAGTTTTAAAGAGGTTTTAGACCTGGGTACAAGTTGAATTGGGTCTGACCGAATTGGGTCTGACCCAGTACAGGGACGCTGTACTTGTTTTAAAAAAAATAATTTCGACATCTGCGGTCGTACTAGCTCCCCAGCAAAAACTTGTAGATACGATGGAAAACCTCAATCCAGCTAGAAAAAATGCCTCATAGTCATAATGAAAAAATACCAAACAAAATAGCTTGAAAACCGCTTAATGGCTTCTCAACATGTCAAAGATGAAAAATCAGACATTAAATTGTATTGATTATTTTTAAGTCAACAATCGGTGAAACCATTCATCGCAATCCACGTCTAATAAGAACACTCTCGGAATTTAAACGGGTGCCTTTTAATGCCCCTGCCTACCACATGGTCCCGATGCAGCAGTAGATCCGTACCTATTGTCAACGACGACTGTTGAATAAAGCACTGTTCATACGGGCACCACAGCGAGTGCAGGTTGTATTGCTTGCTCATACCGTGTGCACTCTGTGGCGCTGCGCCTGTAACCTGTGCTTTCTTCGAGTCAACAGTCGTTGACAAATTGATCTACTGATGCACCTGCCACTACGCGCAGTAAACAGGGCACCAGTTTAATTCCGAGTGTTCTTTGTTGTGGATTGCGATGGATAGTTTTACCGATCATTGACTAATTTATAAAAATTATAAATATCTGAGTACAATTTTATGCTCGTCATCTTTGAATTTTTGACATACATGCTAGAACTGAAGTACTTAACTTACCATGCTTTACTAAATACTTACACCAACCTGACAAACCAAAAAAGTATTTTTTTTTACCTGACATTTTTACAAGAAAATTATACTTTAAAATACGTTTTAAACAAAACACTTACCAAATCATGCTAGTTCTGATCACACGGGACGTACACAAACCCAAGGCAAGCACAACGTGGACAACCACAATCTGATGCTGATCACCGATGATTCTTTCTTCATCATCATGTAGATTCTTGAGTTTGTTTGACTGTAAAAATTCACATCTGATCAGCATTTCAGTTTCACACACTGCACAGCTTTTACAATTAAGTTGCCCTAAAAAACCTCCGACTTAAAAATGGGAAGCTTTAATGATTTACACTGAAAAAGCATGAACAAGTCAGTACATTTATTTAGCACATGTCGGTTGGAGAAAAGTGTTGAGTTGTAATTTCAAACGGAAATCCTTTTTTCTGATGACTCATTCTGGATGAGAAGGGGCTCTATCACTTAGGTGTTCAATTTACATACGCGAAGTCAGGGTGCTGAATCTGATCTTAATCAAAGATCGTACAGTGCCCTCTAGCGGCAGTGCTATGCTATTTTTGTTTTAAACAAACTTGCACAGTCCTTTTACTGCTTTGGTTATGCAATTAAGTGAGTGCATACTATAGTATAAACAGGTTTATCCATGTGTCCAAGAATTGTTCAGATTATTTTATTGTTTCACTCATAGTATGCATAACTCCTCAGTCTTAATTACAAATTGTATAGTGAAACTAAAACTCGCACTGCTTACTATAATAATTATACAGTCTGTTTTAACACAAGTATGAGGACCACATTCAATGGGATCCCACTGGGATCCAATAGGACCACCTCAATGGGATCCCATTGGGATCCAATGGGACATATCATTCAATGGGATCCCATTGGGATCCAACGGGACCACAGCAATGGGATCCCATTGGGATCCAACGGGACCATATTCAACGGGATCCCATTTGGACCCAATGGGACCACCTCAATGGGATCCCATTGGGATCCAATGGGACATCATTCAATGGGATCCCAT
Source organism: Leptasterias polaris (assembly GCA_037783415.1). Classification (NCBI taxonomy): domain Eukaryota; kingdom Metazoa; phylum Echinodermata; class Asteroidea; order Forcipulatida; family Asteriidae; genus Leptasterias; species Leptasterias polaris. Next base: position 692,385 of record JAZGTN010000020.1, read on the forward strand.
TGGGATCCAACGGGACCACAGCAATGGGATCCCATTGGGATCCAACGGGACCATATTCAACGGGATCCCATTTGGACCCAATGGGACCACCTCAATGGGATCCCATTTATTTATTTATTTATTTATTTATTTCATATGTTTACCCAGGGTAAGTCAGAACAGCAATATGCTGGTTTCCACCGACGCCCTGCGTGCAAGCAGGTCTAAAAATAAATTTAAGATAAAATATTATCAAAAAAACACAACAGATAAGGAAATATATACAAAAATTATATACACACACAAAACCTAATGCTCAAACACATACACATACATATACACCCATACATGTGCATGTACAAACATTAAAATAAGAATATACGAACTAATAAGCCATATATGAGTTTAAAATATTAATATTCAGATTTATTAGTGTAAATTTACAAGGAATGCACTTAATTCTAATTTAAAAGAGTTGATTGACGTCATCATTCTGAGGTGTACAGGCAGGGAATTCCACAGTTTGGCACCAGAGGTAGCAAAGCTTCGCCTGTAATGTTCAGTTCTAGCCATAGGAACTTTTAAAGTTAGATTTGTGCTCTGCCTGGTTGCCCTGTTTGACGTGAATTTAGTAAAAAGATCTGTTATGTAAGGAGGGGCTATACCATTCAGACATTTAAAAACAAGAATGCATTTTCTAAGCATGACTCTTTGGTGGTATGAAAGCCAAGACAATGATATAAACATGTCGGCTGAAGGCGTTCGAAAGGGGCAACGCAGAGTGATTCGATCTACAGCAGCCCGTTTTATTAATTTGTTTAGTTCGGCGTTTTGGAATTCAAAATGGCCACCCCAGACTGTGTTACAGTAATCCATAATGGGCATCACCAAGCTCTGAACCAGACAGCTAAAGCTTCTTTGAGGAATGCAATGTCGTACTCTCTTTATCATTCCCAATTTAGATGAGACACACTTTTTTACATAATCAACGTGTGGTGTCCATGATAATGTTTCATCAATAATCACTCCCAGGCACTTAAAAGAACTCACTTTTTCCACAGGCACGTTTTTTATAGAAATGTCAAGATTACTCGATGAGATCCTTTGTTTAGAGCCAATAAGCATGCATTTAGTTTTTGAAGCATTTATAGTGAGTCTGTTTTTTACTGCCCAGTCGCTTATTTGATGTAGTGCATTTTTTAAACAGCATTCAATTTCTTGTACATTTGAGGACGTACACGTGATTGTGGAGTCATCAGCATACATGTACAGATTACAGTTGTCAGGAATACAATGTTCAAGATCAGTGGTATAAATAATAAAGAGTAAAGGGCCTAGAATGGAACCTTGGGGTACCCCAGTATTTAGGGGACGGCATTCTGAGTCCATTTGTCGAATACGGACCGTTTGTCTGCGGTCTGATAAATAGGAAGTAAACCATTTCACAGCTGGTGCAGATAGATTCCAATCTCGTAACTTATTTAACAACAGTGTGTGGTTCACAGAATCGAAAGCTTTACTTAAATCAATAAAAACAGCACCAGTCAATTTTCCGTGTTCCATTGCTAAAGTACAGTTGTTAATGAAATCGTGGAGTGTAGTTTCAGTTGAGTGCTTTGGTCGAAAACCGGACTGACATCTAGATATTAGGTCATTTTCCTCTATGTACGAATACAGAGCGTTATGGACTGCTCTTTCTAAGATTTTAGAAACAAGTGGCAAAATGGAGATTGGTCGATAATTATTTACACATGAATGATCTCCACCTTTATGAATAGGTACGACTGATGCAGTTTTCCAAACAGTGGGATATTTACCGGTTTGTATCGACAGATTACATATATGAGTTAGAGCAGTGATAGCACGTGGACAAATTAATTTCAAGAGTTTTACACTAACACCATCAGGGCCTGTGGCTTTCCCTATGGTCATGCCCATAATCTCATTTCTGACAAAGTCATCCGTTATAACAGGTATTTCAAATGCACTGGTATCGCAATCACCACCCTGGTGACCGTCATGCAACAGCGATGTGCTTTCTTCTCTATTTGGTATTTCATCGGCCATTCGTTGCCCAATGGTGGAGAAGTGTTCATTCAGTGCATTTGCAATTGCCACAGGTTGGTTTATGTATTCTCCATCTTTAGAAGTGATAAGAGTAGGACCAGACTTGCGCTGTTTTGGGAGAATTTTACTTATTGTCTTCCAAAAGGCAGCCGAGTTACCTCTATTAGATTGAATTTTAGTAGTGAAATAAATGCTTTTTTCAGCACGAATTTTAGAGGTAACACAATTGCGCAGTTTTTTAAAATTCTCCCAATCACTTTGCAATCCGGAATTTTTAGCCTTCTTGTGGGCATAGTCACGTTGTCTCATTAACTTAGTGATTTCATTGGTCAACCATGGCAAAGAATCATTGCGAACGCGTTTGCATTTCATAGGCAAATGGAAATTTGCAATGTCCATGAATATAGAATGCCAAAGAGTCCAAGCCTCATCCACAGTTTCACAATCAACGACGGTCTGCCACGGTGCATCTGACAGACCGTCGGTGAATGCGCTCTGGTCAATGTTCGCAAATGATCGGAAATATACGCAATCAGCAGGTTGCCTGGGTGGCCTCCATTCATGTACACCGTAAACCATGTAATGATCACTAATGACAATTGGTAACACGCCGCATTCGTTAATAAAATCAGGTTTAGAAGTAAAAACTAAGTCAATAAGGCTAGACGAGTTTTGAGTAACGCGCGTCGGTTTATCAATAATTTGAGACAACTGAAAAGTGTCGAAACAAGAGATTAACCGACTAAACGCGGAATTTACATTTAAAACATCATAATTAAAATCACCAAGTATTAACATCTGCTTAAATTCACACGAAGCCTTATCCAATATATAGTTTAATTTATCAAGAAATTGTAACTGAGTAGAGGGCGGTCTATAAATGGTGCTTAAGAGCGTAGGTTCTCTGTATTTATGTATAATTTCGACCCATATTCCTTCCACATCTTCAACCTCAAGGTCATTCCGACGAACACAATTTAAATTGTTACGAATGTAAATAGCCACGCCCCCACCGTGGCGATTGCGGTCATTTCTAAAGAGTTCATAGCCAGCAAGATGAAGTTCTGTATTGGAAATTGTCTCATCGCAAAATGTTTCATTCAGGCATAAAATATCAAACGGTTTATTGGACATGACTATTTTCAGTTGGTCGAAATTTCTTACTAAGCTCCGAATGTTCAAATGAGCGAATGTAAAGTCACGTGTGTCGCACGTGATAATACCATCAGTCACAGTTACTTTGGTTGTCTGTCGGGGTTCAGGAGTTGGGATCCAATGGGACATCATTCAATGGGACATCATTCAATGGGATCCCGTTGGGATCCAACGGGACCATATTCAACGGGATCCCATTGGGATCCAATGGGACCACCTCAATGGGATCCCATTGGGATCCAATGGGACATCATTCAATGGGATCCCATTGGGATCCAACGGGACCATATTCAACGGGATCCCATTGGGATCCAATGGGACCACCTCAATGGGATCCCATTGGGATCCAATGGGACATCATTCAATGGGATCCCATTGGGATCCAACGGGACCATATTCAACAGGATCCCATTTGGACCCAGGGACCACCTCAATGGGATCCCATTGGGATACAATGGGACCACCTTCAATGGGATCCCATTGGGATACAATGGGACATCATTCAATGGGATCCCATTGGATGGGATCCAATGGGACATCATTCAATGGGGCCACATTCAATGGGAATATTCATATTCCCATTGAGCCTAGTGGGTGTCCCATAGAATCCCATTAAATTAATGGGATCCCATTGACACCAGTTGGGTCTCACTCAAAATATCAATGGGACTCAATGGGATTCAATGGGAATTTTCTCAATACCATTGAGCCTAGTGGGTATCCCATAGAATCCCATTAAATTAATGGGATCCCATTGACACCAGTTGGGTCTCACTCAAAATATCAATGGGACTCAATGGGATTCAATGGGAATTTTCTTAATCCCATTGGTTTCCCATTGAATCCCATTAAAACAATGGGATCCCATTGAATCCCATTCAAAATATCAATGGGACTCAATGGGATTCAATGGGAATTTTTTCCTGGGATGGCTTCACCCGGACACCATACTTTCTTGTTTGCATCGAAAACAGGTCAAACTCAAAACAAATGGGACGCTATTGAAGTCATCGCAGATCGGTGCGTGGTGTGAAAGTTTCAATGTCCATCACGTTTTAATATATGTTTGCATATTTCTTATAAACAAAAGAAGGTAATTTTTAAATAGGGCATCAGTTGATTATGGAATATTTTTATTTTTTTTCAATTCAAAGAAAAAGGCATACTACATCGAAAACCGGACAGGGGAGGATATACCTAGCCTCCTAGGGGCTAGGCTAGCCCAGGTTGGACTCCTCCGTTGCATACAACGCGACGGAGTCCAGGGTATTAAAGGTCCTCTGCCATTGCGAAAAAATTTATAACAATTTGTTTATATATTTTTACCTTTTGTTGAGGAAGCTGAAACTTGACTCACATATTCCTTGTGTCCTGAACTTTATGCCTGCTCTCCAAGTCCACAAAAGAGGGCGCTGTCTAACCCGTAACACTCAACGTTTTTACTTCCGGGCGGCAACACGACGGAGTCACATCGACAGTGTACAACTCGGATTTATTTTCGGAAATAATGTCATTCATGGATGTATTTGTTAGTTTTTGAACTCATCAAAAGTGTAGTTAAGGGCACCAAGAATAAATGAATGGAGTTTCAGCTTCTCAAATTAGGTAAAAATATGAAAAAATTGTACTCAAAATTTTGTTCGCATTGTACAGGATCTTTATACCCAGGACGTCAGTGCAGTGGCACTGACTGACGTCCTACCAGGGCTAGGGGCTAGGCTAGGTCATGTAACGGTATAAAGCTTCTCTACATATCGATGTAAACAAACTTTTGACCACTATTTTTTCATATTTTTACCTGATTTTTGGTGTTTTTAACTACACTTTTAATAACAAATAAATTCATGGATGACATTACATGTTATGTAGTTTCAAAAAATAAGTCGGAATTGTACACTGTCGTTGCGACCGTCATGTACTGATCGACCGTTTAAAGGGTCTGTATACGTTTGGTAATCACTCTGTAAAATTAATTGGAAAAAAAAACTATTGGTTAGAAGCCTATAGCAGCTTTTGACATTTTAAAGCAGTTTGAGAAACATTTCGCTTCGAAGTTTTGTGGTTATTTGAAAAAATCAGTTTTTATGCCCCCAAATTTGAATCTGAGAAAATTTCTGTCAGAAACGCATCTCAGATTGTGTTTTCCTATTAGGGATTATTCTTCCTGCATGGAGATATTCGCTCCGGATTTTTGGCGATATCTCAAAAAACGCGACCACCTTTTGAAATGAAATTTTCACAGGTTAGTTTTATTGTATCAACATTTATATAGGATTAAAACAATCGAACGCTTCCAAAAACGAACGGTATACTTTGCCTTTAAACAATGAGGTATTTTATTCAATTGAAAAACACAAGACTTGTCTGGTCTAAGTTTACTGGATCGACGCTAAAATAACTGGTTTCGGTCGGGCCTGAGGTCCAGTGTTAATTTTGAGCCCTGGACTTATCTGGCTTTCTTTACTACTTCAGCTACCCAAAGTCCTTTTCTTCTGAAGTGTTGTAGTTTCTCCCCTTCGAGTTTGTCGTCTTCGCTTGTATTGTTGAGTCCAGGTGCATTACTCCGCATTTCTTGACATTGAATTCATTTTGATGCCCAACCATGTAAAGTATCCAGTTCTCCTTTCCCGGACTGATGATGATGAAATTCCTCTTGCCACTTTTATTTCATCTTCAAACTTACTGATATTTGATTCCACTATGTCGCACAGGTTATTCATGTTGCCTCCTGGTAGCCTAAGACCTCATTGGTACAGCATGGCAAATTTGGGATGTGATCATTCCCCCCCCCCCCCCCCCCCCATGTCTTAAAATATTTTAATTTTGTCTCGTAACAAGAAAAGCTTAATCAAAACCTTGTTTTCTCTTTTATTTGTTTTCTGAAAACAAAGAACAAATTGGAATGACCTGATAACTGTTCACTTACCATTAATGTCTACATAACACAATTAAAATCTTGTGACAATTTTATTCACATTATGTAAGGTACATGTAAGGCCCACATGTATTTAACTGTTTGACGACTAAAAACTGTTTGACTACTATTTTTTACACAGTGTCAACCAGCTTCAGTATGAATGGGGCTTGTTACCACACAAGTGTTTGCTGTACTAAAAGCACGTACTGTACATCCTAACGTGTCCCTCCCTGCAGAGTGAAGCAAGCACATACACAAGGAACAGCGTGTCAAAGCTACAACCTCAAGTTGCTCAGGTGAGTCAATTTCTAAAACTTTCCTCAGTTAACTGTCAGTTGATGCTTAGAAAGGCCCATGGCAAAAAGCTTTGCCTTGTCACTCCTTTGCATTTTAAAGGTAAACCTGTACCAGCTGCACACCACAGGTGCATTTATAAGAAATTCAGATTTTATTAAGGTAATTAACATGCAAACTCCATTCATGTCTCCATGCCTTTCCCATGAAACGCTACAGACACTATCGGTTGGCAAACGCCTTACATGTAGCTGTGCACTAGGCAGATGCACAAACGGGTATGCCTCGCACCAAACTCGGCCCCATACAAAAAGCACAATATTTCCTCATTTTACCAACCAGTAGTGTTAGTGCACACGTTTGATGTGCATTTTACATATTTCATGGGGAAGGCTAATTAATAGTGAATGATCCTTGTGAAGTGTTCAGCAATTTTGTCCCTTAAATTCATGATGCAAAAATTAATGGAAAATCCTGTTGAAGGTTACTGAAATAAATTTGACCTCTGAGAAACTATGACCCTAACAAGTTAACTGGTTTTATTCTCATTCTGTATTTGTTTGTGATGTGTTTTGTCCAGTAGTTAATTATTCATTGGATCCTATCACACCTGAAAGTTTGTGCAGAGTTGTCAAATAAATTTGTCCTAAAGAGGCCCCACAAAACATTTTGTTTTATTCTGTGTCAAGTTAAATTACCATAAGTGATGTGTGTTTTGTCCCACTGTGAAGACAGTGTGAATGGTTGTCTTGAAGACAAATTAACACCAGACAACTTTGTTCGAGCAACAAGTGGGCTGTTCACATTGGTATTTGTCCCTTTTCTTTAACCCTAACCATCATCAACCCACCAAAATCCAACAGCACGTATTGATTGATTCTGTTGGACTGAGCAGGGTTCTGCCCACGGTGGTCAGTGCCGGAAAACCCGACCGGCACTCATGATTCCCCGACCGGCACTCGCAGAATTTTTTCTTTTTCCGACCACCACACATTTTCCCTTTTTTTTGCCCATTTCCTTCAAAATATTTTGAACAACGTGTAAAACAAATTATTTACCAGTAAACAGTTTTATCCAAAGTTTCGAGTAGCCTACTTCTTTGGTTTGAGTCTATTTTAATGATCCAGGATCGAGCATCCTCCCGCTACGATGTACAATATATCCAACGCACGAAACCCGAATTGATTTTGCAATGGTTTCCAGTCACGCTGATTATAGCTTTACGCTTGGAATAACATGATACCAGTTTCATCATGTTGCGAACCCTATTCTACAGCGTTTAATACAACGGAAATGAACTGCAGAGTAAGCACCATGCTATAGATGCTGTAAATTGTTTTCCCATGGCGGTAAAGGCGTGCGCGCACTGAGGGCCTACATTCAAGGCACAGCTGCAGGGCGCACGTGTGTAACCACTCCGTGCACGATCGAAAGGAAATTGACTTGACTGTACTAGGAAAACAAAATTTCCGGCACTAAACAAATCCTGGGCAGAACCCTGACTGAGGACTGCCCTAGTAAACTGATCACGCTTTAATTGAAGAGTCCAACAGTTCGGGTGTGGAGTTTTTTGTATGTTGTTAGACTTAAGACCGCACTACTAAACTAATCATGCTTTGCATGGGATGAGGCATGACACCATAATCAGATTCCAACAGTTTGGGTGTTGAGTTTTTGTATATTGGGTGTTGAGTTTTTGTATATTGTATTGGACTGAGGACAGTACTAGTAAACTGATTAAATGCTTTCATGGGATTTGTAATAGGCACATTATAATCAACAATAGTTAGGGTGTTGTTAGAAGTTGTTAGATTGCGGAAAGAGTAAATCGCTTATTGTTGAAACATTGTGGTGATGTAAAATGCCAAAAGTACAGTTCTTGCCTAAATGAACACTGCACAATGTAGGTCTCCTTATTAGGCCTACTCGTAATAGAAATGTTTTTTCTTGTTGGGATCCAATGTTTATTGTAGTTATAACTTTGATGGTGTATGATGAGTAAGGAAATAAATTTATCAAAAATTAACTGACCCCAAGAAGTAATTTGTTTTGATTCTGTATCAAAGTATTTTAACAGATGTTAATTTTGCATCGGGGATAAAGAATATAATTTGGTTTTTACCCTTACACCGATGTTTGTTACTGTTAAGCACTTTACACTCAGTACTAACAATACGCGAGTTCTGTGAAAAAATCCACAGGCAAATCACTCGGGGTGGGATACGAACCCAAAACCTTTGCATTGCTAGAGCAGATGCCTTACCACTAGACCACCGAGCTAGCCCGTTATGGTACCTGCTCAGTGTTCTCCACACACGTATTTTGTGAGGGCGGGCTGCCCTCCCAAAATTTTAGGCCGCCCTGCCAAAGAAATGGCCGCCCTGCTAAAATAATTGGCCGCCCTGCCCCAAAAATGACAAATAAACTATTTTTAGCCTGCACTTAATACGATCAAACGAGTAGCCGACGATCTATGGCATGCCCGACTTCAAAACCGCAGCATTGGAATTGCGATCGTTTATTTCAGTATACAAACGTTAAAACACGATGCACACACAATCACATGGTTCTGACTGCTGAGTGCAGTGTATTTATTGCTCCATGTTACAGGGGTTTCCCATAACCTTTTTTTTCCACTCGCCGGCCGGGCGAATCACCCAAAATTTTGGATCGCCCGCAGGTTTTTTCACTAGCCCGAATGTATTGACGTGAAGAAAAAAAAACGCACGGAAGTGAAGTTCGCAAAATTGCGTTTTGGGATGATTTTATCCCTTAATTTCTGTCCTGAATCATACCTTTTCCATCATCAACCATTTTCATGGATTCGTGATTTGAAGATCGGTTGTTTTGAACTTCGTTTGCAATAAAATCTTAGCGAATCAACGATCGTTCGACAACGCACATTGAGAAATAATTCAATGAACTTTGCCCTGCATCGCCCTCTATCGGCAAAAGTTGTCGATGTTTAATTAGACTTCATCCAAGGCTGTGTATTGTACACAATCTGCGTGCGTGCGGCACACTGTGCGGCAATTCTTTACTCCGTTCGTGAACGTGTACTGCGTTGAAGTCTAGCCAAGCTCTTATGAATATGGTAATTATCAACCGACGGCCATCAATCACCAATCACAACGTGTGGAATGTTGGTTAGCTTGGACTTTGGACCGACTGTGTTGTACATGTTGTACTGTGTGTTGTGTATGCGCTATGCATGTACCGGTGGGCGACCGAACGTTATGTGTGGGGCCGATGCACGTGTTGTGTGGATACTCGGCAGTATGTGCATGGTGTTTTAACGTTTGTATACCAAAATGAACGATCGCAATTCCGTTCGCGTTCGCGATCGCGATCGCGATCGCGGCCACATTAAATCAAGCAAATATCCAGACTTATCAAACTAAAAGCTTTAATAAAAACTTTCTTTGGGATTTTACAACCGTACCCTCATTTATTGTGAACAAGAACAATTATTTGACTCGCCCGGCAGGCTAGTAAAGGAAGGGTTTTGACTCGCCCGCCGCTGTTTTCACTCGCATTTGGCGACCGGGCGACCGCTAATTTCGAACCCTGTCGGGTATACACTCCACCACCACCGCATGTGCATCGGCCCTGGCCCAACAACGTTCGGTAGCCCACCGGTCGGTAGTCTATTCATAGCACATACACAACACCACGGTCCAAAGTCCAAGCTAACCAACATTTCGCACGCTGTGATTGGCTGTTGATTGTTGTTGATAATTACCATATTCATAAGAGAGCTTGCTAGTCTCCAACGCAGTACACGTTCACGAGCCGAGAAAGAATTGCAACACAGTGTGCCACACGCCTGCACATTGGTACAATGTACAGCCTTGAAGGATATTCAAACATTGATAACTTTTGCCGATAGAGGGCGTTGCGGGGCAAAGTTCATTGAATTTGATTACCGTGCGTTGTTAACCGATCGTTGAATCTCCCCGACGATTTTATTGCAATCTAAGTTCTAAACAACGGAACCTCTTATCACAAATCCATGAAAATGGTTGTTGATGGAAAAGTATTGGAAAAGGGCAGAAATTAGGGTATAAGATCGTCCATAAATGATATTTTTTTTATTAAATTTTTTTTTTTCGTTTTAAAAATTGCATGTGTAGGCTATCCGATCACCACCAATGCATATCCAGCTTTCTAAAACCCCACACTGTGCGGGATATCCCTGTGATGTTTTTGGCGCGGCGCACAAAGCAAAATGTATAACAAATTGTAGGCTTTGAATTGGTTTTAAGAAAAGGATTATCTCAAGTGTTTTTTGCTTTCACGTCCGATGATTTCATATACCAATGGGCGCCATTTTTATGACGTCATACCGACGGGCGCCATTTTGATTACTTCATGCCGCCCTCCCAAGAAAAAAGTCTGTGGAGAACACTGCTGCTACTAAGGATTCGAACTGCCTCTCACCATCGGGCTATAGCTCGGTGGTCTAGTGGTAAGACATCTGCTCTAACAATGCAAAGGTCGCCCCTAGTGATTTGCCTGTGGATTTTTTTTCCACAGAACTTGTGTAAAGCCGTGTTCGCATTGGATTAATGTTTTACCGAGACAGTGGTTAACATTCCAAAAGGGGAAACTTACCAGCATCCGCACTTGGATTAATGACGTGGGTAAACTAACCGACACGATCGGTAAAAACTATACCGACTAACTTAAGACAAACACAAGCAGTGACCTTTGACCGGGGTGCATGACAGCGAGAATGCAATGAGTGCAACCGAGCTTCCGTGTAAACACGTGCGTGTGTAGTACGACGTGTCAGACGGTGTCACCTCACGATCACGTAGCGCGGCGGGTGATCGGGGGACCGGATGTGGGTTTTTAACGGGACGACTTTTACCCTGATCGTGTTCGCACTGGACTTTTCGGCTCGGTTAAACTGACCTGGTCAATTTAACCGGGCAGACGTGGGTTGGTTAAACTACCCATTCGGGTCGGGTAAGTTACCTCAGAGGGAAACTTCTTGGGCTGTTCGCATTGGACTTAAAATGGTTAAGTTACCCATTTGCTCGGTTAGTTTACCCAAATTAAGTCCAATGCGAAGCTAAAGATATGACTTTCAACAAGTTGTTTTCAGTCCCAAGTCCTCCAAATTTTGACTAAAGCTAAAAGTTTGTCAGCATTTATCTCACTAACTAAGCGGTCTGGAGCCAAACTTTGTCAATTTTGCAGTTTCTCATGGGTCCCAATCCATTAGATTTCCTTTAATTTGTAAATGAAAATTTTTAGCAGATTTGACCAAGAATGACCCCTCTGTATCATTTAGGATTGAATGCCTAAATAACAATTACTTTTCCTATGTCTCGTCTAAGCTCAAACATTTCACGGTTGAGCATGCAGTAGAGTATTTAGGAGGATATACATGTAGGATGGTCTCTAGCCATAGACACACCATGGGTTTAGATTTACAGAAATAAATTTAACCTAAACAAACTATGACCCCAAAAGGTGAAAGGGGTTTTGTCTGATTCTAATTTGTTTGTGTGATGCGTGTTTTGCGTGATGCGTGTTTTGCCAAGCTGTGAATGTTTGTCTGGCAAGCAATTCAAACAGCATGTTATTCAGACAGTAATTTTTTTGTAATTTAAATTATTTATTCGCTTCTACATCAGACTTGAAAAATTGCTAATTTGTATGCATTGTAAGGAAGTTTGTCCTATGTTACATGTACATGTAGGACCCCAAAAGTGTAGGGTAAACAGGGGTAAAAACGCCCACTTGACTTGTTTCCACTGCCAGTAAAAATGACAAGATGAATTATTAAATGGGATATGTTTCTATGATCATTGTTTATAAAAACTAACAATACAAACAATTTGATTTCTTGTCATATTTTAAGGGTACATGTATGTAGGTGAAGTTGGAAAAAATTTTGAAAAAAAATAGTTGTCCGTCACAGCTTTAGCCTGTATCACTTCACAAGATTTAAATAAGGAAACAAAACATGTTTTTGTTTTCTATGTTTCAGTTGATATTTATTAAGAAGGGTTAATTACACAATCATAAATTATTTAAATTCTAAAACTAGTTTTAATATTTGCTTTTTTAATATTAATGTTTTTTGAGTGGGCACTTTTACCCAAGTAAAATCAGGGGTCTAGGGGTAAAAACGCCCCTCGGCTTAGCATCTTTGATGTTAAACTCTATGGTAGCCTCATTTATCTCCCAAAACCTCAATGTTAGGATTTTCTACAACTGTATTCTTTGGCATGAGTAAGTTTAGCTACTAGAAGTCTGCACATTTATACTAAACAATGTATTTCTGACATCTCATTATACAGGTTTGATCAATTACAGTGCGTTCAACACTGGACTTACTGCCTATTTCTAGTGAAATACCAAGTGAAGCTGTGACAGGTCTTTCCTTGGTTGGGGCACTCAGATCAGTACCTAGACACTCACCATTCTTATAACAAGCAAACTGAAATTTCATCTCGGCACAAGCATGACAAGGGGGGGTTAAAAATCATTCACAAACAAAAAATATTTAAAAAAATAATAAATAAAAAAATAAATAAAATCAGTCTTATATTACCAATTTAGAAAGCAAATTATGATAATTTGGGTCGTCTTTAGTACAAATAAATTATAGGAGCATCTTGTCTTTATTTTGTGATAAGGGTCTCTGTCACAATGTATATTAAATTTTGCCTTTATTTTCACTTAACTGTGGACAAACTGAGTCAGTCCAAAGTAAATCTTACCTTTTTAACTAAATGGAGTAACCTTATTTGCATAACTATTTCTGGCTCCCAAGTGGAATGTGATCAGGCCATGGACTTCCAATGTACTTCTTTGTTTGCATGTAACTTTTGGTAAAACCCTTTCTTTTGTTGTATACCTGCACTTACTTTGGTTCTATAGTCTATTTCTTTGGATAGGTATTTTATAGAGTTAACCTAGAGTTAACAATAGAGTAGCAGTTCCATCTGGGCTGCAGAACATAGTTTGTAATTGTCTCTTTTTATTGTAGCATAATTAGTGTAGAAGGAAACAGTCAAATAATGAGTTAGATTATATAAGAGGGGCGTGGTTCAATACAAAGAATGAGTGGAAACCAGTGAGGGAGATACAGAATGTACATGCAGATGAAATGAGATTTCAGTGTGAACCAAAATCTGAGAGTGAGAGGTTGTGAGAGCATAGGACTGCATAGCCACTGACCATCCAACAGTAGATTTGTGCATCAGTTGACATGGATTACAGATGTCAAAGCCTTTGCCCAGTAGATACTGCCACTGGGGCAAATCAGAATCTGCATGCAGCATACTGGCCGTATAATATACATGTATGGAGGCAGCACGACCCCAGCTAGCACAACTTTAAAGTGACTGACGCATTGGAAATCCGTAAGTTCCGTACCCTATACTCTTAATTTTTGTAAGGGAAACTACACTGATTAATTTGTGAACTAAATTTGCGTAAGCTCAAAGAGATGCAGAATTGCTGAATTGCTGAATTGCTAGAAATAAAATTAAATGTTTGATCAATACCAAAGAAATGTGGAAGTGCATTGAAAGATGTATTATTCAAAGTAATTATATTTTGCTGTGTAATTACAAAATGTATTGCCCATGTTTCAATAGTTTTGGTTGGTTACTTTAACTTATAGATGGCCGTTGATAACGGGAGAGTTTGACAATTCCTTGGAGGAAAAGAGAGGACAGATACCTACTGAGAGACGGGGCTAAAGCACTACCTTTAAACGGACCTAGAGCCGTCATTGCCAAGACTGAGTATGCTAGGCAGAGATAGAACTGGCTCCAAGACAGAGCACAACTCAAAGCCTACTCCCCAAACAAATAGTTCAACATTATTATCAGCATAGTATCATTTCTTTATAAAAAATTAATTTAGTGTGTGAATTTTGTGAAGTGCCAGCCAGTACAACCACGAGAGTAGTTTTGATGTGCGTGGAAAGCTCCATGTAACCACGGCTCAGTTTATCTAATTACTAGATTATTACAAAACCCAAGGCTTGTGAGCAACAAAATACAAACCTAAATAAGAAACAAGGGTGATTTAACTTTTGCTAAATTTTCTTTTGAGCTGTCGTAATTCCTGTGTAAATATTTGCAATCATTGAATAAATTTGTAAATTCAAGTTTAAGAAGAAAAAGAAAGGATTCTGGACTTAGAACTTATTTTCTGTCTGTTTATTTTGACCCGGTACTGACAGTCTTTGAAATTGCCCAAACTCGCTACTCGCCAGTACCATAAAGGATGAAAAAGAGTGTGTGGGTAGGTATCCACATTAAAACCGGGGACCTATAACAAAAGGGACAATAGGTCCACGGTTGCTATCACAAAGGAAAGCATTGTGGTCCACAGTTGCTATCACAAAGAGTTGAACAAAGGAGGGTCCACGACAGCAACAAAAAATGCCTAGTTTTAGAATGAAGTTAGCCTCTCTTGACGAGCTTCTGGGATAATGTCCCTGGACCAGGGAGGGGTAGGGACCCTTGCTGGAGCTATGGATGTTCTCATTTTAGACTTTTCAATGTTGGTTGTTCATAAGCCTACAAATTTGTTGTGTGCGCTAATGTTCGGCTTCCAAGCTACAAAACAATACTTGTTTCAATTGACTAAGTATGTAGTTAGTTAGTTAATGACCTGTGTTCGAAAGGGTTAGGGTTCAAATTCGAAAAGTTGTTTGTAATTGATTAAGTATTTCTATAGTGTCTTGTAGCTATCTTTAAAAATAAAGTATTCATGAGTATTTGACAAAAGAAAATACGTATTCAAATTATGGATACAACCTGTAAATAATTACAAAAAATCAAACGTAAGATTTTATTTCAGAGAGTCCGAGTAACGGAAGCATGTTTTACAGTACACAGCGTGGGGACTAGCTATGCGTCACACAGGGGCAATCGTGTTGCTGGCTGGCAGTGTCTCGGCGGGGCCCAGCCCGACGGAAACCCCCGAGCCAAGAGATAGCTGTGCCTGGAAGCCCAAGAACTTGGGAGGGGTAGGGAGCCAGACCACCAGCTACATAGTTGTCATTGCGGGTTTGTTAGTCGGTAAACTTCGCTGATAGAATCCGCTGTTTCAAAAACTGGTTGGAAATTAAAAGGTGGGAAAATACCTCACTCAAAATTTCTTTTTCCATCTCTCGACTCACAATATTCCAGCAAAATCATTTTGTTTCCTGAAAATATTTTTTAATTCAATCAAAATATAATTTTGTCACATAAAATATTGTTTATTTTGTGAACAAAGTGTGTTTTTCTATAGGTAATGAAATAGATTTTTTTGAGAAAATATGTTTTTGTTCTCTCGAAACGGTTTCTTTCTCCCGAAATACGATTTTGTTCCCCAGAAATATGCTTTCGTTCCCTGAAGATAGTCATTTCCTCGAAATGTGTTTTTGTTCGCACAAATTATACTTTCGTTCACTCGAAATATGTTTCGTTCCATAAAAATATGCATTATTTCCACCGAAAGGGGATTTCGTTCCCTAAAAACAAGCTTTCGTTTCCTCGAAATACGACTTTGAATTGTTTGTCCAAAATATACTTTCGTTCATCCAAAATATGCTTTCGTTCCCTAAATTATACACTTTCGATCGTTCCCTCGCAATGAGATTTTGTTCCCCCAAACTCCTCTTTCGTTCCCTTAAGATTCGTTCCCTTAAGATTCCCATCATTCCAATCACACCAATTTTGTTAAATTCCCTTGAGAGGGGACGGGTTTGTATGTGAGGGGGTGACTTTGATAGGGGGACAACTTTGTAGTTGGTGACTTTGTAATTGGCGACTTTGCTGGGGGGTGAGTTGACTGGTTTCCGTGTCCGTTGTTTATACACACTTTCAGATGGATATCGTAGACTGGATCCTCATGCCTTGCCGTAGTAAAACATTTACATAAACAGAGCACCAGTCTACTTGCAACAGTGCGCAGCATGTATCCTGTTAATTACGTGATATTTGTGAAGAAAAATAAAAATAAAAACCATCTAGAAATAATTGGCTATGATTCTACTTGACTAAATTACGCAAAAAGTTAACCGGTGTGTCCCTTTAAATTGGCCCATGTTGATGTAAGACTTCCCCCACATGACTCCATTGATTTATTTTGTGTCAAATTCAAACAATTGTGGGTAATATTGATGTGTGTTTTGTCAAACTGTGATTGATTGTATTAAAGGCAAATAGTACCAGATACATTGTTCATTTAATTGAACAATCGGACAATGACAGTATAGTTTTGCGAAAATTGAACATAATTTTATTTGCTAGAAGTTCTGACTAAAAAAGTGTTGGTTTTATTCTGTTGCTATAAAAAAAAATTGCGATGTGTGTTTTGTCAAAAGAAATTAACAGAAGATATTGACCGTCAATAAATGTTTATTGGTTGAGTTTCCATTAATTATTTTGTTCAACAGTAAAACTCGGACAATGATTTGTTTTGCTTATTGTTTGTCTGTTGATTTATCTGTGTACTGCAGTGGTCAATATGTAAATGATTGTTACAAATAATACTTAAAATTAAATCATTGTGTTTGACCATTACTTTGAGAGAATAATTCCTTGGCAGCTAACTGCATACTGGTGAAAGGGTGGAAGCTCAAAAACAAGACGGTGCATGACTTGTAGTGATCCAGCTTGTCGTGTATTCAAAAATTCACCTGGAGTGAACCTAAGCCACTGATAATGCTGAGAGTGATGCAAGGAATGGAATTGATGATTACACTGCCATCCCACCAGAGGACTATCTAATGACAACATGTATCACAGACACAGCCACTCTCCAGAAAGGAACACGGGCCACTCTCCAGAAAGGAACACGGGCCACTCTCCAGAAAGGAACACGGGCCACTCTCCAGAAAGGAACACGGGCCACTCTCCAGAAAGGAACACGGGCCACTCTCCAGAAAGGAACACGGGCCACTCTCCAGAAAGGAACACGGGCCACTCTCCAGAAAGGAACACGGGCCACTCTCCAGAAAGGAACACGGGCCACTCTCCAGAAAGGAACACGGGCCACTCTCCAGAAAGGAACACGGGCCACTCTCCAGAAAGGAACACGGGCCACTCTCCAGAAAGGAACACGGGCCACTCTCCAGAAAGGAACACGGGCCACTCTCCAGAAAGGAACACGGGCCACTCTCCAGAAAGGAACACGGGCCACTCTCCAGAAAGGAACACGGGCCACTCTCCAGAAAGGAACACGGGCCACTCTCCAGAAATGAGCTACCTACCAGCAAGTTATTTGAAGTTTGAGGCAAAGACTTGATGGTCCAGGGCCCAAATTCATACAGCTTCTAAAGCGCCAAAAGTACCTTTACAACTGATTTACCAAAATAAGAATAGCATTCTGCTTATATTTGCCAAGCAAAGTGTTTTTTGAGATCGGGACAACTTGATGAGATTTAAAACCCTAACCTTCCAAAGTCTTTCAAAATCAACTAGACAAATTTGATGAATTTTGAACTATTGAGGCAGTAGGCAACCTTCACAACTCTGTTAATTTTGGAGGATTGAGGCAGTGTAGGCACTCTGCATGAACTCATTTTGGTCGGTTTGTGAAGATTGAGGTTATTTCCAGCAGGGTGTCCAGGGATAGGGTCTGTACTAGTGCTAGTCTATACAATACATACATGGTATACATAGGTAGGCCTTTGGTAACCAGTGAATTGCTTATTTAATTGCTTGTTTGAATAAGTCTTTATTGTGGCTTTGTTGTATGATTCTTTGTTGGTGATATTAAGTGTGGACAATCTTCAATGACTGGAATGGGGCAAGTTTTTGTAGCATTACAGTTTATTCAAAGATGCTTGTATGTTTGGAAATCATTTTTGATTTGACAGCCTGGGTTGTGTTTTTTCTGTAAATATCAAGACAATAATATCAAGACAAATTCTAATTTATTGGTAATTTAACCTGTGTGTGTCATTTGCTAGATTTGTTTCATTCTGTGAGCTCACCAATAAGCCATTCTGTTACTGCTTTCAAAGTGTTGTCATTTATTTTTGACTGAAAGTATAAACAAATTCCAAAGGTAAAAGCAAGTTAGCTGAACCTAACTGTTTTAATGATGGGTAATGTTGTCAAACACTAAATGTTGTAAATTGTGCGATTTATTTGTGTTGCAGTTTGATTGCCATCTCCAAGGCATCTACCCGTCAGCAAGTAGATGTCCAAGACCAACTGAAGATGTTAGGAGCTGCACTCTCCCAGTCAAAGGTGAGTTCCCAACAAGTTTACTTTTATAATTACCACAGGTCCCAAATGGAGCTCTGTAATATGTGTACAGGATGTTTGTAGCTACTTTGGTTTAAAGGCGAAGTATACCTGTATATACTGTATATTGGTTTTTGGAACAGTTCTAAATGTGGATAGGCCTACTATATAAAAAACTCACCTTTGAAAATTTAACTTCTTTGAGATATCGCCAAAAATCTGAAGCAAATAATAATGTCCACGCAGGAAGAAAATCACCAACAGGAATACACAATCTGAGAAACGTTTCTCAAATTCAAATTTTGAGTCATAAAAACTGATATTTTTAAAACATTTATAACCACATTTTTTTGAAGTGAAACTTTTCTCAAAATGCTTTATACTATCGAAAGCTGCTGTAGGCTTCTAGCTAAAACGTTGTTATTGCTATTAACTTTAAGAGTAATAACCAAACGTATGCCTTCCCTTAACCAAAAGTTATTAGTGTCATTTTCTTGTAGTATTACAACTCATTCAAAGATGTTTGTATATCTGGCAATCTTTTCAGAGTCAACCGGTTAGGAATTGTGTTTTTTCTTTGGGGTTTGAACTAGCAAGATTCATGTAAGCCAAAATCTTTGATTGCAACAATCCAAATATTCCTGTTGTGCATGAGTTCCTCCAACCAGTTTTTGTTTTTTCAATGTGTTGTCTACAACTATGTTTGTTCGAAAGTATTGAAAAATCTCAAGGTAAAAGCAGTTTTCTGATCCTAACTGTCTTACTGATGGATAATGTTTTTATTGGTGAAAATTGTATGATTTGTTTGTGGTGCAGAAATGCTTAGCATCTCCAAAGACATTTATCCCACTCAACAAGTGTCTATGATAAAGGAGCAGAACTCTCCCATTTAAGGTAATTTCTCAAAAAAGTGAACTGGTCCCAAATGGAGCTCTGTAATAACTGTGAACAATATTTGTTACTACTCTGGTTTCATTAAAACATTAAGTTATCAGCTTTTCTCTGGCTGGCTGTAGGGATTTTAATGATTTGGGAATGCCCCTTAGGATGTTTAATTTTACAAATACTAATACAATTTGAAGGTTTTTGGTTATTAAAATGTTGGTACATTATTTGTTAGACAAGTTTTGTTGTGAGAGCTCACTGATAGATAAGTTCATACCAGCACCATTTCTTAGGAAAACTGTTTCAGGCCTTTGGTGCCCCCCTGAATTACTTAAAATTGCTTGTTTTGATTGCAACAATCAAAATATTCCTTTTGAGTTTCTCCAACCATTTATTTACCCTCGGTCCCAAATGGAGCTCTGTAATAATTGTGCATCTACTGTTGGTCTGATTTCAACAGAAGTTACTATTTTCCCCTTTTTCAGCTTTCACAAGGTGCATCAACCAATGTATTACTCTCTAAAGTGATGATTGATTGGCAGACATTTGTTTACTATGGTTTAACCTATCCCTATTTATTGCAGTCTCCTTATCAGGAGATGGAGAGGTCATTAAGCTAAACAACATCTTCCCTGAAAAGATAATAGAAAGAAGACAACAAATGGTAGTAGCTTCTTTACTTATTAAACATTCTGACAGAGTCCCATGGTTGACTTTTAATAAAAATAAGACAAGACAAGAAAAGAAATGGTAAAACAATCAAGAAAAAAACCCACAAAAAACAATGACTTATTACACTGTGAACATACTGATACCATCCATGCAAGGGATTTTGCACATTCAATTGTTGACTTGCATGCAATTTCTCACTTGACCTTTCAGAGCCAGAGATGTAACTGATAGTTCTCCAAAATCAAGTGCAGAGAGAATCACCCCCACTGACATCTTGAAGGTAATGGAGCAACGCGTATGTAAGCATCATTATCATCAAGACATCTTAGCTGTTCATCGAGCAATCATGAAGGAACAACCAAGCAATTTTTTGTCTTCAACTTTGAGATATAATAAGTTCACCATTGCAAGCAAGCACATACTCGTTTTTGGAGCTATTTTAGTTGGAGATCTTAGAGCCTTGGTGGTGCCTCGATCCGATATGTTGTGCCTCGATTTTGATATGTTATGCCTTGATTCGTTATGTTGTGCCTAGATTTGTTATGTTGTGCCTCGATTCATTATGTTGTGCCTCGATTCGTTATGTTGTGTCTCGTTTCGACTGAATTAAAATGTGTGCGATGATGTACTTATATATAATGGTGTAATTATATAATATTTTAGATTTTTAATTATAAGCTTATGAATCTATGCTCTGCTATGCTCTGCTATGTTAAACTTTATCAGTGTTGTATACAGTAACTTAGACTGGGTGGTTTGGCTTCCAAATAAGTATTCACTGGCTGGTTAAAATATTTGTTAATAAACACAATCGCGTTAAGTACAGAAATGAGGCTGCTGCTGCTGATGGATTGGAGCGTGAGTCGTGCGGACATTAATCGATGAAAATTTTGCTGAAAATATCAGAGTACTGAAAAACACAAAGTATAAAAATGCAGAAGGGGAATATATTTTTTTCCTGTAACCAAAACAGTTGCAAAGATGGGGTTGTAAACCGCTGATATTGTGTTACAAAATTATTGAGTTGTTAGGACTTTGTTGCCAACAAGTTTGATTAAAAATTGTCTAGTCAATTTTTATTTGTTCAACACCAAATCATTTAAAATTTACGCAGTCAGTTTCCCTTTCGGTTTATTATTTGATAAAACCAACTACTGTGATTTACTTATTAAAATTCAATTCAATTTCACCACTATCACATCTGGAAATCAATAACTTTTATGGTTTGATTAAAATGACTAAAAACGAATGACCACATCACCAGTAGCATGTTTAAATTTTAATTAGAAGATAATTAGGTCCTATTACAATTTATAAATTAAAAATTTATGATAAAATATGATAAAAAGTATCAATTGCACAAAATGCACATGTACATAAATAAAATCATTTACACATACACATCTATACAGATAGTTTAAATTGAGATTCTTTTTTATTAGTAACCTAACTAACAAAATTTAATGTATGTTATGTCTGTCCATAGAAAAACGAATGTGTCACAATGTTCTTGAATTTGACAAAACAATATATGATAAAGGTAATTTAGTGTCTCCTACTAACATTCCATAACTTTCGATTTAAAATTCATGGTATTTAATATATCTTACAATGATTATTTTAATTATTAATTTATCCTTGAAGTAAACAAATGCTAAATCTTAAATAAGTTCTTTATTTTAAAATGTTAAGTTTTAACATTTAGCAAATTTAATCATTGTTAATTCACTTTAATGCAACTGATAATACTGTTAAAATAGATCAATTGATAAATATTTCTAGGGCAAAATTTAGTATTTATAATCTTTGAAAGCAACATAAATCTAACTTTGTTTTATAATACTAACTACAATGAATTAAGAACTAACTTAGACATAACGATAAATTAGAGGCCCACATCTTACTGTCATTTTTAATCATTAGATAAAATTAAAATTTATATTTTGTAGTTTTTAATTTATGTCTAATAGTTCATGAATTTGACAATTTGTGATGAAGGTTTTTTAGTGTGTTCTACTAACAATCCATGATTGATTTAGGTTTTGAATTAAAATTCATCAATGTTATTTGAATGAAAAAGACATTAGACATA
This sequence comes from Leptasterias polaris, assembly GCA_037783415.1. Lineage (NCBI taxonomy): Eukaryota > Metazoa > Echinodermata > Asteroidea > Forcipulatida > Asteriidae > Leptasterias > Leptasterias polaris. The sequence goes on from JAZGTN010000020.1 coordinate 714,664, forward strand.
AGCTATGATGATTTTTTATGACAAGTTTTAATTATTGAAGTTTTTAACCTTTACCTAATCCTGTCCTTGTATTACTTAAGTTAACTTCAAATGATGACGTTAACAGGGGGGGGGGGGGGTGAGTGGGGGATCTATTAACATAATATGAAGGGAAAACAAAATGTTTCCAATTTCAATAAGCATTTAGTTTACAATAACTCATACATGTAAATGTACTAGTTACTACCATGTAATGGGTTTTCTGAACTAACTTCAGCATAACCGTTCTAAAAATAACATTAATAAATTATAGGCTGTACATTTTTATGCAAGATACAACAATTGGTTTCCACTTTATTCTTTCAAATTTTCCAATTTATTCTGTAATGATAAATAATTACACTTCAGTTCATAATCTCGTTAACGGGTGCTGCAGAGATTGAACGTTGATGCGCATTTTATACCCGGCCGGTGCATCTATTAGTATTAAGCCGTGCAAAAAAAGCAGCCTCACATCTGTAGTGTAATACATGAACTGTGATAAGTATATAACAAATTATTTGATTAAATGCCAGGATCATTAAATCAGTGTGTTTGATAAAGGACTTAATGATCCCACATTTGACTTTGGGGATAAAGAAGTAAAATTTAAGTAATCTATCTTTGATATTTTAAAACTAGTTTTATAGCATAAAAGACTTATTAATGGTTCAAGGGGCATGTGTAGGAGAATGAATAAAAGGCGGCTACATAGTGGAGCGCCCTCTTGCAGTGACAAAGGGAAATTTAAAAATATACATGTTAAGCTTTGTGTATTGAAGTACATTTAATCAAATACAGTGTATTTCAAACTCTGAACAATGGAGGGAGGGGGGCAACTTTAGAAGAGATGGCAATATTTTATAGGGAATAATGAGTGGTTTTATAAGTTACAAGCATAAGTAGAATTAGTGTATGATGCAGATGTTATTTGTAATGAAAAACTTGATACTTTTGATAAGGAAGATAATTAACTCATGTTATGCAAATTAATTAGTGCTTAGAATAAACTACCAATAGACCTTATGCATTGATGTCATAGAGGTAAAATGATGATGAAACAAGAGAAAACGCACCTACGTATGTATGCGCGGCGCAGAAGGTAGGCAAATGTGCAACCTGGTTGAGGGCACTCTATACTCAAATGACACCACGTACATAAGGTCTATAACTCTGTTAAATATTTAGTTTTATTTATTTTGTTAATTTTTTATGTTAAACCACTTCCTAAGGTTTGTAGTCTTTACGTAAACTTGCGAAACACATTTGGTATAAATACATGTATGTGTATTTTTTGTAAATTTTTTGCTCTTTTTATATATTTATATTCTTTTATGTGAGATATCGCCTAACATGACAAGGTGAGGGCTACACTTAATAACAGATTTGGGCTATCGGCCCAAATCAATTGACACCAGGGGCCTGTTGCCACCTACTCCTGGGGCCTGTTGCCACCTACTCCTGGGGCCTGTTGCCACCTACTCCTGGGGCCTGTTGCCACCTACTCCTGGGGCCTGTTGCCACCTACTCCTGGGGCCTGTTGCCACCTACTCCTGGGGCCTGTTGCCACCTACTCCTGGGGCTGACAGAGGGTTACCACCTTCACACAATCCGTAAGGATGTAGGCATGGGTATCATACACTAGGAGCATGGCTGCTAGAGCAGAATGCACTACCTTCCCAACTTTTTAAGAAGCAATTAAGTGCCTTGCTCAAGGGCACAAGTGTCATGACCGGGTATCGAACCCACACTCTGCTGCTGACTACACCATAGCTTGGGTTTGGTGAACTAGACTGCTCGGTCACGACACGCCATCTGCTCATGCAAACGTCATAGGGTGCATTTCACTGGACTGGTTGGGATAGGGGCTTGGGGTGATGGGCTGGACTGGTTGGGATGGGGGCTTGGGGTGATGGGCTGGACTGGTTGGGATGGGCTGGACTGGTTGGGATGGGGGCTTGGGGTGATGGTAAGGGTTGATTGGCTGGACTGGTTGGAATAGGGGCTTGGGTGGTAAGGGTTGATGGGCTGGACTGGTTGAGATAGGGGCTTGGGGTGATGGGCTGGACTGGTTGGGATGGGGGCTTGGGGTGATGGTAAGGGTTGATGGGCTGGACTGGTTGAGATGGGGGCTTGGGGTGATGGTAAGGGTTGGTGGGCTGGACTGGTTGGGTGAAGGGTTGACGGGTTGGACTAGTTTGGATGGGGGCTTGGGGTGATGGTAAGGGTTGAGGGCTGGACTGGTTGGGATAGGGACTTGGGGTGATGGTAAGGGTTGATTGGCTGGACTGGTTGGGATGGGGGCTAAGGGTTGATGGGTTGGACTAGTTTGGATAGGGGCTTGGGGTGATGGTAAGGGTTGAAGGGCTGGACTGGTTGAGATAGGGGCTTGGGGTGATGGTAATGGTTGATGGGTTGGACTAGTTTGGATGGGGGTTTGGGGTGATGGTAAGGGTTGATGGGCTATGGACTGGTTGGAATAGGGGCTTGGGTGATGGTAAGGGTTGATGGACTGGTTGGGATAGGGTCTTGGGGTGATTGTAAGGGTTGATGGGCTGGACTGGTTGGGATGTGGTTTTTTTTTTTTATTTAAGGTCTGGTAATTTGCACAAAGTATTTAAGTTAAAGGCAAGTTGATTCTCTTTTTTTTTAGAGGGGGTTACAGACTTTCAGAAATAACGATATTAGGGTTGAAGGAATTGGTGTTTAGGGTAAGAGCTAGGGTTAAATAAACTTACATCACTCAATGGGACTAGTCATTTTTTTTGCAGGGTTAGATTTGTCACACTTTTGTGTAGATTAGGATCAAATGACTTTGTCAAAAGAAGCTTCTTTGAATAAAAAAATATATATTGTTCAAACTTTGCCAAGTTTTTTTTTTTTTTTTACTACTCTTGCCTGCATAAAAATTAGCCACAAGTGTGTGTGTCGATTCCCCAGCGGCAGGATGGATTTCTTTTTCATCCTATATGCCATTCACATTATTGTCTTTCTGCCAAAATGAATCTTTCATGATATGTCACTTGTAATTGTTTAGATTTGCTTTATATATAAATGTTTATATAAGCATTTGAAACCTGACTGCCAATTTGTCTCTGATAAAATATATTTCATGTCGTTCTGGTTCAAGTGTAGAGACTACACTAAGCTTGAGTTTGAGAAACGCCAGATTTTACTTACTATGTTTTTAATGAAAATGCATGAAACCAGATAATGCAGCGACCAGATCCAAACGCAAGATTTATGGGATTAAAATTTTCTTTGAGTAAAATTAGAAGATTGATATGGATCAGTTGTGCAAAGTGTGTCTATTTCTCTGTTTTTAGGCACATGGAGGCTTGATTTTTCACCCCTCAAAAAGCTCACAGCTCACTGAGGGCTTTCGCCCCTGGACCCTCACTGGGGCTTCGCCCCTGGACCCCACCATCGATGTTACAGACATTTTTCCAGTAAATTTAGAAGATTGATATGGATCAGAAGTGCTTAAAAAGTGTGTCTATTTCTCTGTTTTTAGGCACATGGAGGCTTGATTTATCACCCCTCAAAAAGCTCACAGCTTCCGGGGGCTTCGCCCCCTGGACCCCTTACCGGGGCTTCGCCCCTGTACCCCACTTTCGATGTAAAAGTAATTTTTCTAGTAAATTTAGAAGATTGATATGGATCTGAAGTGCTTAAAAAGTGCGTCTATTTCTCTGTTTCAAGCACACAGAGGATTGATTTGACCCCTCAAAAGGCCAAAGGCTCGGAGCTTCCGGGGGATTCATCCCCTGGACCCCCACCGGGGCTTCGCCCCTGGACCCCACCATCGATATTAAAGACATTTTCCCAGTAAATTTAGAAGATTTTCTCCTGGACCCCACTATCTATCGATATAACAGCAATTTTTTACAGTAAATTTAGAAGATTGATTTGGATCAGAAGTGCTTAAAAAGTGTGTCTATTTCTCTGTTTTTAGGCACATGGAGGCTTGATTTTTCACCCCTCAAAAAGCTCACAGCTTCCGGGGGCTTCTCCCCCTGGACCCCACTATCGATGTAACAGCAATTTTTCTAGTAAATTTAGAAGATTGATATGGATCTGAAGTGCTTAAAAAGTGCGTCTATTTCTCTGTTTCAAGCACACAGAGGATTGATTTGACCCCTCAAAAGGCCAAAGGCTCGGAGCTTCCGGGGGATTCATCCCCTGGACCCCCACCGGGGCTTCGCCCCTGGACCCCACCATCGATATTAAAGACATTTTCCCAGTAAATTTAGAAGATTTTCTCCTGGACCCCACTATCTATCGATATAACAGCAATTTTTTACAGTAAATTTAGAAGATTGATTTGGATCAGAAGTGCTTAAAAAGTGTGTCTATTTCTCTGTTTTTAGGCACATGGAGGCTTGATTTTTCACCCCTCAAAAAGCTCACAGCTTCCGGGGGCTTCTCCCCCTGGACCCCACTATCGATGTAACAGCAATTTTTCTAGTAAATTTAGAAGATTGATATGGATCTGAAGTGCTCAAAAAGTGTGTCTATTTCTCTGTTTCAAGCACACAGAGGATTGATTTTTCACCCCTCAAAAGGCCAAAGGCTCAGAGCTTCCAGGGGTTCATCCCCTGGACCCCACCATCGATGTTACAGCAATTTTGCCAGTAAATTTAGAAGATTTTAGCCCCCTCTAATACAAAATCCTGGGTGCGCCGTTGTGCCCCCGGTTTAAAAATCCTGGCTCCGCCCCTGCTGACCCTTGACCTAGATTCATTCAAAAGCCTAAAGCTACATGATGCCTGCCTGCTTCATGATTATTCTCTTTCAAAAAGAAACTTGCATCCCTTATCACGTGCTTAAAGTTTTGGTTTGTTTATGAAGTGCGCCCTCTCCAGGTCATTATATACAGTTTTACATGGAGGGAGATTCGATCTCAATTTCGTTTTCCAAATTTTACCTAGAAATATCCCTTTTTATACAAACTATGACGCTACACGGGTTATCTGGCTGTTCATCAAAGGCAGGAGAATCACTGAATGTTATAAAGGTATGTTTGAGATTGATATTTAGGCAGATTTTGTCGGGGTTTTCTGTTTGTGTAATGCCTAATGTAACCATACCATGTATTAACTCAATCGTGTCAATGTAAACATACCATTAATCCGTAGAGATAAGGCTGTCATTATTTGATGTGTTTGGTCTGTATCCCTGCGCCCAACTGACGATGCCTGCATGCTATCATGATGCTATTAAGTATGTTTCTTTCATCCATTCCATGCTCTTGACCCCTGAAATCGAGGCAAATCTTTTACCTCTCTGCGCGCGATGTAAACAGTCCCTAGATACAATTTTTGTGGTTTGACTTGCCAAGCAATTAGAGTCTCCTCTCATTTGACCAAAACTTAGAAACATTGTTTGTAAAGGCTCCACTAATTAGTTGCACTTGTAAATGCAAAAAGTTGTGGTATTTTAGGCATTTCTACAAGGTACAAAAATATGTCATACTGTCGGGGCCATAAAAAATATTTTTCCCCGCCGAAAAAGTTCATCAAACACTTTTTTAATTCAAAATTCACGATGATCAAATCATGTGACTGAACATTCTGCTGAGCATTCTGGGGAAAAAAATACAGAGGCTTAAAGAAGCCATGTGCCTTATATCATTTTCTAATAGTCTGGAGAATTTTTTTGTAACACTCATATCATTTTGGTTATCAATATTAAAATTTAAACATCGGCTTGGTGATTCAATTATCAATGTTCATTTTAAGATATGAAAGCCAAGAATTATTTACATTTTTTTATTTTTTTTAGTTTTTGCAAATTACCATGGTAATTTTTAAAATTAAATAAAAAATATGTTGAATAAAATGAAGACAACTGCTGGCTATAGAGTCATACACAATGTCTCACAGAACACTTGTAGTCATTGCAGATGTTTCTTCCACGTATGGCTTCACCCGGACACCATATACTTTCTTGTTTGCATCGAAAACAGGTCAAACTCAAAACAAATGGGACGCTATTGAAGTCATCGAAGATCAGTGCGTGGTGTGAAAGTTTCAATGTCCATCACGTTTTAATACATGTTTGCATACTTCTTATAAACAAAGGAAGGTAATTAGGGCATCAGTTGATTATGGAACTTTTTTTTTTTTTTCAATTAAAAAAAAAGGGCATAGTACATCGAAAACCGGACAGGGGAGGATATATAGAATACATAGTTCTTAAAAAATCTATGTACAATACGCTGATACGTCATCATTTTACATCACATCATCCGTGCTCCCTCCACTAGTGCTAGTCTTACTAACATTACAAAGGGGCTTTCTCAAACCTCGGCTTGGGCTCTGTCTCCGACTTGGGCTCCGTTAATATTTTTTGCTGCAGCGTGTATTTGTCTGCGGTGGTAATTCGCACATCAGACAGAGCCGGAGCCCAAGTCGAGGTTTGAGAAAGGCCCCAGGTAACATTGTCATTGAGCCATCTGACTCCATAAACAGTTTCAGAAGCCAGACTTGAATATTGACCATCCAAATTGCAAGACAACACAAACAAACATTGACCCATGACCACTCATCCCTTTCCTGTGGCTGTAGAGTCTATGCTATGGAGGATGGACAAGTTACTGTCTGTTGCCGCGTATTACAATTAAGAATATACAACTCACTACAACTAGCGCCGTAAATAGGGCCAATCCGCTAAGGATTATGGCTCTCTGTACATCTATCTTATCATAGTGTAGACCGATGTTAAGAGAGACATAACAGCCCACCAAGATGGGCTACTCTAAACCAATCAAAAGGCAGAATCTTAGGTATAAGGGATGTACGAGTTGACACAGATGTTGGCTTATATAGTAAGGTTATTTTTTATAATAATGGAAATGTTGTTGATGAGCAGTATCTTATCTTGTTTATTTTCAGATTGATCATTATTTTACATCATTGTTGGTTTAGATGCCCTAGCCAGCCAGCATGGCCATACTTGCTTACCAACATTGACAATTTGAATCAACGATCAGACTAAATGTTGGGTTTTATATTTAGTGTTGCTAGAGATCTTTGTCAAAAAGCTAAACTTGCCCTTTACAAGGCTATTGTATTGCCCATTCTAGAGTATGGCCAACCAGTGTGGCATCTTTACACTATAAATCATATTAACAAAATTGAAAAAGTTCAGCGGCGTGCCACCAGAATGATACTTGGGCAGAGAAGGATGGAAATGAATTATGAAAGCCGTCTTAAACTCCTTAACTGGTCTTCTCTTAGCTCCAGGAGAAAGTTTTTATTGTTAAGTTATGTAACAAAAGTTTTGTATGGTTTTATTCAGTGTGATGTGGTCAGGCGTGTTATCTCAGTAAATGGTCGGCACACTGAGACTGTTAGGTTTGACCACCTCAGAGCTCGTACGCAGAGACTTCACTGCTCTTCAGTGAATGTCTTTGCTCGTTATTGGGAGGAACTACCTGATTCACTGAGGTCTGGGGTGGTCGAGCTTTCCTTTAAGGGGTGGACAATTTTGCTGAGATGCCACGTCTGCCAACCAGAGTAAAAAAAAATATATATATATATATATATTTTTTTCTAGATGTACTTTCATACAGTAAAATATTGTAAATGTATATGTACTTGCTAAAAATGATTTTTTTTTTATATCTAAATATTTTTGTTCCGGGGGGGGGGGGGGGGGCTGCCTGTTTCGTCGAAGTGTAATGTGAGAATTAATACCAAAAATGGTAGAGGGGTTCCTTGAAGTGTTTATGCCTGGGATGCTGTCGTTTCTGGGGGTTGAGTGAGGCAGTGGTTTTTATTGCGCGTGATGATGGACTCGATGTTTGAGAGACGGAGAGCACATGGGGTCTCTCTTCGCTGTTTTCTCGTGGCCTCGGTGGCCAGTTGGGCTGAAGTTTTTACGGGTTTGTTGTTTCATGTGTGTGGTTGATCGCACTAAGCATGAACTTTGTTTGCGACTGTTTTGTCAGCTACCAATCCTGTATAATTCCTTTAAGGGGTGGTAAATTTTTTAATCTTTGTTATTTTAAAATTTATTTTCTCTTGATGTACTTTTATACAGTAAATATTTTGTAATTTTATATGTAAATACTATTCATGTCTATTTTTATATTTATATATTTTTGTTCCTTGTGCAATTGTAGCCAGTGGCATCGGAGTTGAAGGCTTTCGAGTCACAGTTGTTTAGTTAACTTTTTTAATTCCAGGCATGTGCCATTGGCTTTTTGTTTTGTCTTGTTTTTTCTGTTTTTGTTTGTACTTTTGATATGCCGAATAAATAATAATAATAATAATAATAATAATAAATCAGAAAGTCATATTTTTAAAAATGGGATAGATACAAAAATCCCAATACATTTTCACTTTAGTCAAAAAAATAAGGTTACCTGTTTAAGATTGTATTTTTAGTCATTACAAGTGCAAAATGTGTTGGGGGGGGGGGACTTATCATCTTTCTCTTTATATACATAAAAAAAGACTTTCTTTTGAGTAATCATTGAGTGAGAACAAAACCAGTAATTTTGTTAAGCTTTTGATTTAGTTTTTTGGTTCATGACTTTTCAATCTCTTTTTGACATTTCTCTGTAGTTGTTGTGTGATTGAATTCCAAACAAGTCCAGTCTGTGCCAACATCTGAGAAAGCCAACTCTACTATTAAGGGTCTTGCCGTGAAGTTGATGGAAATTCAGAGTATTACTTTGAGGAGTTCACCTGTTAGTGACAAAGCTGTGAGATGAGGCAGAAGTTGATCAAGAGTGCAGACACCTCAGAATAGACCCAGTTGAAGAAGAGACATCCCCAGAGGTGGATAACAAGGTCTGCACCAATTTTTACGGGTAAATTTGTTTATCTTTTTTGTCTACAGTCTCTCTCTTTTGAGAAACATGGACTCTCTTAAAGATAAAGGCAGGGTACACTTTGGATAATTATGAAAGACCTTACTTGGTATACCCCAACATATGCATAAAATAACGAACCTGTGAAAATTTGGGCTCAATATTAGTCATCGAAGCTGCAAGAAAATAATGAAAGAAAAAACACCATTATGCTAAGAATCGTGTGCTTACAGATGCCTGTAAAAGGCTTCATGCCTGAAGTCTTTCTCAGATTCAAAGTTTGGGGGTGAAAATTACCTCTTGTGCTCTAAAACTACAGTACTTCAGAGTGAGTCGTTTTTCACAATGCTTTATAGTATCAGTATCAACATCTCTTCAGTGCTCCTTACCTTTAACCCTCACCCTTGCCAAATAATTTGTTATGCCCATTGTTTAAATTGTTAGATCAAAAACCTTTACACCAACCCTTACCCTTGACAAGTGAATTTGTATGCACTTTAAATTAAAACCTTTGATCAAAAACCCTAACCCCAACCCCTAATCCTAACCCTACTCAGTTTGATCGAAACCCTAACCCTAACCCTAACCCTAACCCTAACCCTAACCCTAACCCTAACCCTAACCCTAACCCTAACCCTAACCCTAACCCTAACCCTAACCCTAACCCTAACCCTAACCCTAACCCTAACCCTAAACCCTAAACCCTAAACCCTAACCCTAACCCCAACCCTAAACCCTAAACCCCAACCCTAACCCTAACCCCAACCCTAAACCCAACCCTAAACCCTAACCCTAACCCTAAACCCTAAACCCTAAACCCTAACCCTAACCCTAACCCTAACCCTAACCCTAACCCTAACCCTAAACCCTAAACCCTAAACCCTAAACCCTAACCCCTAATCCTAACCCTACTTTTGATCGAAACCCTAACCCTAACCCTACTTTTGATCGAAACCCTAACCCTAACCCTAACCCTAAACCCTAAACCCTAAACCCTAAACCCTAAACCCTAAACCCTAAACCCTAAACCCTAAACCCTAAACCCTAAACCCTAAACCCTAAACCCTAAACCCTAAACCCTAAACCCTAAACCCTAACCCTAACCCCTAATCCTAACCCTACTTTTGATCGAAACCCTAACCCTAACCCTAACCCCTAACCCTAACCCCTAACCCTAACCCTACTTTTGATCGAAACCCTAACCCTAACCCTAACCCCACTTTTGGTCAAAAGCCCTAGCCCCAACCCTAACCCTACTTTTAATAAAGAACCTTTACACAAACCCTTACCCTTTACCAAGTGAGTTTTTATGCACTTTAAATTAAAACCTTTGATCAAAAACCCTAACCCCAACCCTAAACCCTAATCCTAACCCTACTCAGTTTGATCGAAACCCTAACCCTACTCAGTTTGATCGAAACCCTAACCCTAACCCTAACCCTAACCCTAACCCCAACTCTGTCCCTAACCCTATTTTTGATCCAAAAACCTAACCCTAACTTTAACCCTAAACCTTACCAAATAAGTTGTTATGCTCATTAATTTGAAACTGTTGACCCTAACCCAAAACCCTAACCCCAACCCCTAATCCTAACCCTACTTTTGATTAAAAACCCTAACCCAAACCCCAACCCCCAACCCTAACCCTAACCCTACTTTTGATCGAAAACCCTAACCCCAACACAAACCCTTACCCTTACCAAGTAAGTTTTTGTGCTCATTAATTTAAAACTTTTGATCAATAACCCTAACCTTAGCTGTCCCGTTTTGTCAATATTTACTTGAAAATTAAGTCATGTTAAATTAATATTATTTATTATTGTGTGTACAGGAATAGTTTCTACTGGTCTCACGGGGAGCTCTGCAGAATGCAACAACACATCTTGCATAACTGATAATCTGAAGTATGGAATGCTGACGAAAGCATATCCTCTGCAGAATAGATACCATGAACAATGTATAAGTCAATTGATGATAACACAGATGGAATACCAGACTCTGTAGAACTTTTGGTGCTTCGGATTACAACTCTAGAGCGTAACATCGTGAAGAATTATTATATCAAATATTGGATATTTTTCTGGATGTAAAGGATCAAAGTAGGAAGTTCTTATTTATATTTTTTATTGGATTTTCTTCTGTATGTAAAGGATCAAAGTTTTCTGGATATATATGTATGAAGTTCTTATTTATATGTTTATAGCAAATAATAAACTAATTGATCATGAAATATCCAAGCAAAAATTAGTAAGTAAGAAACATAATGAGAAATACAAAAAAAGTTAAAAAGGTTTGACAATTTATGACTTCTGATTTTAAAATTTTTAAGTTAAACTTCTTTTAGAAAATGTTGGAATACAAATGTTCATTATAAGCTTTTAATATTTTAATTAAAGAAGAAAACCATGAAAAACTCTTCGAAATTAATTGTTCAAAATATGTTGTTTTTATTTTTGTGCAAACAATGTTATCAATAAAAAGGTACACTTTCAGCATCTTAAAACTTTTCTGATTGGTTTTTGTTAATTTACTCTGTCTAACTTGTTAATTTTAATTTTATTAAGAGCACAAAATCAGACTGCTTAAAAAAAAAATATTAACCTCATTTAAGGGGAGGAAACTTTATTTATATTTTTTAGTTGATGTAATTCTAAATAACTAATTTTCGCCATAGAGGGCGCCCTTTGAAATAACTCATTTTCGCCGCTGCGGGCGCCCTCTTAAAATCAACCTCTAAACGTGCGTTTAGATATAAATACACCACGTGGTTGCAATATTCATCAAGGTTGCAAATCGTTGGTTTGTTGTGGGAGCGCCGATGGCCTAGTGGACAAGGTTCGCGCACGGAGAGCAAGACCTGCGAGTTCGAATCCCGGCAAGAACACAAGGTAAGAGTAAAAGGTATAAGGTAAACTAACATGCACTAACTAACACGCACTAACAAGCACCACGCACACGCACAGACGGGAGCGGCCGAAGGAAGGAGGGGAGAGGTGGAGAGGAGAGAGAGAGGGGAGGGGTGGACAATTTTTTTTCAATTTTTATGAAAAAAAAAAAATAATTGCGAAAAACCGAAAATTAACGGTCTTCCATTTTTTTAAAATCGGCTGAAACGCACGCTCGTTAATTATTTTCGTTTTCCAAAAAAAATAAATAATAAAACTGGTTTTTGGTGCAGAAAGTCCATTCAAATTTTAGTTTTTTGAAAAGTAGACGCTGTAAAGCACTCTAATCTGCTTATTTTGATGCTCAAACTGCTCTACTGCATAAATTACGCATTTTTGTCACAAAAAACCTTTGAATTTTTGCTTAAATACTAAAAATGTGCATTTTAAAGGCATTAACATTTCTATAAACTTTTCCACCATATTATTATTACACACAGAGTTCAGATCCGTCTGGTTTAAGCATGTAGGTAGAATTAGGGCCTTACGTTGTACAGTATACAGTTTACAAACATAATCACATGTAAATTTCAACTTTAAAGGTTACATTTACCCCATAGAGCTTGCTCTATGCATTTACACGATGGCTAAAAAGCACATTAAAATATGCAAATAGGTTAGAAAATAATTGATTCCCATGATTGACATAAAACTACAACTTAAATGAAAATTTACAAGTTTCGTCCAGTGACAGCTTTATCTGAAACACTTCACAATATCTGATGTTTGAATTCGTGTTTTTTTAAAGAGCAAAACGAAGGATGGGAGCTCTATGTATTCCTATACAAAAAAGAATTTCTCTAAACCTTCACGACAAATTTTACATGTTTTTTACCTCCATAACAAATTACCGGGCGACCGGGCGTTTTTTTTTAACGCCCTATTTTATTTTTTGGACGGCCTGAAAAACTGTCGGACGCCCTTGAAGACGCTCAGTTTATTTGGCCAAAATACTAAAGTATCATCCGAAGCCAGTGTTGTGACTACACTGATCGGGCTGGTAGGCACGAGTTAACAAACAAACCCTGACCAGCACTCATCCAATGTTTCAACATTGCCGACAAGTAATTATTTTTTTTTGGCTGACAGTGAAAAACAATAAAATCTGATGACGATCCTCTCTATTTCATATAGCCCCAGACACTCTCCGGCCGTCCTGAGAGTAGAGAATGATTGACTGTCCTTTGTGGTGAGATCCAATTACATCTGCAGTTTGTTATACATTGTTATACATAACATTATACATTGTTTCACTGTGTAATACTTTTGCTTCACTCAAAAGCCATGCCGCCTGCTGCTGCATTGTACATTTGTGGTTTTATGACCTAGTTTTAAGACTCTTATGAGTGAGTATAGTGTTCTTTAAACCTGGAAAGTATGTTGACATCTGCTGGTTTGTAGTTTTAATTGGAAAAATGGTAGAAACAATTTAATAACAACTGGAAATCACCAGTTTCTTTTAACTGTTTCGGGAAACTAATAGGTACACAACAAAACTGATTTGAAAAGGAATACTATTGTGTCCTTATATTGTAACATGAACATACAGTCAGTGTGATTACATAAAAGTTCGATGAGTTGCCCAACAAATTTGGACACCCTGTTTTGCAATCCAGTCAAATTTAGACACCTTATTTTTAATTACTTGCTAAAAGCATGCCTAGGCTAACGCTAACTAATCTCTAACAAACAGGGACATCATAGCTGATCAAAATGAGTTTGTTTTTTTGAAATATGTTCAGCTTGTCGTTTCTATAAAGTAGGACCGTGATCAGTTTTGAAGGAATATTTTATTATAACAGTTATACACAGTCCCTTTACATATGACTACTAACGTTAGCCTTGTTTGTATTTTGTTCAAATCTAGTTGAAAATACCTGAATGCAAAAAAACAGTAACAATAACAAGGTATACATTAAAGGTCTGTTTACACTATACAAGACATTATCAGAACACTTTATTCACTTTTATACTTTGCTTTTGGGTTGAACAAAGCAAAATTGACTTGAGCGGGATTTGAACCAACGACCTGCGGGTTAACGTGCCAGCGCTCTGAGCTATCTAGCCCTATATTAGCGGTCTCCCTATTTTGTCAGTATCTTTGACAGTTCGGGGGTGCCAGTCAGAAGCCATTCAATCGTAAACTGCCGTGTAGCCAGGGATGTAACTTTTTATTTCAGATATCAAATAATTAACCATTAGGGAAACAGTTTGTTTTTTTGGTACGATTTTGGGTTGAACAAAGAAAAATTGACAAGAGCGGGATTTGAACCAACGATCTCCAGATTAATGTGCTGGCGCTCTACCAACCGAGTTATTTAGCCCTATGTTGGCGGTCTCCCTATTTTGTCAATGTCTTTGTTCAATGTCTTTGTTAGAGGGATTACCCTACCAAGTGCCAGTCAGAAGCCATAAGCCATTCAATAGTTTAACCACTGTGTAGCCAGGGGTCACACCCAAGTATAGTGTTTACTTTGGTGTGATCCCTGGGTACACGGCAACTATTGGTTGAATGGCTTATGGACTGGCTCCTCCCGAACAAAGATATTGACAAAATAGGGAGACCGCTAACATAGGGCTAGATAGCTTAGTTGGTAGAACGCCGACACGTAAATCCGGAGGTCGTTGGTTCAAATCCTGCTCTAGTAAATTTTTCTTTGTTCAACCCAAAATCCAAAATCGTTTTAAAATTTTACCCAGTCAGTTTTCCTTGTGGTTTATTATTTGACTTTTGTACTGTGTTAAAAAATTTCTTGGCATACATATACTGTATGTTTTTAAAACACAGTCATTGGTACATGTGGTTTAAAAGAATCATATGAGGACTAGTGAGGATGATTATGTCCTGTAAATGTTGTGTAAACAGGCCCTTTTACAATGTGTATTATTAACATAACAAGCCTACCTCAATATCCCAGAATTCTATAAGTTACAGATTATGAGGTTGCTCGCGATGCAGAGAGAAGATGACGTGTTTGAATTCATGGTTAAGACGAGCGCCAAGTGTTCTCTTCAGCCGAGCTTGTGCATGTCTCATTAGAACTGAGGCTTTAAAATGTCAGATCATCTTGAATACACTGCAATAAAAACCCACGTATGCATAAAATTACTCCAGCCAAGGATAAACAAGTTTTTATAACAATCTTTGGGTTGTGATGAATCTTTAAAACCACATCAGGCTCATGGGGGGGTAAGAGAACAGATCATAGGATCATAGGGGGTTAGACGACAGGTCATAGGATCCGGGGGGGGGGGGGGGGGGGGGGGGGGGGGTAAGAGGACTTGTAGATTCCAGAGGGGTAAGAGGACAGGTCATAGGTTCCAGGTTGGGGGGGGGGGGGGTAAGAGGACATGTCATGGTCCAATTTCTGGCTAATCTGACCCCAAAAGTTTGATTTTTTATTTGAAATAGCTATTTTTATACATTTAGTGTTAGCGTAAAGAGCATATATCATAGGGGGGCGGGTAAGAGGCATGTCCTCATATATATGATGTCCTCATATATATGCAAAAGTTTTGTAATCTTTTCATTTTGAAACAGCTCCAATGTCCTATCAAAAGATAAATAATGCACATCACCAGACTTGCATTACAGCATTATCACCAGATCATTTTTCTGCCATTTGCATACACCACATATTCTCTGAACACATTGAGATTCTATGGAACTCTTCTTTAGAATAGAAATGATGGAAACAAAATCAAGGTCATTTGCAGTTTGTTTTTGGAACTTTTATGAAAACAAATTTGTGTTTAATTATCAAGAGTAACTTCTCTTTTAATTTTTCACCTTCATGACTATGAGAAAAAGCTATGATTTACTTTCTTGTTTCCTAGTTTGTCAGTTCACTGTTCCTTTTTTTGTTTATCTCATATAATTACTATTCTTTTATTTTCGTTAACACATCGTTGTTTATTTAAACTTCCTATAATTACTTTACGTATGTTTGCATTAGAATTTAATGTCGAGTTGAATTAAAATTGAATTGGTTTACCAGGTTTGTTTGCTGCCAGGTACAATATCAAAAGTTGACAGTGCTTTTTTTTGGTAATGTTTATTTGTTAAAGTACTTGCCATAAATCAATTGTTCACAAGAATTCCCCAAGAAAGAAGGTATCCATCACTCTCATCAGCTGATGGCGTAGTGATAGTTGCTATTTAAATCATGTGATTGATAACTGTGTAGTGCGTATGGTCTGTTGGGGTGGATCAGAGTGCCAGAAAAGTGGGATGCATGTTTGGGATTGATCTCAGTATGCCACCAGTGTGCCATTTTTGACAGCACAATTCGCAAACTGTATTCGCTTTTTGGTGAATAAAACAATGCAGAAGTTCTTGCAGGATTTTGTCAATCTTTTTTTACAGGGGAAGACTATTTTTCTTGAAATCAAATTGCATGTTTTTTGTTATTGGTCTAACGCCCAAGACCAATAACAGTGAGGTCCGGGACCAAGACCAAGACCAAGACCAGGAAGTCTGGGATCATGCTCGAGACCAAGACTACAAAAAATTTCATCTTGAGACTGTTCTCGACTACAATAACTCTGGTCGTGATGGGCTTGTTATGATATATGGTTTGTTTGTTTTTATTTCTGTCAAGGAACTCGGCAAACTCCCATCAGAGGATATAAAACCGATATAAACATCAAGCTGGCATCAACAGCCAATCTCACTCATATGTCTAGCCCGTTGCAATGCTCTGTCTGTCCAGTCTCAGTCAGGGATGGCGGGTAAACTCTAAACAACAGTAAACCCGAAGTCACTATACATCAACTACGATCAGACTCATGCCATGCAGTCACGACAAAACTTGCTACCAAAAGCTGTTCTTTATACAATTTCAACAAATAGATAAACGCCAAAAGACCTATAAACCATTTCCATAAATTAAAATGTAAAAACTGAACAGAGAAATCTGTACTTACCAGAGTTTTGTGATGAAAACATTTAAATTACCTCGCAGTCGTTTAATACTGAGTAATACTATTCTAAAGCTCTTCGTCTGTAGTGTAAAAGTCCGTCCATCCATTGAAATACAGCCCATATCATCAATGTTACAGTTTTCCAGTCAAGAGTGGCAAATAAGCTTAAGCTTTAAGTCTCTACATCCAGGTAAATCCAGGTAAATCCAGGTAACTTGAAAACACACACATCGTAGTAAGCAGACGACAGCTCAATGTTATTGTGCAATGTGTTCTGGGTATCCATACTACGCATGTGCAGCAATTTGGGGGCGCCCCCCTATCTTGAAACAACTAAACAAGAACCACGAACTGTCTGTTTATTTATAGGCCGTGTCCGAAACGGCGACTTCGGCTACAGCTACGGCTAGGGCGCGCGCATCTGCCTATCCTTCAACACTGACAGACGCGCTGATCTAGCCGTAGCTAGCTGTAGCCGAAGTCGCCAATTCGGACACGGCCCAAATTCCACCCCCTTATGGTCACGTGCTTAAAGTTTTGGTTTGTTTATGAAGTGCGCCCTCTCCAGGTCATATTAGTACAGTTTTACATGGATGGAGAGATCCGATCTCAATTTCGTTTTCCAAATTTTACCTAGAAATGTCCCTTTTTATACAAACTATGACGCTGCACGGGTTATCTGGCTGTTCACCAAAGGCAGGAGAATCACTGAATGTTATAGAGGTATGTTTGAGATTGATATTTAGGCAGATTTTGTCGGGGTTTTCTGTTTGTGTAATGGTGTAGTAGTAGGTTGACGTTTGTATCATTCATACAGTGACATACAAACGTCAACCTACTAGTACTACACCAATACACATACAGTGTATGTGTATCAAGTATGTGTGTATATTCAGATTAACTCAATCGTGTCAAATGTAAACATACCATCAATCCGTAGAGATATCTGTCATTATTTGATGTGTTTGGTCTGTATCCCTGACGATGCCTGCTGCATGTTTCTTTCATCCATGCTCTTGACTTATCAATATCAGATTCAATCTGAGCTAAAGTAGTATATTAATATTATTATTAATAGAATATAGTTTTAAAACTCCCTCCACTAACAAAGCCCAAAGGGCCTTTCTCAAACCTCTGCTTGGGTTTCATCTCTGGCTTGGGCTCGAGCTCCGTTAATACTTTTCTGCAGCCTGTTTTTGTACGGCGCGCAGTGGTTCAAACATCAGACGGAGCAGGAGCAGACGTTTGAGAAAGGCCCCAGAAATGGAAATGTTGTTGACGAGCAGTATCTTATCTTGTTTATTTTCAGATTGATCATTATTTTACATGAAGGATCTATATAGCCAGCCAGCATGGCCATACTTGCTTACCAACATTGACAATTTGAATCAATGATCAGACTAAATCATTTCTCAGTGATCCGTCCATAGAAAGTCGTTTAAAAAAAGGTTACATGTTTTGGTATAGGATTGTATTTTTAGACATTACAAGTGAAAAATGGGTTTGGGGGGGGGCTTATCATCTTTCTCTTAATATACAAAAAAATTACCTTCTTTTGAGTAATCATCGAGTGAGACAGAACCAGTAATTTTTAAAAGCTTTTGATTTTGTTTTTTGGTTCATGACTTTTTAATCTCTTTTTGACATTTCTCTGTAGTTGCATTTGTGTGATTGAACTCTACTATTGAGGGTCTTGCAGTGAAGTTGATGGAAATACAGAGTCAGATTACACCTGTTAGTGACGAAGCTGTGAGATGAATCAACCTAACAACCTAAGGGTTGATGTCATTGTTTTGGAGGGGTTACAGACTTGTTTTTTTAAATGTATGGTATAATTATTTGTATTGAAGGTATGACTGGGTGGTTAGGGTTATGCACGTATCAATTGTAGTCCCGGCCCAGGGACCCGGGACTTTGGCAGAGGGGCAGAGGTAGCCGGGACATAGACGGGGATGTGCAAAGAACTGTGCCCCGCTAGCCGGGACAATAGCGGGGTCTTGCCGAGGTACAAATTGTTTCCCCGCCCTACCGGGACAATAGCGGGGTCTTTGCCGAGGTTGTACCATTTGTTTCCCCGCCCTACCGGGACAATAGCGGTGACTTTGCCGAGGTTGTACCATTTGTTTCCCCACCCTACCGGGGCAATAGCGGATCGTGGAGTGTGTGACAAATGCCCTGCATGGCGGTCGGGGCCGGGATCGTGCGGGGGATGTACAAAAACAAGTGCCCCGCCACGGCGGGGCATGGCAGGGACTATGACACCAAGCCATTTTACATCCCCGCTAGTCCCGGGTCCCCCAGGGCTGGGATTACAATTGATATGTGCATTAGGGTTGAAGGCATTGGTGTTTAGGGTTAGGATAGAACGAGTTGTATTTTCAAATTATGCTGAAGGGAAAAGTATTCAGAGGATATTTAGAGAATTTACCACGATAAATCATGTGTTGTTAAACCATCCTCTATGGTTAAATAAAAATTATTCACTGGTGGGTGTGGTAGAACTTCTTAACTAGGTGATTAACTTAGTTGCTTTTTATGTAACTGCTTATCTCAAGATTTGGCTCAATCTAGAGAATAAACAGCGCAAGTAATACTGAGCAGCTCAACTTCGACATCGAAAAGTGCAAAGATTGATCTGTCACACCCAGACTAAACTCTCAACACTAAACACACTTAAAATCCGATGTAACTGCCCCCAAAATGCATATATTATATCAAAATCACATTCGTTTAGCATCATGGGGGCGAATCCATGAATTAGAAAAAAGGAAATCAACAAGTTTCTAACCCCATACCAACAAAACTTCTTAATACAAGTCTGGAAGATTGATCCAATCCTTGCGTTACAACGTCGCAGAAGTGTTTGAGCCACTGTCACACTGCATCAGTGACTGGCCTTACAAACCTCTCTGCAGTCAGTGTGCAGGCTAGGCATCGACTTTATACACTACGTACGTATGTATATACGGCTGTGGCACGATATGAACCAGAGACAACAAAACAATAAACAGCGCCATCTGTAGTCCATTCAGTTCATGGATTTCTTGTGATCAGCCGACATTTTCCGAGTGGCATTTTCATAGTTGTTTTATTTTTCTCCCTCACTTGAATTTACAGCAGATATATCTGTTCATGGACGATTTCCCATTTGAGAGAGGTTTGTGGTAACACCATGTTAAAATCTCTTTTGAGTACTGTTGGTTCTGAAAAGAACCGGTGGTTAACGACCCGGTTCTTTTCAGAACCAACAGTACTCAAAAGAGATTTAAACATGGTGTTACCACAAACCTCTCTCAGTTATACTCCCACCATGCAAAGCTTCAAATCCTACTGATTTCCCATTTGGTACCCCTTCTTAACCTAAAGGCCAAACATTAATAAGTTGTTGAATGGGTGTTCTGGCACCTCTGCCCCAGGCTCTCTGCTGACTAGCGGTACAATAGGCCCTTCAAATGGAGATATTAATCAATGCCCAAAGAAGAAAACAATGTAACACAGTGGGATGGGCAGCAATTGTTATCTACATGTACATGTCAATACTCTGCAAACCAAGATGATACAAGTGGAACACTTTTTGAAAGTATACTTCACATTGTTTATCAAGTTTAATACATTCAATTATAAATTATAAATTGTAGTCGTTTTCAATAAACATTTTCTGTACCTTGTTTTTGGAGCATATTTTTACAAAAAGATATCATAAAGAGTTGAGTTTCAATACATTTTAACAAAAATCAACCAACAACTTTAAAAACCTCCTACAGAAAACACCACAGGAAACAAAATATATTCATTCAGACCTAGATAGAACTAGAATAAAAAACAATATTGATTGAAGATGCATTTAGGGGGAGGGGGTTAATTTGAGAGATAGCACCATGACCCCGATGAAAGGAGTAAGTTCTTGGAGCGTGATTTTTCTACCTTTTTTATTTGGAAGGTCTCTGGTATTACTTCTCTGAGAATGTTTCTTTCTGTACCATTGCGCACCAGTAGAGGGAGGCAAAGGAAAGGTGGATTAAGGTTTGGTGGGTCTATCATGACCCCGTTGCACAGACTGTTGAGTAAGGACTTCGCTGAGGTGTTTAACTTTCTGTACCATTGCGCACCAGTAGAGGGAGGCCAAGGAAGGATGGATTGAGGTCAAGAGTGGGTTTGAGGGTCTATCATGACCCCGTTGCATAGACCGTTGAGTAACAACTTCGCTGAGATGCATTTTGGTCCTTCAGCTTATCATACCACCGTGGAGGATCCTTAGATGTCTGTGCACAGAATTTAAAGAAATTATTCACTCTCTCATCAAAACAAATCAAAAAAGTTCATCCTATATTAAAAGAGCGATTCAATCAATCCAATCTGATATAGGAAATTGAGACAGATAAATTGTAGACTAATCTTTCATAAAAAGAGAACCACACTAGGATAAATTTGCTTCTTTAAAAGTATTACAGTGGTAATTCTTCTAACTAAACAAAAGAAAATATTGCTCGTTTCCTCCTATTGACCCTTTGCACATTGGGCATCTACCATGTCCACAATTTTTGGGGGGCAATTATTTTGTGTATATTTTGACTTGCAAAATGGCAGACAGGATAGGTGTGTGTAAATGGGCTGCACATCATTCAACAGGTCTATACCCAAGATGTACTTACAAAGATTGTTGGAGCAGGCTTACTGATGTCTCCAATGTCTACCTTACTGTGTCTTGTTGCTTGCTTGCTTGTAGATGCATACAACCTCCTTGTAGGACTCGATAGTTTCTCAATGCAGACTGCACCAGGATGTGAACTAGAGCCCCCAGGATGCTGGCGCTGGCTGATATTTAACACCACTTGTTTCATAACTGCCATTTCCTGAAAATGAGACATGAATTTGAAGGACACTTAGTAATATCAAAACTGTTTCCACAAAGAGCCACACGTTAAAATGACAAATTGATTAACACAGGAAGGTGTGTGTATCTCAATAATTACATTTTGCATTTTCACGAGGTGACATCAAGATGCACAAAATTACATTGCAACAAAAGAGCCCAGATGTAGGTCAGATTGCTTTTCTTATGGATTGATCAAGAGCCACATATGTCAGTGTGATCATGTGACATGCGTTCCCATGTAAAAACACATTATTTAGATTGGCCTATAAGTAGGTCATTTCAAATAGACACATATCTCTCACTAATTACCATGGGAATTATAAAAGCAATTTGCTAGCCAATGGAGAGGTTAAACTTGTACAGAATCATATCTTTCTTTCTAGCCTATTTCACTCCACTGCAGGAGGAAAGCCTCTTCACCAATTCTCCATTTCACTCTATCCTGCGCTGTCTGTTGCCAAGCAATGCCCCTATATGTACTTAGTTCATCTCCCTCTTTTTCTTGTACGGTTTCTTCCAGTTGGTTGTTTTGCACGCCCACCTGTTGTCATACCTCCTTGCTAGGTGACCTGCCCATCTCCACTTCTTTGATTTAATGGTCTTAATAATATCCTGCACTCTTGATTTCTTTCTTGGGTCCTCGTTCGTCAACCTGTCCTTCTTTGTTACTCCTATCATTATTCTTTCCATAGCCCTCTCTGTCACCCTTAGTTTTTTCGCAAGTCATTTGGTGGTTGTCCATGTCTCGGCACCATACGATAGGACAGGTATGATGCACTGATCGAATACCTGCCTTTTCAGGGATATAGGAAGGGTGTGGTCTCGAAAGATGTGGCTGAGTGTGCCAAACTTCACCCATCCTAACTGGATTCTTCTCTTTATTTCATCTCCTGTTTCGTTATTGAAGGTGATCTTCTTTCCCAGATAGATGTAGTGGTCAACAATCTCCAAAACTTTTCCCTGAAGTTTTGAATATTACTACTCATCATGACCTTTGTTTTATTGAAGTTCATGTTAAGGCCCACCTTACTACTTTCATCAGCAAGCTCTTGAATCATTCCCTGGAGTTCCTCTGGGGTGTGACTGAAAATGAGGATATCATCAGCAAATCTGAGATGGGTGAGATGTTCTCCATCTGTCAAGATCCCTTTATCACTCCAGTCGATATTCTTAAAAACTTCTTCCAGGGCTGCTGTGAAGAGCTTTGGTGAAACTGGATCACCTTGTCTGACACCACCTTGTCTGTGTAATTCTGACAGGGGTCCAGTTGCTCCCCTCCACTCCAGAGAATCAATCATCCTTGTCTCCAACCAAGGGTAACAAGTGCTGGATGGGTCTGGTGCAGGCATCTAAACCTGGCTTACAGTGATGTTTAAATTGCGGGCATGATGCCCAGCTTAAAGGTCCAGAGGGGACCGAAAGGGTGAAAAAAATGAAACGGGAACAATTATGTAGAAAAACACCAAGCCAGAACCCAAACCGCAGTATGGGGATACGCCTTTCTTGACACCAGGGGATCTGTGTATATGTACCCGTGATGTTTCGATCTTTCCAGGGGTCAGGCGCCTCTAACCTTACCTACGCTAACAAACATGAATTCTAGGTTGATCTTTCAAGGTGTTCCTAGAAGGGGTGGGGAGGGAGGGAGGCGGAGGTGGAGATAGTAGGTAGGAAACAGATGAAGGAAAGAAAAGGAAAGACAGCTGAGGGGGTAGAGGACGCTTAAACCCTCACTCTGGTATAGACCAGCCTCTCACAAAAGAGGTCTTAATCATATAAGAGGTCTTAAACTGCAAACTGTGGCCTTAGTATTGCAGAGTAAAATGTAGATCTCAATCCAGCCTTTTGACATAATAGCTCTCAAGGACAATTACTAAATTACCCACAAAATGAAGAAAGCATTTCCTACCCTCTCCCAATAACCAAGAAAGTAGATTAAGACAATAAAGTACCTCTCTCTGGTTAAGAAGTCTCTCTAGATCAGCTGACATCTGATTCCTGGATTGAATTAACTCATTCCGTTCTTCCTTCAACCGTCTTTAACAAGAAATCAATAAACCAGTGAAATACATGTACTGGAAATATAGTGTGGAATAGAACACAAACATTCAGTTTGACAAGGAGAAGCCAAGTCAAATTGATTCTAACCATTGGATGGATGCAAAACATTCATTATTTGTTTTATTTAACAAAGAAAAAACCAATAACCAAAATGCAGAAGATTGTGTTCTTGCAAACACAACAAAGATGTTTTGTACAGCTGTATAAGGCTGGTTTGTAGGCCGTCGCTTTATGATAAATTCGTCACTGTTTTCACGAAGAGGCAATTTAGGCCATTCCACAAAACTTTCATGTTTGGAGAAATCCGCGTTTGAAGTTAAGCTATTTTTGAAATCACTGTTTCGGACACTTTTTTATTGAAACGCTGACATTTTTCCAAGCATAAAAGTGGAGATCTTAAATCATGCAAATCTGTTGCTATTTTAATTATAGTTAGTTTAATTATTGAGTAATTAACTGTTAAACACAAGTTTCCCAATGCGTAAACGACGAGTGTCTGTTCGTGAAAACTAAAATTTATATAGGTCATACAAATTGTCCCTTCGTGAAAACTGAAAACGCAGAGTAGCCTTTGTTGGCACCGTGCCAGCACTATGTACTTCAATGTAACAATTGGCAAAACTAAATGTGGCTGTTCGTGAAAACGCAAAATCGATAGTTTGGGAAAATGTTCCTTGTGCTAATTAGTGTAATTAGAAAAGTATAACATTTTATCACTTGGGGAAAATGTTGATGTCAATAGTAACATTCAAAATATGTAAAACATTGATTTGCCAAAATGCATGATTTTTTCAGAAATTGGCTCTTCGTGAAAACGGTGACGAATTGTCAAACACTGAAAATAGACACTGATGCCTCAGCAATAGTGCATCAAATTTTCAGCAACCATTGTGTCACTGACAAGCCTACACATGCAAGGGCATGGTGGTCCAGCGTGCAAGTGTGTAAAGAGGATGGAACCAAACTGCACGCTAAATGAAGAAGTCCATGAAATGGTGTGAATGCCGCATGACCTCCAATTAAATGACAAGGATCTACTTGGGTGCATTTGTTCCTCTATTAGCATTTAAACACCTTTTTACATCTACTAGAGTTAACATTAAACCACTTTTTAATGAAATTCAAAGTTGCTTCTTACCTAATATCTTCTTCTACAGTAGCAATATGACTCTTATGTTTTTGTATCTGTTTGTCTCTACCGCGAATACTCTCTATTAGATAGTTATACGGCTGCTGTGCCTGATCTAGGAGGGATGTGGCGCCGGACAGCTGTAAAAGAAAATTATAAAAAGTCCAATGTTCAAGTCAAACTTGGCACTTTCCTAATCACATTGGCACAATATGAAATGAGTGTCTTGATCTGTACCTCTTCTCCAAGTTGATGCATTTGTGTCTTGCTATTATCTAGCTCCTTCTTCAAAGATGTGTTGAGTCTTTCCAGCTGGAGGACACGTCTTGCTAAATGAACACTCAACAAATGGGAACAATTCAAATTTGGACAATTATTATAAAGTTCATCAAAAACAAATTTTGTTAAGATTGGTTATGACATAATTCTGTGTCTTGGCCATGTCTTCATAAAAGAACACAGAACACTTATTGTGGAAGAGTAGGGGTTAACCCCAGTGTTTCTGGTTCATTGCAAGCACCCTTGTTTACAGGTTTCCTCAAGCTTGAGAGGTACTGTGATTAAGTTCACTTATGAGGCATAAACTGGTTTCATTACCAGATTTAGATATAATAATAAAAATACTAATGTGAATGTCAGCATTCCTGATTGAGCCTTACCTGTGTTGAAGCCTACGTTTAGATGTAGATGGAACATTAGCACCATAGCCATAGGAAAATAACACCCTTTCTGCTTCCTCACCATTCACATCTACAAAACAAAACATGTCTTAGTCATAGAGCAAGAATTTTCTTTATATGCATTTTGTCTTTGTAAATTTGGTACCAAGTTGAACTTTACTCTACACAATGAGCACAGTTTGTCTGGGATGCCTTTCAACTATTGACCAAGTCAAAGTCAAGGTGGCAGTATTGAAAGTGTTACTTACTCTCTGCTGCTTGCATCACAACATCATCTAACTCCTTCTCTAGCTTCTCATAGATATCTAGCTTGGCTCGTAGCTCAGATACCTGAGCTTCTAGTTCAGTAGCTTTGCGGTCCGAGGATGTCTGTATGCTGTAATATTCTTTGGTCAAAACCTGCGGTTCAATTTAGGTCAAAAAGAGAAACTATAAACAACAAAATGAAAATGTGTGAATCAAACTACAAATAGCAACAGGCTTGATAACCGATATACCCCTTCCATATGAAGTCATAAGCTCAACGATCGCCCTAACTGAGATCAAAGAAAGACCTCCCATTGGCTGAACGTCAAGCATGGTGCATAGAGTTGTGTGTGCATGTTTCCATTGTTTTAGCTCAATGACAGCAGCCTATGCAAGGAATCTATAACAAGAAATAAAGGGTATGGAAAGGTTTTGAGTTACCTGTATTTTCTTGCGGTGTTTCTCCAACTCCACCTGTGTCTTCTCTAAGTTCTGCAGTGTCTCTTCATGCAACATGTGTGCTCTCTCAGCTTCAAACTTCTGCATCCTTGCCTCTCCAAAGAGCTCTGATGTCTTAGTGTCTGATGTCATCTGGAGTTGCCGCAAACTGCAGAGAAACAAATGTAATATTATTATATCATTGATCAGAAAAATTACTTATCTAATTAATTTACAGATGGTGATTCTAAGTACAAAGGGAAAGTCACTACCGAAAAACAAAAAAATTACATAATAGAAAAAGCTCCTCTTCAGTCAAGTGATTTACTATCTTTGAGAAATTATAAAACAGCAATTTTAAAATAAATTCTGATTTACTTACTCAGTAAGGAGTTGTTCATACTTAGCGCTGCATTCTTTCTCCGAAGCCACAGCTCTCTCCTTCTCTGATAGTGCAACATCACGATTTTCACGAAGATTCCTGAGCAACAAAATAGAAGGACAAAAGCATGTTTCCAAAAAGTTTTCCCCTCAGCAAACATGTATGCTGCTCATAAACCAAACCTTTGGACTCTGATATACAATGACTGACCCTAAACTAGGCAAAGTGCAACATTAAACTGTACAGTCCTAAATCTGTACAATTGGATTGAATTTAAGTAGAATAAACTAAAATAAAATTAAATTTGAATAAACATACCTGTTTTCTCTCTCAAACATGTCCCTTGTAGTGGTCCTCAATTTGTCTACTTCAGTGTCAGTACGAAGTCTAATGGATTCCAATTCCTGACGCAGTTTGCTTTCATACTCAACCTTGTAATGATCTCTGAATCAAATGAAGCATAAGAAAGGGAGTTAAAGACTGACGCTCTGTCATCTTATCTACTTTCTAACCCTTGAACCATTCAAGTTGTTTTTACCTTGACTCTACATATTTCTCATACAACTCCTCTCTGGATCTCTTAGCATTCTCAAGATCAGTAACTGTGTCTTTAAGACGACTGTCAGAATGATCATACTTGCTGGTTACATCATTCAGTTGCCTCTGAAGGTAATCTTTATCTTGTCTCAGAAGGGACAATTCCTGATTAACTGTTGATAACTAAAAACAAATAGAAAAACCAAGATATGCGATCGGTAATTCTGCCAACATTGGTAGACCAAGATTGAAAGCTGAAGTCCCCCCACTCCAGGGAAGGTTTGTGAGAATCAAGATGAATAATGACTGACCTGTTTTATGATATCTTCCTTCTCACTCAGACAGTTCTTATATGCCACATCTAGGTACGTATGTTGTTTCTTCAGCTCCATGTAGTCATGTTCTAAGTGATCTCTGTCACTACATTGACAAACAATAAAATTACCCTCAACATTGGCCTGTAAAGTTCTTGGCATTTAAACTAACTACATCTAGCATTATGTTAGTTACAACTTCACAATTGTCTTTATTTGCATTATTTTAAAGAATGTATTTTTGTTAAGATCATCTATTTCATTTACTTGCACAAAATAGAGATTTAGAATTGCTATTAGGTTATAGCAGTAAGTGTATGTGGTGTCTTCGACTGAGCATTTTACCTTTTGACTCGGTCGTAATTCTCCCTCTTGTAATCACTTTGCTTGATGGAGGATTTAGTCTCTGCAAGGTCAAGGGTCAGTCTCTGACACTTTCCTTCTAACTCTGTTCTAGTGTTGTGCTCCGACGTTATTGTCTATTACCATAAAAACATTAAAAAAACAAGTGTCAATGAGAATGTATTCTACCAGCTTCCAATTGACAAGCTTTGATTGAATAAAGGTGAACTTACTTGTTGTAATTGTGACAGGTCCTCTTTATACGAATTGACTTGTTGCTCAAGGGTATTGTTCCACCCTCTAAGATCTGTCAATTCAATCTGTAGAGGGCGTACTTTATCAAACAATTTCAGCTGTAAAGGAAATGTAAATGAAAAACTATAAAAACAAGAGTTAACTTTACCCCCCAAAAAAACAAATCATTGCATTTATGTTCGCCTTTAACCTCAGCTGGAGTGAAAATACTTGAAGAGCAGAAAGGACCCCTTGGAATCTGACTGTTCAATGTATATATGTACAACTTTTGGAAAGTAAATTTGAACACATGTGAGGTAACTATTGAGGATAGTTTAAATATCATTCAAGTTCAACCTTGTAGAAATGTTAACTAAGGCAGATTAAATACCCAAAGTACATGTTTTCATCAAGCTCACTTTGTACGTGTTTTTGTATGAGTTTTTTACTTCTACCATTCCAATAAGCTTAGTATAACCTTGACATTTCACAGTGTACTTACTGTACTTCCCTATTGTATCCTACATATTATTATTACATGCAGTCATGCATTACTACAAAATAACACAACTTCACTTAACATTACAAAACTTGTATGCTCATTGAATACTATGTAAAGCAAAACACAACCACCAAAACATTCACAGGACAGACAATAAGGTATGGCACAAATCACATACTCACAGTTGAAACAAATACGGGCTTTCTCCTACATGTATTTCTTCAGTCTTTATTTACAGTGTATAGCATATATAAAATCTAACATGGGTGAATTGCCCCCGCAGGAAGTCCAATCTTAATGGAGCTTTGTGTAATAACATAAACTTCCTCAGAGAAAAAAAATATATGTTTCTCTGTTGGATACTTTCATTTTTATTTTAAACACGGTATAAGTTTTTATGATGATAGATATGCAACAAAATTTGTGTCAATTATGTGAAAAGTGAGTATGAAAGTATTTAATTGTAATCTGTGTTGTTGAAATCCTGACTTGACTTGACTTTGCTCCTACAGTGTTCTTACAAGGGTTCATAGCAAACCGCTAAATAAATGATACTTAAACTATGGAGACCAATTTCTCCAGTTATTTCCAATGTGGCAAATTAATTATAAACAAAACAAGGTTTAAGTACAGTAGAACAGAATGGTAAGACTGTGGTCTCATGACTCAATTAACAGCTTTGCAAATCTTTCCTAATGAAAGTAATTAGGATTCAATTTTTAACGACTTCTTTAATTACTAAAAACAGTTTTAAAAAATAACACCAAAAACACCCAAAGCGCTTAGTTAACACAAACTTGATTCTATCTCAATTTAAAGTCGCATAATGGACTCAAACTTTGGAAAAACTTACTGCCACATAATCCCGTAATGAAAGTTCCTCCTCAGACCGTGCCCTCAATTCCATGTAGTCAGTCTCAGTCAACTCCAAGTCACGTAAGACACTTCTTACATCACCAGCTCGTTGCTGTAGCTCTGCATTAGTTCTCTCTAGTTGCTGTTGACGTTTAGCAATGTTTTCTAGCTCAGATTGTAAATGTTGTTGACGGTGACGAGAATCTTGCTTGTGAATGTTCAGCTGAGCCTCTAGGTTTGCCTGGAAACCAAATTCAACATGATTAATAATCTCACACTGCTTTTACTAACACTACATGTAGATCACAGCAGCCTCTAGGTTTGCCTGTAAACAAAGTTCAGCATGTTGACTAATCTCACTACTTTTACTAATACTAGATCACAGCATGGAAGTAAACAATACCTCCATGGTTGCTGGAATAAAGGGCGAGTCTTGTGTCAACCAATGTGATACAAATACGGTCTGAATTAAAATAAAATTAAAACTATGGAGGAAATGTATAGAAGGATGGAGTACCCTATTACCTACTGCTGTACTAAACATTCCTTGATCAGAATAAACAAAATGTTCACCGACCTGCCTAAAAGTGTCCTGTTAATGTTATTATTGTTGTTCTTTTAAAAGTATAACCCACTTCGAAATAAAAATATCTACTGTTTGTCTGAAGAAAACTGTTTTGATGACGAGATTAATAGAGCATTGCTGGATGCGAGGCTTACATCATTGAGGTAAAAAGAAATGAAATTATCCAATGACCCGCAAAGCACTTTCCTCTAAACTAATGGAGTGAGCTAAATCCAATTACAATATGAAAATATTTAAACTTAATAAAAGCTCTATAACTTTTAATTAACAGCTCTATAACCTTTTTATTCACTTGTTTTGGTGCCAGAATTTCTTCTTACCATACTGTTTGAATACATTGGAGAAAATGCATATATTGAGGGCGCTCTTTATTTGCCAAATGCACCACAATTTTTTCTAACCTTATTTAGACACTGTAAAATAATTTATGTTTTTTAATTTAAACTGAGTTATATTACAGACACAAGTATTCAAAGGATATGTAGTGAAATTCCATTAACAGCTGTTGCCTTCCCCTTTTGTGTAACTGTACTTGGAATGTCAACTGTGAATAATCACAATGGACTCTCTACTTTAGCTAGGAAGAGCCCAAAAACCCCAAGTGTTATATAAAGGCATTTAGTTAACTTCTTTTGTGTATGCATAGCACAGACCCTAATCCTTTATTTGTTGTACATAGGCATATAAAAACCCATGGAGGTAAAGACTCTCTCACTCTTCTCCAGCTTTCAAGAGAGACAAGTTAGCTCCTCATGTTAGCTAGTTATATATTATTTAGGGTTAGTATTTAGATGGTCGTCCAAAGGCCGGTTGGGAACTGAATTGGCAGTAAATCACTCCTAGACAGCAACTTTCTGGCTTGAGGACACCATAGTCTTTTAGGTATTTTCTCTAGGCATAATTACTATAGATAAGTTTGTAAATAAATTAAACCACATTATTTGACTGGAGTGTAACGGACCAGCGTAGCATCGTCAACAGGAGGCCAGTTAGTCACCCAAGACGCAGAAGTAGGGTAAGAATAATTAAAGTAACCATTCACCCTATAGATATAACAAAATAATATGACATTAGTTTTTTACCCCAAAATATTTAAATAAAAAAAGTTCTAGGTTACTGATGGCCTCGTTGAAAATTGCCCGGAGGCAATCAATGGCTGCACAAAAAGAGAAAATGTCCAATACGGAAACGGTCATCAGTAGCAATGTCACAGTGATGGAACTTGACTATGTACAGAGTAGATACATGCAGCAACTGAAATAGACAGCATGTCGGCATAATAGTATTAATAATAAATATTACTAATACAAATAGTGGCTTCTTATAAAGCTCTTATAACCATCATTCAGTGACACTCAAGGCACTTCAACAGTCAGTATTTTTCTGCAAGGTATATGTACATGTATGTGGAGCTACGATTTTGAAGTATCAGACCTATATTTGGGGCAGACTTGACATCGTTTGCGCGGCCACTTTGGAATGATCCCAATCATGCAAATCAAAGCGGATTCGTAAAGAAACCATTGAAATATTCGCACCCTCGCTCCGCCCACAGCCATCGTATTTTGATTTGCATGATTGGGATCATTCCAAAATGGCGGCAAGTAATTCGGAGTAAGTCGTAGTCGCACAATTATTTTTTTAAATATCTTTTTAAAAAGTTATTTGTTTGAACATCCAAAACACACAAAAGTAAAAGAGCTAGGTGAACACATTTAGCTGGTTTAAACTGCCGACTGGCCTCGAGGGAATGCGCTTTAAAATGGTATCGCTTAGGTTAAAAAGAAATGGTCAGGACATGTGGCCAAGGATTCAGCTTGGCCACAAAAGTGGGGCTAGACAACCTGACAATTACATTGAACTAGACCCAGTAACTGGGGCGCTGTACTCCTCTTTCGAAATTTTGACATCATCGGTCATACTACTAGTACTATCGGTCATACTACTGATTCTGTCCGCAATTTAGGAATAAAATTTGATTCACATATGACAATGAGCAAGCAAGTTTCTAGCCTCTGCCAATCGACCAATTTTCAATTACGTAACATCAGGAGAATCAAACTGCCACCGATTTGACTGCCCGGCATCCATTAATGTTGATCGGTTGATTTCAACAGGAGGCGCCCTGCACTAGGGCATGCTGGGATAGGCAGGGGAACATCTCCCATGCCCTAGCGCGCGAAAGGGTCCCTTGCCTATCCCATAATGCCCTAGCGAAGGGCGCCACCTGTTGAAATCAACCGATCAACAATAGAGCGTTCACGCATTGCACAGAAATTAAGACAGCGCGGTGTGCGCGGAGCGTTCCGCCTAGCTTCCAGCGCAGTCTTTAGGCTCCGCGCACACCGCGCTGCCTTAGTTTTTGCGCAATGCGTGAATGCCGCCTGCATGCATGCGCATTAGCAAACAACATGGATGCCGGGCAGTCAAATCGGTGGCAGTAACGCCTCAGAATTTCTTCAAAATTACACCAAAACGAGGTTGCACAATGGCGTTTTAATGTGCTTTTCACAAATCGGATACAATGAGTGACGACTGGGGAAAAAATCTCGGCATAAAAACGTGAGTTTATATTTGAAAAATTATCCCACCTTCTGGAGGGTACATGGGCGTAGGGCCAAGGATCGGAGGAAGTCCAGAGTATTGGCACTATAAATGGGGCTACATTTCGTAAAGTTCTAAAGACTCACCTTTTTCCAATCCATGTTAATTGCTTTTAATTATGTGCGCTATGATCTTGATGGAATAGCGCCTTATAAATTTTAATTGGTATGTTTAATGTTATAGTACACTACTTTTTTTTTTAGTGCCCCAGAGAATTATTGTACACAACCACATAAAATTTTAGACGGGTGCCCTGCCTCAACCGCCGTTGTCATCACGGTTGAGGCAGGGCACCCAGGGATATAGTTGCGATAATCGTAACCCTCATATCGAAGGTCTCCGACCTTCGATATGAGGGTTACGATTATCGCAACTACATGGGATGATGATGTACCAAGGTCAGGGATACTGCCAAGAGTGGGATCGCCAAATTGAGTTTTGCTGTGGTTGTGTACAATAATTCTCTGGGGCGCTAGTACTAGGTAGAGTACGCTACGACTGATGATGTCAAAATTTTGAAAAAGGAGTACAGCGCCCCCACCCCATTGAATTGATTTGAACATGAATAACCATGATGATTGACAATGACATGCACAACATTGAAACATTACCTGCAAGATGTGTTTTTGATGAGATATATCTGCCAGACGTTCCTCCAGCTCCTCCACTTTGCCAGCATGCTCGGCCTTTAAATTGTCGATAATGAGGTTTTTCTGAGAGAGTTCAATCTTCATTAATTGTAGATCATGTATCATCTGTTTTCGCTCAATCAGTTGCTTGGTCACTTGTCTTTGCTTGTGGATTCCTCGGCGGTCTCTTCTCCTCTCTGTTTCAGACTCATCCTCGGCTGATATTGACAGATCAGTCGCCAGTGAGGTGCTAATGTCACCCGTCTCTAATTCACTCATCATACTTGATATATCTTGGTTTTCCATGGCGATATTTTCATGTTTTTTTAAGCCAGAAAACAACTTACACCAACGTTTTTTTTGTACGACCCGCGAACACTTGTCACAATCTGGTTTCTAGACGTTCATAATTATAAAAGCGGTCACGATTGAGAAGAGTCGAGTATCCGACTATCGGGCCTGTATTTAGCGCCCTCTACAGGTGAAAAGTAGCAAGTTGAATTGTTTTGTTAGAATGTCAGTTGGGCTACCGTTTGTTTACATGAACCCGTCTTTTTGTCCTTTACAGCGCCCCACCCCAAATCATTACACCTGGGATCTATCAAAGCAAAACCAAACCAAACTGCCCCCTCGGCAATGTGCTCAATGAGTGTAATCCACCAGGCACTACAAGCCCTTTTAAGGTATGATGTGGACACTACTATAGGAGTGCACTGTTGGTTTGGGTATATACAGACAAATTTACCCAAACCAAATAGTGTTACATTAAGGTGTCCACCATATCTCAAAATGGCATATTGTCCATCCATGTAGGTTACCCGGTACCCACCCGGTACCCCACCCGGTACCCCACCCTCCCTCACCATGCCAACCATTTGATGGTGGATATGTGTCATGGGTACCCCACCCGTTGTGTCTTCTGTGAATCTCGGGAAGATTTGTATTTTTTGGGGTACAAGAGGGGAAGAGCATGTTTAACTAAACACTCTTTGGGGTGGGGGGGCTGCCTCATCTGCATATCGTCCACGGTATACTACCAATACATGTAGTAGAAACTAATTAAATCAAACACAAAATTTATTTTACAAATCTTGTTTTATTTCTTGTATAAGACTAATAATTCAATTACAGTTGACAATGAGAGCTTTATCTTCTGCTTGATTCAAAATTCTAACAAAAGTACTTGTTAAAAATAATTCTTTTAATTTCAACATAATAGTTATACAAAATTTACAGAAACTAGTTTAAATGTTCTTATTATGAAGCAGAGATTTCCATAATGTTTCCGCTAACGAAAAATTTACAAACAAGTTAAATAACTGTTAGCATTATTAATGATAAGTGGAAGTCAATATCAAAAGCAGTTTGGAATCTTTCCTGAATAAACATTAAAATCAATTAGAATGTGGAATAATTTTGGTCAACAAGGGCGGTATTTTAATTTAAATGTCCATTTCTGTTACTTGTTTTAATAGAAACATTTACCAAACAGAACTACTGTCGGATCTGACTTCTGTCCTCTGGAATGATGACCATTTCTCAATACATAAATTGTTTTACTTTCTGAAATAAAGCATTTCTGTGTCCATCATAACACAATATTTCACAGATATAAGAAGTTTGGAAGGGGTCAAATTTTAAAGACCCTGCATTATAAACATTGATATTAAACAAGATGAACAGGTTAAATAAAACAATACAAACATTTATTTATGTGCATTGCTGTTTAAAATTAGTCCTGAATAGTAATGGACAAATGGGTATTTCAAATATTCTAAAAAGTTTCTATTAAACTTTTAAAAATATGGGGACTTCAATTTCATCTCCACCCAAAAACATTATTTGTTAAAATGTTGTCCATTTGTCCTAAAAGCTCCACTGGCACATGAAGTATAAAAAAACTGGTGCAAGTATAAAGATATACGAAAAACATTTATTTTGATCAATCAGGTTTAAAACTTTGGCCAACAGTTTATATATTTCTTTTACAAACTTCACCACCAACAATTGTTAATAAATAGAAAGAAAAGACTTCCCACTTTGGAATGTGTTGCCCTTAGTCTGCATTATTAATATCAAGATAATTTTGAAATACAATCATAAGGAATTTCCCAATCAATGACAAACTGACTTTGACCTTACACTAAATGAAACATTTACAGTCTCACATGCAGGGAATGTACACATCATACATCTACTCAACTTCAAACTTGCTGAAATTCAAGTATAACAAGTGAAATATACAAAAGAGTCTATTATTAAATACATTATGAATGGACAGTATTTTGCATAAATCTCTTTATGAATTTCTCTTTACCAGAGAAACACAATAGTAAATAAAAATATATAAATCATGTGGTTGGGTTTATGATTTAAACAAATTCTTCAGCCGTTTGTTCAATATAAACTGTCTTTTCAGGAGGAGTGGTATCTTGCAGCTGAGAGATGTCTGCAAAGACACCCATGAACGTCTCAAAGCGTGGACCCCAGTTCAAGAATTGGTCCCAACTGAATTGTCCATTTGTTTTCTGAGGGTCCATCATTTCATCTTCTGATGCAAACAGGGTACTCAGTGAGCCCCCTCTGGAGTGAAGACCCTCTTTCTTCTTGAAGGGAGCGCTAAATTGTTCATAAGTCTCTGCTTCTTCATCCTCCTCCAAACCATCATCCACCTGGGAAAGACGAGAGAGAAGCAGCATTCCTGGATCCAAATCTCTTAATTTCAGTTTCTCATTTTCTGAATCCACTTCAGAGCATGTGAATGAGCCAGCCGTCTCATCAGATGATGATGACTCAGGAGGTTCAAGGAGTGGTGAGGGTTCAAGATCTGATGGCAGTGGAGGGAGGACTGGATGATGTCTATGTTTACTGCTCACAGATGAAAGGTTATCAATAGTACTGGCATGGCTCCCGGTCATTAAGTCTGGCCGAGCTGTGTTGAGTCTCTTGACTTCTTCTACCGTTAAACCCAATGATCTGCTTAGGTCTCCAGGAGATTTATCTTTTAATCTACTGCGAGGACGGGGAGGTCTGTGTGTTTCACGAGGCATAGGTTTGGCATGAGTTCTATCTCCCTGTCTACTATGAAGACTACTCACATCACTGTGATGCCCCTGGCTTCGTAGCTCACTCTGATTAAAACTATGATCAGATCCTACAGGGCTGGCAATATTTCGTATTGGTGTATTGGCTCGGCTAAGGCGTAAGGGTGTTGCTGAGCGCATTGTGGGTTGATTATTAATAAGTAAGGCTGGGCTTTGTCTCATGGTTTGAAGTGCTGGACTCTGTCTAGCCATAGCACCAGCTGGACTTGATCTCATGTTCTCCATTGGAGTGCTATGAGGTACACCACTAGGGCTGCTTCGTAAGTGCAGTGAGTTAGGATTTGGATTGATATTCATATGAGTTGGAGTATGTCTGGAAGATATTTGGCTAACAGGGCTTTCACATGGTGGAGTCCCAATTCGAGCTAGCATGGGATTTGGTGAGTATCTGTAAGCATGACGTTTCTGCTTTCGTTCTCTACCATCATGGTAATATCTGTAGTGGTATGCTGGCTCAATATCAGATGGAGCAATACTGCTTGCATTTTCAAGATCATAGTGTTCTGGTACATCAAGGTCTCTTCCAGATGCCTCTTCACCAATCACTACATCATCAGTATCAACAATGAAGGAATCACCTGGCATATCAGCATGTGCATTCTGCTCAATGATATCTGGCTGTTGTCTTATCACATCCATATTGTTGACTGTCTTGTTATGTGAGCCAATCATAGTAGGATTATCAAATGTATCTGAGCTGAAACCAGGATTATCAAGGGAATCCATTGAGAAGGTGTTCTTAGCGTGGCTTGCTGCAGTCTCCCTGGCTTTCCTAGCTTTGTTACGATATCGCAACAGTAACAGGAAACAACACAAGATGATGACAAGAAGCAGGATGGAGAATACAACTACAAGTGCAATTAAGACTGTGTTACCACCTGGAGCACCTGTTGCTGGTATCTTACATTCATCTCCAGAGAATCCTGCCTGACACTCACAGGAATAACCCTCTCCATCAAAATTACATATCTGACCTTCTGGACAGGGATTTGGTAAACACACATTGACTACATTACATTCCTCTCCAGTACTCTCCGATGGTACAGCATCAAACATCTGATTAGCACCATCTAGAGGCAGAGCTTTACCATTCATTTTAAAGTCCTCTAGGCATCCAGAAAAAGCTGCAAATATAAACAACAACATAGGAGACATTAGAAGATTTATTCTTGCAGTATTTGTTAATTTATTATGTATATCATAATGCTGCAAAGTGATTCTCAATCAAACTCAGCTACTTGTACACAAATTTAAGTTGACAAAAGTCGTATGCCATGCTGTTTATCGTACAACTCAGAGTTTTAAATTGTTATTAATTTTTTTTCTTTTTTCTTTTGTGTAATGCTAAACAGTCTGAACTTTTGAGAAATATTTTCGTTGACAGACTGAGCGTTTGGTCTAGCCTTCTTTTCACTTTGCAATTATTTTTAAATTTGTGTACATTTTAGTGAGTTGAATTTTGTAAGAGAAATAAATCATTAATAATCATCATCATCATCAAAACATACACAAAACATACACAGAACAATTCAAAAAAATCTTTAAAAAAAGCGAAATGTTGCTATGGATGAGTTTTGTTGTTGATAACTTACCAGTAATATTCTTGCCATTGATGTACAGAGGTTTCTTGGTACCTCCCAGTGACATGCCGCTTACATCCAGTCCAGTAAAGTCATGAGGTACATCATTGAATCGCTCAGAGGTTCGATTCTCACCAGCCTCTAGAGAAATAGTAGCACCCAGTCTGTACAAATTGATGTTATGCCACTTCCAGTCACTCAAGTTCTTCTTTAGGCTGACGGAACCCTTGGTTTGGCCAGCTGAACCAAAACTGTATTGAACTTCTCTGTCCACAATCTGGGTTGGGTGGAAACAATAGGATAGATTTAGTCTCAGTGCTGGGTGACAAGTAGAAGATGAACTTGTTACCTTAATACTGCTTACTTTAGATTGAGACTATATTTTGCATTTCTTAATCTGTTTTCTCATATCATACTTGTTATTCCTTCCTGTCTGTGCACTTTGAGACTGTCCCCTGATTTTACGCAAGTATAAATTTGAGCCAGGGGTCCAGACCACACAACATACCTTGAGTACAGTCATGTTAGTATAAACTATGAGCCAGGGGTCCAGACCACACAACATACCTTGAGTACAGTCATGTTAGTATAAACTATGAGCCAGGGGCCCAGACCACACAACATACCTGGAGTACAGTAATGTTAGTATAAACTATGAGGCAGGGGTCCAGACCACACAACATACCTGGAGTACAGTAAAATCAGCTCCAGACTCAACCAGCAAAAGTAACCCATGTGATGACCCTGTCCTGAATGACATAGAAATGGTCTGTGAGCTTGGTATAGTATCCCGTCTCCTCCTTCTAGTATCAGCCTTAGCAGCATCCAGCAGTTGTTGGCGCTGGAAGCTCTCCTTGACAACATACTTGACGAAGCTGTCACCACCGAAGGAAAATGCTGACGGAACTGTGAAATCAAGAAAACAATACTTCATGAACAAATGTGTTCTTTATATCTGTTGCACTGTTAGTTCTACAGCAATACATTTCTTTTGGTGTTGGGAGGGGGGGGGGCTACGTACCTTTATCACAATTAGCTCCAGTTGAACCTTCTGGACACTGACACCAATGATTCCACCATTCATCCATACACAAACTGTTACCACTGCATGGAGTATTATCACATGTCTCTGTATTTCTGTCACATCCTTCACCTGTCCCTCTCTCAGCTAATGGTGCAGATAGATTCAATGGTTGACCATTAATGTAAACATCACGTATACATCCTAAGAAGTCTGCTGAAGATACCTGCCAGGATCGAGCCAATATAACGTTGATAGACTGAGTACCTCCAAGACTAAGGGGAACTCCATCTACATCAAGGTACCTGTCAAAATAATC
The DNA here is from genome assembly GCA_037783415.1 of Leptasterias polaris. NCBI lineage: Eukaryota > Metazoa > Echinodermata > Asteroidea > Forcipulatida > Asteriidae > Leptasterias > Leptasterias polaris. The sequence goes on from JAZGTN010000020.1 coordinate 753,810, forward strand.
AATTAATTCTTAATGTCATTTCACTAATAAACAAATTAAACTCATCTCTACGATATCCAGATGTTAGTTCAGTAAACTAAATGTAAAAATTGAAACTGGGGAAACAATCTCATTGGTTGTAATGGTTCTCTTCACCAACTTGACATTGCAATCAGTACACTATGATTGTCTTCATGCGTATAGAAGATTAACCAAGACCCTCCTTTATGGTTTCCTTCTAGTTGATATTAATAGTAATTTTATCATGGAGAGTCTATACTTACATTTCATTTCCATATCCACCAGATGCCCTGCAGAAACCATCAGTTTCAGATGAAGGACAGTCATCAACAGTCAACATACCATCCTGAAATGATACAAACATGGAGAAACTAAGTTGAGTAATGGTCCTCATTTTAATCATTAGAAGGATATGGTGTGCATTGAGTTCATTACAGATTCCTGCTGTACAATGAATCAGTTCAAGTGATGATTGATGTAGTGTGTAGTTGATAGGGTTGAATCCAGACTGTTTGCAACGAGGACAGAATGGTTTTGCTGAATTTGTTTCTTCAATATACCCCTGTACTGATGACATCATTACTTAAGTGCTGTAACTGGGTACTGCATTTCCAACAGTTGTGCAGCTAGACACAATGGTGTCCTATTCTTCTGCAAAAAGGTGAACAAACTGATGTCATCAGTACTAAGGTCTATTGAGAAAATTAAATCCCAGAAAACAAAGTGCACTGTGAGTTGATGACAAAATAGTAATTTTCTGAATCTGTCTGAATTTCACAAATAAATCAGGACAATATTACTTTAAAAATGTTTCAAAAAGCCAGCTTGGTATAAATGATACAAATATCCAATCAGCCACACATTTCTTATGTTTTTACAGAGAATCTTGCCGTTTTTTCCTAATATAATTCAGAAGTTTTATTTGTTACATTTTGACACCCACATTTAAAGATGTGATTGATACTAACAGGTGTTACTATGGGTTACGTGCATCAAGGCATAAGTCCAATCCCTAGAGGACTCAGACCTCTTGACATCAATTTCTCAAGTTTCAACCAAAGCAGATTAGCCTATTTATTTGTACTAATAGTTTATTAAGGTATTCTTATGTAGGATCTGAAGATACAGGATTTGTATCTTTGTATTAGAGCAAAGATGAAGGGCTCTACAGAGAGTCATAAAACCAAACGACCATAACTGAGTAGGCAGAAAAATCTGCTAAGTTAGACATGGTATTTTATGCTAATAGCAGCTGGTTATGCTTACCAGTAAGTTATGCTTATCAGCTGGTTATGCTTATCAGCTGGTTATGCTTACCAGCTGGTTATGCTTATCAGCCGGTTATGCTTACCAGCCGGTTATGCTTATCAGATGGTTATACTTGCCAGTAAGTTCTGATTACCGGCTGGATAAACTTATCAATGTTGTATGATGCAAAATATAAAGTGTTGACCAAATACATATGGAAGGGACTGTTTTAGCTGCACACCACTCCATTCTTCGAATATATATGTATATGCAATACAATGTCACAACGGAAGTATAGAATTTTAAATCTGTTTTAATCTGTTTTCTGCATTCCAAATAGTTAAGAACAATTTTTGTTTGTGTTTTCTTTGTGTACACAGTTTAGCAACCCGAAGAGTAATGCATCACTAGGGACATATATCATGAGCAACAGCACCAACAAAAATAAACCCAAACCCTTTAACTTTGATTTCTTCTCTTCTGTTCTGTACCGCTAAAAGCAATGCAGCCATGAAGGGGTCTGACCTGACCAGTGAGTCAACTCAATAAATAATGCAGCTGCTTCTAGCAACACCATCTCTAACATCATAGAAAAATGTGGTTACTTCAAAAGCATTTTTCCATCAGTAAAGTGGAAAGAAGAATTGAATCCTCTCTAGACTAATAAAAAATCACATGTTGAGATTTAGAGGTTCTGGTAGGTGTCTTGACAATGATGGTTTAGTGTCTTGTTTAATGGTTGCCTTGAAGGCAGAGTGCCATATTAGACAAATGGCTCCATTGTCCATTTATACAAGTGGAGACAAACTTGTACAAGTTGTACAATTCAAAATGTGAACATCTTAAGAGGTGGCAGAGCAAGGATTAGCAAGCCCATGATGTAACACCAGTAGCTAAGACTCCAGCAATGGTTTAAATGACACTATATTTACACTAGGTGTTTCCATACTTATTTTAAGAGAGAAAGATAGTTTAGAAGTTAACAGTTTCCTGGGAAGTTATCTTGATCATTTCAAATATCTGAGTATGAATGCCAATGTCTAGTACGCATCCTGACTAAGTACCTGTTTGTATGAGTTTGACAGATTTGAACTCTGATTGGCCTGACTTTCACAGCCCATACTTGGCTGATTTATGGAGCTCCTGGGGAAAGTTTTATCCTCAAGGTCTAACTAACTATTGTGAGGTTTCAAACTTGGATCAACTCTTCATTTTCTCCTATTTTTAAGGGATGTGCATTTGCCGTCACCATTTTAAATTAAATGTTTCGGATAAATGTAAATGTTTGTAAGTTTAAAAAAAAAATATAATGTTGTTGTCAGGAATACTATTAGTACTTCGTGAAATAAAACATTTCTTTTACAATATTGGTTAAGAATGTACATGTGTGGCCCCTATTTTATTCCACAGTGTTAACTCAAACCATCCAATTGAAATTGGTAAATCAAATAATTTGGGTTCTCTGGTAATTGTTACAGATGAAAATGTAATGGCAAAAAGTCTCTAATCTAATGCCATTAGCACAGTGTGATGAATCACTCAGTATTAGGTAATTATGTGTCAGCTGCTGTTTTATGTGTTCATTTTTCTGTCAAGTTTATTATGTGCAGGGTCAGGGTTTGACTAACAAGTATCCCAAACATCAGAATAATCTTAAACAGGCACTCTGCCCTATAGGGAGTTATTGTCTTTATACAGGTAGGTGTGTCAGTCATATCTAAACTAAAAACTCACTCAAAACTTTCATTTGTCTGAATGGTAATATATTTTGTTTTAGGGTTTTCTGTTTTGTTTTTGTGGTTTTGTCTTGTTTTTGTACTAGCTTCACTTCTTGTAAAGCAAAGACTTACCTATTTCTTTCTGTATTCTTTAGCAAATCAAGCTTGTCATTTAAATAAATTGATAATTGAAATTGTTGATACCAACTTACCTTGCCAATACGTTTTGCTTCAACCGAGTGCCACTGACCATCAGTAATCTCTTTATCAGTAGATATCACTGTCACACCATCACCTAGATTGTAGGAAAGTTGTAGCTTGCCAGATATGACTTCAAGTGTTAAGAACTCGGACTCAGCTGATGATGTCCCATCATGGTTGTACAGTAGTAGAGCGTTAGGTGAGACTGTTGTGAATTGCATTGTGATGATATTCTGACTACGAGGGAGGGCTTCAAACTCCATATAAGAACCTTGCTGGAATCCAACACTCTTAAACTGACATATGTCGCCCCATTCTCCAAACTGACACTCACATCTGTAGCTACTACCTTCTTCAATACAGAGTCCATCATTACGACATGGTTGCTTAGTACATGGTCCATTCTCACAGTCATCTCCACTATAACCAGGCTTGCAACGACATGTATAAGCACCTACTTGATCTTGACAAGTCCCACCATTCAAACAAGGGTTTGCTGCACAATCATCTATATTGATGGCACATTCATTACCAGTGTAGCCTAGTGCACAGGAGCAGCTGTAGCCTCCTATCTCATCTATACATGTTCCTCCATTCGCACATGGTTCTGAATCACATTCATTAATCTGTTCCTCACAGGTAGGTCCAAAGAATTCATTGATACATTCACATCTAAACACACGCTGCATTACTGGACTCACAAAGATTATTGAAGGACTGTCAATAATGGCTTGTGTTTGTTCCAACTTGATATGGTCTGTACATGTTCCTGAGTTACTGCATGGGTTTGATGAACATGGTGAGTAATTAACGACATCAATGATGACTCCTGATTGGCTCATGATGGTTGCTTTGTTGTCTTTAATCAGTTTAGCAACATCATCACGTAGTGTGTATCCATTGTCTTTTTTTATTGCAAGAGTCAAATCCATCTTATTGACTTCATTCTCAATGTTATTCAAGCTCAGAACCAGAAGAGTTTCTCGATTGTTGAGGAATGTTGACAATGATGCAGAGAAACGATCATAGTAGTCAGATAGGAAAGTCTCTGGAACTAAATCCGACAATCGAAGTGTGATGCTGTTGGTGATGGAATCATTGTTAAAGGCTTTGTAGGAGACACTGAAATCTGAGAGTATAGCTGGATGTTGGCCATCATCACCAGTTATCTCAAGTGTATACTCAGACTCTGTAGAATGCATTCTGGAGTTTAATTGACATCCAGATTGGATAGAAAATACATTCTGATCACCGTTCACAATCTGACAAGCAAATATATCTCCAGTATCGAGATCATTAGGTCTAACAACTCCAATTGTTCCTCCTGGGAATACAGACTGATACACTTTGACTTCAATACGAGCATCTCTTGTAGATGAAGGGTTGTCGTTCTGGTCCTGTACAATGATGTGGATTGTTGATATAGCTGACATCTCAGGAACTGATCCATCTCGGCATTCAATAGAAAGATAGTAATCACTCTTCAGTTCTCGATCTAAAGTCCGAGTAGTTCTTAGGAGTCCAGTATTTGATTCCAATGTAAATGATGAGCTGTCTGAATTGTGTACCAAGGTGAATGTAAATAAACTAGGATTGGAATTAACATCTGGATCAGTAGCATTGAGTATCATCACATTAGTAAAAGGAGCTTCATTCTCTGATACAAAACCAACATCATTTCCTGGTAGGAAGACAGGTCCATTATCATTGACATCATCTATATTGATATCTACTTGTGTAAATCCTGTTTGAGTTGGATTTCCGGTGTCAATAGCTCCTACTCTCAGTCTGTAGATGGCCACACTCTCTCGATCAAGCTCTGATGCAACTGTTATACTTCCAGAATGTCCATCAATTTCAAATGCACCTTGATGGTTACCATCCATTATTGCATATGAGAACTGTCGGAAATCATTGCTTTGGTCATAATCAACAGCAGATACTACAGTAACAAAGGTACCTACATCATCCCCTTCACTGACCGCTGCTTGGTAGAGATCACTTTGGAACTGTGGTGGATCATTTGCATCTAGTATAGTGATAGTTATTTGAGCTTCATCAATGTTATCTCCTGTGATTGGTCCAAGATTCTTTGCAAGGACAGATAATGTGATAGTATCTTGAGTCTCCCTGTCCAGCTCACCATTAGCCTTTGAGACTAGAATTTCTCCACTGAGAATATTGATAGCAAATCCTTGCTGATTACTGGATCCAATAAGGAGGTACTGCACCTGTCCATCTACTCCCTGATCACCATCACTAGCATATACCATGCCCACAACAGCACCATCAATTTCAGCTTCACTTACAGAGAATTGGTAAGATGGTTGGACAAACTTTGGATTATCTTCATTGACTCCTGTTAGATGAACTGTGACATGAGCAATACCAAACTGAGATGTGTCTTCATTAGCAGCTTCAATGGATAATTGAAATACCTTCAGGTCTCCTTCATAATCCAAGCTGCCCTGGGTTCGAATCACACCTGTGTCATGATCAATGATGAATAGATTGACACCATCACCGCCAATGATATCATACGTGAATTCAGCATTGCTGCCTGTATCTGCATCCATTGCAGTAACAGTAGTGACGTACGTTGCACTGGGTGAATTCTCAGCTACTTTAGGATCATACTGGGCTGGATTGAAGATGGGAGCATTGTCATCTACATCAAGGAGATCTACTCTCAAGATAGTACTGCTATGCTTACTAGCCCATCCTTGATCTCTGACTGTAATCTGCATAGTGTGTGATGTAAACTTCTCATAGTCTAAAGCCTGAGCTACAGTAACTAAACCTGTTCCTTCCTCAATGGCAAACAAACCTCTTTCATTACCGCTCGTAATGGAATACAGAAGCATACCATTAACACTAGAATCTAAATCTGTGGCTGACACGCGTTTAACTTCTGATCCAACAGATAAATCTTCATTTACTGACACTTGATAGGTAGGTTCATCAAACGTTGGTGTGTTATCATTACTACTAGTGACAATAAGTTGTACATTAACTTGTGCACTCATAGGTGAGGGTAGTCCTTGGTCCTTAGCTTCCACAATAAGGTTGTAATAGCTTCCAATATATGACTGTAGACTCAACCTAACTTTGATCCAGCCAGAGTCTTGCTCAATATCAAATAGAGAAGATCCATTACCACCGATGATTGAATACTGGATGTGTGCATTCTGGCCATGGTCTAAGCTTTCTGTGGCAATGATCTGCAGAACATAATTATCTACTTGGGAGTTGAAAGGGATTGGAGAGAAATACTCTGTTTCCTGAAAGACTGGTGGGTACTCATTGGCATCATAGATTGTCACAATCACTTGGACTTCAGTGTATAGAGAAGGTACTCCTCTGTCTCTAGCAAGAACTTGAAGATGATACACATTAGGGTTAGATGAGCCATCAGGTTGAATGTAGTCTATTGGTGTCTCAATGGTAATATAACCAGTATCTTCATTAATAATGAAGTAATCAGACCTAGACTTCATGGTGTAATAGATATCCTGATTAGCTCCTACATCAAGGTCTGTAGCACTGACTTGTAGAGCAGAGGAGCCTGATGCTAAACCTTCAGGTAGACTAACACTGTATGATGGTTGGTTAAATGTTGGTGAGTTATCATTGACATCAGATATTGTGATGGTCACAGTTGTATCTTTAACAAATGACTCGTCACCGGCAGAGACTACAAGCTGATATTGACTCTTGATCTCTCTATCCAATGTCCCATTGACATGGATTCTCCCTGTTAGGGAATCAATGACAAAGTCAATGGAACTGCCACTTAAGATGGAGTATCTGATACTATTGACAACATCGAGATCTGATGTTGTAATGGTTATCACATCAGTTCCAATGGGGGAATTCTCTGGTATGGTTGCACTGAATAAATTGGTAAAGCTCAATTCATTATCATTGATGTCATCAACAGTTACATGAACAGTAACTTGAGCAGTCTTAGCAGGACTTCCTTGGTCTTCAGCTTGAACTGTCAATGTGTATTCAGGCATTGATTCTCGATCTAAGACTCTGTTTGTTTGCAGCCATCCTGTACTATGATTGATTCTGAAATCATTATTAGGGTTGCTTTCAATCCTGATGGAGTAGATGATAGAACCAAACAAAGCACTGTCTGCATCAGTAGCAGTGATTTGTACAACATTAAGCCCAGACGATTGGCCTTCCAAGGCATGGCCGCTATAACCAGCCTGATCAAAGACTGGGTAGTTGTCATTCACATCACGAACATTGACAATAACTTGTAAGAAACTGGACAGTGATGGGGTGTCACCATCACGAGCTTCAAGTAGAAGAGCGAACCTCTGGATAGCTTCATAATTCAGACCAGGAGTATCAACTGCCAATCTTCCACTCTGTTCATCTACAATGAATGAGCTCTCAGCATTGCCTCCTATGATGTGGTAAGTAACATCCCCTTGTTGTCCAGTCTTTGGGCTCACAGCTTGTAGTAACACCACTTCTGTATTGGCTGATGCATCTTCATTGATTGTATACATTGTACCATCAGATGGATTCTGAAACACTGGGAATTCTCCTGATGTATCAAATGTGATTTGCACCGTAACCATAGCAGCTGTATGAGATGGATTACTATCAGCAGCTGATACATCTAATGTGTAAGATACACTTTCAGATGTGAGTTGTCTCGCTGTAGTAATGAAGCCAGTATCTGCATCAATGCTAAACCTAGTGGTGTCACCATTGATGACTGAGTAAGTCAGCTTTGCATTTTCACCAATATCAGCATCCTGGGCCTCCACAGCTATCACATAGGTACCTAAAAAAGATAACAAATAAGTCAAATTAAAAATCATTGTTATTGGTGTTGAAATGCATGTCTTTACAGTGTGGATGTAGATTGAGAGGTCACCATCTAGTGCTGCATGATTTGGAGTCAACATTGAACTCTTATGAGTTTCTAACACACATTTCAAGCTGCAGGTGGTACATGAAGGTAGGCATACCAATAAGGATTGTGTGAATTGACCTCCACAATGTTGGACAGTGGTAGCTGGATCAAACAAGTGATCTAACACTTACCTGCTGGTGTAGTGGATGGTATCAAGGCTTGATAACTCTGTACACTAAACCGCGGTGCATTGTCATTAATGTCATCCAGATGAACAGTGACAGTCGTTTGACTGGTCCATATGTCACCATCCTCTACAGTGACAACGATGTCATAGCTTGATTTCTCTTCTCTATTGAGTGGTCCTGCTGTTAGAATCTCTCCAGTCACTGGCTCAATTGTAAACTTACTTCCGATAGTATTATCAAGTCTGTATCTGTAAGAAAAGATCATTTAGGCATGCTTTTTATTTATTGTTATCTACAGGCTTTGAATATCTTGAACTGTTTATCATGTTCACAATGTATGTTGTATACAAGTTCAGCTTGACAGGAGTAATCATACACTGGAGTAACTTTTCCAATATCATAACAGGTCAAGAACTTCATCTTTGAGAGGGCAAGGCCATTCATATTTTGCAAAGGGCACTTCCAATGAAAAATCTTTAAGTCTATGGCAAACGTTTAAGTTAGTGAGAAGCTTTTGAAGGGGCACCAAGGCCAAGACCGGGCAACATGTAATTCCAGGCTTCTTAACAAAAACATCACAATCAAACACTCAAGACAGAAGAGAAGAAGTTAGGGATCAATGTGAAACCATGGACGCTCAAATACCTCAAAGTAGCAGTTGAATCTTGATCAGTAGCAGTGACTTGAATGACTGGACTGTTTGCATTTATTCCCTCTGGTATGGTTGTTGTATAATGAGGGAATTCAAACTGAGGTTGATTGTCGTTGTCATCAGTTACTGTGATCCTTAATTCAGTTGATGTCTCCAATGAGGGATTACCTAAAAGGGTCAAATCAAACAAGAAAAACACTTAATTTTGAAATTAAAAATTAAAAGATTGTTTATCAAGTAATAAACCACAAGAGAAACTGACCAGGTACACTTTAAATCATTTGGGGTTGAAGAAGAAAAAACTGAACCTGCGACCTTTAGATTAACGTGCAAAATGCTCTACCAACTGAGCTATCTAACCCTAAAGTAAATATCTTTGTTTGGGGGTGCCAGACAGAAGCCAAGATTGTTTGCAAGAAAAGACTAGGGCAGTATAGGGAAAAGAATTATTTAAAAATAATAGTCTAACAAAGCAGGAACTGGAAGTTTAGGAAACTAAACCATGAAGCATAGAGCAAACACTAAACGCCCAATACTAAACACCCAATAGCGATCTATTTAGACTACACTGTTTATATCAAGAAGTAATCTATCATCAGTACTTAATCAACATGTAACATGTAAACTGAATGAAAACCACCCTTTAATTGAGAAATCTTTCAAGATGTGGTGTTGTTTGAAAAGGTGTCAATGCCTGAAGTAACCCAGGCACCTACTATTACTGTTCCCTCAAGAGCACAACAAACCAACCACACATTGCTAACATACTGTATGATTTATTCCTAGACTTAACAAATTGCAATATACAAAACTATACAGTCCTTTTGCCTCTCCCAATGGTCCAATAACATCATTTTCTCAAATGACTTTTCTGGTTAATTCCAAGTTTTTCGACCTCCCTGTTTCATGACATCCATTTTGTCACGTACACCAGCGTAACAACTTTGAGGTGGACACATAATTCAACTTCAAGACAAATTTTGTGACTCCCATGTTTAAGCTTGTCCATCCCTTTGTTAGAGTCTCCCATAATAAAATGCAGTACATGTACTCTGCATGGGGGTCAAGTTTGTCCAAAGAAAGATTATAAAAACAAACAAGTTTGTCCTTTGAAAAAACTTGCACATAAACTTGAAATAACTACTTGATTTGTTTATGTCTCAGCTCAGTGAGAGTAGTTTACTGCCAATGAAGGATGCATGATTTATTGGCTTTTGGTTCATTTTGATCAGAAACGAGGTCTCTTAATAATGAGTGAATACTAAAAGACTGTAGAGATGGCCTAATTCTGGTTACTGTAATGAGAACAAAACAGAATCAGCAACCACAGGAATTCACAGTTCAAACTTACAGGTTGGAAAGAAACTGGAAAAGGCTGCAGACAGATATCTTGCCTGATATTCCATTTTTGTTTTTCTAATCTATTTTGTTTGAATGACATAAAATATACAACAAAAGTCACTCCCAAACCAACACATTTTAAAGCAATTTCAGTACAATGTCAATCCAAATTATACAGATCACACAGATTAGATATATAAATCCAAACTTCACAGTTTAACCATGGAGATCCCTTGCAGTGTTTACTTTTGATATTTGAACCATTTCTTTCCTTTCCAATTCTGCCCTATTGGGCTTATTTCTGAATCCAATACGCAAGGTCTGTCTATTTGATATTTAATTTTGACAAGGCTACATGTGCCTACTTCTATACAAGCTGCCACCCTTTACCTGGAGGGTAATTGTGTTTCCTTTGACAGTGGTTCTGCTTACTACTGATAATCCTATAGACAAGATCTTACTTTATCCAGGGGATTTACTACAATGTGAAAAGAGAAGGTTTCAATGTCAGTGTGAAACTAGTTTCTTGTTCTTGGAAGTGACAGACTATTACCTATCCATTCAGGGTTTCTTCTCCTCCATTATGGGAAAGGGGTAGGAGGGGGGGTATTGTGTTGTCGTTTTTTTGATGAGGGTGGTCTGAGGGCCTGAGTGGTCTTTTGTAATTCTGGGCCAAAGGATCTAGCCACAAACTGATTACAAAGGTACTTCATTTGAAAATTGCTTTGAACTTAATAGCCTTTCAAAAAGGGAATTAGTTGGTTGCTACTGGAAACTTGATAGTATCTGAGTTTGCTCTGTAACTATTTCAAACACAATACCTTGCAAGCTACACTTACGATAAAATGTCACGTACATTTAGGTTAATTCTGCAAGTAAAACCCAACTGAACTGAATTGTTTGCTCCTATTTTTTTTAAGAGGATTGAATTCACTTAACATAGTGAATATCTGGAGCAAAGGCTGGAAGAATTACTTTTGAAACTAGCAAAATAGATTTGAGTGACATGCAAGGCCTTGGAACATGTACCAGTTATGATGCAGCTACGCTTGAACTATAGAGAAAGGTCTGTGATCCTATGCTGGTCGGAACTGATGGACTCTGTATGACCATGGAGGCAGACATTTCTACCTCCATGGAATGCTTTATGTTCTTGAAACACCTTCTTGAAACATTTGTTCATAAAAATAAACAACAAAAAATCCTTCTTTTTTTTTACATATAAAATAAATTACACATGGTAGATTTTTTAATTGAAAATGCACCTGGCTGCCTCAGGAACAAAACATGAAACTTTCCCATAAATAACATTGCGATAAGTCACGTGTGAATATACTGATGTGGCAGTTTAGATTACTGACTGCGACTCTATTGCCAATCCTGAGGGCAGTTCAGAACCTCTGTAGAAAGCTTCTGGTTTCATACAAAACTCACGCACACCAGTTTGTTTTTCATCAGGAATTTGGCAGTACATGTCAATAAGCCTAAATGCAACTCTGTTTCTAAGCTTGCCTTACACTCTACTGGAACACACAAGGAAGTGACTTTATGAGTTTTGTATCTTAATAATAATAATAATAATAATAAGACTTATAAAGCGCATTTTCCAGAGATACAATGCGCTGCTAAAGAATGCTACAAAATTGTCAGTTTATGGGCCAGAAGAGAACAGATGCGTTTTTAATTTACACTTGAAAGTCTGGAGTGAGTTGATGTTGCGAATTTGATTTGGTAGTGAGTTCCAGCATCGGGGACCAGCAACTGAGAAGGATCGGTCCCCTGCCCTTTTGTACGTGCGAGGGATTGTTAGATTTTGGCTGGAGCGGAGGCCACTCCGGCCAGGTTTGTTGAGGTTTAGAGACTCTGTGATATACTGTGGAAGTACGTCATAGAGTGCTTTGTGCATGTTCACTGATGTTTTGAATGTGATGCGTTGTCTAACTTGTAACCAGTGTAATTGTTGGAGAAGATTAGAGGCGTGTGTGTATTTGGGTTGTGAGAAAATGATACGTGCAGCATTGTTTTGGAGCCTTTGTAGTCGGTTAATGTCAGCTTGCTTAATACCATTGAGGAGAGAGTTACAATAATCCAGTCTAGACAACACAAGGGCTCTGGCAGCGGCGTGGCATGTGTTTGTATCAATATATTTACGTATTTTGGAGATGTTTCTGATGTGATAGTTGATGGATTTGCATGTACTTGTGACATGTGCACTCATTGTCATGGAGCTGTCGAAAAAGACGCCTAAATTCCGCACAGTTTGAGATGGCTTAAATGTTTTGTTATTCACGTTCAGAGTTAAGTGGCGTAAACCTTTCTGGTGATGGGGAGATGCAGCAATGAAAAACTCAGTTTTGTCTTTGTTTAGTAAAAGTTTGTTACTGATCAACCATTTTTGAACATCGGTGATGCAGTTTGACAACCTGAAGAGAGCACATTCTGCATCGTTAGGAATGGATGGGTCGAAGTCCAAGTAAATTTGGATATCATCGGCATATATGTGGTATTTGATGTTGTGCTGGCGAAAAATATCACCCACAGGGCTCAAGTACATGGTGAAGGTAAGAGGACCGATAATCCTGCTTAAGGGCCTTCCAGATCAATTCAGCTGGAATTTCTTGTGAGAATTAATTCACTGGAAAATGCAACATGACAATCATTTAGTAAGGGAAACAAGCTGTAGATTTTCCTTATTCCGAATAGCTTTACTGCCTGTATGAAGAAAAGTGTCTCACCAATTCCAATTCAAACAGTTACAAAATGTACTTGGTAATACTCTCTCACCATGACCAAGTACAATTCAATTGTAGCTGTATAGGAGCTGTAAATTAGAAACCAAATTAAAAAACGTGCTCCAGCAGCATTTAGAGAAATATATGGACGTCATTGTTAACAAGTAACAATCAACTGGACATGTTATGCCAAAGCACATTCTATGGCAACAGTGTACAGAAATACAAAGAGTTCTACAAAACAACATCAAGTCTGACACACTAAGATTCATGCATCATTGACATCAAATGAAATGTTAATATGAAAATGTGATTGGGTTTGTTCCCTCTGACATACAGTAACTCAAGCTAATGTTAACACAAGTTGGTGACAGAAATTACCTCTACAATATAACATTTCTTATTCATGACTAGATTTGACCATCTGAATAATGAGGCTTGTTTGTTGTTTTGAACTTCTTCAAAATAAGCAAAGCTACGCCCCCCCCCCCCCTGTAAATCGCTTGTTTGTAAAAAGACACCCTGATTGTCTGCGCAACATTGCAAGGATTCGAAAATACATTGATCATGATACTTGCCACCATGTGGTTCGCTGTCTTGTCACTTCTCGTCTAGACTATTGTAACTCCCTGTTATCTGGAATCACCAAAGCACATCTTAAACGCCTCACCAGTATTCAATACAGAGCTGCCAAACTTGTTCTCACTGTTAACTGTTGGAGAGCTCATGGATCCCCCTTACTCGCTAAACTACACTGGCTACCCATGGAGAAACGCATCCAGTTCAAAACTCTTCTATATGTTTTTAAATGTTTGAAGGACATTGCTCCACCTTATCTCTCTGATATGTTTCATCTTTGCCAAAGCAACCGTCAAGGACTCCGCTCTTCTTCTGATAGAACTCGGCTTAACACTCACAAGTCCAGATTATCTTATGGCAAACACGCCTTCTCACACTCTGCTGCTGAACTTTGGAACAGTCTCCCAATTAGTGTCCGTGATTCTTCTTGTGTTGTTACATTTAAGAGTAAACTTAAAACTTATCTCTTTCCTAAATAGTAGATTTAAGTTTTGTTCTAGCTTGTTTTAATTTATCCTTTTCTTTTGTTATGCGCTTTGATCATGTTTTGGAAAAGCGCAGTATAAATGCCTGTTATTATTATTATTATTATTGTCTTCCAGGTGTGTGCACATGGTTTCTGAGTAACATCAACCACAATACTGCCTCCAGTGAAAGTTGAGTAGTAGATTAGGTCAATGTGGCACCAGACTACCCTCCTCCAGCTTGGGACCTGGACTCTCTGACTCTCTGTAATTGGACCTTGGTAAGGTCCTCAAGCTCATAAGATAACATTCCAATGTTGCCAAACAAAGGGCTGAGTTACAAACTACACCCATGTAATATTCTGCATTCATCCAAAATAACAGTGCTCCTGCTTCAGAAATCTGGAAGTTCTTCCACTTTTTTTTAAAACTACTGAAAAAAAACCCGTTTAAATTAAAACATTTGTTTAATGTCATATCAAATATTTTAATAAGCTTTGAGGAAGCCCTGCATTACTGGTGCTGTTTCTATTATTAACACTTTCTATCTCTTCCATTTTTGGATAAAGTATACACAGGGAACAGTAGGTTAATGCAGACCTTGGGAGACAATCCTTGCAGGCAAAAGAGAAAACAAACTAAGAAAATACAAACTGTGCAGCACAACCCCCCCCCCCCCCAGTGCATTGATCAATGATAAATCAATAAAACATCTGATCATTACTCCCAGTGAAGTAATCCACAATTATCAGCCTACTATTTGGAAGTAATTAAGCGAGACCAGGCTGTGGTTATACATGGATTGCTATGTAAAGCAGAGTAACAATAGAGGGGAAGTGACAAGGAAATTGTTGATTAATTACAAACCAGCCATGGGGAAATCCTGTTGTAAAAATACCAAACTGGTGGGATCCATCCAGAGTCCAGAGTGTTGACAAGCTTGCCGTACACCATACATGTACCTGATTAACAGCTACATGTCAGAGATTTGATGAGGGGTAATTTGTTACTCTTTTAATAAAAAGTTTGCAAATAACACCAGGTCTAAAAGTGACATTTATGAAACATGGGGACAAGTGCATGATAAATGGATACATGAGTAATGTACAATGAGATATGACCTCCAAACAGCTACCTCCAGTCCACAACAACATTGTAATAGTCCACACTGAGTACAGTGAGAACTCCATGCCTCATGCAGGATTTAACAATGCCCCAAACTTTACACAAGTACACTAGACAGTGTCATTTGTTAGTCACACACAATGCACCAGTAAACAAAAACAAAAACTTTGAGGTATTTTGCTGTTTTTCTCCCAAGACACCATGGTGTGACCCAAGGCCCTGATAGGTACAGACTCTTGTCTGGATGAACTGGAATTGTTCCTAGGGGAACAAAACCTGATGTGGGTTTCTTTTCATCAAAGTCACGTTCATGTATCCTTCAATGTACAAATTCTGTCATAAGAACCAACGATTTGGGAGTTACGCTCCAATAATCCAAAAAGGACTTTTTAGATACTGTGTGAATGTGAAATTATGCAGAAAGTGTAACTGATTCAAAGACAGCTGTGAATTCACATGTAGAGTAATCATGTCAATCAATAGACAGCTTTGGTTCCTACCTCCCACTCATGTCTGCTTATAACCCAAGACACAAACTCAAAGTGCTGCATGGGGTAACTCAAGATAACCACAAATTATGAGCTCTGCACAATTTATAATTACTGATAAAAACAAACCAGCCACAAGATGTCTTGCTACCCTCTAACTTCCAATAATGTTGTTGCCCGGAGTTGACCGGACTGATTACAATGAGTCAAGTAGAAGGTTTATATACCTAACCCACCTCCTGATTAACTGTTCTATCTACAGGTATCTACCCTAAGGTGAGAATGCTACAAGCTCAGGAAACTGTGGATGTTTACTTCATGAGTTCACTGCCAGCTGCACAAATATCCACATTAACCATCAGTAAAAATACACAACAACCTTGACTGTACATGTACACCTTGAGACCACACCCCAATCTGGAACCCCTATAACACAGTGACTGATGATGTATTATATTGACATTGATATGACTTCCTACCTTCAAGCTCTTTATCAACTGATCACAAACAGCACTTGGTTCAGTTTCCACATTCACATCCAATCATGACCCCTTAAGCAATCTTTTTCTGCTCTAAAAGCAGCTCTAACAATTTGGGCTCTGCAGGTCAAGTTTTCTCTCTATATGATTAATACTAAGCACATTACATTCTAAATGAACTCTACAAACAATCAACAACCTCATTCCCAATTAAATACAAACTCACTATTGTGAAGTGAGAGCGACTATGAGGGATGAAACAACCTTTGACCTCTGGATATTGATATGTATGTCTGTTGACTTGACCTATTTATTAATCAGTTAATCAATCATTCACAAGAGAAAGACTGACACCCAAACTAGACCAGAGTTCTACTTTCCCAACTAAACTTCCCTTTTCTTTCCTTTTTCTATTATTGCATTCATAGCCAGTTTAATAGTATATAACAGTGAATTGATTGATTTAAGTATGAAGTTTCAGTTGGCTGGTCAATAGACAGAGAGATTGCAGTCTTATGTCTTGTATTTTGACAATCTCATCTTAATTGAAGGAGAACGTTAAGTGAGATCTAAAAGATCCAATGACACCAATTTAGAATTCCATTCAATCTGTCACACATTTATCTCTTTCCATATTCTCTCTGACACCAATTAAAAGATTCATAGCTTTATTATGAAAGCAAACTGGTGGTTCCAAAAGACCTGTCACTCATAACAAATAACAAGGCATTCATGCATGTTATAGTCATGTTGAGTACATTACATGTAACCCTTCTCATCACAAACTCCTCCTCCCTTACCCAGTTATTTTGAATACAGTAGAGCTTACCCCTGAAGCCCAGCCGGCAGAGCAAGTATTCAGGTATTATCTTGTAGTTGACTGTAAAAGTCAAGAGTTTACTGACTACAAAGTGTCTATACTGAAATCAGTCATCCACAAACTTGACCTACTTATTACAATGCTGTTCTACTTTATCACACTCTTTTTAAAACTCTTTTCAACTTAACTTCAAACCATTTGATTGAAAATTGTAACCTACCAAATACAATTTATGCATTCCTTGTCAACTATTTTTACGAGCAGGGATTGTTTATTTCACAAACCCCCTATAGTTGTGATAACTTGCATATAATAATTATTTGACAAATCACAAGGTGCCAGCAAGTAATACAGGAAACATAAATACATGTTGTCTGTATTGTAACAGAAAGGGCACAGGTTTAGGTGTATTCTGGACAGCATGTGGTACGTGCGGTATTCACACAAGGAACACTAGACAGAAGCAGTGACAAAGTACTGCCTCAGTACTCAGCAAAAATTGCAAACTACTCTTAAGACAAAATTACCTTGAGAAATGGTACACGTTTTCTCTTCAAAAGGTACAAATTAAGTTTCATTGAGAAGAACAAAGAAGTAAAATAAAATGTAACTGGTGATTTATAAAAGAGAGTACAAACCTGCATCTTGAGCAAAAACAGTCAGTGTATACATCTGGACTTCTTCCCTGTTTAAAGATGCACCAACATGAACTGCTCCAGTGTCAGGTACAATGGTAAAGAGACCATCATAGTCATTGCCTTCAATACCATATGTCAATTGGCCATTAGATCCTCCATCTGCATCCGTTGCTGATATCTGAATGACCTCAGCTGCTGGTTGGTTATTCTCCATAATCTCAGCTTGGTCATGTGATAGAAAGACTGGTGCATTGTCATTGATATCCTCAACATTGATGGTAACAGTAACGGATGAAAACCTTGATCCATCACCATTGTCTTGAGCACGGATAGTCAAGGAATAAGACGAGCGACGTTCATGATCTAACAGGTTGGCAACAGACAGGATACCAGTGATTTGATTAATATCAAAGTCCGAGTCATAGTTACCACTGATGATTGAAAATCTCAACTCAGCATTAATTCCTTCATCCGCATCTGTTGCAAACACCTCAAGAAATTCCAAGCCTAATGGAACATCTTCTGGTAGAGTTTTGTGATAAGTTGAAGGATCAAAGACAGGTCTGTTATCATTAACATCAGATACCTCAATGACAACATCCATAGATGTAGATTGGGGAGGTTGACCTTTGTCTGTAGCATGGACAGTAAGAGTGTATTCTGACTGCATCTCTCTATCTAAAGCATTCCACAAGCGGATGTTTCCATCTACTGGGTTGATCAAGAATACTTCACCAGGAACTGGAGATAAAGAAAACTCAATATAGCTGTTCTTTTCTACATCAGCATCTGTAGCCTGAACAAACATGACAATGTCTCCTACTAATGTGTCTTCTCTTACAGAGACATAGTTCCCTGTAATGAAGACTGGTGCATTGTCGTTCATATCTAATACAATCACAGTCACATGGACTTGACTAGATTTCCTTAGTGTAGTGTCCATAGCTTGATCTGTTGCTGTTATCTCTAGATTGTAGAAGGATTGAGTCTCTCGATCCAGCTTCCTGACTGTTGTGATGCTACCATTGGGACGGATTGTAAAACTATTGGAAGGATCACCAGATGAAATCATGAATACTATCTCTGCATTGGAACCTGAAGAAAAAACATATCAATAATTAATCAACTAAAGCTCTTACTATCAATTGAACAAGGAAAGTTTCTTTTCAGATAAACACAGAACAAATTTTGCAGAGAAGCATTTAAGACCATTACAGGCACCTCGCATTCAAAGTGGGTTTTGTTCAGTTAATAGAGCATTAATTACATTGACAAATATACAAACCACAAAGTTAACTGAATAAACAAATGATGGGCAGAATGACATGTTTGGGTTTTGGCACGAGGTACTCGGTGAAGAATTGTTCAACCAAAAATATTACACAATGCAACTTGCTCTGAAAATAATCAATCAATTATAAAATATTGGCAGGGAAACTGTTGGTATAAATTGAATTACACTGATAATTATTTCAGCGTCTGCAGGTTGCATGTCATGGAGGGTGACCAATTTCATCCATGGACAATCAAGCGATGTCAAAACGTTGGACATCAATGAGGCAAAACTTTTCAAATGATTGGGATTTTGGGATGACCTTCACAATGCCAATTAGCAGCGTGGTGTGTCTTGCATAACTAAAGATTTCTCAAGATGTCTTAAGATGCCTAGCCATGTAGTTATCATTTATGCATGGAAGAATTTGAACATTGTAATCAATATTGATGAGGACAAGCTCCTATAAACACATCAACTTCCAGCTGGAAATCCTCTTACTTACTAAATATTAAATAGTGATGAGTCAAAAGTGCCGATCAGAATGCAGAGGAATTTTATCTTCATGTGACAACCTTTATGGGTTCGCTAATTGATATACAATACCGCCTCAATATTACGCCCACAATAGACTAACATTTATTTCCAGCCGTACTACTTTAATTACAGAAAGGAACATTCCAACAATTGTATTCTGAGCTGTCTAATATTTCTGCCTTTTCTTTTCAGGAATTCTGTAAATTGATACTCAGATGAGACCTGCACATTTGGTTCTGCCGTCTGTCTCTAGTCAACCTTAGCTCAAGGGGCATCAAGTGGCACAAGTCAAAACACATCTTGAAAATCAGCTTCAAAAAGGGCGCATTCTTGACAAATGATATGGTTCCCAAACTATGATGGTTTTATCTTTGCGCATTCAGGTTTCCTATGTGTGGACTGGAAGTCCAACTATCAAACTGCAAAGTGCAAATTATGTTTGACAATGTTTAATACAACCATGGGACTCCATACAGCCAACTGACTGTCAATCGAATGAATTGTGAATGATGCAGGGGTTTTTAATACAGTATTGCACAAGCACAAGACTTGGTTAAGTAAATTTGAAAATATTATTTTAGTGAGTAAGTTTTCAGGGTTTTGTCACAATAAAGTTGACATATATCCAGCATGTTTTCTAAAAGTCTGCTGCAACTCTCTAGTGTAGCACAAACACTGTGACCTCTTGACCTCATGTGTCAAGGGTAAGAGTTAGATTCATTACATGCAACTCACTCATATTGTGAAATCTGGATAAGGTTCATTTCAAGGTTGAATAGTTACATATTGCTGCAGAGGTGTGGATTTCTTTTCCTTACATATTTCAAAAACTGACAGTATGAACTTGACTGGAACGATTTTTGTGACTGTGTATTCTGAATGGGGGCTCAAGAGAGTTATCAGCAGCAGGTGATATTTCACTGCATCTTGGACTGACTTTGAGTTTCTAAAACAACCACAAGATCAAAGTTGATACACCAAGATTCTTTACTGCTGTCTTCAAAACCTTTAGCAAAGCCTTCGCTAAACTGGTGCCATGGTGTGAATGAGGTCCTAGCGGGAACTGCTCTGCAATGTTTGGGTTCTATAAAACTACATATAAAGATAACCTGACCTACTTGCTGAATAACTGATGTAACATTGGCACTAGAAAAAAACAAACACAATAAAAAGGTGTCTTATTGCACTAAGAAATGTTGTTGTATACCTGAATCGGCATCCGTAGCTTGAACTGCAATGATTTCAGTTCCCACATCTACATCTTCAGTCACATCCACCAAGTAAGTTGTCGGATCAAAGACAGGTGTATTATCATTGATGTCTAAGACATTGAAGTAGACTGTGGCTGTAGATGAGCGAGGCACAGTTCCTCTGTCATTAGCTTGTACAGTCAGAAAGTAAAGTTGCTTCTGTTGAGAAGAGATATGAAAGAATTAATATAGAATTAATTAGGCCTTGCAAAGTGATCATTAACCACAACAACTGTTCTTTATTACTTACTTCAACATTATGACTGCAATTGAGATATAAGTTCTGAGCCAATTACCAGGAAGTAAAACCCCGGGAAATTCCTAGGAATTTTAACCCCACTGCAAGTGCAACTCCATTTGTTTGCTTCACACTTGATACAATTTCCAAGGGGAAAATGAGCACTTGGTTATCTGGCTTAACTGGATTATCTGAAGCAGGGGTAGCTATTTCCCAAATGAGTTTGTCATGGTAAGCAATTCCAATGTGAAAAGATCAACACAAATTTGGACTGGAATTCCCGGGATATTTGTATAATGTTAAGAGACTTTATTATTACCTGTTCATAATCCAAGGCTGTAACGAGGGTAAACTCTCCTGTCAATGAGTCCAATCTAAAGACATCTTCTCCTGGTGCTCCTTCAGTAATGATGGAATACACAACATCACCATTAGTTCCTGTATCAGGATCCATTGCAGTAACTGCATCTACTGCTGTCCCTACTGCATGGTTCTCATACACAGTGAAGGAATACATTGTCTTTGTAAACACTGGATCATTGTCATTTACATCTTGTATATTGACATCCAGGGTAGTAACTGTAGACTGACGACCATCACTGGCACGGATTCCCAGTGAGTACATGGCCACAATCTCCCGGTCAAGCTGACCACTGGTTCTGATCAGTCCAGTATTTGGGTCAATAGTGAAGTGGCCATCATTACCACTGATAATACTGTACGAGATATCAGCATTAGAGCCAATATCAGCATCTTGAGCAAGCAGGGTGGTAATGGGTGAACTACTAGGAGCTTCTTCTGAGATGCTTGCATTGTAAAAGTCACGTGCAAAGACTGGGGGGCTATCGTTCTCATCCAAAACAGTTATCATCACCTGTACAAATGATACCAAAATAATAATACATGAGTATACTTGAGCTAAAACTGACTTCAACTTAAATCAAATCATTCTGAACAGAAATTTCACATTATATACAAAATTATATCAGTTGATAAACAACAAGGGAAGTGTGTGGGCCCTACTTATTTATGTGATATTGCCCTAATTCTGTTCATTTATCTACATCTACATTACCAGGTTAAAAATTCTTTCTTTTCCACCGTTTAATTTTAAGCAATTCTGACAGGTTTTTCCTTGAGGATTTTTGACCATTCTAATACATACATAGGGGCCCCATAGTCCCATTAGACACCCCCTATCTTTAGTACAGCAATGCTGATTAGCAACGAGAAAGGTAACACCTGCACAAGCTTTGTCCAGTTTGATTTATACGTCAACTACTGTTTCATGTCAACCACAGAACACTTGAACAAGTTGTGAGGTCCTTAAGAATAAGAACATATAGGAAGGAAACCCATGACATTACAGGTAATTGTGAAGTAACTGACTGTCACAGTGAAAGATGTGTGAATCAAGTGTCTTTCTTCATTGTACAAAAAGTACTACAAGTATGTAATTGTACCGGTAATTAGAAGTTAGTAATCACTGTGTTGAGAAACACCTAACCATCATTAAAGTGGGATGTATGGATGATGTACAGTAAAGTACTTAATCATTGCTCTGGTCTGCCCTTCTCTAAAGTACAGGAGATTATTCAAAGTTAATTAACTGCAGCAGTTCAGTTTGTCATGTCACATGACCACATTGACACACCATTCAAGGAAACCTTAAACAACTCAATATAGAATACAATGAGATTAGTGACAATGGACTTGTTGATGGATGTAAGATTAAGAACATGGTCCTTTCTCTAAGGTCTGAAGGGTATTATCCTGTGGTGTATTTCTTTAGAGTGGAGCTGAGTACAGACAGGTCATTGCAATGGAATTCTTAAGCCTCACAGCTCCTCCATCCCTGCGGCAGTAAGACACCCCCATTAGAGTACACACACACCCATCCCCAACCAGGTGGTTCATGTACAGTAGGTGTAACAATCCAACAAGTCAGATGGAAATGCAGGTTACCAGGGCCAGGAGCTATTATTGATGAGTCACTGACTTTGGTTTCTTTACTTCCAAGTTCTAAAGCTCAGAAACTGGACACCAAATGTGTCACATCAAGAATGTTCTTTTGGGGTTCAAGTTTAGGTGTGACTGCATAGAATGTCATGCAAGATTGCTTTGCTGAGATATCCAAAAGTTCTTCCATGTTCAGTTTTCTTCCTCCACTAATATTGTATTATTACTCCATGCCCCACCTATGTATATTTATAATATATACCAGTATGGATTGAGCCCAGGTCTAGCCTTATCATGTGAAAACACACTCCCAGAGAACCACTCGCTCAGGACTGTCACTCCATAGTAACATAGGACCCACAATAGTAACTACTGTATTTCTACTACAGCGTTGTGGTGACACTCATGCCCAAATCTTTGTTTAAAATTGATGACACAGGCAATTAACAAAAGTCTCTTGCTACTTGCTAGTACCATTGACACATCAAGGCTAACTGGCTTATTAGTAGTTCAGGAGTCATTGTGAAAAAAGGGTTAAACCACAGTTATATGTTTTGTTGGCAAAGCCCAAGCATAGGAAGGTGAGGTGAAATTCCCTTTTATCTAAACCGCCACATACAAACTTCTACTATAGATTTGTTTCTTTACTCGTTTTTTGTAACCACCCAGAGTTGAAATTTTGAACTGTTCTCTAAAGAGTCAAGGAAATGATTGAAATGTCTGTTCAAACTCGCTGAAAAGGCTTTGAATAAATAGTGAACTGTGGGAGGTAGTTATATTAGCTTCTATTGGAATGCACTCATCCTAATATTCTGCACAATCCAATACCATTTTTAATAACATGGTTGGTTGATTTGGGTTCCACTTTTATGCTTTTGATTCAAACGATGAATCCTTGCTTCATACACAAAATTGTATCTGCTCGGAAAAAGTCAAAACCCCCTGCCTTTAGCTTGAGAATGATTACACAACCAGTTTTAACTCTTTAGCAATAGTGAATATACCTGTCTCAGACATTTAACAGGAATGTTACCAGCCTATGATGTCATTGAATATGATAATCAGCACTGTACTGTATAGGAATTTATAGTTGTAGTGTGATGACATAAGTTCATTGCTATGGCAACAAGGAAACAGCTTATATAAGTTTAAACCATTATTTGTGAAATATAATCCAGATCCAATTCTGTGCTTGCATACCATCCTATCATGGAGCAAGGACTCTAATTTAACCCTCAGAGAATCAGATAATTTCATGCTTGGGTTATATTTCATACATTGTCATTTACACATAGGCCTACAATCTCAGTCTTCACTAAAATCCAGTCTGAGTCTGTCTGATCATAGAGCAAGGACAGTATAAAAGCAAACCATTGAAGTCAGGAAATCCTCACAATTGTCACCAAAGACAGACAATGACATCCTTCTCATGAGGTATTCGAATCATTAACACAGCACAATAGTCATACAAGAAATATTCCAACAATTTTAGCTTTAAGCATCTTAAGAAATCATCTTCGGGCATGGATTATACTTGTCACTAAACCCTCTGAGCTTAATCCTTCAATCCTTGCTACTTACAAAGCATTACCAGTTTGGACAATGAGGTAACTCAAAAAGATTAAGATTAAACAAGGAATTTTGAAGAAGAATAATGAGTTAAGATTCAGGGGAATGTAAGGAAGAGATCAGTTACTTGCTAATAAGTTATCTGGGATAACTAACGATCATTGCCAGAGGAAAGCTTTCATTTATTAGTCACATTACTCTCATCCAATCAGCTTTATTTTAAATGGAGGCAAAACTACCTTCAAACTTTATACACAAAGAAGATTAAGGTTTTCTTGTCAGATTTGTTCATTCCTATCAGGCTCCATTTGGTTAAGATGTGTGGGATTTTACTGGAGCAGAATGGGAGAGGTAAATGTATACTTAGTGGATTGCTTCGTCAGGAAGTACTTCTTGTCTCCTGAAGTTGGAAATTTGCTGGATTTAAGGTTTAAGATAAATAGTGAATAAAGGCTTTAAATTAAGATGGTTTACAATACCACACCCTCACTCTCTATAGTAGATTAACTGTCACTACAAAGGAGGAACAAGAGAGGGGTTTATGGGGTAGAATTGGTACCAGTTACTCTTACTGGTCTCAAAACAATCTATCAGGCAAAATACTAGCAAGGAAATAAGCACAGCAGGAAAACCTCCAGTTGATGGAAGATGGTAATTTGTCAGTATAACTACAAACAGTTGCTCCTGGGAAAGTAGCCTGATGATTTACACCCATTCTGGCAGACCAGATGGACTCCTACAACAGACCACCTACTAATGGTTTCAATCTGCCCCCATCATGAGGACACCTCCAGTCTAGTCACACAAACCTTGCCCCTAGAACATCATCTTATAAATCAAGAATTAACTTGGGAGTTTCTCATTGTTTTGAGACTAGCTTTGCTTTAAAGGCACTGAACATGTTTGGTAATTATCAAAGACCAGTATTGTCACTCAGTGTATCCCAACATATGCATAAAATAACAAACCTGTGAAAATTTTGGCTGAATCGGTCATCGAAGTTGCAAGAAAATAAAGAATGAAAAAACACCCTTGTTGCACAATTTTGTGTGCTTTCAGATGCTAATACATGTAAAAGGCTTCATGCATGAATTCTGTTATTATTTTAGTGAGAAGTTACCTCTTTCTCAAAAACTACGTTACTTCAGAGGGAGTGGTTTCTCACAATGTGTTATACTATCAACAGCTCTCCGTTGCTGGTTACCAAGTAAGTTTTTATGCTAAAATATATTTTGAGTAATTACCAAACGTGTTCAGTGCCTTTAACTGCAAGAGGGCTTGTTATGCGATTAGAGTAAAACTGTACATGTGTACCCTTCAAATTCCAAATAGCCTTTATACAGGATCCTTGAATATCAATGAACAATGTGACCTCAACAATGACAAGAGAAATGATGATTTGACTTGGCCAAGAGGATGCCTTTTAAATATCATCAGGAATTTGTTATGTCTAGGATTATCTAGATTTACTTAGTATGGCTCCATGTCCCAGATACATGTATATTTCCAATGAGAACATGAACACATGACCTGAGGCAAACAGTTTGAGGATTTCAATGGGAAAGCAAATAATGACCCGTTCATAAAAACAACTTTGTATTGGAAACAGTGGTAAGTCATCTGTTAAAAGAAGACATTCCAACCCCCATGAAGCTGACTGGGACACCTACTGCTTTGCACTGAGCAATATCCCCAATTTATCTTCAGAATTCCATGATGTGTATCGCATGGATTTTGATGAAACAAACAATGGGGGAAAGACTTTGAACTAGGTTTGACCAAAACCATGGCGGAAGGAAATACACCATGGAGGCCAAGGCGCCCAGTAGATGTGTGGTCCAGCTGGTGTACTTACAGGAACCACCCTGACCAGCTGTTGCACAGCCTGCCCCCCTGTGTATATCAGGTGTGCTGGTATGATAATTGCTTTCATTAGCTTGGCACTGCAATCTTTTAGTTACTGTATAGTCTGTTTGCAAAGTTTCTGAAGGTTACTGCTGTAATCTTTGTACTTAATTTAAGCATGATTTGAGCACTCTATGATTTGAGGAACAAGTTATGTCCCCACAACAGCCCCCACAACAGCCCTGGCTTCACAAATGACTAGAACATACTTCTTTACAATATATGTTATGGAATAAGGAAAAAGGAAGGAAGTTCCAATGTACATGTAGTGATAGGTGTTAGTTTAGTTTCACCATCTAAGTGTTTCACCAAAACCATGCACTTTGCAGAATATCCTCCAATGAAACAAACACTTGTAAGTTAATTTAAACCACACAACACAAGTTTGATTCATTCTTCAGATTATAAGACACTACGATTGTGACCACTTCAAGTAGCAAAAATATTATTTTCCATGTGGGCAAGTTATGTATAATAACACTTCATTGTAAACATGACAGTTTAGACTCGGCAATATTCTTCTTATCCAAACAACTCAACCCAAAACAACCAGCATGTTGAGAAGGCCATGCCTTCAGTCCTAGACATGGAATAGTCAGAAGGTGAAACACCCTTACATTACAATGTTCACTCTTAGGATATGATCACATGACCTAGCTCAATCTCCCTAGTTGATCAGGATCAGTTACTACCCACAGTGGACGTTGGCAACCCCTTGGCAACTGTCACTATTTTACTGGCACTATTTAGATTGTAATGCACTTGTTTATTTTCATATGTTGCTAATGATTTGTAATATTTGGTGGGATAAGAGAAAACAAGTACTTGTTCTGTGTTGGTGAGTGACAAACTAGAAGGAAAGGGTTAAAGATCACAACCAGGGTGGTTTATGAATCTTGGAATTTAATATGTACAAATTGTACAGTATTCAAGTTTACATCTTTAAATCGCCGTTTCAGAACTTTCAATCAACTTTTTGTACATGTTGTCAGCGGCAATCTTTTCTTTAACACAGTAAATGTTACACAGCGGGTTATTTGAGGACATTTGCTTGTAATGGACAACCATCATGTGTTTTCCTCATCACAATATCCACTAGCCTTCCGTTTGACTCTTTTAGAAAAGAAAACAAGTAGCCATGGTTCATAAAGCCCTCAACTAAACAAATTAACCCAGCATAGTGGCCATGGGAAACCGCTAACTGCCTCTCTTCTTTACTTAGTCAACTTTTGTTCTCTTTTCTCTGTCATTGTACTAAAAAGTAAACCAAATTACTTTTCTTTTTGATCCAGTCAGTCCCAAAACAAACGTCCTGTAAGCATGGCCTCTTGATCTTCCCCTGGATGAAAAGAGGAGTGATCGACTCTTGAACCTTGGGGCAGAACTCTTCAACTCCATCAACTATAGACCAGGTTTGGACACACACTGGCAGGAGAGTTAAGTCACAAAAAACTAAAGAATGCACCATCTTTGCTTTGGTTTAGGAAGAAAGATCGGATCATGACAAGTTGGAGTTTTTGTCTTCCTCTTGTGGACAACAGGAACAGTGAGGGGTCTTGGCTCCTACCGGTCGGCATATCCTACAGGCTTTACAACCATAATGGTACATTCAACTTTTCAATAGTTAGCAATACCAAATGTTGAGTTTCAGTCAAATGTTCAAAGAAAAGTCAACAGCATGGAACAGGTGACTGGAGGTTATTAAACTCTGCTTATTGCCATCAGAATGTAACCCCAGGGTGTTAAATCATTGGTCAACTTTCCAGGGATAGGGGTAAACATCATCTGACGAATACAAAAAGGCTTTGGAATTAAAGTCAAACTTTCTAATAAAGCAACTAAATAGAAACAAACTTGATTGATCACTTTCCAGTTCATGCACTTCAAGTGTAACAATAATTAAATGACTTCCTTAAAGTGTACATGCATTAACTATTTTCAAACAGGCGCTAAACATTAATTTGAACAAAATCTCAAATATCTTTTGGGGTCAAAGGCTCAACAAATAGTGCTCTCATCTAATCATAATATCTTTAATCTTTGTGGATGTAGTCAAGCTTTTCTTGCTGTTCCCATGCACTGCATTGCTGGTCTAGTATCTTACCCCCCTTGTCATTTACATCCTATCAAAGTTATAAAGCACCAAACCTCATTTATAGAATAAGCAATCTTTTGTCAAAACTGATATACCCAACGCTATCAAATCACAAGCATCCAACACCAGCAGATCAGAGTCAAACTATTCAAGTGACCACCTTCGCCAAGGTATGGAATCCAATGTTAATAAATGGCAATGAAGTTAATCCTCTGTGATGGGTCAAGCCTTAGTTAAACTCATTAGTGAATAGCCTGTGGGTTGGTAACCAAATAACCAGTAAGAAAACACAAACTAAACAAACTAAGGATACAGTTAAAATTACAAGGAGAAAACTTGTCCCAGCTAGTATAGACCTTATGCATTGACGTCACCAAGCCGCCATCTTAGAGGTAAACTGATGATGAAACAATGGAAACGCGCTGATTTGTACGCGCGGCGCACAGGATTGGCCAATGAACATCTTCCTTTTGACCTCTAGGTGAGGGCGCCCTACTCAAATGACGTCATATGCATAAGGTCTATTTGTGTTTTTAAAGTTGCTTGGAGAGTTTTAGGTTTGATAAACTCCTGAAATTAATTAGGATTTTGCTTGAGAGCTGTTTCCCAAATCAGATCCATACAAGGTTGTTTAACTACATGTATTAATATCCACACAGTGAGCTATGAAAAGAAATTTGTTTAGACAAAGTTAAACCTACCTCCATGATTAGACATATCAATATAAGACAAACAAACTTAGATCAAGGAATTGAAATGGAGATGGACATGACACTTATCAAGAAGACATGACAACAGGTGGACCAAGAGACTAACCGAATGGCAACCTAGAAATGAGAAAAAGAAGAGGAGGAAGACAGAAGAGAAGATGAAGAGACCAAATCTAAACTTACACAAACACGACAATTTGGACTAGAATAGCAAGGAGAAGAGAATGGAAATTGCATGAGGAGGGCTTCATCCAACAATAGACAAACACAGCCTGAAGAAACATTAACAGATATATATGATACCTCAAAGCCTTTGCATTATCTACACCAATAAACGAGTTAATGCAGGTTTTTAACATTTGACAAAGTAAGGAAGAAAAAAAGATTGAAAGTTTGCAGCCATATATTACAGGTAGCATATTTGCACAGCAGGTTCTGCATGGCCTCAAAGTGTTCAATACAACTTTGGTGTTGCATTCCTTGTCTTGAGGAGAGTTGTTACATAAGATAAGATATAGCAGACAATAAGTACAATAGATCCAGTAATCTGTGCCTAAGGGTCTAAGAGATCAATCTTTTACAGTTAGTCTCTATTCAAGATCACTCATTGTGTTGTAATACCATCACTACAGTCACAGACTACAGTCACAGACTAGTCACCACTCACAGTTTCAAACTAAGCTCAGCCTTGTGTAAGGAATTCTTACCCTCTGATGGAAAAATGTTGCAATTTCAGACATGGTTGGGATCCCCTACAAACTAGATCATTTACAAAGTTCTCTTCATTTCGAAAGAGACCCTTTTAATCTTTTCACAACATTTCTTTGCACAAGTTACCATTATTGAACTTAGCCAATTTTTTATTTTTTGTTAACTGTTTTTTGTTGTTCCTAAAATCTACAGTTTGGTATTTTACAATAAGACAGGCGCGGCTATGCACTTCAGGTGCGGCTATGCACTTATTAACTGTACTTAGCCTACATTGGATTAAACCTGAAAAAGAAGTCGTCTTAATATCTCTAGAATGTAAAAGGGAAAATTCCTGACTGATGCTGAAACCAACCAATAGACAGGACTAAGATGAGAGTAAGTAGATACACCCAGGATGAAATAAGAAGGATTCATTGAATGCAGAATGGCTCATTAAGCCTCTACACTCAACCAGCAATGACTGGACATGGATTCTACAGTAGCTCAAATAGAGTCAGTAAGGATCCCAGTATAGACGATGTGACCTCTGACGTCATTTGAAAATCATAACATGATGCGCGCGCATGTCGCCGGGCAAAACCTTTGTGTACTTGACAGCCAGCTAGAAAGTACACGCAATATTACCATGACTACGCGTCTTTTTGCCCGGCGGAACATGACTTGGACAACAGACTTGTCAACAGAGGGCGGTTTGAATGTAAACAGAGGTCACATCATCTATAGTAAGCTGTGCCCAGAAGAGCCATGTGAATACCAAAGGACTTAATCCAACATGCCAAAGAAGAATACCAAACAAAAGAAGCTTAGCTGGTGTTAGAATAGATGATCAATAAACATCCAAATTGGAAGCCTGGTTACAATCAATAAACAAACTACCTCATTCATCACTGAATATTCATTCTTACTGTGACCTCTGACCTAACTGACAGCTATCAATGTTTCCCCATGGTTTGATGGATAATAACAAAAGATCCATGAATGTACAAGTACATCAGTATCAATACATAACATAGACATATTACACACTGATGCCATTATGTTGAGAATTCAGAAACAACTAGATATTACTTAAAGTGTAATCACTAATTTATCCACAATTATTTTGAACTGCACAGATCAGCAAATAGTAATCCTGATAGTGTACAATATACATTGTACATTCTGTATTTGAAACACTCATATACTCTGTAGAAAGGCTAAAGATTTAAAGAGCGCCGAAGGTTCACATGGACGCCATTTCAGCGAGCAACTGTTTTGTTATATCATTTGATTTTGATTTTGATTTGATAGTAATGGTCATTGCCTTTACTGCTGATCCATTATTGCATCAAAAGAGTTGCTTGCTGAAATGGCATCCAGTGTACATTTCCTATTTCAGCCCAGAGTTCCCCATCTTGCCCCTTGGGCGCTCTCATCTTTGGGTAAGGATCCATGGTTCAGTGCCACAGTGAAATAATACAGTACCATACCATAGCTATACAGAGCTGCTGGCATAATGGTCTGGTGTGTGGTGTCTATCACAATGATTGCTGCACTGGTATGATGCAAAAGGATGACAAATAAAGCTGTCATAATCCTAAATAATAAACAAATGGATCCCAAGAGATTTTCACTGTTTAGTCCCAGTACAAAGCAAGATAAGTCAGACTATAGACAGGTTCAGAGCAGATAGATCATAGAACCAGCCCTCTCCACAATTCAGCTTTAATGAATAAACATGCCTGTATATCCACATGTAAATAACTCACAAAGCACAAATAAATTGGCAGAGTTTACAGCGACTTCTTCATGGATGATATTCAGACTATAGATAGGTCCCAACAGAAGCTTCCTTTACAGGCAACTTGGGTTTTGGCTGCATCACACATTCTAACTTTTCTACGCAGCTAAGGTGTTCACCAACCAATCGTGCTATAAATTTGATGAAACTGCTGCACGCAGCTTGCGATATTTACGCGTAGTGCATAGCTGGTGTGAATTCAAGTGGGGAACTATAATTATTCAAGCTCATATAATCATCATGCTACATGCACATCAATATGAGTCTCAAATAAAATCACTCAACATGCTAACTCTTTCACTGAATGACATATTTCAATGAATAAATCACAATCAAAAATGTGTGAGGTTTTTAAGTGCAATTATTTTTGTTTCTTCTTCTTTCCCCCCCCCCCCTTTTTGGGGGGGGGGGGGGGGGCGAGGGATAGGGCTGTTTCAATGAGCTACAAATACCTTTGGTACATTACAACCAACAGCAATGCATCGTATATATTTACCATGCTGTCACAATCTCAGTCACACTCCACATGATCAGTTTTCATCATCATTTATTAATATTTGTCAACAGTTTGAATGCATTTCTCTATGCGACATAAAACTCTAAATTGTAAAGTGATGTTGTATTTTGGGTTGGATCAAACGAAGGAACACACAGGTCTATTTGGCAGAGAGAGGACTACCCAAAGCCATTGACCCAACACTTCTTTTGTCCAAGTTCATTTACCTATATTTGCACTTTAGATTGCATTGTTGTCGATGACAAATACATGTATCATATGAAATATTTCCAAAGCAAACAAATGAACCGAGTCTCTAAGATGGAGTCTCTGACCATGCCAAAGGGGTTTTCATTAATACACATTATTTCTATAGTGGATTCGATGTTGATAGTCAAGGCTTTCATGGACAATACATGAAACTGTTGATCGCTGTAGTTGATAAAATCTTGCATTCTATCTTCCTGGCAATCAGTAAGTTAATATGAGAAATTTTTACTTAAATAAAGACTTTTATGCAGTTTTTGTTGTGAATTAAAAGTGTGTTTGCGTGAAATTTATGAACAAGGCAATAAGTAACCAAGCAAACACCACCAACATGCATCCTCTGTGTATAGTGGAAAGTTGCAGTTTCACTGACAGAATCTCAAAACAAATGTAAAATAAACAAAAGTTTGCTTATGGTCATGGAATATATTAATATGTTCCTTTGATCCTGCAACAAGCAAGTTTGCAAACTGATTCATGAATAATGTAGAATTCTCAAGTACAAATGATAAGAGAGTGGTATAATATTACTACTGACAGAGATAAACTGATAGACTTACATCAATTTTGCTTGTTCACCTGTACATGAATCAGATAATCAGCAATCCAACCAGGGCTCGAATTTTACACTGGACCACAGGCCCAAGGCCAGTAATTTTAGTGTCGGGCCAGTAAACTTATGACCTAACAAGTCCGATGGTCTTGTGTTTTTCAATTGAATAACAGAAACAAATTATGTTCAAGTGTCGACTTTGGGTCTGATAAATTATCTTTTAATTCCATGAGTAATCAAGTATACTCTTCTCTTACTTGTCTCAGTTCGGGTTCATATAAAATCAGTCAAATGTATGTTAAACTGTGTCAGCAATTTTTTATTTTCACATTTTGAATCTGGTCTTGTAAGATTTTGAGCTACAAGCCCTGTAGTCTTGTGGATTTTCTCCCCAAATTCGAGCCCTGCCAACCATTATCAAGAATCAAGATAGAAGGGGATTAAACAAAGGATGATTAGCGTAGGTGTGTAAAGCCCATTTCACACGAGAGCTTTTTATCCAACATATTTTGCTATTTTTCGCAACCAGGATAAAAAATAGCAAAACCCACTCGTGTGAAAGCTATCCTAGTTATGAAATAGCAAAAGATCCTGACTAAATATAACCGCGATCGAGACCTACTACAAAAAATCGCAACTGCGTTATAATCGCACTGATCGGCCGTGTGAAACGACTCAACCAAGGACGTTGGTTATGCTGTTGTAGTACGCCTGCGCAGAACGCGTCATGTTGACACCCGGTTGACATGACGACATGTCCTTCCAAGATGGCGACATCAGAAGAAATTATGTTTGTGCTACTTCTCTTGAGATTTTTGCGGCAATTTCAGTGTGTGAATTCCAGTCGAAGACACGCAAATGCTTTCCTCGGATTCAGAAGGAATTCGAGTAACAGCCAGCAAACGTGTGGGTTAGCTCGCCTGCGCCAAAGGATGAAAATTCGAGGGCCAATGATTTTCCGCTATCGCGGAAAACGGACGGAATTCGCGGAATCTGCCACTTGAAACGGAAAACGGAATTTGAATTTGAAGTAAAAAAAGTGACAAAAACTTTGGTTTTTTCAAGTTATTAAATTCAAAAGTGTTGAAATTGAATAGGCAAGCGAATTTAACATTGTGTTCTTTATTAAACTTCTTTTTTTAATACTAGAAAACATCAAAAATCAGACCGTAAGTGAGGTCGTAACCCGTTGAGCCTATGAACGATGTACAAATGAATACACGTTGTTTACTACGGAGGTCAAAATCATCACATTCACGGCACGTTCTTTACTGTTTTTTCACTCAAATTGCATTTTATCCCTCCCTTTAATCAACAACCAACCACAAACCAGCTTACCCCTGCTCTATATGAACACACACATTGATTGTTCACTCATAAAGGTCTTAAATCAACCATAAACTTTCAACATTTTGTCACCAAAGCGAAAACAAAATGGCTGACGTTCTGTTTCTGTCTTGCATGTGCAATATCTGATAACGCAACGGCTGTTGCATCTAACTTGTTTTTGTTGCAGGGATCAGTGCACTGATCTCTATAACATTGGATTAGTGCAGTGCAGTACAATTTTGGAAAATGCCAACTCCGGAACTGAATCGGCCGTTGATTAATAGAGAGTTTTTTAACATGAAACGGAATTTTTATGTCTGAAACGGAAGTCGTGTTTTTCAAAAACGGAATTTGCACTTTTCTGAAACGGAAAATCATTGGCCCTACAGATTCCTGATATAATACTAGGAGGGTAGTGGTGATATAAAACTAAAAGAGTGGCACGCAAACAAGCTAGATTACACATCCATGCGGAACATACAACGCGGGAAAATCACTGGTTGCCTACTGAGAGCCAGCCAGTTGAAGAGTTTCGCGCGGCATACCAGCGAAGTAACACACGACCTTTGACCTCGCAGTAGCCAAGCCGACAACAAGGGACGTTGGTTCGGTTGTCGTGTGAAACACCGTTGTGAAATAGCAAACCACCAAGGTGCTAGACAGTTGGCGCTCGTAACCGAGGACGTTGGTTGTCAGCGCTCGTGTGAAAAGGGCTTAAGTTTGTTTGATCTCATAATCACTATCACACAAATGTTGACACAAAAATTGTAATCTGATTAAATAACATAATGCGGTTATTCCGATGTTTGTCTTAACCCTTTTCAACAAATTAAGCATCACAAGAAATAATGCTGTCATGGGATTTCATAAGAGAGTATAACTGCCAGCGGAAAATCACTTTGTAATTCCTGGCCCTTGAAGCATAGGAGCAACTAAGGCCCTCTGTTGATTTAGCTTCAATACATGTAGGTACATGTTCATGTTCATGTACATGTACCTACACTACTGTGTCCCTATTGCAGGAATCTAAAGCCAGAGGCAGTGGAATTCTCAACCACTGACATCATTCTTTCCATACAGGTGGTTGCCTCTCAGGCCTCCTTTGTCCTCAAGAAAACTATATTAAATCCAAAGTATGTCACAACATTCAAAAACTTCCTCTATTCGTGTATAGGTTTGTGATAAATGTACCACCATCACAGAGCAATGGATTTCAATAACTAAAACCATCAGTGTATTTTACAGGTTGGGGCTAGTTTGTACAATGAGCCAAGCATACCAGTACATGTACTGGTACACCAGACCCCAGTCCAAGGTTAGAAAAATCATTAAAATGTTACATTAATTGTGATAGACTCCTCCAACAGAAACCAAGACAAAGCAAAATCAACATCACATCTAAGAAAAGATAACAAACAACATGGGAGTCACTTTCTCAAATTCTGGTTTCTTCATTAAAGGTTCTTCTTTTTTAATTTGTTGATAAACAAAACAAGAGAAGACCACAACTCTGTGTCCTCAAGCAGAAAACACCCTTTGAAAGAAATATAATGTATTTGGCTTTGGTGACAGATCAAAGGTAATATGAAGTATTGGTTAACTTCTATTATTGATTGTATTATTGGTGACTGAGGTCATAACCCGATCCTGTAATGATTAAATACCATGAAATGTGTGAAGCAAGGATTCTAGGACCAGGGGAATAATAACAACTAATACGTCTGATTGAATTTCACATCATTTCTAACCATTAATTTCATTGTTCCAAGGTGAACCACCACCTTTGAATGCAACAAATCATTAATTTCCTTGTAAAACATACAATCTCCTTACAAAATATGGCAAAGGATACCAAGATGGTAGATTGGTAAGATGTAAGGTACGGCAGAGTTCTTGATCATGTCTTGATTCTAACCAGGGACGTTAGAATGAATAGCGTCTAATTGGTACAAAGAGGACTTTAGCTGTGTTAATACCACTAACAATCAAACCATACCAGAAAGAATTCAACATGGATTAGAATTGATTAAACCAAACAACAGAACTAATCCCAGTCATCCAAGTGTTCAACAGAGTTCTAAGTAGAAGATGGTTTCAGACCAACCAGCATTAATCACCACTTCAAAAATGGAGGAAACTAGAGACAAAATGTGGACACCAGGAAAGTTCTTTATATTATCGTAATAGGTATTAGGAATGTGAGAATAAAAGTGCCTAGGTTGCACTGTAAGAGTTGGTTCTGAGTTGTTGTGGTTATTGGGGTTATAGCAGACAACATGTATAGTCAAACCCTCTTATGAACACAATAGACCATGGCCTGGAGTCACCATGTCTTCAATCTATAAGCACTGAATAGATCTCTAGAATGACTTCCGTACTCCCCAGACCTATTTAGCCATTTTGGGTCCATGTGACTTGGTTAAATTAAAATTTTCAGGTGCGCCCCTTTGTTAGCAAAGAGTGGTAAATGACCAAAACTATTCAGTCTAACACAATTACTGCTCAATGATACATTGGGTTTGGTTTGCTTGGTAGCAAGCATTTGGGGAGGATTTTCATGGAAAACGTTAGTTAAACCATAGAGAAAGCTGTATGGTTAAACATGCCATGTACATGCTCAGTAAACCACTGCTGCAATGCAAGATTCTCATTTTAAACAAATGTTGCTGACATTTGTCATTTAAAAACAATATGACAGTACATTTCTGAACTGCTTGTAAAGTACAATTGTAATGTGCATTATACTTTAGGAATCCTACAATCAATAAAGGAGCACTCTGGTGATCAAACAATTCATTACAGTGAGATTGTTATGTGATTAATAATCATTTACCCTAGACTGGAGTGACCCTTTAAGGTTGATGACCCCACTGGTTTGGTAAAATTATCCACCTTTAACTCCTTCACCACAAGGAGTAATTCAGCTGCTGAAATTGCATTGCCCTTTGGGTATTCAAATACCAGCCGCTCAAGTTTCCCACAAGAGTTTCAAATCATAGTAATCATTTAATTAGTCATTTGCTTTGGCAAATTTCTTCCATTAAATATTCAAGGTATAAATGACGGGTAGGATTGCAATGGTAGGAGTTTCAAAGGAAAACTCACTATATTGATTCAGAAAATGCTTATGAAAGTCCTGAAAATTGTTATTTGTTGAAAACTAAACCTAAAATCAATGCCCCCAAAGACCACTTTGAATTCAGCATCATAACAAACCTTTCGGGTTTAATCAAACTTACAGGTAAAAGCATGAACATTTATAGCTTACTTTATTTTCAGTCGTAAAAACAGAATATGCATAAAAAGAATTCCAATTCTATAGAGTCACTATGGTCGGTAAAAATTGAGACATGCTTTTATTGCAGATGTCTTTTTCTGCTTTTTATTTGTGGTACAAAGAGGCAGTACCTCACACATTTTATGAATACTTCCAGCGTTTAATAACAAAAATCGCAATAGTAAGAAACATCTATTCAGAATTTAGCAACAAGATTGTAAAATTATGGTTTGGGGAAGCAGTACTCAAGCTAACAGTTACTCACATATCAACAGAAATTACAAACACGCTCTTATGAAAAAAATAGTGCAATGTCCGAGTAAAACTTGTTTGTCCTCTCCATGTGGGGGACCCGATGTTTGCCCGGTTCAATTCAATAGCAATTGATTCAAAGTTTGACATCATTAAACAAGTTTGCAGATAAAGCTGTTCTTCACATTCTAGACTTGATATGAACTTCTTTCTTTCTTGAACAGCTTTTCTGATCTTTAGGCAGCTCATTGTGACCCCCAAACACACATTAAACCCCTCATCCTTTACAAGAATTCTTCTTCTGAATATTCCAAGATAAACACATCATATGCACCACTTGCTACAGTTTGTACAAAGTTGCAACAGTGTCTATCCATCTAATTTATAGCACTTTTTTCTTCCCATGGAAAATAATGTGAGAAACCTTGGGCAGGGATTTGTGGTCCTTAAGAAGTTGCCCTGCAGTATGAACTAAATGGCTTGTGAAGTCTCTGTTGTATTAACGAGGTCACATGGGTGATGAGCGATTCCAAAAAGACAGACACTCCATAATTGAAGGTACCATGAACAATGTGCATAGGTAGCTGACGAAGTATGGGGTCTAAGGGATGCACAACAGGTTCCAATACAGCTGTGAATTAAGAGTCATCCTTTGTGTTTCTTACACTACAGTGCCATTGGTGATGTAAAGGTCTACAACTGACAAACATCAATCAAGGCTGAATATTGGGTTGAACAACATCAGTGCTGAACATTGGGTCTGAACTACATCAGTGCTGAATATTTGGGCTGAACTACATCAGGGCTGAACAATATTGGGGCTGAACTACATCAGGGCTGAACATCAGGGCTGAACTACATCAGGGCTGAACAACATTGGGGCTGAACTACATCGAGCTGAACATTGAGGCTGAACATTGGGACTGAACATTGGGGCTGAACTACATCGGGCTGAACTACATCGAGCTGAACATTGAGGCTGAACATTGGGGCTGAACATTGGGGCTGAACTACATCGGGCTGAACTACATCGAGCTGAACATTGAGGCTGAACATTGGGACTGAACATTGGGGCTGAACTACATCGGGCTGAACTACATCGAGCTGAACTACATCGAGCTGAACATTGAGGCTGAACATTGGGACTGAACATTGGGGTTGAACTACATCGGGCTGAACTACATCGAGCTGAACATTGAGGCTGAACATTGGGACTGAACATTGGGGTTGAACTACATTGGCGCTGAACATTTGGGCTGAGCATTGGGGGTGAAAACTGGGGCTGAACATTGGGGTTGAAAATTGGGGCTGAACATTGGGGTTGAACTACATTGGCGCTGAACATTGGGGCTGAACAACATTGGGGCTGAACAACATTGGGGCTGAACAACATTGGGACTGAACATTGGGGCTGAACAACATTGGGGCTGAACGTTTCCTAACAGAGAAAAAGTTTTCCCATGTCTTTGACTGATCCTTCTTAATTTTTATTTATTAATCAAAGCAAAACTTTATTCAATAGAAGATTACTAAAACAGGGTTTGGAAAAGTTAATGTCCTCCATAGGAAAGGTGCAACTTTAACCTTAAACCAACCTGTGAATGATAGACTAAAAGAAAAACATGACTGGCGGTCCTACATCCTTCTCTCAGAATAGAATACCAAAAGCTAAAATAATACAAAATTAGACCTGTGTTCCTGTTCTACAAATAGTGCTTCCCACCTGTGCTGAATTATATTGTTCCAGTAAAGCTAAGGTCGTGAAAAGCTAGGGTTCTAAAAAACATGAAACTAATACCATTGGTTGCCTATTCTACTACTGGCAGTGTAGAACTACCGGAAGGATATAGTAGCATTAGTAGGTTAATAACTTCCACAATGGTAATGCCAAGGGTCTCCAGGCCACAGGAGAAAAAAGGACTTTCAAATGGGTAAACTTGTCTCATGCAAACAGACTCAATGCAGGACCTGAAGTTTGCATTTAAGGCAAAAACCAAAGTGTGCATTCAAAGTGAGAACCAAAGTGTGCATTCAAGGTGAGAACCCCAAAGTGTGAATTCAAAGTGGGAACCAAAGTGTGCATTAAAAGCAGGAGCCACAGTTGAGTTAACTAATATTCAATCAACATGCACTCATAAAGTTTGAAAGTATTTGGAGCAAAATTGCCTTTTCCAGAATCAAATTGCTTTGTTTTATTACAGTCTTATTTTATCAATCAGCCCAACCCTTAAAACATGAGATCAGTTCAACCTTTCCATAACGCTATCCCTGCTAATTTGATTGAATTGTGTGTCAATACCCTCATTTGACTGAAACCTATACATTCATTCTGACCTAGTGTTGGGTTCATGCACCCTATAAATCCAACATTCATTGTTATGCAAACTGTACATGTCATGTGCATCTACTTGTATAGTACTGCGGTATTAAACTGTGGAACCAGTCATTTCAACACAACCAAGACTAATTGGATCAAAGGCCTACAAACCTAACAAGTCACGGATTTAGTCTATAAATTATTAAATCTAAAATTTACAAGATCTATTATTTTTCCTGACATGACACAATTTGAAACTCCTCCGATTGATCTGATAAACTGGTTCCTGTTGGATAGTAATAACTTGAACAAATGCTTGTTTATTCAGAGAGGAGTGAACCAAATAATGGCGGATATGGCATTTACTAATGAAGTCTTAACTGTCCATTCATTCAATTCATTTTGAAAAATACAACCTTTAGATCTCAATCTATGAAAACCTTGTCTCATTCCCATCAAATTGAAATACATTGACACAGAAAAACACCAAAGAAATTCCCTTTACAATATAAAGCAATCTAAACACAACGCCCAGTGCATGCTTCATTACATGTCATAACACTAGACTCCTTACAGGTCACTTTCACATACTGTTTTGTTTACCGTTTTCTCTTATTTTCTCTTCGCTTGATTTGTTTAGAGAACAAAAGGTTGTGCAATAAACCATGCAACTTCCCTTGAATCCCACAGATAGGAAACTGTAGGTAAAGGCTGCTGCACTAAACAACATGCAGTTTTTTTGATTTACCAATAAGGCCTACACATGTACATGGTAAGAGTAATGCAAGAGAAAACATATCCCACTCTTTATTAACGGCTATTTTTTATTCAACAACACAAAGACCAGTGATTAAATATCCAGCATATTACAAAGACTTCAAAATTCCACCAAAATTCTAAAGAGTGTTCGCTTTGGAGTAAACATCAGCGTTATTTGTGCTGCGTTTTGACCCTAAAAACTACTGCTCATAGCGACCAAGGATCGGATCAGAATGCATGAAAGGTTTTTGGAAACACTTGCAAGGAAATTGTGCCACAAGGATTTCAAATGGTTGTAATGGTAGTGTTTTCTCTCGACCTAATTGCCTACAGCAATAGGGTCTACCTACAATGCTCAACCTATGAGCGTTCATTGTTTCCAATACAAGCAGTACTTAGTAATGGCAACTAAGTCAATGCTTGTA
Organism: Leptasterias polaris; assembly: GCA_037783415.1. NCBI lineage: Eukaryota > Metazoa > Echinodermata > Asteroidea > Forcipulatida > Asteriidae > Leptasterias > Leptasterias polaris. The sequence goes on from JAZGTN010000020.1 coordinate 795,064, forward strand.
GACTGCAGGCTGTAATTTCTTTTCTGCCGAGTTTATGACTTGAGGCAAAATGGCTTCTTTCTTACCATATGACATTTGTAGACCTGTACTGCAATATGGAGGGTAATCGCATTTCATATCTGCCTTGTGTTAGTGATGTTGTAGTATAGATTCTACTGATTGGAGTTCATTTGAAGGTTGAGCAAATTATAATGTTGTGCAATACAAGTATTACATCCTGTGAAATACATGATATAATCTGACTTTATTTGTATCATAATTGCACTTGCAACTAATGGTAAACAGTCCCATAGGGAATTGACAAGATGGTCATACTTGTGTCTTAAAAGTAGGGTCATACAAGTACTTCACATGCAGTGAACAAACAAACGGTCAACTCATGAACTCAACCAATCTCATAACTTAGACTTCATTTCTAAGTAATGTATTCATTTGATAATTTTGTCCAGATGTCAATGCAGACTTAATGGTGACCTCTGCATTAGACCCCCTCTCAACAACAGCATACAGTAAATCCAATGGAATCAGTTATATCTAATCCGAGCATTAACTAGTAAGTCATAAGGGAATGAATTCTGTATCTGAGCATAGAGCAAGCTGAGATCTCTGACTATATAGAGCCCAGACCATCATTTTAAAGGAGCGCGATCGCGCTCGCGCTCCTCCGCGCTCCTTAATGTTTTACAAGGAGAGCAAAAAAAAGCGCTCCTTACAAATTTAACAAGAGTATGTTTTTTCAAAACCCTAGTTGTTGATTAAAATAAGCCGCTTGAATCTCGGAGTTGGCAGTGACAACATCTAAAGAGTGCACGCTTTTTCTTTTTCCCCCCGTTAATTTTACCTTTATTTCACCGTTCGTAAATAAATTGCGGCCCGGCGGCGGCCGCACCACCATGCGGTGATTTATTTCTTCCATGTGCGTCGTGTATTGTATGCAGCTAGATCTATTGATATACATGTGTAGACTTCTCTCATTCCCCGCTTCATTCGCGGTACAGTTTGACCGTAGTACATGTACACATGTATGTTTACTGCTGCAACAAAGGAACATGTGTGGAGACATTGAAAAGTCTACTGACAACAACGCACGGTGTGTTGTGTGGATACCCGCGAAACGTTAGACCTTTTTCACCAGTCGTCACTACCCGCGTTCATAGGCAAAAGCGCCAGTTCTTCGATTCGTTTAATGTGTTTTATGGCTGGAGATATTTTTACGCATTGAACTATGACCTGGAAGAAACTTCGAGATAATTCACGCAATGAGTGTGCGTCACACACGTGTGAGGGGATCGTCGACGACATTTGAGTTGACGTCTTACATTATTTTTCCAAAATGATTTGGTTTGCGATCTTCGAGGATGTGTTTCAAGAACAATTTTCAATGTCCAAAAGGCAACACTTTACCACCCAATGATTCACTAACACAGGTAAAGACCCCAAACATCAAAATTTCTTTTTTTTAAAACCATTGAAAACGTCATGACTGCTCCGTTCATATTTTCGTGGATTATTTCGGAAGATCATTATGATTGCATTTTTTTGTTTTTTTAGATACTATACGTCTGATTTCATCTTTTGTAAAAGTATTTTCCTCCTATTTACTCGTCCCCGGTCCCATCTATGGTCCCAATAACGCCCGAGGGGTTCACAGAGTGCGGCGCTGACGCACGAGTCAACTTGCCCAAATTCCGGACACAATTTTTAGCGTTAGATTTTTCCGGATTTTTTGTGATCGCCTATTCTCATGCACATGCGCAGTAATTTTAAATCGCTCTCCTTAATTCACTTTCTTGATTTAAGGAGAGCAATTTACAGCTCTCCTCGGATTTATTAAAATGAAGGCCTGGCCTTAATAGGTTGGTATACGATGATTGACTGAGATCTACATTTTATTAACCATGTCTGTAGTTAGTACAAAAGATCTTAAAGTTGATATTTTAGTCACCGAGTGCATCTTGAGCTCGGCTCAAAATTCATGGATAACAAACAAGAACATGTTGAGGATTCACTGTGTTAAAGATGTTTCTACTCTCTATAACTTCATGCATTGTAACAATAAAACAAGCACCAGTTTATAGCTGTACAAGTAGAAACCACATTGCTGGAATCCTCAAGCACAAGACTTATTTAAAAACCTACATGTTCTATTCAATGTGAATTTGGGAAAACTTCAAGACATGCACTAATCACAAAGATACCATTACAAAGTATTTTTAAAACCACAGAATTTCATATTTTGCCTCGGTATTGAATACATGACCTTGAGAGACACAGTGTGATAATGACATGCAGACAAGGGGGTTGTAGTTCAACCAGACAGACTGCAGTGGAATTTCTATTTTTTGTCCTGTGGAGTTTTCAAAAAGTAGAGTAGGTATGGGATTAGCAATGACCTGTAAAATGATTACTTGTTACTCTGGGTATATTCATGGCGCCTCCAGCATGTATGTATACAACACAATCCCATACACAATGTACTTCAGATATGTGTGGTTTTTAAATCAGATAAAAAGGACAACTGTTTTCATAAAACAAATATTAAATAAGTTACTTCAATAAACTACAGGAAGTATTAGTTGATGATGTTGACCACATGGATGAAACCCCACACTTTGTTAGTTTTCAGTATATAAAGCATTGCAATTTGATGTACAAACTACATACATGTAAATGGGTAATGTACAGTGTCAATCAGGTTTAAATTAAATTCAACCTTCCATTCCACCATCATCCAACTCAACATTAATACACAATTCAGCATGTATACCGTTTATATTACAGTAGCTGAGTTAAGCTGTAGCATTTTAATATTTCTTTTATAAATGACAATTATTTGAAAAAATCAAGCAACCCAAAAATCCATTTCTTTTTAATCCCTTTTCCTTCCCTCCCACCAACAAAACTAAAACCAATGTTGCATGAAGTTACAAGGTAACATTTTATACCAATGTAGCATGAAGTTACAAGGTAACGTTTTATACCAATGTAGCATGAAGTTACAAGGTAACATTTTATACCAATGTAGCATGAAGTTACAAGGTAACATTTTATACCAATGTAGCATGAAGTTACAAGGTAACGTTTTATACCAATGTAGCATGAAGTTACAAGGTAACGTTTTATACCAATGTAGCATGAAGTTACAAGGTAACGTTTTATACCTTTTTCAATAACTTCTAAAAGTAATTTTGTAATTCTTTTGATAAAGTAATAAGCTGTCATTATTATAACTGCAATTAGTTACAAGGTGAGTTTCACTTGAACAGACTGATTATGTAAACTATACTATAATGGCGGCTCTAACAGAACAGAATAGTTTCAGGTTCTTATGATCATTCCATTCAACTTCTTGTTGTTGCTTTGGATGAATGATCTTGCTTCCGTTCTGAAGCAATTACATGTAATGGCAGGAAATGAACCTCTGATTTTTAATTTATATTATCCATCTTTGATGTTTATCCAATTATCTCTTTGCTCAATTGTATTTGATAAAAGGAAAGGCATTTCAAATATTTTAATGTTTCCACGCAAGTTCACTGATTCTAAGTAAATGACTGAAGTGAACTTTTTAAGCAAATTCAGCAAATTGTCAAGTCTTCTAATTGTTTAGTTTCCTATTTTGCGTTTGACACGCCTACTGGCGTGACAGACCACCTGTACCTCATTATAACATGTGCACATTAATCCTAATATTGTACCTCATGAATCATAACAGGTTATCAAATACACCCCCAGTACTAACAGCAGGATATTCAGCAATTTCAAGTCTCCTGTACCAATCAAAATATTTCCCTACAGAATAAATATCTACATATAACATCATAAACAACTGATTAGAAAAATATTGACATGGATTTGACCAGGTAAATCTACCATAATACAGCAACATACCAGAAGAAAAAAACGTTTCTTTAGAGTATTTCAAAAACCTCTGCTAAAAACAACTATGAAAATTAAGTTTTTGATTTATTGGAATGCAAATCTACTGAAGTGATGGTAGTGAGCTACGTGTACCTTCAACATTAGTAGAACTAGACTTCAAGTACAGACTCCTTCAATACCTATCTCCATCTTCACTGTTGTCAATGAACACTATTGTTTCAAGTTTTAGTTTGTTTGTTAGTTTGTTTGTTTGTTTACTTGTAAGGTTTTTTCTTCTCAGTTGGAACAACATTCTAAGATGGAGGTAGCATGGGAAAATTATCTTGAAGAACAAGACCCAGACATGTCACTCCTATCACTCTAAATCTAACAGCAGGACTTCTCTATGATTAATTGACTCTAAAACAAAACAGCTCATTATTGTCCATCTACACATTCTCTCAGGCCTTTAGTATACTTAACAATCACTCAAATTCACATTAGCACCTTGCAGACCAGAATACAAGGGCAAAGTTGTGTGCTCACACTTCCTTGCTGCAACAATTTATCACCTGTGGACATTTTAGATATAGCACTCATGTGGTGTTAATTAAACCACATGGTCCATGATTAAGCAGGGAAAGACTTGGTATTTGGACAGAAAATAGGCTTCTGGCAAGAGAGTGTCAGCTTTGTGTCACTTCTACAAAAGCTGAGAGGTTACAGTGAGACAAAAAACACATGTCAAGTCTTTGTAGACCATTCATTCACTTTGATTTCACTTTTTTAAATTGTAGTAATTATGTACCACTATATACATGTGTAGAAACAAGTGCCTTGTTTTAATGTTTGCCAATTTAGAATCTGATTCTGTCTAACAACATTCATATATCTGGAGTACTCTGATGACCAAAATATTTCAGGAATAACAGAGATAAATATAAATCACAAATATGAGTAGTCAAAACAACAATGTTTCACACTTGCTATCATAAATTCATGCCATTGGTTCAACCATGATGGTGAACCAACATTGAATATATTCTCAAGTATCTTGGGATTTCTTTAAAAAGTTTCTACAAAGATGAAAGGTTGGTCCATAGACTTGCATAGAAAGGATGTCTACAGTAATGTACTCAATACTGTATGATTTATGGGGTGTCGTGGCCGAGTGGATAAGAGCACCGAACTCAAGCTCTGGTGTTTCTGTTCAGCAGAGTGTGGGTTCGAGTCCCAGTCGTGACACTTGTGTCCCTGAGCAAGACACTTAACTATAATTGCTTCTCTCCACCCAGGGGTAAAATGGGTACCTGTGAGGGCAGAGATGGTTCTTGTGATGGATTTAGCCTAGTAGCGCATATATTGCAGCACAGGCTGTATACTCCCCAGGGAGCTGAGATGGTTTCAGGATTGGAATAAAAATGGCCCAGTGACCAGGGGTAATAATATGCGACTCGGAATAGGCTACCTAGATAGATGGCGCTTTATAAATGCTTGATATTATTATTATTATTATAATCATAAAAAGATTCCCTTTTCTGTGGAAACGTTCCAATCTAATAGGACAAGAAAATAACTCTTGTTGTTTTGGACAAAAACTTTCACAAGAGTCCACAGCATACACATCATTTTTGAATATCTTGACTCAAATAATAATGCCTCTAAAGATCAAATGAAACACGTTGTATGAGTTGTATGAGGTAACAGTCAGATACTAAAAGGTTTATGAGCCACTTGAATAACAGCAACTTTGTTCAAAACAGGTCCTTTGATATCTGGAAGAAGACATGATGGGTGAAGATTTATACAATTTAGGTTGTTATTCACAGCCACTAGACACCTTTTTCATCACAAGTGTGCATACTTTGGAGGGACAAGAAGCTGGTATTCTTCTATCAAGGTCAGGAACAATAACACCTGTCCAGGGTTATTGTTATGTTGATAACTCAAATAACTATCTCTTTCCTTCTACACTGCACCTCTTCACACATAGTATTATTATGATGTGTGGACCAATGATTGTGGTTTCATTACAACAATTCTGTTTCTTCAATACTCTTAGACTGTGAAAGTCACAGGTGAAACCTAGTACAGGTAAAAATAAACCAAGCTGCCAAGATGGGTGCCATGCAGTAGTTTACATGTAACTATACCAGATTTTATAACTGTGTACCACATTGCTTCAAAATTAGCGCGCCATGATGGTTGCTGGTGTTGCTTGGACTCTGATTTCAGCCTGAATCATTTGCCTGCGAATCACGCACATTGGGACATGGGCTACTGAAGGGCCATTTGTTCCCATTAACAAACACTGAAAACACAAGTCTCTGGACCTGTAGTTGCTGAAAACAGAGAAATGTCAGAGAGTCCCATGGGGTTTGCCAATTATTCCAACAGTAACATATCCCTATAATTACATAACAAAGAACAGTCATCCAAAGGAGTTGTCTTCCAAGGTAAGAGTGGCGCCCTAGTGCCCTTCATAGGAGTCAACTATGTCAAAAAATTGCAATTATTAGGTTATTAATCAGACTGCAATAAGGTGTAAGACCTTGGGTTAGTCATGTCCATGCACCATTAGGAAAGAAAATGATTTTAGCATCTTGAAACAGATGAGATTTATTTCTAAGATGGTGAGTTAGGAAAACAGTGGTATTGAGTGGAATGCCGAAAAAGGATGGAAAGTCACACTCTGGCTATTACTGTTCAGACAAAATAGGGCAGTAAAATACATGTTTTTGTTGTTACACTAATGGTTATGTCAGGTTTCTTCATCATCAATACTGAATGGTTGGGCAAATACTGATGGGGCATGTCATGGGTAGGAGATGTGAACTGAGTTGCAAACTCATGTTTCTACTTGTTTGTATCTTTATCAAGTAGTACTAATAAGGCACAAGGGGAACTGACTGGGTCAATTTTCAACAATTTTGTGTTGAATAAAATAAAAATTGACTAGAGCAGGATTTGAGCCTGCAACCTCCGGATTTAAGTGCCGGCGCTCTACCAACTGAGCTATCTAGCCCTAATGTTGGCAGTCTCCCTAGTTGGTAGAGCACCAGCATTCAATGTCCTCCTGTTTTGTTTAACATGATACAGAAATGAATGTCAGGAACAGCTGGAGCAAATTATGCAAAGTGTATTTGTTTCAAAGTTTCCCCTATACATCCTACAAGAAGTAAATGTATCAAATGGCATGGAATTGACTTAATGGATCTATCTGGTCAGGTTCCATGGCCCAGCAGACAGACTGCCTTCTTCCTCTTCTAGAGCTCCATGGTTACTATTTCTAACATATCAAATGGACAAAAGAAGACCCTCACAGAATGCTAGGAAATAGGAATAATCAGGGAGTGGTCTATGTACCAGATTAAATCTTCTTTTGTTACAATCAAATTTGGGTACCATACTTTTATCAACCAAACAGATCTTTTGCTGAACACTACGTGTAAACGATACGTTGTTCATTTACTTTTTCTGAATGCCTGAAATTTCTGATATTGATCATTTTAAAAATTTGGCCAAACAGAAGTATAATAGATTATACAAACATACTTGAGAAATCTGTGTCACACTGTTATTTCCTCTTGTTGTTTGATCTGTAGTGTTGTATTTCCTCTTGTTGTTTGATCTGTAGTGTTAATACATGTGGCTCCATTAAGTCCAAGCAAAGATATAGAGAGCTAATGGTGACCATCATTGATGGTCAATTCCTTTTAAATATTAACTCACATAATTGCCTGACCTTTTAAAAGCTCAGAAAGTTTATCGTGACACACTTTATTTCCAAAACTATTTCTATTTCTTTGTCTTTTTCTTTTAAGGTCTTAAAATGTGTAATTTCAACACTTCACGTATTTGTTTTGAAACTTACAAGTTACAAACTTATTTTTTTTCAAAAGCTGAACTATTTTTGGTAGAAGATTTACAAACAAGAAGTTTTACAATTACTTTTTCTTCAAATACTTGCATGTGTCAGTGCATTCTTAGGTAATAAAAGGTTATCCGCTTACCCAGTTGAATGAGCGCAGGAATTCAGTACTACTAGACATCACTCATTGTAACTTAAGGTTAGAATGTCACAGAAAAAACAATGTCAGGAAATTGAGCATTGATCAATCACTGATTGACAACTGATCAACTAGAATCAGAGCAGTAATAATGTAGAAATTATATCCAAACTCTATGACACTGATAACCTCAAGCAGGATATTGGAAGGTATTGGCCTGTACATATTTACAAATGTACATGTAGTTCATGAGAATGCCAGATGAAATGCCTGGATTTGAGGGCAATAATGAAGAAGACCCATTAACTAAATGATACACTACCTGAATACCCCCTGATATAAATTACACCCAAGAGATCCATAAACTCCTGACCAGGTGCCTATTAAAGTTTACCGCATTTTATTACGGTTTTCAAATGGTTGTGTTTTCAGACCAGACTTCTGTTTCAAATAAGAGTCATGGTAAGGCAAAGTTAGCTATGCAGCAGCTGATTTGGTGGAACTTACAGTTTACTTTGTAGACTGAAAAGAATATAAGTGTACTTCATCGATCAGGTTAAATAAGTTGCAATACAGAATTTTGGAGAGGTCAAAGGGAGTACTGAACTTTATTGTGATTGTCGCAGCAAAATGCTTTGCCATACAACTTACAAGAGCATGACTCAAAGAACTGCACAATATACATTATCAGGGTTCTGCCCACGGTGGTCGGTGCCGGAAAACCCGACCGGCACTCATGATTCCCCGACCGGCACTCGCAGAATTTTTTCTTTTTCCGACCACCACACATTTTCCCTTTTTTTTGCCCATTTCCTTCAAAATATTTTGAACAACGTGTAAAACAAATTATTTACCAGTAAACAGTTTTATCCAAAGTTTCGAGTAGCCTACTTCTTTGGTTTGAGTCTATTTTAATGATCCAGGATCGAGCATTCCTCCCGCCTGTACGATGTATATATCCAACGCACGAAACCCGCATTGATTTTGCAATGGTTTCCAGTCACGCTGATTATAGCTTTACGCTTGGAATAACATGATACCAGTTTCATCATGTTGCGAACCCTATTCTACAGCGTTTAATACAACGGAAATGAACTGCAGAGTAAGCACCATGCTATAGATGCTGTAAAAAATTTTCCCATGGCGGTAAAGGCGTGCGCGCACTGAGGGCCTACTACATTCAAGGCACAGCTGCAGGGCGCACGTGTGTAACCACTCCGTGCACGATCGAAAGGAAATTGACTTGACTGTACTAGGGGGAAAAAAAATTCCTGCACTAAACAAATCCTGGGCAGAACCCTGATTATACTGTACACACTACTATGATCAGTGTTGACAAAAGTTGAAGCTTGCAATACATCAGACTGCAAGGCAGCACTAATTGCACCCAGAAACCAAGCCACCATTCCTCACCAGACATCAACTGGTCCAAGGACCCCCATCAAAATAGCAGGCAGTTTGACATGTGGCTAGTAACTGCATGTACACAGTTTTATGCAGATAGCCTTCGAAACACTTTTCAGAAGCCTCCTCCATATGTTCATCCAGGAAAACATTAAAATGAAACATTCCTCTCCCCAGGCCTTTTAACTGAACTAAATCCCCAGGAAAGAATACCTACATTTTCCTTCTTTTTCAAGTGACCTTCCATTTCCTTCCTTCATCCCTACACATCAACCTTCCTGACCTCTTTACTTTACAAGTAAACCTCCCACAACACCCCCAGCTTCAAAAAACTAGTCCATTTCACACCTCATAGGAGCACTCCAATACAGCCCAACAGGTTAATTGAAAGACCCGCTATTCTTAATCCTTTAAACCGATCAGTTTGGTTTGAGATTTGAGATTTAGCCAGACAAATTGAAGTACTTGGTGTATTGTAAGACAGGCGTAAGGAGAGTAAATCTTCCAAATGGATGAAGTAATCAACAAAAACTTGATTTCTTTTGATATGGTGAGAATTTTGTTTCATTGAAGTATCTAAGACAATATTGATTGTGGACAGGAAGCTGTAAATCCCTATCTTAAGATTAATCACACCTTTTCAGATACAGAGTCACAGGACTAATAACTCAAAGCATAGAGTTGAGATGGTTCATTTATGTCTGGTAAAAGAGCTTCTAATAACAGCCCATGCTTACAATAACCTGAAGAAAAATTTATTTCTCACTGACACCACAATGCAGGCTTGGTATTTAGTTCTTCCTTTGCATTGAGACAAATTTCACAGCTTATTACATCCAATCTAAAAGCATCTGTTTCTTTAAAAACCTTGAACGTGTTTATTTAGAAGTAAGGTGATTTTTTTGAAATTGAATAGCCTTAATGTCAGCATTTAAGTACCTTTTAAACATGTAGGCCTTATCTTTCCACATTAATTGGTCCAAGGTATTTATAATTAAATCTACATTAAGCTCATTACTACTATGTCAAAATCTCATCATATACATGTATGTCTGACTCTCCAATCATTACCCCATGGGTTATTTGTTGTCTTATGTCTACTCTAATGAAGGCCAAAATGTAACTGAGAAATCTGAACCACCTGTGCGCAAAATGCCGTAGGTGTTTTTACTGTTTTAGTTATCTCAGGCAAGGCTAAACTAGTTGATGTTCTCAGCTTCATTTACTAAAAAAGTAAATCAAAACTTGCAATAAGTGTATCGTCCCAAAGCATGTGGGCAATTTTTTTAAAGTAAGTAAAACCAAAACTTTCACCACAAAATGGAGGAAATAAAAACAAGTGTCTGTGAACTCTTGGTGTGAAACATTTTATCCTACAAGAATCTTATCCTACCATCTTAAAATAACGAGAATTGCTCACATAAGAAGGCTACATTTCAAACTGGGCCAGGGTTAAATGTATCTTGATATGTGTTGGTCTTCTGACCGTGGTAATTATGAACAAACAGCCTGCAGAAGGTGCAATAATACTGCATCTAAAATTGCAAAGATAAACACCAGCATTATTGGATCCATTGCTACACTGGGGAGCCCCATGCAAGTCTCTAGTTATGGGAAATAGCAATCTTACTCATATTTGAAATTGCTTGTCCCAACAGAGGGTTTAGTTACTCATTGTTTAACCCATTAGGTAAACAGTTTTCAAAATCAATGAACATGTTGTGTTTATAAGGAGCCCCCTACCTCCAACTATTTTGTACACTTTGTATCAGTGCAGCATTCCAACTAATGAGAAAGGAACCCAACCTACAGTTCAGGAGCATTTTGTAGTCAGCATCATGAACTTTGCCAGCATTTTACCAACAGTAAATGTGAACATAAAATTATCAATAATTCTCTATTATGCAAATAACAAAGAAATCTTCTAATGTAAAACAAATAGTGATTGATCTTAACCGCCTCAGTGCTTTAGATTACCCACAACAATTTAGAAAGCATAAGAACCAACAAACACAGGTGTTCATCACTTCAATCACAAAACCCACCCTTTAACCCATCACAAGTAGTCCTGACTGATTTTACAAACAACTTTCAGGTACACTCAATCCAAACACAATGATCTGCAAAGCACATACATGTATCTCCAAGCTTGCTATGTTCAGACGAGAGAATACATACTCATGTATATTATTACATGTTTCAATGGGGAGTGGTGCCAGAGATGTTGATGAACCAGTTAACCAGTGGGTGTAAGTATCCTGCAGATACTTCATGATGGGAAACCCACAAGTGCTTTTGGTAAACTTGTTATTGTGTTTTGAGTTAAAAAACAACTGCAAGCTTGTAAAAGTATCTCAAATAAACTTTTATCTCCACATGTACAAACAAAAAGTGCTTACATTCCCCATTCTGGATGCAATTATTACATCTATTAAATACATAGAAAATGTTATTTGTTTCAGAGACCTTGCCAGTAATATATTGAAAAACATGTCTCACATGTTTGAAAACATTCAGGTCTGTATTTGGAAGAATTACTCCTATCAAGGTGATGTACTGGGCCACCCACCAATTGAAGAATTATCTTGTACCTGTTCTTGAATGGCCAACAAAAATCCCCAAGCTCAGATAACACCATGTATGGGCAGATAGGATAAAGATTGTCATTATCCAAGGAACTCATTGCAGATATAAACCAACACTTTAGGAGACTACTTCAGCCTGTCTTAATCCTAGACTCAAGACCTTGAGATGTATACCAGATGGTGGTACCTACCACAAAAAGAACCCCAGAAAATTAACCCGATTTCCATATCTGTTTTGGGAATTCAATGGACAAAGCTTTAGACTCTTTCCTTATGGTATAATGAAAAGGTGGGAGTTGACCAGCCCCAATTAGTTGTTTGTTGAATCACTAGGAGTCTGGGGACCCACTCTGTGACACATTCTTGAGATGCTGAATTAGCCGAAAATACCAGTTGAGGGTTGGCAAGCCGTTTTTCAGCTACATGGGGGATAGATGTGGACAGTTGTTTGTAAAGTGTGCAATTTGACTATGACCAGTCAGCAATTTGTCTGATGTTTGGCATCTTCACAATTTGCAAATCTACAGTCTACATTATTCATTACTTATCACACTCATGATAGGCTACACCAGCGCTACATTCTGTGCTTCTGAAGTTATCTACACTCATTTCTTGTTGATATAACAGTCTACCCAAGCCACCTTTGAGTTTGTCTGTAACAACTGGACTATTTTCATGCAAATAATGGTAACACTACCACTGTGCACAAGGTAGCCTAGGTAAACCAACGGTCAGGATACAAACTGGCAGAAAAGGTCCAGTCAATATCTGGATACATTCTTCTCAATGGTCTGTATACTCTGTGTCAAGAACAAGGTATTGTTACAAACTACATGTATACACACAAAACATCACAGCTTGGGAAATATGAACTGCTGGGAAACTGATGGAACTAAAAACAACTTTCTCCAGCAATTGCTTCTTATGCATTGCATAACTGTCCCTACAAAGTAACATAATAAGAACCAGTGTATTTGCAAAGAATGGAATCTTGAGGTTGTTCAGTGGCTCTTCAATTTGTTTCACCTTGCATCTTCACACTTCTGAATGACTTTGACAAAAAAAATACAGTTAAACACACTGACTCCTCCATCAACACAGGACTAAACTCAAAACAATATGCATTCCAAAAAGTTAAATTATTAAATCCATTTCACATATTGACTAATATGGATCCATTATATCCTTGATTGAATCAATCGCCCTACATGTATTTAAGTCCAAGTTTATGAACTACCCAGGATAATGACAAATTCAAGGCCATTATTTCTATTCTCAGGTTGAAAAATTACTAAATGGAAATGTTTAATCAGAAATGGATGGAGATCCGTTTATGACTTTACGGAAGTCTGGGTTCTTAATGGGAAAACCAGCTGTGAATGATAAAGAAAATCCCCAACTTGTAAGATTTAGCTTTGGTAACCAAGTAAGTTTTGGACCAACCCATATCAAGTAGGAGTGCTTGCTGTAATGTAGATTTCCTTTTGCAAGTAATTTCCCCAATGACTTCCTGGATTGCTCGTATCTTGATTAGTAGACACATCTTGATTAAAGGAACGTTTAGCTGCACATGGCTAATGAAAGTATAACCAAATAATTATTGAAATGTTATAGGTAGGCAGTTGTGACATTAGGTCAATTGTCAGATTGAAATACGGAGTTATTTCAAATGGCGAAAAACACAACACAGAAATGAGTTGTTCAGTATGCAACAACACAAAAGTTTGTTTTCACTTGGAGCGGCACCAGTATGATCCCTTTTCCATTCCACATTTTACACATCAACACTAGCCTTTCCTGACATAATAGATTCAGGCAACAGTTTTTCGAAAACCAAGAGGAAAAATCTTTTCTTTAACTTTCAAGGTAATGAGAGATTTGGCGCTTGGTACACCATTGGTGACTATTCCAGGGTGAAATCAATGAGAATGAATCGCAGGGTCCCCCACCATGCACAGGTCACAACACCAAGCTACTTTATCACTGAGCCCATATTACGGAATAACAAAGGCTTGGCTGCAAATTTGCAGTGAGATGTCTAGGATTTCATGGTGCTCTTTAATTCTTCTCGACACTTCTCATAGGAAAAAAATAATGGTGGGTTTGATAGTGTATTCTTCTTGATCCCTTTCATGGCGTTGATAAGTAAAGGCTTGACAAATTTGAAGTAACTATTTAAAAGAGAGGGTGTGTGGTAGGCTAGTGGGCTCTAAAACCTTTTAAGAATCACATTGTTTTCAATCACCATTTAGTAAAAAGTTGCTGAAAAATGTGCTGTATCCAGACCATACAATTCATCACATTTTTAGATTAGCAACATGTAACAAAAACCCATTAATCTTTACAGTCCCAAATCCATCTACATGTATCCACAGTGAAGGATTGTAAAGGACTAGGGCCAGTAGACCCAAATAACAAGTGCTTATCACAGGGTCAGGCATACCAACCTGATCTCCAAACCACTTGGTGTTGAGTGACACAGGTGAAGAGGATATTCAAGGGACAGATGCTAGCCAAACTCCTATGTCTCTAATGCATTTGATTAAAATCTTTCTTTTAAAAGCCGCAACTAAATGAAAACTAAATGCTTTGCCAATCATAAAATCATAAAATAGAAGCCTTCGTGTTTTCAAACCTTTTGAATCCTTCAAATGCATGTAATGTGTAGATTTGCGGCCTGGTACTGTTAGATCATTGATTTTAGACAGATTTATGATAGTACTGGGAACAAATGCATTGCAGACAAAGTGTCTGAAAAAGGAAATTGACATACATTGTACACAGACACCTATTCTAGGTGAAGATAAATTTACATTCGTCCTAACCAGGGTATAATTTATGACAGTGAGGTGATTTCAACAATTCCTTGACACATTGTTTATATAAATTATTACAACATTTCATACAAATGTATTTTTCAATGACTTATATTAAAAGCAACTAAAGCTGCAAATACATGTTCTCGGGTCATTGTAAATTATTTATCTCCATTTTTTGGGTCATTGTAAATTATGGGTTTTGGGTCATTGTAAATTATTTATCTCCATTTTTAACAAAAGAATCATGACTTTTAATTGTACATATACAGAAGCCACAATTCTAACAAATTGCACACATTCCACTTGTACAATATTAACATGCTATGAAATGTAAAAACATGAAATAATTTTTCTGTGTGTGTGTTTCATTCAAATGCAGTTAAATGTAGATTGATTCTCGATTCAAAGCCTTTTCCAACTATGACTGATTGACCTTTGGCCTTAAGACCACATGTCACCAGCATGACCCCATGACCCTATAATTTGTTAAATGCAAGACTGTGAGCTCGCATGAGAAAAATGTGCATGAATAAAGTACCCTGGACTCTAATCAGTAATATAGTACTGTGCTAGAACAAATTATGTTTAAATTTTTGTATTCTTTACACTAGACACCACAGTACATGTGTCAACCACTTGAAGGTTTCTATGCAATCTTTAGTTTGAACAAACTGATGGACAACTAAGCTTATAAGTGTGCCCCAGTTTTTATCGGCTGGATTTAGTTATCTCTATAATGTACATGTACTGTTATCAACTTTAAACACAAATCATTTTTTATTTTACAAAATATACTAATTGGCCATCAATTTGTTGATAACAATCCCAGAGGGATGACTGTTGTTGCTATAAAAATTGTTCACTTTACAAATGTGTTTAAAGTTCAGCATTTTCTTAAACACAAACTATAAATCCAAATACACTATGTATGCATAACCCCCTCGACGAACATTGTCATATCAATCATTAATGATTGATATAAAAACAACTGATAACTTGAACAGAATGACCTGTATTGTACCATATCAATCTACATGATAGATAAAACTTGCAGCCAACATGATAAATATTAAATGCTGATTCTAATGAACTTTTGACATGAAACTCCACTCCATGGCAAATTTTACAACTATTGAAAATTCTCTTTGTGTGACCTGACACAAGTGAGGCGAAAAAATCAATATACTTTTCTGCTACTGTATGGGGCATCTTGTACACTTTAGGAGCAGAGCACTATGCCATCTGTAGATCAATGATCCCCTGTAACAATATGCAATGCATTGATCACATTGCTCATTTGCATACACCAGACTTAGGTGGTTGTATAGTCTGCTATATGTACATGTAGGATTGTGTTGACATTTGTTGCAGAGATGGAGTATTGTGAAGTTACTCATATGTAAGACTTCAGGATGAAAGCTTTGGAGCCAACATTTTGAATAGGGACCACTACCCGTTCTACACAAGGTGGTGGTGGACATTGTAGCGTGACACAAGTTATTTGATTATCGACTCAATTGCAATAGGGACATGCCATGTACATGTAGGACTAATGCTAACAGAATTACATCAATCAGTTTCATTTTCTTCCCTTTTTCTGATACTGGCACATTTTTAAATAGAACATCAAAAATAAGAAAAAATATTTTAAAACTAAATATCCTCTTTAAAAGTAAAAATATTAACCTTTTCAGATTCCAAGCAATTTACAGACATCACCAGCACTTTTTTGATTACAAAATTAGCTGGGACTGAAAAGACTGACAGGACATCTATGATTTATTGATAAAGAGGAAATGTTTGGGTGTTTTAGGGAATTTGTTTTGGCATTTTATGGCTGTTTACAGTGTACAGTACAATAACTAGATTGAGGTTGTAAAAGCTGGGTCAAGACCAATCCTGGGTTTTCATAGTTCATTGAATGAGTAAATCCCATCATGAATTTGCTTTTTCCCAGACAATGTCAGTAAAGTGATGTGACTAGGTACCAACAAACAAAAAGTTCAACTAAGGTAGACAGCGTTTAATTCTTAATACACCTGGCAAGCATCATTAATAATCTAATGCACGCTACTTCAAGGTGAATAACCAATATGAAGTATTCAACACAAAGACACCATCATCATAGTTGGGTTCTATGACCACCAACAAAACTTTATCAAACAATTCTGACCTACTACTGTTCATTTAGAATCTGCTCGCACGTATTTTATTCAGTTATCACTCTATTATGGAAAGCCTGCCTGCATTAGTTTTTGTTATAATTCATAAATAAAATTCAGTTTGTTAGGTCCTTCATTTTGATTGACTGAATGAGTTCATGTCAAAGGGATAGGATAGAATAGAAATAAATTGAGCAATGCTTTAGTTTTTTTCCAACAAGACTAGGATTTTTAATTATTAGTCTTCTTGATGCCTTCAGTCAAAATAAATCATGCATTATTTTAGCAATAAATTACAAATTTCTGTTTGTAAAAAGTTAATTCTGCAAAAAATTCTTGTAGATTTGGCATAAAGAAGTTTTGCTTTTCTGATGAAAATGTTGGTGCACTGGTCCATTCAGAGTGTCAAATTACAGTAGTTTAGAATTACAAGGAAAAACAGGTGGTTAAATGGATTAAAATAGTTTGCAAATTAAAATATTTAGACTTACCCGAGTACTGGCAGTTCTTGGGATTGTAGAGCTACGATCAACAGCATAAACAGTCACCTGGTACAGAGAGTCAGCATTCAGTAGTTCTCGATCTAACACAACACCAGTAGAGATGACTCCGGTTGTTGGCATCATTTGAAAGTCACCTTCTCTGGATACATGACCACCAACAACTGAAGTAATGTAATATTCTATATCTACATCAACATCATCAAGGTAACCAGCAGTGATGGTTACCACTTCAGTACCAATGTCATTGTTTTCTGAAATACTACTGGTATACATAGTACGGGCAAACGTAGGTCCATTGTCAGTATCATCAACTATTATAATAATGATTTCTGAAGACGTCCTGCCAGGAATCTGTCCACCATCCTCAGCATTAACAAGAAGGGTATAGGAAAGCGTAGAGGCTTCAATGTTTCGTGTCAGTTCTACTTCCCCTGTTTCAGAGTTTATTTCAAAAGGCACGCTACGATTGATCAAAGTGTAAGTGATGTCTCCATTGTCACCATCATCACGATCACTGGCAGTAACCGTAGTAACTTGGCTTCCTACTGTTGCGTCCCGTGACAACACTACTGCATTGTGGGTCTGGAAGACAGGGGAATTATCGTTAATGTCTCTTACAAAGATAACAACTTCTGATGTAGCAGAACGACGACTCTCACGAGGTAATGCTTGATCCGTGGCTTTTACAATGATTTTAAAGACACCACTGTGAGCCTTTAGATACTCATAGTCAATGCGGGCATTTGTGACTATACGACCATTTTCAGGATTCATAACAAAATGTTCTCCATCTGGTTCTTGGCTCTCTATTGAGTATCTTATGTCTCCATTGATACCAGAGTCAGGGTCTGATGCTGTAACAATTGCTACAAGAGTGTTCAATATGATTTCTTCATCAATCCATTTAACAACAGAATGTTGAGGAAAGACAGGTGAGTTATCATTGCAATCCCTTACACGAACAATAATGGAAGTCACAGATGTCTGTGGTGGAAAACCAGAGTCTCTTGCTGTGACGTTGAGGGTGTAGCTGGATTTTGTCTCATGATCAAGGAGTTTAGACAGAGTAATGTCACCAGTATCAGGATTAACACGAAAGGCATTCTGTATATCTCCACCTGTGATGCTGTAAGAAATCAGTCCATTTTCACCAATATCAACATCTGTGGCTGACACCATAGTGATGGGCTCTCCAATAGCAAGACACTCGGTTACTTCTAATTCCAACTCAGTTTGAGTGAAAATTGGCATGTGGTCATTCTCATCCAAGACTTCAATCATGACTCCTACCATCTTACTCATGGGGACACTGCCAGCATCTTGAGCTTTGATGGTTAACATGTACTGTGAAGTTGTTTCTCTGTCCAGAAGGCCAATAAGTGTGATCTGTCCGCTGGTCCTACCAATGTGGAATTTCTTCTCCTCATTCCCCTCCATGATGCTGTACACAATGTAAGAGTTGTCACCAAAGTCTGAATCACTTGCTGTTACCCGTAAAACATGGGTTCCATTCTCAGCTAATTCAGAAATTGTGGCTTGGTAGGAGGAACGAGAAAATACTGGAGCATTGTCATTGATGTCACTGATGACTATAGTAATGGAGGAACGATCTTGGAATGGCACAACACCACTATCCCTCACCACTGCATCAAAGGTGTAGTAAGATTGACCAGTTTCAGCTTGTAGAGCCTCACGGTCAAAACCAACCAAGTTTTTGATGACGCCAGTAATTGGGTTTAATGAAAACTGTGTCTGGTTCTCCACAATAGAATACGCAAGTTCAGCATTATCTCCCAAGTCCCTATCAGTGGCAAAGATGGTTCCAACGATGGTATCGATGGGTGAACCTTCCTGAAGATTAAAGATGTAGCTTGAATTATCAAAGAATGGACGGTTGTCATTTTCATCCTGAATTTCAACCAGTAACTCAGTAGATGCTGTGCGTGAGGGAATACCACCGTCCCTTGCCTCCACCTTCAGAATATAGTCACTGATACTTTCACGGTCCAAGAAGTTCTTTACATAAACTTGGCCATCAGGAAATATACCAAAAGCATCTCCATTATTACCAGTAGTGATACTGTATGTAACCAAACCATTTGTTCCTTGATCACGATCCGTAGCTTCCAAATCAACAAATCTCAAGTTTACATCTGTTGTTTCACTGATGGATGTCTGAAAGCGCTGGGCTGCAAATTCTGGAGAATGGTTGTTAACATCTCTCACTGTGATGATCAGATCAAGTAATGCAGTCATTCTTGGGGTGCCTAAATCTGATGCACGAATCTGGACAATGTATTCGTCTTGAGTGGATCCTTGTAAGTCTCTGGTCAAAAACAGCCATCCAGTGGTACGATTAATTCCAAATGTGTTATCAGGATTGGTAATGATATCATAAACAACAATTCCGTTCGGAAAGCTGTCTTCATCAGTCGCTTCAGCATGATAGAAATGTCGACCAACATCCCAGTTTTCTACCACATCAGTTGAGTCTGTTGATCTGATGAATTGAGGTGAGTTATCGTTGACATCAAGTATGATAACATCTACTGTGGTTCTACCAAATAAGTTGCTCCCACTAGCGTAAATGATCAACTCATAAGATGATGTAGTTTCCCGGTCTAGATTTCTGCTTGTATAAATTTCGCCGTTGATGTCATTTATTTCAAACTGGCTGTTTGGGTCACCTGAAAAAATGGTGTAAATTATCTGGGCATTTAAGTCCTGGGAAGATGCTGTGACTTGACCAACCAATGAGTTTGAATCAGCACTTTCCAGTATTTCAAACTCATATCGAGATTCATCAAAAATAGGAGGATTGTCCTGAATATCCCCAACAGAAATGTAGACTTCGCTGTTAAGTTCGGCAACACGACCACCACCATCAATTGCTGAGATGACAAGAGTGTAAGAAGATTCTTCTTCCCTATCCAAGGCTGAAGTTGTTGTTACTACACCAGTACTGCCATCTATTTGAAACTTTCCAGCTGCATTTCCACTGATAATGGAATAAGTCACAGTCCCATAGTTTCCACTGTCAGAGTCTGATGCAGTTACACGCTCAACAAAGGTGTTTTCTGGCTCATTTTCTTGAATGGTCACCAAATAAGTTTGGGGATAAAAAACTGGAACATTGTCGTTTTCATCTCCTACGTCAACGTGAACATTTGCAAATGATTCTCTTGGTGAGTCACCGGCATCATAGGCTCGAACACTCAGGTCATATTCTGATGTATCTTCATGGTTTAATGCCATTTCTGTGAAAATGGTGCCAAGGACTGCATCAATTGAAAATATTCCAGGGTACTGGTGTTCAACATCTGCTGTAAATACATAACGAACAAGCCCATTTGTTCCTTGGTCACCATCAACTGCTGACACAGAAATAACCTCATATCTTCCATTTATATTCTCAGGAACAGATGCAGTGTATGAAGGATTGGTGAAAACTGGTGCTTCATCATTTTCATCGAGTATTGTTACAGTGAGCTTGGTGCTTGAAGACATGGGCTGGAGTCCTTGGTCAATGGCAGTAATGTTCAGTTCAATTACTGAAGCAATTTCACGATTTAGTTGTGCCTTAGTTGTGACTAGTCCTGTTTCAGAGTCAATCTCAAACCACTGCAGATCATTTCCAGCTGAGATGGAGTAAATGATCACTGCATTAAGGCCAGAGTCAGCATCGGTAGCCGTCAAACTTTCAACAAAGCTGCCAATAAGTTCACCCTCACTCAAGACTGCATGATAATCAGTTGCTTGGAATTCTGGGGGATGGTCATTTGTATCAATGACATGAATTATAAGACTGTCCATCGTCTGCCGTCGTGGAGATCCATTATCATGCGCTATGAAGGTAAGATTGTACTGTTGAACATTTTCACGATCAACCTCACTGGCAACAAGTAATTTGAAGATATTTGCTTGGCTAAATCCAGGAACAAGTAGGGTCAGAGCTTCCAAGATAAAATGTTGAAGTTCGTTTCCATTCAATATCTGCAGACTTACTTCCCCATTTTCACCTTGATCGTCATCAGTAACTGTAACCAAAGCAACAATGGAGCCCATTGCTGCTCCTTCTGTAACTGTCGCAAAGTTGCCAGTATCCGAGTAAAACCCAAAAGAGATCTGTGGATCGTGATCATTTTCATCAATGACAAACACAGAGAGAAAGGCCCGTCCATACAATGTTGGTGAACCCTTATCACGAGCTTTTACAGTCACCTGGTATGGATCACTGCTGACGTAGTCCAACTTCTGCTGAAGAATGATCCTCCCTGAGTCTGGCTCAACATTAAATTTGGAAGTGTCTTCATCAATGAAATACTCGACAAGACCATTGATACCAGAGTCCCCATCAGTGGCATGAACTTCAAGCAGTCTAGTTCCAGCTGGTGTACTCTCATTGATACTAATGATGAATTCACTTTGATCAAAGATAGGTGGATTGTCATTGTTATCAAGGACAGAAATGTTCAAATGGAGAAATCCTGATCTTGACGGTGAGCCGTCATCTATCGCACTTATTGTGAGCTGATAAAAATCTTGATTCTCATAATCCAGTGAAAACTTTGTCTCGAGATGAATGTATATAGGCAAGCCATCAGGTCCTGGAATAACTACCAAACGAAAAGCGTTTTCTAAATTTCCATCAGAAATGGAATACTGCACAATATTTCCATTGGATGCCTTGTCTGGGTCAGTTGCAGATTCAAGAATTACTTGAGTTCCAATGCGTCCATTCTCAGAGAATGATATGCGTTCATTTGGTTTAGGAAAAGCTGGTGAGTTATCATTTAAATCAGCAACAATAATTCGCACCTCGATGGGGTTAGTTCTTGAATTTGAAGTAGCTAGCACCAAAAGATCAAATACGTCATCCTGGAGTTGTTCCCGATCTATGACTTGAGAAGTTCTTATTTCTCCATTGTTTCTATTCAGTTCAAACTCCACAGGAGGGTCACTGAATGTGTACGTATAGCCAGACTCAGTTGGTATTTCTCCAACAAGAACTCCCGGTGGTTGCTCTTCATTTATTGTAAACAATAAATCAGATGTTTGTCCGCTTGCAAAACCAAACAACGCCAAAAATAGCGTTAAATGGTAAAATATGGCTACATTGGAAGACATTCTCCACATTCTCCTACGATTTCTTGCTAAATTAATCACAGTCATTGTTTTATGTTTTGCCTTACCGTCGTCAGAAACTGGCGATGCTACCCAGTCCCTTCGGCGGTGCAACTGTGACTGCATCCCGGCCCTGCTGTCTCTTTCAGTCAATCGCTCGGCGGTCTCATCGCCTTGATACACGGTAGGGTAATGTTGCCATTCAACAGCTTGCTACCGTACACTCAACACACAAACACTGGTGGAGTCCAACACGCTGCTCTCACTTCACTCAGTCACAATTTCCACAGCATAAAATTCTGGAACTCACTCCTTCTTCGTCTTCTTCTTTCCCAATGTTTCATCCGTATGGCATATGTATGTGTGCAAGTTTCGTGTCAAAATGATATAATTTATCGCCAAATTGTTCTCGTCCACCGCGGGGGGGAAGCTAGCTACGAATAAACAGTGTGGTGGCAGGTTTATTAGCATCGCGCCGGCCCTGTGTGTGTGTGTGTACTGTATGGATGTATGTGCACAAAACGATAATGTATGCGCGCGCGGCGGCGCACATCACACACACAAACGTAATGTTTGACGCCGCGACATGGGCGGCTTATGTGTGCCTCATCACCGTATTTTGGATACACCAAATTACAGGGTGTTATGCATGTACAGTGAATAGTGGTTATACATGAACTTAGGGGGAGGAGCTATAATCTTACGTCACTCCCTTGTCTCCAATCAAAAGTCGTTATTTCATAAGCTCCGACTAGTTCCGTGGTTCTTTCTCTATGGTCTGATTGTCAATCAATTATTTGGATTGCACCAACAATCTTGTGAATTTAGAACAAATATCTCAACGATTATTCTCAACGATTATTTAATGCTTATTTAGGGAAAATGTTTAGGGTGAACCATAGAGTGTCCTTTCTCTATGAAAACATAGAAAAACAAGTCAAATTGTCGTTTTAACTTTTTAATACGACAGTAACCCTTGAGATTGAAAAACCAAATGGGGACAGTATTCTATATTGCCAAAAGAGCATAGAGATAAGACAAAAAATAACAACATTCTTATCGGTCATATCAAGTCTACTTTGGAATATTTTCCAACACTAGCCGCACCCTTGTCTAGATGCTGAACAGGCTTTGACAAGTAGCAGAACAGGTGTAGTGCATTTTAACTTCCTTTGCTTGCCCCCTCTTAATTTCTCACCCGCCTACCCTCTGTTTCTTTCCTCCTTGACGCGTCAAGATCAGGAAAGGACCACTAAATGTAAACAGCGCCCCCATTGTTGGGGGCGCTGTTTACATTTAGTGGTCAATTTTATTTCTGATGCAATGTTAAAAACAATTGCAGCTGATACGTCTGGTACCGGGCGTCATTGATACCCGTTTGAATGTTTAAAATGGATCGAAGGTCTGGGCATCAGTCTGTATTTCTCTCCACTTTTAGAGAAAACGGGACGTGGAATAAAAATGGACATAAATTTGTTAATATTACTTCAGTTCCTGATTTTAGGAGCTATCTTGTCGGTGGTTTTGGTAAGTAATTTAATTGTTTATATTTATTTTCTAATGACAAGTCTGGAATTTTTGCTGGATTGTATCATTCTTACATGAATTTAATGATTGAATGATTACTGACGTGACTGAAGAGTGAATGATCTATTATCTATACACAATGACATTGAGTTGACACACACTCACACTCACCCACACTGTGAATGTGACACAGTCAGTGACAGTGTACACCACAATGGCATGACATGGATGGAGGGCGGGGGAAGGTTGGCCACATTTTGTTGTCATTGTATATTTTAATATTCGTAAATGGCAATTATAGTTTTTTTCTCATTGATGATTCAATAAGGTTTAGGCCCTATCGCGAATAGCAAAATACCAAGAGAGGGCGCTGTTTTGCCGCGCATGATAGTGTAGTGAAAGGGGACAACCCGGGAACTCGCGCACGACGACCGACTGTAGCATTTGCCCCCTCTGCCCTCCCATGATCCATTGCGATTCTGAATCGCGATAAACCTTATGGATTGACATGGATGCCCTGTCCTGCCCCTAGCCTCAACCCACTGCACTTCCACTAGTTTGTTGTCGTGGCTTTCAGGATGAGGACCTCCCATCCCCCACACAAGTCGCAAGCCAGTAAGAACTGCAAAAATGGGGCCACCCACTGCACTTGCACTTCTTGCCGTGGTTGATCATGAATGTGGGAAGAAATCGATTTGTTAAAATGTTATTTTAAATGATCACTTTTATTTATATAAATCAACCTGACTGCTTCCATTTGGTTGCAACTGTTGCATACTCCTAGTACAGGTAGTACTCCTAGTCCTAAGGAGTTGAGATGGTTTCAGGATTATAATTTATATATAATTATAGTCCTGTCTTTAAGATATTTAATACAATGCCCCAGAATCAGATACTTTACTAGTCTATAGTTGTTGGTTTTTACTAATGTTGTGTATCATGTTATTGCATTTGCTCACAATTGTTCCAAATCTCTAATCAGTAACATAGTAATGATTTTTGTTTTGTACAACTTTGCAGGGAGTCATAGTCCTTTTCATGACATCTAACAGAAAACCAGATATGGAACGATACGAAAGCGAGAAATACTTCACTGATCCATCAACAAAAGAAAAACAAGCTTTCCCAAGTCTAGCAGACGATGCCTCTTTGGACCTGTCTGTTATTGTGCCATCCTATAATGAAGAATTGAGGTGTAAGTTGACTGATCAAAAATGAAATAATCAGTTTCAATACGAAAACTCGGTGATTATAAAGTACATACCATGGGCACCAGATCAATACTTCTGAATCTGTCAAAGTCAAGAAACAAATATCTGAAGACCTCGGCTCGCATCTCACTTTTGCTTATTTCAGTTGCCGCAATGGAAATAAATGTAAGCCTGACATGAATGTGAGCAAATTCCCGACAAAACATTTTATAAGCCTTTTTTTTTTCACTGAAGCCTGACCACTAAAGTTGATGAGATTTTCACAGGAGGGTTTTCATGATGTGTTTATTGATGTAAATTAATTTACTCAAGTCCGGAATACAATAATGTGTACTCCCTTTTAAACACAAGACGACAATCAACTTTCGATGCCCAATGTGTAAAGGTGATCACATCAGCACTTTGACCCAACTTCTGTGAAATGATTGAAACTTTTTCAGCTCCACTATTTCAGGGCACTTATTGTCAGGTTTTAAGTTTTGACTTCTTGTTGTTGTGATGTTATTGTTGTTTATTTACAGTACCTGTGATGTTAGATGAAGCAATAGAATATTTGGAATCAAGACAGGTTAGTGTTTAGTTGTAATTTGATTGACAATGATTACTATGTATCTGCATCATCAAAGATAAACAACTTTTATTAACTAACTATAGATCACTATAGATCATGACAACTAGATGTAAAGCACACAAGTCAAAACATTTAGAGTAAACCAATCTGTTTTCTTTACTTTTAGATCGTTAAGATTAAAATGTTCACTTCATTTTCACTTTATGTAAGAACTATAAAAGGAACTCTTTTTGTTTGTTTACAGAAGCAGAACAAGTCGCTTACCTATGAAATTATTGTTGTTGATGATGGAAGTAAAGATGGCACTACCAAGGTATGAAAGAACAATTCAATCTTGAATCTTGAATTCTAAGAATGATGATAACAAGACAAAGAGGAGACGTAGAGTCAAGCCGCATGAGGCAATTTACTGTCAATAAGATCCACGCAATCTCAAAGAAGAAGGAATTTTCACATTTCTTTTTTTCACATAATTTTCTCAGGGATTGTAGGATTCTGTAGGAAAAGTTTCTCTTGTACATGTAGATTAGAACTGGAGTGTTTATTTTCAGTGCAGTGAAATCAATTGTGTTTAAGTTGCCTGAAAAATTGGCAATGGGCCGAATTCATAAAAAGTAGCAATTGCTTTTTCTAGGCTTTTGCTTACATCTTCATACATAAAAATAAGCAGTTGCTAGCAAGCAAAAGTGTCTAGTTTTAAGCAAAAGCAAAAGCTTGTTTCTTGCAAGCAAATGCCACCTTGATTAGCAATTGCCTAAATACGTATACATAACAACAACCTTTTGCTAGTGTTATTCAGCAATTGCTTGCAGTGTTACAAGATCCCTACATGGTAGCTTGACCTCTCACTTGTTCGTGATTTACAAACAATTTACAGAGAAGATTCCTTGCTACTCGGTAGTTGAGATTTGTCTAATAGCACAGGATGTTTTGGGATGATTTTGACCAAAACTGCACTCACTTGTTGATCACATTTGAGAACAGTTTGATCATCACTCTGTGCAGCCATTTTGGAAATTGTGTGGGAAAAGCAAACCTGCTTTTATTAAAAAGCTTCACATTAACGCATGCCTCATCGCACATGAATAGCGCTTTATTAAGAACCTACAAGCAATTGCTGGACTAGCTTGAGAAAAAGCAATTAGTCAAAGCAAAAGGTTATTTATACATTTGTAAGCAATTGCTTTTGCTTCAGCATCTGCTTGATGAACTTTTGCTTTTGCTCGGTGCCTGTGCTCATATAAGCAATTGCTAGTTTTTATGAATTCGGCCCAATGTTACAAGGCCCAAATGGAAATATTGCCCAAATGGAAATGGATGAGATTTAAATCTACTCTCTCCACTTGTGACCTGAATACAGGTTGCATTAGAGTATTCCATGAAGTACAGTACAGACCGGATACGAGTCTTAACATTAGCCAAGAATCGTGGCAAAGGTGGTGCAGTGCGACTGGGCATGCTTAGTGCAAGGGGAACTAAGTGTCTCTTCGCTGATGCTGATGGAGCCTCAAAATTTGCTGACCTTCAAAAGTTGGAGGGAAGTCTACTTGGAATTAAACCCAAAAAGGTACAGATGTGAAATGTTAATAATATTAAGTGTATACAGATACTGCTGATGAAGATGACTTTGTGTTCATTTATGCTCCAATACAACTTCATTGTTTTTCATGTTTGAAAAGAAAACATAAAGATGGGTTTGTAGAGACATAAAGGGAGGTTTTGAAAAACCCTTGGAATGAAAAAAAGGATAACTTGGGTCAACTGTTAAAGCAGATATCTCATGGATGTCACATTATAATCTGATGTCATTTGTTTGTTCAGGATAACATGGCTGTGGTTTGTGGATCAAGAGCTCATATGCAAGATGATTCTGTTGCACAGGTGAGATGGTGATGTAGTAAGGCATGAATAACTCAAAAAAGTAGAACTTAATTTTTCTGAAGTTGATGACAGTATAAACGTTCCATCAGGAAAAAACAAAGCAATAGTTCAAAGATAAGATTACCGTAGAATTTCCTTCACTATTTTTGAAGAATTTCTAGTAAATGAATGATTAATGAACCATAAACCTTTATGGAAGACAAAGGAGTGATAAATAATGCTACAAACCCAAGAAACACCAGAGCTTGAGTTGGGTGCTCTTAACCATTCAGCCATGACATGCAACTTGAACTCACTAAGGTTTTTCCCTTCTTGCCTTTCAGCGTTCATTCTTCAGAACGATTCTAATGTATGGCTTCCATTTTGTTGTCTGGTTCTTGTGTGTCCGAGGTGTGAAAGACACACAATGTGGCTTTAAGTTGATGACTCGTGAAACTGCATTGAGATTATTCACAAATCTTCATGTCAATAGATGGTAAGATTTCATGTTTTGACATCCAATAATGAAGTCAGTCTGACTTTCTCCTTTAAGTTATCTTGTGGTGGAGTGGCTGGATTTCCAAGTCATCATGCATTGACATATATAACATCCTTAGCAACAGTCGTAGCCATAGCCGCCAGTTCAAACAGTCTTGATAGACGTCTCTCATGGTGTACCCCTCCTAAGTCTCTTCTATTCAAACTAATGTAACCAAGCCAAGGCTGCAAAGAAAATAGTCAGGTGCTTTTTGTGAAATGAGAATGAGACATACTATTGTCAATATGTGTACAGGGAATATGACCAATATGGCCAACAAGTGATCCAATGAACCTCATTGTCCATTCAAAATAACTTGACAGGGCTTTTGATGTAGAGTTGCTGTATGTAGCTCAGGCTTTGAAGATTCCTATATCAGAAGTAGCCGTCAACTGGCAAGAAATAGACGGTAAGTGATATGTAAAGATTGTGTATATTTCACACATCAGTGTTGCACAGCCTTTTGGCAACCATGCATTTCAATATTGTGCAAGTCTTGGGCGTATTCGAAAATTGGGACTCGTTAATGGGGAGTTTGTTTCCTTCACGCGTTAAATCAATGTAGGTGGGACCAAAGTAGTCTCATAAGTGTTTGAATGCATGTTACTTGCTTGGTCAGTTAAACTGCTCAAAGATTTAAATTTCTGTTAAACACTCGCACTAGAAGTGTATATTCATAGAGACGGAAAGCATCCCACAACCAAACAAAAGCATCATGTAGACTGATGGGTTGATTCAAGTTATCATATGATTGATATTCTTTGCTTTAGGATCCAAGATGGTTCCAGTACTGAGCTGGATTCAGATGGGTAAAGATATTGTTCTGATTCGTCTGAGATACATCCTCGGCATCTGGCAAATCAATGATAAAGTCAAGCTACAATGAGCAGCATAGACTGGTGCCATCAGCTACTTGCTTTGAGCTACTTGTTTCACATCATGTCGGTGACTACAGGTTTTAATTCTGCTCCTGCCATTCCACTTGAGTAATTTCATGAACCTTCTTTTATTTGGTCATTCAAAATGACAAAATTTGCATATGAACATTAAAGATGGGATTATGTAGAAATAATGCAAACTATTCTACATTACCTCAAAGTGCTGCATTTTTTGCCTGTTACACCATTTTCATAAGATAAACTTACTCATCTAAGACAAGCTACAACAGCCCAGCAATGATGAAACTTGTTAACACCTGTCATTGCACTAGTACCCAACATTCTACTGGTTCCTGATTCAATAATGTTTAAACTTGTTAACACTTGTCATTATTAGTGTGCATTTAAACACAACATGTTACTGGTTTCTACAGCGTGGAATCCTTTAAGTATCCATCCAGCCACTATAAAATTTTTCCAGATGCAGTTAAGTGTTTAGTGTTGACGAGATCATAACCAATGAAATCTAACCTTATTGGGTTGGTATAGACGATGTGACCTCTGACGTCATTTGAAAATCATAACATGATGCGCGCGCATGTCGCCGGGCAAAACCTTTGTGTACTTGACAGCCAGCTAGAAAGTACACGCAATATTACCATGACTACGCGTCTTTTTGCCCGGCGGAACATGACTTGGACAACAGACTTGTCAACAGAGGGCGGTTTGAATGTAAACAGAGGTCACATCGTCTATAGGAATCATTGCTAATGCTATGCATGCTTGATTTATTGCATCAGCTTTTTCTACTCCGATGTAAATTATCTTTTTTACGCCAAGAACAAATGGCATATTTGTTTCTTTTCTTAAACCAAGTGAACTATTTGAGTAAAATGAAAACAAATCAAGATTGCTTAGAATTAATCTTAAAAATCGAGTATATTGTTAAATTCAGTTATAAATAATGTGCATTTGCTTTGAAATGTGTTATTTTCTTGACGTGAGCATCATGTTAAATTTAGACTTTGAGTTGAATCAATAAGTATATTTTGAAATAAAAATCTTACAAAATATAGCTTGACATTATCCTTGAGTTTCAATCAAGTGTTCATGTGTTGTGAAGAAAGTCAAATTGTAGTCTTGATTGGGGACGTTTGTTTTGTTGACGCAATTGCCAATCTCACAACATAAGTTACTGGAGAAGAAGTATATGTACCAAATTGGATCAAATTAAACTTTGGAACCAGATATATAGACTTGTCCAGGCCCTCCGAGCCAGTTGATGACTAGTCAACTTGATGCAAGGACAAAGTAATCAGTACATCAACCATATAGAACTATTTGGAGCTGCTTTACATTATCTACAATGACATTACAAGTCGCATACCTTTTGGAAACAATTTGGGGTTTCAATGTAAATTCCTGAACATTTGAACACGCTTGAGACTTGCATACAGAGTCTAGAGTGAATCAAACCCAAGCTTTTTTAAATAAATTTAATTTATTTAATTTAAATAAACAAAGTCATTAGACAAACTATGTTTAACGGAGGAACTCAAAATAATTTATTGGCACTGAATTGATAAACTTTGGTAATTCAATCACTAAATCCTGCAGAGAACAAATTACCTACACTTTCAATTTATATATTAAGTTTAAAAGAGTTGGCAAAGGGTTTCAGAAATAGATCCAAAAAGAAATGAATTTAACCCAAGCTGAATTATCTTCATCAAAATTCATTTTTATATGTGCTTGCGTGGTGAGATTTTAGTAAGCATTCTACAATGATTAAATTAACTTTTAATTGTTATTGCAGAGAGGTGACTCAAATAAAGAAATGCGTATAAAGTGATATATATATATTGTAAAAAAAATTAAAAATAAATGTGGTGAAAAATGTGAATTAAGTTGCGTAAACAAAAGTGAGTTGTGTACCAAATCAAAAAGATTAGACATGCAATATTAAATAAGTTGACATTTCTAGGATAAAGTAATCTCAAGGGATGCTGTTAAATAGAAGTAGAAATTATGAACATTATGAAATACTGCCCTCTAGTGGGCACTTAATACCAAGAACATGCAGCAGACTTTCTCAACAAAAAACATCTCAATTCTACACCAAAATGTCAAATCCAAGACAAATAATCCACTGTGAGTTGAGTGACCACACATACCTGTGTCAATAAATCCAAGTCTAAGTATTTTGTTCTGTTGGCTATTTTTACAATTGACCCCTTTTACTATCCCTACACCTTCATCGTTCACTTCTAACACAACACTAAACATTCAATACTGTAATGTACAATAAGCAAGTCGATGGCTTCAATCATTGTGAACACAATTACATTGGATGGAATAGTTTTTTCTCTTTATAAAGTGCTGTTAAATTTGTTAAACGTTGTTTAGTTCCTCTATAAAAGTTTAAAAGATAACTAGCCAGTTGGAAACCTTTTTTTTATAAATTCTGAGCGATTCAAATAATTTTATTACATTGTTGCATTCATGACATCGCTGTCCAATTAGAACACTTAAAAGAATGAGCCAGCTAATAGGAATAGAGTGATTTGCATAACCACACCCACTGCTAGCATATCTGTCCAATCAAAGGAATGGTTTGGGATGATAGATGGTCTCCTGATGAGGAAGGATAATCTCTACTTTAGGCTGGGCACGGACTAAGGATGCTTTAGTCATTGGCACTCCGTATGGTTGCTGCCTCTCTGTGTTAGAGTGGTTTGTAAAATGGTGGGCAAACATCAGACCTACGAGTAGAAATAAATGAATAGATTATTTTTTTAAACAACAACAATCGTGGAAATTACACGTCAATTATGAATTTAAATAAAGACAATTTGTTTCATCATTGGCTTAAGTCATGATACATGTCTTGAGTAAAACACAAATTAAAGTTCCATACTGGTAATAGAAAAGTCATCGGTACGATGTGGAAATATATTAAGGAAATCACTTCAAGTCTATTTCACTCAGTCCTAAAGTCATGACAAATACAAAGTTGTGAATTAGTCAAATCCACACAGTTCGTTAAGGTGAACCATTCCACCAATGTATTGCACTTTCAGGCAAAGTTATCATGCCATTTCATTGTCCAGATATGTAGTATGCTAACTAAGGCACTCAAATACAATTACTGCACAATATGTAAACATGTAATCCCAAATTAAGAGAAGGGAAAAGGAAAACTAGCTTTCATTAGCTTTTTGTGCATGAAGCAAAAGGTGCAGAAAAATCAGCTGTGGATAGAAGAATTGAAATAAATGTAAAGTGAGGAGAAACTGATTCCAATATGTAGAAAGATGGAAATGTGGAATTCAAATGATCCTTTGTAATGATACTATGTCTATATGTAAAACAGTGTGTGTGAATCTGCATTGCCAAGATACAAAGAATGCAATGGTTCAGTAAGAAAAGTGCAATGGCCTTCAATAATGGAGTTTCAAAAGTCAAACTCCATCATAAGGTTCATCGCGAATAGCAAAATACCAAGAGAGGGCGCTGTTTTGCCGCGCATGATAGTGTAGTGAAAGGGGGCAACCCGGGAACTCGCGCACGACGACCAACTGTAGCATTTGCCCCCTCTGCCCTCCCATGATCCATTGCGATTCTGAATCGCGATAAATCTTATCCTGGAGTTACACCAGCATGTCCCCTGACTGATGAACTGAGCGAGACCGGAAAAATACAAATTGGTGATTGAAATAAAAAGTTACGCAGCCTGCAAACTGATGAAAATGATTCCATCTACACAACCCAACTGTGATTTCTTGATACGTAGATGTCAAGATAAAACCTCATCAATGACACAAAATGACAAATGTTTTATTTGTATTTCCTTTATGGCAAATCTTCACAGCGAGTTGGTGAAAATGGTAAACTACTAGCAAGGCGGTCACTGAAATGTAGCAATGTGGGACACCTTACAATTGAATGGGTTATGGGAAACACTGTGTAGTACTGAACAAACCTACAACCCTTTTCACACTACCAAGCCAATTCCTAGCCAATCAAACCCTAGACAATTTGAACCCAACTCCACTCCAAGTTCATGTCACACTTTTCCTGAGGGAAATGAACCCTACTTCCAAACAGGGGTTCTTATTTCCCCATGAGTTTGCCAGGTTTGGTAATTCAAGTGAAAATATCAACCAAATTATCGCAAGAATTTTCAGGAAAATCCGGTTAGTGTGAAAGGAAGTAAGGAGCTTATGCTGAAATGGAAATTTGTTTTGTTGTCAAGATAACTGCAGAATGATAATAGACTCTTTTTCGGTGAATGTTGATACACTGTGGAAATCAATGACAAACTAACAAAGTGATTAAACACATGATTGTTAGTACAAACTTTTGTAAGAAACATAAGTTTACATATTAGTAAGTATATGTACTATTGTACTTGTTAGTAAAAGATTAGTTAATGGTCTTAATAATGGTGTCAAACAAGAAGAAAATTACTATTTAGAAACCAAGATTTTTCAAAAGGTAATAACCCCCTTGCAGACGCGGAACACACTTCCACACGATGTGTGTCTATCATTTCCTCCATTTCAGGAGTCAATTCCTTTGTGTACATGTGAGTGTGCAATGGGCCAATAGGTCTATATTGGAGGTGTTTGTCGACCAGCATCCAAATCAAGATCCTCCATTCTACAGAAACACTCTCTGTTGTTCAACATTCCTGTCAAGATGACTAGGATTTATCATTCCAATTTGAGACTCTTCATCAATGTTTTCATATTTTAACATTTATTTTTCATCCCTCCCACTCATACACATAGTTAGAGAAAGAGTAAGATAGGCAATATGTATAAGACAACATGTACAGCAACAGATCAGAATGATTCTATTATTGAGGATGAATGTGCAATAGCTGGATGAAAAGTGAATCATTGTCAAATGGACTTGTCTTGGATTCAACAAGGCCAAGATGTCAATCTCTGTCATTCACATTGTGTATCTCAAGGATAAAGCATGAAATAGTTGTCTTGCTTTACCTACATGGCTTGATGCTGTGCTGCAAGTTATGAGTAGCAATGCAGAGGTATTAGTACACTAGGAAATAAAAGCCAAGTTAGTGAGTTAGAATGCAATGTTACATACGCTATAGAAAGTTACACTTTGAAGTAATTTCCTTCAGGTTTTTAAAACAGTAATTTTCCTTCCAAACAATTGAAGCTTCAAGAAGCACTAATGTGAATTTCAGTACATTTCTAGTTTGCAAGTGTGTATTATGAAAACACATAACCCAGAGCTTGTATCCTTCTATAATGAGATGTAAGTAGCAACCAGCAATGAGGTACACAGCACACATCATAAATCCAGCTATACTCACAAGAGATGATTGAAACTAACCACATTAAACATGCAGAAAATAAGAGGGAGGAGTTTGAGATCCAACCCCCAGGACCATTATCTGGGGGTTGACCTCATTAATATTGCATGCTGAGCACTAAGCTCCGCCCAAGAATCTTGTTGAGTTCTATGTCGGATACCACCAGCTCCTACTGATGACTTGCTGTTCTCTTTCTCTACGGGTACAAGATTGGAGGGAAGATGTTGCAACAAATTTCAATAAATTCACAATTACATAGTTTGGTTAATCAAATTAAATTAAAAGGGTTTACAGTCAAGTACAGGGCCAATTTCATAGAGCTGCTTCAGCACAACAAGAAGCTAAGCACAACCACCAAAAAATGCTTACTAGAATAGGCTACCAGCCAAAATACAATTTGACATGTACCATCTGTGACTGGCATCCTGCTCAGTTTTGCTCAGCAGAAATTTGTTAAGTAGTATTCAGTGCTTAAGCAGCTCTATGAAATTGTGCCCAGGTGTGGGTTATGGAGAATCTTACGGACTTGGCATAAATCTTGACAACAAAGAATCAAGAAAATTGTCATTTTATATACAAGATATGTATTAACAGAATACAATTCAGTTACACAATTAATAAGAACAAAACTTGTTAATGATTGACAAAGTAACATTGGTTTATGCATGCAAAAAAGGGTACAAATGTGAAATCAAATGAACCAGTATACCATCTGGAGTTGAAAGATTTTCACTTTTAAACCTTCATATAATAAGAAAATGAGTAAATTCTAAACTGACACTTACTTGCTGTTCTGACTGGTCGTAGTCTCTTACTACTGGGTTTCTTGACCAATAGACTAGGACCCTTAACTGGTACTCCATGATCATGATCTGAAATATGACCGCTAGTCTTTGGAGATTTAGCTCCTTTTCTCTCCTTCTTGCTGGAGGCACTTTTAGGCAGTGATTTCTGAGATGTTTTGGAAGTTTTCTTCTTTGGTTTATGATCGTCTCCATGAGCAGATGATTTACCTGCAGGTGCAGGAATGGAACACAGACCTTTTGCTGCTGCTCTGGCAAGGACATCTGATGCACTCATTGATTCATCCTAAGTAGCAACAATTCAATACAAAAACACATCAAATTTGTATTTTATAAACAACTTTGACAAGAAACGCTTTTCAATATAACTTATATAATTACTGACCTCACGGCTCATAACAGACAAGAAGCATCCACCCATTATACTTGAAGGTGGCTTTTTGAAGAACTTTGCTGATGATTGCTCTTCAAGGTCTGCTGGACTGAGAGGTAGGACTGGAGGAATCAAACGGAATGAATTCTTGCCGGTAATACGAGCATTGATGTACTCAGTTACCTTGGTAACCACATTTTCATTCTCTTCTTTGAAGATTGAGCTTGTAGAGTACACTACAGCTTGAACTCTGGGGACTGGGAGGTAAACAGCAATAACTAATAGTCATCATTATTTCATCATACATCAATAGTTTGAGTTTTAAATGTCATCAGGGCTCTCCATTAACACTAGCCTGGCGTACAATGTCTAGTACAAACTGCTACATAGTGGTAAATACTACTTCTCAACTTGCCCTATGGGCTTCTAAAGACTGTGCAAAGTGCAACCTACTTGTTTAAAATGCTCATATGTCTTGCTTTTCAGATGTGATTAAAGGATTTTTAAAGTGCGTTAACTTATGAGTGTTTGAATGTAACTTTATTTGACCAATACACTGGTAGTGATTGCTACCACTAATTATACATACATTTATGACAATACATGTTTAAAATATAGACAAATTAAAACTTCCTTGGGGCCAGCAAAACACACAGTTTACTAGCCCAGTGGACATTTATGAACAACGTAAGTGCAAAGCTTTGTTATATTGGATGCTTACATTTCATTGCATGTTTGAGTAGCTCCATATGTTGTGAAACCAGTACATCCAACTTATCTGTGTCTACTTGTTCTTGAGACAACTCTCGTAGTATACTTGCATCTGTCAAAGGAAACATAAAGTACAATTTGGAGTTTCATAGAAATTAACAGATTTGTGCGGAAATGTTCTGAGCTCTACTTAAATTTTCAATTTCAATTTCAGATACATAGACAGATGAGACACAATGAGGTGTATCAATTTAGTTGCGGAAACCTAAATAATAATTATGTACATGAGAATGAAAATGGTGCACCCGATTTAAACACTTACCAGCTCCTTCATGTATGATGTATTCTACAGGATTGGTGACCCCTGACCTGGAGTCTTTAGGAGTTACCAAGACAACCTTAACATTCTTAAAGCGACTATCAAGATGTTGAACTTCAAAGAAATTTTCCTTAAGAAATTTGATATCTGAGTTGAAGCAAGTCAAGGAATTAAACGTTTCAGTTAGGAATTAACCCCAAGTCCCTTGGCATACTTAAGTCCTTCCTTACTCTAACAAAATCAAACAGCATGAATATGACTCAGACTATAACGGCCCTGATCCCATAAAGCATAGCCAATGTGACTCAGACTATGACGGCCCTGATCCCATAAAGCATAGCCAATGTGACTCAGACTATGACGGCCCTGATCCCATAAAGCATAGCCAATGTGACTCAGACTATGACAGCCCTGATCCCATAAATCATAGCCAATGTGACTCAGACTATGAAGGCTCTGATCCTATAAAGCATAGCCAATGTGACTCAGACTATGAAGGCCCTGATCCCATAAAGCATAGCCAATGTGACTCAGACTATGAAGGCCCTGATCCCATAAAGCATAGCCAATTTACTAGTGTACCCCTTAGTCAGACAAAATCAATCAAAACTTGCAGTTGGATTCCAAAGAGTTATAAAGCTCTTCCATGGGGGATTGTGGTTAACAACAAGCATAGTCAGAGTATAAACTCTCTTCATTTGTCAAAGGATACTGTTGATTTCTAGTTTTTTAGCATTTGCCATCAGCTGTTCATGATGCTCTTCATTCTTGACCCCAAATGTGTAGACTGTAGAATGTTCTTGACTGGTTAATGTTGCTAGATGATCTGTTGTCCATCCAGACCCAACGTAGACATGGATGACATCATCACCTTCATTCAAGAGGGATTTCACAGAGTGAGGCCCAAGACAGCAGCTTTTATCCTACAAATATCAAAATCCATTCGGCCTATTAATTCTAATACAGAAATTATATAAAATGCATTGCAATAACAGTATTCTGAAATATTCCAGTAGTTGGTTCTCTCATAGACCGACTTTCTGTTCAGTAAGGTCCTCTGGCAGCATCAGATATCTGGACTATTCCATTTCATGAGGGGAAGCCAGGTGAAATGGAAAAACAAGTTTTCATAAATTTATTATATTCTGTGACAATGCACTTTAAACAAAATACATTTAAAGGCCCTGTACACTATTGGTAAGATCGAAAAACACAAATGTTCACAGATTCACACATAACTTACATGATTTAAAGTAAGTAATGGTAGAAAGGGTTCCTTAAAATATTTCTGCCTAAAATGCTATCGTTTCCGAGAAATGAGTAAAACAATAGTTTTTATCACGCGTGATAATAAACTCGATGTTTGAAAAACAGAAAACACATAAGGTCTCTTTTCACTATTTTCTCGTGACCTCGATGACCAATTGAGCTCAAAT
Organism: Leptasterias polaris; assembly: GCA_037783415.1. Classification (NCBI taxonomy): domain Eukaryota; kingdom Metazoa; phylum Echinodermata; class Asteroidea; order Forcipulatida; family Asteriidae; genus Leptasterias; species Leptasterias polaris. The sequence continues at coordinate 833,106 of JAZGTN010000020.1, forward strand.
TTTCACAGGTTTGTTATTTCATGTATATGGCTGATTACACAAAACATGAACACTGTCTGTGATTATTTTGTCAGCTCTGCCAATCCTGTATAATACCTTTAAAACTTGTTTTATACAACTTACACATAAATAAAAATAAATTCACAAAACAGACACGGAAACTTGTCCACCCCACACTGTTATATTATAACAAAACTCTGAACAAAATGGACGACTCCATGAGTCTATGTAGACACCAACCTTGTCCACCCTGACACAACCTTGCCTCGTTTGGACAAATGGGCAGGGAACGATTATTTTGGAAACAATGCTGCGAAGCCTCCTATAATTATCCATAGAAGACTCTAGTGTCGCAGCAGTATACATGGCAAAATAAAGGATGACAAGCGTGTTCTACCAATCAAATGACAGGGATCTGTATTTACCTGAATGATTAAACTTCCATTCCTGACAAGATAACTATCCTCAAGTGCATTACGGTTCTGAGCATCAAAGACCATGATATTGGGGCATTGAGTATCTAGCGTAAAGTTGTATTCTCCTAATGAGTTGACTGAGTTGACCTTTGAGTAGCCATCTTCATTTAGCTGATCAGTCACCTCTTCCACACTGAGAATTAAGAATAAATATATACCGGATCAGATTACAGAGTCATGTACAAACAAAGAGAAGAAGATGTGTTACTAGACTTCTTCTAAACCATACCATTTTAAAATCTGACATATACGTATAGTTAGCTCATGCCATAAGGCTGTATATGAATTGGCAGCTAGGGCTATGACTACGGCTAGATTGCTGCAGCATTATGCATTGAGGTATAGGAGGTTCATAGCAACACTCTTAACAACAGTCAGAGTCATTAGCCTTAGTTTCCCTTCCCATCCATATTAGAAAACATTAACAACAGGTAAAGAGGCAAATAAACCAGCTTTAATAGATGTTGAATTTTGCATCCGGGATAAAGAATATAATTTGTTTTTTTGCCCAATACACCGATGAGTGTTAAGCACTGTATACTCAGTACTTACCAGAGTTCTGTGAAAAAAAATCCACAGGCAAATCACTCAGGTGTGGATTTTTTTCACAGAACTCGGGTAAGTACTGAGTATACAGTGCTTAACACTCATCGGTGTATTGGGCAAAAAAACAAATTATATTCTTTATCCCGGATGCAAAATTCAACATCTATTAAATCGTTGCGGTACCCGCTGCTAAGGATTCGAACTGCCTCTAGCCATCGGGCTAGCTCGGTGGTCTAGTGGTAAGACATCTGCTCTAGCAAACCAGCTTTCTTTAGGAGTGTTCTTGTACATTGGGTGATATCATGTCTAAACTGTAGTCATACAAAAGTATCTAGAACAGATGAAGATTTTTACTGAAAGCAACCATTTGAGATTCCAGTAATTTCTAGTTGTCCCGGCATTAATCAATCCTTTTGTAAACATTGTCCATGTCAGCAACGAATCAACACAAATTAACTTATTAAAAATAAAGTCAATAAAAAGGTAGATAATTAAACCAGTGAGTGTTGACTTTTCTGTAGGAGTCCAAGCTGCAGTACTGAGACTCATTAACTATCCCCATCCTGGATGATTAATTGCTGTTCATGTATTGTTAGAATGACATATGAAACCTCTTAATAAAGAAACTATTCCAGTCCTAATAAGACAATTAAGACCAGCAGTAATTTACCTATTTTTAAGCTGGTTGACCCAAGCATAGATTGGCATCTTAGTCCCACATTCTTCTCTCTCTCGAACCTTCTCTGGAAGCAAACACTCAACGCTCCTTGCCTGAAACTTGATTCTATTTCTAGCTAAGGAGGCATTGAGCTTAGTTGTATGACGAAATAAATCATCTTCAAATTCTTGTACATAGGGGATAACTGACTCATTGAGTTGTGGTAAGCGTTTAGCGAATCGACGGTTGAGCATATCACAAAGGATGACCATAATCACTCCATGATTCTCATCAGGCTGTAGAGAAATCAATAAATAATCAAACTCACTACAGCTTCGAATCCAAGATTTGAGTAGAATAAGTAAGTACATGTATAAACAGAGAAATGATACACATTTGTCAATTAGTTAAACATTTGGTTGGTTTCAAACAATTTGGTAAAGGAGAAGATTTTTTCAGTTAAAATAAATGATGCATAAAAACAACTAATCACACACTTCATCGTTTCATTGAAAGTGTTCTCAAGTTAATCATTTAGTGATACATCAATAACTTACCACAGTATCGTATCCATAGTAACCACTATCAACCAGCATGTCCTCCAGTAAGGCTTGATCTGTAATAAGATGTCCACATTTATTATTTAATTACGCACTGACGTCAATTACTAAGAACTACTGCTAATAGCAGCTGGTTGTTTGACTCGCCACTCAACAATCAACCCTTGATTTCCTCAACTTCATTTCACGGCTTTGACGGCAAGTGCTACAAATTAAATGGCTATATGTCAAGTTGATTTTTATTGCACAGGAAGCTATTCATAAATTGTAATTTTTGTCAAGCTTTACAGGGAATGAAAGCTAATGTCATAATGCTGAAGTAAGAGTCTTGGGCTAAATGGAACCAGTGTGTCTAGCTCTTTCACTTCACAAGGCAGTTTCACTTTCAGGGTTAATGGTCAATGCATTTAAAGTGTACAATAGATTGGTAAACTGGGAGACTGTAAACACAGTTATTGAAGCCCACTGGTGATAATCAATGTGCATGGCGGGTCTTGCTGGTGAGGGATTGATGCTCACTCAGTAACTTTCACTTGAAAGCCACTTATTAGATTGTTGTACTACTCACTAGATGGATCTTCTTGTAATAAATTAACCAATTTGTAGAGTCGCATCCTTGCTCTATGGTTACATGATGTACAAGACAGCCATAATGACAAACTGCAATGTATGTTGGTTGCACAAATTAGTGTTGAACAAAAGTTATTCAAAAAGATAAATATGTGATGTTTGAAGCTTGGCATGGTGTGGATAATAAAGACAAACTTGCAGGTACAACCATCCATGGTACAACCATCCATGGTACAACCATCCATGGTACAACCATCCATGGTACAACCATCCATGGTACAACCATCCATGGTACAACCATCCATGGTACAACCATCCATGGTACAACCATCCATGGTACAACCATCCATGGTACAACCATCCATGGTACAACCATCCATGGTACAACCATCCATGGTACAACCATCCATGGTACAACCATCCATGGTACAACCATCCATGGTACAACCATCCATGGTACAACCATCCATGGTACAACCATCCATGGTACAACCATCCATGGTACAACCATCCATGGTACAACCATCCATGGTACAACCATCCATGGTACAACCATCCATGGTACAACCATCCATGGTACAACCATCCATGGTACAACCATCCATGGTACAACCATCCATGGTACAACCATCCATGGTACAACCATCCATGGTACAACCATCCATGGTACAACCATCCATGGTACAACCATCCATGGTACAACCATCCATGGTACAACCATCCATGGTACAACCATCCATGGTACAACCATCCATGGTACAACCATCCATGGTACAACCATCCATGGTACAACCATCCATGGTACAACCATCCATGGTACAACCATCCATGGTACAACCATCCATGGTACAACCATCCATGGTACAACCATCCATGGTACAACCATGTGTACATCTCCTTTGAATGGAGTACGGATCTAACATGCACTGTTTGTCTCATCATTTCAAACAGTGTACTCAGCTCCCTTCTAAAGTATAAGGTCAAATGGTAACAGACAATTGACAAGTTTCAAAAGTTACATTTCCTCATTGTGTTTAGGACACACACCAAAGCAGTTTCATTAGTGAACATAAAAAGAGCTTGAAATGTGTACAGTTCCCTAATGTAATGTGCTACTCGTACTCATATCCATCCCAGTTCATACTACAATGAAATCTTTTCAACTATAGAAATTACGACAGACATAAACAAACAGAACTCAGTCAGCACTTCTTCAAAACAACTATGGCCAAGTAAAAAAATTAATCAGTTGCTCGTCCCCGCCCTCATCCTTTTTTGAAACCAATATCCTTTTTTTCCCCTCTTTTTTTGTCCCCAAAATCAAGTATTTTCGCTTCATCTTGGCACCATCCTTTCCATGATTGATTTAATTTACTCGTATTTTATACTTCTAAGTTCTACAAATCCAGCAAATTTTTACTCCAACTCTTTCCTACTTGAAAAAAAATAATAATAATAAAGAATAAAAAGGCCCCCATCATCCTCTTTCTGAAAAAAACAACAGGACGATCAACAGAGTATTTTTTTCACTTGGCCTATAAGACTATTATGCTGCTTGGCACTACATGCAGTGGAAGTCTCGTTCCTGCTGGGCGAATGTTTATAGCTGAGGTGCAGTGCACCATAACAAGCGTCAAACTGAAACATTCAAAAAAATATTCTTCATTAATAAAAACATGGCCAAAACAACATCAGCAACTGTTAGAAGTAGAACCCTGATTGTAATTATTCACTTGACAGTGTCTTTCAAGCGTAGGGTAAAGATCACACCTACAGTTATGTCGTATTCTGTCCCTTCCACAGGATGGAGAAGTGTTTTCATAAACTAATCAGAGGCTGAAATTGATATCTTATATCAATAATGCAGTCTGGATATCAGTTCCACCACAACTATTTCAATTTCATCTCTTTACAATACCATCTGCATTGTAGTAAGACTGTGTCCCTGGTAAGAAAATATCGCAAGGAAAACAAATTATCCCTAAAAAGAGCACATGTTTATTTGGCTTGGAAAGTAATACTTCTGGTTCATGTTTATTTTTGTTAGTAAGGAATATTCCTGACCTCAGAGGAGTTAGGAATAAATTTCAAGTTCTGATTGAAGTCTAGGGCCAATTTCATAGCGCTGCTTAACGGTAAGCAAATTTGTGTGCTAACTATAGCAGACAAATTTGCTTACAGCATAAGGCGTATTTCACTGGTTAGGCGGCCATGTCATGTCATTCATTTTCATACAGTGAGCACTGGAAGGTTAACAAGCCTTTTACGTGCACTTACGGTTAGCAGCGCTATGAAATGGAAACTTGCGCAGTAAGCACAAAATCAGCCGCTAAGCAGCTGTATGAAATTGGGCCCTGATGATAGTAAGGACTAGCGGGATCCCTGATAATAGTAAGGACTAGCGGGATCCCTGATAGTAAGGACTAGCGGGATCCCTGATAGTAAGGACTAGCGGGATCCCTGATAGTAAGGACTAGCGGGATCCCTGATAGTAAGGACTAGCGGGATCCCTGATAGTAAGGACTAGCGGGATCCCTGATAGTAAGGACTAGCGGGATCCCTGATAGTAAGGACTAGCGGGATCCCTGATAGTAAGGACTAGCGGGATCCCTGATAGTAAGGACTAGCGGGATCCCTGATAGTAAGGACTAGCGGGATCCCTGATAGTAAGGACTAGCGGGATCCCTGATAGTAAGGACTAGCGGGATCCCTGATAGTAAGGACTAGCGGGATCCCTGATAGTAAGGACTAGCGGGATCCCTGATAGTAAGGACTAGCGGGATCCCTGATAGTAAGGACTAGCGGGATCCCTGATAGTAAGGACTAGCGGGATCCCTGATAGTAAGGACTAGCGGGATCCCTGATAGTAAGGACTAGCGGGATCCCTGATAGTAAGGACTAGCGGGATCCCTGATAGTAAGGACTAGCGGGATCCCTGATAGTAAGGACTAGCGGGATCCCTGATAGTAAGGACTAGCGGGATCCCTGATAGTAAGGACTAGCGGGATCCCTGATAGTAAGGACTAGCGGGATCCCTGATAGTAAGGACTAGCGGGATCCCTGATAGTAAGGACTAGCGGGATCCCTGATAGTAAGGACTAGCGGGATCCCTGATAGTAAGGACTAGCGGGATCCCTGATAGTAAGGACTAGCGGGATCCCTGATAGTAAGGACTAGCGGGATCCCTGATAGTAAGGACTAGCGGGATCCCTGATAGTAAGGACTAGCGGGATCCCTGATAGTAAGGACTAGCGGGATCCCTGATAGTAAGGACTAGCGGGATCCCTGATAGTAAGGACTAGCGGGATCCCTGATAGTAAGGACTAGCGGGATCCCTGATAGTAAGGACTAGCGGGATCCCTGATAGTAAGGACTAGCGGGATCCCTGATAGTAAGGACTAGCGGGATCCCTGATAGTAAGGACTAGCGGGATCCCTGATAGTAAGGACTAGCGGGATCCCTGATAGTAAGGACTAGCGGGATCCCTGATAGTAAGGACTAGCGGGATCCCTGATAGTAAGGACTAGCGGGATCCCTGATAGTAAGGACTAGCGGGATCCCTGATAGTAAGGACTAGCGGGATCCCTGATAGTAAGGACTAGCGGGATCCCTGATAGTAAGGACTAGCGGCACCCGCTAGGTGGGCGCGATTCTTGCACATAAAATGCGACCACGGTGCATGGGGTGGGGCGGGGGGGTAATAGACCCTTCCCATGAAATATTTAAATTGCACTTCACGCGTGCGCACTTACACTGCTGGTTGGCAAAATGATGGAACATTGCCCCTTTTTGTGTGGGGCTGATGGTGGCGTGACGCAGCACGCGCTTGTGCGTCTACTTAGTGCACAACTCTATGGCGTTTGCCAACCAGCAGGGTCTGTACGCATGCGTGAATGTAATTAGCATATTTCATGGGAAGGGTCTATTGGAGAGGATATCAGAGTTTATAACTTTCAGAATTGGTTTGGTAAAGATATTTAAAATCTGTACGCAATGTAGTCATGTCCTAATGATAAAATGTTGAGCATGCAAAAGGTGTTGAGTGCGGTCGAAGGCGAAGTGTCGCCATCCCTCACCCTTTTCGCCCCCTTTTCTCGACTACGAAGCATAAGTTGGGGTGTGTTTTAATATTTGGGAAGGATATAAAAATGCAATGATGCATGCTTGGCATGATATGTAGGTTTTTAGATAATCAAGACTTTTTGAATATCCAACAAAGGCCTGAGTAATCCATGAAATATTTGCTTCTGTGCTCCTAAAATTTGTCAAATGTTTGAATTCATGTATAATACTTGATTTCCTTTTTTCTTTATTTCTGGATTTCTTTGTGTCTCTATCTCTTTATTTCTTAAATGTGTCTTTGTTTCTATATTTTCTCTTTCTGAATATCCGTGTTTGCCGGTGGTGAACTATGTATTTTCTCAGTATTCTATTTCATTGTTTCTGTAATTAGGCCTATTATGTGTTTTTCTGACTCAGTGGTCTGTTTGTCTTTTTATTTGTTTATTTTGTTTATGTGTTAGTTTCGTTATTTCCTTAGTTGCAGGGGGCCTATTATTTATCTCTGATATGTTTCTTGATATCTATTGACGTTTATTTTGTAATGTTTTTATGTCACTATGTTACAGTTGATTTCGATGTTTCTATGTCACTATTTCTGGGTTTTTTTTTCTTTTTTCGGCATGCGTTTGTTTCCGTATTTCGTTCTTCTAGATTTTGTAAATGGTTGATAATACAATAATAATGTTAAGTGTTACAGGGGTGTGATTTTGCACATTTTTTTGATGACAGTTTTGTAAACTTGTTTTTGTCTTGACAGATCCTGTTGTTCAAATTTTATTCATCGTACGTCTAAAGATTTAAATAGGAAACGAAAATTAAAAAAAAATGATTTGTGTGTTTTCGTTTTCCTTTATTCGTTCCTTTCTGTCTCTCTTTGATTTCTTGATTGATATGCTTGTTTGGAGGAGGCTTTATTTTTGTCCATTTTCCCTTTCATTGTGTCGTTATTTCTTGCTTTCTTTATGCCTTGTTTCTTTATTTCTTTATTGCTCGGAAATTATTGGTTGTATTTAGGCCTACATACCACTAAATGCAGGTAACGACTAATATTCGACAATGCTTGTCTTTGTGAATATTATGTTGTTATTCAGTCAATGAGTAGGCCTAACGTAAGCAGTCAATTTATGAAAGAAGTAGGGCCTATAAGGACAATTTATAAAGGGGACATAGGTCACATCTGCCCAATAAAATGAAATGAGATGGAAGAAGACAAAGCATCATTAACAGAAAATATGCAGTATCTGTAGAAATTAGGATTACCCCCTCCCCCCCCCACCCACCCCCCCCCCCCCCCCCTTGAGCTGCATTTTAAATCAGTCATCTCGCTATATTAGTATAATAGGCGCGGGGAGACATTGGAACACCAGTGCCAACCCAGTAAGCGGTGTCCGGCAAGCGAAACTTCCCAGAATGCACAAATGCAATAGCGAACGCAAATTTTAAGACTGGCAAAACCCCCAATTTATGTTTTGAATATGCCAAATTTTTCCGAAAATCAACACCCACAAACCCTCACGCAAGCTCCGCTACAGACTAACCCCGGCGCAAAAAAAACAAAAACAAAAAAAACAAACATGCCTGACGGGTATGAAACATGCAAGGGCCGACCAACGCGGGTATCCAGCTGCCGTTGCACACAATCGCGGGTAGTAGAAACATAGCGTTGTTCGATCGAAAATAAGGGCACCAGTTATCCCAACATGCAAATTGTTTATTGCGTGCATCCTTGAGAAATTACGTTAGTCATGCAGCGCTACTTCTGATTGTTCACTGAAAAGACTCATGGGTCGTTAAAACCGTGGACTTTCGGTGACACAAAATGCAGTAGATATTAATTGATAAATTATTTAATACCATTTAACTCACAAAACTTGCAACAAATATCTTCTGAAGACAAACAACATTAAAACAATCTTTTCGAGAGAGCTGGGAAATTGTGGCGAACACCCAAGACCGAGGTAATAACGGACCAATCAAATGTGAGAAATAATCACACGTGAGAAAATCGTCGGTGGTACACACTCTCTTTCTAAAGCGTTGTTCGATGGAAAATGAGGGCACCAGTTATCCCAACATGCAAATTGTTTATTGCGTGCATCCTTGAGAAATTACGTTAGTCATGCAGCCCTACTTCTGATTGTTCACTGAAAAGACTCACGGGTCGTTAAAACCGTGGACTTTCGGTGACACAAAATGCAGTAGATATTTATTGATAAATTATTTAATACCATTTAAACCCACAAAACGTGCAACAAATATCTTCTGAAGACAAACAACATTAACACAATCTTGTCGAGAGAGCTGGGAAATTACGGCGAACACCCAAGACCGAGGTAATAACGGACCAATCACTCGTGAGAAGTTATCACACGTGAGAAAAAAAAGATGGCGACCCAATAAAAAAGATGGCAGCCCAGCGCAACCTCGTCCTCGAGGGGGCGAGGTCACCGTGCGCAAGCGGACGGTCGGATCTCGCAGCGCCGCGGGGTGGAACTTGGCACCGTTTTTAATTATATAGAAGCTTGATGGTAGAATTGAAGCACACCTGCCTAATTGAGAATCACTACATACAGTATGTACACCTCATTCAAACAATCTCATAGACTCACATACATGTGAATGTTACAGGCTGTTCAAAAATTACATTACTTTTTCTTGAAGGTATGAATTGCACAAAGAACAACACATTTATAATCTTGAATCCTTGAAACAAAGTCTCCTGAGTCCATACATGTACCTCCCACTAGGTCACTGATACTAAGCTATAATATGTCACCATTCTTGTCTAGAGATCAAGTTACACAACTATAGTGAGATATCATGTTTGTTTCTTGATAAGAAGTGATCATTGTAAGTTAGTAAAATCTCTCAATGTAACATTTGAATTTAATAGCATACTGTCTTCCTATCAGAGATTGTTTGTAAACTTGTGTTGAGAAGAAATCTGCTGTTGCTGGGTATTGGTTTATTACTCAGAATTTGACCTCAATAGATAGAGCGCATAGTTAGATCTGCGCCCCCCCCCCAACCTGACAAATATGTTTAAGTAACTTGGTTACCAAGCATGTTATCATGGAATCTCAACTACACATTCATTATGTTTAGTACTGTAAAATGCATATTTTGACTCATTGGTCTATTTAATAGCCTTTGTGTACTTTTATGTAACTTTGCGTCCTTCAATCAAATGTCAAGCTTACTAATTATTACAACTTACATGTTGTAACAATGGAGGAATATGAAACAGGATACATGTAGCTTGCAAGTTAAAAAGTAATATTATAATTTGAGAAGTTTTTACAATGTGTTTTGATGAAGAGTCTTTATTTGAGACTATATTTTATTCCATTCTGTGGGTCGTGGCTCATGGCAATGAAAAATACACTAATTAAGAAATGCTTTGTCACTGTTATAAAAATGTTATTATTTTCACAAAGTAACAGATGTGTGCCCAACAGCAAAACTTCCGCTTTTGGAGAAAATCGCAGTTGAAGTTGAACTATCCAGAGACTGCTTACAATTCTGTCTTTTAAAGTAAGCCGACTTCTTCATACAGAACTGACTTCACACAGAACTTACTTCATTCAGAACTGACTTCATTCAGAACTGACTTCAAACAGAACTGACTTCATACAGAACTGAATTCATACAATGTATGTATTTCAATGGATAAAGTGACGAATCATGACTCCTCACTTCCTGAAAATGCAAAATGGCAAATCTAGTGAATCGTTGGAATATGAGTGGCATTTTGTATCCAGTCCGAAAACTTGCTGAAAATGTTAACTACAATTTAGGTTGCACAAAGCTGATTTGACAAATTTTGTGGTTTTTGACACATTCATTACTTTGTGAAAATCTTGGCAAATTGTACTCAAATTGCATTCATCAAACAACAATATATTTATGAATTCCTCTCTGAATTTCTCATCTTTAGAAATGATATGAAAAAGAGCATGGACAAATTTTCAAGTTTAAGTCATTTGATTATAGCACACTGCATAAAGAGACAAAAGGGAAGAAAACGAAAAATAAACCAAAAGATTTCAAGGTACTTACATTTGAGAGTTGCGAATGCTAGGTCATACACCTTCCTCTTGGCTCTTTCATCTTTGATGGATGTTAGTTTAGGTGGTTCTTTTCCTGCCCTTAGATCAACATCTAACACCAGTTTATCTGTTCTATTGGCTGGTCGTAAACTTGCAAATACCTGGCTGGCATAGTGATAGATAACATGGTTGCACCCATGTCCATGGTCCGAGTCCTCTAGAAGGATTGGGATGTTGTCTGGTAGGATCTGACTCCCCTTGTTACTCATACTAGTAGAGACGCTGGTCTTTCCGTTAGACGCACTTGACAAGGAACTGTATTCCTTCATCATCCCCGGTACACTACCACCATAGTGTTGACTCAAAAGTGCCATTATCAACAGCCCCTGTTTGATCTAGGTGTTTATGTTTTTATCAGCCAATAGCTTGGGTTGTCACAGCTTTCTAGCTTCAATGTTTGTCACCAACAACATCCAGTGCCTCATCATCCATCAGTTGAGCTTGATGACTGAGCACTTGCTCTTGGTGTGTAGTATGTAGTGTTCTGTTGCACTTGGGATTGCTCTGTTGTGTTGGACTACCAGCTACTGCATCATGGCAAACAATTCACTCAACCTGTGTGTCAATGTAAAGGGAGAACAGAGTCAGGCCAAACAATGTTGCACAGGGACAAATCAAATTAGATTAATTATTTAAATGTTGAAGCAAACTGGCACTAGCAATGATGTAACTGTATGTCATCTGGGATTGTAAATCTACTCATAATGCACGATGAAGGACTTGAATAGCAAGGACAACCCAAGGCAACCTTTGGTGGTTGTAGCAAGCAACAGTCTACATGAATTGAATGAGTGGACTTTATCCTGTTGAGAGTGATGTACACACAGTAGGCACAGCTCAGTAAACCTGGCACACTGACTCCTTGCTCTATGGAGAGATTAAATAGCTAAGGAAGTCAGAGCGGGGTGTCAACTTCAGGCCCTGAGATAAATGATTGGCAGTCAAAGAACACCTGGTTTTTGCCACTTTCTGTACACACTTTTGGTCCAATCTTCTTCATACATAAGAATGCCTAAAGTTCCTTTATGCTTTATTAACTATTTGTTAATTTCCCTGGTACATGTCCTCTATTTATATTCACAGTTTAGGATATGTTTTCAAATGTTCAAAATATATTGTTTAAATGGGAGTATTCAGTGGTTGGGTTGTATTTCTGGTTATACAATAGTGCACCTTTAAGACTGGTTCTGAACATAATGCAGAGTGTGTAAACATCCCAGTGAATCCAATTGCACGACATTTGACCCTACTCATGGCTCAGACTACACTAAGGCTTTCAGCTTGCATTGTTTCCACAACCATTTGCACTCCATACACTATGACATTACACATCACCAAGAACCTACAAAATGAATTATGTGTATACTTTTCAAGATGAAATTTCAATAGCAGGGCAGTGATGGTTCATGGATGTTGATGCTGAGGTTCCCATCAATATCAAATAAAATAGGAGCACTTGGAAATATTTCAATGACCACTTGACTTACTAAGATTTCTGTGTATCGGTTACCATGACAAAACGGTCCATGCACACTAAGCTTGTCTATAGGTCTGATGTTTAGTCACGCTCAGTTTTAAGTACACACCTAAAATGTATACAACGATGTGACTGGGGTGAACAACAAAGTCCAATATCAGCTTTCATCAAGTTTGCATAATGCATGGTCCCGGAGAGGACATCTTTGTAAATCGCTTTTGCAAACAATTTTGTAATCTCTGATTTTTAATGATTTGATACATGTATAGAAACAGGATACACAGTATTTGTTGTTTTAAATACTTAAATGTATTTTTTTTTCATAAGGAATACAAGAACTTTGTACAATAAAGCAATACAAATTTGTCAAAAATAAGATGTGAATAAGGATTTTAAGAAACATAGGCCTATCAAGTCACAATGTTTAATAACCCATATATATGAAAACAATTTATTTAAATATTGGTAAATATTACCTTTAATTTTCTGTGTCGAGTGATTTGTTTTCAAATTAAGTTTAAGTTAAAGAAAGATTTTATTAAGGATCATTCTTTTTGCACGTAGCTCTTTAAAACACAAAACAACAAAATACCTGTAAGGATGATGAACAATTTCCTGAGAATTAACAATTTCATTAAATGAATAGAATACTCTTTTCCTTGTTAACCACTATGATGCAGTGCTGTTTTGATTTTCTCAATATCAGAACCAAAGTAATTTCCTGCCAATGGGAATCTGTAAGTGACTGCCATTTGTAAGGCATTAGAACAGGTGGCAATTTGACTCCAACGTGTTACTGTTCAGTTCATCTTTCTGACATTGTATGCATGATTTAGTCTCGGTTAAATTTAATGTCGTAGGTGCATAAATGCTACAAAAATGGCTGTAAAATCTAGTCATTCTGGAATAACACGCAAGCACACATGGACGCACACATGAAACAATTTTCTAATTCAATTTCGGCAAATGAGCAGCCAATTTAACCACTGTGCCATTCTATTTCGCGCGAAATCGAATGCTGCTGAAAAGGGTCATTCGATTTCGTTTTATGACTAGTCAAATGTACTGTTGCGTCATTCGATTTAACAAAATAATCATTCAATTTAACGATTCATCAAAGCAGCATTCAAATTCGCAGGAACTTTTTGAGGTGTGTGTTTAGTCATTCAAATTCATTTTTAGGCAGGCATTTCTGTAATTTGTGCAATCTAAAAACACTATGTTAAATTTTTGTTTCCTTTCGAATGTTAAAGGCATTAAAATTTGGTTCACTTATTGGCACTTGAGTCACTTTGCCGATGTACTTCGAATACGAGGTTTCGCTACAGTTTTTAAGTTTTACACGCATATTTCTAGAAATGGCAACTTATGGTCGCTACGCAAGAGTGTCCCAGGTAGATCGAGAAAGGTTGAGTGAGGCCAAGATGTCTGGCACGCCAACAGGTTGAGGAAGAAACAACATTATAAGAAACCAGGAAAAAACATAAAGAAACACCCCATTCAAACACAATACAAAATTAGGTCTTGGTCATTTAACCAATAAAGATCCCCCCCCCCCAAAAAAAAAAAAATCAAGAAAAGAATAAAGAAGAAAACAAAGAAGAAGAAAAAAACCTAATGGACCCCATGTAAAATCTACTGGAAACATAAATAAAGAGAAATTAGGTTTGCCTGAATTAAAGTGATAATAGGAAACAGTTGCCTAGTTAGTACAGTTTATCTGTTTATTCGCATAAATTTCTTTATCGTAAATTTATTTAAATTCTCATTTAGCGAAATTGATTGTCTCTTTACGAAATTGAAAAAAAAAAAATCAGTAAAAATCTCCAGTCGAACCAGCTTTGCTAAATGATGATGAATGATGATTGTGCGTCACAAAAATGAATGACGATATGCTAAATTGAACACAGTGCTAAAAGAATTTGAATGCCTCAATACGAAACTGAATGTCCGAATTCTGAATTTGAAACGCAGTAAAAACTGCAGAGGCAAAATAGCTTTAATTCGAACACACGAAAATTAAATCAGCTGCTCATTTACCGAATTTGGCCGAGAAAACCTTATTGTTGTATTTTATGCATTGTCTCTCATCACAATTGATCAAAACCTAAGCAGAAGTGACTCTCTGGCACTGCCTTCTCATCACAATTGATCAAAACCTAAGCAGAAGTGACTGCCTTTCCATTATATTTTTTGAGCATCGGACTCAAGTTCTGGTGGCTGAGTCATGTGTGTGTTCGAATCCCGGTCATGACACTTGTGTCCTTGAGCAAGACACTTAACTATAATTGCTTCTCTTCACCCAGGGGTAAAATGGGTACTGTACCTGTGAGGGCAGAGATGGTTTTTGTGAATGATTTAGCTTAGTGCGCTTTGGCAGCACAGGCTGTATACTCCCCAGGGAGCTGAGATGGTTTTAGGAATGAGATAATGGCCCAGTGACCAGGGGTTATAAAGTGTGAAGCGCAATGATCATTCTTTGGAATTGCGCTATATAAGAGCCTATATTATTATTATTATTAAAATAGTAGAGCTAGAAATGGTTAAGTTTCCAGAGCAAAACAAACTTTTGGCATAATAAGGAGAAATTCGCTTATTTTTCAATCTGCTTAAAATTCATGTATAAATTTTCATTTTTAAGATGTTCGGAATCACTCAATTTCCAAAATTGGGCTTTAAATTAGTCTACAAGCTCAGAGGACTGAAACTCGCCAAATCAACTTTGATCCTCAAAAAGGAAATAACAACTTCAGCTACAGTACAAATATTGTATTATAAGGGGGCCAGAGAAATATTTTCTGTGAAACTGTAAGGCTAAGTAAACAAAAATACCAGTTGATCGTCCAGGTTTTTTCAAAAAGAGGAGGATGAGGGCCTTTTTATTTTTTATTTCTTTCGAAGGTGGCAGCCAAGCATTTTAATTCAAACTGGCCACCAATTCTTTAGTTTAAAGTCACCACTTACTTTCTGTAGTTACAAGTTCTAAAAGATTGGTAAGTTTAAAGAAAAATACACAGAAAATGTGTCTTTTTGGAAAAAAAAGTAAAATAAAAAACAACAATAAAAAGGATGCGGCCTCAAAAAAGCATGAGGGCGGGGACGATCAACTGGTATTTTTTTAAATTTGGCCTAAGTAATGTAGTGCTCAAATCCCCCATATGGATGTTTTACAAACACACAAAAAAATCACCACAGAAGTCAGAATTCAAAAATATTTGTTCAAATTGTTTATATCTTGGAGGATATTATTCACGCTTCGTCTGCTTTTTATGAATAATAGGGTTAGATAGCTTAACTACAAGGAGTGTGGGGGGGGGGTTTACCAGAATAAAATGGCATAACAAGAGCACTGAAAAGTTGTTTAAGAAATGCAAACAAAAACCACGGTTTTATAATCAGCCAGAAGTGCCCCAAGAAAAATTGGTGCACCCTGTGTGGCCCCCTGGAAATGTTACCCCTAGTTTTCACCACTACCCAAAACTAATGTCATGTCATGACATGACAATGGTCAAAGTCAAAAGACCTTCTGAAACTATATGGCCTTTCATGCAATACAAATTTTGACCAAGTTCAAGGAACCGTCAGACTCATTAGTCATCAATGGTCATATTGAAGCTAAAATATGAAGACCAGGCTATGTATCCTTGCTCTATGGTCATACTCATAGCATAGACTTTCTCTATGACTATGGTCATATATAGACTCCGAAGAAATGGAGTATGATCATGATGTAAGCATAAAGTCAGAAGGATGAGGTACTCAGTCCTGGCTAAAGTTGAATACAGGCCTGGAATAAACACGGATGCCACAGCTTTTGTTGGCTTAGTTTTGTCCCCATTGTACAGTGTACACCCTTTTTTTACACCATCACTCCCATTGGCCGCATTAGATTTAGATCGGACATTCATTTGTTAACGGACGAAAGTCAAAGAATAACAGATTTACCTGTACAAATCAGATGTTTCTTTGTTGGGTGTAAAGTCTGCAGTGCAAGATGATGAATGATGAATTAGCGGATCGTACTCGACCGTACATGTGTAGATGTAGTGTCTCAACTTTCAATAATAATCAAACACTCGTGTACGCACGATATAGGAGATGGTGTAAAGACTGAAGATTAACCGTTAACTTGACCTTGAAATGATTGCCAGCCAGCCAGACGACAACAAAATTAAACAAACAAACAACCAGCAGCTGACGTTTTGCGCGTGTGTTTAGCTACTTCAATTTGAGTGCCAAATTCGTTTGTGACGTCATCAGACTTTGATGAAAATGTTTTTAAATGTGTGATCTGGAGGAAGGAAATACAGTGATGATATTAAAAATAAAATAGGGCCTACATGCTGCCTACATGATCAACTCAAAAAAAAGGGGACCAAATGGGAACTTTCTCATCTACACAATAAATTAGCCAACTGACTTATTCCGGTTGTGCTGACAAAAACAGTTTGTTTATTAATATTTCTTCATTTTTACATTTTCAAAAATTCCATGTAACTTTCTTCTGTTTTTAAAAGATAAATTGAAAAATACTTATAATATTATATGTCTGGCTTTAAGAAATGTTGACGAAATTTTACGTTCATCGACGACCTGCGTGGCGTGTGAAATTTAACGGTCTTGGTAAATAGCGCCCCCTTTGGAAAGAAAAGTTTATCAACATAGTGCGTCAAACATTCGTCAACTATCGTTAAGCATCTGCTATCTAAACAACGGTGCATTGTTTGACTGTTGTTGACGCACGTTGACGCACTACTTCGTTGGTCGTTACTTACCGACAGAGGGCGCTATCACAGGGGTCTAATAAAGCGTCAAACATTCGTCAACTGTCATTTACCATGTGCTATCTAAACAACGGTGCATTGTTTGACTGTTGTTGACGCATGACTGACGCACTACTTCGATAGCGTTACTTACCGACAGAGGGCGCTATCACAGGGGGTCTAATAAAGCGTCAAACATTCGTCAACTGTCGTTTACCATGTGCTATCTAAACAACGGTGCATTGTTTGACTGTTTTTGACGCATGACTGACGCACTACTTCGTTGGTCGTTACTTACCGACAGAGGGCGCTATCACAGGGGGTCTAATAAAGCGTCAAACATTCGTCAACTGTCGTTTACCATGTGCTATCTAAACAACGGTGCATTGTTTGACTGTTGTTGACGCATAACTGACGCACTACTTCGATGGTCGTTACTTATTGATAGAGGGCGCTATCACAGGGGTCTATTAAAGCGTCAAACATTCGTCAACTGTCGTTTAACATGTGGTATCTAAACAACGGTGCATTGCCTGACTGTTGTTGACGCATGTATTGACGCAATACTCTTCGATGGAAGCTTCTAATAAACAGAGGGCGCTATATATCGAGACCATTAAAAAATTTGTTATCATCAAAGTATAGCGCCTAGCTTACTTGACGAGACAGTAGAGGCACAATATTTTAAAAGTAGAATACAATGATCCACACAAATATGCAATTTCGAGGCATATTTATGTGGATCATTGTATTCTACTTTTAAAACATCTTTCTAACCATATGCATCTCATAACAAACTGTTACAAATGCTTTTTATACTATAGACCAACTCGTCCAATCCAAGGCAACGTGTCCATAATGCTCAAACCTTGCGTGAAGATTGACCCACCAACTTATTTGAAGTCGCATTTTTGCCGATAAACTAGAGGGCGATATATATACACAAGACCTTTAAATTCACATTACAATTTAAATATATATATATTTTTTAATCCCGCTAACTGAGAGAGCTCCACCACGCTTGTGTGTTCGTCAATTTGCTATGTTCTGGTAAACCACCATTGTTATCATTAAATATTATATTTAATAACAAGTATGCTTTTTAGTTTCTTAATTAAAGACTAAATGCCACGATGAAGGATGGAGCTCCCCATCTCTCTCAGGACAAATTGAATGTATCACCATCTTTATAAGCAGAATCTTGACAGCACAAGCACAGAGCACATGGAATTTGCATCCCACCCTCTCCCTGACAGCAGCATTGCTTTTAGGAGAGTACATCTCATCAATGCAAGATGCAAGATGCAAGATGATCTCAAATTATAAAGGGAAAATTTGAAAACTTTAATTTGAGTAATAATTTTGATTTAATTTGGGTTGAATAAAAAATAAATTACTAGTAGTAGTAGTAGTAGTACTACCACTACTATAATATATAGTAGTACTTTTAGTAGACTAGCTAGAGTAGAGGGAGAGCGGAACTTGAACTTGGGCCATCTACTTGGCTCAGTGACTAGTACTAGCCCTGTTGGCGGTCTCCCTATTTTGTAAATAATATATTTGTTCGGGGGTAGCTTAGTTGGTACAGACATTATTTCCTTCCTCCATGGTACAGACCAAGTCCTGCTCTAGTCAATGTTTCTTTGTTCAACCCAAAGGTGTCATAAAATGTATCAAGTCAGTTTCCCTTGTAGCTACATGATCATCAATCATCATCATCAGTCAGCTGCACAGCAGGCAGACACAAGCTTTACCCATTCTATCCTATTTTGTGCTTGTCTACAGAGATCTCCAGCAGGGAGAGTATATGTGACAAAATCTTGCAATGTTCTCTTTAGTAGGCGCTGACAACCTTGTCAGTGCCGGCCATGAGATGGGGAATAAAGAGCATAAATGTTAAGTATCAAATTTGAAATATTTAAAAATAAAAGTCACATCCCGTAAGGCGATCCCTCTGATGCTGCTTCCCTGGTTGTATCATTAAACTTTGATGTTATCCCTGGCTATTTGAATGGCATCTGACTACATGGCACCCCCAAACAAAGCTATTTGCCAAATAGGGAGACCGCCAACATCAGTTGGTAAAGCGCTGGCTGGTTAATCCGAAGGTTGAAGGTTCAAGTCCTACTCTCATCAAGTTTTCTTTGTTCAACCCAAGGTGATTTTAAAATTTACCCGGTCAGTTTCCCTTATGGTTTATTACTTGATATTTGAAACAAAAAGACGCATCCCCTTTAGGCGATCCCCTGGCTGCCGCTTCCCGTGATGTTTTGTAAACTTGGGTGTGATCCCTGGCTACACGGCAGCTAAACAGTTGTATGGCATCTGACTGGCACCCCCGAACAACAATAATGGCCAAATAGGGAGACCGCCAATATTAGGGCTAGACATCTCAGTTGGTAGAGCGCTGGCACGTTAGTCCGGAGGTCGCAGGTTCAAGTCTCGCTTTAGTCAAATTTTCTTTCTTCAACCCAAAATCAGTTCAAAATTTCTATTTATATCTGAAATAAAAAATTGCATCCCCATAAAGGGAGAGTATGCCTTTGGTAATTGCTCCAAAAATTAATGACCATAAAAACCTTCTTGGTAAAGAGCACTGGAGAGCTGTTGATATTATAAAACATTGTTAGAAACGATACCCTTTGAAGTAATGTAGTTTTAGAGAAAAGGGACATTTTTCATCCCAAAATTTTAATCTGAGAAAGGCTTCAAGCCTCGGGCATCTGAAAACACAATTCTATGCAACAAGGGTGTTTTTTCTTTCATTATTTTCTTGCAACTTCAATGACAAATTAAGCCAAAATGTGTACAGGTTTATTTTATGCACATGTTGGGATACACCAAGTAAGGATACTGGTCTTTGACAATAATCAAAAGTATACCCTGCCCTTGATCCCTCTGCTGCAGCTTCCCAGGTAGAATCGTCAACTTGGGTGTGATCCCTGGCTTTATGGCACCCCCCCCCCCCAAAAAAAAAAAAAACCCAAAACCCCAAAACATGACAAAAATAAATAGGGAGACAGCCACCATAGGGCTAGATAGCTCAGTTGGTGGAGCACCGGCTCTTTAATGCGGAGGTCACAGTTTTAAGTTTGTCAAGTCTTGCTCAAATCAAATTTTATTTGTTCAACCCCAAATCATTAAAAAAATTACCCAATCAGTTTCCCTTATGGTTAATTATTTTAGAATTGATTATTCCATCATTTGTATTACTGTTTCAAATCTCCTGTAAAGCTATTCTATAGCATCTTTCAAAGTTTTTCTTGTTAAATGCAATAATCTGTACATTTTATAATTCTGCAAAGAACAATAGTACATTCACTCTCTGTCGAGGAACCTATACTTGTTGAGAGGAAGCTGTGGGACTAGTCCAATGAATCACATCTGCATATGACAAGGGAGACTGTAAATGAACTTGGACCAGGTTATGAAACTATTACTGATCACAATACTTTATTGTAGTTTCCTGATGTGTATGTATCCTACAGGAAATCAAGTCATATCAACACTACATTTACACGTCTTTTAACCAAAGATTGTATAGTATCGCAGCTTCAAAATGGGCAACCAGTTCAGTGAGCAACTCTTGATACAATGACCATAGCTACCAAAATGGCACCCATGCTGTAGATTGAGCTCCAGTTGCCCTTTTTTACGTATTGTGATGCTGTACTATCTTTGCTCTTAACACAAATTCACCATACAAATACACTGTACCATCAAATCTATCATGGAAGCCGTATATAAACATTTTTATCATAAGCTACATTAGGCCAACTAACAGTGGAGCTGTTTTTTCATTAACATATAAACACATGCACGATATAACTGAATGAAGTCACAAAGACAGCCACATAGTTAACCCATTACCATCATGAGTAGGACACTTGGCATTTAACCTGAAGTCATGAACTCTCCACTAAAAGTAGTTGTGAACATTTTTTTCTTACTTACTGCTAATTACATGTGACCTTTTAGAGGTCTCAGGGAGGTTTCATACATTATCATTTTTTTTATTTTTTTATTTGGCAGAAATGTTTACCTTCGGCATAGCATTATGTGTTATACTAGTTAAAGTGCTACAGGAATAACACCAGACTGAACCATGGTCCAATTGTTCTCTACTGAAGGCATCAAATGACCAAGTATGATTTAGTTAAACAGAAACTAATAGACAACAGGAATGACCTGCCAGCCATGACTCCAAAACCACGGGATATTACCAATCTAGAACTCGGAACATTTCTAGTCACCTTCATATTCAATGCACTCAAACTAACCACAGGATATGATGCAGCCATGGTTAGAACCAGTGTAGTTGGAATCAATACTAATCATCATAGTATTTGAGCTGATGTAGCAGATAACAATTTATGACTAACATCAAAATTAATATGTAACAGCTTTCTTGTAGTAAGCTTGATTAATATAAAAAAAACAGAGATATGTATGAGGGAACATATCAAAGCTCATAACTCAACGCTGGAAATTATTTTCAAGGGTTGTCTTCCTCTTTAGGTAGATCTTGATTGGAACCGGGAGACACTCCATTAAAAAATGCTTAACACTTTTCATAAAAAAAGTTCCCCTTGAGCAACCTATCAGCGTTTGACAAAAGTGTTTCCTTGATCAGGAGTAAATGTTCCTAAAGGTTCCTTCATAATAAAAATTAATTTTGAGATGCTTCCTTAAATTAACCAAATTTAAACAAAAGAAAGACAATTAATATAAACCTTAAATTTTCTGTGGCAATATTGATAATGTATCCATGTTGATCAAACACTCATTGTACTTGGACTGTTGCATCAGGGATAAAGAATATAACCTATGTTTTATCCTTACACCGATGTATGACAACAGTGAGTGTTGTATACATGTACATTACACAGTTTGTAATTTAGTTGACCACAGAGTAGGAATGTTTTACAAGTCTCTCCTAAGACATTCACCCATCGCAAGATGTCTAAAATTCTAACCACCAAATTACATGCTCATATAAATGCTCTTCAACTTATAGTTTATATTAAGAATACATATTAATTTGCATCAGACTTCTTTAACAATCTAAACAAATACAAAAACTCATTACTAACCAATGACAATGAACTAAATAATCTTTGAGCTGGATAGAGTTCCACATGTAATTAGAATATGCTTTTGTAATAATATGTGCTCTATATGAGGTCACAAAGTTCACAACATTGGGATATTGCTACCAGATAAGACTAACTATTGCTGCCACAGAATTGTCGAACTATCCATTGGTAATATGAGAATGATAACTAGGATAAGATAACTCCAGTGTACAGAACAATCGGGATAAATAGAGTTGGACTTGAAAGCTTAAAACCAGTAGTTTGGATTTATTGATGGATATAAGGTTTCACTTGAATATTGACTAATATGTGGAACTTCATTCAAATTTGACTACACTTCTCATTATTTTATATTTTAACATTTACAATAGACTTAATTAAAGTTGTAACATCACAATGTCATCATTTGATATAAAGTTCCAAGAAGTGAAAACAAAACACGGCAATTTATTGTCAGATGGCAGTACACCAAGCTTCATTTTAAAAAAGAAAAATGGTTATTGCGAGCAGAATGTGCAAGTTTGTAAATGTAGAAGTCAAAAATACACTTTACATAACTCTGTACCGAAGCTTTATGTATTTTGGATATAACATATTAAAGCAGGACAGAGTGCATTACACTTTGATGTTTATGAAATTGAAATAGATGACTACATCTGCTTTTCAATGTTCATATCGTCAAAATGGCCACATTTTACTTAATTATTTGAACTTCTGCAATGTACATGCTAATTTAAGTTTTATGACAATTTGCAATTCAATATTTATACGCAATTAACATATTTGTATCCAATGTACTTGAAATCACTTGTTTTTCTTATAACATATTCAAATTTCTCATAACATATTCAAATTTCTCATATGCCAAATATTGAAATGCTGTAAAAATAAAACACAAATATGAAGTACTGTTTTAAATGCAATTTTTCTGCCCAGTAGATAATTGATAATTTTATGCTTAATATTTAATTTCATTTTCCATTAAAATTTGTTTAGTTATGGTCAAAGAGTTGACAGTGGATAGTTCACTTCAATTTTACAAGTGGGTAATTTCAAAATGTGGATTTATATCAAATTGAGTTTTCACTCAGTGTAATTACATGCTCATTTTGAGTCATAAACATCCACTTAGTGATCTCATCCTAACAATAACACAAAATGGATGCCCATTGAGAGTTTAATCCTTGTACAACTCGGTCAACATTTTATTAAATGAAACATTTGTTGATATGTTCTAGACAATTCTTCTGTTGTAGGTGGTTAGGTTTGTTTTGTTAATTTTGTCATCTTATTCACACTGCCAACAGACAGTTTATACCCAGTACAATGCAGATTTACTGCTACTCTTTTTTACTTAGTTGATAAAATCAACGCAACGATAAGACCATAGAGTCCAAGCACTTCAGCGAAGATAAGAATAAGAATCATACCAACAAAGAGCCTTGGTTGCTGCGCTGTTCCTCTTACTCCTGCATCTCCTACTATACCAATTGCAAAACCAGCCGCTAGACCACTCAGTCCAACACTTAGTCCAGCACCAAGATGAAGAAAACTCCTACAATTGCACATACAACAAACAAGTATTCAAGTTAACCAGGAGTAGAAATTAACTAGATTTTCATGGTAACCAGCAGGGCTAGTAATCCAAATTTTGCTGCAGCCCTGATCAGATTTTAGTAGGTAAAATATAGTATCTTTATCACAGCATTTAGACTTAGAATTGAGCAGACGCCCCGTAAATAAATCATCATAATAATAACCCAAAACATCCAGTGTAATCCCACACTTTATCATTTATATTATTTTATATAACCTACACCTTGTGTGGCTTTTTGATCAAGCAAGACAAAAGTTTCCAAGGAAAAGTGCATAACGGACCATGCTGCTGTCCAAGGCGTGAAACAGCATTGATCAATGCTGTACACGGAAACCGTCTTTAGTGTTTGTGCACAAACACCAAAGACGGTTTCTTAACATTTTGGAATTTTTTTCTTTTTTCTTATAGATTATGCGTAGAATAGATCACTATTATTTAGTTCTCAAGTCATTTATAAGCGTTGTGTGAATGTAATGGCGTAATGCGTTATTATATTTCGCCAACAGAGGGTGTATGCTCTCATTCCATTTGCTGTTATGAAAGGGCCTGCTAACATCCAATGGTGTTTGCCAGTATTGTAGCATGCAAATTAGTAGCCCATTAGTTGGAAAGGATGAACTGCTGCTGCAGTGTGTTAATGTGAGAGTTCTCTTTGGGCTTACGGAAGGGCCCTTGTTGGGTCTTTATTACAAATTGGAACAATAGACCCCACAAAGTTTTTCTTAGTTCAACTTGGACCCCACAGAAGAACGTTCAACTTGGACCCCACAGAAGAACGTTCAACAGAAGAACAATACAACAACAATAGCGAAATCTGGTAAGTACTGAGTGTAAAGTGCTTAACACACATCGGTGTAAGGGTAAAAACCAAATTATATTCTTTATCCCCGATGCCACATTCAACATCTATTAAAACAATAGCAGTACCACACAAACCTGATTTGTAAGGTTGTGTGTGTGTGTGACGTGTGACCACAAATTGTTCGCCGAAAGTATTTATTTTACAATAAATTGTTGGCACAGTTCGTTGTTATTTGTGTTGATGCATTTTTGCTGTATTTTTCCCATTAGCCCTCCGGGCTATCAAACTGGAAAAATTAGTAACCCGGCTGTAAATCTGGAAGCCCCAGGCTAGCGGGCTACTGACAATTTCAACCCCTGAATATTTAAGTTAACCTTGATTATGTTGTACTATGGGGGTTGCTATTCTTCTTATGTGTCTTTAGTTAATCTTTTACAATTTAGAGGTCCAGGATGAAAATTCAACAGCAGTACCATTTTTAACAGTAAACACACGATACCATAAAATGCGTTATATTCAAAGATCTTGCTCACTAGCCTCCTCAAGGAATCTGTTTACCATTTAATAAATAATTCCTTCAGCTGCAGAAACACTTTCCAGATGATCCAGACACTTTTTGATGAGAGGTAAAGAAAAACTCAAAAGTCACCTGTACAATGAGTACAGCTAAAGAGAAACTCAAAGTCACTTGTACAATGAGTCAGATAAAGAGAAACTCAAACTCACTTGTACATTGTGTACTGTCCTGGAACGTCTGACAGACCGTTAGCGATAACTACAGCAACCACTACACCATATATAGCAATGATACCTGCCATGACAACAGGGATGACTGACTTCATAATCAATTCTGGTCTCATGATACTCATAGCAGCAATTCCTGTGCCACTCTTTGCTGTGCCATAGGCTGCGCCCAAAGCTGTGAAAGTATCAACAAATGTGATTAACAAATAGGAGAGCAATGTTCATGTTTAAAATTGTTTTGTTGTTGACAGATTAGGCTAGCCTAAGAAAAAGAAAAAGTTGTTTTCTGCAACCTGACCAACCGTTCAAAAACCTGCCAAGCATAACATTGTAAAAGTAAAAAAAAAAATTACCTGCCCGACTGCATGTTTTAAAACTTGGTAAGTTTTTGTCTTTTTTTCTCAAAATATTTTCTCAATGTTTTTAGTGTTATGAATGGATTCATTAGACATTGAAGATCAAATCTGTGTTCTCAGAATTTGTTTCATGATTTTCACCAGTGGTAAAAATTTGGCAAAAATGGTCGAAATTGCAAGTATGGAGAAATGGTACGTGAGCTGTCTCGTAACTCTCCGGTCTGCGACCATCAGACTCGGGAGGATGGTGGGTTAGGATTATCGCAACTATGTAATACACCTATCAATTGTATGACGCACTATCAGACCCCCGGGGATGGTGCGTCAAGTTTGCGTCTTTACTCTCGGAAAAAGTGACTGTGGGTACGTCAAGTCCAATAGTGGTCAGTCAAAAAAATCTTCGAGCGGTGCGTCATGGTCCATCGAGGTACGTCATGGTCCGTCGATGTCCATTTCAACATTTATTTTGTTTATTTAGTGGAGAATCAAAATGCACCTACCCTCCCCGCCTGTGTAAAATGATGTTGGTATTATTTTGTTAACATTTATGTTGCCCGAGGGTCGGGAATGAAAGTCAGCGATCACCACATGCCAGCTCAGACGGCCGTTTATTTTCCACACTGCACATAGCAAGCCTTTTGCCCAAGCCCAATACACATGTGCATCATGGCGTGGTGGTTTTGTCATCCTCGGCCCCGTGGTATATTATATCTCTCACACGCACGATAGTGGGGGTCGATTGTCGAGTCATAGATGGATACGAGGTAAGCCTGTGACCATACGTTTAATTTACTATCCGTTTCAAACTTTTCTAAACGGTTAACCGTTTGTCGGCGGCAAGTGAATTTGTTCTAAAATACACGAACAACAAAAGACGATGTATAAGGAAGCCCAAATGTTTTGACAATTACCATCGAGACTGTACATGTACCTGTGTCAGTGTATTTTGTATTGTTTCATGTTGATTCAAAAAATGTGCCGACCGAGAGATAATCCTTCACGATCTTTATAAGCACAACATCCCGCAGAGTCGAAGTCGTGTGAATATCCCCCATCACTTCTGTGTGTGTATTTGAGTTTGACAAACGAAAACTACAGTATTGCTCACGCACGTGTAAAAACATCTCTGACACGCAGTAGTTATTTCTCACCAAGGGAATTTCCCTTGCCTTATCGCTCCCACAGCTACACGCCATTCCTTCGCCCCCTAACTATAAAAGTTTACCACGTTAGGTAGAGCAAGCACATCCACGGGATCGCGGTGATGAATACAGCGCTGTGAGAAGCACTACGTCATAAATAATTATTCACGCGATCGGCCAATCGGAAAGCGGCCAGTCATTACCAGTTATTACGAGGATGTGTGTTATTTAGTCACATGTAATTCATGGCGCGGTGGTTTTGTCAACCTCTGCCCCGTGGTATATTATATCTCTCACATGCACGTTACTGGGGGTCGATCGTCGAGTCATGGATGGATACGAAGATGCATTATTTAGTAGACTGGTTCCCTCTCTATTATTTCGTGTGTTTGATAGCTAGTGCGTTGGGAACCGCACGTCTCGAAGATCAAGTAGTACATTCTCGCCTCGTGCATACACTTGCCATGTATTTTCAGCATGTGTGCCGGGAAACTCGTACATACAAGGTTGAAATACTTGGTATTCACTGCGCGTGCATCGTTTGCAGCATACCAAGGAATTATGTGCGTCGATTTGTCCGTCTGTGGTGCGTTGCTATCCGCGAATGGTGAGTCAAAAAATGGTTCGGAAGACCGTCCAAATCTGCAACAAGTGTGTCAATTTTTCGACTCAGGGTGGGTCTTTGGACACGCAAATCCTACCCCACATATGGACAGTGACGCACCATCCCCGGGGGTCTGATAGTGCGTCATACAATTGATAGGTGTATAACACCATTATTAGAGCAAGGGTAACACAAAAAGGCCTAGGGTAAAAAATGCAAACACTCCACTGAGAAATAATGGAAAAGGGCTAGTTGCGATTAAATCGTAACCCTCCTCCCGATCGGTCGCAGACCGGAGGGTTACGAGACAGTGAGCACAAGATTCGACCATACGTGCAATTTCGACCAATGTTGACAGACTAGTCACCAGATTTGCCCATTTTTTACCACTTTCGAAAATCATGACACAAATTCTAAAAACACACATTTGATTATCAATGTCTAATGAATCCATTCATAATAATCAAAACATCATTGAGAAAATATTTTGAAGAAAAAAAGACAAAAACTTACCAGAGACTGAGCGAAGCCCATGAAGTGTAGACAGACGATGGTTGAGGTTTTAAACCCCGCACTTTTTACTTCTCGACCAATCAGCGTATTTTCTCGACCAATCAGCTTTACTATAGGCGTGGCCTACGTTTTTATACAGACTTGCACAATGCGCAGTTTGCGCCACACGTTTGCGGTATCAGCACACACAGTTATGTGTTAGCATATCAGAACACACGCTCAATCTTGAAATTGTTTTTGTGTGATTGTGCACGGCAGTGAAATGCGCTCAGCTTGTGACGTCGAGTCTGCACGCGGCGTTTGGTTTTACGCTGATTGGTTGTGATGTTACTACATGGTTTGTATACACGTTGGTCAGTCTCCGGTAAGTTTTTGTCAATGATGTTTTGAGTGTTATGAATGGATTCTTTAGACATCACATTGAATGATCAAGTCCGTGTTCTTAGAATTTGTGTCATGATTTTTGAAAGTGGTAAAAATTTGGCAAATCTGGTGACTAGTCTGTCAACATTGGTCGAAATTGCACTTATGGTTGAAACTTGTGCTTGTCGTCTCGTAACCCTCAGGTCTGCGACCTTCGGGAGGATGGAGGGTTACGATTATCGCAACTAGAAAAGGGCATGCTGTCAATCATTAAACATTTAAGTTACATCTTTGTGTTGTCTGTTTTATGTCTTCCTACACTGTAACAGCAACACTAACAAATTCCAACATCCATGACATCATGCATGAGTCTGAGACATTAAAATTTAAACATCAACAAGATCATGGATGGAACATCAAAGACACCACATTGATTTAAAATAAAACACAGTAAATTTGCATTTCATCAAATCATAGTTGTTTCAAATCGACATTGTGAACAGAAAGCACTCGTTAGATTATTCCACGATCAATAGATTATGGTGTACCCATAAACCGTCCCGTCGTCGTAGATAGATGCAGTGCATACTGCAATAGGCACCTGCAAAATCTTGTCAATGACTAGACTACGACGCACTTACCGCTGAAAACCATAGCAGATGTGGCGCCCATAATGCCAAAGAAAGGAGTATACATCGGTATAGTGGTTGCATCGGCCATTCTGATGTTACTTTACTGTTTTCTGACTAAAGAATGTAAAAAGATTTAAGTTAAAAACAGCTAAATTGCCTGTTTTTCTCTCGACTGTTTTCACCCGAAGTGATCGTACAATGAAGATGGCTGCAGAGAAATACATGTATCTATAATCGTCTGATATCGGATCATGTGACGAAGCAGTCTGGTGTACATGTATGCATGGTGCCTCGTACTAAAGCAGAGGGTCGGGAACCACACTGTGACTAAAATTAACATTACGACACCGTCCGGTGTGTGTGTGACCGCCAGCAGCAGCATGCAGCAGCATGCAGCATCCATCTCATTTGAATGCACGATCGACCTTGTGTTGTGGTCGCCGTATAAATGAACAAACGTCATAGCAAACTCTCAGTTTGAGTAAACACAGCCTGTTATGAGTGTATAGTCACTATAATGGAGATCAATGGTGTGAACACTTTATTTCCCAACAAATATCTAAAAAAATCAGTTTAATACGGGCGTGCCACGCCCAGCTCTTTAAAAATGAGGGGCATGCACCCAACTTCCCGACCTCCAACTCAATGTATCTTGCTCCACTTTTGTTGGTGTAAAACTGTCGTAAACGGAAAATACAAATTCGACAATATTTTCTTAAATCTTCAAAAATTGCAATACTGTTCTCATTACACAACCAAAATGTTTCTGTCCTTGGAGCTGCATAACCGAAAAAAATCCTGACCATTAAAACTGAATACTGCCCTCTGTTGAGCTTGACCACGCCATAGTATTAGACTGGCCCCCCTCTTTACAGCAAGTAGAAAGAACAAGTTCGGATGTTTACCTTAATAAAAAGGAAGGGAAATAACCAATTCAATTTGGTGATGTACTCATTTTCCCATAGAGTCCTCATGTAAGTGGGGGGGGGGGGGGGGGGGGGGGGAGGGATTGCAAGTCTCTAACCTCACGTTAAAATGGTGTAAATTGCCATGTATTCGATACCCTTACATTTTTGGAACCAAGTCTGCGGTCGGCCTTAACTTCTACTATCTGGCGCACCGAATTTAAATTACTTTTCTTTAAAATTTACGTTACAAACACTTGGCAACGACGTTTTGTTCAAATTAAACCGTAGAATCAAAAGGTAGAATCCACATTGACAACCAGCCAGGGCCACCTCTGTAGACACGTACACAAATTGGAAATAACTGAAATTTGACAAAT
This sequence comes from Leptasterias polaris, assembly GCA_037783415.1. Classification (NCBI taxonomy): domain Eukaryota; kingdom Metazoa; phylum Echinodermata; class Asteroidea; order Forcipulatida; family Asteriidae; genus Leptasterias; species Leptasterias polaris. The sequence goes on from JAZGTN010000020.1 coordinate 863,461, forward strand.
TGTCCATATCATAAAACATGTAACCTTGGAAACAGGCACACTTGACGGGAATATTCTGATATTGGAATCATTGTCCTACTTCTTGCATTTCCTCGCGTCCTGACACTATTCGGATCCTTATACATTGGCTCATTATCTGAAGTGAATTCCCCGGGTTTTTGGAGGAAGAACTTCATAATTAATTTCCTTCATCCATGGTTTAACTTCCTACTTATTCGAGAGGTTAATTTTTTTGTCCCTACAGGTTAAGACCTACATGCCTTTTTGAGCTGCATTACGTTCTCTTTGGGTTCCCAAATGAACAGTGGCGGCACCAGACCTGTTAATCTGGGGGGGGGGGGGCAAGAGGGGGGAAAACTTAAATTTAGGGGGGGGGGCAAACAAAAATCTATAGTGTAATTTTGTACTGCAGAAAAGCATTGACTTACCACTTTGACGGACTTACACCATCTGGGACATTTACGTCAATATTAACTTCAATCCTGGGGTGTTTGTGTTTGGGTTCAGGATTATCATCGCTAGATTCAGAATCAGATATGTGCCTATCATCATGGGATGGAGGTTGTTTGGATTTCTTGCAAAACCAGTTTTTAATATCCATTTTAACTAACTGTTTTACCAACGTGTTTAAGTGCAACAACTAGCAGTAGGCATAATACAGCACTCCACGTGAACATCAAGTTTATGTCGTGTGTACTGTATAAGCCTACAATTCACTCCAGAAATAAGATTTTGCACTGTGTGAATTTGACGTGTTGTGCGAACTGCGTTTACAATGGCTGCTTGCGGTTTTGGGCAGACAATGCATTTCTATTTATAGCAAGTTTCCAAGCTTGTACAGATAAATAAATCCACATTTTATTAACATTGCCGGAGATGGAAAGTGTATTGGGCTTTTTTGATGGTGCCAGCTAATTATGATGGATGAAATTGAGTTTATTATTTACAGCGCAAACAACATTGTAACAAATTGGGTGCAATGGTTTGGGATTAAACTCAATTTCCGCCATCGGGGAAAAAACTGGGGGGGGGGGGCAAACTGGGGGGGGGGCAAACTGGGGGTGGGCAAACTGGGGGGGCAAAAAAAATAACTGGGGGGAATTTGCCCCCCTTGCCCCCCGTAGCGCCGCCGCTGCAAATGAATACTAATTAGTAAGGCCACCCTTTCCTTATAAATTCCTTTTCACAGTTCTGCCAAATTCCTCTGTCCGGCCACACCCAGACTACACTTGCTCGGTGTACATTGTCTATGTAGTAATGTACATGTACTACAAACGGAGGCACAGCGAAAAGTTCAGTGCGCACGCGCGAAAGCCGATTTCGGTAGGAAACACGCCCATTTTTGTATACTAAGTGGACTCATCAAGGGGTGCGTTCCACTTGTCCTGGGGGAAAAATCGCTTCCCGTTTTAAACTTATGGGCGCTATATATGGGGACATAACTAGATCAAAAACACCTTTTGGAGTAGCCTGAACATTGATCTCTATTATAAGATCCCTTTGATGCTAAGCTTTGACATCCTTAATAATTGCTGATAAACAGACACTGTTAATTTGAAAGACATTGAAAAATAGAACAAAATAGCAAAACCTTTGTATTATTCATCAGAACTTGTGTGATCAAGAACATCTTATTTTCCTGTTATTAATTTGTTACTGAAAAAGTAATGTATAGCTATTTGATTGAATATCCATTCATTTATAACTGCCCAATATTTAATACAAATTAAACAATTTGACTTGATGTTTTACTCAAAACATTCACACTAAAACAACAATCTACTTTTCAAGATCATTCTTATAACAATGTAAACCTTTTAATTTTCAAAATAATATTTATGATATTGTAGAAGGGGAAGAATTCTATAGTATTTTGCAACTACTGCTTCAAAATTCAAAGATTTGTTACTCGTCAAAGACAAAGTTAAATACATAAAAAATGGATTATAAATTGTTCAAAGTTGAAAAGGTCCAATGAACAAATTATTCACAACATGCATCAGTTTAAAAGAAAATTCTTATAAGCAAAAACTAAATATAATTCAAAATAAAATATAATGGTAAGGAGTTGCAAAAATAAAAGTCCATTTAAATATCCCTTTAAGAGTTATGTGTTTTTGCCCATATTTGTCAATGGATGAGTCCCCAAACGAAGGTAAACCTGATGATGTTAATATTTCATTAATGAGTTATTGGTGAAATGTTTACATTGTAGTTTTCCAAAATTATAACTCATGAAAGTATTATCAAAAAATGTCCCCATTTATACTCTCACTGGTGTTTTCCCAGCACCTTTTATTCAAGAGTACAAAAACTTAAGTAAATGAGTAATGTGGTGTGTTTTTTACAAAGAAATATTGAAGGTCAAGCAAATTACAATTTGATTATGTTAACAAACAAATTCAACAGTTTTATTATTATTACTACCATAGGTTGCTGTTTCTTCTGATGAGTTCTTGTTCCCGGTTAAGTGTTAACATTGCCTGCAGATACATGTAAAATGAAGACTTGTACCTACAATGTAAAGAAAAAAAATGAATGATTGAGCAGTTAATTTCTGATCAAAGAATCAATACATCCATCAAAAATATTGTGATTCTTGAATGTTCAGAAAAAATGATGATAGTTAGTGATAAGAGTATAGTACGTTTTGCTTTTTCCCTGGAGAAGGGGTCATTGGCGTTGAAGAAAGCTTGAAAACACAAAATTCGATACCCATTTTCTACCTCCCCTTTTCCCCCATTATTGCTTTTGCAAAGTAAGCAGGCTTATGTGGATTGACTATTGGGCCCTTTTCCCCTCTAGTTCAACCCTGACTTTTAAATCCTTCGAAACAACTTTTTTGTTTACATGAAGGGGGAAAAAACACCCATTGGAATCATTTTTTCCATTGGCAAACATTCCTAAGGGCTTATGGAAGTTATGATGTTATTGTGCATTAAAAATGTACATTATTTGTATTGTACACTTTACAAAAGTTTTACAAATTGTTGTAACTTGAAATATCAATATTACCTTTGTTGGTCTTGCACTTTTATTGAATCATCACACTGCAGTTTCTTGTTGAGATCTCTTCTCACACCTTTCCAACTGTCTCTGTAAATTGAATTAAAGAGCTATATACTGAGTACTAAATTACACAAACAAGGAAAACATGTTGACATTGAAATGAAAGTGATAAAGTGATCAGCCATCTGAAACTTGTTATGTAAGTTGTATAGATTGATGATTGATTTAGATAAGAATAAATAATAAAAACATTGTATTGTAATTAAGAGATTTTGGGTTGAACAAAGACAAATTGACTAGAGAGAGTGGGATTTGAACAATCGACCTCCAGATTATTGTGCCAGCGCTCTACCTAACCAACTGAGCTATCTAGCCCCTTGTTGGCAGTCTCCCTATTTTGACAATATCTTTGTTCGGGGGGTGCCACTCAGAAGCCATACAACCATTATCTGCTGTGTAGTCAGGGATCGCACCCAAGTTACGATACAACCTGGGAAAGCGGCAGCCAGCGGATCACCTTAAAGTTAAGGGGATGCAACTTTTTATTTGAGATATCTGGGTAAATTTTAACAGATTTTAGGTTGAACAAAGAAAACTGGACTATAATTATTAAGAATTAAAAATAATCAAGATGTGATATAATTATAATTTGTCAAAAGAAAACTGCTAACTAAAATTAAAATATTTGTTTTAATAAAATGGGTCTCAATTTATTTGGTTCAACAAGTATTACCAACAAATAACATTAATGATTTCATATTAAGTAATCAGTGGTGGATCAATCAACACGAAATGAGCAAGTTGATAAAATTCAAAATAATATCAACTTGCCTTTTTTCACGAAAAAAATGCAGCACAAAGATATGAGCTTGCACGAACGCACGTTCTCAACTACTCCTAGAACTATGAGGTTTCCGCTATCGTCTCCATTACCCTCATCATAGAGTGACATGTACAAAATCCTATTCGAAACTTTTTTCCCTTCACGTTTCTGCACCTACAGTTAATTTCCCAAACCGGATCTCGCCAAAATTAGGCTCTATGTGTTTCTTATACTCTCATCGAGCTCGGGTTGGGTCCAGAAAATCCAATCCGCAAAACAAAAGTTGCAAAAAGTGATAAATTCTCACCGTTTTCAGAATCCTCGCCTTCCGTTAACAAAATGGCCGCCGTTGAAATTTTCCTCCTGGTAATGCTGCGCGCTACGCTGGTAACGATTATCAACGATTCACGTATACAGAACATTGGTTGTTGTGGACCAGCATTGCGCCTATGATTGTATACGTGAACCGTTGGATTTGTTACCGTTGGATTTGTTTACAATGGCTGCTTGCGGTTTTGGGCAGACAATGCATTTCTATTTATAGCAAGTTTCCAAGCTTGTACAGATAAATAAATCCACATTTTATTAACATTGCCGGAGATGGAAAGTGTATTGGGCTTTTTTGATGGTGCCAGCTAATTATGATGGATGAAATTGAGTTTATTATTTACAGCGCAAACAACATTGTAACAAATTGGGTGCAATGGTTTGGGATTAAACTCAATTTCCGCCATCGGGGAAAAAACTGGGGGGGGGGGGGGCAAACTGGGGGGGGGCAAACTGGGGGTGGGCAAACTGGGGGGGCAAAAAAAATAACTGGGGGGAATTTGCCCCCCTTGCCCCCCGTAGCGCCGCCGCTGCAAATGAATACTAATTAGTAAGGCCACCCTTTCCTTATAAATTCCTTTTCACAGTTCTGCCAAATTCCTCTGTCCGGCCACACCCAGACTACACTTGCTCGGTGTACATTGTCTATGTAGTAATGTACATGTACTACAAACGGAGGCACAGCGAAAAGTTCAGTGCGCACGCGCGAAAGCCGATTTCGGTAGGAAACACGCCCATTTTTGTATACTAAGTGGACTCATCAAGGGGTGCGTTCCACTTGTCCTGGGGGAAAAATCGCTTCCCGTTTTAAACTTATGGGCGCTATATATGGGGACATAACTAGATCAAAAACACCTTTTGGAGTAGCCTGAACATTGATCTCTATTATAAGATCCCTTTGATGCTAAGCTTTGACATCCTTAATAATTGCTGATAAACAGACACTGTTAATTTGAAAGACATTGAAAAATAGAACAAAATAGCAAAACCTTTGTATTATTCATCAGAACTTGTGTGATCAAGAACATCTTATTTTCCTGTTATTAATTTGTTACTGAAAAAGTAATGTATAGCTATTTGATTGAATATCCATTCATTTATAACTGCCCAATATTTAATACAAATTAAACAATTTGACTTGATGTTTTACTCAAAACATTCACACTAAAACAACAATCTACTTTTCAAGATCATTCTTATAACAATGTAAACCTTTTAATTTTCAAAATAATATTTATGATATTGTAGAAGGGGAAGAATTCTATAGTATTTTGCAACTACTGCTTCAAAATTCAAAGATTTGTTACTCGTCAAAGACAAAGTTAAATACATAAAAAATGGATTATAAATTGTTCAAAGTTGAAAAGGTCCAATGAACAAATTATTCACAACATGCATCAGTTTAAAAGAAAATTCTTATAAGCAAAAACTAAATATAATTCAAAATAAAATATAATGGTAAGGAGTTGCAAAAATAAAAGTCCATTTAAATATCCCTTTAAGAGTTATGTGTTTTTGCCCATATTTGTCAATGGATGAGTCCCCAAACGAAGGTAAACCTGATGATGTTAATATTTCATTAATGAGTTATTGGTGAAATGTTTACATTGTAGTTTTCCAAAATTATAACTCATGAAAGTATTATCAAAAAATGTCCCCATTTATACTCTCACTGGTGTTTTCCCAGCACCTTTTATTCAAGAGTACAAAAACTTAAGTAAATGAGTAATGTGGTGTGTTTTTTACAAAGAAATATTGAAGGTCAAGCAAATTACAATTTGATTATGTTAACAAACAAATTCAACAGTTTTATTATTATTACTACCATAGGTTGCTGTTTCTTCTGATGAGTTCTTGTTCCCGGTTAAGTGTTAACATTGCCTGCAGATACATGTAAAATGAAGACTTGTACCTACAATGTAAAGAAAAAAAATGAATGATTGAGCAGTTAATTTCTGATCAAAGAATCAATACATCCATCAAAAATATTGTGATTCTTGAATGTTCAGAAAAAATGATGATAGTTAGTGATAAGAGTATAGTACGTTTTGCTTTTTCCCTGGAGAAGGGGTCATTGGCGTTGAAGAAAGCTTGAAAACACAAAATTCGATACCCATTTTCTACCTCCCCTTTTCCCCCATTATTGCTTTTGCAAAGTAAGCAGGCTTATGTGGATTGACTATTGGGCCCTTTTCCCCTCTAGTTCAACCCTGACTTTTAAATCCTTCGAAACAACTTTTTTGTTTACATGAAGGGGGAAAAAACACCCATTGGAATCATTTTTTCCATTGGCAAACATTCCTAAGGGCTTATGGAAGTTATGATGTTATTGTGCATTAAAAATGTACATTATTTGTATTGTACACTTTACAAAAGTTTTACAAATTGTTGTAACTTGAAATATCAATATTACCTTTGTTGGTCTTGCACTTTTATTGAATCATCACACTGCAGTTTCTTGTTGAGATCTCTTCTCACACCTTTCCAACTGTCTCTGTAAATTGAATTAAAGAGCTATATACTGAGTACTAAATTACACAAACAAGGAAAACATGTTGACATTGAAATGAAAGTGATAAAGTGATCAGCCATCTGAAACTTGTTATGTAAGTTGTATAGATTGATGATTGATTTAGATAAGAATAAATAATAAAAACATTGTATTGTAATTAAGAGATTTTGGGTTGAACAAAGACAAATTGACTAGAGAGAGTGGGATTTGAACAATCGACCTCCAGATTATTGTGCCAGCGCTCTACCTAACCAACTGAGCTATCTAGCCCCTTGTTGGCAGTCTCCCTATTTTGACAATATCTTTGTTCGGGGGGTGCCACTCAGAAGCCATACAACCATTATCTGCTGTGTAGTCAGGGATCGCACCCAAGTTACGATACAACCTGGGAAAGCGGCAGCCAGCGGATCACCTTAAAGTTAAGGGGATGCAACTTTTTATTTGAGATATCTGGGTAAATTTTAACAGATTTTAGGTTGAACAAAGAAAACTGGACTATAATTATTAAGAATTAAAAATAATCAAGATGTGATATAATTATAATTTGTCAAAAGAAAACTGCTAACTAAAATTAAAATATTTGTTTTAATAAAATGGGTCTCAATTTATTTGGTTCAACAAGTATTACCAACAAATAACATTAATGATTTCATATTAAGTAATCAGTGGTGGATCAATCAACACGAAATGAGCAAGTTGATAAAATTCAAAATAATATCAACTTGCCTTTTTTCACGAAAAAAATGCAGCACAAAGATATGAGCTTGCACGAACGCACGTTCTCAACTACTCCTAGAACTATGAGGTTTCCGCTATCGTCTCCATTACCCTCATCATAGAGTGACATGTACAAAATCCTATTCGAAACTTTTTTCCCTTCACGTTTCTGCACCTACAGTTAATTTCCCAAACCGGATCTCGCCAAAATTAGGCTCTATGTGTTTCTTATACTCTCATCGAGCTCGGGTTGGGTCCAGAAAATCCAATCCGCAAAACAAAAGTTGCAAAAAGTGATAAATTCTCACCGTTTTCAGAATCCTCGCCTTCCGTTAACAAAATGGCCGCCGTTGAAATTTTCCTCCTGGTAATGCTGCGCGCTACGCTGGTAACGATTATCAACGATTCACGTATACAGAACATTGGTTGTTGTGGACCAGCATTGCGCCTATGATTGTATACGTGAACCGTTGGATTTGTTACCAGCGTAGCACGCAGCATTACCAGCTCAAAAATTTCAACGGCGGCCATTTTGTTAACGGAAGGCGAGGATTCTGAAGTGGATTTTCTGGACCCAACCCGAGCTCGATGAGAGTATAAGGAACACATAGAGCCTAATTTTGGCGAGATTCGGTTTGGGAAATTAACTGTAGGTGCAGAAACGTGAAGGGAAAAAAGTTTCGAATAGGATTTTGTACATGTCACTCTATGAGGGTAATGGAGACGATAGCGGAATTCCGGAATGAACCTCTTAGTTCTAGGAGTAGGACTCGTAGTTAACTTGCTCATTCAAAGTCACATTTTATAAACAAAATTAGTAAAGCAAAAGAACAACAAATGTTAAGTTTCATATCATAACTTACCTTCATTATCCTAAAAGCGCGTTGTCCTCTTTCCGAAAAGGCAATTATGAGCAAACTGTCACTGCGAGCGCCTGAAAAAGTTTTGCCATCATGACTGTGACGTCACCAAGCCGAAAAAACTGGGGGGGGGGGGTGCGACTAGAATACAACTAGTACATTTTCTTTCATAGAGGGCGGTATACAAGGGGACCGTTAAAAAAACTAGTTGATTTATTTCCCTAGAGGGAAGTATATAAGGGGACCGTTAACAATCTTGGGATGATACTAACAGGTGGGTAGCCTTTTGTCAAGGCCTTCGTGGCTTGAACAGCTTTGTAGAGCCGCGATAGCGACTGAAATGGGAGACCACGCACGCGAGTGGTCTCCCATTTCAGTCACGAGGGCCTTTTCCAACTTGTTTGCGGTTTCTTATGTGTTTCTTTATAATCTCGACTTTTGCTACCCGAAACGGTAGCAAAAGTCCAAACCAATCAGAAGTGCATAACGCACGTTTCATACTTCATTCATAAATACCTTGGACAGTTTATCCATTCTGATTGGTGGAGAGCACGTCACGTGGGGGTGTTTAAACGTGTGATATAAACACAGCTAGAAGTGTTTAAACACGGCTGGCTTCGCGTGTTGGTGTTGGGCGCGCAAGCTTGTTTACGCTAATTTACTTACGCGGAACGCAATATACAGCTATTAGTGTACCCGCGCGTAATCTTGTCGACACGCGCGTGCACACAACCCAACGCGCTCAAAACATAATTTTACAAAAGTTTTTGAAATTAAGAACTCGTCACCACTCTTTTATTAAAAAAAAACGCAAACGCCACTCCGCTTGCGCGCGTGGTCTCTCGTTCCAGTCGCTCCACTGTTTACAAAGCTGTCCAAGCCACGATGGCCTTGACAAAAGGCTAACAGGTGGGAGGCGGGGCTCCCAATTGACGCGACAGGGTTGAACCTAATGAAAATAATCTCATTCGACCATCGCGACGTGGACTACTGGTCGAAGCTCCCAACGTACAAACGGATGTGTATGATATGCACAGTACACACTATTTGAATTTACGGTTGCTCTCCGCTGCGTGTGTGCCGTTGAGACTGCCTGGACGAGTCCATTTTATCAGAGCGCATTGTTATCTTCAAATGTTGTAAATTCACAAAATCTTTACACCAGAAAACATTTGTAATTTTTTTTTGCCTTGCCAACTACTTCAGTAAATTAACTATTTAATAAACAACATATATTTAACGTAAACGACATGTATAACATATCTGTTTAAGATGTGTATGTTGCCTCAGAATTACAATTACCTGCGGCAAATGTTCCCGTCCGTCAACAGAGATCGTTTGAACGCAAACTAAGTATTGGCGGGATCCATTCTCTAAAAAAAAACTTTTACAAATCGTTAAATATCTAGAGGATGTACCGAGGGATTTTGATTAAACTTTCAGGAATGAAAGATCTATTCCTAAATATTACGTTAATGGAAAAAAATCAGAGGATGAACAATAATTTTTTTCACATTATGTCGATATTTGTAGCCATTTTAGGGGAGACCATTTGTAACGAAATTCCCACCTGGACCCATTCATACACGTTAGCCGCTGCAATAAACCAACGGAAAATTTTCGATAATATTTTTACGCACTTTATTTAAAATTAACAATTGAAAATACTCTTACGATATACACTGTTATGTTTTCAGTGCTGATAAAGAGATAATTCTAACGGTATACATGGATTTCTTTTTGTTTTTTAATGGTCATTACCTATTTTTAAAATGGAGTGTACCCAAACAGCGATCGCAAATGATTGCGCCCCCCCTTCCGCCACCCCCCCTGGTTGAACCTATAGATAGGTTGCAGTATGACGTAAGTCGGCCATCTTTACGGGCAATTTGGAACACACAGTCATGCGTTACGCGTTTGAACGGCGTGCAGGACGCGCACATTTCACCAAACTCATTGCATGATTGGTTAGTGAATGACGCGGCTGCGTTAATAATTTGAGCGCTTGACGCGCCTGCAAGCCAAAATGCGATTTGCCCGTAAAGATGGCGTCTACTGGGAACTATCTATATGACAATACTTACAACTTAAAATTCCCAGCACTGGTTTTTCCATATTTATGCACATCATTCATTAATTTAAAGATCCTTTGATGCTATTCTTCGACCTTCTTAATAATTGCTGTTGAATATTCTAGACACTGTTAATTTGAAGAATAAAGCAAAAAAGCAAAAACTTGCATTTTAATTTTTATCAGAACTTGTGTAATCAATTCAAGAACATCTTATTTTGCTTTCCCGCTTGATGTATAAAATGTACTTAAAATAAGTAAAGCAGCTTACCTGAGCCTTTCAAGTATGAATTTATAACCATGTTTTTATAACTGCCCCACAGTCCATACAAATAAAACAATTTACACGCTCACATTTTTATGCCCAAATTTGACTTGATGTTTTATTCGATTCAATTTATTCAACAGATTCACACTGAAACAACACTCTACTTTTCAAAAGATTTCTTATAACATTGTAAAAACTTTTAAGAACAAATTATCAAAACAAAAGCACTTTGTTTCAATTCGTACAAGGGGAAGAATTCTGTATTATTTTTCAAATACTGCTTCAAAATTCATGGGGTCCTTTCTCATCAAAGACAAAGTTAACATAGGGCCTACATTAAAAATGAATCATAAATTGTTGAAAAGGTCCAATGAATTTAAATGTTCTTCTATTCACAAATTGCTTCAGTCTTGAACATTTTTCTTATATTAGCAAACAAAATAAAGTTTCCGAATTAGTAATCCGCCCGGGCGAAAAAGTAATTCGCCTTGGCGAAATAATAATTCACCCGGGCGAAATGATAAGTAGCCCGGGCGAATTAGTAATCCGCCCGGGCGAATTCGTAATCCGCCCGGGCGAATTAGTAATCCGCCCGGGAGAATTTTTTTTTTTTTTACCATGTCCTTTATACACTTCCGTAGTATTAGGAATTGTTTTACACAACATTAAAAACACATTTTGAATAATTACACAATACAAGAATATGTTTGGATGGTTTTAAGAAGAGGGTTGAACTAAACAAATGAGCAGCTGCAAATGAGTAGAAAGAGGTTGCCCTATATTTGGGCATACTTGACCAGTGTCCGGTATACTACCTGTCATTGCAGTGGAATGTGTAAGATAAGGAATAGCATTCCAAGACCCACACACACTTGGCACTATTGTTTTAAAGTAAGAACAATGAGACCTGACTACTATAATTATACTGAAAGCATGAAGGTATAACTGACAACATTTGCCACAATCTCAGCTTTCCGTTGGGTGATAGTACACACACTATGGTGTTCCATATGTGCCACTCTTTTCCGTCGCCTTTTCAATTTTGTCCGTCGCCTAGTTCAATTTTGTCCGTCGCCTTTTCAATTTTGTCCGTCGCCTTTTCAATTTTGTCCGTCGACAAAATTGAAAAGGCGACGGACAAAATTGAAAAGGCGACGGACAAAATTGAAAAGGCGACGGACAAAATTGAAAAGGCGACGGACAAAATTGAAAAGGCGACGGAAAGGAGTGGCACATATGGAACACCATAATATTCACCTCGAGACTACGTGAGATTTCAAAGTAGGTGATGATGTATGAGCCCAAAAAGTTATAACATAAATGACGTTAATTATACAGATGAAACGTCAATATTAAGAAGTTCTTTTTTATATTGCCAATCTTTCTCTTAGATCGTGCTCTGTCGTCTGAGAATACTTTGGGCGAAATCATTACTTGATTCGGCAATCGATTTATCATAGAACCTAGTCTGAGATCGCGGTTATTTCTCTGCATCAGCCACACAAAATTCCCCCCGCAGAATGGCTATCACGCGGTCTAACTCGTAGGTTAAAGACGGAGGTTAATCCACAAGAGGGCGCTATTTCAGGCAATTATGTATTGGCTATCAGGTAGACTAAAAACCACGAGCACAGACTTGGAACCAAGTCTACATAGAACCTGGCAAACGTGCGACTTGAGCTCCAACCTGCTGTCTTCAAAATGTCAGTTATACTAACCGAGGCTCTCTTTGCAGCAGACACTGCCGCTGCTCTTGTACTGTGAGGCTTAAATTATGAAATGTCTATACCTGCATTTAACATAACCTGTTTGATCCATTTACTTATGGTTTCTTTGGTTATCTTGTTATGAGGCTTAATGATATAAATAACTCTCCTCTCAGAGGTTTGGTTCGTCTTAAGTACTCTTCTAATGTTTTCACAACACATAGACTTGCATCTGGAAAGTAAGGTTTTAATACAACCGTAGTCGGCAATCCTGGGCGACTTTGTTTCAACTCATGAAAGAAAAACGTATACACTGAATCAGTTACTTTCATGTTTCTTAAGTCCATTAAATAAATAGTTTGACACCTCTGTGCTGAAACTAACACAATAAGCCCAATTAGCTTAAAAGTTAGACTTTTTAAATCCAAGTCCTCAATGGGATATAGCGTCTTACAATATTGCAGAACGATATCTACATCCCAAATCTCTGAATATTTGGTCGAAGCAGGTCTTAACTGAAAAACACCTCGTAGAAATCTTCAAATTAAAGGATGACTACCCAAGTTAACACCATGTTTTGTAATGGCAGATAAAGCTGAGCGTGCTGTATTAATAGCACTATTACTTAACCCAGAGTTAAACAGTTCTGTTAAAAAGTCTAAGACTTTAACTACAGGCGGGCAAATTGGATCAATTTGTCTTTGACTATATAGAACTGAAGCCATCTCTTGAGGTATGAGGAGTACTGCTTGTGAGTCCCTGAACGCCATGATGCGAGGATGTCGGTTGCTTGTTCAGAAATATGTTGCATTTGGAAGGAATGCCGGATAATCGACATGCTACTATACTAGTCGGATTGTGTTCCGTAGCGGGTGGAGTGTATGGCTGCTTGGTAAAACCAGCAGGTCTCGATTTGGTTCCAAGTCTGTGCTCGTGGTTTTTAGTCTACCTGATAGCCAATACATAATTGCCTGAAATAGCGCCCTCTTGTGGATTAACCCTAACCCTAAACCCTAACCCTAACCCTAACCCTAACCCTAACCCTAACCCTTACCCTAACCCTTACCCTAATCCTACCTCTAATCTTAAACCTATCCCTAGCCCTAACCCTAACCCTATACCTAACCCTGACTCTAGCCCTAACCTTTTATTTAACCCTAACCTTATAACCCTAACACTGACCCTAGCTGTAACCCTAACCCTAATCCTGCACCTAACCTTATCCCTAACCCTAAGACTACCCCTAACTCTGACTCTTGCCCAAACCCTAACACTACCTCTAACCCTAACCTTAACACTAACCCTAATCCTGGACATAACCCTAACTCAACCCCCTTACCCTGACCCTAGCCTAGCCCCAACCTATAACCCTGACTCTATAGCCCTAGCCCTAACTCTAACCATAACCCTAACCCTAACCTTAATCCCGCCCCTAACCTTAACCCTAACACTACCCCTAACTCTGACTCTATAGCCCTAACCTGAACGCCTGACATTATCACAGCGTAACTTTTTGTTTTCTTCTCTTTTTGTTCCCTCTCTTTAAAACCCTCCGTGACACCATCCCAAAAAATCACACCGTGACAGTATCGCGTACTTTTTGAGTGTCAGTTTGAAATTAGCGTGTAATACTTGTTTTAAAGAAAACAATCGCCCAAACCATTATATATAGACCTTTGTGGCTAATTTAAATGAATTATAGCCAAATTTCCTTTGAAATTAGCCTAAATTTGTCTCTATTTATAGTTTATACAATGATGGCTCATTTCACCTATTGTGGTAATAAGGTCAAAGGCTAAGTAATTGCTGTACAATTCCTAGGGGAAAACCGGGAGAGCTGGTCTTGGTGGATTTTTTTCAGTGAAAAGCAACCCCGATGGTAACAAGACAATTGGCATGCTATTTGACTAGGTGTAAAGGTATGGAAAAAAATTAATTGGCGGAGTACAGACTTTTTAATTAAAAACTGTTACTCAATAAGTAAGCCATGGCATCACGCAGGGTTAAGTTTTGATTAGGCTATAAAAAAAACCCACTTTTATACTCGGTTACTATCAGTATCAAGTTCAGCAACGTAATTGATACAATCAACTACATCTTAGACTTAATGCCGGACTGTAAGCCTGTTTCTTCCCTACTACAATCTTTCGACATGTTCAATAGAGTTTTATTGAATATATAACATTAATTATGCCTCTGACGAAGTTCCGGTTTGTATATCGAAAGCTAAGGCCATCTCCCCTACTAACCTGTATAACATTAGAGAGGTTTCGCAAGGCTACGGATACAGATACGGATACGGATACGTCGACACTTTGTGTGTTCACGTGACGCGTAACCGTGGCTTCCGCGTTTTGCGTGCGCGTTGACAACGGATACGGGAGCGCATACACGTATGTTAAAAACGGATACCGTTTTGCTGATTTTAGTTGTATTTTGTGCCCTAAATTAAAAAACATTTTCCCCGGTATTGCTTTTAAAGATGTCATTCATGACATAGATAAAAATGTGTTCATCATTTGTTAGCAAAATATTGGGAAAATGCAGTATAAACAGTCGTCTCTATTTTGACATGCTTGCCGGAAACTTTCTTTACACGCGTTTAACGTGGGGGTCCGAAAACGATCAAAAATCCTATTCAATCAAATTCTCCAATGTAACAAGAATATACACAAAATGTTTTTGGATTTGTTTTGCTCGCAAAACCTATGAGTATGACAATGTGTGTCTAGTACTTTGGCCCAGGCCTGACACATAACTCTATGATTGCGAAACAAAATCTGACGCGCATGCATCTAACGTGAACGGATACGGATATCGTATCGTGTATCTGCAGTATCCGTATCCGTACGCTTGCGAAACCTCTCTATTAATGTCATATGAAATTAGTATAGGGAAATGGCCTAAGCTTTCGATCCAGACAGACCTTCGTCAGAGGCATAAACAAGCACAAGCACAAACATATCCATTTATAGCAAACGGAAAGTATCCAGTGATCCGAAAAGCGGGAAAGTTATAGCCAATCAAAGTTATTAATTTACAAACAATGGGGTGGCTAAGACCCAATCAAAGTAAAGTAGTGAGGACAAAGGATGGTCAGTGTGAAAGGGTAGAATTACTGGACCATAAAGGTGGTAACTGCATTCTAGGTATTAAAATGCAGGAAGCATGACAGGGTAGGATTAGAGAGCAAGCTGCCTCAGGATAATGCAACTAAGTTAGGGCAGGATAAAATAACTAATGGATAAATTTTAGTAAACAACAAGATGAGATGTGAAAAGGAAGGTAACTATAGAAGAACAGAATCAATGTATAGGATGATAATGTAAGACATTTAAAATGGGAAAGAGGAACCTGCGGAGAGAGCGGGTTATTAAATCCTCTGCAAAAGGATTATGTTATTAGCGGGTTGATTTTAAAATAACTTATTGAGAGAAAGAAGGGTAAAAATAAACCAGTGGAGAGAACAGGTTATTTACGATAACTGTATATTAGCAGAAGTGAAGGGGGTGATAGGAAGTGTTTATGTTGAGTCCAAAGGGTTGGACTGTCTTGAGTTAGTGAATCCAGTGTGATTTTCTGAGAGCTTGCGGTGTGTGCAATGTGCACCATTGCAAGCCTCAATCACCATAAGTTCAACATATTTGACTCTGTGATTAGGGCTGTTGAAGTGGATGGAGACGGGGTAGGCCTACGGTTTCTTGGTCTTTATGGAAGTTGTAGTCCATATCTCCTATACAGGATATAACCATACCTTCATCCATGATAATAACATAGACTACATAGACTACATTGGGTGTGTTACGTTGAAAGTCGGTCTTGATATGGTAAGATCTTAGAAGAGCCAGTGCTATTTACTTTAAAGGTTTCACTTCAAAAGGTGGTCGCGTTTTTGAGATATCACCGAAAAACCGGAGCGAATATTTCCACGCAGGAAGAATATTCCCCATTACAGTCTGAGGAGAAGCGTTATGGCCATAACGCTTCTCCGATTCAAATTTTTGAGAATAAAAAGTAATATATTTTTCCATAACCGTAGTACTTCGAAGTTAAAAGTTTCTTTAAAAAATGTCTAAAGTAATCTTTTATTGCCATTAATTTTCAGAGTCATTACCAAACGTATACAGACCCTTTAAGTGCGGGTTTGGTGTATAGACAAGTTCTACATTTAGAGCGGGTACATTGTGACACCTGTTTGGCCTGGCCTGTACCTGGGGGAGTTTGGCCCTGTATATGGCGTACATTCTTAACATTTAATCCATTAATAGAGATATCTCTATTATTAATAGAGATATCTCTATTGTTAATAGAGATATCTCTATTGTTAATAGAGATATCTCTATTGTTAATAGAGATATCTCTATTTCTCTATTTAATAGAGATATCTCTAATAATAATAGAGATATCTCTAATTGGATTAAATGTCAAGTTTGCACGCCATAGACTAGGATATCTCCATACTGGTGTTTGTCAGTGGGTTTGCTGTAAACATCCGTAACAAGGCCGAGAGGAATTACGGTTACATCATGGAGGTAGCCTCCAAGGTTACATCTAGAAAGTTCACACTTGTGAGAGAGTATTCAGCAGTGAACTTTATGGTAGGGTGGAATGAGTTTATAATTATGGTCGATAAACTCATCCAAGCTGTATTGACCACCACAACAGATCATGGAAAATGTCATCAATAAATCTCCACCAAACTAGTGGGCGGTTGGGGGCAGAGGACAGAAGTTTGTGTTCCTTGCTCTTTGTCAGACGTGTTGGCATAAAGTATGAGGGCGCCATTTTATCTGTAGAAAATTGCTGTCTATATAGATACTATAATTTATAGGTATTGTATTTTGTTATGAACATAAGGCCGTGTCCGAATTGGCGGCTACAGCTACAGCTTCGGCTAGATTTCCATGTCATCATGCGTTAAGTAAAGGACGACCTTAGCAACACACTTAGCAACAGTCGTAGCCACAGCTAGCTTTAGCCGCCATCGGATCAATTCACGGGCAGGCAGAAAGGAAAGTTTGCCGGTTTAAAACAACAGAGGGCGCTTGACCCACGCCGCAAAAGTTGAAAATCTTAAATTGGCGTGCAAAATGGCGGACGAGCAAGAACAGACCCCTGCCGTTGAGCAAAAAGAATCTCTTGAAGAAAAGACAGTTATCGACCCGGAAAAACAGGAATTTAAGCTGGGAGATCTCGTATGGTAATAAGCAACCCATTTATTTTAAAATATGGTTATGGGAGAATTGGTTTTGTACTTTTGTAGATGTTTGCCATGCGTCCATTGTCCTTGAAAAGAATTGGGATTTTGTCTGTCCACTCGCTCGTCGAATTCGAGTCAACTCGTACTCCAACCAATCATACTCAACTGACTCGTACTCCAAGCAACTCATTATCAAACCAACTCGTGGATCGTACAGTACACCAACCAACTCGTACACCAACTAACTCAACTTGATCATTCATAATCACAGACCCGCAGTATCTCAAAACTGGGGCGCGTGTACTCCTTAAAAAAACAAATGACATCTTCGGTCGTACTTGTACTTGTAAGTTGTACTTGTAGCGCAACCTTTGAAGTTGATCTTTTTTTAAATTCGCGCAGTGTGCCTGTTTGTGACGAAGTAAACTTTGTTTCCTCGCATGATTTTAAAAATTGCGCAGGGTAGCTCGGGCGCAAACTTTGACCGCCACACGATCTTTGTCGTTCAACCCTAGCTCCCACCATTTGTCAGGAATTATACACTGTTTGAAGGGACTTTACATCCAAAGGTTAAAGGGTAAGTTTGAAGTAGTGTTCGGCCGGATCTTAACTTCTGTCTGAAGTGAAACTTTTGTTCAAAACCTTGGGAAAAATGTCGAGAAACGGATCTGCTGACGAACTGTAAGTTCAGAATTTCTTGTGTCATAAAAACAGGACAATCACGCTGGCAGATTCCGGTGTGATAAATAAAACCGTGCGGCAACTTGTTGATAAACTCGTTTTTTACAATAGAAAAAAAAAATTGACAATTCGTTTGAAAGACAAAGGTATCCCGTTTTTGTTTCTAGTTTGACGATAACAACAATCGTCGCTGTCATGTTTCCCAAATGGAGTTATTCACTTTTGTGTAATTTTTGTGCCTCATTCGCATAATTTTATTTGTGTGGGCAGAAATTAGTTTTAAAATTGCACGCGCGCACATTTTAAAGTGGCTTGCGCGAATTTCAAAAAAGGGCGACTTCAAAGATTGTGCCAAACAGCACTACTATCGCCCCAGTGAATCTCCTTCACTCGACAATGATAGGGCGATTTGCTAAGATTTTCCGAGCATCCAGTTTTTAGGAAATAAGTAAAACAATTTGTCTTTATCAAGCATGATAAAATCTAATGTTTGAAACCAGTGAAAATATATAATGGGGTTTCTTACTGTTTTCTCTAGCCGCACTTTTGTGGCCAAGGTCTCTCTGAATCTTTAGCTACCTGTCAGGACCCATTTTTTCTTAAGCTTAGTGATTACAAATTGAAGGCGCATTCCCTACGGTTAAGTTGGCGGTTTAAACCAGCTAAATGTGTTCACTTACTTCTTAGCTCGCCCTGGGTGTTTTGGGTGTTTACTTAATAGCCTTTTAAAAAGATATTTAAAGTATTAATTTTTCAATTTCCTCCGAATTACTGCCCTCGATGTTTACTGATCGCGGCCTTTTTTTGATTAATCCCAATCATGCCAATCAAATCACGACCTTAACGGCCGGTTCAAACCGCAGACCCGCTTGTAGGGAATGTGCCTTCAATTTGTTATCACTAAGCTTAAGAAAACAGGGGTCCGAACGTGTGGCCAAGGATTCAGAGAGACCTTGGCCACAAAAGTGGGGCTATGTTTATTACATCATTACTCCAAAGAACAATTTAGCTTAAACTTTCACAGGTTTGTTGTATTTCTTGTATATGTTGGGTCACATCAAGTGTGGATACTGGTCTTTGACAATTACCAATGTTTTACAATATGCTTTAACCCACAGTTGATCTTTCTCAATATCAAGATTGAGCAAAATTCTGAGATTGCCCACAAGAAATGTAAACACTACTTTGGTTGTTTAATCATATGAATTTACTAGAAAACTTGCTACTTAATACCCAGCTGCCCAACTTCTCTTCCCTTGCCATTGATAACACCTCAAGCAAATTCATGTCAAACAAATAACAAAACCCACAAACCTACCATCCTACTTGAATGGTTGTTGGTTTATATGTGATTAAAAACAAAATTGAGGAATGCTTTTTGTGTTGCTGTTTGTTATTCACTCTTGTCTATTTGTTTATGTTGCAGGGCTAAATTAAGCAGCTTCCCACATTGGCCTGGAAGGGTAAGTATTCTGATCTAATGAACTTCAGGAATGTGAAATTTAAGACTTGTTTTAAAAATGTTATGTCTGCCTGGTGATAAAAAAACACAGAAATTTTCTCTAGGTTAAAAAAAGAAATCATCGTCATTGATGTACTTCTCTGTGACTGGGATACTGTTCTCCAAAGCTCTTTAGAATCTATTGTAGAGGTTTTCAATAAGAATAAACGCCTTAATTTCACCTTTAAAAAAATATCTGGATCCAAGTTTTAGACTTTATTGTCAGCAGTGACTCCCACCTTTAAACCAATCAGTAATCATGATCACAATTGCCTTTCTTAATCAATAAACCAATCAATAATCTTGTCACCTTCCTAAGCAACTTGGGGGAGCCAACAATGTTGATAGTTTCTAGGCTGGCCTTAAGACAAATCTTTTTAAACATGCTTTTTTAAACCACTAAGTACATGTACATGTACCTATTTTTTAGCAATGCCAGGTTTTTGAATTAGTGTTTTTCCTTACTGTTTTCACTTAATTGATTTGTTAGTGTATTTGTAATGTCTATAATTACATTTAAACTGTATTTTCTCTTAGGTTTTATAACTGAAGTAATTTTAAATTGTTAAGTGCCTAGGAGCATGTTTCATGGATGGACGCTATACAAATTGTCATTATTATTATTATTATTATTATATCAATAGCTTTTCTTAATCAATGAACCAGTTGATAATCTTGATCTCAATAGCTTTTCTTAATCAGTCAACGAATCTGTAATTAAGATCTCAATAGCCTTTCTTAATCAATGAACCAATCAATAATCTTGATATTAATAGCTTTTCTGAACCAATGAACCAATCGATAATCTTCATCTCAATAGCTTTTCTTAATCAATGAACCAGTCAATAATCATTATCTGAATAGCCTTTCTTAATATATTTACCAATCAGTTATCATAATCTCAATTGCCTTTCTTAAACAATGAACCAATCGATAATCTTGATCTCGATAGCTTATCTTAATCAATGAACCAGTCGGTAATCATGACCTGAATAGCCTTTCTCAATCAATTAACCAATCGGTAATCAATATCTTAATAGCCTTTCTTAATCAATAAACCAATCGGTGATCATTATATCAATAGCATTTTTCAATCAATTCAATGAACGAATCGGTAATCAAGATCTCAATAGCAATTCTTAACAGGGTACCATGGTATCACTAGGAATTTTGCTTTGACTTGATATAGTTGATTTATTTTGATTTTGTAGATTGTGAAACCATGGAAGCATGTCAAGAAACCAACTGGCAAGAAAATTACGTACTTTGTTTTCTTTTTTGGAACGGAGGATCAGTAAGTTGTTTTTATGTTTTTCTCTTTAGTATAGGAAGTTAAATGCAATGTTAATTTAGTTAACCATTCCACATTTTTTATATTATCCAATACAACTAGTAACTTCTATCCTGCAATAATTCCTACCTAGTCAATAAATCTTGTATTGATGCCTGACAGCTGCTAAGACCCCACATACTTTGTTTCCAATACGATTCAAGTGACATACTGTCAAACAGATCTGTTTTGACCATCAGGACGAGCAGATAACTTGTGCTGTTTAATTTTTGTTGATTTAGAGTTGTATTTCTAGCCTTTCAGTGCATGATTATAGAGATGATGTTTCTTTCTTTTCTTGATGTATTTAGTGCCTGGGTTCGAGCAGAGAATCTATGTCCATACCTTGATCACAAGGACAGGTTGTCTAAGGCAGCAAAGGGACAGAAATTCAAGAAAGCTATGGATGCTATTGAGGAAGCTATTACTCAGGACACTAACAAGGTCAGATTCCAAGCAATGCACTTGAACATTCTGTGTAAAACATAGATCTGGTGTCACTGCTAATTGAAGTTTGGGTTTAATTGCACAAAGCATTACAATGATTTTTAAGATGAGTTGTCAATATCACCAGAATAATTTGGATTCTGACTTTACGCTTTGCTCAGCAATTCAGATTAATCTTAACTACTTATCTCTAGGGTTACTGAAATGTTTCAGTGGTCACCCCTGTTGGTTTACCTTGTTGTATAATCCTCGTTTGTACAACAAAAGGACAAAGGTCTTAAATTCAGACAATAATCCATGGGAGAATATGAGCAGGAATTTCAGTCCCCTCGGTCCCTCTTTGTAGCAATAGTTCCAGTGTGTATACACCTTGTTTGTACACGTCTGTTGGTAGCATCCCATGTACAACTTTAAAACAGATTTTTCAAGCTTCCGTTTGCAAGTGTACATCTTCCTGCATTAACTGGTTAGGATCAATCTTAACTCTTTGTGTAATGAAGCAATTTACCTAATACTGCTGATCTGAATTGATAATAAACTAGCAGTACAGATTCAATAAAACTTGCCATAGTTAGTTTTTTGTCCAATACAAATCTTTCATGTTTCAAGTTAGTGTTGTTGATTTAATTATGACTAAAGTGCACACTTTGTTGTGTAGGATAATTCACTTATTGTCCGACATTTAACCTGATAAATGATATCAATGCGCAGTATATGATATCAATGCGCAGTATTTGTAAAATAAACTTGTGTAAAGTGAATGAAGGAAGCTTAGCTGAAAAGAGACATCTAGATCTACAAGCCATGGTTTCATGATACATTTGTGCATTACAATTGGTTTATACAGAAGGCATCTCCATTGTCCCCATTTCATCCTGAAGATGATGAAGAAATCTTTCCACCCAAGTCAAAGCCCATGAAAGACTACTCAAGGGAACCTCTAAGTGGCAAAGCAAAGGTAGGAACAATTTCCTTGAACAGTTACATGTAGTTAGGCCAAAAAAAAAAACATGTTGAGTTGCCCTCTGCGACCGACCCAAAAATGCTGAAATCTCGGGTCAGTTTTTTTGGTTTTTGGGGTTTTTTTTCTCCCCCGTTTTTTCATTTTTTATGAAACTTACACATTATCTGTGTTTAACCAATCTAAAACGAATATATTTATTCCAAATAAGCTGAAACAATTTTGCAAAGCAAAGATTTTAAAGTAAACATGCAAGAGGTCGATATTTTACGTTTTGTGTTTTGTGTGCCGCTACACCCGTAGTCGTACGCAACGTGCCCGGCCATCTACGGTACCTCGGATCGATCCCACGCAATAGCACACGACATGAACTACCTGCAGACAGAATTCGCTGGCATACAGCCCGAATTCGCTTGAGCCAAGAAGCGGATTCACTGGTGGTACCCAACACTTGTTTTGAGCGCGAGTACCAGATCAAACGGTCATTTTTAGAACTTGTGTTAACTAATGTGTTCACCTAGCTCTTAGCTTGCCTTGTGTGTTTTGGATGTTCAAACAAATAACTTTTCAATAGGATATTTCAAACAATAATTGTGCAACTTACTACTCCGAATTATTTTCCGCGATGAGTACCGGGCGCCGCCATTTTGGAATGATCCCAATCATGCCAATCAAACTACGACGTCATCGGCCGGCCAGACTGTGGGAGGAGCGTATAAGTAAAGCAACCATTGAAATGTTCGCACCCTCGCTCCGCCCACCAGCCGGCCGATGACATGGTATTTTGATTGGCATGATTGGATCATTCCAAAATGGCGGCGCCCGGCACACATCGCGGAAAGTATTTCGGAGTAAGTCGCACAATTATTGTTTGAAATATATTTTTAAAAGATCGTTTGTTTGAACATCCAAAACACGCAAGGCAAGCTAAGAGCTAGGTGAACACATTTAGCTGGTTTAAACCACCGAATGGCCCTTAGAGAATGCACTTTGAAATGGTTATAGCTTCAAAAGAAATGGGCGGGATGTGTGACCAAGGATCCAGGAAAAAGTGTATAAAATGTTAAATGTTTCTTGTCTTTTCATTCTTTATGTACTTCTGCACACTAGTACATCATTGTATATTGATTGGGATTAATTCCAATGCATTTCAATCTTCAAATGACAGTCAAGGTAAAAAAATAAAAATAAAATAAAAAAATAAAAACCCGACCAACCGACCCCTTCAAATTTTTGTACTGGAGGGCAACTCAACATTTTTTGTTTGTTTGGCCTTATGATGGGCAGTCGGGTTGGCATAGTGGTTTCTTTCCTCTCCTTTTACCTCTAGGACCCCAGTTCCAATCCTGCTGGGGTACTATTTAGCTGTTCCGACCTACTGGCGGAACAGCTATTGTTTTCGTCGAGATTTAATTTTTTTTTCTTATTCTTTGTTTCCACCCAAATCCCATAGCATTTACACACGTTTTTTTCTTTAAGCCTAATATCCTAGAGCGTAAATACGAAAGAGTTAAATCATATATCAAATTGAAGCTTAGAACCTACACTTAACTCTAAACATGAAAAATGTTAAAATTCTTAATTAATTAGCCACTTTACGGCGAGGTGAATATTTAATTAGACAGACTTTAGACCACTATATCTCAAAAAGTATACGACCGATCGTCAAACTTTTTTCAGTTTTAGACTTCTATGGTACTGTAAATGTGCTTTCCGGCCTAAAATGTGGAACGACGTCATAATGACGTCAGTTATAGCGCGTTTTCGCCCGTGTACAAAACAAATAGAGATAGTGAAAACAAATCCGACTTCTAGAAACATAGTTTTTCAATTAAGCTCAAATTTAACGTCCTAGATTACACAAATGTTTCTTAAAACAAGAAAGATTTTATTGACGGCAGTTTAAAAGCATCAAAACTTATTAAAACATTGTCAGTAGAAAAAAACCAAAATTCTCAGGCAAATTTAACGCCTTGGGTACTCTGCCTAGAATTTTATATGTGTTTATATACGGAACGGAGTCAAATTCTAAACTCGTTCAAGTCTGCGACCCATTTATGACCCATGTTGTTGCGTTTTTTGTAGAATATACATAGAGATTCATTACTGTCGTCGACTGACACAAGTCTACGTTCATTCACAAGAATCGAGAAGAATAATTCTCAGCGCGCCGAGAGGCAAACCGCTCAGGTTGTTATTCAGATTCAGCGTGCACGTATAGACAACAACCGCCGGGTTTTTGAACGATCAGCGGGTGCGACCTCTTTGCTCTGGGAAACCTGTTCGCCGGAAAACCACATTTTTAAGGTTCCTTAGTCAAATCACAATGTGGTGCAAACCAAAATTTATGGCAATACGGCTGCAATAAAAAGAGCTGATTGGGGAAAGGTGAAGAGAAATTACCCTTTTTCATGGGCTATATGGTCAGTGTGGGATTTGGGGTGAAGAGCCAAAAATAACAAACTCATATCCCATATAAATTTACGTTTTTAGCCTAACAAGAATACTATACTAGCTCGGTATTAAAGGGCACACAATTTGTGACAATTACGATTTTAATACAACGGCATTGACTAAGCTATTAAGCCTGTGCTTACGTATAAGCCTGCGCATTTACGGTTATTTTTTGTAAGCGTGTAACTGTTTCTGAAATGTTCCGTTACACGAGTAACCATCTGTTCCATGAACAAAATTTTAAGTAAAAAAACCTGTTAAAAAATAAGGTTGAAGATATTTTATATAGAAAACTGCATACAAGGTAAACACTTTCTGAAACAACCAATATTTATATTTCAAATATATTTATATCAATCTAAATACATCAGGGCCCAATTTTATGGCTCTGCTGACCTTAAGCAAAGGATCGGCGCTTACGGAAGCAGGTAATTCGGCGCTTATGTCAAGCGTATTATGCAGGTTAGCATGGAATTTTGTGTGCTTGCGTAGTCCATGTTACTAGGTATTCTACGTTAACACAGCTAGTGCAGAAATTCTGTGCTTGCTCGGTAAGCGGAGAATGGTGACCCCAAGCGCAGAATTCAGCATTAAGCAGAGCCATGAAATTGGGTCCTGAAATGATGTGCCATAGAATTGTTACTATTCAAAGCGGGGCTTTTTCCCTAGGGACTATAATATGCTAACAAAACACTTTACAACGTTTATCCGAACCATACAAATGTAAACGATTAACCGGATGATCTGTCACTTAACCGTGTAACCGTCACAGGCTTACGTACAAGCCCGCACACTCACGGTGTTTTTTTGTAAACGTGTAACTGTTTCTGAAACAGTTGGTGACCCGTGTAACAGCAGTTTCACTGAACAAAATTTCAAATAAAAAACCTGTTTACACAACTGGGCACGTTATCAAAAAATATTGTGTCTTCATTCTTTATTGCAGCATTTTGACTTTGCGCAATCTTCCTGCAAAATAAACATCGCATGCGCAATCAAATTGATGTGGAACGCCCGTAGCTATAGCGTTCAATGTTTCTTTACAATATTGCTGCACGCACAGTTGTATTGAAATAACAAAGACTTCAAGCTAGCCTGTAAATTGGAAATGTAAGTGTGTGTGTTTTATGGAATATAGTGCTATGAAAATCGTGATCACAGTTATTATTGTCAGCATTACGCGGCACTTTTTGAGTGAATTTTTGTTCAACGTTTAATCGAGCCATAAAAATGTAAAAGTTTAACCGGATGATCTGTTAATTAACCGTGTAACCGTCTCAGGCTTACGTAAGCCTGTGCGTCATCACCCCCGATTGGGGTAGTTATCTGCCCGCGATAAAGATCTCTATAGACTAGGGAAGTCTCGCGTGTATCGCAACGAGAAAACTTGTCCCCTCCATGTCAGACGAAGAATATATTTTTTCTAAAATCAACTCTTTCTTTTTAAAGTAAATCTATGAAAATATGTTCAACAAAAATACTCATAACAATTTTGCCTGTCAATTTAAAAATATCAAAACATATATTTCTCAGTAGGAAAAAGAACCTGTATTCTCGGCAAATTTCACGGATTTGGTACCCGGCATAAAATTTGAGTTGTATTTTCGTAATTGAAAAATTTTGAACTCAAACAAGTCCTGGACCCACATGACCAGTGTTATGTCGTTTTTTTTGTAGAATACATAGATTCATTCCTGTCGTCGACTTACACAAGTCTAAGTTTACTCACAATAATCGAACGTCGTGTGTATCATAGTCTTGGCCCAAGACGTCCGTGATCGATAGTGTGCTGCGCTCGGTTACGACGCGTTATAGCGCGCCCTCTTGTGGCTTGAATTATCCAAATATTCAACGAGTTGTAACTGAGCGCAGTACACTATCCACTATCGATCCCTGACGTCTTGTGCCAAGACTAAGTGTATCAGCGCTCAGTTCCTTATTCAGGTTTAATCGTAAACGTGGGACGATGTTTCACGGTCGTGGCAGACGCGTTTGCGCTGGGGACCCATTCGCCTGAAAACCACATAATTTAGGGTTCTATGCGAACGCATTTATACTTCAGGAAATCACCGTGTATATAACAATAAACTTGGTGGGGGTTGCAGAAGGGTAAATATAGAGCCGATTGGGGAAAAGTGTAGACAAGAGAAATTACCTTTTCCATGGCTATATGGTCAGTGTTGAATTTGGGGGTGAAAAACCAAAATTAACAATAGTATGATAGGTGTAATAATCTATGATCATGCTGAAAAACCAAAATTAACAATTGTGATAGGTTTTAAGAATCTATGATCATGCTTCATGTAAATGTTATAGCGCCACCTTGTGTTGACACTTGACCAATGTCACATGTGCTGAGTCGTCGAATAAAGTAGCCATCCATGAGTGCACATCATGTCTTGTCACCAACATTTCAATTCTTACAATAGGCACATTTAAAGTCAAAATAAGAGCATGTCAAAGGTGAATTAATTAGGGTCTTCTATTTGAAAGTCAGACCAACTTTAAAGGTCTGTAGTGCTTAATCAAAACAATAATACACGGAACAGCTTTGTGTTTGTTGACAAACACCTAATGTCTAGTTGAATTTGGTTTTCAGTCCCTACCTGATGGCATGGGTTTTCCCTGGAGTAATTCTCAGATTTTCCACCTACTTCTAAAACTGAAATTTCCTTTGTCTTCTCTCCATGGGGTTCTTGTCTACGATAGTTATTAAGTTCACTTTTCTGAGAGTACTTGGCTTCACAACCAGAATTAATCATTAAAATTAAATGAAATCAAATCAAATGAGAAGACTAATAAAATGACAATGCAACATGCTTCTAGGTGCATACACAAAGAAAGTTTGCAGTAATATTCAAATAGACAGTGAACTTTGTGAGTTTGTAGATGAGTAGGTAATTCTATTGAATAGGTGGCCATAACAAGAAACCTTTAGGCCTTCAATTAGATAAAGATGAAGACTTTGTGTAAGAGTAAATGTTTATTTTTGAAGGGTCAAGGCTAGAGGTTTGGAGGAAGTTATTACTACTAATAGAAGATGTTATAATGGATATGTTGGTATACTAGGGTCATTTCACCAGGTTGTTCACTGGGTGTGACATTTATCCATTACATTGAAAGCACTTACATTTGAATCAATTATTTTATTTTGGGTTGAAAAAAGAAAATTGACTAAAGCGGATTTGAACCTGCGACCTCTGGATTAGAATTAATGGTGATTCTGTCCCCCCATATGGGAAATTAACATGGGTTAAAGGATACTGATTCAAAAGAGGCGCTGTCAGAAGAAGTTTGTACACATTTCGCTGTATGGGGGACAGAATCCCCTGGGGACAGAATCTCCTGCCACACTGGCGATCCACCAACTGAGCTATTTAGCCCAAATGTTGGTTGTCTCTCTACTTTGTCAATATCATTGTTCGGGGGTTCCGGCTAGAAGCCATTCAACCTGTAACTGCTGTATAATCAAGGATCACACCCAAGTTAACAATACAACCTGGGAAGCAGGAGAGGAATCACCTCAAGTGGACGCAACTGTTTATTTCAAATATCAAGTAAAAAAAACTTCAGGGGAAACTGGGTTAATTTTAATCAATTTTTGGTTGAACAAAGAAAAATTGACTAGAACTGGCTTTAAACCTTAGGATTAATGTGCCAGTGCTCTTACCAACTTAGCTCTACCAACTAGTGAAATTTAGAGTCATTTTGATAGACAAATGTTACAAAACTGTTACACAATGTCACAACCTCTTTTTAATGACCCACTACCATGGTGTTGACTATAATCAAATGACCAAATGTCAATGATCTTCCATTGTCTTATCCTAACCCTTAATTGGATTGGAAATTGGATATAAACCAATGACTATTTACCCTCGGCCACTTTTATAACTGGAGATTGATTAAGAAAGTCTGATGAGCACAAATAAACAGTAAAGACTATCAGGAAATGGTAGCAATCAAGAGTTATCAGATGAATGAGTACTTTTATAAGCTTTTCGTCTATCATTGTCAATGCCAAACTTGATCCAAACCAAAATAATGTAGTAGAAACAATTTTATCATATTCTCCAGTTGAATTCACAACCTGATGACAGAGGGAAAACCTCACCAGAGCAAGAAGCAGCAGAAAAATCCACCAAGAAGAGAGGTCGATCGAACAAAGATTCGAATGTAGAGAGCACTCCGACCAAACTTACGTATGCCTCCCCAAAGAAGAGGGTAAGTGATACAGTCGGGGTTCAGAGTGGCTACTGAAGGCCAAGTGGCTGCTTAGGGGTTTGTGGCAGCTGAGGGGTGTGTGGCTGCTGAAGGAAGAGTCAGGCATGAGAATCTTCCGGTTTAAACCGGAATTCCGGTTTTTTTCCCTTTCAAATTTGTGGTCTTCGAGTTCAATGTGAATTTGATATAAAATTTGGGGGGTGAGTCGTTGGGGTATACATTTGGATCTCGCTAATCCCTCTTCTTGGTTTTATGAGAAATAAGTTTACACGCGGCTTCCGTTCGTAATAAATTGCCGCCCGGCAGCGGCCGGCCCAATATGCGTTGATTTGTTTATTCCATGTGCATGCAGCGCGTTCAATTGATATCTGTAGACTTCTTTCAGTCTTTCCCCGCTTCATTCACGGTACGGTTTGACCGTAATACACGTATGTTTACTGTTGCAGCAAAGGAACATTCGTGGAGACATTGAAAAGTCTACTGACAACAACGCACGGTGTTTTGGATGCCCGCGCATCGTTATACCTTTTTTACCAGTCGTTAGTACGAACCTTCATAGGCTTAAGTGCCGTTTCTTCGATACGTTTAATGTGCTTTACGGCTGGAGATATTTTTACGCATTGAACTATGACCTGGAAGAAACTTAGAGACAATGCATGAGTGTGCGACACACGTGTGGGGAGATTTGTTGACGTTTGACGTCTCACTCTATGGTCTCACATTATTTTTCCAAAATGCTATGGTTTATAAACTGTCGGGATCTTGGAGATACGAAAAGGTGTTTGAAGAACAAGTTTCAATGGCCAAAGGGGGGCAACACTTAACACAATTATTCAAAAAATAAGTTAATGGCCTGACGTTTCAACCCTAGCAGAGTCTTTCTCGAAGGCTAAATGACAACACACAACACACATACAAGCAGACAAGAGTTGCAAGAGTAGTCAAGTGGAAATACATGAATAGAGAGAGTGGAGGGAGAAAAGCAGAAAGCATTCAGAGAAGGCAGGGGGTAAGCAGGGATTATGAAGACAAAGGGGGGGGGGTGTGAAGGGAAGGGGATAGACTAATAGTCTGCCCTTCATTGTATTAACTAATTATTTACCTCTCTTCTAACCTTCCATTTTGTCCTTTGTGTTCCCAACTTCTTGTGGTCAAGCTATCCCCTTCCCTTCACACCCCCCCCCCCCCCCTTTGTCTTCATAATCCCTGCTTACCCCCTGCCTTCTCTGAATGCTTTCTGCTTTTCTCCCTCCACTCTCTCTATTCATGTATTTCCACTTGACTACTCTTGCAACTCTTGTCTGCTTGTATGTGTGTTGTGTGTTGTCATTTAGCCTTCAAGAAAGACTCTGCTAGGGTCGAAACGTCAGGCCACTAACTTATTTTTTGCATTTATACCACAGGTCCTTTTGGTTGGTAAGCAGTTTGCAACAGCTAATTCTATTTTCACAATTATTCACTATCACAGGTAAAAAGACCCCCCAAAAATCAATATTTGTAACAAAAGCATGACATTGAGTCTGACTGCTCCGTTCATAATCATTTATTTTCGTGGAAGTAAGTTCCGAATATCATTTTATTTTGAGCTTTTTAAGACAATATACGTCTAGCACTGTTATGATTTCATCTTTTTTAAAAGTATTTTCCTCCTATTAACATGTCCTCGATCCCACAAATGGTCCCCAAAACGCCAGAGGGATTCACTGAGTGCGACGCTGACGCATGGGGCATAGGTAAACTTGCCCAAATTCCGGACACGCACAAATTTGGACTTTGCCCAAAATCCGGACATGCAATTTTTAGCGTTAAAATTTTTCCGGTTTTTTATCATCGCATATTCTCATGCCTGAAGAGTGGCTGCTGAGGGATTTGTGGCTGCTGAGGGGTATGTGGCTGCTGAGGGGTATGTGGCTGCTGAGCGGGTGTGTGGCTGCTGAAGGGAGATTGGCTGCTGAGGGGTTTGTGGCTGCTGAGGGGTGTGTGGCTGCTGAAGGAAGAGTGGCTGCTGAGGGGTATGTGGCTGCTGAGGGGTATGTGGCTGCTGAGGGTTGCGTGGCTGCTGAGGGTTGCGTGGCTGCTGAGGGTTGCGTGGCTGCTGAGGGTTGCGTGGCTGCTGAGGGGAGAGTGGCTGCTGAGGGGAGAGTGGCTGCTGAGGGGTGTGTGGCTGCTGAGGGTTGCGTGGCTGCTGAGGGGAGAGTGGCTGCTGAAGGGTGTATGGGTGCTGAGGGGTGTGTGGCTGCTGAGGGGTGTGGGGCTGCTGAGGGGTGTGTGGCTGCTGAGGGGTGTGTGGCTGCTGAGGGGAGAGTGGCTGCTGAGGGGAGAGTGGCTGCTGAGGGGTGTGTGGCTGCTAAGGGGAGAGTGGCTGCTGAAGGGTGTATGGCTGCTGAGGGGTGCGTGGCTGCTGAGGGGTGCGTGGCTGCTGAGGGGTGCGTGGCTGCTAAGGTTGCGTTGCTGCTGAGGGTTGCGTGGCTGCTGAGGGGAGAGTGGCTGCTGAAGGGTGTATGGCTGCTGAGGGGTGTGGGGCTGCTGAGGGGTGTGGGGCTGCTGAGGGGTGTGTGGCTGCTGAGGGGTGTGTGGGTGCTGAGGGGTGTGTGGGTGCTGAGGGGTGTGTGGGTGCTGAGGGGTGCGTGGCTGCTGAGGGATGCGTGGCTGCTGAGGGATGCGTGGCTGCTGAGGGGTGCGTGGCTGCTGAGGGGTGCGTGGCTGCTGAGGGGTGCGTGGCTGCTGAGGGATGCGTGGCTGCTGAGGGATGCGTGGCTGCTGAGGGATGCGTGGCTGCTGAGGGATGCGTGGCTGCTGAGGGATGCGTGGCTGCTGAGGGATGCGTGGCTGCTGAGGGGTGCGTGGCTGCTGAGGGGTGCGTGGCTGCTGAGGGGTGCGTGGCTGCTGAGGGATGCGTGGCTGCTGAGGGGAGAGTGGCTGCTGAAGGGTGTATGGGTGCTGAGGGGTGTGTGGCTCCGAGGGGTGTTTGGCTGCTTGGCTGCTGAGTGGTGTGGGGCTGCTGAGGGCTTGGCAGCTGCTGAGAGAAGACTGGTATAAAGGATAAGGTTCAGTCCAACAAACTGTTAGTGTCTTGGATATTTTTTGTGTTTGTTCCTAAACATTTATTGACTTCATATTTATGAATTTGTGTCTGCAGTTTTTTCAAAAGGGAAAGCTGACATTGCTTTACAAAAGAGCAGTTCAATCAAATCAGTCTGTACACATTTCGTTATGATGGATGCTGTTATTTAGAAAACAACATAGTTCATTTTTTGGTAATAAGAAGTCGCATCCCCTTAATGTGATCCCCTGGCTGCCGCTTCCCATGTTGTATCGTATACTTGGGTGTGATCCCGACCCTGGCTACCATGCAGTAAAAGGTTGTATGGCTTCTGACTGGCACCCCCCCAAACAAAGACATTGACAAAATAGGGAGACCGCCAACATAGGGCTAGATAGCTCAGTTGGTAGAACACTGGTTGTTAATCCAGAGGTCATTGGTTCAAATCCTGCTCTAGTCATTTTTACTTTGTTCAACCCCAAATTATTTTTGTAATAAATATTAATAAACTAGTAAGTAGTCTGTGGCAAGTTTTGCTCAAACAATTCCTCATGATGAACTAATATTCATGATGCGGGCACTTAAACATTTTTTCTTAAGTGAGCTTTGAATAGTTATTTGATATGCAAATGGCTAAGAGTGTTCCGACTTTTGGATTGGTTGAAACAAGATTATGTGGTAGTGTTACCTGGTGTTAAGACATCGTTACGCCAAACAGTCACCAATAATCTTTTGCGCCCACATGTGATGATAAATGTGAGACATGTGCGCCGGGCATGGAATTTCACTTTTGAGAGGTCGAGCCAATTTTCATTTTGCAAAGGGCACTTCCATTGGAAAACCTTAAAGACTGTTGGAAACTTTTGAAGGGGCACAAAGGCTAAGAAGGTCATGGCCTACGTGGTCTCCATGTATTTCCTGGCGCGTGAAATAAATTTGATATAAAAAATAAACTACAATAATTGTAAAACAGCAAGGTGGAGATGCATTTCTATTTTTATGATCAATATTTTATAATGGTTTGGGGCATTTTAAAAAAGAAAAAGAAAAGGACATTTATGGATTAGAATAAAATGGTCATTGAAGAGCTTCCCATCACCCTTCTAGTCTCTCAAATAAAATTGTTACTAATGCTGTACCATGTCAATACATGTAATGTGTTCCCGTCTGGCTTTAATAATATTTAAAAATATTTGTTTGTATTATAGCTAGCAGGTAGCACACTGTCATCACCCAGTAAGAAACCCAAAGGCAATGGTTTGTCCTTCAATTCTCTCAGTCTATACAACAGTTTTCAAGCACATCTTGCAGATAAGGCAGAGGAAAAGAAAGAAGAAATTGTACCAACGGATAAAAAGTAAGAAATTAAATGGGTAAAATTAGACTAGTGTCTTTCATGTAAGGATTCTGTGAACTGATTTTGTAATTCACAAATTGGGAACAAATGAAAAGGGAACAGGTTGGCAAGGTTTATTAGAGCTCCAAGGTCACTCACAAGTAATGTAAACAAATAATATTGAGAAATTAAGATTTTTGTTTCTCTAAATATAAATAAAATTTAGTCGGAAAGCACCTTATAATTAGAAAACTGAAAAAAAATATCATAATTTTAACAAGGTATTTTACATTTCCCTGTATGTTTTCAGTTGATTAATGTTTTTTAAGTATATCTGTATTACACCATTAATACACCGATCCAGTAGGCCACGCCAACCATAGCAACTGCCTAGCAATTACTAAATGTGTTGCATGTCTGGCGGTGTTGTACACAGCCAGGCGAGTATTCGGCCCACCGCTCGCACTAACCCAGCAGATACACTTTGACCTCGGTTTGGAAATGGCCAAAATATACATTCCCTCTCTTGTCAGGGTACCGGGTGTCAGAATTACAATTAGGATATGAACACCGCTTGACCATGGTTAAGGATAAAAATCAAGTTTGTAAAAGAATTGCCTTGACGATTGACAGAAAAACAAATTCAACGAAACCTGTGTAGTAAACATTTCAAACAAATCAGAATATTGTCAGACAAAATGGCAGCAATTTGTCGGACCTTAAAGGTATTATACAGGATTGGTAGAGCTGACAAAATAGTTGCAGACCGTGTTCATGTTTTGTGTAATCAACCACATACATGAAATAACAAACCTGTGAAAATTTGAGCTCAATTGGTCATCGAGGTCACGAGAAAATAGTGAAAAGAGACCTTATGTGTTTTCTGTTTTTCAAACATCGAGTTTATTATCACGCGCGATAAAAACTATTGTTTTACTCATTTCTCAGAAACGATAGCATTTTAGGCAAAAATATTTTAAGGAACCCTTTCTACCATTACTTACTTTAAATCATGTAAGTTATGTGTGAATCTGTGAACATTTGTATTTTTCGATCTTACCAATAGTGTACAGGGCCTTTAAATCACGCGTGGTGATTGGTCAATTTGTCACTGGGCATGGCCTACTGGATCGGTGTATTCTAAGTATGTCACAAAAAATCTAAAGATCCATTTGTAACACTCATAATTTACACTATAGTACTCCTAAATACTACTACTTAAATGTGTCATGTGGCTACATGCATATTTTAAAGCAAAAACTTTGGTGCATTGCTGTAGCAGAAAAAATGTGCAAATAAGCAAAAATGCACTTCATGTACAATCAAGATGAATTGTTGCCAAACAATTAGCAATTTAAAGTCAATGTTCATCTGCTTACAAGAATCAGCGGGATTTTAGTCTGCATTTTGCTTTAATTTTGGTAATAACGGCAGTCATGCTAGTGGGTGCTTGAAGCAGAACATACTGTGAAATACACTTTTGCTAATGCACATTTTTCTGCTATAGCTAGCTCCAAGGATGCTTATAGGTAAACAGCTTTGTAAATGTTGGTCCAGGAGTTTTTACTGAAGACTGCCATTTTCCAAGTCCAATCAAAAAGTTGGGCACTGGTTAACAGTGTCAATGCAAACATCTCCTTGTACTGCATTGTCCTTTTTAGGACATGGCTAATGTAAATTTGAAAACATCAGTTATACCCATGGTTAACTGTGTGTATATAATATGGAAATATCTCTTTGAATAGGATTGGTTTCATCGGACTTGGCCTTATGGGAACAGGAATGGCCATGAATCTCATTAAGACAGGTCACAAGGTCACCGTGTGGAACAGAACTGCAGCAAAGGTCAGTCACTGTTAAGTTTTTCATATTTTATTGATAACATTTATTTAAAAATCATTGCAAAAGTTTGTCCCAGCTGAATTTGTTTTAATAATAACTAGATAATGTTCAGGTCCTTCATGTAAGTATGAACAGGAAAAAACATTACTAAATACCCCACTCATTTTAGGCAGTGGTATTGGTTGAAAGGTGGTCACATGACTAATTAAGACCAGTTTTGATGCTAATAAAGACATAACTAAAGCTATCTACGTGCGTTCATTACTCATAGCCATATGTGTGTTGCCGCGCAAGTTACACGTGCACTAATGTCTGTGTACATGTAACACAATCAATACACACCGGTACTCAATGTAAAATCTATTAGCATGCGTATATAGGCACAACAACCTTTGTGAAACGGGGCCTGATAACAAGAATTACAAATGTAGGCTATAACACAGACAAGTTTTTAAAGATTTTCTTGCATAATTACACTTTTTACCCCAAAAGAACCGCCATTTATGAATGGGAATAAAAGAGTTACTTTGTCTTAAGCCATTTTAAACCATGGTATGTGGCTGTGCGGTAAGGTCCTTTAACGCACTGCCACAACCCTGCTGGTTTTAAATGACCGTTTAAGACCTTATGGCCACTCTTTTATTCACTTATTATTTGTTGAAATATGATCTATTTATTGACTGTAAACTAGCCAATTAGCTGGTTTATGGAAGAAAGGATTATTGCAAAGTGGACTTATTGATAAGTTGTCAATTATTCTTTCACCCATTTAAGTTATTTATACATGTACATTAAGGATTAATGATGATACAGTTACAGTATCAAATGTCGTATAAATTATCTCTATCAAATATTTTAGAAGTCATTATGTATAAAGTTTGCTCTTAAATTTCAAGAACTCATGAGAGTTAATGAATAAAACTTCATTTAGGTATTCTAAAAAATGTTTCAAAAGTATATTTGTTCGTTTGTATCAAATTTAAAGTAAATAAAAACTTACCACTTATAGCACATTTGGATAAATTTCTACATGTACATCGTTAGGTAGCATTAGTTGTGAGTTGCTTCTAATCGTTGTATTTATGAGAGTTGGTTATTTTGTTACAAGGCATTCATTCTTTCAAGACGAAGTGAAACTACCTTTGCCTTTCTGCAATGTGGGCAAAGACATTCGCAGAATTTTAGTATGCATAAATCATAGTGTAGTCATCATGAATATTGCCTCTCGCTTTATTTTAACCATGAAATTAAAATGCCCTAAGCTACCCTAAGCTACCCTAAGTACCCTAAGCTAACATTGTATAATTTCTTGTTCTGGATTGTCATTGATCAAATGTTGCAAGTTCTCATGATGAGACAAATGGCAGTCAAGGTGTATGGCAGTCAAGGTGTTATCTTGTAATGATACTGTAAGTGAAGCATTTGTTAAGGACTCATCAAGCCCATCTTGATAGCCTTGATTACTATGCACTCCTTCAGTGCTCCCACTAGTCTCTAGTATTAATGGAACATCATTGTCTTGATGTACTATACCATCCTCTTCCTCTCTGATGGTCATATCCTGCACAGATGGTGTCGGTGAACTCGTTGAACCATAGGTAGGATTTTCAACATGGACTATAGTGGGTGGGGAGCGCCTACGGTGTGTACCCCTATGGGTTAAGGTTATACCCCTCAGGCGAAAAACATAAAGTATTGCAACTACACAGATAAGGACAAGGCAAATGGAGAGAATCACTCCAAATATTGTCATGACAGTTTGTATGTCCAGTTTATCATCTGTCGCGCCATCTAGCGAAGGGCGGGGCATTGCATTTTCTGTGGGAGGTCTGTAAGGACGGGAGTGTTGAGTGGTTTGCAAAGTGTCTGTTTTTTGAAGGAGGCACACCTCTTCTATCATATTACCAGGTGACCTCTTATAAGGGTTGTAGCTGAAAGCAGCTAGGCAGATTTTATAAGTTGTATCAGGTTTTAGCTGCTCAATCCTATACCAACGACTGCTTCCATTCAGCCATACTTTTTCTACACGAGGATTGAATTCAAGGTAGTCCTCCATGTACACTAAGCGGAAATCCATGATATTCTCTGCATCTATGGTCCATATTACTTCAATATCACAACTTGTTACATCTCTTACAGTCATACTTAACATGTCTCCTGTTCGCCATTCACAATATATTCCTTGGTACTCTGGCTGGCACACACACTGCCATGCATGATGTAACCTCATTACGCAAGTACCACCATGTTGGCAAGGGTTACCTTCACATATCACTCCACCATGCTTCCAATCTTCCTCACTCTCATCCCTGCGGTTTCTGTGATTCTTACAAAGATGCAATCCCATCATCAAGTCACTAATCGATTGACCATACAGTCGCCTTGGAAAAGCACACTTTGTACTTTCTAAATTCACAAGTTGAACATTTTGCTTACTCAACAAATCTAATGTAATCTGCAACTTGCAGTCACAACCAATAGGGTTGTTTGATACGTCCAAGACTTTCAAAAATTTGGCAGATAATATTGTTGTGACATCAGTAATCTTGTTTCCATGGAGGTAGAGTGCTTCCACGTTGCGGAGTCGATTCATGTCTGCAATGCTGCTACGTTTGATTGTATTTCCTGTTAGAATCAGTACTTTTGTTTTCAGTGGTACATTTGGTATTTCCTTCAACCCTAAATGGCTGCAGTCAACCACTTCCTGATTGCATAAGCATCTTGTAGGACATTGCTGATCCACAAGATTGGTATGGTTGGTGATGTAACCAGTACCACTAGTAATACCAACCAAGTAGCCGGTCAGCACAAAGAACAGCAACAGTTGTGTCATCATTTCATGGCTTAGTGTAGGACCTCTATTCGTCAGTCATTCACTCCATACTTTTACAAATCTGTATAAGAAAAGGGTGCATGATGAGCTTAACATGATTGCATTACAAAGCTGACCAACTCCTGGTTGTTCAAGATCTCAATCATTGAGTGCTTTGAGATGTACAGTTTAACCTTACTGTATTGTAATGACTTTGTTGCAAAGTTAAAGGTCGGATTTTGGATGTGTCATGGTTAGTAACCTTATGACTCATAGTGTTTATGTTTCATTCATTCATTCATTCATTCATTTTTATTAAAAACCAACTGGCAGCACGAAGCTGAATAATGTGGCATTACAAGAAAACAATATTGATAAAAATAGCATAGACAAAACACCGCGGGGTACAAAGGAACATTATATAAGAAGACGACAATATGTAAAAATAAATATTAGATAAACCACTAAAAGACACTTTAAAAAATGCACAGGGTGTTGGGGGAACCCTCTTATACATTGGAACCCCACTATGGAATTAACCAGCTAAAAAGAGAAACCCTAGCAGTTAAAACTGAACAAATGACAAAAACAATGATAGCAAAAAAAGGGAAAACAAGTTTGATAAAACAGAAAAGATAATCAAACAGTTACAGGATGTGGGAGACCCTCATTTATGAGGGCATACTAAATCATTGAAAATAAAATTTACAGCCCACACACACACCAATAAAGCAAATAACAGTGTTCAGCTGGCCAAATACTAGTTAAAATTCTCTTTTCTCTGAAAAATGGTCTGGCTGGTTAGTTCAGTGTTTAAACATGCCCCTAATTAATATTAAATGTTGACTTGTGACAAACCTTACAGACCAGTGGTAAATCCTGAAATTAGAAATTCTTAATTTCCAATTGCTGAGTACTACAACCTCCTTTAATCATTGTGATGAACAGGTTCCTCTATAGTATAACTGTCGTTTACTTTGGTACAAAGTCTCAGTCATCCCCATACAGTAGTATTCATTTATCCATTGTTTGATACACACATGGCAAAACTATGATCAAGTATTAGTAGTAAGAGTAAGACTTGGGGATACCATGTGACCATAAAAGCAGGTTCATCCATGCAGACACTTTTATCTAGCATAATCTTAATACATGTATCATCATGAAGGTTTCAGCAGTTGTCCAGAGTCACATATTTACTAACTGTTTGACACACCCTCAGACCACTGATAAGCAGGCGGGTGACTGACCAGTCAATTTGCACTTCTGACTCCTGGACCATCCACTAATCACACACCCCAATAGAGGGTTAGTTCAGGATTTGTTAACTTTACTTCATAGAATTTTCAGGTTTCTAGAAATAAAATTAAGTTATACTAAGAGTGGATGTGTAAGTCAAGGCTCAAATTTGGGGGAAACCCAACAAGACTCGGTGCTTCTAGCTCAACATTTTTACTGGACCAGAAATGTTTTATAAGACCAGACAAAAATGAGTTTAACAATCATGACTGTTTTTATTTGACTAGAGAAGATTTACTTCATTTGGTTTATGGTTAAGTAATTTAGATACTAAAACAAAATTAGAGCTGTCACAGGAGTCGAAATTAACGCTGGCCCGATGGCCCGAGACCAGTGAAAATATCTCCGGGCCACCGATTACCCCCAAAACGATAGCCCGGTGGGACAGTGAACATTTTTCCTAAATAGCGAGTGAAAAAAAAACTGCTCCGAAATCCATCGAAGACCTCTTCAGTATACTTTAAACTCAGATATATTTCAAAAAAAGAAAAATTTTCGGCTGAAAAGATGCCCCAAATCGTCCGCTTGCGACTTCTGAGGAGTCCACTCTCGTTCATCTGTCGAGCTCAATTAACAGATTTGCACAACGAATTGGACAAACTCTCGCGCAATCTTCAGTTTGCGCTGTGCAGAATTGGCAGCTCTATTAGCCTATCAAGCAACAATTTGCGCAATAATCAAATTGCACTCTGTAATTTGCGCTTTCTTGTTGTGTACACACGTGCGTGCTGTGCTTTGAACTGTGGGTATTTTTCGCTGGGTACTTTTGTAGGAAACACGATGCGACGACCGTGGATCACAAAATCATGAGACTCAAATCATGGAGATATTGGTAAAATTGTCTTGATGGATGTGTTCTGGTATTTAGTTCAATTTTGTTAAAAACATGGTAAGTTGGTCAAAGTCTGACACTTTGTCCATGGTACCTTCATTTTTGTATAATATAAAAAAAAAAAAAAAATTTCAAGCCGAATAAAAAGATTAGGTTCGTAAAGTTAGGGTTGGTTGGGTAACCATTTAACATAAATTTTTGAGGGGGCCTTTTAGAAAGTTAAATAATGTACAATATATATATTTGTTTTAAATAACCTCCCATCTGTTTTGGATGTTGGTTGTTAAAATAATAGTTTTTATTGTATAGTAGATTGTTCGAGGTTAGTACATGTGCACTGACTGCCCGCCGAAAATGATGCTGATCGAGTTTTAAATTACAAAACGGTGGGCCACCAAATTTTCTGGCGGGCTGTAAAAAAAAGAATTCTACTGTCCCTGCTTGCTAGTGAGCAATGTAGTTTAATTTCGACCCCTGTTGTCAGACTCACAAAATCAATAATTTAATTATAATTTATTATAAAAATAAAAAAAATTATTAAAAATATTACACAATGATGTACTATTATTCCATTTTAAATGATGCCTAACCACTGGAGTTTACTGGCCTGACACTGAAAACACTGGCCTTGTGCCTGCAGTCAAGTGTAAATTAAGTTTTATTTGTCCCTTTTGTCCCATGCATTAATGAACCATTTGTGTACATGCATTGCATATGTACATAACATGTGATGTGATTTTTTGGTTTACAGAACCATTTGCAGTGACATTTATATTCATTGTGTGATGGAGGACAGTAAAATCAGTCTTTTCATCTAATTATTGTATGCTGCTGTAGTCAAGTTTGAAGTGATCAAATTTAAATACTTATTACAAATTACAAGTCACTACGGTGACAAATGTTCTCAAATCTAGTTTAAATGACATGAATCAAATCTGACCAATACTCAGTTCATTTACTAAGAATAAATTATAAAGACATTCTGGATGAAGAAGAATGTTGTTTTCGTAGTGCTTTGTAGTTATTGTTAAGTATATTGGATTATCTAAATGCTTCCACCCTATATACATTCCAATGACAGATTCTCTGTTTAATTTAACCTTTGAACCTGTTGCCATCCATTGACTTATTCCTGAAAGATGACTCTGTATTTATAATTATTATGATTTGATAAACTGATCTTTAAAAGGAATTGAATTTTTTTCTTCAAAAATGACGTGTCCAAATCAGCAGAACACTGTAGACATTTTTGAGTTTACTCTTGTAACTGATCTCACTTTTTATTTGTTGTTGTTTCTGCTCCACTCATCTTTCTATATGAAGTGCTGTGTGCACAAATAAGGTTGCTATACCTTGCCTCAAATTTTACTGTTATAAAAAAAAAATGAATAGGATACATGTATTTAGAACGAAGAGTGATAACAAAATTAACAGATTGTTATAAAAATGTCCCTGTATTAAAAATGTTTTTTAATAGTCAAAAATTGGATTTATTCTTACCCAACAGTACAGTGTGATTTGAATAGAGCTTTTTTTCAAGTAGTCTTGTTGTGTCACAGCTCCGTCCATGCCAATGCCAAGCACAAGCTGGTACAGAAATATATACTGTTGTTATTCATCAATATGTCAACCCTAGGATCTGGAGGTGAACACTTAAAGTTGCTTAGTGCTCAGTTTCATGTTGCTAGTATTGCTGCATCATGCTCTGAAGAGAAGTCCTGAGATGAGCAATTGGTAACGTGCTGACAAGTTGTAGGCAGTTGAATTATAATCATGCATGAGTGCTGTGGTAATAAGTTATGGGGTTTTTCTCCCCACATTCTCTACTATAGCAGTTACCCTCACATGTGAGTTACAGATACATAATGGTGGTACTATTGTGGAGTCTCTTTAGCGAGCTCTAATAATGAATAACAAAGCTATTGTTGTCATCTCTTGAGATCAATAGCCAGATGGTTTTGGAGTGTTTCATTGATAAAACGGGGGTGTCTGGGTAGGTTCCATTGCTTGGTACTGGTTAACTCAATTATTTGTACAGATTATTTGATGTATTGTGTAGGCATAAAGGTTTAGTGGCACTCTGTCCCCTGACACAGTTTGTTGAGAGAGTGTTTGAATAGTTAGACAAATATACATACACAAAATAACATTCAAAGTCCATTTTATTCTAGCTTGCATAATAATTAACATTCTATGCACTATGCCATGGTTGTTTAATCTCATATGGATAAAAGAGTTTACTTTAAAGGCACCTGGCAGTGGTATTTTTTCAAAATAAAGCTTTTGTCATTAATATATACATTTTTATGAGTGGAATGTGAATAAACAATTTGCTAAGGTTAAAAAATTGTATTTTTCTTTTAATTACAAATTAAAAAATAGGCCCCCTTTTACATGGCGCTGTTCGTGACGTCAATCGAGGCAGGAGAAAATGTGTAGTCTGGCCCCGTACATTACGTCTGGGTACCTGATCAGTATGATGCGTTTTCGTATTCGGACATCACCACCCAATGCAATCCTAGGACAGTGTACAGTCGACTAATATACGAGACGCCAGTTTATACGAGGTTTTTCACCGGTCCCGAACTGTCCCATGCGCGTTTCTATGTCTTAAAAACGGAAGATACGAGCATGGTCATAACGAGAACACGGATAATACGAGGTATTGTTTTTCCACCAGAAACATTTCGCTGGTAACCTAAGCTTCACTGCAACTTCCCTTGCACACTACTACCAACGAAAAAATCCCCGGGCTATCCAAGTGTTCGCTGCATAGCGCTGAAAACGACGTCGGACCGGACCACTTTGCCCTCGTTAGCCTAACTTTCGATGCCCGTAACTGCCTATATTTGGGATCTGCAGGAAAAAAATGCTGGCTGACCCCATCTTTAGTCGTTTTGCTGCATCCAGCAGCAATTTTCGCTGGAAAAATGCAAGAAAAACCCCCCTTTTGGATAACCAAACGAAACGTACAATCTCACTACTTGCACGTGTATATACAACGTAAATGCAGGCAAGTTCGAGTGGGGTCGATGTTCAATCGAGGCGAAGTCTTCCTCGATTGACGTCACAAAAAGGGATGGGCGGAGTCGCCTCCAAACAACTTTATCTATTTTTTTAACATATAAATACTGACAAACAATTACTCAAAAAATTGTTTTATTGTTAATATACATATACTCTTATATAAAAATAATAAAAAAATCTATTTCCAGGTGCCTTTAAAGCAACCTCAGTAGTGTAGGATCACTGTCAGTACAGGGTGGATGCTACCAATTTAACCATTTTACTGGTTTACCCCCAGGTTGGTAGTGATGCTTAGTGCTTCTACGTGTTTCACTTAAAAGTACAAAACTTTTACATTTAAATGAAAGCAAGTGTGGTATTCAATGGGACCACAGTGTGCCTTAACACTTCTGTTTATCAACAAACTAATACAGACAACAAGTGCTGCAAAGACTATCAGATAGAAATTTATTTCTGACAAGATGTTTTTAACTTATTCTCAAAATGAACATGTTTGAATGAATGACAATTATTCTTGCACCATTTAATAGCCCTTTTCACACTCCTCTATTCCCCGTGGGCAACCCTGTGGGTCGGCCTTTTCACACTATGATCGCTTTACCCCCTGTCTATTCCGGCAAGTGGGCATACCCCGGGGAATAGCCACCCCTGCTCCGGAGTAGAGGTAAGCAGTAAAACCTCGGGGTATTCTTGAAACATGCAACAGGAACCCTGTGGAATAGGGACCTAGGCGGGGATAGTGTGCAAGTGCGCCGGGGTAACCATAGGGTAAACAAAAAAAACGGGGCCTCCCTGGGGCTGTATTCCACAGGGGTAAAAGATGCAGTGTGAAAAGGGCTTCTAATCGTTCAATACATCCATTGTGGTTTTTAATGATAATTGTGCCGTCCTGCACTTGTGATGTCAAGTTGTGAATGCATCTATACAGCAAACACACATGTATACAGTAAGTTCTGTGCCACCACGGTTCACAACCTGTGG
The DNA here is from genome assembly GCA_037783415.1 of Leptasterias polaris. Lineage (NCBI taxonomy): Eukaryota > Metazoa > Echinodermata > Asteroidea > Forcipulatida > Asteriidae > Leptasterias > Leptasterias polaris. Next base: position 907,724 of record JAZGTN010000020.1, read on the forward strand.
AGTTGAATGGTTTCAAATAATTGGTCAATTAAAAATGTTACCCATAGTACTAGTAGGAGGGTTAAGTCTTTGTGCCATTTGTAATGAGACATCCTGAACAAGTATGAAAGGAGACACACAATTCTTTCATGTAACTATGACAAGACTAGATTTCTGTACCATTGAAGCAGATGTTATGAAGCAAGCATTATTGATCTTATAATTACAGTGCACCACTCAAGGTCAAATGAAGACCTGCAGTGTCATTGGCTGATAGTTATGCATGGCGTGTACACACAATGTTGTTACCTCAGTGATGGCTGTATACTAGGGGTCTATTCTGCAACTTGCAGCCATTAATCAATCTGCAATTTAGAAAGTTAGTGTTAAATTAAATAGAAACGAAAAATGGGAAGGAAATGGAGGGTTTTTGACTGATTTATTTTAGTCTAGTTGAAATAAGGAATCCACTGAATGTCCATTGAGAGTTAAACAAAAGATAAAAATCAAGACATAGGATGCTAACTTTTCTCATTGTCTGTTTTGTTTACAGTGTGCAGATTTTGTGACAGCTGGTGCAACAGAAGCCAAGAGTGTATCTCAACTTGTGTCATCATGTGACATTGTTTTCTCTATGGTGTCAGATTCAGAAGCTCTTAGAGCAGTAAGTACAAGCAAACATCCTGAGCATCTTTTTAGGCATGGTTTGGTGCTATAAAAATGTTCATGTTCAATGGATAAAGGAATAAGGCTCAAAGTTATAATGATAAATTCCTTGGTTACTGCAATGGGTTAGTTATGTGAAAAAAATTAGTTTGCAGGAAAGGATATTGTCCAGCAATTTTGCAACCAAAATATTTAGACTGATTATGTTTTATGTACACTAAATGCTAATATTGAGAAGCAAATATGATTCATTTGGAGTAGCAACGAATACATTTTGTGTCACATTTTGCTGTACTTTACAAAGGAAAATCGTTTAGAGAAAGTTTTTTGTTTGTTTGTTTGAATTTAGATTTCTTTTCAGACAATAGAGGGAAGCAGACTTGAGGTATGGTTTGAGACTAACACTTTTGAAAAAGCAAACAAACAGCAGAAGTTACAAACAGTCCTAAAATATTTTGGGTTGAACCATGTTGAGCAAAGAGAAAATTACTAGAGCGGTTTCTCTTGTGATTTATTCTTTGATATTCCTCAAAAGTGTCTACTTAACAGTTACACTTGAATTGTTATGTAGATTGTGTTTGGTGAGCATGGTGTACTGGATGGTATGAAGGACGGCAAGGCACTGGTGGATATGTCTACAGTGGATATCGGTACAGTCACTGGAGTAGAAGGGGTGAGTAGTTATCTATCTATAGGCAATGTTTGGTGCAGGGTGTTATTTAAACCTAGTCACTGGAGTAGAAGGGGTGAGTAGTTATCTATAGGCAATGTTTGGTGCAGGGTGTTATTTAAACCTAGTCACTGGAGTAGAAGGGGTGAGTAGTTATCTATCTATAGGCAATGTTTGGTGCAGGGTGTTATTTAAACCCAGTCACTGGAGTAGAAGGGGTGAGTAGTTATCTATCTATAGGCAATGTTTGGTGCAGGGTGTTATTTAAACCTAGTCACTGGAGTAGAAGGGGTGAGTAGTTATCTATCTATAGGCAATGTTTGGTGCAGGGTGTTATTTAAACCTAGTCACTGGAGTAGAAGGGGTGAGTAATTATCTGTCTATAGGCAATGTTTGGTGCAGGGTGTTATTTAAACCCAGTCACTGGAGTAGAAGGGGTGAGTAGTTATCTATCTATAGGCAATGTTTGGTGCAGGGTGTTATTTAAACCTAGTCACTGGAGTAGAAGGGGTGAGTAGTTATCTGTCTATAGGCAATGTTTGGTGCAGGGTGTTATTTAAACCTAGTCACTGGAGTAGAAGGGGTGAGTAGTTATCTGTCTATAGGCAATGTTTGGTGAAAGGGGTTATTTAAACCTAGTCACTGGAGTAGAAGGGGTGAATAGTTATCTATCTATAGGCAATGTTTGGTGCAGGGTGTTATTTAAACCTAGTCACTGGAGTAGAAGGGGTGAGTAGTTATCTGTCTATAGGCAATGTTTGGTGCAGGGTGTTATTTAAACCTAGTCACTGGAGTAGAAGGGGTGAGTAGTTATCTGTCTATAGGCAATGTTTGGTGAAAGGGGTTATTTAAACCTAGTCACTGGAGTAGAAGGGGTGAGTAGTTATCTATCTATAGGCAATGTTTGGTGCAGGGTGTTATTTAAACCTAGTCACTGGAGTAGAAGGGGTGAGTAGTTATCTGTCTATAGGCAATGTTTGGTGAAAGGGGTTATTTAAACCTAGTCACTGGAGTAGAAGGGGTGAATAGTTATCTGTCTATAGGCAATGTTTGGTGCAGGGTGTTATTTAAACCTAGTCACTGGAGTAGAAGGGGTGAGTAGTTATCTGTCTATAGGCAATGTTTGGTGCAGGGTGTTATTTAAACCTAGTCACTGGAGTAGAAGGGGTGAGTAGTTATCTGTCTATAGGCAATGTTTGGTGCAGGGTGTTATTTAAACCTAGTCACTGGAGTAGAAGGGGTGAGTAGTTATCTGTCTATAGGCAATGTTTGGTGCAGGGTGTTATTTAAACCCAGTCACTGGAGTAGAAGGGGTGAGTAGTTATCTATCTATAGGCAATGTTTGGTGCAGGGTGTTATTTAAACCTAGTCACTGGAGTAGAAGGGGTGAGTAGTTATCTGTCTATAGGCAATGTTTGGTGCAGGGTGTTATTTAAACCTAGTCACTGGAGTAGAAGGGGTGAGTAGTTATCTATCTATAGGCAATGTTTGGTGCAGGGGGTTATTTAAACCTAGTCACTGGAGTAGAAGGGGTGAGTAGTTATCTGTCTATAGGCAATGTTTGGTGCAGGGTGTTATTTAAACCCAGTCACTGGAGTAGAAGGGGTGAGTAGTTATCTATCTATAGGCAATGTTTGGTGCAGGGTGTTATTTAAACCTAGTCACTGGAGTAGAAGGGGTGAGTAGTTATCTGTCTATAGGCAATGTTTGGTGCAGGGTGTTATTTAAACCTAGTCACTGGAGTAGAAGGGGTGAGTAGTTATCTGTCTATAGGCAATGTTTGGTGCAGGGTGTTATTTAAACCCAGTCACTGGAGTAGAAGGGGTGAGTAGTTATCTATCTATAGGCAATGTTTGGTGCAGGGGGTTATTTAAACCTAGTCACTGGAGTAGAAGGGGTGAGTAGTTATCTGTCTATAGGCAATGTTTGGTGCAGGGTGTTATTTAAACCTAGTCACTGGAGTAGAAGGGGTGAGTAGTTATCTATCTATAGGCAATGTTTGGTGCAGGGTGTTATTTAAACCTAGTCACTGGAGTAGTAGGGGTGAGTAGTTATCTGTCTATAGGCAATGTTTGGTGAAAGGGGTTATTTAAACCTAGTCACTGGAGTAGAAGGGGTGATATGAGTAGTTATCTATAGGCAATGTTTGTTGCAAGGTGTTATTTAAACCCAGTCACTGGAGTAGAAGGGGTGAGTAGTTATCTATCTATAGGCAATGTTTGGTGCAGGGTGTTATTTAAACCTAGTCACTGGAGTAGTAGGGGTGAGTAGTTATCTATCTATAGGCAATGTTTGGTGAAAGGGGTTATTTAAACCTAGTCACTGGAGTAGAAGGGGTGATATGAGTAGTTATCTATAGGCAATGTTTGTTGCAAGGTGTTATTTAAACCCAGTCACTGGAGTAGAAGGGGTGAGTAGTTATCTATCTATAGGCAATGTTTGGTGCAGGGTGTTATTTAAACCTAGTCACTGGAGTAGTAGGGGTGAGTAGTTATCTATCTATAGGCAATGTTTGGTGAAAGGGGTTATTTAAACCTAGTCACTGGAGTAGAAGGGGTGAGTAGTTATCTATCTATAGGCAATGTTTGGTGCAGGGTGTTATTTAAACCTAGTCACTGGAGTAGTAGGGGTGAGTAGTTATCTATCTATAGGAAATGTTTGGTGAAAGGGGTTATTTAAACCTAGTCACTGGAGTAGAAGGGGTGATATGAGTAGTTATCTATAGGCAATGTTTGGTGCAGGGTGTTATTTAAACCCAGTCACTGGAGTAGAAGGGGTGAGTAGTTATCTATCTATAGGCAATGTTTGGTGCAGGGTGTTATTTAAACCTAGTCACTGGAGTAGTAGGGGTGAGTAGTTATCTATCTATAGGCAATGTTTGGTGAAAGGGGTTATTTAAACCTAGTCACTGGAGTAGAAGGGGTGAGTAGTTATCTATCTATAGGAAATGTTTGGTGCAGGGTGTTATTTAAACCTAGTCACTGGAGTAGTAGGGGTGAGTAGTTATCTATCTATAGGCAATGTTTGGTGAAAGGGGTTATTTAAACCTAGTCACTGGAGTAGAAGGGGTGATATGAGTAGTTATCTATAGGCAATGTTTGTTGCAAGGTGTTATTTAAACCCAGTCACTGGAGTAGAAGGGGTGAGTAGTTATCTATCTATAGGCAATGTTTGGTGCAGGGTGTTATTTAAACCTAGTCACTGGAGTAGTAGGGGTGAGTAGTTATCTATCTATAGGCAATGTTTGGTGAAAGGGGTTATTTAAACCTAGTCACTGGAGTAGAAGGGGTGATATGAGTAGTTATCTATAGGCAATGTTTGTTGCAAGGTGTTATTTAAACCCAGTCACTGGAGTAGAAGGGGTGAGTAGTTATCTATCTATAGGCAATGTTTGGTGCAGGGTGTTATTTAAACCTAGTCACTGGAGTAGTAGGGGTGAGTAGTTATCTATCTATAGGCAATGTTTGGTGAAAGGGGTTATTTAAACCTAGTCACTGGAGTAGAAGGGGTGAGTAGTTATCTATCTATAGGAAATGTTTGGTGCAGGGTGTTATTTAAACCTAGTCACTGGAGTAGAAGGGGTGAGTAGTTATCTGTCTATAGGCAATGTTTGGTGAAAGGGGTTATTTAAACCTAGTCACTGGAGTAGAAGGGGTGATATGAGTAGTTATCTATAGGCAATGTTTGTTGCAAGGTGTTATTTAAACTCAGTGTCTTGAGTAGAAGGGGTGACCTCTTGCGCAAAACAGAACGCACCTCTGCACAATGTGTGTTTACCACTTTCACCATTTTGGGACTCCAGGAGTGTATTTCTTTGTGTACATTTTGACTCCTAAAATTGCAGAAATGATAGGCCTGTGTAAGTGCTGTGCAATGGGTCAACAGGCACTGTTTGTTGCAAGGTGTCAAATAACCCCAGAAGTTTCCAGGGCCAATTTGATAAATGGGCCCAATAAAGTTTGGGAAGAAGTTTGCTTTGAACTTGTGTATTTCTTGACTGCAGTTGTTTTTTCTAAAAATGTGTTTGCAATTTCTCTAAACAGTAGTAATTTACAGCTTAAAATGCAAGTCATTACATATACTTAACACAGGGCACTGCTAGGATCAATGCTTTATTTTCAACAACATAAATTAATTGGTGTTAATTAGACTGTTGATATTGACTGTTGTGTGTGCTTTTGTTCCTTAGGCCATATCAGCCAGAGAGGGTAGGTTTTTAGAGGCACCAGTAGTGGGCAGTGTTCAGCCGGCCATGGAAGGTTCACTTGTTGTCATTTCAGCTGGAGATAGGACACTCTATGAAGACTGTACTTCATGCTTTCAAGCTATGGGCAAAAAGGCATTTTACCTTGGTAAGTTTGTTTGCTGTTTGTTTGTTTGTTTGTTTGTTTGTTTGTTTGTTTGTTTGTTTGTTTGTTTGTTTGTTTATTAATTTCCACTCAAGTAAACAACAAGTCATAAATCAACAGCTTTGAAGAAAATAATACATATTGAGCCGAGGGCCATCTAAAAACCCATAGGGCTTGTATCGATGACCCTATGTAAGTGCCAATGGGAAAGTGGGTGTATTCATGCAAGACTAGAAATAAATGGAATTTTTAAATATTTATTTATTTTGTTGATTGCTTTTCGAAGAAAGCGAAAAGAAAAACTGAAAAAGGTACATGGGATGAACATGAAGAACACTGGGCCGACGACCCCCACTCAACCATTGGCAAATACAGGGTAAAGTTAGAAATAAATTACATAAGCACACAAAAGAAAACACAGAAGGACTTACATTACAACAAGGACGAATTCACAGAACAATACAATGTAGCTTTGTCTGGGCTGGCATGGGGAGAGAGCGATACGAATTAACCTTCATTTAATAATTGGAATCGAGGGTGCCTGGAGACATACTAAAGGCGGGTTCCATTCTTAAAGATTACTGGGATTAAACACCTAGAGACACGACAATCATTTATATTTGCCAATGAGGAATTTTTTGACAGAATGCTTAAAGATAAGAAGAGAGGCAATGCTAGTGATGTTTGGAGGGAGGTTATTCCAAATTTGTAGACCCATGAACAAAACAGTACAAAGGAAGTGCGGATTCTGGGGATATGAATCTTATTGGCTGAACGAGTACGTCTTAAGAAAAGAGCATTGTAAAACAACAAAAGCTAAGGAGAAAAGAAGTCATTATTGGCAATTGAAGTCAATTTTGGCAATTGAATATCACCCCCAATATTTACAATAATATGATACTTTTAAGTTTTTTATGAAAAATTGTCTACTTGACTGACCTGTTGCTATATCTCAAGGAACTGTAGCATCACTAAGTGATCACTACATCTAGTAGATGTAGTGATCACTTAGTGATGCTACAGAACCATCAGAGTGAAATCAAGTCAACAATATCAACATTTCTTCAATGTCTTGAAACATGTATACATTCTATTTGATGATTTCCTGTGTAGGTGATGTTGGGAATGGCTCTAAAATGAAGATCATCATCAACATGATCACAGGATGCATCATGAGTGGGTTTGCTGAAGGAATGGCGCTAGCTGAGAGGGCAGGTCTTAGTCAAGACACACTCCTGGATGTTCTAAACCTTGGAGCTATATCAAGTCCACTCATCAGTGGAAAGGGCAAAGGTATAATCAGTCTCATTTGTTACCTTTAACTCACATTGGGAAAGGTTAAATGTGTACCTATTTACCTTACCCTTGTGTTACCGTTAACATTACAAGCAGGATTTCTTCTTGTTGTTTGATATAATTACCTTAAACACATGAAATCATATTTTATGCTGCAGTGAGGAATATGGCAATGCACAATTGATTTGGTTTGTTTTTTTCTATTCAGCCATATTGGCCAATAAGTTTCCCCCTGCATTTCCACTGAAGTACCAGCAGAAAGATATGAGACTTGCCTTGGCTCTAGCTGATCAAGTAGAGCAACCACTCCCAGTCTCTGCAGCTGTCAATGAGGTATGTTATGTTATAGTGTATAATAGTGAAGGGAGTAGGGACTACCTTTTTAAAGTGTGTATGTTAAGGGAGGTGGGATCAATTGTTGTGCATTTTTGTCGCATACTTTGTGAAGGAATGGTGTATCACTTCAAGTCTTTGAATCTGGAAAGGGTGAGGGTTGTTGAAATAAGGATGTTGTACAACCAGGGCCCAATTTCATAGAGCTACTTAAGCTCAAAAATTAGCAAAGCACTATACACTTAATCGACCAGAATTTGGTTACCAGCCAAAATGACATGTCTTGTGTATCATTTGTTACTGGTTTCCTGCTAATTTTTGCTCAGCATGAAATGAGTTGAGCAATCATTTCTGCTAATGCAGCTCTATGAAATTGGGCCCAGTGTATTGACATTAATACTGGTATATAAATATTATACAATATATAATTGTATATACAATTCTGCTCTTTTGTTTTAATTACAGTTTTCATTGATTCTATTAACTTTTCAGCTTTTTAAGAGAGCAAAAAATCTTGGTCTTGGAGAGAAGGACATGTCAGCGATTTACAAGGCAGTAAATCAGTGAGGCTTAAAATGGAGACTACCACCTTCCCTTCATGCTGTACCCTAGATTCTAACTAAGGTCTCCTAGATATTGAGTTGGATCATGTACAAAAATTGTTATATTTTGTAATTTCTTGTGCTTGAATATGTAATACAAAATAGTAGCTCTTGTTTTGGTGGAAAAGAAGACCATGAATTTTTTAAATAAACACTGTTTAATTTTTAAGATTAAAAACTCCAAAGATATCATTGCTCCGAAGTTTTAATGAATTTTTTAAAGAATATGACATGGTCTACAGTTGTGTTAGTTTTATGCCTGTCTCAACTGCTGTACATTTAGCTATTTCCTTTTTTATTATTCTGTTTTGTTTTGTTTTTATTTATACAATTGATACATTTGTTTGTGTTGTGGTAGGAGTGGGTATGAATATGAAGTACTTCTAATGAACTCACAATACCTCAACTATAATGACTTTTGCTTAGCAAACCTATCTAACATTCCAGAAACCATCTGAACATCCTGGGATAAACACAGCAAAACATACATCTCTACTTGTTGAAGGGAAGCAGTTATGAAACACCAAGAATTCATATCAACTTCATATCTTTCAGAATAAAATGCAATAATTAAAGGAATTCATGCAACAAAATCTTTACATCACTTGGCCTTATCATTTATTTGACAATGTGAAAGTCGGCATATTATTATTGTATTAATTGCTGTCACCACAAACATTCTGCTGAGTGTTTTAAGGTTCTCTGAGTATGCCCCTTCTCCAGATTTGTGTTTTGTTACTATGCCAACCAGTGTACAAGGAAGTGGAGATTTGTGATCATGACTCTTCTTATAGTGGTCAGGGTCTAGATTTGACTTAGCTTTTTTACCCTTTGTAAATACAATAAAACAATGAAGCCAATTGAATCTTACATTTGATATGAAACTTGGAAATGAATCCTGAATAACCTTGAGAGTATTTGTTTGTATACATCATAACTTTCTTGGTTGTGTTTATAGTACGGTAAAACCATACAATCATGGACATAAATAACTACATCAAATGACACCTAATATGAGTTAATTCATCAAGTCTGATATTAACAGAAGTGGAATTTAAGTGGGTTTCATTTTTCTTTATTTATCAGTTAACATCATGTACTCATTACTTTTGTTATTTGCAAGAAGTTCAATAACCGCTTGACACATAAGAGAAGTTTTACATACCCAAATCGTTGACTTGTTATCAATATCCTTACTACACAACTAAACATAATTTGTAGTAAAAAATCATTTCTAAAAGTTTTACAAAATGGTTAATCTTTTTTTAAATAGCCCACTTGCGTTGTTCTCTTTAGGCATTTCTTGTGACTCTACATTTACTGTACTTATTCAAAGTATGATGACTGGGAGATGGAGCTGTCAAATGTATTTTCAGTGCCATGTGTTACCTAGAATGTGCTAGGAGTTCATATGAAACCAACTCTTACAGTGATAAACAATACATTCCACAAAATTGTTATCCTCAAGGTTGATCTTTGAAGAAAAACTATTAAAATACCCCTAGTTGTGTTCAAATGGACTTAAGGAACATTTACATACAACTTCTTAAGACTTATTGAGAAAGCTTTGAACAAATTTCAAGATTATTTTGCAGTTTTGGACTCTAGATCTGAAAGCTTTCGGTTTTCTCATTTTTTTAAATCAGCAAATTGTAGTGAGTTTGGCCCTTGGATAACCTCAATGTTTGGAATAAATAGGCTGCAAACATGTTTTCTTGTGAGAAAACATAAAAGTTAGTAATCCACTTACTGTTTGGTGTCAGGAGTCTCCTTAAGTAGAAGTCTTTCTGCCTACTTTTCTTTTTCTTGAGCTCAGATAAATCAGATTCAATCCAGGTTTAGTTGTATAGGGGAGGTGATATGGCTTCTGGCTTGTTGTATAGCATACTTTACTGTTAACTGTTGATTATTTTTTACTTTCAATTTTAATGTGGTAGCCTTGTGGCAGCCTCAGTCTTGTGTAGCATTGTTTTAGAAAAACATGAATAAAACTGATATTAAACCAAATGATAGAAACTTTCAAATGTGCTGCTTGTTAATCACTCTCTTGTTTGCTGATTTGAAAACAAAAATATATCAAGCAATTGCTGTGAAGAAGTTGCTAAACTAATAGAAGAAAAGCAAAGAGCTATTTGAAGAGTCTTAACATCATAATAGTTGACACTGACTCGGTTAAATCACTTAAACAATGGTTGATAAAATATCCCAACAATTGACTGAACTGAAAAGAAATAAGTTAGTCGATTTATTAAGTGTCAAGGATATGTCCTGTTTTTAAAGTACATGTATGAGAGAGTTATTGAAATTCTTTTATGTCCAAAAAAACATCCGTGGGTGATCTCTCTACATTAACATTTAAGAATTCTAAACATTTACCTGCTCTGGAATAAGCTGTATTATAAGAAGTACACTCTGCAGATGATCAGATAATTAATAAGTACACAATGATACATTTACGATCTTTGAAACAAGCTTTTAAAAACCAACTAATATTCTTTATACCTGGTGCAAAAGTATCATCTATTTTGGCCTTCGAGAAAGATTCTGCCAGGGTTGAAACGTCAGACCATTTACTATTTTTTCATCTATTACAAATGTCAAACTTTACAGATTCTACACCACTTCAGTATAAAGTCATTTGAAATGAAAACAAGTTAACTTGATTAAATTATGCGTTTTAGAGCTCATTTTATGTTGCCATCTTGAAAAATAAAATAAAAAATAAAATAAAAAATCAAGTATATATTAATTTAACAGATGGGTATGATGCAGAGTTAGATAACAAAAAAGGAAAGTACTCTTGAACACTTTTTTATTATTACTATTCTAAATCCCTGTAAAGCGCTAGGTAGTGATTTACCTTTAATTCCTACAAACGTGGGTTTATTTTATGTTAAACCTAAAAGCAAAAGCTGATTTTGCTTTATGTTGATGTGATGGTTTTACTATACTTGACTTGCCTTGCCATATAAAGTTCAAGCTCAAAATTACGATAGATTGCATTTGTAATAACAATGTAACTTCTATTGTCTTATTATTGTATCACTAGAGGGTTATGACGCAATGCGCGATTTGTGATGGTCAGGTTGAAGCGCCCTCTAGATAGTAAACAAAGAAAAAAAAAAAATATATTTATAGCTTCCAATGAAGCTGTCAGGTTGAACACATATGAAACGCATGTTACATTTTCACACTAACCCTATATTCTTCAAGAACTTTTTGCAAAAACATTTTTGGACGATTGCCGTGACGATCGAACGGAGAAAAAACACACAAATCCCGCCCCCGCAAGAGTTAGCTAAATGCACGCAGAGGGCGCTTTTGATGTAAATAATAAAAGTGTCTAACAAGCAGACGACTTGACGGAGCGCGCAGTCAGTAATGCAACATAAACTCGATAATCAGTCTAACATGAGATAAGCCCGAGACATAAAAATGTTTCATCGCGACCTTTATTTGAATAATTTGAACCTGTCTTTAAAAATTTAATTGTTTATTTATAAAGTTAAAATAAAATGGCAAAAAACCTCTATTTAACAATTTGTGAACCAAATATCTGAATCAAATTATCTGATGAGCGGCTGAACTTATTTATTATGTAAATGAGCCTCGCTTTCAAGCATTGAGAAATCAGCAATGGCGATACGCAGTGTTTCAACTTACTGTGATGTCTGACCATCAACTATTGTCAGCTTTTCAACATTTTCCGGAACCAGTTTTCACGGAGTGTTTCACCTTTTCTGATAGAGGAAAATTTGGGACTCTTCTTCCTCCAGAAATTTTGGCAATTTCATGCCATTTCCGTTGGCAAACATGTAAAAAGTCGTTGGTGCTCGGGCCCATCTGTTTTGTGAGTGAGGGCTGTTCGAGCTAGTTTTTCCTCTTCCTTTTTAGTACGGTACCCCTTCAAAATACCATTTTGACTCGAGAAAAAAAAGTGTAGTTTTATCTTGATAAAGTAGTTAGACTTATTTAGCTGATTTTGTTGCGGTAAGGCCTATAGTGTCCAGTTCTGGTGACTGAAACGGAAGGTAAGTTCAGTTCGTTTTCTGACAAGGCAAATGACCATGATTGATGGATGCCATATTGCCAATGCATTTACATTCACTATTCTATATTATTCAGCAGAGGCTAGAGGGGCAGACACAGTCGGTGCTGACACGACAAATTGAACATTGAACTTGATGTTGAGATTTGACATGACACTAATGACAATGCATAAACTTTCCTTTGCCTCTTATCTAAGTGTTAGAAGAGAGATGTGAAAGTGTTTAAAATTTTGCACATTGCTTCCAAGTTCCATGGATTGGCAGATGTTAATTGTTACTTCCAAGTTTTTAAAAAGGCAGTGGATAAGAATTAAGATAGTTAGCTGGTTAGATACCCAGCACCTGGTATATTTTATTAAACGTTAAAACTTAAATTCACAGAATGACACAAGAACATGCGCAGTGACTGTTTTTTGTGACTTAACAAGTTTTGCTGATGATAAATGTTTACTCTACTTTCGTGCCAACATTGTCCTTGTGACTTTGTAGTCACGAGATGGGAATCAGACTCCGAATAGAGACCGTTTTATGAAATTTAGACTTTATATCCCCCCCCTCCCCCCCCAAAAAAAAAGAATCCTCAGGAGCCACAAATTTGAAACAAAATAAGGTTTTTAATATCCGTTTAAACACAGGAATCAATTTATATTTTTAGTAAAAGAAGAGTATTCTTAATTTTGGGGAAGAATAATTTTTTTTTTAAAAGTGGGACTGGGACTGGGACTCAATCTGATTTGTGCACATTCCTCTCTGAAGACCTTGGCCCTACACAATCGGGATTGGAAGGAATTTTAAACCTCATATACTTTTGGCTACTCATGTTCCCGTCAAAGAGGGCATTATATTATACTGTACAAGGGCTTGATAGTGTTTAGATACTCGACGCTTGGTAAATATCCCCTGCCTTGAAAACAAAAAGAAGGGCAGTGGATATTTTAGCCAGCATATGTAGGCTTTCTTTTACTTCAACAAAACCGAATAACACTGAACAAATGCAGTGATCCATTTTTTTATATATTTAAGTTCTGCAATGAAGAATGTCAGGACTTTGTATTTACGAGATGGGAGTCAGACCATTTACAAAGTCGGACTTCATTCTTTTTAAAAATAAATCCTGGAGAGCCACAAATCAGAAAACAAAAGGGTAATACTAACCATTTAAATGTAGGAGTAAAGAATAGGAGTGTATGATGCAGTATCGCTCCCGATCTCTTTATACTAACGTCCGTCGATGTCAGTTTTTTTCAATAACCGATATATCGGAAATTAAATATCGAGTATACTCGATATATCAAGTATTTCCCGTGCGTAAGATGAAGCCTAAAAACAGCACTTAATAATACGGAAGACCGAAAGTTTAATAGGGTTGCGGTTTTGGCTTGATCCTCCACACTTGTTGTTAGTCCGAACAGTATCAATTTCCGCCAGCCCGCCCCGCTTGCTTTTGGTTTTAATAAGAAATTATTATCGTTGCCGCTTCCGCTGGCTTTTGGTTTTAATAAGAAATTATTATCGTTGCCGCTTCCGCTGGCTTGGCGAATAGCAAGGGTGCACAGAACGCTCCCAGCAATTACCGACAAGTGATTGGCCGCCTCAAAATAACACATAGCCTGTGTGAGTCCCCGACTGAGTTAGCAAAGTGCAGAAGTGTCAATCAAGTTCTAGGACGGCTTTGAGATTTAATGTGGCCGCGATCAGAATTGCGATCGTTCATTTCAGTATACAAACATTAAAACACGATGCACATAACAACATGGCGCTGACTGCTGAGTATCCACCGCGTGTGCACCACAGGCCCCACACACAACGTTCGGTCAGCCACCGTAGTCCATGCATAGCGCATACACAACACACAGTACACGCAGTACAAAAACAGCATGTCCAAAGTCCAAGCTAACCCGAACATTTCGCACGCTGTGATTGGCCGTTGATGGCCGTTGATATTTACCATATTCATAAGAGAACTAAGAATGAGGTACAGCGCAGCGCAGCTTTGCAAATTCAACCCCTCGGCTTAAACAATCAAAAACACCGGGAGATACCAGCGAGAGAACTTGACAACGAAGAGAGAACGGAAATTAACAACCATCCCGCAACATTTAGTGTTAACCAATCAGATCAATGGAGGGTTACGTCCCAAACAACCGATAGGCTGGGCGGCAAGACCGGTATCTTTAGAGATTTTACTGCGCAAGCGGTCGTGAACTATAGTGGCGGGCCGCGGGTGAAACACAGAGGAACAAGCGGACTTGGTCGCCAAACTATTTTATTTAATTTGGCTACTCAAATGTAAGCTGCAAATAAAGACGGCAGCTTTTCTAATACTAAAAACCCGGAGGTTTACTGGATAATCTGATCCTCTTTCGGCGTTTTCGATATCATTTAGGAACATCGACATTTTTGATTTATCAACATTGTCGATATATCGAAATTGTCGATATTTCGATATGATTAAAAAAGTGACATCGGCGATATCAATGTCAAAATAGTATCGGTTTTTTGAGTAATATCGATATATCGACGGACGTTACTTTATACATAAGACATACATACTATTAATCTAAGGTAGAGGGCGTTAAATTCAGAGTAACTGTGCATGGATGATTATGGGGTGGTACTGCATTCATAGCTGAAATTGATAGTATTCTTAGTTTTTGCAGATGAAAAAAGGTTTTGATGCGGAATCGTTGCCTCTTGGCTAGTGGGATGTAGAAAACAAATTAATTAAAAAACCTTAAGTGTCGGCTACTCATGTATGCGTCAAAAAGGGCGATATACAATTTGCCAGCTTAAGATATATTATTAAAAGATATCCGAAGCTGGCAAGACATACATTACCACAAAAAATACCTAGGTAACAGTTTTGTTTGTGTTACCAAGACCATGGTAAATGGAAGGTCAAGTGCCAAAGGGGCAGTTCTGGAAATGTGCTGGAATCGATTTTCAAGAACTACCTTTACAATAAAATATACTTCTAATAACTAATGTTATCAATTATCAAATGAAAAAAATTGCTGTTTGGCTTTATAATGAGTGAAAAAAGTGGCGGTTTGATTCAGTAATTTGTCTGCAAATTTTCATTGTCCAGCTTCATTGTTATTTTGAAACATATTGTTCTTGAGCTACATGTAATATTGTTCTTGAGTTAATATTGAGCCCTCCTTTAACCACCATTTTCACTCTTCAAAACAAACATCAGCAGGCTGTAGAAATGTAAATATTTAATTGATATTGAAAATGTTTTTTTATAATTTTAACCAAGTGACTTAATTTGTGTTTAAACAAAACGTCAATAACATTAACAACTCATGGGCATAATGGGTATTAGGAATGAGTGCTTATCACTTGTTGTTAGCCTAAATCTAGAAAATGTTGGGTTTTCAGTAAATTCAGTGGCCACATTACTTCATTTTGTTTAAATACATAATTAGTAAACAGGAACAAAATACTGCTGTTAGTGTAAAACCTCCAGTACCAATCCTCCAGAGAAATATTTCTGTCTGAACTACTGCCAAAGTGGAGAAATTGTAAATTAAAGACCCTAAATGTGGACACTTTGCTCATTTCAGTTGCAATAAGCCGGACTATAGTTTAAGAGGAAGTCTGAGTGCAAATTGTATTCTATCACAGGACTCCACTGAACATGTTTCTTTAACCCTCTAAAGACTCCATACCCTTTGAAATCTAACTGCATGTTTTGATTGATTCTGTCCGACTGAGGGTTGCACCAGTAAACTGATTACGCTTTACAATGTCCGTGGGATCAGGCTTTTCACCATGTCCAACAGTTTGAGATCCTAGTGAACATTCAAAGGAGTTATGTTTTTTGTGCTTACAGTAAAAATAAAACTTGACAGAAAGCATGTCTAGTCAACCATATTAATAATTATGTACATATATGTAGGCTTATGTACTACTTGGTTTGTATTTTATATGCCATCATAAAGTTATCATTAATTCTATCACAGCTCAAAGTAACCATATAAAATGTATAGGCCTATTGCTACAAGACAAGACTCCTGATAAGGTCAGACAATAGTAAGACTCTGATACTGTTGCCTATGGTGCAAGTACATCACATGTACAGCATTTCTTGGATCAATACATATATGGTGCATGCAAACTGCAATGTAGTTTGATGTACTTTATGCATGTTGAAATGTTGAAATTGGGACCCCTCCTATGTTGTATTTAGTGATGATACATGTAGTTGTGCCTGAACATCCCTGAATTCTATGTTGTTTACATATATACACTATGTAACCATTTTATTGCCTGTTAAGTGTTATGTTAACCCAGAGCCTAGTACTGCAGGAACATTTTATGATATGCTCAATTTAAATGATGGTGTGTTAGATTACTGATTTGTATGATCTAATTAATTGACATATAGATAATTGTGTTTAGAAGATACTAGAGCATGGCATTTCCACCCATGATCAACCTTGCTTCCTTATGCATTCAGTCTTTTTATGACTGGTATTGTTCACCAATGTTTGGCACAGGTACTAAGTAGGCCAACTCACTGTTTCATTGAGTACAATATGCAAAATATCTAAGCAGGAATCTAACCTTTGGGTGTGCTCTCTTTCAATTTTGCCACAATGTGGGTGTGCACTTCCTATGTTATAATTATTTTCCTTTATAAACAGACCCATAGCTGGGTGGGTGTTTACAGGACATAACCTCATGACATCACACTCACAAGGAATAAAATTAAACTGTTTTCTGTCAAACTAAATGCTTTCTTCGTTGAATATGCATGTACATGTACTAACTCTTAAAGTTCTAAAAGTTTTTTAAAATGATAACTTGTCTTAATTTATGATTTTTTTTTGATTTTTTAAGTATTTGAACTGTTAGTTACTATTACTGATTGAAGGTTCAGCAGCCCTGATGTGTTAATTGTCAAGATATTCTATGATTGGTTGTGTCATACGGTAGCTTCAAGCCTATATTAAAAACTTGAAAGAGAACACCCAATATATGACTATTTCAGATACTTCTCTCTATGTGTGCATATAATTTACAGTTTGGTATTGTGTTAGTTTACAAACAGGACAAAAGGTATTTGCCGACATCTTAATTTGGTATGTACACAAAAGTGTTAACTGAGAACAAATTTAAAAAATAGCATTTGAACTGAATCCAATACAATACAAAATATATAGCCCAAAGAGGGGAAAAATCACTAAATCGATGATACATGTACCTTGTACATGTACATATACATTACACTGCATTAGGCCAAATAAAAAAAAATACCAGTTGATCGTCCTGATTTTTCCAAAAAGAGGAGGATGAGGGCCTTTTTATTTTTTATTTATTATTTTTTTTCCAAGATGGCCGCCAAGTATTTCAATTCAAACAGGCCACCAATTCTTCAGTTTGAAATCACCGCTAACTTTCTTTATATCTATTTGTTGCATGAGGTAAGTTTACATCAAAAATTAAAATATATATGTCAAGGGTGGATTAAAAATACAATTTATTTATATTTATTTTTTAATAGGGAAAATCAAAAATAAAAAAAAATAAAAAAAAGGATGCGGCCTAAAAGGATGCGGGCGGGGACGATCAACTGGTATTTTTTAAAACTTGGCCTTACTGTTATCATAAAGAGTTCATGTGTTTGTATCCGCGCACCGTTCACAAAGGAAACCATATATTATGTATTTGGTGCTGATTTGACAGTTGCATGTAACAGTGAAGAGATTGACAAATCATTCTAATTTAATAATAATAATAACAGCAATAAAACCCAAGTTCTAACTGAATTTTTAACTACAATGTAACACAGATAAAACATGTATGTCTGCAAATTCACCAAGGGTGCCTAAGCCTCACAGGTGTACATGTACCAACAAACTGGTGAGTTTAGGTATGATGTTGTAGGCAGCTGGCTTATTCTTCTATTCATTATAACTGATAACCCAAGTTAAGTCTTCATACTACTGTATAGTAGATTGTGATGAGGAAGATTACTATTGATCACAATCTGAGTTACCAGGCCAACAATTTACCTCCTGTAGGTCGTGGTTTATTTTTTGTCATATTATGAAAGATTTTCAGTGTAGAATCTTAAATCAGACTCAAGCAGATATTGGCTTTGAAAGTCTCTTCTGCACTGTAGCTGTGGTAATATGGCAGTTGGCAGATGGCTCCTTTTAAATGCAGCTGATTGTCTGTTCATGTATATATATACAATTTGAATTTGATTTTGTTGACAATACTGCAATGGATACCAACAATGATTACTTTGACACTAGAAAAGGACAAATGTACACCCATGTACATGTATGTATTTACACATACTGTGTTTGTTGTGAAGAGTAAAGGGAATGTACGCACAGTGTAAGCATAGAGAAGGGACACATATCATTGCCATACAAGTACAGCCAGTGTAAGCCTCCTACATGTATGTATAATGATGTGGTATCTTGACAACATTGTTGACATATCACTTACAACAATGTACATGTACATGTACTTGTGCATATGTGTAAGTCCTTGTGGTTGAAATTCTTCTGGGCACAATTTCATAAACAGATACAGTACAATGGTCTAGGTATGTACGATTGTACAGAATTGACCAACTTGTTTTATGATGAACACTTTGTGTTTAAACTGGGATTTGTAATTTTGTTGTTTTGAAATCCTTAATGAGAGGAGACAATTTTCAGGGCTTGAAATTTACACTTGACGGCAGGCTCAAATACAGTTATTTTAGCATTGCCAGTAAACGTATGATTCGATAAGTGCAGCGGTCACATGGTGGTTGGGGGGGGGGGGGGGGGGGTGGGGGTTAACACCACCAATGCTCTGTCAACATTGAAAATAATCTCATTCAACTCTTGTGATCTGAACAGTTCAAAGCTTGATATACAAAACCGGTGTCATTGTGCAACCAGGACATTTGGACACAGTTGTTTGGCTGTCGCAACCAACTCATGGGGCTGCCTGGATGAGTCCATTTTTATCTTGAGGGTGATAATATCTTCAAATGTTGTAAATACACTAAATATTTACAGCAGAGAACTTTCTTAAATGATTTTTATGTGTAACTAAGGCCAACAATGAGCACCAATTGTTCTTGCCTGAGTGGTTGTTCAAATCAAAAAGTTTTTACATTAAACTGTGTAGAATTTTTTTTCATTTTGATTCTGGTCCAGTAAAAAAAATCTCTGGTCCTGTATAAATGTTAAGTTAAAAGCCCTGCGGTCTCGTGGTTTTCCCCCCCAAATTTGAATCATGATTTCTTTGAAATGGTTTAAGTGGATTGTACATGTGCACATGTGTCATATTGAAGTGTTGATAATAGTGCAGGATAATAGAGCAGAATTTGACAGTATGACAGGTTCACATCCTCTGCCACATCTAATAGGTGTTATATAACACATGTTTTTGTATGGCTGGTGGCTGCATAATTTACCAAATTTTTGCCAAACTTGGGCACCATCTGTGTACAGTTTAATTGATTCAGTGCATTTGGTGTTGACCTGAAACCAGGGCACCATAACTACACATGTGTAATACAGTGAACGATTTCCCTTGTATCGCATCGCAATTTGCGATGCAATTTGGACAATTTGCTATGCAATTTTAAAAAGTGGATCGCAAATTTGCGATACAATTTTTGCAATATTTATTCTTGAATCAAGCATTTGACAGCATTTTTTCAAAACCTTTCATACCTTATTTGGGTTTTTTGCAAGAATCTCTCAGTTAACCCTAACAATCCCTAACCCTACAAATTCAAACAGGGCAAAGTGTTTAATTTTGTTAGGTTAAGTACAGTGAAGTTAGGATTGGGTGTTTGATTCTGTGGGATTGTGTATCCTTGCTGACAAGTAATGGTGTTTGAATTTGATTGAGTGGGTATGGCGGATGTGTGAAATGTACATCTGGCATTGCCTTTCCTCCATGGTCTAATGAGATAGTTGTTGGATTATGTTATGTTGGGTACTGTGTGATTTCACTGATCAAATTTTGCACATGCCAAGTGTACACACCCCAACAAAATCAAACAAAAAAGGCCTGTTGGAGTTTGTTAGGTTGTGTATCGTCCCCCTCAGATTGGGTACAGTTCCCATCTCATGGTAGTATAAGCTGTTGGAATGTGTTGGGTTAGGGATGGATTCTAGTAAAAACGCTTTGGGAGTTAGGGTTAATAAGCAATAAACATTTTACTTTAGGCCATCGGCACCACCGCCTGACGACGAACGTAATTTCTGCCATGCCAAGACGTGACATGCAACAGTCAATACACACCGCTCGGCCAATGAAAAAATTTGTTACACGAGCGATGAAGAAATACAACAGCGAATAGAAATACTTGTTTCTTAGACTGTTTGCATGGTCTGGTTCCCCCTGTACATAGAACCGATGCACTGTACAGACTTAACTGGTTTGCAACCAGACTGCATTCTTGTTTTAATTCTCAGTCACACGTCCGTGTAGAGTTTATTCTGATCGACGGTGATTTGGGATTTTATAACTAAACTGATGTCTCCTATCCTTGCAAAGTAAGACAAAATAGTTGTTTAGTTATGTTAAGAACTGCAAACTGTAATAAGTTGTTGTTTTTCTGCATGGAAGTTGGAGAATTGCATAAACTTTGGTCCTTTTTTAAAATCATGTGAAGAAACATCGCTACACTTTCTACACAGCATGCAGTATGTTCGTTGGGTGGGTGTATGTTTAATATTCAGTTGAGACTGAGAGGGATCTCCAACTCACAACTGAATAACCTTCTAGGTTAAATAACTAGTTCATGTCCTTCCTTTTATGAGGTTTTAAAGTTACTTTTTTTCTCCTTATTTTATTAACTTTTATTCATAATATTATAATATCCCATGGAAATTCTTGGTGGGTCTTTGGATTGTTGTTACATTGTTATTGTAAAATATCCGAAGATCCTTTCAAACGTGTAGTTGTATCTGACCTATGTCACAGTTTTTTTAGTTATTGTTGGTATTCAGGACATTATTGTGAAAAGTTCAACAATAATTGTCTAAAGATAAATTGCGTCTGTTGATGCAATCATTTTGACATTTTCAATTAAATTCTAGTCAAATTTTTTTTCTTTTTTTTCCCATAAATAAACTTGGTGCAAACTTTTTTTAAACATATTACTTTTAGGCCGATGTTGGTGTGTTTATTTCATATAAAACAAAGTCTGAACCTTAATAATTGTGGGCTAAATAAACAATGATTTGATAGTTATTGCATCTATAACTAGTTGACGCTGGATGTCGAGTTAGCACGCCAATTTTTCCCCAGGTTCATGCCGGGAGATGTGACCTTTTTTTATTTTTATGTCACAATGGAAGTCTGGAACTAAGGCCATTTGTACTTTACACACAGCATTTTCAACAGCATTTCCCGCAATTAAGCCTAAAAACATAAAAACGTTTCACAAGTTTACATATTTGCAATATTCAAGCATTTTAAAATTTGCTATGCAAAATTTATGGACTGCTATGCAAAATTATTGTTTTGCTATACAAAAAAAAAATTTGCATAGCAGTTTTGCTACGCCAAAAATTAGGATGAAATCGTTCCCTGTAATACCATGCATGCACAACTGCAGGAGGTTGAAGTTGTGTGCCTATTAAGTAATTAGGCTTGACAGTCATGACAGTATGGGAGCCATGCATGCTTTATTGTATTGTAGTTTTTGTTGGCAGCAATTGCTATCACCTGTAAACCTGGGCTTATGCAGTATGTGCATGTATGTAGTGGGTGCCTACATCTTGGTATACATGTCGTCACCATTTTTACCAACAATGATTTAGCCCTGCAGCCAAAAATGTGTGTTGGATCTATTTTTCAAACTATTGTTTATGACACTACTTAAGAAAAAAAAAAAAAAAAGTTAACTACATTGTATCAAAATAAAGCTGAATTTTTCTGTCATTCAGAACTGTGAGCCTTTTACAAAATTCTGCGACTGTTTTGATGATTAATTAATTCCTAAACACATTTGTCACATCGTGAAAAAACCCCCAAATAGACTTAACCGCTGAATGCTGTGTACAAATAAATGCGTATTTAGGTTTGTCACTTCAAAAAAAACATAAATGAAAGGTTTTGTCACTTCGTAAAAACCCAAACATTAAACCACGCCTATTTTGGCACCTTGCCTGCGCTATGTTGTTCAATGGACTTCAGTGGCGAATTTTAATTTTGTCACTTTGTAAAAGCCAAAAATTTAAAATATATTGAAGTGTATTTAGTATTGAATACATCAATAATTTTCAAAAATCTTGATTTTCTAAATTTTATGAATTTTGATACACTTGTCACTTTGTAAAAACACAATGATGTGCAGTAAAGTACTTTCTAAAATTTTGAAAAATGCCAAGATTTGGGTGGTTGTGTTTACATCCGTCTATTTTGCAGAGTACATGTGAGTGTTTTTCCTTTCAAACTGTCCATATGTATTACATAATATATCCAGGTTTTTGTTATGAAATTGAAGTTAAGATTGAAAATAAACAATGATAAAAAAAATGCTGGTACTATTTGATGTATCACGTACAATCTAAAAGCAAGTGCATTTAATATTGTATCTATGCATTGCATTGGCCCCACAACAGCTGACCAAGAAACATGGGCTTAGGGCTGCCTACAATTCCAGATATACACCCCTCTGCATACAAACACTTTCCAAGGCACTGAATATTCAGGCCATGTACATGTACATGTATAATTTATGCAGGCATCTGGGGGCAATTGTCAAGTTGAGGGCTGAGATTACTATTCAGTATGGAAGATAATTTAGCTAGGCTCATCTGCAGTACCTACACTCTATTGTAAAAATGAAGATGTGGCTGATCTTTGAGGGTGGCAAGGGCTGATGGCTTTAAGAGAACCTAGGTTTTATACAATAGCCATGTACTATAGGGGAATTCTGTCTGGGTCACTGAGTACTTTGGCCTGATGTGTCCTTTTGTACAAGTATAGAATGGCAAGGGGGCTGAGAAGTGTGTTAAGATAAAAAGAACTTCCTGTGGAGCCTTGTGGTTTGATGGAGTGGCTATGGCTGAGGTTTGACGGAGTGGCTAGGGCAGAGGACTGATGGAGTGGCTAGGGCTGAGTTTTGATGGAGTGGCTAGGGCTGAGTTTTGATGGAGTGGCTAGGGCTGAGGTTTGATGGAGTGGCTAGGGCTGAGGACTGATGGAGTGGCGGAGTGGCTAGGGCAGAGGACTGATGAAGTGGCGGAGTGGCTAGGGCTGAAGTTTGATGGAGTGGCTAGGGCTGAGGTTTGATGGAGTGGCTAGGGCTGAGGTTTGATGGAGTGGCTAGGGCTGAGGACTGATGGAGTGGCTAAAGCTGAGGACTGATGGAGTGGCTAGGACTGAGGACTGATGGGGGTGGCTAGGACTGAGGACTGATGGGGGTGGCTAGGACTGAGGACTGATGGGGGTGGCTAGGACTGAGGACTGATGGGGGTGGCTAGGGCTGTGGACTGATGGGGTGGCTAGGGCTGTGGACTGATGGGGTGGCTAGGGCTGTGGACTGATGGGGTGGCTAAGGTCAAGGACTGATGGAGTGGTTAAAGCTGAAGTCTGATAGAGTGGCTATGGCTAAGAAAAAGTAGTGTACAATGTACCCATTTAAGATTACATTCTGACTACTTCCAAGTGTATTGATAAGTGTAGAATGTCTCTACTTGCACCATTCAGTTACTAACCTTGGACAGTCAGGGTTGTTGAATTCACACAATTTACATGCTCTATGTCAACATAGTGACGTGTCGTGGCCGAGCGGTTAAGAGCACTGAACTCAAGCTCCGGTGTTGCTGATCGGCAGGGTGTGGGTTCGAGACCCGGTCGTGACACTTGTGTTCCTAAGCAAAACACTTCACCACTTGCTTCGTCCTTCGATTGGGACGTAAAGCCGTTGGTCCCGTGTGTTGTTATAAAAACTATCAACGCACGTAAAAGACCCCAGTACACACTTATCGCTAAGAGAAGGGTTCGCCCCGGTGAGTCTGGCAGTGCGACTATCTTCAATCATTGAAGGCTGCACTCAGAAGGAAGAAGAACACTGTGTCTATGAAAAGTTTGAGAAGCCTGTCTTTTATAAATGTACCTGCACAATATCACTTTAAACACACCCAACCTCCCAGAATAGTGATGTCATCCTCAGCTTTCAGATCAACCCATGAAAGTCTTTCCTGGTGAGTTTGTGCTTGAAAGTGTGCGGTCATGATGGCAGGAAATGGTCATTTTGTCTCAGGAATTACAAGGATCCAGTGTTCTCCACGGACTTTTTCTTTGGGAGGGCGGCATGACGTAATCAAAATGGCGCCCGTCGATATGACGTCATCAAAATGGCGCCCGTTGGTTTATGACGTCATCGCACGTGAAAGGAAAAAACACCTGAGATAATCCTTTTCTTAAAAATAATCTTATTAACCCCCGGGCCCCGACACTATAATAAGGAGAATGATTGACATCCATTTCATTCTGTCGAAACAACCTTGTTGTAAAACTAATTCAAAACCTACAATTTGTTATACATTTTGCTTTGTGCGCCGCGCCAAAAACATCAGAGGGATATGCCGCTCAGTGTTGGATTTTAGAAAGCTGGATTTATATGCGTTGGTGGTGATCGGATAGCCCACACGTGCAATTTTCGAAACGAAAAAAAATTTTTTTTTGGACGATCTTATTCCCTAATTTCTGCCCTCAATAATACCTTTTTCATCAACAACCATTTTCATGGATTTGTGATTAGAGGTTCCGTTGTTTAGAACTTCGTTTTCAATAAAATCGTCGAGATTCAACGATCGGTAAACAACGCACGGTACGCACATTGAGAACAAATTCAATGAACTTTGCCCCGCAACGCCCTCTATCGGCAAAAGTTGTCAATGTTTGAATATCCTTCAAGGCTGTACATTGTACCAATCTGCAGGCGTGCGGCACACTGTGTTGCAATTCTTTATCGGCTCGTGAATGTGTACTGCGTTGGAGTCTAGAAAGCTCTCTTATGAATATGGTAATCAACGGCCAATCACAGCGTGCGGAATGTTGGTTAGCTTGGACTTTGGACCGTGTGTGTTGTGTATGCGCTATGCACGTGCACGTACGTGCAGCGGTGGATACTCAGCAGTCAGAACCATGTGATTGTGTGTGCATTGTGTTTTAACGTTTGTACATGTACATGTATACTAAAATGAACGATCGCTGCAGTTTAGAAGTCGGGCTTGGCTCGTCGGCCACTCGTTTGATAGTATTAATTAAGTGCAGGCTAAAAATAGTCTGTTTGTCATTTTTTTGGCAGGGCGGCCAATTATTTTAGCAGGGCGGCCAATTCTTTGGCAGGGCGGCCTTAAACTTTGGGAGGGCGGCCCGCCCTCCCAAAATACGTGTGGAGAACACTGGGATCATCAGGATGCATAGCAAATTTACATCATTTCAACTACTTAGACTTTATTCACACATCTCACTAATATCACTGTAGACAACAAGCACAAGATTCGACCATAAATGCAATTTCGACCAATGTTGACTAGTCACCAGATTTGCCCAATTTTTACCACTTTCAAAAATCATGACACAAATTCTAAGAACACAGTTTTGATCATCAATGTCTAATGAATCCATTCATAACACTCAAAATATCATTGACAAAATAGTTTTAAGAAAGAAAGACAAAAACTTACCAGAGACTGAGCGAAGCTCGTGAGGCGTAGACAGACGATGGTTGAGGTTTTAAACCCTGCACTTCGTACTTCTAGACCAATCAACGTAATTTCTCGACCAATCAGCGTAATTTCTCGACCAATCAGCTTAAACCATAGGCGTGGCCTACGTCTTTATGCACGCAGTTAATGTTCTTAACGGACTTGCACAATCTGCAGGTTGCGCCACTTGTTTGCGGGATCGGTACACCGAGTTATGTATTAGCATATCAAAATGCGCGCTCAATCTGTAAATTGTATTTTTTAAATATATATAACCTGTGATTGTGCACATCAATGAAATGCGCTCAGCTTGTGGCGATGAGTCTGCAAGCGGCGTTTGGATTACGCTGATTGGTCGAGATGTTACTACTATGTTTGTATACACGTCGGTAAGTTTTTTTCTTTTTTTCTTCAAAACAGGCCTAGAAATCCGACGCGAATCCGCGAATCGATTCGCACCAAGATTCGAGCCCGCCGTTAACGCCGCGAATCCGAGTAGATTTGCGTGAAATTACCAGAATTCAGAAGGGGAAAACCACTTTTTCCGCTTTATATTTGGGTCAACAAGAATATGTTTTTACTTTTCCATAAAAAAACCAAACAATTTTCCGTTAATCCGACACAAAGTTAAGTTTTTTCACCCCTCATTTTCTTAGTGTTTTATTTACAAACTTAAAAGGTATCATTCACGATCAACCACTCACGTCTGTCGTCGAGTCGATCGATACCGCCGAGTCGTCGTCCTAAACACCGGCGCACTCCGTTACGTCCGTGTGTTGCCATCATAAGGGGTAATTTTCGCGGTCCAATAACTGTTTCGGTTGAATTTTAGCCATCCGATAACACTGACCAATGACCGAAACAGTTATTCGTTCCAGCCGCGAAAACGTACCCCTGGTCAATCTGTTTTAATCTGTCCGCGGATTGGTTGATAAAGCGAAAGATCCCGTTTTTGAGCCAATAGTCTTCCTGGATAGTAAGCTCACGGCATCAATCTGCTTTATACACGTGGTTACCATGTACCGAGATAGTCGATTTCCCAAGATTATCACAATATTTCTTTTCTTTTCGTTTCCTTTTCTGGACTCCAGTTTATTCTATAAAAATCTGGAAACATTGAATAATGATAATGTATAATCAAATAGTGAACTTTTATGACAAATATATGATTCTCAAAACATTTTGTGGAAAATCCAAGCACGCGTACATCGCTGTACTTGGTAACAACGCTAACAGTCAAGGAAGACTATTGGCTCCAAAACGGCAACTTTCGCGCTATCAACCAATCTGCGGACAGGATAAAAACAGATTGACCTAAAACTTAACATGACATGTATGTGATGATTTCATGACTTACACGCCGCCGGTTGTTGTTGTTGTGAGCTGAGGTTCAATTCTGCTGTCAAATTCTTAGGCACGCGACGCAAGATGGCCAAAAAAACGTAAGCTTAAACAGCTTTAAGAAATGGAGGATGAATTGAAACATAACTTTGCTTTAATTTCCAACATTACATTTAAGCAAATAATACGTACACAATTTGCAAAAAAAAAAAGAGATTCTCCCCAAAAAACTGCGAGAATCCATTCCCCGAAAATTGCGAGAATCCTGGATTCTCGCGAAATTCTTCAGCGAGAATCCATTTTGATTCTCGCGGAGTCTTGCGAACTTCTAGGCCTGCAAAATATTTCTCAATGATGTTTTGAGTGTTATGAATGGATTCATTAGACATTGAAGATCAAGTCCGTGTTCTTAGAATTTTTGTCATGATTTTCGAAAGTGGTAAAAATTGGGCAAATCTGGTGACTAGTCTGTCAACATTACGATTATCGCAACTAGCTTTGCCACCCTTATGGCAGTCCAGAGAGAGTTGGGCAGTCTCATCAAAGCCCAGCTGTGGCCGACTTGATGTGATGATGATGTATTGAACGTTTCAAACTTACACAGCGTAATCTGATGATTATTAGTTTTTCCAATACATAGATGTATGTACACACAGTACAGCACAAACCTGAGTTCTGTCAGTGTTGCCTCCAAGGTACATGTAGCATCATTGCCAACAACCTTTGAGGAATGAGGTTTGTTTGTCTGTGATACTCTAACTTGCTCAAAGCGCATAGCGCTAGAGATTTCTATCCTCCCCACCAGTGAACAATATGAAGAAAGATACTGAAGTACCCTGATCACTGTTCCCTAGCCCCCTGTATGGGCAATCAACCTTTTTTCACACTGTTACTGTCATCTTCATTGGACTGGGGCCAGCCTATTTCCCAGGCTGCTACGGTAGACTGCATAATATACATGTTTAATTGAAAGAACAAGATTTCAAACTCGTAGATGTTATTACACAGCATTGCAAAACAATTAGAAAGACAATGTTGAAAGGAATAATGTAGAATATTCTGAAAGAAAATCAAATCAGTTGTGAAGGTAAAGTAAAAAAACTCTGAGCAAATAAAATCATATATTTTGTAAAACGTTTCAGAATAATAGAAAGGCACATTTTAGTACAAAGTTTATGTAAAGTTTATGGAGTTTAATTTAGGACCCTGTTTCGATCAAAATAAATGAAAGTTTGCAGTCTCGTCATGGTTAAATAAATTGATGCAGTTGGTTGTTCATTAATATTGGAAATCAAAATACCAAACATAAGCAATTAGAATAATGTGGTTTGCTGTGAATAAAAGCATTGCACCATGTAAAGTCAATACTCGGGTCTACTACACACAGAGATGAGCAGCAGTGAAATGCATTGTGTTGACTGATTAGTGTTGGTTTTTGAGAGAAAATCTATTGTGGTAATTGTAATCAGACTTAGTATTGTTCTCTACGTGGAATTTAATACAAGCTTTTTATTGTATGTCGATAATACACAAATGTATATGTAGGACGTGGTTGTTTGTTTTTTACCATTTGATTGTTAGAAACAGAGATGGACTTAGTTGAAAGTTATCTGAACGTTATGCATTGACGTTTTGGCTCTGACATAATTTGTACATTTGTAAAGTTATACACAGACTGTCTAACATTTTGTGCTTAGTATTAACAGTAATCAGATTAGCTTTAAAGTTTTTAACTTCAATTACATTTAGGCCTACATGTCAAATGTTTGTACAATTTACGTTGAAAGCAAGATATTTGGTTACATTCACATATTGCCATATGGTATTTACGTAGTTTGGAACACCTAATTAAAATGTCATTCACACCATAGAGTTTCATACCAGATGATAAACACCTTATTGAGCTACTTATCATATTCCTTGTTTTTCTCAAAGTGTCTCTTCACAACTCTGCCCATGTTGGTTATAATACATGTATGTGAACTTTTCTTTATAACATTCTGTAATTACATGTACCTTATTTATGTGTATGATGAGGAAGTAGGCTCAAACTTAATATCTCAGGTCATACCTCTCATAATGCAAAAAATTAATACTGAATATTTGTTTAACCATCTTTAAAGTGAAAGTAAAATACATTTAAAAAAAAATTATGATTCATTCAAACACTCTAGTTGTAGTTCTTGATAAACACACCATACAACCAACATGTGTTTAATTCAGTGATTAAGTTTACTGCCCCCCCCCCCCCCCATTGCCCCGCCTCAAAGTACTGGTAAGTGGGGTTTTTCCAAGATTTTTGTGCACATTAGGATTACCTGGATCATAGAGAAAGCCATGCTTTGATATTATTTTATACAGCTGGCAATTGAGATAGTCAGTGGTGATTTGTGGGGTTCTCAAACGTTACTTTCCCGGAATTTGACAGTTTCAGACTGATCTATTTCTTGTTAATCTCATACTTTGTCTTGTACATGTGAATAGTGTGACTGTGAGTGCACAAGTAATAAGTATGATGTGATAACCATAGAGCACTGAGTGGGTAACTCAGTGTGACTCTGATCCTTATCAGGAAGTTATTACATTATACATGCATTTGTCTGAAGGATAGTAGAAACTAGTTGAACCCTGTGTGAAAGATAGTAGAAACTAGTTGAACCCTGTGGGAATGTCGCTAGGGTTATGTTTGCCCATGCGTTCAATACCCGGGCAACAGTTCCACGATTGGAAGCGCATGACAAGTAGACTGATGCCTGGGCTGCCCTGGCATCAGTCTACTTGTCATGCGTATTTACCATGTGCGTAAATATTTGCGTGCGCACTTGGTAAACAGCAAAGATGGCATCTGTCATGTGATGTTGAATGGACCAGTGAGAATTCGACTCTCGGTCATGAATATGTATGAGGTATAGTAACAGAAACTAGTTAAACCCTGTTCCCAGAAATGATGTTCTTAGAAATTGAATCAATCCTATTCAAATGGGGGTATACACTTACAATGGATGTTATTGAAACTGTCGATGTTATAATGTGTGGTAAAGAAGAATGAGATTCTCAAACAAAATTATAAGCAACTGCTTCCTTTCATTTGATGATTGTCAAAAAGCTTCTTGATTGGAACTTTGACACAAAAGTATGATGGTGTCAAAAGAAAAAGAAAAAACGAAGAAAGATCTCTGAAAATAATACAAAAAAGCCTGTATAAAGTTGTATTTGGGGTGTGTTTGAATAGATTCCACAGTCAGTCACATGATTTAGCCTCGAAAAGGACTAAATGAAAGATGAACAGTTTTTTGCAACATGCAGCAACCTTCATATCCATTTATTGTAATTAAACACATTAGGAAAATTTACTTAAAGACCGGTGGGTGGTCATAGTTACGTAAGTTAAAAACAAAACAATGGGTGCCTGATAATGAAAAAACTGTCCTGGTAAACAATATTTTGTTAGTATTTATTGTAAAAATTAAATAACAGTTAGACATTGACAGAAGGTGTGTACTTACATTAGTGGCTGTTTGTCAGGGCTAACTTGTGTGACTTGAGCTGGGTTTCAATGAGGAAGCTATACTCCAACTAAACAAACAAGTCAAAACCAAACCAAATTGTTTTTGATATTATATTGAGCAATTTCTAACCCCCTGTTGAGATGTTGCAGCCAAATGCATTATAGTGGCATTCATGGTTCCAATGACTGGTAACTAAAACATTGTACAACAAGTACCGTAATTTCCTGCGGATAAGACGCGTCTTATCTGACTTTCGAAGGTAAAAAAAGTCACTGCGTCTTATCTTCCGATGCGCCTTATCTGATTTTGATTGAGTTCATTGTGATGATTACAATGTGAAATCTTACATTTAAATACTGCAAAATAGTTCCTTTATTTCGTCCAGGGTAATTCTGCATGACACATTTTTCTTAAAATAACCTACACTGTTAACATTTTTGATGAAACTTACTGAAGAACGAAGTTACTGGCCATACTGCTGCCCACAATAATAACAATGACGTCGCGAATGAGCGACGATCGATGCTGCACACAGTACACTGCTATATCACATGACAGGTACTAGTCATTATAAAACAAGTCGTTTTTGTATGTTTTGTTATCGTGAATTTTGCCAACAGAGGGTGTTCGTTCCTATTCTGAAAGCATTATTAAGAAAGCGCCCTCTAGCGTTCGTTGGTTCTTGCATGTATTGTTGAGTTAAAAAGAGAGTAACAAAGACTAGCAGCCAATTGATTGGGAAACGTTGGGAGAACGTTTCTCTGCGCGCGCTCGTTGTGTAAAACGAAAAACTGTAAAGCTATGGTTTTAGAAAAAATCTTTAAAACGATCATGGAAAAAATAATAATGAAAAAATAATAGTGATGTTTTACTCGTCTTTGTGACTACAAAATTACGATCCCTTTGCGCTATGGTAAGTGTGCTTATACCATCACAATGACCACTGTATGTGTTGATGTACAAGCGGTATGAGACTTTGCGAGCGTGTGTTCTGTAGAAGATATGTTGTGCCTTATGCGGCGAGGCGCCTTATCTGCTAACACTTGAATATTATTTTGGTAATTTGAGGTTCAGCGCTTTATGCGCTGAGCGCCTTATCCGCAGGAAATTAAGGTATAGTGTACAAACTATGTAGTTGTAGTATTTATGTGTTTCCAGCCACAAGCAAGACTTAATTCATGGGAATAAATAAATCAAGAGACAATAATACAAGTGTGCATTTGGCATCATTTTATTAGACAGTTACAAAAACAGGAAAAAGGGGAATTTGTCTTTTAACAATTTTTTAATGACAGACACAACTTCAAATAGATTTTTTTCCCCCGGAAAGCGTACTTGAAGAATTAAATCGACGTCTTGATGCCGTTCTTGTTTTGTATTAGGATTATTGTAGTGTACTAGGATTTGCAATATGTCAGATGATGACATGGACAGCTGGAAGTCACCCATGTTCAACTATCCAGAGCAAGTATTTGCAACTTCATCTTCATTGATACCTTGATGTAATATGAATAATCTTGGATATTTACTGCGATAGTACTTACACAACTAGAGTGACAAGTTACGAGACTTTGTCTTTGAGATACAGTAATTAATAGAGTAATTTTACTGACTAAAATGTTGCATGTATACATTTGTACATGTAGCACATGCTAATAACACTAATTGATGTACATGCGTTAGGTCTTGTGTTATCAGGTATTATTTCATTTCTAGAATATGATTCGTGTTGAGTATCTCTCTACATCCAATGATAATGGATTAACACCCAACAGTAAATATGCTGAAACTTATCTTTCTCTCATAAATCATCTTGCCCTCAAAACCCATACAAAACGCTAGAAGATAAAATTTCCTGGGAGTTAAAAGAGCAATTGCTGTTTGTTTTCATGTTGTGTGCACCATTAGTGGCAGCCATTCTGTTACAGAGTAGGTGTGTCAGGTGCTTTGCAGACATGAAGAAACTAGATCAGGGATGAACATTCAATTCATTAGTCGCCTTTGATGGATCTAGTGATTGTTGTAGATGTACTGTATTTTGATTTACAGTATACATCCATGTAGAGTACAAACATTTGGCTGCATGCATGATTATTCAAGACCTTAGACAGGAACTACATATGATAGTACTGTTCAATGCATTTGTTGTATTTTGTACACAATGATATTTATTTCATGTGCAATTACATGTACATGCACAACAAAGATGATCAGGTACTTTAATCTATGTGTAGATGATAAAAATAGACCAATGTCTGGCTTCAGTGTTGATTGGATTGACACCTGATATCAATAAATGATTATACCACCATGGTGCATACATCACATGTCAATTCGTTCCACACAGATTGATATTAACAGTTGACCTTGTTGTTTAGTGTGATACAAACATTAAGAACTCTTGGAGGAAAAATCACAACCTACATGCATGAATTCATCCTCTGGATGTGAAATTGAATCTGTTCTGTAATTACATGTATAATATAACAAGAGAGAATTGGACTTAGTTACATACACTCTGTACTTGCCTTTGACTTACCATACATATTGCATCGAGTAGAAGAAACAAATTCTTTCAGTTTCATTTTCAAGTTCCCACAATATCCCACAAACTACAGCAAGCAAACAATTATTTAATTCAAACTCATTAGTTTCTTGAGTACAGCTGTATGTATCAGAATTGTATGACATTAGAGTTGACAATTGTGGCCATGACATAGTCTTTCTTATTAA
This sequence comes from Leptasterias polaris, assembly GCA_037783415.1. Classification (NCBI taxonomy): domain Eukaryota; kingdom Metazoa; phylum Echinodermata; class Asteroidea; order Forcipulatida; family Asteriidae; genus Leptasterias; species Leptasterias polaris. The sequence continues at coordinate 940,951 of JAZGTN010000020.1, forward strand.
TCAAAGTGACAGCCTGTAACACTTTGTCACCTTAGGGATATAATTACACTAGTAGGTCACTTGGGGACATGGGTCAAAAGGAAGGCATCAATAGGTCATAAGGATGGAATCAGTAAGTCATCTGAGGGCATGGTTCATGTGGGAGATGGGCATTGGTAAATCGTGTTAGAAATTCTTTAAATGACATGCCTTGTATACATTCTTGTATTTTAAAAACATTGCATTGTGTAGATATGGGCAGACTATTAGAATAATATTGAACTGCATGTACAATGTAAATGGGATATTATTTATTTTAAAAAAGTGCATGTGTGGCTCAGTCAAACTAATGTATGTATTACATGCAGATGTACCATGAGTTATGCATTTTTGGGTTTGGCGGGATTTCTTAATCTTATTTAGTTAGCCCACATTTATTAATTCTACTATCGTATAGTTAGAATTGTTTGTATTGACTGAAACTGCAGGTCCCAAGCATAATACATAGGGCTTACGTACAAAGTGTTTCCAATGCTTTTTATAAAGCAGGGTCACTTGAGCAACTGAAGTAGAAATCATTGACTGATCTGATAGTGCATGTACAGTGTAGGCATGGGGATTTCCCTGGTACTCATCATCACACCAAAGTTGACAACATAATACATACATGTACTTGGTACATGTACTATTTAAAGCAATGGCTGGAGTACAGGGTTACTTGTCAAGCATTTTACATTCACTTGATATTGCTTGTGAATTGAACATGCTTTACATATTGTCTAGAATGCTACATGTATGTCAAATAAGGATTTATGATTTCAGATTATTCTTGTTTCTACTTTTGACTAATTGTTATGTCAAGCTTTTTTATTCATGTAAAAAAGACATTTTTGTAGAACTTGATCAAACCTACTTTCTTAGAAAGTGCATAAAACCTCTATGAGTGGAAGAAACCTCATTGGTAAGATGAATTCACTGGAGTTTGTTCTGACATATTAGAAATTACCAAAAAACAGATTTGAATTAATATTTATGGATATATCTAAACTGCAAGTTTTTGCTGGCAAATTCTGTGAAAATAGTTAGAACAAATGTAATTTGTAACCCTGACACAAATTAGGGTGATAGAGGTTGGAATAATGAGGCAAAGACCTGTATAAGGAAGATATTGATTATTTACAATGTATTTGTTCCTTCTGTTTGTTATTAGTACCAGGACCATGGTGGACAGGGAGAATGCACGTTCTCTTGCCCAGAGGAAGCGGCGTCTGGAAATGCCGGGGCAACGACCTCGCAGTTCATTCATTGGACCAACATTCTCTGAACCAATCAAGGTATGGAAGTATTAGAGGATAGTAGTCTTGATAGATTGTAACAGTTTTGCACATGACCCAAAAAAATAAAAAAATAACCGATGTCCCTTGCTACAAATTTTTACGATTTTTTGCTGATTGTCTATTTGTTGTCATTGTGCACGACTGATTTAGCAAGCTTTCACACGGCTGTGCTATGATAGTGCACTCATCACTGGTAACCAGCAAATGACTTGTATATCAGTGAAATAGATAATACTACCAGTGGAATCAAGCCTTCATAATTGTTTTGCATGCTTTGGGAAAAACCAGGCTAAAAACTAAAAAAGCTTATGACACTCAAAGAGAGAATTTGGGCATTTAGTATGCATGATATAATGAAGGGCATCATGGCGGTTAAATAAAGTGGTCAGTGATTCTGATGGTATCATGATAATGGCACAGGGCACCAATGCCATTGGTTTGATTCCTGAGGGCATCGCAGCAATGGCACAGGGCACCAATGCTGTGGGTGTAATTCTGATGGCATCACGGTAATGGCACAGGGCACCAATGCTGTTGTTGTAATTCTGAGGGCATCATGGTAATGGCACAGGGCACCAATGCTGTTGGTGTAATTCTGAGGGCATCACGGTAATGGCACAGGGCACCAATGCTGTTGTTGTAATTCTGAGGGCATCGCGGCAATGGCACAGGGCACCAATGCTGTTGTTGTAATTCTGAGGGCATCACGGTAATGGCACAGGGCATCAATGCTGTCGATGTGATTCTGAGGGCATCACGGTAATGGCACAGGGCACCAATGCTGTTGATGTGATTCTGAGGGCATCACAGTAATGGCACAGGGCACCAATGCTGTTGATGGGATTCTGAGGGCATCACAGTAATGGCACAGGGCACCAATGCTGTTGATGTGATTCTGAGGGCATCACAGTAATGGCACAGGGCACCAATGCTGTCAGTGCCGCTGGTGCAAGGCCAGAACCATCTTTCAGGCCAGTTTCACCCATGCTTCAACTAAGCATATTTCTTCTGTTTTTGATTTTCAATTGTTTCACTCGATTTCTATGATGAATAGAGTAAGAAATTGCCGCAAAAAGCAGTGCCACTGTTATTGAATACAGCTCAAGTTAACAGTCATGACAGTTAATTTTGCCGCGATGCTAAAGGTGGTACAAAAAAGTTAACATTAGTGCATAGTATAGAAGATTATTCAATTCAATGTAACATTTATTTCCATCTTGAAAAGTACAAAACAAAATGTTTTAAATAAGCAATATTGTGGAGGCACAATCCTAATAAGCCAAGGCTTGTAGTGGAGTGCCTTTAGAAGAGAAAGCAGAACAAACAAACAAACTTAGTTAATTAATTATGAACAAATAAACTAGCTGATTAATTTTTACAAAAACAAAGATATACATGGGGACAATGATCTGACACGAAAGAAGTTGAGATAACTGATGACCTAAAAAAACTGCAGTGGAGGAAGCAATTCTGGAGAATAAACCAAAGGGATGAATCTATGCGTACAGGATGTTGTTCAATAAACAAAGGGTTCCCTTCACGCATTGATTTTGTACCCTTTGTAAAAGCTGCTGCTAAAAGCTGCTGCTAAAAGCTGCTGCTAGCAAATGTTTTGTCCGGACCTACAACAAGAATGTCTCAATGTTTGACAAAATATGGCAACAAATGTAGGACATGTGAAAAATTACTGTCCTTTCACATGAAGCTGATTTTGTAATATTTCACAAAACATTGTGAACATTTTGCAAGGAATGTGAAAAGGGCTATAACGGTTCTAGCTTTCTTAGAATAAAAGAGAAAATCTCCCCCATTTTTTTATCATGGTTTATAAATTCAGCATTATGTTATTCTTAAAAATTCTGTTTAATTTTTTTACAGACTAAAGAAGTGGATAATGATCTGCAGAGCATTTTGGGCAATTTTAGTAGAATCAAGAATGAGGTGATGGACTCGAGTTCTATGCCTCACCTACTGGGCATTCCTAAAGAACCCCAGACACCCGTTGACAACAAGACACGCCCTCCCTTTGAATCAACTGATATTACCTTCACTCCAAATGGACAGATAAAGATTCCCTCAACCTCTAAACCAGCAAGTCAGTCTACCAGTAATGTCTCCTCACAGAAAGAGCCATCTTCCGGGTCATCCTCGTCTTCTAAGAAGGGTTCCCCCTTTCTGAAGAATGGACAGAAGAATAGAGAGACTTCCAAGCAGGTGCCTAAAACTAAACCAGGAGGATCTTCTGTTTCACCTCTTGTTGCTCCCACTAAAGGCTCATCTCCTTTATTAATATCTAAAACAAAAAAGCTTAAAGATAAGGATGTAAAAGTGAATATGAAGAAAGACAAAGATTTTGAAAAGGTTAAGGGGACAGATGGGTCCAGCAGCAGTAGCAAGGGAAAACAATGCTACAGCGCTTCAAGTGACACCAAGTGTAAATCACCTAACAAAAAAAGCACAACTCCTGTAAAAGCGAAATCATCCTCAACCAATACAAAAGCTAACTCTAAAGTTCATACCAAGAAAGATTTCAAAACGCCAAATGGCATTATCAGAAACCAACTGCAGACATCTTCGGCACCAAAAGGCCAAGACGTAGCAGTTTCAAGAGAAACGGCATCAGCTGCTGCAGAACCACAGTCTCATTCTCCACAGGAAAACAAACCAACAGACTGGTCCAAAGCTGGTGATGATCAGGAAGAGTCAGATTCAGATGCAGCTAAAGAGCTCCCTGCAGTAACCAGAAAGCTATTTGATGTTCCTCCTGATAGTACATCAGAAGGGAAGCCAGATATTAAGAAGGACAAGCTGAGTGTTCCAAAGCTACAGATCCCATCATTATGGGTAAGATTAAAGACCTGTTGTCCGAATAATTCAGTAAAATATTCATTGTGCCCCCAAATTTGCCCTGAAATGTTTTATATCAAATGGTTTTACATTGCATTTTGAAGTTGTGTGCTGTACTATATATTTTTGTCTTCAAAATTTTCATTACAAGGTGCTGGCACATTAGCCAGAACGCTAAGTTTGCTGCATACACACAGCCTTTGTAACTGCTCTGAATATACATGTATGTTTTCTCTGCCGTGTTGTGGCCAAGTGGTGAAGCGCCCAGGACTCAAGCTCTGGTGTTCCTGATCAGCAAAGTGTGGGTTTGAGTATCGGTCTTGACACTGAACCATTATTGCTTCGTCCATTGGACCTGTGTGTTGTGTAGAAATGCACCTAAAAAAATCCAGAACACTTATCTTAAAGAGAAGGGGTTTGCCCTGGTGTTTCTGGCATGGTCTGGCAGCAATATGTGCCACCTCACCTTGTATATCTTGCAAGGTGCTGTAGTATGGTTGCTTCATCTCATAAAAAACATTGTTAACAAGCTCCACTAAATTTGATAATTCATCACCAGAAGTGTCATTAGTGACAGACATGGCACTTTATAAATGTTCACTATTATGTTTCAAATACAATCCTTCCATACCACACAGACTAATTTTGAATATATTTTATATGTTTGTATTGTATTGTTTTATAATTTGCTCATAAATGTGGGTGCAGCTACATGTATTAACACAAAATTACTCTACTCCACTGCTCCATGTACGTACAAAGTATGTAACATCTTTAACGTACAAATGAGAACTGAAATGAAGTGAAGTTGATCAACTCTAAAAAGTGGAGTTTAGAGAGCTTGAATGCTACCAGATTGAATATTCCTGTTGTTGAATATCATGCAAACTGGACATTTACAAAGCTATTGTAAAACAAGTTACATGTACCTACATTTAAAACATTCAAAACCAATTACAATTGGGGATTATTCCATTAGATGGATTTCATAAAAGCTTCAGCGAGAAGTTTCTTCAGGCAATATAGTTAAACCAGATAATAAGTGTTCAGTTGGGATAACTTAAACAATATCTGTAGGTCTTGATACTCCATTTAAGCAAACAATCTGGTCAAGTTTATTGCACAGGATCTCAAACATCCAGACAAGTGCATCATTTACATCATTTGTTTTTTATTTGTATTTTTTCCTGCGATGCAAGTGATAAGACGCCTACACTTGACATGTATTTCATGCATTGAAGATAGAAATAGACGTGTTTCCCTTGGAATATTCAACTGTAATTCATTTGACTTTTACCAACGTGTTTGTCTTTTCAAGAAGTTGGTTTCAGTTCTGGTTTCATAAACGTTTAATAAAATAAGCGGAAAGCCTGACATAGATAATCCTATTTTATTTTTCTGTTTACCCTCTGAAAGTGTAATTGTCGTATAAACTTGAGTATTTCTTGCATACAATTCACAGTTAGTTGTCAGATACAAGTACATGAAAGTTCAAAAGGATCATAGAGATTTTTTATTTTTACACAAGGTGTCCCAGTCATACTGGGATTAGTTCTTAACATCTGAAAATAGAAACTATGTGTTCTCAGGGATCAACTAAAGAGCAGTGCTTTACACAAGGGTATAAAGCATACTCCGTAGTAAACATGCATATAAAGTGTGACTTTACTGTAGTCATGTTATGGTATAGGATTAAGAAGCATTCTATACCACTTGAAGTGTACCATTACCTTTTTGTACATTATTTTACTGTGTATTGGGAATAAGTTTTAGAAGCCAAGCACAGTTCTTGTTGGTACATCAACATGCAATTTAATTATGTTAGTACACAATAACACTGAATAAAGCCGTGGTCTGCAGCTCAATGTTTGCATTGAATGTATACACTTTACTTGTAATTAATTGTGTTCAGTCATACAGCAAGGTTGCTCCTTGGTTCGTCATACACTTGTACTGTAGTGCATAGAGGAAACTGCATAGTGCAATGATATAGGGCACAGGAAACAACACTTCCTTTACTTGACTTTCTCATACAAATGAAGAACACATACAAAAGTTCACTGTAAAATAGCAGAGTTTTAATAGAGGGCAGCAGACTACTAGTCCTTTTACATACTAAATAATATTTTATAAATGCGTTGAGTTAAAAGCAAACATTAGGTTGAAGTCACAAGCATCCTCGATGTACATGCCAATTAAGGGAAATGTAACATTTGCGGCAAATAACTTAGTTCAGTTCTCATTAGGATCTAACCATAATATCGGTTTCTTCACGTGCATGATCTGATTATCTGATATAGTTCATTGCCCCAGTAAGATGGATTTCTAAACCAAGGTTGTGTGGCTAAAGATACATTGACCTTCTCTTAAAAGAAAGACACATGTACTTAGTGATTTTAATATATAAAAACCCCAAATAATATGTAAATTTACCAGTTGTTTTTAAAATGAAAACAAAAATAGACCTGTCTTTTCCTTTATTTGATGTAGAAATGCAAATCTGTTTGAGTTTGATAAAAGATGCATCCTTGAGATGAAATGGAAAATATCCTAATACAAAACTAACCTGTAAAAATCAAGTGTTTTTTTTCAATCAACTTATTACAGAGCATTATTTCTTGAATGTATTTTTAAAAATTCCTGTGGAGACACGTTTCCTATATTTTATTGAAAAGAACTTCCAAGGATCAGGTACTTGGATGTAACAAATCATTTTGTTGATGGAAATCATGTTTGTTTTATCCTGCAGGGCCCGCCCTATGACCCAAGCAACCAGGACGTGGAAAAGATTTTAAATGTAAGTCAGTTGACTGTAAGTTGAAGAAACTACAAAATAATGAAAGTTCTTAACTCCAATTATTCTCACTCATCACGCTAAGTTTTACCCATAGTAGAACACAACCAAATTGAAACCAAATAAAATCCTTCCCAAACTAACTGTACTGAACTAAACTGTGTTTTTTCTGTATTAGAAGTTTGCCAGCAAGTTTTGACTGTCTTTCTCAAGTTAGCAAATGGATTCAGTTGATACACTTTCATTCATTGGAGATAATTTGAGATGCTACCCTAACCTCTCCCTTAGAGTACACATTACTTTTTTATCCAAGCTTATACAATATTACTTTTACCTGACTGTTATTCATCTTGAACACAGACATTATTATGCACTGTTCTTTAATGTATAAAACTGATGGAGTTGGTTGATATGTCTGATTGTAATCCTACAGAGGATGACTGAAATCAAGTCACCATTGACAGCAATTCAGAACACTCCAATCAAAACCTGCAAGTTTCCCTTCTCATCAAGCACACCAGATGCCAAGGTTAGACTACTTTATTTTTCTTAAGACTCAAAGGTGATGAAATAAAATCATCTTTGTCGGAAAGTACTGCACTTGTTTGAGGGAAAGTAAATATGGCTTGTTGTTTATTTATTTGTTTGACTTGAAGGAGATTACTGTCATTTATCAGGCATGTTACTTTAAAAAATAACTCTTGATTTGAAAATTGACACATTGAGACTAACTTGAAACTTTGTACAGTCTGTACGTTGAAAACATAAATGTTTTGATTGATAAATAATCTTAGTCTGTGTTAGCCTCTGATATGGGTTGATTTGAAGTATACTTAGATGTACATGTAACTAGATCTGTTTAGCATCTCCCTCATGTGCATGGGAAGTCTGTATGGTTAAATATCATGCCCTGTTTATCATGTACAACAAACATATTACCAGCTTCTTGAGAATCCCTGCTAACCTTACCCACCGGACACTGTCTCCCCCTTGTGTTTAGCTTTTACTCATCAATGTAGCTCAAAAGTGGTAACCATATGCTAGACTGTCATAAATCAAAGGGATTCGTATGCAAGGATACCAGTTGAGGTGTAAAGCCCTTAGGGTGTATGACTTGTAATACTGTCTGGAAATGTCAAGATGATGTCAACAAACCTGCATTTGCCACTGCACTAATATTCCCTTGATAACCAAGCGAGGGCGCTCTTACAGAATAGAAAATCCACTACTGATCACAACCAGAGTAGTCTGGTTCCGGATGGAAGTTTGTACTTACATGTATATCCTTTTGTTTTGAAATGAGGCAAGTAATGGATGAGAGGGGTGGGGTTCAGTCTGTGTCTTAACCACAGAAGGGTGACTAAGGGTGTAAGTCTCAGTATGATGACTCATCAGAAGCAATGGGAGTCAAAGCTTGTTGGTAGTAACTGGTATTTCTTTGAACATCCCACACTTCACTTTAAAATGAAAACCAGTTAGGAAAAAGAGCTGTAAGACTTGGGCCTTGAGTATTAAATAAAAAATGCGCTAGTTGTCAGTGCTGTCTCAATAAATTAAACATTTTGAGCAAAACAAACATATTTATATTCAGATTAGTTTTGTTACATCAAAGTTTTCTTTTTTAAAATTGTGAATTGCAATTAGCATTTAAAGGAAATTATTAAAAAGAATATAATAATTAATCAACAACCCCTGCATGGATATATTGTTTAGAATGACAAGAAAAGAGAAGGTAAACCCTATGTACTAGTACATCAAGTTGATTATTTTAAAAGTAAATGATTCAGATTCTGCAAGTAATAGCGCTAGCGATAATGAAATTTAAAGACTATATTATACACTGTACTTGTACTCTGACTGTTTTGCAAAGGATTAAAAACTGGTGAAATTGATAGCAAATAATTAATAGATAGCAAATAATTCACCTTCTGAAAGTACAAAGAGTCAATATGATGACAGTCTTACCAAGTACAAGGAGTATACACAGAGTGATGCCACTACACTTGACTAGTTTCATCATGCTTGCATAATTGACACACTTTCAGCTGACCGATAAAGGTTTGTGTGTGCTCAGTAAGGGAAGTCAGAGGAGCTTGGTCTTATCATAGAGAAGTGTTAGAGTGAATCTCATCATTCTTACCATCTTCAGATAAATGTGCAATGAGGAAGAATGGTCATTCTTAGAGAAGTAAACTTAAAAGGTTCTTCAGTAAAAAATCTAAAAAGGTAATGGCTTTATGGAATGAATTTAGTGATTTGAATAAATTAATATTTAAAGCTGTCATAAAAACCTTCTGAATTTATTCACAATAAAATATAATGATCAAGTTGATGAATTTCCAGCCATCACTTGTGAGACAGAGAAACAACAATCTGATAACAATGATGTCAAATGGCTAAAATACAAGAGCTTGTTTGCTATAACCAGAGTAGAATTGTACCACAAATGTAAAGTGGATTTCTAACCATTAAGATTTATTGATAGCGTCTGTTTGAAGATTATCAAATTTAGAACTAGTGTTTGTGACTAAACAGTGTCCTGCCGACATTTCTAGTATGAATAAATCTGTAATTTTTTTTTTTATATACTACAGATTCTTTGCATGATCCATGGTTTTAAGTGACTTTTACATTTATTTAGAACATAAGACTACTGAACATGGTAATTCAACAATTGTGAGTTATAAAAATAACTTGAGTTTTCTGGAGTAAATGTCCAGAAGGGAATCTATGTACAAATAAGAACATTCATGTCATCTACACAGCCTAACCTTCAACCAGGTATACTATCATGGAGATTCAGTAGAAGACAGCTATCCTTACTGTATTACCATCAAGTAATTTAGATAAGAGCAATCCAAGTAACTAGAGAATGCATGGAGATGTATGTAATCATGGTCCCTTCTTAGACTCGATTTACCAAAACAACCTTTATCATAAAATGAGTGCGCTCCTAAAAAATGAATAAGTAAATTGTTCCTCCTTCATTAGTAAGCTGAAACAACCCAGTAATTGCTGATAAATAGTTAATGTCCTTGGACAATAAGCTGATTATGCCTCATTACATCAAAGCTTTCATTCATTATGGATATGAGACAGTGATCTGTGACAAAATATGCTTGATGCTCACATGTTAAATTAGCTTCACCCCATCCTCCATATGAGTCCACCTCTTGTGTTTAAGAAGCGAATGTAACATGGTAATGAAGTTTACTGAAGCATACTCGCTAATCCATCGACAACTGAGGCTGGTAAATCATCAACCCACCACTTCACTCTATCCCAAAAAGATAAATTCAGAAAATGGACATGTAGAACAAAAGCTCCAAATACAAAATTAACATTTCCTGTAGAAAAGAAAACAATCTCTATAAGTGAAAAGCTCTATCAGTTGGAAATAAACTGTATATCTTGAGATGTGTCATCAATTAAAGTTTCTCTAGTTTGAACCTTTCATTATCTCCTCAAGGTCTTAAGATCTACTGTAAATTTAATGGTTTTGTCAGACAACATTGCTCGCGACTTGTGTATTGTGTTGCCATTGTTACACGCTCTGTCATACAAATTAGCTGATTTTCATACGGTTATCAAACAATTTTCTACTTTCTACAACCTTGGCACTGAGTTTCTAAATTAGCAATCACTCACAGAGTCACACTCTCCTGGCAGGAAATACTGGCTGTGTTTCTTTTGTTTATTTAATTTTTTTCCAGAATTGCAACAAATTTAATGTTAAAACAAGCTCATAAATTAAAGAGGATTACAAAAATTAATTGTCTTGAGTTGGTTGTGATTTTGTTTTAGTATCAAGATTGCATAGCTTCACACTCTTTTTGTGAATTTTGTTGAACTGTTGAATGGAGCCAAATGATCGATACTACAGCAGATTGCATTTGTATTGGGGCAGCCTGATTGAATATTTCCTACCATCCTATTTTTTAATAGAAGTAATACCCTTTTAATATGGCTTTGAAGTTGTTGAAAGCCAAATCTTTGTTTCCAAAATATAATAAAAAATGTTTGATTCATGGCCCAAGTATAAACTAGTGAAATAATTAATGCTGATATCTTGAATGCAATGCTTGCACATTGACATGTAGAGTCAATAGTGACATGGGATCATGTTATCATTCACTTGTTAATTTTTCACTGGTTGGAATTGATTTAGCTTGAAACCCTTACACTGGTTAGTTGTTACTGCCTCCAGGGCCATGGTCATAATAACTGCCCCTCAGTTGCTACTACTACTGACCTTTCCATCATAGTCTACAAACAGGATACATGAGTCTAAATCGACCCCTATTGAGTTAATGTTCTTGGTTGTCTTTTAGAGTATCTGTAGGATGTATTATATTAAATTTCTGCTTATTTTCTTGGTGATTGATAATGATAATTGGCATAGAAGGATGATGGGTGTTTGACTGGGATGGAGATTCTGTATGTGGGTTATTCATGTGACCTGTATTTAAGTGTGTTTGGTAAGCAGTACAAACTGTACAAACCTAAACACATGCACTTTATAATAATGAATATTTATATTCTTATGACACTTTGCTTCTAAGGCCTTTTGGGTACGGTTGTTTGCAGATATAAGATAAAATTAGAAAACATTCTTATTAAGTAGGATTTTAGATGGATAAAGGGTTAAGTGAGTTAAAGGGAATGACTTACCTCCTTGTTAAATATTTTTGGTTTGTATTTTGGTTTGTATACAGTCTACAGAGAATAAGAATTCACTACTTGTACCTGGGATAGTACCTCCTTGTCTGGACAGACCAAAGCAGGGTAAGTCTACTGGGTTCTGGAAAATAAAATCTATAATGCTATCAGTGTCATTTCCAATTAAATGTGAATGTTTTTCTGTTGTGTTCAGTTGGCAAGCTTCATGCCATGAATGGAAATTAAGTTTTTAGTTTGTATTTTTTGGGGGGTGGAAAGGGGATACTTGTTTTCTACCACATAAACAACCAACCTACACCGCGTTTACACTCGATCCGGCAAGGGCGATCAAAGGAGGATCAGATCCTGCAAGGGTTCAAACTGATCGCTGACGCGTTTACACGCATGATCTCGCATTGATCCCCTTTGCCCAGTGCCTGTTGAACGGAAGTTCCACAATGCTCGTGTGACCCCGTACAAGAGCCTCAGCTACGGCACTGTCGTCCAAGAAACAACGTGAAAACCACCATCAAGACTAACCTTAAATATATACTAATACTGCGACAAGAAATACAAAATATGGAACATGTACAAAATTATTTTCAAATGCTAATGTAGGGCCAATGATTTCCCGCGATCGCAGGGAAACGGACGGAATTTGCAGATTCTGCCCCTTGAAAAATTCTCACCCAAATTGCATTTTCTCCCTCCCTTTAATCAACAACCACACACAAACTAGCTTACCCCTGCTCTATAGACGATGTGACCTCTGACGTCATTTGAAAATCATAACATGATGCGCGCGCATGTCGCCGGGCAAAACCTTTGTGTACTTGACAGCCAGCTAGAAAGTACACGCAATATTACCATGACTACGCGTCTTTTTGCCCGGCGGAACATGACTTGGACAACAGACTTGTCAACAGAGGGCGGTTTGAATGTAAACAGAGGTCACATCGTCTATATGAACACTGTTCACTCATAAAGTTCTAAAATCAACTGTAAACTTTCAACATTTTGTCGCCAAAGCTGACGGTCTGTTTGTCTTGAGAAGTACACGATCAAGTGATGTGCAATATTTGACACCACAGCGGCTGTTACATGCTTCTAATTTATTTTTGTTGCAGCGATGAGTGCAATACTTACATACATTTTAGAAATTGCCAACTCTGGAACTGAATCGGCAGTTGATTAATTGAGAGTTTTTGAACATGAAACAGAATTTTGTTAATGTTTTCTTCAAACGGAATTTGCACTTTCCTAAACGGAAAATCATTGGCCCTACATTAGTAATGAAAACCGTGTTAAAGAGAAATGATTAGAAAAACGAACGAGAAGGAAACAGGTCGAAGCATGTGGTTCGTCACGTTTGTTGCTGCAGAACAGGAATGCAAATGCCAAGTACCATTGAAATCTTGCAATGTTCTTTTGTGCACAGAAATGCTGTGTTTACGTGTTGGAACCAGTGTACGGGACGCTTGCATTGCACTGGTTGTTTACAAGCTTACGCGGTTTCTTTTTTCAACTCGGCACCCCAGTCTGTTCGACGAGACCGGAAGTCGGTGGGTCAAATTGCGGGGTCTGATCCTGCTTTGCGTTTACACTTTGTTTTTGATCCACCTTGCAGGATCAGATCCTCCTTTGATCCCGCAATAAAGGGGGATCAAAAAGGAGGATCAGATCCTGATCGCTCTTGCGTTTACACTAGCTGTTGATCGCCTTTGATCGCCTTGCAGGATCTGATCCTCCTTTGATCGCCCTCGCCGGATCAAGTTTAAATGCGGTGCTACAGTCCTAATAGCTGAAGTGGATAATGTATATTTGGTTTGCGGTAACACCATGTGTATATCTACTTGCTAGGTAGATTTTGTTCTTTGAGAACTTGTTTTGCTATTTATTCTACTGAGGCCAAACAAAATAATATGTGTGTTTCCTATTACACTGACCAAAAATTTAGGGTAGGTAGGGACAAAAGAACATTTTATTTTGACAGAATATTTTATTGCTCCAAAACTTAGGGTAGGAACGAATGTTAAAAATATTTTTGCCCTTGCACGTTAATTTCCTGCATACATGAACACCCTAAAAATGACATACATCTAGTCCAATGCCAGTAACAATAAATATAGTTGCAGTACCACACTTGTACAAAATATGGGAGATATAAACAAGAATTCAATAATCATGAAATACTTCACTCTTCAGTAGGTGTCGATTGAAACTTCATAAACTTAAAAAAAAAACCCCAAAAACCCCCCAAAACCAAAAAAAACCGGAAGTGAAGTTGGCAAAATTGCGTTTTGGGACGATCTCTTATCACATAATTTACCAATTTCTGCCATTAATAATACTATTTCCATCAACAACCATTATCATGGGTTTGTGATTTGAGGAATGTTCCGAATCGGCCGTAGAACTCCGTTTGTAAATGAAATAACATTCGGGATTCAACGATCGGTCGACAACGCACACACGTACAACATTGAGAATAAATTCAATGAACTTTGCCCCGCAGCGCCCTCTATTGGCAAACATTTACGATGTTTAGTATTAATCCAAGGCTGTGTATTACCGACAATCTGCAAGCGCGTGCGGCACAAACACTGTGCAGCAATTCTTTACTGGCTTGAACGTTACCGCGTTCTCGTTGAAGACTAGCCCAGCTCTCTTATGAATATGAATATATGGTAATTCAACGGCCATCACCGGCCAATCACAGCTTGCGGAATGGTGGTTATCGTGGACTTTGGACCGCTGCTGTTCAGTATAGTACAACAGGCCATGTGTGTGTGCTGTGCATGTGTGTCATGAACGTACTACATGTACCTACTCTGGGCGACCGAACGTCGTGGGGCCCGGGCCTGTGCACGTGCGGTGGATACTCAGCAGTCGGCATCCTGTGGTTCGTGTTTTGACATTTGTATACTGAAATGAACGATCGCGATTCGGAATTGCGATCGCGGCCACATTAATCTAGCAAAATATCCAGACTTTACAACTTATAAAAACCATTTGAAAAATAGGAAATATTAAATATAAAACCCTTAAATCATTGGGTATTTTGTCAAAAACTTAGGAGTGGGATCGGGTATATTTTATTTTATTTTTTCTGAAAATGTCTAAAAACTCCTAGGGTCGGCGTTTTTTTCTAGGGACGGTCGGGTAACCGGAAACACATATTATTTTGTTTGGCCTGACCAAAGTGGGTAAACTATAGAAGAAAGGACACTGTTATTGACTGTGCCAAAAGCTTTCTTTAAATCAATATCTAAAGATACAATCAACATTGGCATCATTAATGTGATTGGGTGAATTATTATGAGTATGACCTATTGCTGAATCTTTACAAAATTGTACTTATTGTTCTTTATTCTTTTGTGTCACTCTGGATTTCATATATTATTTTATAATAAGGAGCTAAACTGGATGGTTTTAAATACATTAAAACCATTCACCGGTTTGAAGTCACATAGAAAAATGTATGATTACAAAATTACTGCTGGAACCTAAGCTAGAACTTAATCCATGGTTTTAAGAAGGGCCTTTGATTTCCTCTTGCAACAAATTATAGTCTTCACATCCATGCATTCCTTGTTAATCCACGCATATCCTCTCCACCATTTTGGTTGTCAAAAATGATGGAAGTTAGGTTTTAAATGCCAACAAATTAGAGCCTAGCTTTAGTTTATGTGTCCCAATGACAGTTGTCCTTGGCCCCGTTTACACTAGATCCAGAAAGGTGGATCAGACCCGGTTCTGATCCTGCAATGTGGATTAACGGCTAGTGTAAACGCAAAAAAGGCTGGATCAGACCCGGTTCAAGATCCGGCAATTTTAATCCACCTTTCGAGGAGGGTTGAATCCGGCAATTGGTGGATCAGATCCGGCAAAGTGGATTTCAAATACAAGTGTAAACGCAAAGGTGGATCAGACACCGCAATTCGATGTGGTCATTTCCGGTTTCGCTACGAATGGCGCGCTTTTTGCTTGTGCTTTGCTGGGACATCCCTCGCTGTTTATGTTGTGCGTGTCTTCGTTATTGCATCATGCACGGTGCACATGGACTGTGCGTGTGTGAAACGTTTTGTTGTTTTCAGCGTCCCTTTATACATACATCGTTACGTTCGGAGCTTGCCTTGTTGCTGTATTTTGTTAATTTTCCCATCTATTTCTACAGGCATGGTCGTTGTTTATATCCATATCATTTTTTTTTTCGAGCGCGGAAAAACGGTTTTACCGCAGGGGGAAAATGAGCAATAAAATAAACAAACACGATATGACTGTATAGATAAACCGCTGAGATAAAATCACTGAATTTAATATCCATATTCCATGAAAACAGAACGTCTTACATTTTTGTGTGCTTTTTATCACTGGTTCCGACTCATTTAATTCATGGTTTCTACCTCCACGATTGAACGTTGCGATCTGTAAAAGCTGGTGCCTTGATTTTTATTCCGATACATTCCCGACCACGTGGTGGTTTCTCACCAAGGGAATTTCCCTTGCACCTTCGCTCCCACTGCTACACGCCCTTCCTTCATCCCCTAACAATAAAGTATAGCACACTAGGAGCAAGCACATCCGCGGGATGGACGTGATGAATACTATGGGATGGCAGCGCTGTGAGGTACTCGCATTGATCTCCAGTGCTGAGGGTTCCTATCCAGTCACTATAATGGAGATCAATGGGTACTCGTCACGAGGAAAATATGGCGCGCTGTAATTCTGACCTTTGATCTGTGCCACATAACCCTTGTGCTCTTTGCGAGGAGCAGTGACGTCATGACCAATATACATCCGGTTCAAAAGTGGGATCGGAACCGGATCAAGCACTAGCATAAACGCGACACAGGATCTTGATCTGCGGTCGTAAAAAAAATGCCGGATCTCAATCCACCTTTCTGGATCTAGTGTAAACGCGGTGCATCTGACTGCATAGCTCTCCAAACCTTGACCTATTGTACAGTGTAATAACTAGGTCCACTGACACTCTTGTAAATCACTGAACATATTTTACCCATTAGTATGTCAAGGTCAAGTTGATTCTCAGTTAAGAAAATGAAAGTAGATCCCAAGCCAGCATTTTGTTTCCTTTACTTTTTAAATATTTAATTTTTTCTTCCACTCTATAATTTGTTGTGCCATTTTTCAGATTAATTTTTTGGTTTCTTTTTAATTGTTGTACTTGTAATGTTTTCATTTTGTTTGTTGTTTGTTGTTTTAGAGACTTTTTAATGGTTAGAGACTTTTTAAATTATTATTTATATATATATATATATATATATTTGTTTTTTGGGGGAGGATGTTGATTTTCATACTGAGCAAGATCCCCTCCTATAATTAATAACACAAATTAAACACAATGGGCCAAAGGAACATTTATAAGACTTAAATGCATTGATAATTGTGAATACAAGTAAATTCACCATTGTTTATACAGTTTATATATCCCCTGGCGCATCTCACAGCATGAATACAAACGTGACTTATTTGTAAAAATATCAGTTCTTGGTTTTGGGCAAGGATTCTTCATGCAAGAGAGAGAAAAAAAACTCTTATTGCAGCTCTTTTCCCGAGGCTCACTGTCAATTCTGTGGACTAGAAAAGCCTGCAGGTTTGCTAATGGATGCATGAATCTGTCTGTAAATATCAGCTAGTTCATCTCTTGAATATCTCTACATCCCTGTAAAGTATTACCGAGTGGCTGTATTACATTGCTTGCCTGCAATGGCTGGGCACACTGTTTTATATTTAGTAAGACTGACCTCTCAAGAGACTGTGTGTAAGGTCAATCAACTTACCTAGCATCTTTGAATGCTGTTTATATTCTGTGAGGTGTGCTCTTGTGTACAGTATTAACAGATCAAGATGCGCGAGACACTCTGCCTTACATTTACTGTACATCAATCTAATTATAACAGGTTTAGATTTTCTTGGTTTGTGGAATGATATGTACAGTTAAGTACAGGGGGGTAAGGTCAGTCAAAGTTGTGCAAGCTTCAAGCTTTAACTGATCTGATTAATAACTTAATATTACATCATTGGACACCCGCCTCTTTCCTAATAATATAGGACAATCTGAGTTTTGACATGATGCCCTTTTCCCTTTCTTTTGTTGTGGTTGAGTTGCTTTCTTCTCTTTTGTTGATGCTGTGGATATGTGAATTGTGATATTTAACTGTGAAGCCTTGTGTTCAATCTATCATCATTGTAACCCCATTATCACTCAAAGTCTGTCACCCACCTCACCTCTCTATTATCATCAGTAGTTGAATCACAAGAATTACCCTTAGCCCCTTTCATCACTTTAACATGGTGTATCATCACATTCTTGTTAGAATAGGTCCATTATACTTAAAGGAACTATAGTTG
The DNA here is from genome assembly GCA_037783415.1 of Leptasterias polaris. Taxonomy (NCBI): domain Eukaryota; kingdom Metazoa; phylum Echinodermata; class Asteroidea; order Forcipulatida; family Asteriidae; genus Leptasterias; species Leptasterias polaris. The sequence continues at coordinate 958,942 of JAZGTN010000020.1, forward strand.
TATTGAAATGTTTGACAGACTGAAAATAAAGCATTAGATTACCAATGCTGGTTGTCTAATATATGGTGTCCTCCAAATGAAAAGTGTGAGATGCAGTAAAATCTAGTGGTTCATCCATGGAGGTATTCATGGAGGTAGGGGACCTTACATGTATTATGAAGCTTTCCTGTATAACCACAACCAGATTTTAGGTAATAATTCTCAGATAGTCAAGAAGGTTACTTATTATGCATCAATAGAGGACCTCCTTTAAGAGTGTTATACAGTAATTGATTGTAGATAAAACCTGAATATTGGTCATCAATCACTACAAGTCTCCTTGTTTGATACACAATGATTGCCTCCAGCGTACCCTTACTAGGTCTGTCATGATTGAATCCCATAGTACCTTTTCATCCTTCTTCTTTCTCTACTTTCCTTCTCTCATCTTGTCTCTCAACTACAATCTTGATGTATCTAACCTGAAGCCCTCTCAGTGGTCCACCCATCTGCATATTGATATCTGAGTAGGGGGAGGGTTGGACAACCCCCTCTTGCCTAGAGTCAATGTTGGATATTATACCAGACCACCTGCTCAAACCTGACACATATGTCTGTAGTCAGTGTGTGCTATCTTAAAGGCAAAGCTAATTCTTTTTGGAAGCGTACAATAAATTCTCAATTAAAAACAAAAACAAAACCACCATACAACCAACCTGTAAAAAAGTAGATTAAATTCAGTGGTCATAGTTTAGTGCGGAAAAACACTGTTTGTTTTGCACATTTGTATCTGATTCATTGTGAAATCAGCAATCAAACCAAGTACCGGTGATTTTGTGAGTCCTCAAATGCTGTTTTCTTGACTAAGGTAGTATTTCAGGCAGCGTTTTAGCTACGGTGGTCGGCGCCGGGTGGGCCCGACCGGCACCGAGGATTTCCGCCCACCACTTCTGATGAAAAACACTGCTTCCGACCGGCACTAATTTCACATAAAAAACTGCTGTATTTTCCAGAATAAATAAATTTGAGTACAATAAAATATATATATTTAACTTTGTCCACTGTAAAATTTATTTGATAATGTTACTACAAAAATATTCATTTTTTATTGATTGAGTAATGAATACTTCAAGTTTTGTTGTTCGTTATGTTGACTCCGGCCGCTAATCGTGAGGCTCCGTTCGCTGGAATCGCTTCGCTCATTCCGCAAACAGGTCCAAGTCAGTGAAGTCACACCCACCACTACAAATTCTCTAGCTATAACATTGATTTCAGGTGGAAGTATTTCTCTGGAAGATTGGTACTTGCTTGTATGAACACTGAACTGTAAGCTTTCAGATTGATTATCAAGGAGCTTTGAGGTTTAAACTAATTATAATGATTTTTTTTTTATTGTTACAAATCCTGTAATTTGTCTCTAAAAATAGATGACACAGTGTCTCAGTCTAGAATGTTTCAGAGTAGAATAGCAATGCATTCAAAGTAGGGGTTAGTTTAAAATATGTTGGAAATATACTTGTCCATTTCATTTTAATAAGCAAATTTATTTCCATGGGAGTAACTCTAGGTAATTTCCATAAATTCTTGTTTTTATTTTTAGCAAGAAGGTGTACTTCAAGCTCATAAATTGTTATAGAATTGAAAATGATTTTATTTGTGATATTTGAGTGATTCCATGTTGGGTCTACTTCTGTCTGTTTCTAACCCCCTCTAGATGAGATTAGATGGAGACTAACTGGTATTGTTTGCCCCTGATTTAACACGCCCCCTTAGCTCAAACTGCTTTATCACCTCGATAGAGTAAAGCGTTTAGAAGCAGTAGCCCCTGATCCTGCGTCACAGGCAGATATGACTATGCTTCATTAAACGTTCATTGCTTGGCACACACCAAGCGTACATGATGTATTCCCCCTTCTTACCTCATTCTCTCTCTTTCTCTTCTCTTCTACTATTTTCTCTTTATTCCATCTGTATGCATTAACCCCTACAAATACAATGATCTAAATATATAACACTGATCATATCAAGCTGAAGCTTTTGCATTGCTTGGGGGAAAGGGTGGTCTGTGCTGCAGCTCTTTATTGCCAATCAATTCTTTAGATTTTTTTCTTTTCTTATAATGACGCACATGATATATGCTTGACCATCGTGTTGATCTATTTAAACATAATGGGAAATCAATGGAAGCAATTTTAGCACATATTGAAGAAGTAGAAAAACATTGGAAATACAGAACATGTACATTGTATGTAGATGAATTGTATTCTAATGTAACCATAATCAGTTGTCAGAGCTTGATTATTATCGGATTGATTTCCAAGAGATCTTAAGATATATTAATATGTGTCTTTATCAACAACAAATCAGTTGTAATTTACTAACATGCACATCTACTGGAAAGCATCACTTTCTTCTAATATGTGCAGTGCAGGGTAAAAAATTGCCTTCTTACTTCACCCATTATAACTTGTTACTATGTTGGTGTAATGATTTGGCCACAGAATAGTCAAAAACTGCTTTTCTGTTTAAGAGCTACTTAACGACCGATTTGGGGGCTTACTGGGGAAGTATCCATTTCATAGCATTGCTAACCGTAATTACACGAAACGGCATGCTAACCTTCCAGTGCTTACTGTTAGAAAATGAATGATGTAACAATCTATATGCCAAGATTGAATACTTAACTCATTGTCTTATGATACTCAGATTTGTAAGCCTCTAGTGCCCTAGAGGAGAAAGATACACACTCCTAACAACCTGTTTTCCGGGTTCATTTTAATCAAGTTTTCATCTCTCATCAGGCCGTATACACATTTCCCCGTCTGTGTTAATGTTTTGTCAGCGCTGATGTTTTCTTAGCGCTTGGGTATGTTTGATTAAGATGAGCACAAGTGTGGATGGCAAGCAATCTGAGTAAAGTGATAGTGTCTATGGGTTAGTTCCTGCATAAAGATATTGTCCCATGTATGTGAGCATCTCTCACTATGCCTGTTATTGTATGCCCTACAGTCTGTGTACATCATATGATGTCAACCAGAGGTCCAATAGGTACATAATGGGACTGCTTACTGTAAGCATGGAAGAAGGAAACTAGGTGCTAATGCTAATGCTAATGGTAGCAGAAAATTGCATACTTACTTTATTAAGTGTATTATTTTCAGAGAAAACCAAGGAATTTTTGTTTTGTGAAGAGGCTATTACACCATGTAGCTACCACAGAAATTTGGTGCTTGTTGATCATAAGCACAAAATGCTGTGGGATACAAAGCAGTCAGTAAGTTCTGTATCCTCATATTGTTGAGTTCAGATGGTTTTAAAGCATCTCATTGCACTGCAATTTGTGGAGGTTTTTTAAGACAAATGTATTCTTAAAACAATTATGAAAAGAAATATGTCTTAGATCAGAGAAGGTTATTTACATTTACCATCTCAGATCATAGTTTTAAAACATTTTCCTGACATTCTGTTGTATGACTATACACACTGTGAGAATTGTGTAAAAGCGAGTATGTTCACAAGTTGTTTTATTTTTTGTAGTTGTTCCATTTACATTTTTTAGCTGTGGTGTAAAAATGACTCTATTTGTGGGACTGAACAGGTTTCTCCTGCAGAATTATGTTAGGTAATAATCATTACTCTGTAAAGATCATCTACTCTAAATCTAAATGATAGTTTTTAAGGAGTTAAACAAAAATGTTTTCCTCCCTGTCCAGAACCCAGCTCTTCACCTCCAGGGAGTCCAACCCAAGACAAGAAACCCACTGTCAAATCAGAGTAAGTATGCACTTTCTGCTTTCAGTTATTCATGTATTTGGGTTTCCCTTTTTTTCAAAATGTTTTTGTTTTCAACCATTGCTGGTTGATGTAACAGTGTTGTAATTTTGTTTTTGTTGTAATTGTGATGCCTACAGTGATATATGTGAAAATAAATTACTGTGAGAAACAACCTCCTTGTTTTCAGTTGTTATAAGGAAATAACGAATATTCAATACTGCAGTGTGCATGTCTTATAAGATAGAATACCCATTGGAGCATCATGCTGCAAAAATTCAAAGTCCATGATTGAAGGCTCTACATGCCCCATAAGTGAATTATCAGACATCTTGAATTGGCTCTTTAAGAGACAGTAGGGGCTTATGTTTTCACGCTCATCCATTAGAACCACTTGTCCACCTGACCTAACTGTGGACCAACAACGGGGGCGACATTGCTGTGGGGCTGAAGGTAGGAGCTACATGATGCACACTGTGCTGTCAGGGGCAAGTGAGGGGATTATGGCTAGCTTGATACCTGATCCACTGATATTTGATCAGTCTGATAAAGGAAGACAGGGTAGGCAAGGATACCCAGGGGAAAGCTTCTCATCTAGCCAGGTTTCTCTGCTTCTTCTTCTTTTGCTTTCCAGTCGCCTTGTCTCGCGCATTTTTGTGATGGAATTGGCATTAATTATAATGTTGAATAAAGTGCTGTTAAGGGGATATTAGAATAGTCATCTACAGCAGCAGATACATGTAAATGTTAATAGAAATAATGGCTGTGTGTGTGACAATGATGGCATAACAATTACATAGGAATCTATTATGGTATCATGGATATAAAAATAAGTTATCCTTGAAGAAACATAATTTAACATGTAAAAAACTACTCCACTCTTCTGCCTGTCTAAAAATTGATTACAATAAAACAGCAATCATTACTAAGAAAGAAGGAAAAAAGGTTAAGAAGGGGGTTTACAATTATCGTGGTATATATTCAAGATCTGATTTCCCCCCTCAAATTATCAAATTTCAGTTTTGTGAACAGGATCATTAACCCCCCAAATTAGGTTAATGAAGAAATAATACTAAGTAAATTATGATTTATCTACATAAATGTTGCAACAGTAATAGTATTATTTTATTGTCATTTGTTACTTTGAGTTTTGTACTCCAAGGTGGACGATTGAATTCTTGTGAAGTATATTCAACTCAACTGTCCTTTTATATCAATCTCATTAAGTGTATTGAGCCATGGTAGAAATGATAAGGTACATGTAATGACAGATACACAATAAAACCTTCTCCCAAATGTTGACAGTGCCCATGACAAAAAATCTGTTAGACTAGGCAATATGCACAGTACTGCATGTCCATGGCCCAATAGGCCACAGTAGACCTGGTAATACAAGTATCAATAAGTGTATATATCACTAACGTGCGCTGACTAAAGAGCTCTCATCCATCTTAGTGATTGACCCCGGCTGACATTTTAGAGCAAGCCAGCAGCCCTTAATGAGAAGCGAACAAGCACAGACTCTCTCTCCCTCCCTCTCTCTTTCTCCATCTATGACTATTTTCACCCTTCATCTCAGGGGTGTTTCATCACCTTGTTAAATGTGCTGCACCAAGAGCTGCTATAACAGGTCTCAAGTTTGTAGAGTGTGACCCATCCGTAGCAAGCTCACCATCAAGGGAATGTTCTCCTAACATGCTAAGTGTGCTCCCTTACCCCCTATGTTGTTGTTATTATTTCCCCCTGTATGCCCCTCCGGGGCTGCGCTGTTCCCACCTGCCGAGGAAGTGGAAAAGGCCCAGAAATTGGAGTCCTTCCAGCGTAGCGTAGCGCTAGGTGACTGCTATTAAATTACAAGCCCGGTACAGGCATCAAAGCTAGAAGGAATGAAAGCATTGCGGCTCATCAGGCAAGTAATATTACAATCTCATCCCTAGACTGTGAGTTCCTTCATTCCCACACCACTCATGGCCTTATCAACACTACCCTCCTCCACTCTGACTGTGTGTTAGTGTGTTTAATGTACCTACTTAGTCTGCCTGTGTATTTTATAAATAAATCAGCTTGCTGTAGAACAACCTAGATTTAATAAGCTGTATTTTGTTTTGACAACACCTAGTTATTGTTGACATGCACCCTAGGTATCATTAGATGATGCACTGACAGGGATCTCGTCCTAATTAATCTGCATGCTGTCCATTAATTGATAGTTCAAATGTTCATGGATTATGTCAACAATCTTATGGTTGGGCTGTTCTTAAAGGGTTTCAAGTCTGGTTGTCTTGTCTACTCGGACTCAAGTTAGTTGAGTTCTAACATGCACAATTTTGTTTCAATAGTAGTCACGTTATGAGTCTCTTAATAGGTGAAATGTATGTATGTCGTCCCCCCCCTCCCCCCCATGTAGCCATAGTCTAGAGGGACAATTACCCAACTATTAGAAGGATGTTATTAATAGGGATCAAGGGTCAGACCTGTCATTCATTATGATTGCCAATATAGTGTAGGTTCTGATCTCACATGCACAAATAGCTTATTCATTTGATGGAATTTGAAATTACTGCTGTTATGGTTTTCAATGCAAAGATGGAGAGACAATAAAAAGCTGCAGTTAGAGGGAGTTGTTGAAACACTGTATCACTGGTACAGTGTAAAGGGATGGTAATTTTTACTGACATTTAACAATTGGACCCTAGAAAATTTGGAACAGAAATCACCTTGAAAAAAACAAAAACCCAAACAAACAAAATTTAACCTAACTTCATTCATCTTCTTTCATAATGTCAATTTGAGAATTCTCTAATTCATTGGCAATCTATCTCAGTTTTATTATTTTTGATTAAGAAATGAATACATTCCCTTTTGTTTTCTTGTGAAAAATTGTTGTGTAAATAACCGAGTATTGCGTGATAGAACCCATGTTCCAAGATGTTTAATTTCTTCTAAAGCAGACCATATTAAATTCATATCAGCAGCATCTTACTTGCATTCAAGATTATAATTTTGTTTTATTCAATGCAGTCCAAGTCCTCCTTAACATCAGTAATTTACACTGGGCCAACTAAGAGGATTGTTAAAAGCTACTGACCTTTCCTCAGTAGAATTTAATCTATCTGTCAACACTGTAACTTCAATATATGCCAATGAATGCTTCTGGTTCCCTTAAAGGAAAATATTAATAACATACATAGTGGAAGAATGGCAATACCACTTTATTTCTTAATTTGTTACAGCTTTCTTGAGGACTCTCAAACATTGTCATCTTACAGGAAATTGTAAGACATAAAAGCTATACTGTCTAGTATCCATGTAAAGCTGAGATTGTGAATGCCACTATTATTGGACAAATCCACAATCTGCACAGTTAGTAAAAATGTTGATAAGCTTTGTTTGGTATGAGGCCAAAATTTGAAGCCATGAAAAATAGCCTTAAAGGTATTGTAGATTTTAAGGTCAATGTCAGATTTTTTAAGTAATTGAATGATATCGGAAATTTAATTTTGATTATACTCGATATGTATCAAAAATTTTCGCGGCATATAGCAGTCTGACAAATGTCATTCACAAATCTTTTCAACAAAAGCATTGCGTCTTCACATTAGGGCATTTCTACTTTAAGCAATCACCCCACAAAATAAAACCAAAAATAAAACACAAACAAACAAACAAGCAAACAACCAAGAAATAAATGGAATCTTACATTTATACTGTAAAATAATCTTTTCATTTGACCATGGTAACCCTACATGTTATCATTGTATTAAAATAAAACCTACACATTGTTTAGTTTTTATTTTTAGTAAAAATAAGCGAAGGACAAAAGTATCTGAAGAACTGTGTGTCGCCGACCATGCTGCCTGATCAGTACGGTGCCTGATGTCTAAGACACAAACCAATGCTTAAGCACGCACACCAGTGAGAAAGTAGTCTTCAATTCTCAAGTCACTTACAAGCATTTTTGTATGTTATTGCATAATGTAGTATTATTCTCAAATAGAGGGCGTATGCTCTCATTTTATTGCATAGTTGTGAAAGCGCTCACTAGCATTTGTAGTATTCAAAGTAGCAAGATCTTGCTCCGTGCGAAGACTAACACTGAACAGCCCATTTAGGCTATTTGATTGGAAACAATGGTACTGCTTTTTGTTTTTGTATGTTGGTGCGCTTGGGTGCAACACAAATGTTGCATTGTTTTACAATAAATGTGACAAGTAACAGCAAGTTATAAATAAAAAACAAAGATTAATGCTCTCGATAACTTACACATTTTTCGATATCATTGATGAATATCAAATTTTTGATATTTTGTTATGATTAAGAAGTAACATTGGTGATCGATATCAAAATAAATTGAGTTTTTGAGTAAAGAAACAGACCTTAGAGTATTAGATTAGATAGGTGGAGTTGTGTGCCAGTTGGTTTAATAGTTGAATTGAAGGTTTCATACTTGACTCAATTGGCCAACGTAAAAAGTTATGATTTTGAGTGACCTTACTATGATGATCTGTTTATTAAAATTTGATATAACATTAAACCTCTGTATTAGGATGCGCAGTAAACTACATATCAGAATACAGAATCTAACAATCGCTCACACCATTTGTAGTTGGTAAAAAGCTATCATCAATGAGCGAAATAAAATGCATCTACTAATCAAGTTGTATTTCCCACTGTATAGCGTTGTCAAGGACTTGTGCACCTTATTCAATTATTCATACAGTAGTAGTGTGCATCTGTACCTCAGTGCAATCAGTACAGTGTATACCAACAACATTATTTCACTACACATACATGTATGCCCATTGTGCAGTCTTAAATTCATCTTATAGGTTATATATATTTATATATTTTTTGTCAGTATAAAAAACATGAATTGGGAACTCACCTTGAGCAAAGAAACCTAAGTCACTTCTCAATAATCTTTGCTGTCCATTACATGTCAGAAATAACTTGCATCATGTTTATCCCCAAAAGGTGTTTTCTTGTCAAACTATTACTCTAACAACTTCTGGAAAAAATATCATTGAAAATAAGAAAAAAATTCTACATACGTCAACCTCAAATTGAATACGAAGCCATTGAATGTTTATGTCATTCAGTTTTTGTCAACAACAATAAAATATCAATTTTGTGGAAGGTGTTTCATGCTACCACCATTAACTGAATATATTAATATATGTCATCAACTCGTCTCTAAAAATAGAACACCTTCAAGCCCCAAAAACCTGTAATCTAGAACAGTTGAGGAGTTGTAAATGTAATGAAACATATATGTAATGTAATACTGAAAGATCCAATGAGCAAAAGCCAGTCATTCCTCCCCCTCAAGCCTATGTTACATACAAGGTGACTAATCAGTCAGCTATAGGGAACCAGTTGAAGACAGGGTACCTGGCTGTTGACGTCTGTATCAGCAGTCCCAGGGATCCTTGATGAGTTATGCGATGATCCAGTGATTTGTAACCAGCGGCTCATTTGTGATATCGATTAATTACTCATCTGTCTGAGTTTCCTTTGTGCCTTTCTATGTTTTGCCTAGCCATCTTAAGCTTTTCACTAATTTGCCGCATGCCTCAAAGGATGGCTGTGCAATTGGGGGAATCCGTATGCATAATCTAGAGTCTATTGCATAATGAGGCATTTAATATCGATCAGCTATTTCTTGATATTAAATGGATTAATGTTGGTTTGTCTCAACAATGTTGCTGCATGTTTACAGATTTGAGAATGCCTTTTTCTTGTTGCATAATTTTTGTTTTTTTATATATGTAGAATGGTATTACATTACATGTATGATGACAAATATGTGTAAACTTTTATATAGCATTTAGATTTATTCACAGTGTAATTAATTGTGATTTTTGGGGGCAATGAAACGATGCCTGACTTTGCCTGGAATATTTTGTTGAACAATTGCAGTTTAAACCCCTTGGATTGATGAATATCTTTAGTCATTTGGTCTATAGTAACTGTGTTGTATGGTGTCTGGCTTTTATACTGAAATTACGCGTAATAATCATCGCCTTCGATGTCCAATCGATACCAGCTTCCCCCTTCTCTCTGTCATTCTATTCCACTCTGATTGCAATTCACTTCTACCCTCGTTTGCCAATTGTAGATCTCTTTTCATGTCACAACTAGCATTCACGTAAAAAAAAGAGAGAAGAACTGTGGCACCAACGTCAATTAAAGTTCCCTTTTAAAATCCTCCTGTAGGCTTTGACAAATTAAAGAATGTATTCCCATACACTGGTTGTGTCTTGTCAGTAACCTGGTGTAGAGAATGTCCTTTGTTATTTTGTGCATTTTAAATGCAAAAATTGATTCGGAGCAAGCATTTTCTGTGCACAATTTCTTATAGAATGTTGGTTTAGTGAGTAGCAGTGTAAACCTTCTGTGTTTCTTTTGTGTCACTTGACTAATTGCCAGTAGATGTTTGTTTTGTGATTTGTTCCAATCTTTGATATTTCTATTTTTGGAGTTGTTTACGTTTACCTTATTTCAAGAGAATGCTAACTGATGAACTGCAGGCTGCTGCTTCAGTCTTTTGTGGCTGATATGAATGATCAATTATAAATCACCTCAGCAATTAATAATTAATTTAGTTGTGAAGCTCTGTGGTTATTGATGAATTTGCAGTATATGTAGTTGTAGAAACTTTGTTGTGTATTATTAAATTGGATATCTCAATTTGTATCAATTGTTAATTTGTTGAATAATTGCTTGTATTCACTTGTGTGTAAAATGCACACTCCTTTATTTCTTTTTAAAAAGATAAAGTTATCTGAGTTTAATTTTTTATCAGCCCCAAAAATATTCATTTGAGAAGATGCACTCTTGTAAAATTGCAGAGAAAGTAGAATTGACTGAAGTCATTGTAGTCATGTTTGCCTACATCTTCATCTATTGTGTTTTCCTTGGTAGTTCAATAATGTGTCATGTACAGTACCGTAATTTCCTGCGGATAAGGCGCTAGGCAAATTACCAAAATAGGGTTAACAGATAAGGTGCCCCTCCGCATAAGGCGCCCCTCCGCATAAGGTGCCCCTCCGCATAAGGCGCCCCTCCGCATAAGGCGCCCCTCCGCATAAGGCGCAACATATCTTTCACATTGCACACGCTCGCCAAGTCTCATACCGCTTGTACATCAACACATACAGGGGTCATTGTGATGGTATAAGCACACTTAACATAGCGCAAAGGGATCGTAATTTTATAATCAAGAAGACGAGTAAAACATAACTGCTATTTTGTCATCATTATTTTTTCCATGTTCTTTTTAAAGATTTTTTTCTATAACCATAGCTTTACAGTTTTTCGTTTTACACAACGAGCGCGCGCAGATACACGTTTTTCCAACGTTTCCCAATGAATTGGCTGCTAGTCTTCACTATCTCGCTTTTTTGAATACTACAATACATGAAAGAACCAACAAACGCTAGAGGGCGCTTTCTTAATAATGCTTTCACATTAGGAACGTACACCCTCTGTTGGCAAAGTTCACGATAACATACAAAAACGACTTGTCTATTAAAGACTAGTACCTGTCATGTGATAGCAGTGTACTGTGTGCAGCATTGATCGTGGCGCATTCGCGACGGTATTGTTATTATTATTGTGGGCAGCAGCATGGCCAGGGACTTAGTTCCTCGGTAAGTTTTGTCAAAAATGTGAACGATGTAGGTTTTTTAAAAAGAAAATGTGACATGTAGAATTACCCTGGACGAAATAAAGGAACTATTTTGCAGTATAAATGTAAGATTTCACATTGTAATCATCACAATGAACTCAATTGAAATCAGATAAGGCGCACCGGAAGATAAGACGCAGTGACTTTTTTTTACCATTGAATGTCAGATAAGACGCATCTTATCCGCAGGAAATGACGGTACACTTTATGGGCTGTGTTTTCAGCAGTGTGTTAACAGTTCCTCTAGATAGCACTTATCCATGCTGCTATTCATCAACATATGAAATAGGTTGTATAGTTATGATTCTTTGGGTTCAGGGCTAAGTGGGTCACACCCAGTGGGTTTCAACAACCTTCTGGGACAATAGCTAAATGTTTTACCTTTAAATGGGTACCTCTCTTGTCAAAGACTAAACTGACCTTAAAGCCCAAGTATCACTCTGGATCAATGCTAATACACCTATCAATTGTATGACGCACTATATGACCCCCCGGGGATGGTGCGTCACTGTCCATATGTGGGGACGGATTTGCGTGTCCAAAGACCCACCCTGGGTCAAAAAATTGACACATTTGTTGCAGATTTGGATGGTCTTCCGAACGATTTGTTGACTCACCTTTCGCGGATAGCAACGCACCACGGACGGACAAATGACGCACATAATCCCTTGCTGCAAACGATGCACGCGCAGTGAATACCAAGTATTTCAACCTTGTACGTACGAGTTTCCCGGCACACATGTTGAAAATACATGGCAAGTGTATATATGCACGAGGCGAGAATGTACTACTTGATCTTCGAGACCTGCGGTTCCCAACGCACTAGCTATCAAACACACGAAATAATAGAGAGGGAACCAGTCTACTAAATAACGCATCCTCGTATCCATCCATGACTCGACGATCGACCCCCAGTATCGTGCATGTGAGAGATATAATATACCACGGGGCAGAGGTTGACAAAACCACCGCGCCATGAATTACATGTGACTATAACACATCCTCGTATCTATCTATGACTCGACGATCGACCTCCACTATCGTGCGTGTGAGAGATATAATATACCACGGGGCCGAGGTTGACAAAACCACCGCGCCATGAATTACACGTATTGGGCTAAAGGCTTGCTATGTGCAGTGTGGAAAATAAACGGCCGTCTGTGGTGATCGCTGACTTTCGGGCAGTAAATTCCCGACCCTCAGGCAACATACATTAAATGTTAACAAAATAATACCAACATCATTTTACACAGGCGGGGAGGGTAGGTGCATTTTTTTCTCCACTAAATAAACAAAATAAATGTTGAAATGGACATCGACGGACCATGACGTACCTCGACGCACCGCTCAAAGATTTTTTGACTGACCACTATTGTACCCACAGTCACTTTTTCCGAGAGTAAAGATGCAAACTTGATGCACCATCCCCGGGGGTCTTATAGTGCGTCATACAATTGATAGGTGTATAAAGGTGATGGAGACTAAAAACACACACACATGTGACCTCATGAGGTTAGGACTAAATGTGTTTCGACTCCTCTAATTTTCAAAGTTCTGTGTCACCCCCCCCCCCCCCCCCCCAATCTCTATCTCTAGAAATCTAATCCTCAATAGTACAGGGCTACCTTAATTCACATGGCTGGTGCTAAATTGGTTTCCCTGGGGGTTTAGTTGGTAGCTAGCTCACTGCTCACTCATATTGAATCTGACATATAATTTCATTCAGGTACCTACTACATGTACTGCAGGTGTTACCCTGTAACACCTAGGGTACATGGTGGTAATAAAACGTATGTGGGTGGCCCTGATGGGACAAGTAGTGATCAAAGGAGGGTGCTTGTAACTCTAAATATTGATGTAAATTGTCCAGCTAAACTTCCTTGATGCAGTGATTAGGGAATGGTAAAACTCCACCTGTCTAGAAAATCAATCTGATGCTCATTATACTGTGGCTAAACTAGCTAATCTTCAAAGAATGGATTCCTCAATTAAAACAATTCTATTCACTAGGAAGTCACTGCTTGTGAAATTGTAGGCATCAATTTGGTAATCACATCAAGGGACAGTCATAAATTGTTTAATAAAGACCGTTCTTTTTTTAAAGCTCCAACAATTTTGACCAAGTCTTACATTTACAAATTTATGTTGAGTTTATGTCATGTAATCAAATTGGTGTTAATCTTTTGTGCTTAACTAGAAATGAGCTCAACCATAAATCAACTTTTCCTTTAACCTAATGGTACACAATGTATGTTTTTCCAAATTTGAAATAGAAATGTACCTGAATGTACTTGCTTTAACCAAGTTAATACAGCTTGAGTTTCTTAGACTCTTTTGGCAGGATCGTTTAGAAATAAATTAAGATGTCCTCCTTCATTTGATGTTGAAATTGGTTTATGTTGTGATTGCCTGAGGGTCTTTACCTTCTTCACCCTGGCCTTTTTAAAAATTATTTCTTGAAACTGCGACTGATTTACGTACATGAATTAGATAGAGACGCCACATCAATCAGTGCATCTGTAGAGCTGGCATTTCTCAGAATCACAGGAAATACGAAATCCGAAATCCACAGGAAATGGATGTTGCTGCTACTGCTTGCTCTCAACTCTCAAAAGGTAGACCTATACACCATGATGTAGAAACATGGCCACACTCCACACCTGTTTGTATTGATATTACCATGGATGACATGTACTAATCTGTATCCTCCCCCGAACCAATAAACACTATCTTCAACTCAACCACCTTCTCATTTTGCAAATATTTGCCCTGTGTTTTGGATGGTTAGATTAACTTGAAGTTGCCTAACATTTAGTTTTTTTGAATATTCTGTGAAACATTTTCACAAGCTATAGGCCTAAATTTTTTACAAATTGTGAAAAAAAAAAAAAATTTTTTTTGTTGGTATCCTGACTATAATATCATGTTGAAAATAACTATTTGAACATTACACACAATCAAATCAGGTGCTAGGATGCTGAATGATTTCGAATACTTTTTTGTTTTTACTCCTACACCGTTTTGTGACAAGCCCAATCCGGATACTTCTCAGGTGGGTTTTGAACCCATGACTCCTGCTTTCTAGTGCAAATTTCTCAACCTCTACACTACCCCAGTGTTCCTGGTGACTGATAAGACTAGAGGCCAGTTCATATTCTATATTCTAGTGAACGCATGAGTGAATTGGAGTGAATTTTGTCAGTGTAGTTAATTATACAGTGCAATCTTGGGTTAGATATCTGATCTCAGATACAACATTTTAATCACATCATTTCAGGTAGAAAAATAGAACTATAGGAACATACATACCAGTGGTTCGTATGACTCATTCTGTACAGGTGAAGGTCACATGCACTTAAAAAGGGTGATGTACTAATGAATAATGTGGAGAAGGCAAGGATAGACGAAACAGCTCGCAAAAGAACATCAAATTCACACTAAGCTGGATAGTTATGTTATGAAATAGATGGTGTTATACTCTGCACACACAGATCCTTGCCATTTGGTTGGTGGAACATGCGTCATGTGTCATCCTTTATTTTGTCATGTATACTGCTGCGACGCTGCAAAATTTAGTATAGGAGTCCTACATAGATAATTGTAGGACTCTCGCTTTAAAAATTATTTTTTTCTGGTGAGTTTCTGCATCTATTTTGTGTCATTGTGAAAATAAATTCAAATTATAAGGATCTGTGTATGATGAAACAAATATGTAGGGCCAATGATTTTCCGCGATCGCGGAAAACGGACGGAATTCGCGGAATCTGCCACTTGAAACGGAAAACGGAATTTGAATTTGAAGTAAAAAAATAGTGACAAAACGTTGGTTTTTTCATGTTATTAAATTCAAAAGTGTTGGAATTGAATTAGGCAAGCGAATTTAACATTGTGTTCTTTAAACTTCTTCTTTTTTAATACTAGAAAACATCAAAAATCAGACCGTAATAAGTGAGATCGTAACCCGTTGAGCCTATAGTATGAGCGATGTACAGTGCAAATGAATACACGTTGTTTACTACGGAGGTCAAAATCATCACATTCACTTACTGTTTTTTTCACTCAAATTGCATTTTATTCCTCCCTTTAATCAACAACCAAACACAAATCAGCTTACCCCTGCTCTATATGAACAAACACATTGATTGTTCACTAATAAAGGTCTTAAATCAACCATAAGCTTTCAACATTTTGTCGCCAAAGCGAAAACACAATGGCTGACATTCTGTTTCTGTCTTGCGTCTTGCATGTGCAATATCTGATAACGCAACAGCTGTTGCATGTTTCAAACTTGTTTTTGTTGCAGGGATCAGTGCACTGATCTCTATAACATTGGATCAGTGCAGTGCAGAATTGTTTTGGGAAAAAGCCAACTACGGAACTGAATCGGCCGTTGATTAAAAGAGAGTTTTTTAACATGAAACGGAATTTTTATGTCTGAAACGGAAAACGTGTTTTTCAAAAACGGAATTTCATTGGCCCTAAATATGGAATTGAGGAATTATGGAGTTGAAGAGGAATGAAATATATTGTACTACTAAAAAGCAGGACTTATGATGAATATGAAGAAGTAAATTATCTTGAATCTTAACTGCTGAGATGATGAGTGAGGCTGCTGCATTGATGTAGAAGCATGGATAGGTACACTTGCATGTGTTACTTGAATCAACATTTGTTATACCCTTTTTTTGTTCTCGGCCATGGGATAATCAGCACAGCACGTAGTCAGGACATTATTACATGTACCGTAATCTTCGGCATATAGGCCGCCCACTGTATAAGCCGCTATGCCAAGAATTTGTCAAAACAAGATTTAGCGTCAGTGTATAAGCCACCCGGCGTATAAGCCGCAGTAATGACAGCACACACAGAGGGGCCGTGCGTGTTTGCGGTCCTTTGTGGTGATGTACAGTGACTGGCGGGCGGCACATCAGTCATTGTACATCAGCACAAAGTGCGTCTTGCGTTGCATTGAAGTCAAAATGTGTTGGAGTTAACACCAACGATCGTTACTGAAATGGCGATATGAAAATGATATTAAATCACTGAATTTAATACCATATTCCATGAAAACAGAACCTTTTTTGTAAAATCTTCAACTGTCATCATCAGCTTAAAATGGTATCCAAGCTCTGTTTGATTAAAAGTTATAGACATCAAGGAAAATCGCTTTCTACCTCCATGATTGAACGTTGCGCGCGATCTCTGAAGCTGGTGTGCCTCGATTTTTATTCTTATACACGTGCACGTGACGTTTCCCGAACACGCGGTGATTTCTCACTAAGGGAATTTCCCTTGCACCTTCGCTCCCACGGCTACACGCCGTTTCTTCATCCCCTGACAAAGTATAGCAACTAGGAACAAGCACATCCGCGGGATTGAGGTGATGAATACCATGGGATGGCAGTGCTGTGAGAAGCATTACGTCATAATTATTCACGCCAATCAAGTGCGTTTTGGACAATCGGAAAGCGGCCTGTGCCAAGCACGTTCGTACTGCTTCGGCGACTAGAACAACTGAATGGATAACGCTAGTTAGAACGGAGATTCATAATCAACTCACACGTTCATGTGTACACTGCATTTATTGAAAACGTTTTAACAACGATAATAAACAACACTGCATGGCGATACCACACTGGTCATCTGCTTCTTCACGGCATTAAGTAAGGTACACACAAGCAGTTACAATGGTCACCAGCGAAAGTCATAATCGAAGCAAGCATGGTGGGCGCAAGTTTCACGACTCCTCAGCTCGAAAGATGTGCTGGGATTTTCAACAACATTTCGTCAAAACCATCACATCACATAGGCCACGTTTTGATGTTTTTGTTGTTGTGTTTTTTCGGTTCAGAAAATTGTTTCAGAAATATTTTACTAACGGTCTTTTTCAAAACAAAGATTTATGCGTCAGTGTACAAGCCGCCTGGCATATAAGCCGCCGAAATGTTTAAAAGGGCAAAAATTAATGTATAAGCCGTGGCCTATATGCCGAAGATTACGGTAGTTAGCAATGAAGAAAAAGGGGTCTAGACCCACATCATTGTGAATCACTTTACTCTCTGGCTGCATTTTTAGTCATTGCAGTATAATCACCTGGGGTCCTAACTCAGGCATCAACTCAGGCATCTATCTTGCCTACATGTCAGACAGAATATGTTACATTCTTCCTGTTGGAGTATAACACTCTACAGACCCCTTTCCCCCCTAGGGTGAAACATCAAAAAGGTTGACCAACTTGATAGAGCTGGGATGTGATTGTGAATCATAACTGACTTTACATCCACTAGGTCATTCACTCACTCCTCCAACTCTTCTACTCTGATCTCAGGGTGTACTTTATGTTACCAATTTGTAAGTTGATTTTGTTTGCACTTTTCTTCAATTCATGATTATGGCTATTAGGTTTTTGTGAATGAAAATGTGTAACTTAGTAATATGGAATAGTATAGCTGCCTACAAATTGTGAATATTTATGAAATCAATGGTGAGAGTTCATTCACCAAGGCGAACCCGAGTTGATTTTTCCCCCCATCTTTCAATTATAAAAATGTTATCTAATTTACAAGAATTCATGCAAAACATTAATTTTTTGTTTTATATAACATCCAAGTAGATCTTTGTTATTTGGAAGAAAAAAACTTTCAACAAAATGTGCAAGATTATATTCTGGCATCCACCAGAAGGACATTTTGTACTGCTGTGTTGAACATGTGCAGGCGCGTGGTGTGGTCTATAGTAAAAAATAGTAAAAAAAGATGGAACGAAAATGTAGGCTGAACAGTGAAAAAAAATGCACGCTTAATAACAGCATATGTAATTGTTTGAAAACTGAATGCTGAGCAACCCTCAAGCCTCCAATCATATGACACGGATCTACTTGGGTGTTATAATATGGGAATAAGAGAGATGGCCACTAGGTCTTAAATGGGGGTTTAAAAACGGGCAGGGTCTTGGCTGTACAATAAAATATCGCGTGAAAGGCGAGGTCCTTTGTCATGCAGCCACCACCCTGCAAGGTTTTAAACAGCTGTTTGAGAATGAGTCGCCACTCTTTACCTTTCGAGTAAAAATATTCAAAAACCTTTAAAACTTGAGAACAAATCTGACTGTTTAGCTCAGGTCACCTTGACTCTGCCTTGAATTTCTATCCATGTTGGGTGCTTAGTAGCTCCTCCTGCATGCTTTCCAAACTATTGCACACAAGTTTCAAACTTTTGTGAGCCAAATATGCACTAACCAACTTAAATTGGGCCATGTAATTTGCACAATCATCTGAAAGCGCTCTCTTTTGACTCAATTTCCTTAAGCCATGTTTAAACACAGTCACCGTGTTTATATTGCACGTTTAAACCCCTCTCGATCAATAATAATTGGTATTTATGAATACAAGATACAACAATGGCAGGATTGATTTAATTCTTCATAGGAGATTATAAGGAAGGAGTTTGGAAGGGAAATGAGGATGATCAAATGAAATATTGAGATGCATGTATTGAGGGCTTGAACCTCACTAGGCCTTAACGATAAACACTATCTCAATCTTGTAATAATTCTCTCCCATTTTGTTGTACACTGTAGTTTTGTGGATTGTTTTACGTTGACATTTTAGTTTAGATCATGTGGATTCTGTTCAGCCCTAAGAGGACATACTCAACATTGTTTGGGACATTTTTGGAGGTCAATGACAATGTGAAGTTACATGATTACTCTGTAAACATGATGTATGGAGAAGAATGGAATTACAGTGTTGACATGGGACTGACAGTACATGTAGCCTGCTATATTTTACTTGATTCCTGTTGATATAGTTTTACAGCCATTAAATATTCTGACAAACAGTTCTGGCACACTGGAGAAAATAAACAAGTGAGATAGTTGGCATAGCTGTGGGGTAAGAGGTAGTGTTAATACTTAACAATGTTAAACATTCTTCTGGTCAGTACTTGGCCAAAGGTAACATTCCGCTACATGAATTTGTGAGTCAATGTTTTCTTCAGAGTGAAGAAGTAGACTCAAGGTGACTAAACTCAGACACTCAATGTTTGTTCTTGATGAGTGACAACAGTCAGGATTTATGTCTAATTTATGTCTAGGTTTAGGCATTTCAGATGAGCTGGGTGTTCTTGTAGCTACACATGTAGTCCAACAGTGTTATGGTTTATGTTTCTTAATTTTTTAAAGAGAAGATTCAGCTTTTAATAACCCCAAAGTTTCAACCATTTACATCTTTGAGACAATAGAACATTACATGGATGAATCTTGGAACAAACCCATGCCACAAAATCATGATGTAGTAGACTATAGTGAGTACAGACCTGTCTTGACATTCAATTTGACCATGTTTTGCCAACACTTGAACATAATTATGGTGTTGTGATCGCTGCTCACATTTCATTGTCTAGGTGTGGTGATAGACATGAGTTAATCAAGTTGTCTGGACTATCCCCATCATCCCACCCCTACAGCATTCCCTTTACTGAGTAACCCTTAGTTCCTCTATCTGACCCATAATAAACCCTTGTCAATGTTAGTAAGTTGTCTCAAGGAGCTAGCCACTTGTTGTGATCGTTGGTTTTCCTCCAAACAGTTCATCTCAGAGTCTCAGACTGTTCATGTGTCGGATATTATTACAGATGTTGAATGTGATTGACATTGATGACTCTTCAATTTAGTCCTTATGCAAAATAGTTTATAAATGTGTGATGGCCAAACATGTGGCTTTACACAAGTTATGATTTCAGAGCAACATTTTTCTAGCATTTCCAAAATCTAGCCTCATCTCTTTTTACTACATTGATCACTTCAACTTTACCTTTTCTTTTATTCTATGTATCAGTGATTTTTGTTTTGCTCGATCAACTTATTTTTTAATCTGGAATATTACTTTTACAAGTATGATAATTATGTCATAGTTTACCATCAGGATAAAAAACAATTGTACCCTCCCTAGCCCAACATCTCCCCACAACACACCCTTCACCCAGTTAACAATGACTTGCCCCAGATTGTCTGCCCTAGATCATTCTCCCTGCGGCTGTTTCTAATGTCTCTCAAACTTAACCATAGAGCGCTCAAACCCTTTGCTGCTACTGCTGGGTTGTGTGTATGTAGGAAGAAGATACTTGTACTTGGACTGATCAGCTAACAAGAGCGCCTTACCTACAGCAGGAAATGGCTGCTTTCAATCAGGCAGCCAGGCTAGGCAAGGGAGCAGGCATCAGGCATCCAGGCGCTAGATGGGACTGACTGTGTCATGTATGGCTTTAGCGGGTTAATGAATTGGCCGACTTGACAATTGGGTAGTAGTTTCAATCTGCTGGGATGGTCTTATAGAGAAGAGGTGTGGAGAATGAGTGGTGATTGCTACTCCATCAGTGTTGGATAATACACTGGCCTTAATGGCCTTAGAAACAGGGAGAGTGAGATGCTAAAGATGTTATGATGATGTAAGGGAGATAAATGGCCATTGCGTTAGTATTCAGAAATGATATCAAGTCTATATGAGAAGTGACTGGCACATTTATGTATAAATGACACCTGCTAAGTAGTAGACCTACTCATAGTTCATTGCAAGGTCAACAGTCAAATATTTCAGTTATTAGACATTCCTGAACCTGTTTTCATGGATCTTCTGTTTAGTGGGATCAACTTCATGGGGTAGGTACTTAGTATGTATTTGGCACCATTTTTTTTACAAACGATAATTGAGTAAAGTGATTGACTATAACTTTCAAAAAAAAGTTCAACAGTATGTTGTTGATAAGATGCTGAAGAGAACATTGTTTTTGTGAATGTTGCTAGGCATGCTATGAAAGTGATGTGACGGCCCACGCTCTTGTTAACATACATACTATAGTACTTTCCACTCCCACACAAAGTGAACTAATGGTGTTTTTTGTCCTGCCCCTTTTGTGATCACACTCTAAGACTAATCGATAATCTCATAAACATCACCTGCCTTCACTCAACACCCTGAACAACATTAGAAGAATTTATTAGAAAAAATTTATCCTGATGAGTGCACGTGTCTGAGGGCAGCCACATGTTTATGCAGTCATCATTGAAGCCATTTGAGTTTGGCTGCCTGAATTAATATTAATAAAATGGGGGACAGGATAAGTTCTTTTACTGTGTTCTGAGCTTGTTAGATGAACCTACTTATTTCAATGTACGTATTGCCTGTGGATATCTTTAATGGTAAACTTGGTTGTAACATTAGTAACTTTTCATATTTGTATTTAACTTGTCATTAATATTTCACTTTATTCATGCTGAGCTCAGTAGACAATTTACTTTAAGCATTTAAAAATCACATTTGCATACAAACAGTTCTGAAATAACTTTGATTTTCAGGTTTGATTATTTGACATATTAGCTGGTACAAATTTGGAATTCAAATGTAAACCATTTGTATAGAAACTGACCTGTTAACAAATCCCTTTATTCTTTTTGGAGATTGTGTTTGACGTCATACCTTGCTAGTTTGTGGAAACAGACCTTGCCTATATCACTGTTGTTATCTTTTTAATTCATGCATAGTGCATTATGTCCAGTTGTCAGGGTTGGTGAAAACATCATGCATGCACCAACAGTTTCCGACCTGTGCAGGCACAGTACAGTAGCGCTGCAACACTGAATACAAAGTAATAGGGATTATGTATTTTGTTATTTTCACTGGGGTTGAATTCTTGTGCTGTTTTTTTCAAGTTGGTATGCAGAGAGCATTGATTGTTATTTTTCCATTAAAATGTCACTGTGCATGTAATTTCATATAATTGAAATCAGAAGTGCAGTGACCTTTAAAGTCCGTGCATATACAGGGTATCAACAAATATTTATTAGTGTAACAGTGAGGATAATGATGAGGATACCTGTGATTTGAAATTATTGGTCAAGCTCCGAGTGGATTATTTTATGCAGAACATTCTCTGCAATTTATGATAATTTGAAAACGGCAAGTTTTGTATTTGAAAATACGACATTACTTTTTGATGTCATTTATTATTTATTTAATCTTTTCCAATTGGCACTCAGACAGTTGACATGTATCTTGGTTGGTTACTAATAGTAATTCAGTAATGGAACATCAAACAAGGGTTTGGTGTTCACTCCTGTAGGTTGAGGTAAATGTTAGTTGGTTTTGTGTAAGTTTGAAGAAAACATAGTAATTACCAATTAAAATTTTGACCTAGGATACATATTTCGTACATTCTATATGAGTGAACAATTTACTAATTAAATGAAGGAATAATTAATAAAAATTTTCTTTTAAAGAAGAGGGGATAAAAATTCAGGCTCATACTTGGTTCTGATGTAATTTACTAATTCAAGCATATACCTTTTGTTTTCTTTGTTTGTATTGTGAGAATTAGCAATGAGATAGTAAACTGGCTTTAGGTGTGTTTTTAATCTGGATGATAGGAGAGAGAAAATCTCCCTTTAACAAGTAGCTGCCTGAGCGCTGACGCGATTTCATTTGGTCCTACTTCAATCTGTGTTTGTCTGTTGGCGTAATGCGCCAAATTTCATTATAGTTCCTGTGCCCAGCGGTGAAGCTTAATTGCGTTTTTCCGGAGAAGGTTTTGAACACCCAGTTAGAATAATTATTCACAGGGGAGGGAGAAAAGGAGAGACAACAATTTCAGGTGATGGCAAGTGCTGGCTCAGGATGGGTTTCTCCTTCATAAACAGATGCAATGTACTTAGGATAGGTAAAAAGATCTGTCATTCGTGAGGTCTTGATTTACATGATAAAAGTTAATGACTTCAATTTTAAGTAAGATGTTTTTTGTTATTTTTTAGTACATTGAAATAATTTGTTTTCTTGTTAGTGATGGCAAATCAGTTACACAGTGTTATTAAACATCAATTCCAGTTTCACAGTAAAACATTAAGATTGATAAAAATTGGCAATTAATAATATAACAAACAATGTGTACTCTTGTTTATGAAATCTCTCCTTGTATTTTTTTCCGGCTGAAAATTTCTCTTCTAACTTACAAAGAACAGCTTCTTTCAAATGAAAGTGAAATTTTGAGATTTTTCCTGTAAGAATCTTTGAAAGTGAAGTTTAAGACATTGACACAATAATGGAGACATGTAGATATAAAGGAAGGCATCTGTGATAAATCAGCAATACATGAGCTGTAAATTACCCACCAGCCCCGGCCTCCACCATGGAGGTGATTTAATATCCATATTTCTGGCCACGCTCTTTTACCATAGATCAAATTACAGCCGTGCACTTTTTTCAAGTCGTAAATTGAAGTGTTGAGGGAGAAACCATTGTCAGTGTATTATGACAAGTCATTTTGTTCTCCCTTTCAGTTTTCTTTCCCTGCATAATAATTTGTCAGGTTATGAAATTTTACCTCACAACTGTACAGTGGATGTACATTCTGTTGCATGTGGTCAGTTCAATATGATGCTTTGATTTGTTTAGTCAGAATAGAAGAAATATAACTGTTAACACAGCCTAATTGAATGAAGTTGAACAATCTGACAATGGGCAAGGTCTGTGTTAAGGCCAAAAAACATTTTTATGACTCATTTAGCAAAAACAAGATTTACATTTTGTTTCAAAATAAAATCTGACATTTGTTAATCTTTTTTACTGTTACCTAAATGCTGTTACCTAAATTTGTCTAGGAACAAAGTGTAAATAGTTTGTTTGCCAAGTTGTTCAGGATTATCTCTTAAGGTATACCATTGACAATTATTAAATCAAAACAATGAAACAAAGCAGCAGTCAAGTACTTCAGAAATATCTAAAGGAAGTCTAAAAAAATCTGCTTAACAAATGAGCTTGTATGAAAAAAATGCTGCTTAATTTAGTTTGACAGGTCAGTTTGTGTCTGTTATTTGTTTTAATCAAAATAAGAAGTAATCATTAAAGCAAGTGCAGAAAGTGCATTGTACATCATTTGAATGGTATCAAATAAAATGCTTAGTTCTGGAGACAAAATGCTCCTACTTTGGCAATAATGTTCAGATCCCAGACCCCTAGGGCTTTTTCTATGAATTATTGATTTCTTCCCTCCTTTTTACCTGTGCACCATCTACTCAATTTCTCTCACCTAAGCTATATAAAAACTTGTTTCTTGTATGAAATCGGAACATTTTCTACCTTGAGTTTGATTTAAACACTAAAATACTTTATTACCAGTAACTAAATTGCACTGTAAATAAATACAATGGGATGGCAGTAATGCTTTCCTTAGTTGTTTTGTTATTTTCGGGGGGGGGGGGGGGGGGGTCATTATAATACATAATGACTATTAATTTCATTACAAATCACCTTAAAAATTTCATGTTATTGTATTTTTTTTTTTTTTTTGAGAAACCAAGTAACAAGTGTACAGACATGTATGCAGTTTAAACAGGTTGATAAACTATTGGATTTAACATGGGCAATGTTAGTTGTACACTATTTTGAAAGTACCCGTGTACAATTATGAGAGTTTGTGTCTGCATAAACACAATTTCCAGTACCGTAATTTCCGGAATATAAACCGCGGTTTATACGTTGATTTTGACTTTTTTTTGACTCCTGCGGTTTATTCTCCGGGCGGCTTATACGCCGACGTATAAATATGGAAGAGAAAAAAAAAAAGCATTTTTATAAAGAAAGATCGTTTGTAAAATGTTCTAAATAAAAACAATGTTCTTAAACGAAAAAAAATCCTGCAAAACATGCCTGTGTGGTGACAAAATCCTGTTGAAAATGCCTGTTGAAAATCCCGCCTCATTTGTATTCCGTGTTGCCTTTATAAAACGTTTATCAACCGCCCTATTGTTAGAGTTCAGTCACCCCTCAGAGATGAACAATCAGCGAAACTCGAGTTAGACTAGACTGGTCCCCTGTCTATTTATCCCAGCGATCTCCATATGCTGATATATCTCCGAACAGACGGTCTCATACAGACCAACATCAAACAAACGAAAACTGTGCGGTATTACTCACGCACGTACATGTATAAAAACGTTCCTCCGACCACGAGGTGCATGATTTCTCACAAAGGGAATTTCCCTTGCCTTTTCGTTCCCACAGCTACACGCCGCCATTCCTTCACCCCCTAACTATAAAGTTTACCACGTTAGGAGCATGCAAGCACATCTGCGGGATCGAGGTGATGAATACTATGGCAGTGCTGCGAGAAGCACTACGTCATAATTATTCACGCGATCTGCCAATCGGAAAGCTGTGAGAAGCACTACGTCATAATTATTCACGCGATCGGCCAATCCGAAAGCTGTGAGAAGCAATACGTCATAATTATTCGCGCGATCGGCCAATCGGAAAGCGGCCGGTCAGGAATCAGCCAATCAGCCTGTGCCAATTGCGCTCGTGGTGCTTCGGGTAACATGAAGAATAAAACCATGGCTAGAATGGAGAGCCTTACAGCCTTTATCAAATTTCCTTACATCAATAACCAATTCGCGGCACTTCAGTTTTAACACTATTTTTAAATCTGAAGTGGGTTCCCTCATCAACTCACGTCACAAATTAACCGCGATATCATCGAATATCGCGATATATTTTTGACGATGTATCGTGAATGAAAAAAAGCAATATCGCCAAAGCTTACCATACGCAGTTTTGCGAACTTCACTTCCGTGTTTTGAGGTTAGTTTTTTAAAACATTTTGGCCGCGGTTTATACGCCCGCGCGGTTTATACGCTGACACCTAAATATTTTTTCCATATTTTGGAGCATTGCGGTTTATACGCCGGGCGGTTTATATTCCGGAAATTACGGTAGTGCATCACTTTACAGAGTCTTGAATTACTTAGCTTGTCAATCCTGTTCATGAGATTTTCCCATCCCTGGGACTATAAGCTTCTTGTGTCTATACACACTCAGTCTCCTTCTCACTCTTCTCTCCCATCCTGTGGGAAATGTCAATCAATGTTTCTGACTGGAAACCAAAAAGTGCTGAGGGGCCAATGTCATGCCATTGTTCAGCAGACAATACTCGCTAAGCCAACAATGCTCATGCAGCAGCAGACAATGCTAGCAAGAAATCCCCAGCATTTTGTACCAACATCAATATGTTAAAGGAAATCCAAATGACAGATAGAAATTATGCCAAGAGCCCCCTTGAAGATGATATTCATACCTAACCACCAGGAGATGTAATTTATCCTGATAAAATGACGTCAGTTTCCAAGAAAAATACAATTCAGAAATAGTCTGTAAGAATTTGTTTTTCATGAGATTTGCTCCAAAAACATGGGCGCTTTTGTTACCTTTTTCTTATTGTGGTTTGTAGCCCAGTGGATTTGTTTCTCCATAATTTATAGCTTAGTTAACATTAACCATCCATAGCAAAATGTGCATCCACAGGACTTGATTAATTAATTAAAATGATTGCCTCCAGCTGTTGTTAAACATCCCATAAATTGACACCTACGCAGAAGGTTTGCTTATTGTACATGTATGGCATCACCTCACTGCCTCTTCAATACACACCATTATTTCCATTCAATCTGATTGTACAACAGTGATGAACATTTTAATAAGCAAAACTGTAAACAAAACAAAAGTAAGAACGGCATTGCCCAAGGGGTTCTATGAAGAAAATACTTTTGACGAAGAGGGAAATTGTGACTACTGACCATAATGACATTATCTCAGAAGAAGTCCAATAATTAACATCAGTGATTGTGAAGCTGATGTTGTAGAATGTTCTTTGTTTTGCTTATGTTTGACATGTTGGGGTTATGGCACTGTGCAATGTCACACTTGTTTAGTTATGATAGAGTTTCGAAACTCACAATAGATCTTTAAATCAATGGAAAACTCTGGTTGGGAATACTGATCAATTTATAAACTAAATTAGTTATTCTTCATGAGATATGTCTTTGTATACTATTGTTTAATCCACAATTGAGCTAAGTTGAATTCGAACCCTCTACAAACTTGTGAGGGTTGGTAATATTCTTACTAAATAAAGGGAGTCTAGTTGAACAGTGTGCAGAGAGAAACAGTAATTTGGAATCTCAATGGACAATTAATTGTCATCAAACCCATCATTACCTTAAGTAAGTTGCTGATAAATTTTTTTTGTAAGAATGAGGTTTGACCCTCCATCTGAATTGAAGATTCTTCCACTTTTGTTGTACATAGTCCATGTATGGTGTTTACTCAATTTCATAGAAAAATTGATACACATTATACATGTAGGCGATGACTGATACTCATTGAATATCATTCTTTCACCTAGAACATTTCGCAGAATTCCTGTTTCATATAAGAATAATGATATATTTTTCTTGAAAATGACATACAAGTAAAATGTTTGTTTGTGTCATAAGATGATGGAATATTTATGAATGTTAAAGGTCTTTCAAAATTGTTATTGCCAACTGGATACATTTTGCACTATTTCTAAGAACAAATTATCTGTTGGATGGTTTTTTATTTGAAATGATAAGACTAGTGGCAGATTGCTGGAAACTAGACTTGAAGAGGTGCATTATGTTGTAAATCCTTTGAACTGATTAATTGAACGATCAAGCAAGCAATTCTGGGGTGTGATTGGTGCTGGAAATAGCTCTCTCCTGTTAGATGTGTGTGTTTACGTGGGAGGAGAGGCTCTTGACTAGTTCAACTCAATACAAATTTATGCTTCTGAATGTTGTTATAATACGCCCAATCTAGACATTGTAGAATTATACTTATAGGCATGTTGGATGACATGGTAGCCTAGAGACTCAAATAAATCTCTCATTTTTATTGACCAGCCAAAAAATTTACAATCATTGAAGTATTTTCATATTTTCCTGCGTATTTTTCCCTGGTAGTTGTAGTGGTGCTTTTTTATGAATGACACTTAATTTATTTCCTTCACTCTTGACATCCCCAGAAAGAAAAGTCTATCTGAGATTTGATTGTTGTAATGTCTTTCCTTCACTTGGTAACCAGCAGTTTGTATGTTCCACCTTTGCGTAGAGCCCTAGCCTAATTGCGTTGATCTCTTATCATATTTTGAGTGTGCGTGTGAATTAAAATGAGGTCGTGAGCATTGATGGCAAGTGTCATAACTAGTTTGTTGAGCAACCTGTGATCTCTGATTAGGTGTCAGTTGGGTTCCTTTAGGATATCATCAGTGTGTTGGGAAAAATCAGTGCATCATGGTGACTGGTAACATCATTTCCGTTGGGGTGACTTGCTGTAGACATGACTCAGACTAGCTCATCGTTCGTCTCCTTGGATCCTAGTCTCTGTCTCATGTTTCTCAATATCATTGGGTGGGGGGTAGGAGTGGGGTAAAGGGTTCAGCTCAATTTTAATAGTGTTGATGTCTGTTTAAATTGTCCCATGTACTCTTTTTGACATTTGCTTCCCTAAATGTTACTATAAAGTATACAAGTACCAAGCAGCTTGCAGGCCTGGAATTACAATTTTTTTAGGGCAAGGCCACTTTGGCCTTGGAGTTTTCAAAATTTTGGAGGGCACCAAGGCCAGTAGAAAGGGCACCAAGTCCAAAATGTGAAAATAAAAAAGGCACGAAGGCCACTAAATTATGAAAGTTATTAAACAAAATATAACCAATGGCGAACTACTTTGTTGATTCATTAAACATGCCTCTTTTATTGAAAAAGTGTCCAAGATAATATTTCCTGATCCGTGGAAAAAAAGAACGTCATATCAATTAGCTGGGTTGAAAACATCTGGCTAGAAAATAAGTTGCAAGTTTCCCCACCAGAAAACTAAAAACATAAATTTAAATAATTAAAAAAAATTGACCAGAGGTTCCCCTATGGGTGGTAAACCCGATAAAACAGTTTACATGAATATGAAAATGGATAAATCATATCTTATTCATATTCATAGGCAAACTGCACATGATTTGTAAAAAACTAATTATTTAAGTTATTTAAAAAATAACTTAAATAAGTAATAAATAACATAAAAGTTACCCCCAAAAGAAGTTCAATTTCTTGCATTTGGCAGCAGAGTGTTCGAGTTTACCTTTAACAGTCCGCTTAAATTGCTCTTTTCGCAGCATTATT
Organism: Leptasterias polaris; assembly: GCA_037783415.1. Taxonomy (NCBI): domain Eukaryota; kingdom Metazoa; phylum Echinodermata; class Asteroidea; order Forcipulatida; family Asteriidae; genus Leptasterias; species Leptasterias polaris. Next base: position 988,400 of record JAZGTN010000020.1, read on the forward strand.
AAATTATGTAGTTTAACCAGAAAGGTTTTTGACACGATTTAGTCACTTCGGCCCCTTTTCATGTCACCATGCAGTGCAACAATTCCACCAGAAGAGGGCGGTAGAAACAAGAGCGCCCTCTATTGGTCAATGGTTTTGTTATAGACTGGTCCCTTGCTAAAGACGTCGGATGTTCGTGTACAACGGGTGCGTGTTTGCAACAGTTTGAGTGTCGTGATAGCGTGCGTGAACGTAAACAGCTTACGCTACAATTAACTTCTCTCTTGAGCGGATTGTGCTGGATATACATTAAACAAGATAAATTGTCGGCTGAAACTAAAACAAGTAAATATTTAATTTTCGTTAAAAGTGCACGACGGCCAACTGGGAAAAGGGCACGATGGCCAACGGGGGAAAAGGGCACGGCATAATGGCTGTGAAAAGGGTATTTTTTCGAGGGGCACCACGGCCAGTTGCAAGGGCATCGACGGCACTGGCCGTGGTGGCCGTCGTGTAATTCGAGGCCTGAGCTTGAGGAGCGTGTCTGTTGGAAGAGCTCCTAAATAATGTAGATTGATTAAACCCTATACTGTAGTTAATATTTAAATGCATAATGCACTAACATCTGATGATATGACATAAAAGTATCCTAAAAACATGTTCATTTATGTACGTATGGTGTAAAGGTGTAAAGATACACTGCTTTATTAGGCCATTCCAATTTGATTAGTTGGTTTACGGATTTTTTAGGTGTTGAAAAAAGTCGTCAGACAGGAAAAAAATAAAAATAAAAATGATGATGATAACAGATAAGTGTCGAAATCCGTTGGCCAACAACCAAAGATCTGCTTAATACTGGGATGTGCCTCCATATCCATCTCGCTATTCCATGTCAGGTCCAATAAGCCTATTAAAGTATTTTGCATCTTTTAAATTTCTGTTTAATAGTAATACCATAATTATTTTTATTTTTTTTAAATCTCTTTGTGAGATTTATTTATTATTCTGCCACCGAACACATGAATGGATAGAAAATTTTATTTGACACTTAAAAACTCTGGACTACCCAACCCACCCAAATTTATAAAATGAAGATAAATGGTTCTGGACTGTATATTATTATTAAGAACAAAAATGAATTTAACTGCTGCTTAATTTTAAATTGCTTCCTAACATTTTGGACATTATCTGGCGTATGTAATGTAGGGTCGAAGTGAATGCTGATGTGTTTGTTGCACCATGGAGGAAGGAGATACTTTAATATGGTGGCACGTTGTGTGTAAGATACATTTATCCCCCCCCCCCCCCCAAAAAAAATAAAATAAATTGGCTTTGTGCGTCGTTCCTCGAGAAGCGCATTCTTGGGATTTGCACATCCTGAAGATTGCACTGTGAAGGTTAAGCAGTTCAATCTCATATTGTGCGCTATCTAAAGATTGTGCAAATCCCAAGAATGTGCTAAACAATTAAAGACTCACAACAGAAATTTTGAGTTCACATTTTCGAGAAATGTACCTGACACAATCGTACCACCATGTTAACAGCAACATCTCCTGTGTTCCTCTGGTGAGTTTAAAGTATTTTTATAGAGGTCTTTGATGGATTTTGGAGCAGTTCTAATTGTCACTCAACTGAATTAATTTCCACGCTAAATACTATAAAATAGCCGTTCCGCAGTCGGAGGTAGTCGTCATGTCGACGGCACTTGTTGCAGTAAAATTGTACCTGAAGTTCTGAAGGGACTTTTTACTGACACCCGTTGCATTGGTCAACGAACCAATCATTTAATCCAGTGAGACAGCAATCAATAAGGGGTTTATCCAGCTTTCCTCCCTCTTTTACAGTCACTGAACAAGTATTTTTTGCTCGGATCGTGCTTGCCATTCATTGTGATTTGGATCCACCAAACTTTGACAGAACGCTGAATCTTGCACTTGATCACATGCGACATAGCATTTTGTTTACATCATCAAGTATCAGACTATTTCGTTTACATCGCGTATTACACTTCCCGTCTAGCACACAACCCCAGAGCCGCCGGTATTGCATACCCACTGATCTACCGAACGGTCCACATGGGCTGTTCTCTCTATTAAGCACAGCCCCATGCGCTGTGTGTATTTGATATCGAAACATGAGGGAGGCACAGAGTTACATGTAGCTAGCTCTTACAATGGAGCTATGGAGCATAGCTCCATGCTCTCTGTGCCGTGCGCTGCCGGCCCGCGAAGCACTCTGTATCCATCGGCGCAGACCATGATCGACCAACGCAATGCGTGATCGAAACATAACACGATGTTTTGGGGTTTTTTTTCATGAGCTTTTTCTCAATAAAAAGTCGACTAATTATTTTAAATAATCTGACCAAAGTTTGAATATTCGAAGCCGGGAAAAAAATAAAAATAAAATGACTGGATTTTCCAATTTTTATTTTTTTCGTTTTTTCAACAAAACGCGTCGCCGCAATCCGTAAACCAACTAATAAAATTGGAACGGCCTTATATAGGAATAGACCAACAGATGGTAACCATAAGTCATTAGGGTGAAAAGTGGTGTGGGTGACAAGAGTTAACATGATAACCTCCTATCATGAAATGCTCAATTACATTGCAGCTACATGTTAATCAGGGTTTATACCAGAAAGTTAAGTAGGTTAGAAAGGATGGCATTATTGGTTATTGATAGGAAAACAAAACAAAATACGGACCTTTGTTATTATTCTTTAATAAACATAACTGCTTTGCATTCAGTGGTCTTGTTCCTTTTAATTTATATGTAGGATTATAGAGTATTATATAAAAAAACTTGATAGTTGGTTGAAATGAACATTCAGTGAGGCAACATTTTCAATATGCAAACCTTAAGCATTGTTCTCACAGAGCAGCAGTATGATAGGTTTTAATCACAATGTAATATTAACAGCTTTTATAATATCTATGGTTAGTTTTCAATATTTGAATAACTGTTTTTATGGTTGAAATATAGTTCTTGATGCATGAAATGGCTCTATGTTTATGTAGAGTTTGTGTCAGTCTGGTCAAAGGTTAGAATTGGATGCATAGAATTGCAGGGTTCTGCCCAGGATTTGTTTAGTGCCGGAAATTTCTTTTTTCCTAGTACAGTCAAGTCAATTTCCTTTCGATCGTGCACGGAGTGGTTACACACGTGCGCCCTGCAGCTGTGTGTAGGCCCTCAGTGCGCGCACGCCTTTACCGCCATGGGAAAACAATTTACAGCATCTATAGCATGGTGCTTACTCTGCAGTTCATTTCCGTTGTATAAAACGCTGTAGAATAGGGTTCGCAACATGATGAAACTGGTATCATGTTATTCCAAGCGTAAAGCTATAATCAGCGTGGAAACCATTGCAAAATCAATGCGGGTTTCGTGCATTGGATATATTGTACATCGTACAGGCGGGAGGAATGCTCGATCCTGGATCATTAAAATAGACTCAAACCAAAGAAGTAGGCTACTCGAAACTTTGGATAAAACTGTTTACTGGTAAATAATTTGTTTTACACGTTGTTCAAAATATTGAAGGAAATGGGCAAAAAAAAGGGAAAATGTGTGGTGGTCGGAAAAAGACAAAATTCTGCGAGTGCCGGTCGGGGAATCATGAGTGCCGGTCGGGTTTTCCGACACCGACCACCGTGGGCAGAACCCTGGAATTGGTCTTGCAAAGTGCAATGAAATAGAATCTTTAACCAGCATATTATGCCCAAGGAGTATTGTAATTACCTACATGTATGCACTGTAATAGGAGTAGAAGTATTATCCAAAGAGGATAGACCCTAATTGAAGAAATCTGGATGACCTGAAAAAAGATCAATTATATGAAAGTTATTTTTTCCTTTGTAGGTATTTGTTTGGATTATAGTGTCCTCTTTTAGAGGAAAGGAAACTTTGCATATTAATTACATGACCCTCACTATTAAAAACAACACACAAACAGGTTGCTATGATTTCACATTCCCAACCACTTTAAGTCTTTCATTCAATGTCATATTCATAGTAAACACTCAACTGGCTGACACCCCCCCCCCCCCCCAAAATAAAAAAATAAATGTAATTTTGTAACCTGAGTTTAGAATGGAACATGTGCTATACAGGCACTTCTAGCGGTCCTGTAAGTGACATTGATATGTGTGCATGCCATGCCATTACCAATGATATCCAATGATATCGCACTTTTTCTGCGCTCCATTCTTGTACCTGGAACATTTACTTGTACTGAAAAAGAGGACCGAATTCCAGCCCAGAGTCCCATAATCTATCAACAGAGGGGGCTGTTTTGCATACCTGTGTATTAGTACAACAGTGAGAGAGTAAGGTAGTAAACAGAAGGCAGTGTGTGCAATCTCTGCTTATGGGAAACAACTGCTTGTCCCAGGACGGAAGTCACCAGGACATATCTGGCACCCCCCTAAAAACATCTCCTCTGGGAGGAAACCATCTTTCATCTAAAACAAATCTTTCTCCTTGGTTGTGAGCCAGTAATGAAACAACCTCTCTTGGAAAAAATACAAACATAAACTTCCTGCCCCTGCACGTACTCAAGCAGAGGGGATTATTGAGACTGTACACCCCTTATGTATAGATGGTACAACCCATGCGTCTCATTTCCTGTGTGTGCAGGACGACCCTCCATGGTGTGTGTGTGTGTTGGCCTGCAAGTTGAGATTGGTGTAGGTCATATGGATTGTTTATGCTGAGAGAGAGAGGGAGAGAGAAGTAATAGGCTGATCTGACAATGTAGCTAAATAATAGGAATTCCCTCAGCTTAAAATGTGAGCTACGCACCACCGTACAGAGTAGATGACTAGATTGTCATCATCATCAATGCACCCACTCTGGATAATAATTGTGTCATTCTAACTGTCCGTTTGCGTAACATGCTGGATATACATGTATAGAGAGATATTTGGATACATCCAGTGGAATATTGACCTGATAATGGGTTAACACTGTGGGATCATAACCTGTAACCCAGCCAGCTTGTCAGGAATTTTCTCACTCTAGTCTGTGGTGAAAGCTCTGGATTTGATTACCTAGGTTCTCGGCAATGTGTACACATTTCATCAGCGGATCTTGGCATTGGATATAATAATTTCCGGAGAAAGTGGAAGACATATTTATATATGACATTCCCCCCTTCTTTCCTCTCATTGGTCCCTTTTGTTGTTTGTTTGTTTGTTCCCTGGTGTTTGTGTATCTGTACACCCAGGTGGATTTAATACTTTCATCTTGGATACTTCCTTGAACTGTGGATTATATTATTGTGTGGCCATGGCTGGATATATTCGTATCACCAGGGGGTAGTTTATAGCGCATTGCAAGGTAAGGTCCTGTTATGATTACTGACCTTCTAACCAAGTAAGTACCATAGATGTGCTTACTTCAAAATCACAGTGCAAATCAATTTTTGACAACTTCCATATTACATTATTATTATTGCATCCTTTCTGATGTTGATTGATGCTTGATATTCAGTGATTACTTGTTGGACGGTGACATACTTTTGACATACTTTTACCTCCTTAATAACATTGTGATGCAGGATTTTACTTCCATCTTAAAAAAAATTACAAACAGACCGACCCCTTTCACTGACAACACATGCAGTTACTATCTATCAAAAATATATTACGCGTTACATGCTGCACGCTTGTTGCCTGAAATTTGCACAGCACGGTAACACATGGGGAATGTGACTCCCAAAATGGTGAAATCAAGTTGTAGCGTGGGTGAATATGTCAGGTGAAATTCAATTATTAGATGGTGTTGTACTTGTAATGTCATCATCATTTATAAAGAATAACTGCAAGTAAATTGTCCATTTCCTACATACTTATGATAATGATATATACTTCATAATAAGAGAAAATAAATTGCAAAGTATTGGCAACCCAAGATTTGTGTGTGAAGCATGGAGACCATTTGTTTTAATCATATGTTGATACTTTAACTACAATCACATGGTCACTCCTGTGTGTAGTGTGTACATATGGTGGTGATGATTCTGTACCACATGGTCAAACAATCATGTGTTATATTAGAGCAGAGATGTATGTAATTTATATTAACCCTCAGGGTTGTGTCTTTCATTTCACACCAGTTAACCTACACCTTTACAGATCTCAATCCAAACTTTGTACCTATTCAGGGTATTATACACCTATCAATTGTATGACGCACTATCAGACCCCCGGGGATGGTGCGTCAAGTTTGCGTCTTTACTCTCGGAAAAAGTGACTGTGGGTACGTCAAGTCCAATAGTGGTCAGTCAAAAAAATCTTCGAGCGGTGCGTCGAGGTGCGTCATGGTCCGTCGAGGTACGTCATGGTCCGTCGATGTCCATTTCAACATTTATTTTGTTTATTTAGTGGAGAATAAAAATGCACCTACCCTCCCCGCTTGTGTAAAATGATGTTGGTATTATTTTGTTAACATTTATGTTGCCCGAGGGTCGGGAATTTACTGCCAGAAAGTCAGCGATCACCACATGCCAGTTCAGACGGCCGTTTATTTTCCACACTGCACATAGCAAGCCTTTTGCCCAAGCCCAATACACATGTGCATCATGGCGTGGTGGTTTTGTCATCCTCGGCCCCGTGGTATATTATATCTCTCACACGCACGATAGTGGGGGTCGATTGTCGAGTCATAGATGGATACGAGGTAAGCCTGTGACCATACGTTTAATTTACTATCCGTTTCAAACTTTTCTAAATGGTTAACCGTTTGTCGGCGGCAAGTGAATTTGTTCTAAAATACATGAACAACAAAGACGATGTATAAGGAAGCCCAAATGTTTTGACAATTAACATCGAGACTGTACATGTACCTGTGTCAGTGTATTTTGTAAATCCTTGTTGTTTCAAAAAATTTACCGACCGAGAGATAATCCTTCACGATCTTTATAAGCACAACATCCCGCAGAGTCGAAGTCGTGTGAATATCCCCCATCACTTCCGTGTGTATTTGAGTTTGACAAACGAAAACTGCAGTATTGCTCACGCACGTGTAAAAACATCTCTGACCACGCAGTTATTTCTCACCAAGGGAATTTCCCTTGCCTTATCGCTCCCACAGCTACACGCCATTCCTTCGCCCCCTAACTATAAAAGTTTACCACGTTAGGTAGAGCAAGCACATCCGCGGGATCGCGGTGATGAATACAGCACTGTGAGAAGCACTACGTCATAAATAATTATTCACGCGATCGGCCAATCGGAAAGCGGCTAGTCATTACCAGTTATTACGAGGATGTGTGTTATTTAGTCACATGTAATTCATGGCGCGGTGGTTTTGTCAACCTCTGCCCCGTGGTATATTATATCTCTCACATGCACGATACTGGGGGTCGATCGTCGAGTCATGGATGGATACGAAGATGCATTATTTAGTAGACTGGTTCCCTCTCTATTATTTCGTGTGTTTGATAGCTAGTGCGTTGGGAACCGCACGTCTCGAAGATCAAGTAGTACATTCTCGCCTCGTGCATACACTTGCCATGTATTTTCAGCATGTGTGCCGGGAAACTCGTACATACAAGGTTGAAATACTTGGTATTCACTGCGCGTGCATCGTTTGCAGCATAGCAAGCGATTATGTGCGTCGATTTGTCTGTCGGTGGTGCGTTGCTATCCGCGAAAGGTGAGTCAAAAAAACGTTCGGAAGACCGTCCAAATCTGCAACAAGTGTGTCAATTTTTTGACTCATGGTGGGTCTTTGGACACGCAAATCCGTCCCCACATATGGACAGTGACGCACCATCCCCGGGGGTCTCATAGTGCGTCATACAATTGATAGGTGTATTACACTTAGCAGGAATTTAGACAAAGTATACAGGATGCACTTTGTGACTGTTCACATTCTTTTATTGATAATTGAACCTAAGTATACATTCAATTATTGACTCAGAAAGTTTTGATTATGATGAAGAATTTCTTCAAAATATGTCGGAGGCTAAATAGATTTTTTATAAAAAGTATGAAAATTAATGTTATTAATGACATACATCTAAATAACTGCATGTTATGAATATAAGGATTAATTTGTGAACATCATTTATTTATTAGCCAAAGTCTTTAATAGATAACTTCTGTATAGTTGACAGATGAGTAGTGGATGTAATGACTAGAATTATTTGCAGACCATTGCACCCTGACTAATAGTACTTTAGGGGTTGCTGTTATTGACCTTGTTGTCTAATAAGAGATACCATATCAGGGGTCGAAATTACCGCTGGCCCGCTGGCCCGTGACCAGTGAAATTATCTCCGGGCCACCGATTACCCCAAAAACGATAGCCCGGTGGGACAGTGAGAAAAGTCCGTTTAATGCCGCCCTGCTAAAAATTAGATAATTGGCCGCCCCGCCCAAAAATACAAACAAACTATTTTTAGCGGCCTGCACTAAACACAATCAAACGAGTAGCCGACAACAAGCCAAGCCTGACTTCCAAACCGCAAATTGGAATAGCGACGTTCATTTCAAAACATGATGCACACAACCACATGTTTTTTTTCTGACTGCCGAGTATCTGCTGCGCGTGCATCGGCCCGGGCCCCACAACTTTCGGTGGCCCATCCACCACACCACACCAGCAGACCGGTAGTCCATGCATAGTGCATGACACGCAACAACAGCGAGGTCCAAAGTCCAAGCTAATCAATATTCCGCACGCTGTGATTGGCCGTTGATAATTACCATATTTATAAGACTGCAAGAGAGTTTGGCTAGACTCCAACGCAGTACACGTTCGAGCCGAGTAAAGAATTGCCGCACAGTGGTGCCGCATAGTGGTGCCGCACGCCTGCAGATTGGTACAATATACAGCCTTGGATGAAGGATATTCAAACATTGACAACTTTTGCCGATAGAGGGCGAGGCGGGGCAAAGTTCATTGAATTTGTTCATTGAATTTGCAATGTGCGTTGTCGACCGATCGTTGAATCTCGATGATTTTATTGCAAACGAAGTTCTAAACAACGGATCCTCTAATCACAAATCCATGAAAATGGTTGTTGATGGAAGAGGTACTATTTAGGGCAGAAATTAGGGGATAAGATCGTCCAAAAACGCATTCTTTTTAAAGCTTTTTTTTTAGCGTTTTGAAAAGTTTGTGCACGTGTCCGATCACCAACGCATATCCAGCTTTCTAAAACCCCACACTGTGCGGCATATCTCTCTGATGTTTTTGGCGCGGCGCACAAAGCAAAATGTATAACAAATGGTAGGTTTTGAATTAGCTTTACAGTAAGGTTGTTTTGACCGAAATGGATGTCAATCATTCTCCTTAGATAGTGTCGGGGCCCAGGGGTTAATAAAAAAAAAATTTAAGAAAAGGATTATCTCAAATGTTTTTGCTTCCACGTCCGATGTTGTCATATAAAGGGCGCCATTTTGACGATCTCTGGTTTTTTTTAATTATTTTTATATAAAATAATTAGGATCGTATTTTTTTAATTTAGCACACCGAAAAAGCACACAGGAAAAGAGGCTGGCAACCATCTTTTAAAAAAGCCTGGACGGTTGTCTTGAAAAAAAAGTAGGGCGAACATTAAAAAAACAAAAAAATCCTTCCTTTTTTCAAAAAGGCAGGACCCCAAAAATTTTTTCCCCCTTATGTACATGTGCACTAACCCCCGCATTGCTGATTTAAAAATACAAAATGGTGTTGGGCCACCAGATTGTCTGGCGGGCCAGTAACTTTTTATTTCCACTGTCCCTGCCGGCTAGTGAGCACTGTAGTTTAATTTCGACCCCTGCCATATTGTCAAAACACACATGCTGTAGTTGGTAAAAATGTTCCACAGGATGAGGGCATGCCACCTCTGTACAATACAGTTACTGCCCCCTTTGACTCTCTGTACAGAGTACTTGTCTTGAGACAAGCATGGTGGAAAGGTACATCACAGTCATTTCTGAGAATTGTTTTTGTTACATTGATGAAAGTGTCTACAATTCCCAAGAAATGTTTTGTCAATGCTAATTGGCAATTTCAATGAGAGTGAACATTGATTAGTAGTTGCTAATGAAAGAAGTAGATAAATCTTTTCTGAGACATGCCGTTCTAAGAACCTGAATGTCAAGTAAACAATGTCATATCCTTCATGAGAAAATAATCCTGTTTAAAAAATGGTTGTTGTCACTTGTTTGGGTGTGTAATGCTCTTGGTTTTAACAGTAGGGAATACTAGTTTATTTGTCAAAGAGAAAGTCAATCATTGTAAGTAGATGTACAGCTGGGGCATTAGTGACACTATGAGTGACTGATAATACATTTATCATGAGTATCTACATGTTTGACATCATACATACATGTATCTAGCAAACCAGGTCTTACTGTTAGGATTCTCAGTTGGTTCAATGCATTGCGTTTTAATGAAGTCACAGGTGGCAAGATAAAGTATGTTTAATCATAGTGCATGGATTGGGTTAATGAGTATGGATTATTGGTCCTCTTCTACTAATTCATTCCAAGTATGTTATGCTTGGTTATCAAGCTCACTCAGATGTTTCAAGGGTGTGATGATTCCAATTATAACACAGGAAAGGCTTGATAATGTCTACACCTCACTGTCTGGGATGTCAAACAACCATTGTGGTTAAAAACAATCATTGGGCAGTCATTTAGTTTAGGATTCATGTAGCATAGTAATGGAAATTAATACATAAATCAGTCGAGCTTTATTTTTAGGTTTGACACTCAGCTTCTTTTTAGAGGCATTTATACATCATATAGGTCTATGTATTAATGAATGGGAAAATATTTGATTATTTTATGTTCTTCAACTGTTATTACTACGACTTACTTTCAAAATAATTTAAATTAATGTCTTTTTTTGTTTAAATGGTCATCAGATTTGCTGATACTATACAGGGTGTGTATGTCGGCTCTATACCTTCCTAATTGTCTAATATATCAAGACCATTCATTGTTTGTGTACAGGGACTTTAGTTACACAATCACCCAAGTGCTAATGACTTTATTGTTCATTCCATGTCTCATTGTAGGAAGTTTGTATCAGTTGCCCTGTTGTTGTATTGATTTATTCTCACAGGATGTCATATTATGTTCTTTTCTTTTTCCCCAATTAATGTGACACACTGCCTGCACTTCCCCTGGAGTGTAGTTGAATTGGTTACTGATCGGACCATGATGACACTATTTCCCTGTGTGTAATGGTGAGATCATTGTAGAGTAGGACGACTAAGGATTAAGGTAGCACTCATCAATGGTGATTGTGTCTGCACTGTCAGCCCTCTCAGTGCCAAGGGGAGGTTTGCATTAATGACATGACAAGGGATTTTTAATCGAGTTTGGTTTTTTGGTGTTCAAATACTCTTCTGACTTTGAAAACTTTCAATTTCAATCTATACATCAGTCTGTTAATGGTAGTACAATGATCCATAGTGAAACCAGGAGTTCCATGGCGTACATGAAGACCCTACATACAGTAGTTAAATTCATGTAGAAATACATGTGTAGTAATCTGTGCTTATATCTCTAGTGGCCTGACCTCATTCATTGTAAAGGATGACTGTCAAATTGAATAAGACACTAAGCATGAGATAGTAGACCTGCATGAAGCAGCACTTAAGCATGCATGTGTCTACTAAGATGAATTCTGGTCCGAGGAGAGGTATGAAGTTGTTATCTCCTACATTCAGGTATCAAGAAATAGAGCCTTAGGGAATCTAACAATTCTAAGGGAGGATGGAGAGGGTTAAGGGAGTGATACAAGGCAAATAATATGGATTGATATGAAATCATACTCATATAGTCAATTGATTAATGTCTACATCTATCAAGGATTGGAATGATTTTTTATTTGTAGATTGATATTTTCCCTCTGTGTGTTGGGTTGCAGGGATCGGGAAAATTCACAAGACCGTAGGCGTGTAGCTTAAAATTTTACTGGACCAGAAAATTTGTTACAAGACCAGAATAAAAATGACCCCCCCCCCCCCTCCCAAAAAACCCCCAAAACAAAACAAAAAACAACCCCACTTTGTACACAGTTTCATATTTAAACTTATTTTATTGGAACAAGCACTAAATAAGGGAAGATTTATCTCATTTGTCTAATGGGTATATAATTCAATACTCAACAAAGTTAAAATTTATTAATCAGACTCTAAGTCTACATTTGAACATAATTTTTTGAATTGAAGATAACAGTAGGGTACTATTATTCAAAAACACAAGACCGCCAGACTTTTAAATAGCAGTTTGTTTACTTGCCGGGGCCAGATACTAAAAGCACTGGCCTGAGGCCTATGGTCCATGGTCTGGGTCCAGTGAAAATGTTAAGCCCTGGTCTGCATGGATTATATTTTGTTTCTTAACACTTTATTTTCCGATGAACATCTGTGTAAGTCCCAGACATATCAAAGGTTTCCCCATTTCTGAATCTCTTTTCCCTGGAGATGAGATAAGTTCTTTTTGTATTAAGTGATAAGGAACTAGTAGATACAATACTGGCATGTTGTTAGATGGTTAGATGAATCATAAGAGATGGTGTCTACTGTGTATCCCGTATTGTGTCTAATTCATACCTGAATCCCTATCATTCTTCTAAGTTCTAGCTGAGACTTACCTCTAACAACTCTTTTTGTTATCCAACCCCAACTACACCATCATGTTAACAATCACTCTGATAGAATGTATTGTCAGAAATACCCCCCAACAAGACACCCAGCATTAATCCAAGCATACCTTGCCCAGTACAGTAGTGATTCTTTCTACTCCTAAGCATTGTTATCCCTGGTGGCATGTGGCCTTGTTGATGTCTAAACTTAATACAGATCATTGTTGTACTTGAAGAATGACTGACCAAATACAAGCACTGCATGTATCCTGCATACAACTGCTGTTGTTAACTTCTTACTTAGGTGACTGGTTAAGATTCCTACAGTAGGCCTACTGGACCATTTCAAGGGATTTCCTGTATATTTGTACTTTGTCAACCTTGAGTTAAATGTCTTGTTTGTGTGTGAGCTTGTACCAAAATCATTGAATTGCTAATAGCTCATGTTTCCCAACTGTACCTAAAAAATAGAACAAAATTTAAAACGTGTTTGTCAGTTAACACAAAACTGCAATATGTCAAATAGGCTATTTACAGAATTGTTTTCAGTTTTATATTTATTGACAACTAATACTTGACATTTTTAAATGCAATCATCTGGTATAAGGGTTTCGAAGTAGTAACATTTAAAAGTCTCATCATATAAAGATTGTTTTTTTAATGATTCATTTTTCTTTTTTACTTTTTCATGATTCATAAAGCTTAAAATTTCGAAAGTTGTAATTTTCCCCTGAGTACAAACTGAATCAGTCCACAGTAAACAAAGGTAGCTCTTTCTCAATCTAATATCCCCTCATTTACAAAGAAACATTAGCATAAATTTAGAGATATTAGGAGGAAATGATGATGATACGAGACTACAGAGTAGCAGCCATACTATCCTTGCAATGCAGTGGCTGAATACCTTACCTAGACCACACTCCATAAGGATTAAATTCCACTCTGTGTACTATCTCTGATCTGTTTCCCAGCCACCCAGCCAGCTATTTCCAAGGGCATTAATCCTGCACTCTTCAGTTTTTCTATTATACACTTGGTTTAATTTAACCTACCAGCTGCCTGTGTCTTACAGTAACACACTTCACTTACTGCTGTTCTTGTCATCTTGGTTGATGCAGTGTACCTTTTTTCTCTGCTCTTGATTGGTTCTCAACCTAGAGGCAAGAGTTTCTGTTTGGAAGGTTTTGTTTTTGTGATGGTGTTACTTTGACTTGTATATTTATAATGATACAATCAAATGAAACATTATGTAAACAGGTCTGTCTCTGATTATTGATATTTTTAATTGATGTGGATTATTTCATTTTATCTTTAATTAAGTCTTGTGTCCCATGGAAACACAGACATTTACATGTATGGACAGAGGAGACTAAATATCTAATTTGTTCACCATATCATTGATTTTGTGTTGATCAAGTTTATTTAGAAATCACATTATCTTGCTGTTGAAAACCATACACTAACCTGGGTATGAATGGCTTGAGTTGAATATTGAATGCTTTATTCAAATCATTAAGCCTGCAACCAGAACATAATTGGTGTAGGATTTACAAGGCAGATTAATATCAAAAGAAAAATACAAATAGTTTGGTAACAAGTAGGGGAATTTAGACAATTATTTAATGTTATACAATCAGGTTAAAATGATTTTTAAAAAATTTTAAAATCTTAAATTGACATTTAGTATTTTTCTCCTTCAAAAGACTTATCTAAAGTGTTGGATTCAATTGCACTTGCAATCAGTCTCCTTAATCTTAATTTCCTGTAGCTGCTGTCGTATCATGTGCAGCTAAAAGTAGCACTGTGGACTCTCTCATTGTAAACACACCTTCTTCACGCATCTCAACATCCTAACACATAGAGAGTATACCCAAGGATGTATAGGTCATTATAAAGGACCAGGGAAGCTAAATGAAATATGCTTAATGGATAAGAGCATGATATGGTTGTAATGTGAGCACTGAGCAGTCTCTGAAAATGCTGATAATGTGCTTGCAATGATTCCAACTATGTAATTATGTAGTCCCTGATGGAGTATAGTTAGGCGCTGTTATTTTATCAAGCATCAAATGTATTGGGCTATCATTCAACCTCAAGGCATTCTACTTTTTTAAAGGGAAACTTCCACCAAATTGAATAGATGAGTATTAAACCAAACCCAAAATCCACAAAAGCTCACACCATTGTCTTTTAGATTGATACTCCTGCTATATGGATATTTTAGTCCTTATTCTGGATCATTTTGAATGGTACAAGATACATTGTGATGAGATGGCAGTAATTTGTAAATGACTGAATACAAGGAGATGACATTGCTGTGAGCATCAGTGCAATCAGGTATGAAATTAGCAGACGGTTGCCAATGCAACGTACAGGGTTATTATTAAAGACCCAAGCTACAATGGCAATGCATTTTAATTGGTTAAGATCAGCAGTACAAACTGTATCTCAATGCTTTAGTCCCCAACAGCATGTAGCAGTGTGTAACATAGACTAGGAACAAGACTACATAATAACAAAATTGTCTGGTGTGATGTATTTAAGGCCATGAGACCCTGACCGTATTTTGAGGAAGAATGCCCAACAAAAAATCAATAGCAAGGTGTGTGAAAAGCTAATTATATGTAAGATAATGGATTTGGCTAGGATAATGGCTACAAAATTGCAGCTACAGTAATATTGCAACAGTTATAGTCAAAAATACTTGATTTAGACTTATAATAATTGCACTATGTTGTGTGCTATTTCCTTTGAAGGCTTACAAGTGGTATTTCAACATAATGTGTTTGCTGTATTGCTTGTATATCACGGGATAGTAGAAACTTAAATGCATACTGTACTCCATACATAAGTCAACATCTTATGTACATTCAACTGTACAAAGTACATGTACATGTACACTGTATATTAATACGGCCAGGGGTTCTTGGCTTTGGGTGTCACTGGACAACTATTCATTCAACGATTGATTTGGACGATGATAAGTTGATTGGCCATTAAATATTCCTTGACTGTAAAAAGAGTCGATATTGGTTTGTTGTGCTTTGATAAAAACAGTTGAAATATTTCTTTGATAGAAGATTCTTAGTGAAGAGATCAAACATAACTGCTTGGCCTGTTATGATATTAAATATAAAATGTACAGCTTTAAAATACAAGGAGATCCTTAGACCTTACTCTGCAAGTCATCCATCTTTATAATGGCACAAATATTCAATTGTTGACCATGTTCTATTCACAGGAGTAATGAGTTGATACTGATTTAACATCCTTCTTGGTGATAACTGATTATTTTCTGCGTTGTTATGAATGAGATAAATGCTGGACTCTACTCCTTTAATTATCCCCATAGCACTCTTCCTGAGTCATTCTGTGACATCCAAAATGTCACCATGTTATGTGTGTGTAGAGATTGTGTGTGCATGGAGGATGCAATCATCTGCCATGCCCAGTGTGTGTGTGTGTGTGTTTTCTCTTCATCCTTCATAAATACAAGTCATTGATGGCTTCTAATGAAGCGCAAATGTAACGTCTGCCCACACAGTGTTAGCTGCTTCTTTAGCAGGCAAGCAGAGAAGGCAGTCAGAGTGGGCGAAGGTGTATACCTTATGGCCTTCTTCATGTACACACTTTCTTTCACTGCTCTTGCTGGTCAGATTAGTGCTAAGTACAAAAGGAAGACTATTACCCCATGCTCCTTAACTATCACTATCAGTCGGGAAAATATCTAATTAATTGGATCATAAAAGCTTAGTGTTTGATCTTGAATTATTTTTTTTTTTTTACATGACTAAGAATTGATATGTATCAACTTAAAAGTTTTAAACAAAATGCCAGAGCTTTAAAATAGATTGAACACAAGTGTAACAAATTGCTTCCCCCCCCCCCCCCCCCATTTACAGTATAACTAAATATAAATGAGTTTTAAATCACAAACAGTTGTGACATTACATTTTGTATACAAACCTTTAAAAAACTGTTGTTTACTCTTCAAAGAAAATTGTTAATGAGGACATTATGTTTGTTTTTTGTCACTAGGTTGGCGAACGACTTGCTGTTATCAGAAGACGACAGTGACTGTGAAGAGGTGAGTAGCCTGAAGGGTTAAACTCTGTAGACACATCTTCCTTCATTAAAGAAACTGATCAAACATATGAGATAAATGCATTGTACGTGGCCATTATGTGACTTTTTGTCACTGGTAAAGTTAGTGCTCTTGGCATAGCGATTGAATAAAATAATTCTGGATTTGAAAGTTGCTAATAGAGTTACTGGAAATGTGTCTCATGTTGTAACATTCTTTTAATTTCTATTCTTAGAAGAATATTACTTCACATTCTACATTGAACAATTTATATGTGGGTTATTCATTTATTGTGGGACACTAAGGCCATGGTGTCACCTTGTACTCTGTCACACCATTGAGCTATACAAATGGTTACATCATGGAGCTATAAAAATGGTTACATCATGAACCTCAGTCATGAAGCTTGTGTCTGTTATTTTAAAGTGCCTGACAATCCCAACACATCAATAAAGCAAAGAAAATTGTTTCTTTGTTTTTTTATTCTTGGTAGTAAAATTAACTTAAATATTTCCAGTTGGTTGTTGACTTCATGTGGACGTTTTAATAACTTCATGTCTCTATTATTTCAATCTGAGCCATTGATGAACATTATTTTAAAAAATGGATTTGTCCACCTATATGTCAATATGTTTAAAAGATGACAGCCCAAGTGGATTCCAACCACTTTTAATCCCCATGACCATGTTGAAATGATGTTCAGTTATTGATTTTCCTAAAATATATATGAAATAACAAAACTTATATTTTTTCTATAGGGGCCTACTTAATGAACTTTTAATTTGACCTTTATATTACACATTGGATCTCATGTTCATGGAATGTCCCATGCACATCAAACAACCAAACTAGGAGACTGACACACTCATACATTTTGTATTAGCAACAAAAATTGATTATTCATTTCTATCCTTTGTCTTTATTGGGTGCATGTTTGCAAGAAACAATAACAAATCTTTCGATCTCAATTGGAGTGTTTACCCACATTACAAGAAGGGATAAATTCATGAACTAATAAACTGTATAAAGCATCTTGAGAATCATTTCACTTTGAAGTAATTTGGTTATGGAAAAAGATGTCAGGTTTTATGCCCCAAAATTTGAATCTGAGAAGCGTTTCTGTCTTTAACCTGATTGTATAACATTAAATAATATTCTTTCTGCTTGAAAATATTCGTTCTTTGGAGATATCCCAAAAACGTAACCACCTTTTGAAGTGAAATTTTCACAAGTTAGTTTTATTGTATATATCTACATTTATAGGATTAGAACGATCAAATAGTTCCAAAAACCAAAGGTATACTTCGCCTTGAAAGGGAAGGTAAGGTATACGTTTGGTGAGCACTCTTAAAATTAATGGCAATACAAATTTATTGGTTACAGAAGTACAGCAGCTTTTGATAGTATAAAGCATTTTGAGAAACATTTCACTTCAAAGTAATGTGGTTACGTAAAAAATATTAAGTTTTTATGCCGCACAATTTGAATCTGACAAATGTTACTGTCAGATACGTTTCTCAGATCGTGTATTCTTATTAATTAGGATTATTCTTCCAAATTTGCTCTGAATTATCGATGATATTTAAAAAATGCCACCACCCTTTGAAATTAAATTTTTGCTGGTTAGTTTTATTGTATATATCTACATTTATATAGGATTAAAACAATCGAACGTTTCCAAAAACCAAAGGTATACTTTGCCTTTAAGGTGGCATCTCCTTTGAAGCAAAGTAAGATAGAAGTCAAAGTGTGAATATCATGAAAGTCAATCCACACATGCAATTAGATTATAAAGAAGCAATTGCATCAAGAGAAGTCAAGGATTTTTGGTTTTGAGTGACCAAACAAATAAAATTTGCCTTCATTTTAGCTTACTAGTAGCTGTGCATGACTTGGTATGTGTCTCAGGAATTAAAGTGATGGATCTTTTTATGAATAATGAATAACATTTCATAAACAAATGAACAGTATTAAGTGAATTTATGCAGTACATTTTTTATGTTAATTTGATTGTAAACAGTGTTCCCTACTTTAAAGTGTGTCGAGTGACGAGTGCAGAAGAATTATATGTATGGAACTGAAACACGTCAACCCATTTCTGCAAATACATGTACAAACTAGACACATTGCTTTTGTGCACAAATGCCAAGCTGTTTCGCCAATAACATTTTCAAATTACTCATCTGAATATGAAAGTCTTATAGTGTGTACATAATCAAGTTAATACAATAATTAATGCCTTGTGAGATCGAATTCATTGTCTAAATATCTTGTAAAACTGTACCTTTAAGGTAATACACCTATCAATTGTATGACACACTATGAGACCCCCGGGGATGGTGCGTCACTGTCCATATGTGGGGACGGATTTGCGTGTCCAAAGACCCACCCTGAGTCAAAAAATTGACACACTTGTTGCAGATTTGGACGGTCTTCCGAACGTTTTTTTGACTCACCTTTCGCGGATAGCAACGCACCACCGACGGACAAATCGACGCACATAATCGCTTGCTATGCTGCAAATGATGCACGCGCAGTGAATACCAAGTATTTCAACCTTGTATGTACGAGTTTCCCGGCACACATGCTGAAAATACATGGCAAGTGTATGCACGAGGCGAGAATGTACTACTTGATCTTCGAGACGTGCGGTTCCCAACGCACTAGCTATCAAACACACGAAATAATAGAGAGGGAACCAGTCTACTAAATAATGCATCTTCGTATCCATCCATGACTCGACGATCGACCCCCAGTATCGTGCATGTGAGAGATATAATATACCACGGGGCAGAGGTTGACAAAACCACCGCGCCATGAATTACATGTGACTAAATAACACACATCCTCGTAATAACTGGTAATGACTGGCCGCTTTCCGATTGGCCGATCGCGTGAATAATTATTTATGACGTAGTGCTTCTCACAGAGCTGTATTCATCACCGCGATCCCGCGGATGTGCTTGCTCTACCTAACGTGGTAAACTTTATAGTTAGGGGGCGAAGGAATGGCGTGTAGCTGTGGGAGCGATAAGGCAAGGGAAATTCCCTTGGTGAGAAAATCACTGCGTGGTCAGAGATGTTTTTACACGTGCGTGAGCAATACTGCAGTTTTCGTTTGTCAAACTCAAATACACACGGAAGTGATGGGGGATATTCACACGACTTCGACTCTGCGGGATGTTGTGCTTATAAAGATCGTGAAGGATTATCTCTCGGTCGGTAAATTTTTTGAAACAACAAGGATTTACAAAATACACTGACACAGGTACATGTACAGTCTCGATGTTAATTGTCAAAACATTTGGGCTTCCTTATACATCGTCTTTGTTGTTCGTGTATTTTAGAACAAATTCACTTGCCGCCGACAAACGGTTAACCGTTTAGAAAAGTTTAAAACGGATAGTAAATTAAATGGTCACAGGCTTACCTCGTATCCATCTATGACTCGACAATCGACCCCCACTATCGTGCGTGTGAGAGATATAATATACCACGGGGCCGAGGATGACAAAACCACCACGCCATGATGCACATGTGTATTGGGCTTGGGCAAAAGGCTTGCTATGTGCAGTGTGGAAAATAAACGGCCGTCTGAGCTGGCATGTGGTGATCGCTGACTTTCGGGCGGTAAATTCCCGACCCTCAGGCAACATAAATGTTAACAAAATAATACCAACATCATTTTACACAGGCGGGGAGGGTAGGTGCATTTTTATTCTCCACTAAATAAACAAAATAAATGTTGAAATGTACATCGACGGACCATGACGTACCTCGACGCACCGCTCGAAGATTTTTTGACTGACCACTATTGGACTTGACGTACCCACAGTCACTTTTTCCGAGAGTAAAGACGCAAACTTGACGCACCATCCCCGGGGGTCTCATAGTGCGTCATACAATTGATAGGTGTATAATATAACCTGACAAATAATGACGTCATGATGACGTCAATTTGTTTTCAAAGCAGTTATGACATATCAAGCCTGTTTAAAAAAGAATTTTGATTATAGCATGTTCCATTATCAATTTATGACTTAAAGGGGCAAAAAATGAAAAAAACATAAAAAATCGTGTGATGACGTCACCATGACGTCCTTACAAATTTAACAAGAACTTGCCATTATCTAACGACTTGCCAAGTTTCACAAGATCAGACCTATACTTTTGGAGATATACGGCTTCAAAACGTGCAACTTTAATGTCCCGTCACGTGACCCCTGATGACGTAATCAAACTAAAACTTCATACATATGTTGGCTGCCTGACGTTTATCATGTGTATCAATTTTGAAGCGATTACTAAAAACTTCGCCATACACATCTTCTCTTGTTTATTATGTCATTGTTTTTTTTTGTTTTTTTAAAAAGTAGACCCTGGACGCACATTAACATCGTTAAAAGCAACTTCATAACCTTTGCCACTTTTGAATTACGAGGGCACTTCCGGTTTCGATCGGAAGTAGAGGTCACGTGAGGTCACGACACTGAATAAAATGATGCCCTAATTATTCCCTACCCAATCCTGCAAACAGAATCCTACGGTCTCTTGTGGCTGATTTGATACGCATTTTCAAATATTTTAAATATAAATCTTTAAGATGACGTCACGTGACAGGTGATGACGTCATCATGACATCCTTGTTTTAGACACATTATTGCACCAATGCCTTTCATCACTGAAAGTTTTATTGCAATTGCTCTTTAGGAACTATGCAAAAGGCCGCTTAGAACGAATTGTGCGTTATTTCAATGACTTCCGGTCGTGTTAGAAAAAAACCAAAAACACTTTAACGAAAACAAGAGCTGTTTCGCTGCGCAGCGAAACAGCTAAATAAGAAAACTTTAACAAAAACAACAGCTGTTCCGCTGCGCTTCGCTGCGAAACAGCTAAAAACAACTTTAACAAAAATAAGAGCTGTTCTGCTGCGCTTCACTGCGAAACGGCTAATTATTGTATTGGAACATTTTGTATTTTGTACTAACACATTGGAGCAAACGTCTTTCATCCTCAACTTGGATCCTGATTTAAAAAAACATCAGATCAGGAAGGGGGAAAAACAACATTCAAAACAATTGTTTTGTTTTGTTTTGTCAAAAGCATTTGAATGACCAACCGGGCATGATATTCTTCCTTCATTAATCCGATTTTTTGATTTTTGTTTTCCCCTTCAGAAAAATCAGCATTTTTGGTTGTTTATTACCTGAAGGTCTATATTCTATAAAAGTCTATACATTATGTTCATGTAGGTCAGCCCTTGTACTCAATACAATTGTCCTAGGGTCAGATATTATGACTGAGACTTAAATACATACTTTTACATTAGGTTATGAAAACATAGTACTTTTAAAGCTTAAAAACTGGTGAAAAATGATCCAACTTTACAAGTCCAGCACATTTGCTTTATTCCCTGCACAGCACCTAACAAATAGCTGTGTAACAATGCTTGGTTGATACTTTAAGCATTCAACTCACAGCTATGGCTGTTTAGTGTCAGTTTTAGCGAGACCTTTGAAACTGCCAAGAGCTAAGAGAACTTTGTAAGAAATAGAGTACTCCACAGTATACTTGATAAACTTGGGAATGCTAGAGTTACTTCTCTTGTAGTTGTGAAAGGTCAGTGAGGGATGAAAATACCCTAGGTTATGTTTTATTATAAATAAGATGTATCAGCATGGTGGTAATGCCACTTAGTAATTCAGTAAATAACAAATGATTTATATACGTGAATGTTGTGGAAATCTTTTTGTAAGACAGTTTGCTTTTATTACATCTTGAATCATAAATGTTTTTGTATATAAAGATTAAAGATCAGTGTACATTGTACCTTTATACCAGCTCAATCAATAACTAAGAACAGAGTGTTACCTATTTACTTGACACTTTGTAACTGCAGAATTGATTGGAAAGAATTTGCCCAGATTGGTTCCAGTGACATCAGTGATCACAAAGAGTAAAAAGCATTTACATGTACATGTAGTTTATTGTTTTGTCACATGTTGTTCATGTACAGGCAAACCAACAGGGTATAACTGAAATTCCCAAAGAAAGATGTTGACTTTGAATAAACTCATCCAAAGCTTCCTGATTAGTAAACACAGGTATTCCAAGAGTACAATGTCCAAAGGTTATTTAATATTCAACTCACTGAAAAATGACAACTACAAGTGTAGCATGTATGCTTTCAAAATTCAATTGCAGTACATTTATATGTTCACTGTCTGTGAAACAAACTTGCTGAGACTAAAAAGATTAAATAATCACAGTGTAGGTAATGGAAAAGAAGTATCTTGAAAGTTTGTTAACCGATGGGTGATTTCAGAAAGGAAAAAGTACAATTTGCTTTGTATTGGATTGTGCATTCTCTGAATTACTATACACAATTGAATTTATTCTTATTGCGTCTTGCGTTTGAATCCAAATAAAACAGAGATCCAATGCAGCTGCTGTAATACAACTTAATGCAGTTCACTCAGCAAGTTCCATCATGCATCATAGAGTAGTTACTATGGTAACCAATTTCCAGCCTGACTCTGCGACCTTGACAGTTCAAAGCCTGATACAAGTATTCTTAGTCTCCATTCAAGTCAGGATTTGTTCATTTAATCATACTGTAAAATGAACGTGTTAATACTGTGGGATTAAGGTTATAAAATGAGCTTGTTAGTACTCTGGGATTAAAGTTCATAAATTGCTGGTTAAGAAGGTACTGATCGTAAGTAACTTTCTCAATGGTCCCATACAAGTCAAGCTTGTGGGTTAAAATCTTGTGGAATTCATACATTAGGAAGTGTTATTATTGTAATGTACACATTGTTCTTAGTAGTAAAATAGACAGACATTAAATCTGGTTTTTGCATATTTAGGTCATCATCAAAACATAGAGAAGTGACTTTTCTCTAATTGACTAAACAATGCCATTAAGCCTAAAATTAAAATGACTCTCATTTTTATCAGCTCATTTTTTGACAACAGTTTTTACACCATTAAAATGTTGTGAAAAGGTTGTATGCATTTCCTTGTCACAAATACTTGTTAAAAGGTAGTCCTGGACGATATAGAAAAAGTTGACTGGTGATATATCGTCGGGTAAATATCGCCGATTATGTCGATATATCGTGAAGATTTTTCGAACACGGAAAAAAGGTTTTACTGCAGGGAGAAAAGGAGCAATAAAATAAACAAACAAGACATGACTGTATGGATAAACCGTTGAGATAAAATCACTGAATTTAATATCCATATTCCATGAAAACAGAACGTCTTACATTTTTATGTGCTTTTTATGGCTGGTTCCGACTCAATTAATTCATGGTTTGTACCTCCACGATTGAAAGTCGCGATCTCTAAAAGCTTGTGCCTGGATTTTTATTCGCACGTTACGTAAATACATGTACTTTTCAGTGCTGCCATCCCATTAGTATACATCTTACACAGCGAAATGTACCTATCAATACAGGCAATGTAATACCATTAACCAGTCTCTCTGGGTAGAAATGTACAATGCTCATCAGCAGTATTGTGGATGTGATATCTGGCTGGTTAGATTGCCATTGTTCATAGTTACTTACACTGCCATGTATCCAGGTTTACTTTCCTTCTGTCAATATAACCAATCCAGACATTTTCCCCTGTCTTGATAGATACTAATTACTATGTATTAAAAGCAAAGTTATTCTCTTCCTCATTAGCAATTGATGAAATAGGAGATGGTCGACCTGGTACAGAGAGTCTCTGACAGTGGGTCTCTGCTGCTATTAAGTCCATCTATCTTGTCTTGAAACAGTAGATAGCAATACTTGGTCGACAAGGCATTCTATAACGATACTGAAATCTTTCTTTGCATGTTTTGGGGATGACTAGTTGTAAAGTAAAGAGTAAAGAGAGGATTCAATAATTCGCTCATTTACACGAAATGATTCTGATTCATTTGTGTTGTTTTCTCTAACTCAAATAGAGGATATAGTTTGAACAAATCTATGTGGTCTATAATGGAGCAGTTTAGTGGTGTGTTATTCTGCAAGTTTTAACATGTATTAATGAAGGATTAATCTTCAATATTGAGGAGTATTGTATCTCAAGCTCAAGTTCAGTAATAAACCAATTGACCTACATGTACCTGTCTACAAATACATGTATCACAAGTGTTAGATAGATATCAGAGTTGAAAGTCGGCTACTTACAAAAATAATACTCACAATTAGTTGTGGTTACACACAATTTTCCACTTCATTCGTAGAGTAATCAGACAGAATTTGTAAAGGGTTTCTCTTTGATTTGACAAATCGTAATATTCAGTCAGTTTATGTAGCAGAGCTAATTAGATTCTTGTAGGAAGGCAATAGACTGCACATCAGTATGTTTGTCTGTCACAGAGGAATTATCAAACAATATCAGAGAAAAATGAGCATCTTAAAATGACACTGACAAGAACCTCTGTAGCTGTCTTCATTTATTCTAGATGAAACTCCAATAAGAGTCAATTTGTATCATGGCACAGTCTTTATTTCCACTTTGACCAATATTCATTAACAAACATTCGGACATTGATAGCTAGTTTTGTTGTAGATTGACAACTTAATATCAACCTCAGTGGCAGACTCTGACTGTACTCTGCATCCAGCTTCTGTAACATCCATTTATATTTAAAACCATGTTGCTTATACCATGGAGGAAGGCTCTATTCCTTCCTCAATGCTTATACACACCTTCCTGTCATAAGATGTTATCTTTGATGCCATCATGCTCAATTCTTACATAGTTAATCTTGTCAAAGAATAATGTGATGTACACATTTTGGTATAAATTTGGCCTTGATGATTCAGCCATGCATTATCTTAATCAGTTATGCTGACAGGTAGCTTCTTACACAGATATGTTTTACCAAATAAAATAACAAATTGTATCGAAGCAAACATCTTCAAGAAGGCATTAAGAAACTTCTTTTGTTTTCTTTATTTAAATGCAGCCGCATACAGTCCAGGAAGATCTAGCTGAGCAGACCAGCCAAAGGTAAGTTTTGACTTCCTACATGTACAATGGGTTGGGCATACAACAGGCGGGTGTTAGCATGCAGACAATGGACAAATTGATATTTATATTGATTACATAAGTTATAAATGCTAATCCTGAATGCATCCATTATGGTGTTGAATGACCTACAGAGTGTGAACATTGTTATAATATAAAGGCAACATGAATCCTTACCCCAGCCCTAAACACAGATATCTCCATATTACACCAAAGTAGAATATTGGCCAAACTTTCAACCTTTAAACTACTAACTATGTAGAAATAGAGTCAAAACACTACTCTTTCCATTCTGCAATTGCTTATGTGCATTGAGCGTAAATAATACACATTTGGAATGGTGCAGGGATTTTTGTTCATTCTGTATTTCCCTGTGAGATATTTTGACAACTATTTGGCACTTGTCAAGCAGATGTCAATTTTTGACACAGGAGGTCAATGTTCTGTTGAGTGTTTTTTTTTTTTTTTTTTGAGCAAGTGTTTACATGTGTGTTGTATATAACTTATAAGGTAGATTTGTTGCCATGCAAATACTGATACTACACACAATGACCAGGGGAAATATGAAATAACAAGATGGAATTAGTGAGAAAGAACTAGAATTTGAAATCCCTTTAGAATTACTCCAGGGGCAGGAAGGAAAAAACACTCTCTTTTCCATTTGTGAAGAGCTAGTCATACTTCCATATTGTAATTGGGTAAACTGAAGGTACATGTTTTATGTAAAGTAAACAAAAGTCTTCTAATTCAACCGTAGTAGTTTTTGCATGTAACTCATTGACATTGACCTTGGGGACGAAACTTTTATCTCAAGTGATTTTATGTGAATCTAATATGTGTAATGGATGTTAGTATGTTTCTGTAAACAACAAAGGTAAACCAGCATAAATATACACATGAACATCAAAATATTAATACAATATCGGTATTCAGAAACTTTTTGTAAATAAAGTTAAAAAAAGAAGAAGAAAAACAAAAGGTAATTTGACAATTAAAACACAGTGCGAAAAAGTCGATGACAATACACAAGGCAGTTTGGTGGTAAATTTGTTATGGTAAATACAAATTTGTATGATATTAAAGCAAGCTTCTAATCAATGATGTTAGCTTCAAATAAAAAACAATATTTACGGTACTTCAGCTAGTGGACTGATTGCAAAGCAACCCTGCAATTTACAAAATGAATGATTATAATGTCTTTTATAGGCATACAGTCATTGAAATATTAATACATAAAATATGACGTTAAGTTAACAATAACATGTCAAGGGGAGAAGTAGTACTGCTGACCTGTTATTAATGTCAACCCAATTCTTGACATACTTGTTAATGTGTTTACTTGTTAGTGTGTTGGTGGTATTTATTTGATCCCTGATTATTTCATGGTGAGTTTTCATGTATACTTGTCATCAACAAGCTATGGAAACAATTTAAGCTGTTCCTTCATTTTTGAACACTGAGTAAGATTTGTTGAAATATTATGGAAGTCATCAACATGATCCTGTAGTTTGTCTGAAAAAGGAGATAGATGAGGTTGTCTGGTTTCTTTCACTTTGATTGAGATGAAGCTATTGACTTAGGATGTTTATACATTAGGATTATGTACTATCATGATATAGTGATACCTAAAACCTTGCGTCCCAGTACATCCCAATTATCCCCATGCCTGTCAGTGTCATAAACCCACAGGAGAACAAGATCAAACTAGTAATAGTAACACTTACTGCCTCAACATTGTGTCATGTTTTCACCCACTCAAATGCTTTGATTCTTCTACAGCTATTGTTAGTTTCTTGTTGTATTGTTTGATTCAGGACCTCCTGGGGAACCCATTCTGGTTTCTTTTCATTGATAAAAGGGCATCTTGAGAACCTGTGGTTTCACCTTGTATAGTGTATGGTGTGTTGTTGTACTGGAGGTCTGTGTGGTTTGCAAGGGAGATTCATTTGTTGGATTCATCTGTCTAAGGGTATAACCAAAATAATATTGGATATCACTGATGCAATTATTACAACAATTATTATCCTTTCATCTAAAGATGGCAAAAAGGAAATTTACTTGTATTGGAATACACATGTGTCTTCAACTCATATGGTAACACACTGGCAATGGCTGAGGGCAAATAAAGCCTATGATTACATTGAAGTAATGACATTGAATTACATGTACATGTATGTGTATACAAGCATCCGTTATTAACATATCTAGACAATTTCTAACAAAGAAATACCCCCCCCCCCTTTCCAAATTGAAAATATTGCTGTAGTTGATTTTTTCACTTAAAAATATAGTAATAAAGTTTTTAAAAAACATTAATAAAAAAATCTGAAAATGCAGCTTTTGTGTGATGGAGGCCTGGTATGTGCATAGCATTGAGGTTAGCAAACAGACATTGTCAGTAAGTTAAACAGCTCTTATTGGTTTGGTATAGGAGATTGATGAATGGATGGTTGATCAGAAAAGGGTTTGTGTGGTTTCA
Source organism: Leptasterias polaris (assembly GCA_037783415.1). Taxonomy (NCBI): domain Eukaryota; kingdom Metazoa; phylum Echinodermata; class Asteroidea; order Forcipulatida; family Asteriidae; genus Leptasterias; species Leptasterias polaris. Next base: position 1,016,575 of record JAZGTN010000020.1, read on the forward strand.
TCCCTGGCTAGGGATCTTTGGCCGTTAAGCCAGGTGATGTATGCATATCCATGTTTTCTACAAGAGACACACAGAAAAGAAAAAAGAAACATCATCACAACTTGAATATAGAAGCTCAAGTTTCAGTGTCTAGTTGGCAACCCAGTTCATATTATAAACAGCAACCTGAATGGAGAATAAATCATGGCCAAAGTGTATAATGTGTCCTTTTAGCTGTAATATTGTGCATGCTGTGCTGTCAATATTGTTCAAGGTGACTGGCAATAATTTTGCTCTGCTCTATTCACTACAGAAGGAATGAGTACTGATAATCGCTGCCCATGTTGTTGGGTTTTGGGGGGTTTTTGTTTTTGTTTTTTTAATAGGCTACAATTTTTTTCTTCAACTTTCTAATTTTTAGTAAATTGAATAATAAAAAAAAGGAAAAACTTTTTGTACCTCATGGGAAAATTAATAGATGAGTTTTCGATTTCAGAGAGATTTCAATTTGACATCAAACCATCTGTTAAATTTGAACTGTCAATATGTTCATTCAATTGTTATTCTTACTGAGGTCAACTTGATTTAACAATAATTTAGATTCAGTTAAACTTAATTCAAAAGATACTTATTAGATTGGACGCGAATTTCCCCTAAACCTATCTTTACCATGGAGCCTTGTGAATGATATTAGCAATACAGCCAGGCCAGCCTTATGTCTGGCAGCATGCAGTTTAATACTGATTACATGCACCAGTGGTTCTAACTGTTGACAAACACTACCTACTGTAGATTACTAACCCTCAAGATATTTGTAGTCTATTATTGTATTGGCTGGACCTGTTTTATAATCCTATAGGAGGTATGGGAAATACCAGTCCAACATGTGCATTTCTAGACCATTCACCTTACAAATTCTGTGTGTAGGCCTACTTCATGAAAAAAAAATAACAAAAATCCCACCCCAAAAATTCAATTAAAAAAATTACAAAAATCCACTCGAAAAGTGCCGCGAAACGCTGACCACATTGCGATCACAATGTACACAACGCACGATCCCGCGTGCGACACACACAAGCATAATCTTTTCCAATTTACAGGCTTGTAGTCTTCGCTATTTCGTTACTGTTCGTGCAACAATAAATGTAAGAAAATTTTAACGCTAGAGGGCGTTTCACAACTATTAATGAAATTGCGCTATAGCATACAAAAACCAGTTACAAACGCCTTGAACAAATAATTAACCTATCTGCGCATGTTCAGCAAAAGCGGTTATTCCCCCACATTGCAATAACATTCGCTGGTGTGCGCTTAACCTATCTAAACAGCATTGTTGTTGCTGGTACTCACGCACATTCCGTCGGCAGCATGGTCAAAACAGAGCACACTTCCGTGGAAATTTTAGCTTGTTCTACAAAAATACAGAACGTTCCGGCTTCATTCTACAAAAATGACCACTTTAGGATAGAGTATTTAACTGTATAATGTAAGATTTTCTCTTTCTATTTTAGTTTTGTTTTGTTGTATTTTTGGGGTTTTTTTTGCGGGTTGATTGCGCTCAGAATTTTGTTCTCGAATTTCCGGCTAGTGAAAAATTGTGCGAGCTAGAAACGTACTGTTATGTTGACAAGCCCGGCGGTTTAGTCAAGTGAAAAAGTTAGCACAAGGCCTTATATTTACATGAAGGTCTATATAGTTTACATTCGTTTTAGAAGCCGCCCGCGTGCCTTCTTTTTTTAAGTTTTTTTTTCCCCCCCCCGCCCGCCCGATTTTGTGAGCTGGAAAATCCGTAATCCCGGCCATGTTTTTTTTGGGTTTTTTTCCGGTCCCCGCTCATATTTGTAGCTTAGAAATCCGTAATCCAAGTATTCAAGAATAAATGGCCTTACTGCACAGTACAGATGCTTCTGCATGCATAGTATACATGTATGTACATGTATGTATAGAATGGATTGAAGTGAAATGAATAATTGCCAGTGTAAAGCTACATCACTAATATTTATTTCAGTTTATATGCAGTCATACGATCAATGTTACATTGTCATAAGTCCATATACATTTTTTTCTAAAACAAGGACGTACTCAACCAGCTTGTTACAAAGTGGTCACCTTTAGCAAATAGTTTTAGCCTTTAGCAGGTATTTATATGTCCATACACAAACCCTTTTCATGTACTACCATGATACATAACTTATGTGTGTACATTAGTATTTTGTTATACATTTATTTCTGAACATTAAATTTAAGACAAAAAAGATGCGCTGAAATATGAGTTTATTGTTGCCCTTGGTGTATAAGTGTGATAAGTCATCCTAGAACAGTCAGTCCGCACTGCACACAATATCCGTTCCTTTTATCTGCAGCGTATGCACGAGTTTCGGGAGCTTGACCTCTCCATGAATATTTAATGAGCGTGGTATAGTCCCAGGAATTTCACCAATTTCTTGTGATCAAAGTAATTTTCTGTCAAAATATTTACAGATTCGTAAAGATGAATAAACGACCTTTAATCCAGTTGTACAATTTAATGATTTCGTTGTCAATTATTAGTGCTAAAATGGACCCAAACATTTTGTTTCAAAACGAAACATTTTGCTTCGTAAAACATGGTGCTAACTATTAATTTTCAATGTTACCACAACGTATTTTTGGGCTTACCGAATAGATAAGGTTATATTCTATCCAAATGCTGTACTTTTTACATTCGATTTTATTTAGCTGAGTCAGGGCGCTCGTTTTGCTAACACTTCTCACAATTTAACGTTAACGTCTGTTCGTGAATATGCCGCCATGATCGTTTACGGATTTCCTGATCGCTGATTGGTCAACCGCGAAACGTCACACTCCTCCACTGTACATACCCGGATGTACTTGTAAACAAGTGCGTGGGGCGCTGTTACCGATTGTTTGTTGGGGTCTTTGGGGAAATATTCAAACTGACGGATTGGTGGCCTAAGCAAATGTTTTATAGACGATTTTGCGTACTTTGAGAACAAAGGATATAATTTGAAAGGGGGTTGATGGTCTGAATAATTATTAAATTATTAAATTGGGGAACAAAAAGTTAAATTTGGATGGTCAGATGGAATTTCAAGTAGAAGTTTTACTACTGGTTTATTCAGAAAATGATATATTTTTATTCGAGAAGACTTTTTAATAAAATCATGGTCAGGAATGACTTGGGTAGTTGGATGGTTGAAGGGTCAAAGTCCTATTGTTTGGGTCCTTTATTAAACAAAAATAATTAAATTCTTCATACAACAAAAACTCAAGTGAGCAAGATGTTTAATATTACACCATCAATTCCTTTATTTTAAGTCACATACACTGCACCAACATATAATTATCAAAGATAAGGCACAGTTCCAAAAAGTTCAGCTGCTTCCATTTAAATGAAACAAATTAAAATTATCAAATTAAAAAACTACATGTACTCAATTGGTAGATATTTGTTTTAATCCAACAAGAGAGTACAAGCACAGATGTAATAACAAAGATTTTTGGTAAGTTGTGACCGGTAGGTTGGCAATGTTTAATGGACTTTTTATGAGACTGTTTATTGCTGAGTGGAAAGTTTAATAACAGTTGCTTCAATTAAAATGAAAAAATTGTACATGTATTCATGTTTGGTACATGTAACTGAACTAGTTCACTTGTTCATTAATAAAATAGCTACCAAAAACCAGTTTGAGTAAACTTCATACTCGCAGACTTTTAGAAGACAAACTGTTCAATGGCAAGCTAACTCAACTTAATTTTTAAACAAGAAAGTAAACAATCGCAATCTCAATTAGCTTCAAATTTCCCGCAGCACCATAAACACAGCTCTATTTCGCCAGTTTCCTTCTTCCCCACACCCTCCATCCTATCCGTCCCCCTTCCCACAAACCAAAACCTGTTCCCCTTGTGGCTTTGCCTTCTAACCATTTCCAAACCCCCCCCCCCCCCTTTTTAAAGAACTATCCACATGACGACTCATACGATTTTTTAAGCTTTAGTTTCCATACACGATTCTTCATCAACAGGGGGAGAATATTCATAAATGAAAAAAACCTTCAGCTTTTTAACACTTTGCGTGCGTTCCGGTTCTACTATTTTCTTTGTGAGTCCTCTTAAAATTGTTTAATTATGGTGCATACATGTATATCGAATACCATCAAAATGTTTTTGGTGGTCACACAAAGTCTCATCTCATGGTTTGCTTGCACTCTTCCCTCCACACACAGGCTGTTGGGATGGCGGCTGTGGGTCTGGCCATTTAAGCCGTCGGTCTAACCTGGAAAAATCAAAATGATAAAAAAATTTGTCAACAAAAGTACATTTGGAAAAGGGAGTTGTGAAAAAGGTAACAAAATCTAACCAAGTGCACGTTGCAGAGTTTAGTCACACCAGCAATCCATAAATTTTAAAAAGAGAAACGACTACCCCCATCCCCAACCAGCCTACTCCCACGATAGGAAGAATGGCCAAAACAAATATCAACATGGGCTCACATTTTTAATAACCACGATGATTCACATTTCAAAATAAAAAATCATTATCAAGCTAGCTGGCACAACTTGACAAAACCTTATTATATGGGGTCACAATTTGTGCACATGAGTTGCGTCTTTTGCACTCGTAAAGTATGCCCAATTTTGGTTTGGAAAACCTTACATCCGATTCAGTAATGGTACTTTGTTGCAATTTTTTTGGAAAAGTAAATGGTGGAAAATTCACACAAAAAACTAGTGGCCTCAGCTCATTTTTCCCGAGTCCAGAAGGTGCAGCAGAGGGCAAGGCCGAGATCGAATCATTACATAGCGAGGCCGAGACCATCTGAAGTCGACCTCCAATACTACCAGGATAATCGCAAGTACTTGTTCAAATCGGACTAATCTAATGGGATTCATGTCATGTAGGCTGACATGTTCCGTTGTGTAAAATTGCACATGACAATGCATGCAATGACACTTGACACTGACAGTTGATGAGTTCTTCCTAAATGTACTGGCTGTGGATAAGGGCCTGACAAAAATTATAATAAAAATTGAGAACGCGAATATCCACACTACCCCCATTTTGTATTATTTTTATTTTGTTTATTAAAATAGGCCTAGGCCTAGGGGCTAGGTAAGATTAATTTAAAATTAATAAAAATTAATAAAAAACATGTAGTAAAGTAGGTCTATGAATGATTGAAAAGCCTGCCAAGAAAAAGAAGGGAAAAAAACACGAAGCAGCCGACAGCATGCAACAGCCATGCGTGTGACCGTAACGTGTACTCTAAAATCGGTTAAAAAACAACAAATCTCGCGAAAAGCAGAAGTGCATCACGTTCCTACATTGTCGTCGCCACACGCCAAAAAATATACTAAACGATAGCTTACACTTTAATCTTTCGATTTTTAGTGGTGTTATTTCCTCTTTTTATTTAGCTGGGTCAGGGCGCTGCAAACCAAAAACTATCCCAAATCAATCCCAACAATATCCAAAATGTTCGGTGGTAAAAAAAAAGGCATAAAAGTCTTTCAAACTTAACAAATTTGGTATCATTCGACTCGGCAAATTGTTCTACGTGTACTTACCACGCCATCTTGGATGCCACCTGAAGCATGTGAGCATCGTGCCGTGTGCAAAAGGGGTCGTCGAACTCTCGCAGTTTATCGCGCAAATCGCGCAGTTGATTCTGCACGTTGGCTGTGCAGATAAAACTCGGGATTTGACCTCATTAACGCACGCACTGCGGACTGACTGAGAAAGTGGTTTATGGACTAGACAAGGGTCATTAAGCAACTCCCTTGCCACCTCCACTACCTACTATACAAGTCAACACTCAATACTCAGAAGATCCTTTACATGACATTCACCAAAGTGTTTTGTACATGCAGGGCATGCCGACAGGAAATAGTCAATGAACCTGCAGTCCAGCTGTTAATGCCATACCACAGGAAATCTTATCTTACCAATATGTCCTACAATGTTATCATAGCGCTGCCTAACACATGAATTATTATTGAGTTTTTCTTTCTGGATATTGATATACCTAAACAGTTGAAATAATAGTGAACTGCTAGCTCAACTCTATAGAAATTAAAGCTACATGATATCTTATAATATGATGTTGTAAAAGCAACCTATGAATTATCTTTCATTCAACAAAGATCCGATTTACTCGCCTTGCTCAGACTTCAAATTCAGCCTTCACTGAGTTGTTCTCTTTAAATGTTAAACATTTTTGCAAACAATTTATGCAAAAAAATTAGGATGTATCAATATGTGTTTCCTTTGTTGGAAGATTAGACTGAGATTGCGGTTATTTCTCTGCAACAGCCACGCAAAATTCCCCCGCAGATTGGCTATCACGCGCTCTAACTCGCAATCTCAGACTTGACCCTCTTGTGTATACGGGATATTCATTTATTCACAACTGACATTTACATAACAACACTATGCCAGAGAGATGACCAATCAGGAGACCACAAAACTCCTGTTGGCTGGGTCTATTCCCAATAGGTTATAATCACTTCAGCATTTTCTGTAAAATCGAGTCATTGCTTTTATTTTTATAGTGCTTTGTACGTACAGTACGCTATTTATAATTTATACATAAAATAATACAAGATGTACTATTAAAATGTTGAAAAATAAACATGACAAACAACCTGATCCTTACTAGACGAAAAATTGTGTCACCTATGATTTGAATGGTATCGTCCAATGATTTTCCCAACGTTTTTTATTTATTTTGAATTTAAAAACTAGAATCACTTGGGTTTTTTGTGTTTCCAAACTGCAAGTTGAATCACTGAGCATAGACAGATTATCAATGTTGTATTTCTGTATATCCCGTGGTATAAACGGTTAAGTTTGAATATGCATTTTATTGAAGGCTTCGGAGATTCTGACCAATCAGAGTGTTCCGTCCACTTTTGGACTAATTCGCCATAGGGTGTGTACAAACCGATGAACAATGTTCCCAAGTTTGTGATCGTAGGTTCAAGACGGAGGTTTATCCACAAGAGGGTGCTGTTTCAGGCAATAATGTATCGGTTACCAGGACGATTAAAAACCGCGATCACAGACTTGGAACCAAGTCTATTGGAAGATAAGCACTTAGACTGGAAATTTCAGCCTATCCATCAACTTCTCAAAGAAAATTTCAGTTAAATTTGAGAAAATATGACAGTAATGAAGCAATGGCTTTATCTTGCATAGTCAGGCAATGTTGATTCAATTTCCAACACGAAATAAGACTTGGTGTGTGCTAAAGGTACATGTAGGCTATATACAGTGTGTCCCCTACTGAACTCATTTACCTTGCCAGAAAACTCATTTACCCTGGCACAAAACTCATTTACTCTGCTACCAAACTCATATGCTCTGCTACCAAACTCATTTGCTTTGCTATAAAACTTCCATATTACAAAGGGCACATTCAATGGAAACAAAGAAGACAGACCATCACTCAGTATTCTTGATAACTCACTGAAAGGGTTGGATTACACGAAGAAATACATATTTAATCTGAATAGTGTACAATCTGCAACGTTATATATTCACACATTCTGAGAAATCATTTTTAAATTGTGTTTTCTTGTAATACAGTACAGGTGAACTATGATCTTTGATGCACTATGTACCGTATCCATCAAATACATAACTTCCCTAATCAATCTATTGGCCTACATTTCTTAATTAATTCTAATGCTATTCAATGAATATTACTTGAGACTTCATGGAATCAGCATATCTCTTTTTCATGTGATACATGGAGGTAGGACATTCTCCTTGCTCAGCAGTAAAGCAACACCTGATATGCATAACCTTTACTCACCCAACATGTACTTATAGGTGATTTCTTGCTCTAATAGTGGTTGGTCATAAAGGTACTTTACCCTGGGTGTATAATGTAAAACAGCTTAATATAAATTAAATCACTTGCTAAGAAATTAAAATAAACCGTTATCATTTCAACATGTAATAATTTTTCTGGTGGCAAAAAGGTTTTGAATAGGATTTAAAAATATTTGTTATGTTTTTCAGCAAATTTTTGACAAATTTGTAGCTGAAAACAAAACCTAAAGCAAGAAGTAATTTAAGGTGCAGCAGCTACAAGTAACTGCCAACAGTAAATATTTGCACCTACTTGTACATGTATGTCATCATACTACAATAATAGCGTGAAGAATATTTTATTCTAATGCAAAAGGATACCTGTCTGTGAAGAGTTGTATACTAATAGCATCAGATGCTTACGTTCATTATCATAATTACAATAAGTATGCATGTAACTGAAGTTAGCTTATTTATAATTGATATGATTTATGGGCAGTATTGTCCAGATTCATTAATTGATGATGAAATGCCCATTTCTCTTTGCCTAATGATTATAAATACCAAATTCTTACCATAGTCTGCATTGTGGTATCCTGAATAACTTACAATCAGTTTTATTAAAGTGAATATTATGCAGAATCAGCTTTTGAAAACATGCATCTAATATGTAAGTATAAGGTTTCAATTATAAGGTTTCAATTATATGCCATCAATTCCACTTTGGAACGATGATTACTTTATATATGTAGGTCATTGTAATTTGATGAAGCAATTCTAGGTTATAGTTCTCATAAGATGAACATTGGAAATAGAATCATGTCAAAGGATTCTGTTTGTACCAATCTTAAATTCAATTCAGATTTTTCAAAGTTGTTTTTTAATTTATTTTTAGGTTTCTTGATGTTGAAACTTCTCTTTTAAATTGACTGATATTGTGCAGTTGCCATGTACATGTACATTGAATAATTTATGCAACTTAATAACATTTGTAACCACAAAAACTCCCTACCTCGGCAATTTGCGAAATAGACCAGCGAAGCTAAAAGTGCTATGAATTAGTTAGATTTTGATTGTAAATGGTAGACAAGATTCCAATGCCTTGCTTAGATTCCACTGTGTGTCTCCAGAAAAAAGCACATCAATAAAAACTACATTTGCCTTGTAAAGGAAGAGAAAATCAATACTTGAGATTGCAGCCTGATATGCCCACAGTGTTAGTGTACATGTACATGTATGCGAGTAGAATGGTTAATTATGGGTTAAAACTGCCTAAGGAACTAGTATGGAATACATTGTACATCAGAAAACCAAACAATGGATATCAGGGAAAGATTATTCCTGAAACTAAATCAAGTGTCTGCCACATTGTGTAAAAAGAATCTATTTAGCGTATGGTATAACATTGATTAGGATAACAAATTCAGACTTTTTTTGTCAATTTGAATGAGTTGGCCATTGATTATTGGGTGATTGTTATTGATTGATTAATTTAGAATGGGATGAGTATTACATTAGCTACATGGAGCTTCAATGGCTTTTTGGTTGCGTGATGAATTGATTGAAATATTTCAAAGGGGAATTCCACCTGCCTACCATGTTCTACAAATACCATTGTGATTTATTCCATGCAACCTGTTTTAGTTTTAACTGACACATTTTGAGGTAAAAACTACTCTCTTATTGTTTACACTTTGACAGTTGAATGTGAAGATAACCTTTTGTTGGAGCAGGAATTGATAACCCCTTTTTGTCATGATGATTGACCTAATTCACCTGATGTCATCACCACAGTGAATCTTGGTTGCATCATTTTGGGAGTAAGAATCTTCCATTTACTAGATACTATTACTGTGTAGTGAATATTTTAAGCAATGTGTGTGTGTTAAAATGTGCATCGTACCTTTATGCAGATTGACTCAAAAAATGACTCTCAAATAATGGGCAGATACTAGTTATATGTGATGTCAGTGGAAGGGGCCTATACATGTCAATCATACATGTATACATCAGAATTAATGCTACAGGCATTTACTGACACTGCTAGTAGTAGTACTACTTATCATGCACCTGTCATACAAATTCAGTCCCTTTTAGTATTGTTTACTAAATTCTGTTAAGATTCTGTTCCTAGATATTACTAGTGTCAGTATGGTGAGGTTAAAGGCACTGAACACGTTTGGTAATTGTCAAAGACCAGTATTCTCACTTGGTGTATCCCAACATATGCATCCCAACATATGCATAAAATAACAAACCTGTGAAAATTTGGACTCAATTGGTCATTGAAGTTGCAAGAAAATGATGAAAGAAAAAACACCCTTGTTGTACAAATTAGTGTGCTTTCAGATAGGAATAAAAGGCTTCTGGCCAGAAGTCTTTTATTATTTTAGTGAGAAATTACCTCTTTCTCAAAAACTACGTTACTTCAGAGGGAGTCGTTTCTCACAATGTTTTATACTATCAACAGCTCTCCGTTGCTCGTTACCAAGTAAGTTTTTATGCTAATATATATTTTGAGTAATTACCAAACGTGTACAGTGCCTTTAAGATATTTTTAGACTTAAACCCACAGAGATCTTGGCAAGACAGTCCTCAAAACAATTGGTTGACATTTCACAGGTTATACTGTACATTAGCGCTGGACGATATCACGATATTATCGTCGTGATACGATATTGAAACAATATCGTTAATATCGATGATGGTTTTTTTAAATATCGAAATACCGCAATATTCACGCTATATAAACAAAATAGACGATAATGGTTCAGTCATAACATTCGGCAAAGGGTTTTTAACTTGCAGAGGCCATTCAATATTTTGGACGGCGACAGCCCTACAACATTCGTAAACAAAATTTGTTTGTAGGCTAAATGTCGCAAAACCAGACGCAGTTGAATGGATTGCAGCATATAAGAATTTTTGAAGGAAACTGGACACAATGTGTACGTCTTCCCATCTAGCCATGGTTGTCTTTCTTCATGGTATCGCCGAAGCAGCACGAACGTGATTGGCACAGGCTGATTTCTGACTGGCCGCTTTCTGATTGGCCGAAACGCACTCGATTGGTGTGAATAATTTTGACGTAATGCTTCTCACAGCGCTGCTATCCCATAGTATTTAATACCTCGATCCCGCGGATGTGCTTGCTCGTAACGTGGTAAACTTTATAGTTAGGGGGTGAAGGAAGGGCGTGTAGCCGTGGGAGCGAAAAGGCAAGGGAAATTCCCTGGGTGAGAAATCACCGCGTGGTCGGGAAATGTCTGGGAAACGTACTTACGTAACATGCACTATGTACAAGTGTATCGGTATAAAAATCGAGGCACCAGCTTTTAGAGATCACAACATTCAATTGTGGAAGAGAAACCATGAATTAATTGTGTCGGAACCAGTGATAAAAGCACACAAAAATGTAAGACTTTCTGTTTTCATGGAATATGGATATTAAATTCAGTGATCTCGGCGGTTTATCCATACAGTCATGTCTTGTTTGTTTATTTTATTGCTCATGTCCTGCCTGCGGTAAAACCGTTTTTCCGTGTTCGAAAATTTTTCAAGATATATCGACATATCGGCGATATTTACCCGACGATATATATCGCCAGTCAAAATTTAGGATATCGTCCAGGGCTACTGTACATTGCTGCATAATGCTTTTGTTGTTCTTCTTTTTACACAGCTAGCACCGGTTCTTTATTATGTATGTACATGTAGGCCTGCATGTACAAGATTATCTTAACACTAAATTTGCCTGTTTCATAATATTGTCATAAAGACTTTTGTCTGCCATAACCTAAGTCTATGTGTTCAATAAAAAGCAAGTGAAATATGATTACTAACTCTATGTTTTTCATTCGGGGAGATGATGTTGATGTGTATTCGGAAGTATTGTCAGATCATGCTGTCCTTCTCTATGGTCAGATGAACATGTGGTTTTCTTCTTGTGTTCGAATTCACAAAGCACTAAAATTTATCTTTATTTTTTAGATGAGTTGTCAATTTTGCCATATTGATTTGTATCGTGATATCACACTTTGCTTAGCAATTAAGATTGATAGACAGTTTAGCTTGATCTTTAATAGCACTTTGTGAAATCAACCAAAGATTATTAAATTGTTTGAATATCATGATTTGAATTGATATCTCATTCAAATCTGATTACATCACAAACTGCATAAATTTCTGAATTTATCCAAACAAAAATACAGAAACTTTTACATTAAAAGCAGTTAACCACGCACATACTCTGGCGTTCATGTACAAATAACCTTCCTTACAAACTACATCTTGAGCCAGTAATCCAGTGACACTAAAAAGTGCATGGCTACATTGACATTTGACCCAATGCTGGTAAACTATAGTTGACAAGAGATAAATGTAAAGTAGTTGGGCTATTGAGATAATGCAAGCATTCCATAGTGTTGTATTACAGCTGCTGTTTTGCTCATACTATTACTAATACACACATGTAGGTCATGGGGCAAGTCATTTTAGAACCAGCTTTGGTTACTAACTCTGTGGCAGCAATTTTAAGCTCAGATATTTTCCAATATTTTGTTTAAATCTTCCGGTGTTTTCTTAATCCAGGAAGTGTATACACCGTTTCTATTCAGCTTAATATATACTGATGATTTTTAATTGCTTAAGTTGGAGTGCTAAATGTATGTTGATTACAATTAATCCCAGTCATCCTTGTCAGATGTCAAGATTTTAAATGAAATTAAAATATGTATTTTCCGCTCATAAAGTAGGCCTATGTGTAAAATTCACCTCACTAAAATACATAAGTTAGTCAAAATATAATTCATGTGCACTGTTAATATACTTGGATTGATCATCATAATGCTAAAGTAGAAATAAAAAGGGAAAAATAATAGAAATGTTGAGTATTACAAACTGCATATTTAGATGATTGTACAGAGAGCCTGTACTTTACTACACAGCTAGCCATTCATGTTGTTAATGTGCCACAGCCATACAAGATCAGGTTACAGAACCAATCACACACAGGCATCCACCTTTTAACCCCCTCACCGTTCTATGCTCAGACGCCAACGGGTCGGAGGCTCTGAGATTCTAGCTATTAAAGACAATTATTATGCCCGGCACTGCGGCAAGGAGGGTTGGCAGAAATATAGAAAAGACCAAAAGAGACTCAGTAGAGAGAGAAGAAAATGGAAAAAAGAGTGTGTGAGGAAAGCTAGGTAGTGAATGATTCACTGAGGAGATCCTATTGACTGATAATGCAGACATGCTATATAGCATTTAAGGTAAAAATGATACAATATTTCTTATCCAAACAAAATTTAATTACTTCCTCATATGATAAATATTTTGTTGAACCAAAAACTCTTCCTTTTTATAAATAATACTTGCTGCTACATTTTATTTTACAGTTTGAGTAAGCATTAATATCTTAAACATTTGTGTCAAATAATTTACCATTTGTCCCAAAGTGTGAGTTCAATTAGAATATGAATCTTTAAAAAGTGTTGAAAATAAAAGTGCTTAATTTTCACTGATTTCATTTTCACAATGAGATGCAAGACTACCATTAATGTTTCACACAATATTGGGAGTGTGACTATATTTTTCTATCAACCAGCACCAACATTTTGGTGCTTACCCTGCATATTGGCTGCATATTGGCTGCATATTGGCTGCATATTGCGCCACAGCACCTTGTAAACCATTACATGGTGCTATGTAGTTGTACAGTAAAGGAATAGGTCTCATACTTCAAAAAGTAGCTCCATATACATGTACCTTTCAGGAAAATACTGACTGTTGAAGCGCCTTGAGTGTCACTGAGTGACAGATATGCGCACTATATAAGAAGCTGTTATTATTATATTATTTTTATTACCCATAACCCATAACTGACCCAATCCCCGAGTGTAAAACCCATGTAGTTTAATAACCAACAGCCTACATGTATAGATAGCGTTACCATTGTATTACTAACACTGCCAAGCCTGATTTCAATCACTATAATTCTACCTAGTTTTCAGTACTACCATTGTGATCTTTTGTAACCTTGGTTGACCCTGGTTGACCTGGGTCATAGTACATGATGATGTGATACTATGCAAGAGGTCACCCAGCTTCTCTAGTCATAAATCTTAATCATATTCATGTCTCCCAGTCATCAACCTACTATTCCTGGTGTCAACTCTTTCTGATCCTTTCTTTAGGAACTTTGAAGAATCTTGTAAATTTGGATCTTAATTTTATTTGGAAGCAATTCCTTATTAAAGTTAGTCTTTAGTAGCCAATGAATAGCAAGTTTTTTGTAAAGAAGTATTTTTGATGTGTTTTCTTATTATAGTAGATGTACTATAGTTATTGATTTCTTGATGTACAATCAAGAAATGTCAGATCCATGTACGTGTAGTTATTTGGCTGTAATTTTGTGCCCAGGTTTTTGATATATAGTCAGAACCCCTTTCCAATGTTGATTTCATGTTGGTTTTGATTTGCCTTGCATTGCCTCTTGAATACAGCTCAGTCAGCCTAATAGGAATTTCTAATGAAGCAATCTACATGCTGATGTGAACATTACCTTGGGACAAAATTCTTACAATGAATTAATACTTGTACATGTATCTTACATGGTGAATGTATATCAAAATCCAACATAAACTGCATAGATCCAAATTTAATCTTATTTCCTTTCACAGTAAATGTATTTGCAATGATTCAAAGTTAAAAAGAATTGTCAAAATGTCAATTTATTTGCTAAATAACCCGAACCATGGATCACCTTGCAGAATCAAGTCATTGCTTGCGTGTGCTTTCATAAGAAGTAATCACCATTGAACCAGCATTTTGTAACACTAAGAGTTGAGAAGTGATAAATGTCAACAGTTTCAGGCAAAGTATACCATTTGGTTTTTGGAACCCTGAGATTAATTTAATCCCATACAATGTAGACATATGCAATAAATTTATCCTATGAAAATTTCATTTCAAATGGTGGCAGCATTTTTCAGATATCACCGAATATCTGGAGCGATTGTGTCCACGGAGGAATAACAACCTGTAATTGGAACACACAATCTGAGAAATGTTTCTCAGTTTCAAATTTGTTTGGATAAAAACAGATATATTTTTGCATAACCACATCACTTTAAAGTGAAATGTTTCAAATGCGCTGCTGTACTTCTTACCAAGAAGTTTTACTGACATTAATTTTAAGAGTATTTACCAAACATACCTTCACTTTAAGATCAGGATGTCTTGCTTGGGTATGTTCCTGTTTCTTCATCATCATGTCATCACTTCTGATCTTGTCATCACTTATTTGTGAGTTTTAAATCAATCTGATTGAGACTGCTATCAGATATGAATATTAACAATCCTATGATGTCTATTAACACCTCATTTACTGCCTTGGATATTGAGTAGTGAAAGGTTAGAAGGTAAATGTAGTGAAGCAGTGTTCATAATAAGCTGTATAGACTATAGTGAAGGGTGAATGCAATATTACATTATGGTTATTTGTTTAATTCTTTTGGTTTGTTCATCAAGGTAATTGGCTAATTATAGCTGGTTTATTCATTCATTTTATATCTACATGTACCTCTTAACCAATTTGTTTTAGTAAATTTATATATTCCCACCTTCTTTGCCAAAATGCCATTGATTGAGGGAAGATTTGTAGGGCGCTCATAATCCAACTTGAGTGAAATGAAGACAAGTCAAAAGATGAAGGTTATCAAAAGCATGCTCATTATCTTCTTCTAAATAATGCTGTATCTTGTACACCACAAATTGGTAAAAAGGGGCTTTTGCATTGCTTTTTGTGAGCTGGTCTTTGATGTTTTTGTAATATTTTGACATGTGAAGATGTTGTATGATCCTCACAAGTAACACCCAGACATTATCGCCCACCTTATTGATACACATCACCACCCCCAGGAAGGAAATGTCAGGCAAGGCCCTGATGTTCGCTCACCATTAGGGGAATGTCACCAAGAAGGAAGCAGTCATTACTCAGGAGGGGTGTAGCTGATTGTCTGGTAGTCTTGAAGGTACTATGTCTGTACCTACATGTACACTGTGAAAAAAGGTCAATAACACCCTAATTGATGGTTCATCTTTTTTATCAATTCAATTCAGCTTTCAGAACACACTCCAAATCATCTTCATTAATATCCCATTTGTTATATTCAGACCGTAATAAATAAAACTAAACATTTGTTTGGGAAATCAACCTTTTGTGAAGAATTTGACTCTGATGTATGAAACTCTTTCTCAATTTAATTTGTAAACAGACAGTCTGATCTGATTGATACTATAATGTAGATCAGAAAGTGAGTGGGAGGAGAAATTCCCCTGCGCTCCCTCTTCCCACAATAATGTACCTCAGTAGGTACATCAACATGTGTTTTTGAAAGTCAACTTATTCCAAGCAGCTTTTTTTTCAGGTACAATGGCAAATATATCATATATCTGAGTATTAGTATCTTGGCAAGTAATTGGAAGGAAATTAGAAATGTGATATTTGGATTATGGAACAGCTGATCTCTCCAACTCATCGCCTGGCAGACTCCAGTCTTTCCTAAGGCTGTTCAACATTGGTCTGAAATATCTTGTTGAGAATCACCCCAATGATCAACACGAGTATGGCAATATGCTGTAGAATTGAAACGGTGTCAGTATTCTTGTGGGATTCTTCAATCAGGTTAAAAGAAATTAATGAATCACAGTTTTTCCTTAGATAGATTTGATATGATTAATGGAGACGCTACATAAATAAGGCCAAGCGCCAGCATTAAGCCTTTGAACTAGATCTTCATTAATTGACAAGGTCACTTTATCTTATTAGTGATTTGAGATTTACATTAAGCCATTTAACAAAAGTTGCTGTCAAGACTTTCATGACCACTATGAATCCAAGCAATCAAGTTAAATTTCAATCAATCGTAGTTACACATATTGTGGAAGGAAGTAGGGAGGGTCAACCCCTTCCAGGTTTTTTGTCCCAAGATAACCCAGTCAGTGCGCAGGGGTCCGAAAAGAGCTTCCTTTCATTTGCAGCGTATGCATGACCGTCGCGGTTTTGCATAAATAATGAGCTTGGAGGACACTTTTTCAAAAATTCATTACGGGAAAATGATTAATTTTAACAAAACAAAAACATCACATAACGAAGTAATAATGTTTCATTGTACCTACAAAAACTATGACATAATTTTCTGTGATCAAAATAAAGAAATATGAGACCAAAAACATAAGCATCCGTGTACAGAAATAAGGGTGTCCGGAAAAGTCATTTGCTTAATAGTTAACGGAATTGGGCAGAAGAATTTTACTAATGGAATGTTAGCTACACTATTGATCTAGTCTTTCGCTGTATTCTTTATTTCTAAGGATTCTCGAAACAGTCAAGAACACTTAAAGAATCTGTCTTCGTCAGCGTCTTCGTCAGCATATCTCGTTTGTACAATGAGAGCCCTAACTTGATTGGTCAAACTGTGAACCAAACTGATAGTGCTATCTTGCTATGTAACCAATCAGCTGCTGCGTAAGGAAACGCTAGGCTTGTATGGCTCCTTACTTATACTACATAGAACATTTACAAAAGTCACCTAGATTACTGAGAGGGAAAAACCAACATTTATACTATTTTTGGTCTTAGAAACGTTTCACTTTGGCTTCCTCACGTTTGGCTCTCCAAATGCGTTTGTCTAAAGAAAGAAGAGGCCTACCGCCCAAGCCCATTATATATTACAAAAAATTAACAAATCTTGTCAAAGCATTATTCCATTCCTCTGATGCTATAAGTATAGATAATTTTATTTTACCCTTCTAGTGAGGAAACCTATGGTCAGTTAATTAATTTTAATAATTGTTTACCACCATAATGACAACACTTTCACATTTGTTTTCTTGTTTAATGGAAACATTTATTTATTTTTAGTTTTTTCTTTCAGCTGCATGAATTTCTCACACACATACCCACATTTTCATGTACACTAGTACAAATTAATTATATTAAACATTGAAATATTAATGCTCAGCATAATTAAAAGCAACTACAAGGACGCCGAGGCAATTAGGAGACCTGTATAAACCATCAACGTTGAAATACTTTAAATTTCACTTTGATACTATTTATGTTCCCTCTTATCTCTGGAGTGTATCACAATCCATTTGCAATAGATGGATTGCAATACGCGTCATTGACCGCCATCTTTGATGTAAAACAATGGAAAAGTGCACGCGTGTACGCACTACGCACGACTCTCAGCCATCGATAGCTCTTCACGCGTGCACAATTCATCAAAGATGGCGGCCAATGACGTCTATTGCAATCCATCTATACAGCATTTGGTACACTTGGTATGTTGAGTATTGTAAAATAAGTTTACTATTTATATTGACGGAAACCCCGTAAAGCAATGAACATGGCTTTTTCTTTATCTTAAAGTCATTATACAGAATTGACAACTTTATGAAGTTCACACTGGAACCATTTTTTCTGTGAAATATGAATTCATAATCAAGAAAACTATCTGAAAACCTTAAAACAAACGCACTACAGCTGCATGGTTTCAGTTTTTAGACACTTTTCACTATTTTCTTCTGACTCACACAACGGATTTGTTATTTCAAGTATACGGTTGATCACACAAAATTCTGCGACTATTTTTGTCGGCTGTAACAAATCCTCTATAGTATAACACCTATAATAAACAAAAAATTAGGTAAAGGTGTTCAACGAAAAGTGTGAAAACCTAAGTACACTTTAGGTGAAAATTTAAATGTCTTTGAGTGGTTTAATTGAGGGGGGAATGGGTTTTTATACTACGTTAAATGTCAAGAAATCTACTTACCACTCCATGTTGGCCTAGCACTGACCTCGATGTGTTTCCCATCGGTTTTAAGAGGCCGTGTCAGAACGCTCGCACTTTCACGCGAAATCTCGAAGGGGTCCGAGACTGTCCGAAACCAACTTTCGGCTGCAAATGAAATCTGGCTTTTGACCTCATTATCATGCACGCTGTGCACTGACTGAACCTGATAGTAACCCCATGGTAACCCCATGGTAACCTGTAGTCATGTACATGTACTTTGTGTTCACTGATCACTTGTCACATCATACAGGCTGGTACTTGCCCCAGATCCAATGTCACATTATGCCATGCACTCTCTGCTCTTATTGAATCAACATTCTTCATAGACATACAGTTATGGATGTCTTTATTACTCATAACTCACCCGCCTACCTGCTAAAGAAAAGTAATTATAAAAAATGTATATTATAACAAATCCATGACAATGTTAACTTGACACATTTTATTTGCAACTATAAAAATTATGTGTGTAGAAAGAAAAAACGAGGGAAAAAAATAAATTAAAATAAAAAATACATTAAATGAAGCAATTAAAATTCCATGGGGAGAGAACATTAGTTTAGAAGAGTTTCCAATGTTTTAAATTCTGAATGCTGTCTGTGATGTTAATAATTATATTTTTTAAACATAAAATTCCAACTTTATTTACATGGTAGGCCTATAGAGTCAAGACATTTAAGCCTAAATTTCCCCTGGGCTTTAAAAAGTACAATATATATTTTGTCTACCTATCATCAGAGATGTGGATTATTAGAGGGAGCTTCATGTACATCCATTCATGACAGGCAGTTACTGATTGATAAGTTACATGTTAGAAGCTCTATGTACATGTAGTGTATTATAGCTGGAGGATATTAAGGAATTCATGTCTAAGATTTGCTTGGATTAATCTGTGTAGATAGATGGCAACATGGAATGATTAAGTAGAGTGTTGTCATCAGATCCAGCAAACCACTCAGCTTTCTTTATAAGCAGGCATTTCACACATCCAATACTCTACATAGAGTTAATTATTGATTAGGCTCAGATTTGGATCAATTATTGAGTAGAAAGCTTATCGTATTCTACTCATTACGATCATTGTGGTTTAAATTCATTAGTTGTCTTTCTAACAAACCTTGTTTGGGAATCAAAATAAAAAAAAAAATCTGAAATATTGTACAACTAGATATTAGAAATATTTTGTTAGTGCAGTTTTTAAACCATTATCAATCATGTAAAGGAAAGTGAGACCTTGACATGATATCCAGATGGTATAAATGTGAAGTGCATTGTTTCTACTGTAGATTGCCCTTTAAGACCACATTTGGGTCTTAGAGGTCTTGTTTGTTTTTCCTTTCCATGTTAGTTGGAAATCTGGTCCAGAGTTCCTCTGCACTTTTTGTGTTTATTTTATTTATTGGCTAGTATTATGTTTCTCTCCCCCAAGATTTCTACAGTCCATTTTAAGTATTTTCAGTGGCATTTCCCTAGCAAATTTTTTACTAACAAAATGTATTCTAGAAACTAAGGTTTGCAATGACGCCATGTAAGAAAATACAAAGTATGCTAAAATTTATAATGTATAGTTTTATGTATCAGCTGATGTACCTTTGAAATTCATGAAATTGCTTGATATATGTAATACATGTACATGAAATGAGGGTAGGCTTTTTGAATGGGTTTGTTTGTGTCTGGTTAGATTGTGATTGCGCTTGTCATAACAATAACAAGTGAGTTGTGGTAATATCTGCTGAGGTTGTATAAACCAACACAGCAGTGTAGTTGTCTGGATGAACTGGGCTAAGCTTTATGCATTGTGGGTTCATACAGATCCATGATAATGTTGACTGCTGGATGAATTACTGATGAACACAAAGTCAAAACATGACTGTGTAGATATGTTGTCTTGGTAATGGAATGACATCTTCAAGATACACTTTTATGTCATTTGAAAGTGATATGTTCATAAATATCATACACAAATTTTCTTTCTGTAGGAAAGAGTCAAACAGAAAGAAAAAAGTGCAATATTACAAGTCTAATAGTAATGTATTGTACTTGGATACAGTTTATTCATGCACTTTAGTCTAATTCATTATCTATGTACATGTCATGCAAACACTATTTCAATTACTGTGTCTTCAAGCGATAAACAGGGACAGTCTAAAAAATATGACCATCAGTTGGAATCAATTAAATTTTCTTGCTGGTAGTTTTCAACGTTGTAGGAATTAAGATAAAATGGGGACATAATTAATTTTGAAATCAAATTATATATTTTCTAAAAAAACAAAATTCATTAGGGAATAATTTAATATGGTAAATTATTAGTTTTTAGTTATTACATGTATATTATCTAATGGTTAATAGAGACAAATGTTAGATACAGGAAGCTAATCTCTCTGGTTGTGTTTTCAAGTAAATTTACTTGAAAGGCAGAAATAATTAGGTGTTCGGGCACACAGCCCGTAACACCTCTTGTTTTTGTTCCGGTTTTTTTTCTTACTTTTTAATACTTCTTATTCTTCTTCTTATCCCCCGCGATTGTCCGCTAACAAAAGCACACTTCCCAAGCTCGTATAATTTTGAAATTTCTACCATAGTTAGATAACCATTAGGAGACGAAACCGTTTCATTTACGTCATGATGACGTCATCAGGTGTCAATTTACAAGGTTTTTAGAAAAAAAAAATTAATCTTTGAAAATCTGTAACAAATCACACTTAAGAGACCGGCGGTTGTTTTATGCGGGATCATACTTAGGTCATATAGGTCTTTATTTTTTGTCGTGTGCATGACCTCACATGACCTCACATGACCTCTACTTCCGGTCGTAACAGGAAGAAACAGGAAGTGCTTTTGAAGTTTTTTTTAACGGTGTTATAGTCGAGCAAGAGTCTGGTTTAACAAAATAAGACAAATGACGTCATAAAAGTCAAGAGCGCCCTCTAGCGGCAGGTTGAAAACAATTAAAAATGCACTTTTCCTAGATGTCTGTGGCGAAGTTTAAGATAATCGTTTCGAAATTGGTATACATAATGACCTTCATGCAGACAACATATGTGTGAAGTTTTAGATTGATGACGTCATCGTGTGTCACGTGGTATTGCCTTAAAGGTTTACTTTTTGAAGCCGTGTATTTACAAAACCACAAGATCGACTGAGTTGAAACTTGGCATGTTGAAAGACAGTGATATTGACTATGTAAATCTAAAGAAAGAACATGATGACGTCATTCCTTTTTTTTATACAAATATTTGAAATATTGACCAATTATTACGGGTATTTATTGACCCGCTGTCAAACCACGGGCTACACACACACTACGCGAACTAAACCAGTTTACTGTTTTGTTATCACGTAGTGTGTGTGTATACGTTGAGCAAATCATCCGCAAGGTTCAAAGTCCATCAAACATGCTTGTGGTCTAGTCTCTGTTCAAGGTTCGCACAACCTGCTTTTGACAATACGCTTTGTTAGTCTCTAAAACAGCCGTCCATGCAAACCTCGTTAACAATCAAATGCTATGCTTTCGATCGTGTGCTTTTTAAAACTTTTGCTAAAGCTGGTGGTGCTATATCAAATTATGGTCATGCTTTTACCACGCTCTGTGGCATTATTGGCTTGCTCTGTGACAGATCGGCTCGTTTTAGTCTACGCAAACACCAATGTGAGCATTTTTGTTGGCCAACAAAGACACACTTTGAGTCGTGCGTAGCGCGTACACGCGTGCACTTTTCCATTGTTTTTCATCAATGATGGTGGTCAATGACGTGGTCAATTTGCTTTGATTTGCTGTAAAACGTTAATCGGTGACAGGGTACGCTGAATATAAGGCATTTCGTCACTAAGGTGACAAAAGGAATTGTCGTGTGCTTATTAATACTAGCAGAAAACATGCGTATAACGTAACAACGATCTACAACCACGTTGCAAATTTACAATAAATTTGCAATGTTGTGTTTTGCACTCGTGGGGCCCAATTTAATTATATTATGTACTGGAGCATTATTTTTGTGCTCCTATAGTAAATTGCAAGATTGAGCTCAAGCCGCGATATATTACATTTAACGCTTGTTTTCCTGATAAAAGACGTCATCAATTGTAACATGACTTCGACTTAAAGTTGCAGTTTTACCAGATTTGTATACTCAGTATTACAATTGCTTGGTCAAGCTTAAAACCAAATTGATGTATTCAAGCTGACAATGAGTAACATCCCATATTTGAACGTCATGCCGAACACCTTGTTTTTGTTGTGTAACAAAAATTTAAGTCTAGTTTTATGTAATTTTTTAATATGTAAGCATTTGCTGTAAGGGATATATACAGCATTGAATGTGAAATTGTCATTTTCCAATTTTCCAGTGACAGAACTTAAATTGAAGTTTCTTAGTTTCTTTCTATGATGCTAATGATGTACAATCCCTATAATGAGGGGTTAGCTCTACTTTATGATTGATTTTATATTTGCAAGAGATCATTTTAGAATGTTGACACAATCTTCAATAGTAAAGCTGTGTTTGATTGAGACTACAGACCCTCTACTCAGGTCAGGGTAGTGCACCCATGCAGAGAAAGAGAGAGAGAAGGAGTGACTAATACTTCTAGCCCGAAACCAAATAATTTAACCTCAATGTGGCTTCAAGGGGGGGGGGGAGGGGAGGGGGGATTTCCGGAAATGCATGGTCATGAACATTGGACTGAGTCTTTGGCACAGTTTCATGTACCTCTTATTCATGTTATTTGTAGGGGTGTTTTAATAACTGTACTTTGTATGATTAAGGATCTAGATCTGGGCTGGGCTGAATTGCCATCAGCAAAGTAAATAGTACTGATTGTAATTAGATACATCAGTTGGCATTGTTGTATATGGTTTATTGGATTCTAACACTATGGATGGTTACAGGCACATATAAGACTTCATTATGGGTTCATGTTTTAAAGCCAGGATTTCTGCAGTAAATATTATCCTTTAAGGTTCTGTTGTATTTAAGTCCTTGTTTTATATTAAATGTTTTAATAAGATTGGTTCAAAGCGACCTTTTTTTTAGATGAAGTTAATTTTGTTTTCAGTTGGTGTTGAAATAATTGTTGTAATTATGAGCTTTTCTTTAGTGAGGTTGTACATTTACATTTACATGTATTTTGTTAAATTAAACAACAACCAACATTACATACACTGGTATGAAAATACAACAAAAGAAAATATTATAGGCACCTCTCATGAAGGAACAGCTTTGCCATTAAATAGGATCAAAGGTACTTGATTGATATGAGCTTTTTACTTAATAAGTTTTTACTTGTATAATAAGTGTATGTGGAGCTGCATGATATTTAGGGTGTCTACGTCATTCCTAAAAGGGGATGAATAGTGTGGCATGTTTAGCCCGTTTCACACGAGCTTTCTAAACCATGGTCGTTGGGAACGAAATCGCATCGGTGTCATGAAATCGCAAATTTGCGTCGTGTGAAAGGAATCCGTGTGATGAAATTACCTGGGACCCGCGTTATAAACAACCGGGATCAAGACCTCCTCCAAAAATCGCATCCCTGTTTAGAATCGCCAAGATCGGTCGTGTGAAACGACGCACGTTTATGATACCAAGGTCCCATGCGATCACACAACGATCACGCATGCGCAGCAGGAGAAATGTCGTTTCTTTGTTCGAGTATTCCTTCCTCCGTTAAAATGGCGTCGGTGGAAGAAATGTTCGTGTTGCAAATTATGTTAAGTTACCTTTGTTTTTGGATTTGGCATTTCCACTTTCCATCTCTGACAAAACACTTTCCGCTACATTCATCTTCGGAGTTCGTCAGGAAACTGAGAATTCGCACGAAAAAGCAGAAATGTCGCGCCGAGAAAACGATCGATGGTACCCTACACGCATTTACGTAACATTAAACGGGACACCGACAGAGAACCAGCGAACTAATCAATAACTAATGATGACCTTTGACCCAATACGTAGCGAACTCACGAAAACGAGGGACGTTGGGAACGCGATGTGTCATCGTGTGAATGTTTGTCATGATATCGCACGCAACCTTTGGGACAGACAACTGGCGCCCAAAACGATGGACTTAAGTTTCCGATTCTCGTGTGAAAAGGGCTTTTGTCTGGTCCTTAGACCCTAGTCATAAACACCTGGATAGATTACGTCAGTGGTAGCCAGTCACCTTCTAGATAGGTCAATTGTCTTGCTGATCAGTATGGAATGTGGCACTCAAGTGTAACATTGAAATAATTGTGTCTAGGCTGGAGCTGAGTGTTGACATGGTAGTTGGTATTTTGCAGTCCTCAGATTAAGGTGCAATACTTCACACCTGGGCTTTATCTCCTCTTGTATTCCATCACTCAAAAGCCCATTTCACACAGCTTTTTATCCAACATATTTTGCTATTTTTCGCAACCAGGATAAAAAATAGCAAAACCCACTCGTGTGAAAGCTATCCTAGTTATGAAATAGCAAAAGATCCTGACTAAATATAACCGCGATCGAGACCTACTACAAAAAATCGCAACTGCGTTATAATCGCACTGATCGGCCGTGTGAAACGACTCAACCAAGGACGTTGGTTATGCTGTTGTAGTACGCCTGCGCAGAACGCGTCATGTGCCTCGACCGTGTTGACACCCGGTTGACATGACGACATGTCCTTCCAAGATGGCGACATCAGAAGAAATTATGTTTGTGCTACTTCTCTTGAGATTTTTGCGGCAATTTCAGTGTGTGAATTCCAGTCGAAGACACACAAATGCTTTCCTCGGATTCAGAAGGAATTCGAGTAACAGCCAGCAAACGTGTGGGTTAGCTCGCCTGCGCCAAAGGATGAAAATTCGAGGGCCAATGATTTTCCGCGATCGTGGAAAACGGACGGGATTCGCGGAATCTGCCACTTGAAACGGAAAACGGAATTTTAATTTGAAGTAAAACGAGTTATTAAATTCAAAAGTGTTGAAATTGAATAGGCAAGCGAATTTAACATTGTGTTCTTTATTAAACTTCTTTTTTTAATACTAGAAAACATCAAAAATCAGACCGTAATAAGTGAGATCGTAACCCGTTGAGCCTATGAACAATGTACAAATGAATACACGTTGTTTAAAATCATCACATTCACGGCACGTTCTTTACTGTTTTTTTCACTCAAATTGCATTTTATCCCTCCCTTTAATCAACAACCAACCACAAACCAGCTTACCCCTGCTCTATATGAACACACACATTGATTGTTCACTCATAAAGGTCTTAAATCAACCATAAACTTTCAACATTTTGTCGCCAAAGCGAAAACAAAATGGCTGACGTTCTGTTTCTGTCTTGCATGTGCAATATCTGATAACGCAACGACTGTTGCATGTTTCTAACTTGCTTTTGTTGCAGGGATCAGTGCACTGATCTCTATAACATTGGATTAGTGCAGTGCATGCAGTACAATTTTGGAAATTGCCAACTCCGGAACTGAATCGGCCGTTGATTAATAGAGAGTTTGTGACGTCTGAAACGGAAGTCGTGTTTTTCAAAAACGGAATTTGCACTTTTCTGAAACGGAAAATCATTGGCCCTACAGATTCCTGATATAAAACTAGGAGGGTAGTGGTGATATAAAACTAAAAGAGTGGCACGCAAACAAGCTAGATTACACATCCATGCGGAACATACAACGCGGGAAAATCACTGGTTGCCTACTGAGAGCCAGCCAGTTGAAGAGTTTCGCGCGGCATACTAGCGAAGTAACACATGACCTTTGACCTCGCAGTAGCCAAGCCTACAACAAGGGACGTTGGTTCGGTTGTCGTGTGAAACACTGTTGTGAAATAGCAAACCACCAAGGTGCTAGACAGTTGGCGCTCGTAACCGAGGACGTTGGTTGTCAGCGCTCGTGTGAAAAGGGCTAAAGAAGACAATGACTTTGTCTTTGAAAGGTCAGCAAGAAAGAAAATGCTGCAGAATTGGAGTAAATAAGTATAACCATATTTGAACACATCGTTTAGAAAATTGAAAGTGAGTATTGCATTTTAGTTTGCAGAAAGTGTGAGACTGAGCTGAACCTTGCACATATTGGTGGCTTGACTTGACCTACATAAAAACTAAAAGCAGTAAATGGATTTAAGGCAATTTTTAATCAGGCTTGAGATCCTCACACTGAATAATGCGATGGATTCATCCGACAAGAATAATTGCCATCAATTGAAGCTGAGGGAGGGAATAACTTACATCTGTACAGACATCCATTTCTTACACTCTCTTCACTAGCACGGAAGGCTCCTATCAATTTTACTTCAATCACAAATTCTGTGAACTTTTACAATTTTTATAGAAGGAGAGATATGTGATGCATAAAGATGGTGTCAACTGAAGTGAATAATAAAAAAAGCATGTTTGATGATTGATATAGAGCAGGTCTAGGGAAATGACTAGGCCTGTTTTGGGGGGAAGGTTGAACGTTCAGGCCTGGAGGGACAAACATGAAAACAGCTGTTATCAAGATGTAGTTGTATTGACTTGCAATTGAAAAGGGCTGATGAAACACTCCTGACTGATTGGTGCTGATTATGAAAATATTTCTCAAATAAAAGGAAAGATGATTGGACATTCATGGTGTGGAAATGGGATTAATTACAGTTCACTCATTTATGCTTTCATTCGCCAACATTTTCTATTTAAAAGTGCAATGTCATACAAAGTTTTATGATTATCCATGAAGTGTCCATGAACTTTAACTTTGCCAATGTTTTGAAAATGTGCAACTGTTGTATAAATTTACAGCAATTTGTTTTTATTGTGGAAGATAAATGATTCAATAAAAAAAGGTAATTGGGATAGGTTTAGTTTTTAATCTAACAAATGTATATTTTGCCTTGTTCATTTGTTAGTTTCCTGACAATTTAGCAATGTCATCTGTTGTAGTCATCATCAGTAATAGAGGGTAGATATTAGAGGTCATATCTTACTTTAATAAGTTTACCCTATTTTTATGCCCTCAACTCACCCCCTTCACATGCCAAATGGGTGGGGGGGGGGGTCAGTGCCCATTATAAGAGGCCTCCTGTGGCTCTATGCAAGGTTACACATGGGTCACAGGCCTAGAAGTACATGTACTGTGATATTTGTGTTATGCTGTAACTTAGCACCAAGGAATTGTTAATAATTTGTGTTTCCCCAGGGTGGGACCCCTCTTTCCCTGTTATACTTTCCCCATTCATTGCTTTTAAGATCAATGTTGCTTTTCATGATTTACTTGCCACAATGTCTGAGATGACATGGACAAAGATTTATAGGAAGGCAGTTTTTTAGCTCCACAGTTTAAGAAAAACTTTTAAAAATGACAGCTGAGTAAATTTGGTTTAATCATAATTATTATTTGATAAGAATTGGTCTTCAAAGGGCTGCAAGGATTTTGTTTATTTTTTTAATTATTTTTTGTTGGAGGGGGGGTGTCTTTGGGGGGGAGGTGAAATTATGAAGCTACTTAACTAGGTGTGTGAAATCTCTATTGTGTAATTTCAATGTAAATTTCTGTCTTAGACTTGAACATTAATTACCACGCATTGTTTTTTGTCAACATAGAGTCTAGTTGTCAATGTAAATGAATGCAATTGAAGCAGCAGCCAAGGTTAACTGAACCAGACTGATTGGCAATCAGCTGTTGTTTTTCATCATCCACTGAGTGCTTAGGATGTAGGTGACATTTAGCTTGATGTGGTAGGGGCTGTAATGGCTCTGGTATACAATCAGGCATGAGAATCTAACAGATTTTTCTGGAATTCCGGATTTTTCGCTTCAAATTATGTGGTCTCCGAGTTCAGTGTGAATTTGATATAAAATTCAGGGGGTAGGGTGTGGGTGTATACATGTAAATTTCACTAATCTCTCTAATACGATCAGAAACTGTCAGTTAATTTTACCTTTACACCGTTCGAAAATAAATAGTGTCCCGGCGGTGGCCGGACCAATATGCGGTGATTTGTTTCTTCCATGTGCGTCGCGTATTGTATGCAGCTAGATCTATTGATATGTGTAGACTTTCCTCATTCCCCACTTCATTCGCGGTACGGTTTGACCGTAATACATGTACATGTATTTTTACTGTTGCAAAGGAACATGTGTGGAGACATTGAAAAGTCTACTGACAACAGCGCACGGTGTTTTGTGTGGATGCCCGCGAATCGTTAGACTTTTTTACCAGTCGTCATCACACACGTTCATATGCAAAAGCGCCAGTTCTTCGATTCGTTTAATGTGTTTTACGGCTGGAGATATTTTTACACATTGAACTATGACCTGGAAGAAACTTCGAGACAATGCATGCAATGAGTGTGCGTCATACACGTGTGAGGAGAATCGTCGACGTTTGAGTTGACGTCTCACATTTTTTCCCCAAAATGCTGCGGTTTGTAAACTGTCAGGATAATCTTGGAGATACTAAAAGGTGTTTGAAGAACAATTTTCAATGTCCAAAAGGGGGCAACACTTAACCCAATGATTCACTAATACAGGTAAAGACCCCAAATTTCCGAACATTACTGCTCCGTTCATTCATATTTTCGTGGATTTATATTTCGGAAGATCATTGTATTTTTGGGGCTTTTTTAGACAACATACGTCTGATTTAATCTTTTGTAAAAGTATTTTCCTCCTATTAAAAGATAACTCGTCCCCGGTCCCATCTATGGTCCCATATAACGGCAGAGGGGTTCACCGACTGCGGCGCTGACGTCCGAGTAAAGTTGCCCAATTTCCGGACATGCACAAATTCGGATATTGCCCAAAATCCGGACATGCAGTTTTAGTGTTAGATTTTTCCGGATTTTTTTTCATCGCCTATTCTCATGCCTGTACAATGAAGCATTGAAAACATACATTTGGGTGGTAATTTGGTGCAGTCATATCAGAACTATAGAACTGACAGGATAAGCTTTTGCCCTTGAAAACAAAACATATTCTAAAGGAGGGTATCATCAGTCATTGGAAAACTTTACATGTATTTTAGTTGAAAAGCTTGTTTGACTGAATGCCACTGCCAACTTACATCTTGATTTTGAACTAGATGGATGTCATGATTGATATTTGATTGATGGTTTGATTGCTGGGATGTTAATTGTAATAGTCAGGGGTTGTTATGGCGATTCTCTCCTTGACTAGACACTTTATAATATTCACTTCCCTGCATCTGTTAGTACAAGATGGAATTACAGCTAGGCAAGGCAGACTGGACCAAAACTGTGGCCTTTTTCCCATGGAGGCAACGTGTAATGAAATGGATACAACTACTTTAGCATCATTATTACAGAAATACAGTCAGGGACTGGAACTGTAATAACATCAATGATTACGTGTCTTTGGCAAGGTTTTCTTATCCATATTTTATGACCTCTAAATTTAGAAGTATGTCTTGAAACTGTTACTGTACATAGAATAATAACTTCCTTCCCGATGTCATCCCGTCCTGTCTGTGAATTTAGCTCATATGTTTAGAGTAACCAACATTATAGTATAACCCAACACTGAGACTGCATAGTGGCTCATATTATGTGTCACTACATTGAACAGTTGCCTTTTGAAGAAACAAGATTTCAAATGTAATGGCTTGTCATGAAAAGATGAATGAAGTTTTAAAAGTTGGGGGTAAATCCATGGGGTTAGATTAGTCAGTTTACCCAGGTATAACAGATGACTAAACACATACTGTGTCAAAGAGAGTGTAGGAGTCTAGACCTTGACTTGTCACCTGACTTATTTAATAAATTGCTACATTTGGTTACATCTATGTGTCTACCATTACAGACACTGTGTAAATGTTTTACAAGACTGGAAATGTTGATCAACAAGTTACAGCATGTTGACTTTATAATCAATTTATACAAATTGCAAAACATGAAGAAGAACATGGGTTGTGAATATCAAGTATGTACATTTTTTATGGGTTAACAAATGGTTGAAGGACATTGTTTGATTTGCGTGTTTTTTCCTGTATGAATTTTATCTCTGTAAATATGTTAAGTATGCAGACCACAAAACAAACCGAACCAAATGACATTGAAACAGACAACCCAAATGCATTATATTTGAATCTGTCTGGTAACCAATTAAACGGTGCATCTTGTTAACAGCTGTATGAGGTTGCTTGTAGTGAGTAGAGAATTTACCCATACTGGGTAGTTGTTTACTTAGGCAGATAGTTTGTGGACACCCTGGTCATAATGTCCTGTCTAACTGTTCAGCTCATAATACTAATAGAAATTGATTCTTGTAGTAATTGCCTTGCTTGCCACAATCAATCTGAAGTCTAGTCAACTGTTCAAAGAGTTCGTGAAGTTGGTTCAGGTTTTGTGGCAACAGGATAATAATAAACACAGACCAATCTACTTACAGTTTCAAGTGATTAGTATTACCAAATTTCTTAACATTTGCTAGAAAGTTTATGTTAAAATTTACGCAGCAACCCCCTCCCCCTCCACAAGGAAAACAAGAAGAAGACAAAGCTTTTAAAATAATGAAGTATTCCAGAAGAATCCAGTCTTGATACAAATAACAGCCATGTTAGATGCTGGTTTTTACAATAGCTTGTAGTGTGGTTTGGGTTTGGAACCCATAACCTTTATTTAGGTTGTAATTAATGCAGTCATATCAATTGAATCCTATTATTTCTTGTGTGTTTTGTTTACAGGCATTCAGGTAAGATGGATGCAGGCAGGTTGTCAGACTCATCGAGTGGTAGCTCATCTGGTGATTCTGATGATGATAGTAGCTCTGGTAATGAATCAGATAGTGAGAGTGATGCCAGCTCTGTTGAAAATGAGTTGTCACTTCGGGTGAGTACATCTTTTACAACTACCCCAAAAACTCTAAAAAGGCAAGAAAAAAAGTGGGTAATAAAATGTGTTAAGTTACACAAATTATCTGTTCAGAGCTGCAAACTCTCCCTGAATCTGCAGAAAGTTCCCTGAAAATGTACTAATCTTTCCATGTTCTGATGAACAAATTTGAAAATCTCCCTGATAATGGAAACTTTTCCCCTTTTCATTATTTTCTCTCTGTGGGTCATATTATTGTTGAACTAATTCATCAAGGATCCAATACATCTTTGAGACTTCTGTGACATAATTGAATGTCTAGTATTCAAACAGTGGAATGATTCAAACATTGCAGTGCATGGGTATGATCCCCATGATTCAATCTAGTAGATATCTGAGTGATATGGTTGTTTCCTAGGAGACCATTTGTAAATATTTCATGCAAACAGATACAAGTTAAAATTGATTTGCTAATTGACTCACAGGAGAAGTCGTCTTACAATCTTCACAACCTCATCCATCAACGAGGTATCATTGAGGGACAGAAATCACCAGGAGCTCTTAATCCTTCCAAGCAACCACCATCAGTTGCTTCCAATCCCCCTGCTGCTACTACCAGTACTGCACCAACACCTACTCCTGCAGTTAGGGAACAACAACCCTTCCCTAACACCAACCAACATAGACCCAATGTGCAAGGAGGAAGAAGGGGTGAAGGCAGATTTGTTATTGGTATCAAGGATTTGACCACATTGAACCCACCAGAGGATTATGATAAAGGAAGTTTCAGCAAGTACAATGATAATAATATGACAGATTTCAACAAGTTAAGTAATATGTCAAATGAGAGAAGGACACCTTTGCCCAAGTCCCCTGTCAGAACTAGTGGCAGTGGAAGTAAACCAGTTGTCAAACGTTGTCCTAAGAAGCCCTTGGAAAAAGCACCTTCAGTGGGGAAATCTAAAGTGAATTCTCAAGGAAAGAATGATACAACATCAAAGGAATCAAAGACGGATGTAAAAGGGGCTAAGCATGCTAAACAATCCAGTTTAAGCAGTGCCGAGCACAAAACTGAAGTGAAAGCAAAGAGTAATAAGGCAATTGTGAAGGTAGAGAAAAAGACTCCTCCAAGGTCAAGAACTCCTGAGAAAAAGTCGGCTAAAAAGCCATTGACGAGTGAATTTGTGAGTGATACTGACAGTAGTGATTCAGATTCTGAAGTGATTGAAAGAACGTTATCACCCAAGAAGGTGAATGGAGCAAGTAAAGCCCACTCTGTGTTCACGCCACCTCACAAATCCAATACGAGTACTGAAATCAGGTGCAAAGCATCCAGTAAGGGCAATAGAACTAAGGAGAAAGGTAAATCCAACTCAGTCAGATCAGAGAAAGATACTACTATGGCACCCCTGGAGGAGGTATTCTTGTCCATGATTGGTCCACATGGTAGTGGACCTCTCAGTGAACCTTTATTATCCCCAATCAAAAATGAGGAAACAGATAAGATGTTCTTGACTCCACACATGAATACGTCTGAGGTAACATATCAAGATGGTATCCCATCACTTGTGGTTAAACTCAATCGCTCTCTTTTAAACCGGGTGCCTGAGCCACCATTAAGAGATCCATGTAGAACAGAAAGAACTCCTGAACACATTGGTAGTGTCTTACAGAATACATGTAAGCATGAAGAGATTGACATGGAAGAGGAGAGGCCGCCTCCGTTAGTTAAAGTCAAAGCCAAGAGGAAGCAGGAGGACCTAGAGGAGGAAGAGGTCAGTAGTCAAAACAACCTCTGGTTTCTCTTTTTTTTTCCAATCTTCAACTGTGTGTTTGAACTTCTTCTGTTTTATTTTGTGCTGTCTATTGTTGCGTGGAATTGATCAATGGTGATAAAAGAAATATTTTGCTTTGTGTACATTACAATTATTTTTTCATTATAAATAATTTTCTTCCTTTGAAAGAACCTTGTCAAAGAGTCAATGAGCAAAAAGCCAAAGAGTGATATGAAGTCTTCAAAGAACATTGTAGCTGAAGAGTCTGAACACATTGAGTAAGTATGAAAATTCAATTAACAAGTAATTGATACTTGTAGTCATATTACTCTATAACCATAAACATTCCCAGCTACACTTTGACATTTCCTTTGAGAACCATGCCATTGTCTGACATTTACTAAAATAATTTACTCTTTTGTTACAAAGAAGTTTGAACATTTTAAAACTGAATTGGAATTGC
Source organism: Leptasterias polaris (assembly GCA_037783415.1). Taxonomy (NCBI): domain Eukaryota; kingdom Metazoa; phylum Echinodermata; class Asteroidea; order Forcipulatida; family Asteriidae; genus Leptasterias; species Leptasterias polaris. The sequence goes on from JAZGTN010000020.1 coordinate 1,050,256, forward strand.
TGGTAAAACTTGTCTTACCCAGATAATATTCATTAGATTGACATCTTGATTATTTAATACCTATTGATAACCTTGTAGGTATCTTCTCAGATTGCCTGATAGTGACACTGTACTTGATAGAAGGCGGCTTCCAGAGCGTCGTAGCAGCACTAACAGTGTATCCAGTCTACTCTCATCACAGAGTAGTAGCAGTCGTAGGAGTGATCGAGAATCACAACCAAGCAAACGCCGTAAGAAGACAACCAATGATTCATTAGACTCAAGCTGCAGTAGCAGTAGTAGTAGCAGCAGTGGTGGTGGAACCGCAACCTTTCAAAATGTACCTTCAAACTCAGCCATGTCTAGCATTAAGGGACATGAGTGGGGTTCACCCCCTCCCCCAGGGGAAGAACGGACAGATAGATCACAAGACTCTCGCAGTGTATCAAATGATGTAACATGTACAAGGAATGGTCATACGTCAGCTGGTGAAGAATGGGGAGAAATGGCTGGAGGTGACTATACACGAACCATGCCACATACTTTACGTAAGAATCAGATGATGGAAAAACCAAGAATAGGAATGGACTTTGAAGAAAGGTGAGAGTTACATTCATAACACTTAACCAGATGTAACATTTGGGTTGCAGGGTTGATGTTACCTTGTTGGTAGACTGCTGTATGACTTCACTTGTTGATACAAGGTTTTGTTTTAATCTCCATCTCTCAGTTGAAACAGAAAACATTCTATCTATCATAAAGGCAAAATATAAGTGCAAGAAAAAATGTAAGAAGACAGAGCAATGCAAACAGTCAGACATGAAAGTGATTACGTATTTTACATTCAATGTCATACAAAAAAATAGCATCCCTTGTCCATTTGGATTCCCCAAAACTACCTCTTGAAAAGAACTATTTAAAAATGTGGGACAACAGCTTACTTAAGCCACAACTTGTACTCGGATGTCAAAATATTGTCAAGAGACTTGAAACTGGAGTAGCAACACCTTGTCAAATAACAAACTGTACAGACAAATATCAAGAGTTTGTATTTACAGCGGCAATCACAGATCTGAATTCATATTTGCACATCCAAATCCCAGCAATTGGAATAATAATAAATACTAATAAAACCCCAAAGTAATTGGAGTGGCTACACTGTTGACTGCCTACAGGGTTATTCCTCTACCTTAAAGTGGCGGTCACAAGCAGTTTTATCATATGTGTTACCCTTGAGGAAAATGAGAAGCATTATGAGTTACAAACTGATATCTTGTGTAATCCTCCACAGTAGCGTTCAGTATAAGCCTGCAGCTGTGGATTCTAGGACTGTACTTGTGTTGCTGTGTACTTAACACAGTGCATTTGGCTGTTGATGACCTGAGTGTTCCTTTAAGCAGTTAGCCCATAACGCCTACTATTGCCTTAATCAGGCCAACCCTGCTGGCTCTATTCATACCCCTCTTAGACTGAAAGTCAGTGGACTTGGTTAGGGCTTAAAACGCCCAGCCTTCGCCCCTGTAACTCAACATCCAGTCTGGTACACAGTGCCCCAACTAAACAATAAAGAAAGAAAAAAAAGAGGAAAGAAAATGCGAGAGAAATGCCTGCTAATCTGCCCTGCAGGAAAACAGCAGGCGAGTGATGTGGTATTGGGGATACACAGGTTATATTAGTACTTAAAGGGCCTTTAAAGGAGCAGTATGCGCTACAAGAAGCAGCCAAGTTTGGGGCAACCTGGTTCATTTTAGAGCCTTGCTCAACCATATTCCAGATGGTCCACAGGAAAGTGTTTCCCTATTACGAAATCGTGTATCCATCCCTATGGGACTAAAACATGTCACTAGTAAAAACTGTGGCTTGCTTGCTTTGGTTGTTTCTTATTGTAACTAACATAAATTGGGTGCAGGTACAGTATCTAACGTGAGATGAAAAATGCAGCCAATCTCATGGACACATCCACATGTGTCAGTATGAACAGTACAGTGTTCATGTCTGCTATCAATTGGATAGTCACAGACTGGTTTACTCAGGTTTGTACAAGTAACTTCTTTCCATGTGAAGGACAGCTCTGTGCTATAAATAGACCCAAGTCTTTGAAAGGAGGGTGATACATTGTTTCTTATGAAGAATACTTGAATGTCAACCTGTATGATATCCTGACATCAACATTTTCCATATAGTCACTGGCTTTCAATGGCAATGTTGGGGAGTAGTTGAGTACAATGTGCTAGCCATAGCCATAACTGAAGTGGCCAGTCGGGACATGATCTTAACAATTAGTTTAGTTTCAGCTGATCTTTGGTTGATTTTGAATGATATACATTGCCTTTAACATGATGCCATAAGGAGTATGAAGCCAGCAGGTGATACAGTGTCGTATCTGTATTTGGACAGACATGGCCGGCGTGGCCAAGCAGGGATTTGAAATTCAATACTTTGGCGGACAGTGTGCACGGCCGGCAGGTGTAACAACATGATTTGCTGGCTTTTTAAGCTGTGGTCGTGGTTTACCCTTTGTGCAGGACTGGGTATCTACAAGACCGATCGCTACTGTGATCATTTAATAAGATCGGTTTCCACTCAAACAACTTACCTCTTTGTGATGACTTGATGAGTTTTCAACTCTTCAGAATGGAATTTTAGTCTGGCTGATTGTTCAGTACTTTACCAAATCAGAATACCTGAATCGTCTTCAACTTTCAAATCTATCCCATCTTCCTTATTTTTAATGCATTCTTATCGTTGTCTTAACTTCTATTTCTTCTAATTTTACATGTCAATTAGTGTACCTTGATCGTGTTTCCTTTTCTTCTCAATGAACTTCACTTCATTATGATATTACCTCAGTCATTCTTTAATACACAATAAAGACAACTAACCAATACCTTGGCACTTCATAAGGTCATTGGTGAATGCAGTTTTACAGGCAGTCATTGAAAAACTCTGTGATTTATTTCCACATGGATAACTTGCAAGTCTACAGATCATTGATCATTAAAACAATGCAAGTGATATTGCAGGTCTCAGTGCAGGTATCAGTGCAGCCATGTGAAGCCCAATCATTTCCAGAGGCTGTTTGTTAAGCTGGGAAGGAGTTGAAATTATGGTGTGATTATAGACTGATTAACCCTGTACAGTGTGAGATTCCAACCTTGTCCTGATTACTCTAGGGGCCTCCCAGACTCTGTCTTTATGTCATTACCTTTTATCTTGTAATTTCATTTTCACCTTCAAATGGTACTTATCATGAATGCTCTAGTTACAACTCCTAAGAAATAAAAAGAGACTATTATAAGACCCCAAGCTGGTAACCACGCTGAGTCTTAACACACATGTGGCAGGCAACCAATATGCCCCCAAGCCAGTTTCCTGCACATATTATGTCAATGCACAAATACTTAGAACATTGACCAAAAAGCACCCAGCGGATATTTTAATCGCCTTAACTTAACCAATTTCTACTAACCAGAACAATATTTAGTTGGTGGTGATTTAAGGGGGATGATAGTGACCTCAATTCCCAGACAGACCTGTAGGCAAGGTGAATGATCAAGTTGCTTGAGTGATTAGGGATTGTTGTCTGTTTTAGTTTTAGAGATAATCCTACAGTTATTATAAGAGTGCTATTCTTATACAAACTGATTATTACTAAAAGAAAAGATGGTACAATACTTCCTCAGATATTAATTCATTATCTGAACATCTTGTTTGCATCCAACTAACACATAACAGGTGCCAGGTTATAATATAATGTATCATTATTTTGTTGTAATTTCAGTATTAGAAAGACTGCATAAACCCTAGGGAGCTTCTCGATGCATTGTGTATGAGAAAACCGATTTATTTTGTACTTTACTCTTGTCTTCTTTGCAGACAATTTACTGCTGATAGCTACCTTGCTGAAGGGAAGAAGCTGAAACGACAGGCTGATTTCCAGGTAAATCAAAACTTGTAACTTATTTACATCTTTTGATCAATTTATACGATGCCCTCCTCCATCTCAGCTCCCAGTTAGTAATTCTGGTCTACATCCACATTACAATCACCAACTCGTACCCAATCCCAACCTCATACCAAAAAATCTATCGTCATCTTCATTACACCACTATCCTCGATTTTAGACACTCATACCTTCCACTAACACCTTTTCACACTCAACTTCAAGTCCACATCCACCCATTATTTCCCCCACTTCAACTTCATCCTTCTGTAATCTTGTCTCCACTGTACCCAAAAGGAACAAAACATTTTCAAAATACAAATGGTACACTGGTTCACACAAGTATTGATATGGGGTCTTATTGGTCCGTAGTTTACCCTTAAATCACCCAGCTATACAGAAACATTTCCCTTCTCTCCGGATAGCACACTGCGTCACCCTGAATACCCAATCTCGCTTATCATCATGCCCAGACAGTCATGTGCTTTAAATCATCATTTTCCTTTCACAACCTCAAAATTCCTGCACTGTACAGAAACTGGCATTCTAACCCTTCACAATTTGGTACACATTAACACCTCTAGAGAATGGACATGTAGACTGTATTGAATTTAGAAATGATTTTAGATCAGGTTATAATTTGTCAACTTGAGACAGGCATGTAGGTTTGGTTTAAAGCCAGCTGCATTATATTACATGTTAGTATCGTTACCTAATGGGACAGATTCTGGAGTGATATATGTAGGTGTGTGACGCAGGCAGTCGGTTTGTATTTCAGTGAGATGACATTTTTCAACTTACAGTTTACAGACTTCACAATTTGTAATCAAATGTGATATACTTTCACTTTAGTTCATATAAATGGTTCCTTTTCAACCAAGAAAGGTCAGTATGTTCAATTTAAAATTCCAATCTGGTTATGTCCTTTCTGGTGTATGTATGAAGTAAGGGATGTTATGGAGAAAAGAAGTATTTGTTGGCAGGCTAAACTATGTTTTGAATTTGAGCTGAAGGTCATATAGCCAGTAGGTAATGCCAGGAGCTTAGCTACAGTCATTCAGTCAACTAGTAACACCCAACATCCGGTCTGAAATCCCTGATAAAGAGGGGTATGGCATACTGATTATGCCCCCTGTTGAATAGTCTCAAGGGTACAGTCAGCACTATGACCACACCCCTCTTTAAAAACACAACTTACTTCTTACTATTATTCAACGTTAGTTCAATGTTTATACTTGTCATGGTTACTGGAAAATTATAGCACCTGCTCTTTAATATTTGCCATTAAAAGAGTACATGACATTGAAGGTTTATTTCAAAGTTTAAAGTGGGTATGCTTTATGCTAAAACATAATTTTGTATATTTAAGAAAACCTTTCTAACACAGCCCCCCCCCCCCCACATATGACACCGTCTTTGGTGGCCTACAAAAATAGAGCAACTGTTTCCTATGGTAAGTGGGTGTCCTGTACCACATTAAGAATGTGGGAGAGTCAAAGGGAAATCTAGGATTTGGCTGAATTACTGCTCATCAGCCCCCAGAGTCTAACCCCTAACCTTTACCTACCCATACCCAAGGCAGTTTGTTGGTTCATGTTTACATCATAGAGAAAGGACCACCTTTCTCTATGTTTACATGTAGTGTATTTCTATGACTAGTAGCTATAGTAATAATAATAATAACCAGTTCTTATATAGCGCATTTCACAATAACGTCTCAATGCGCTTTACATTAGTGCCCTGGTCATTGGGCCAATAACATTCCTTTAATCTTTCTCAGCTCCCTGGGGAGTATACAGCCCGAGCTGCCGTGGTGGCGCTCCGAAGGCTTTTTCAAACACAATATCAACCTCTACCCTTGCAGGTACCCATTTATACCCCTGGTAACTCAATGTTGATTGAGATATTAGCACTTCCTGATACTATTGGGTTGGTAATGATATCATCTCATTGCTGATTTTTTGCTTTATTTGCAGATACCAACCTATGAGAGTCTAATTCACTGTAGTTGTTGCATGATATCAGTGAAATAAATTGTTCCTTTTAATTGCTAAATGTTCTTACACATACATGTAGCGTCCCATTTGATTTTACTCCAGGTACTACCCTAACTATTTTCCATCCAGGCAAAGATTAATGTAAACTGAATTGGGTAGATTTTATACTTTGTGTAATCTTGATTTTCTTTTGACTTTAAATAGACTGACAAGAATGAGAAATCTTTGATGTACTTTGATGCTGTTCTGTCGTTCATTCTTTGTGGTAATGCAATGGAGAATGACCCAGTTGTTCCTGATGAGAAAGCAAGCACCATGTATTCAGAAACCTGTGATATTATCAAGTAAGTTGCTTGTCAGTTACAAGTAAGTGCAAAATAACATAAGGAAGGATATGTCACTGTTTTTAAATCAAGATTGACATGTTTTGAAATCCCCATTAACCCTGAAACCTTGTCCATCTCATTCATTGTTCTTGGTGAAATCACTGGGTCATTGTAACAGGGCCTTTACATCTCCGTTTATTTTACCAATAAATTGGGCATCCATACATAAATTGTTTAAGTGTAGATACTACAGAAACCCATATTACAGGTACATGTGTAATGTATTGGAGTTTTCTCCAGTACTTGACCTGGTCTTTCAGGAGTGATAACAAATGAGATCAAAATCCAATTTGGTTATCTCTGCAACCAATAATGAAAAATCCTCCATGGTGTGAAGGACAGATTCCCCAAAAGTGGCTTATCCATGATCCCAACTGCCAGTTACGTCTTTGAGAAAAGTGTCCAAACAATAATTGCCCACTTTGTCTTCATCTTCCAAACCTAAGTCTGATTCCAATTCTTCTTCTGAGATGTCTTCCAACCAATCATCCAACAGTTCCCTTCCAACCAATCATCCAACAGTTCCCTTCCAACCAATCATCCAACAGTTCCCTTCCAACCAATCATCCAACAGTTCCATAGTTTTTTCTGCTGTTCTCATTCATGCCAGACCAAAAACTGGCCATCAAAATAATTATTGACTTTTTGGTAAGCAAAACTTTAATCAAAGTTTACAAAATTTTGTGTGTTTTGGGTTTTTGGCAATCCTCATGAAAAGAAGCACAAATTAAAGCCCTCAAGTATCTTCTTTCAGATTCTGAAAACTATATGGCTGTATGTTCTCTGGTTTTGTTTTACAACTGTTTTTCTGTGCGCAAGACTGAGTTCATTTGTCGTTTACCCCATGCCATAATATACTTATGTTCTAAACTGTGACAAATAACGTTTCATAAAAGGAGAACCAACTCAGGAGAGTCATAAAAAATTATAATATTCTTGCCCTCTTTTATTTTAGATTCATCTTAAAATTTAAAGGTAGTCATTTAAACCAAGATGCATTGAGTATGGACAAGAAACTAGCAGTATTATGGTGAGTAGTAGGCAGCATATTCTGATTGATTTTTAAGCAATTTATTCATAAAGGAATTCAAGAAGATTTCAAGTTTTATAAGTTGTGTAAAATAGGAAAGGAAATGTGTGGAGAATTAACCACATAGAAGTTGTTTCTATAATTGAGAAGTTGTTTCTATAATTTGATTGATATCCTTACAGCCACCGGTGCCAGGGTCTTCTCTACATGAAGATGTTCAAGATGAAGAAGGCAACTGGGATGAAACTTGCCAGAGTGCTTGGGGAGCACTTCAAAAATTCTTCCAAATCACAGCAGGCAGCCCAAACTCCCTCACCATGGAGTGCATCAAGGTGAGTTTATGTCAAGTCCTTTCAATTTAAAAGGAGGAAATAATAATTGCATACCAATTAACCATCAAGTAGGTGCTTTGTGTCAAGGGCTCCCCTCAGCAATTCATGTAGGAACCAAAGTAAACTGCCTTGTCATTGAATGGGTTGTTATGTTTAGTGTGTGTTTTAAAGTCACCTGGAAATAGATTAATTTTTTTATTATATAAGAGTATATGTATATTAACAATAAAACAATTTTTTGAGTAATTGTTTGTCAGGATTTATATGTAAAAAAAATAGATAAAGTTGTTTGGGGGTGACTCCGCCCATCCCTTTTGTGACGTCAATCGAGGAAGACTTCGCCGCGATCGAACATCGACCCCCCCCTTGAACTTGCCTGCATTTACGTTGTATATACACGTGCAAGTAGTGAGATTGTACGTTTCGTTTGGTTATCCAAAAAGGGGATTTTTCTTGCATTTTTCCGGCAATGCCGACCAGGTGTATTGCTGCTGGATGCAGCAAAACGACTAAAGATGGGGTCAGCCAACATTTTTTTTCTGCAGATCCCAAATATAGGTAGTTACGGGCATCGAAAGTCAGGCTAACGAGGGCAAAGCGGTCCGGTCCGACGTCGTTTTCAGCGCTATGCAGCAAACACTTCGAGCCGTCGTGCTTGGATACCGGGATTTTTTTCGTTGGTAGTAGTGTGCAAGGGAAGTTGCAGTGAAGCGTAGGTTACCAGCGAAATGTTTCTGGTGTTCGGCAAAGCAGGAAAAACAATACCTCGTATTATCCGTGTTCTCGTTATGACCATGCTCGTATCTTCCATTTTTTAAGACATAGAAACGCACATGGGACAGTTCGGGACCGGTGAAAAACCTCGTATAAACCGGCGTCTCGTATTAGTCGACTGTACACTGTCCTAGGATTGCATTGGGTGGTGACGTCCGAATACGAAAATGTATCATACTGATCAGGTACCCAGACGTAATGTACGGGGCCAGACTACACATTTTCTCCTGCCTCGATTGACGTCACGAAAAGCGCCATGTAAAGGGGGGCCTATTTTTTAATTTGTCATTAAAATTAAAATACAATTTTTTAACCTAAGTTAATTGTTTATTCACATTCCACTCATAAAAATGTATATATTAATGACAAAAGCTTTATTTTGACAAAATACCACTGCCAGGTGTTGATTGTAGTGTATTGTCTCCTTGTTGTGTCTAGTTTTGCATGTGAATGTTATTTGTCAATATGGGACTCTGTATCTTACAGGGGGCAATCTGACTTGAGATGTAAAACACCCATGTTGTGCCAGCTAACACCTTCCAACCTCTGTTCAACCTCATCCCCTCATCGCAACAGGTACACTGGAACCCCCTCTCCAATGTCCCCTACACCGTCCCCTGCTGGAAGTGTTGGTTCAGTTGGTAGCCTGGGATCACAAGGAAGTAACAACTGTGACGCCAGCGGTAACACCTTGCTGCCATCCTCCTTGCCACAAGTACAAGGGAACAAGCTATCAAATGGTGTACCACACATCATGTCATCTCCTGCCAATGTCTCCGTCCCTCAATGCATTGTCAACAAGATGTCCACCTTTATTCAGACGTCCAATTATGGGTACTATGGGCTGGACTTCTGGGAACAGGCAGATATCTTGGCTCAAGAAAATATAGGTAAATAATGAGCTTCATTTTTCAGGAGCTGTTCAGTATACCTCAGTACATTTCTCTGAAAAGTATTCAAATATGTTCCTATCTAAAGATCATTATATACATTGCAATGAATGACATCAATTTTGAATGCTATATTGTGAGCTTGTTCAGGACAAGAACATTTTCTCAGGTGGTTGAATCTTAGACTTAATACCAAAGAAGTCAACACAATTTCTATCTAAATCTTTACCTAGCCAAGTGGCTGTAGACATGTCATGAATCTAAGTAATTGATTGGTAGAATTTTGCTTTCTTTCCTATGCAGAGTTTTTCCAAGAGTTAGACCGTGAGTTGGACAACTTTGGCCATCTGACTCTTCACAGCAGTACCCTTGACCTTGTGCGATACGCAAGACTAGGTTTGAGGAAACTTAAGAATTCATGACTGGCCGCTGTAGACTGACATGATATCCATTCCTTAACTGCCTTCCTACCTGCCTGCCTAGTATCCTGCCTGTGTGTACGATGTATACTACATTCAACATCTTGTCTTAACATTATTGTGTAGAAAGATGTTCATTCCAGTCAATTGAGCAACATCAAAGTCATCAGTACATACAGGTATTTCTTAAGATATTAATCAGGGTTCTTAGCTCTTAGTATAGGAGTAATAGGAGCACTGTAAGATTCTTATAGCCTTATGTAGGTACTTTTCTATTGTGGTTTGTGTAGTCCAATCAGATACACGTTAATTACCATATTGAATGACTACTGTCCGTCATTGCACAATGCACAGTTATATCCTGATGTCTCTTATCTTAAGAAACATTATAAACTTGGACAATCACACCACTAGTATGTCTCTGCTTTCATTACATGGATATAAAAGCCTTTCGTAACCCTTACACAAGGATATTCCATCAAGCTTACTCCTGCTAACATGCATGCAGTTAGTTCACACAGCAGTAGTAGTTCATATCACTGGTAGCTGAACATAATAGTGAAAAGATTACTATCAGTCACTTAATTGCAGTAGTTAATGAATAGAATTACTACATCTTTATCCATCTCACAGACCTTTCAAGTAATGTCCAGTAAGTGCTAGATACTTGATGACATTTTCAGGTCAATACTAATACTCATAAATTAAATAGTTCTAAACTCACCTGGATGTGTTGGTGTTTAAGGAAATACATACACTCACTGGAAAAATAAATCTACACTAATCTACTCACATGGATGTTTTCTTTCTTGTTCCAAGTGAAAACACCATTTTTATTGAAAGTCGTTTTTTATGTGGTTGTTTTTGTAAGAAGAAAATGGCAAATTTTATTTTTATCATAAACCGATTTCAATAATGAAATAAGCCTAGATGCCAAGTAGGATATGTTGCCAAAGTCTAACAGTTGATATGTAGGTCAGCTGGAAAGGGAATGTAAACCTTTGGTAATTAACAAATGATTGTTTCAAGCTTCAGTTGTATCAAACATTCATTAAAACAGTTGTTACCTTTACATGGTCAGCTGTTAAAATGAATTGATCTCATACTAGATTGATGATGGTTGAGGATGACACAGGATTCCAAATACAAAAGTTGTATACTCCCTTGATTCAAATCAGATTGATTCTTGTGTGCTATGAAGTGTGTCTTGTACGTATGTTGTTGATATTTTCTTATTTAACATCTCTAAGTGCACTGTAAAATTTTCAATCGTATCGTGCTATAATTCTTAGCATTGATGATGAATATAAATAAACATACTTTATAATATGCAGAGAGTTGTCATGTATATCAAGTGTAATATTGGAATATTTTGCTAAGATGATCATAATATATTCAACTCTAGCCATTGCTTCAATATTGTTTCCAAATCTTATTAATTAACTAGTTCACAAACTAGGTAATTAATGAAAGTTTTACTGAAGCTAACATGTTCAGTGAAGGACAGACTCGAATGTCAGATCTTCAGTGGTAAACATCCAAAAATGATTGAATTGTTCACTTTAATAATTTACCCTCATCCAAAACATATGGAGTGATGTGATGATAATTGTGGCAGTCAGTTGACTTCTTTTTATGTATTCGTTGAAGCAGCTGTTAATTATTATTATTTTAAAAATAAAATTAGGTCAGAGGATAAACACATGTGACAGCAACACAATTTGAGTAATTAACAGACTGGTTGGCAGTTTGATGCCTTTATCATGTTTATCATGTATTCATTTTCTGAGCAAAATTTTACTGAAAGTTAGTGGCGTTGAGACAATCAATCTTTTGAGACCGTTGAGCAGAATCTTGATTTTAGGCAAATTGTTCAATGAATTAACAGTAGCAAATTTTGTATTACCCTTTTTATTAAATTATCAGAACAGAAATGGTACTGGTAATTTGGTGTAACTGTTGCCTTAAGAAATTGACTGTAAACACAGAGTACTTATTACAAGCAGTTATAATATAATTCTAGTCATGTCAAAGTCTAGGTCCTCCAATTTGTTAAGTACTTACATGTGAATTGCGCCCTCTTTTGACCTGAAACTACTAGTCTTGGCTTACCTGAATTATATATGGGGGTATTCAGTCAAACAATGTCTATATATCATTCATGATTTTGATAAAAAGTGCCTGTTATGTCATAAATTTGAAGGATTTATGAGGGGTGTCCATAGAGAATCTGATACAAGACAATTTTATGAAACAGTATTTTGTATAAAAATAAACAATTAATAATAGTAAGAATAATAAAATATTGAGAATCCCTAATGATATTTTTGAAAACAAAATTTAATCCATTGGACATAAGTGAAGGTTGTTATTGGAATCGCATTTTTACTTGATTTGAGGTTTCAATATTCACCATTGCTCATATGCAATTTCAATATCATTGAGTGTGTGTGGCTAACATGCCCTCTTGAAGTGAAAATTCAGCCACTATCTGACAATGGTCAGGGTACTTAGTGTCAAGTGAGAATTGTGCATCAATGATGAAAGTGATTGTTATGGCAGTACACACATCCCTCAAACAGTCAATGAACTTGGGCAAATTTGCATGTAGTGGCAAAATGCTGAGTACTAGGTACACTTTAGCTGTAAAGATGAGACTACACTTGAAACTCTACTGGCTGCTTTACCAACACTTGGATCCAAACTATTTTATTTGTGTATGGCTCATCCTGAAATGTTAATTTGAAATTGATCATTCATGTAAATGTTTATCAATTAAATGAATTTGCCACCTAAGTATTTAGATTAATTGAATTGTCAATATGTGAGCTAGAATTGATGTATCAAGTATGACTCCAATGCTCACTGTTTACACATTGTAAGAGAAACAGCATCATGATTTGAGTCACACCCTAAAGAGGTAAACCTTTCAGTGATAGCTGTATATCATATACTTCCCCATGGATGACATGAAAATCGGGTTCCATTATGAAAATCAGTGATAAAACTTTCAAATTGTATGTCCTTCATTTCAGTCTTTGAGTTGGTCTTAACGAAAATCACTGTATATTTATGACTGTTATTGCTTTGCCTTTATTTGTTTACTTTTCATCAGTTCCATTTTGTCTGAACTCCATAACATTTAGACATATTTTAGAATTTGATTTGATTTGAGGGAAGAATCGTGTATATTGTCATCTGTGTAACTGTAAAAAATACTGGATAGGATTTGCAATTAGAATTCAATTTCTTTTAGCATGAGAGAGTCTTATAAAAAGAAACAAACTATAATGTAATTGTTCAATTTATTGGGGCAAGTTGCACAGAACTGTTCCTTCTCTCTGTAGTCAGCACAGCTGATCAATTCCATTCAACAATTTTGTGTGAACTATTCTTGTTGTTTTCCCCTGCCATTTGTTCATTTGGTTTTTATTCTAAATTATTTCTCTTATTATTATTTGAATTATTTGAGTAATTTTTTTTAAAAATAAGTATAGAACACCATGACATCTACTAAGATATTTAAATCCATTTTTTTGGTATTGCAAACCATTAACAAATTTTTCTTTAAAAAAAGATTTTGTTGATAAGGGGTCATCGGTAAAGAGTAGGAAGTAGCCACTTTACAATAAATGATATGTCAATCATCTTAAGTGGTCCTTTTTCTAAATAAAAAGCATGAAACTGTTATCTATATTTACTTGTCGTTGGCTACCAAACTGGGGGTGCTGTTGATGAATCCAATGCTTGGCATTCACCATCTGTTTGTCCACCAATTTGCCTATCTGTGCCATGACATCTGTACCCTTCTTCATCTCATCACCTCAACAATTGGATTTAATTAAGAACTATCACTAAACCTTAACTCAAATCAAAAACAAACAAGATAAATCACTTAATGAATGATTAAATTATGAAATAAATTAATTAGCAAAAACTATCCGTCAATGGATTTGTTGTATAAACATAATATCAATTTTTGTAATGCCTAGAGTAATGTTTTGGACACACATTGTACAGTCTTTGTAATGGTACATTCCTTCGATATGAAGAATCGATGGGGTGAACATAGATGAAGAAAATCACCGATGTTGTTATTTTATTTATTCCTAATTTATATGAGAAATGAGATGAGACTAACTCATTGTTACTGTTTGTCAAGCAGAAACTCACTGTATGAAACCAATATAATGATGTGCTTAAAAATATCTCACGTTTATTGTATATTTATTCAATGTTGCTGAGAAAGTGTTGATACATCAAGTTTGTACACAAGAGAAGATGCCTTTGAAAAATATTATTTTGCTGAATTTCGGGCGACTGGGTATATAATGATTTCGATAATATGTTGGCCTGTAAATTATAAAAATATATATACTATATACTGCCGATTATACAAATGTTTGAATGGTTTACAAGAGAAACTGGCAATGATATAACTTCAGCTGCCTTGTTGCGTACTTGCTGAACATTTTCCTGTTTCTTAATTTTTTAAATGACAACTTTGATTCATCTTTTCATCAGCTAATATGGAAATGATGGAATCGTCATTTATTCTTGTTTGGTCACATGAACTTTAAGGATTGGGAATGAGATAACTGCTTTGTGATAATTATTTAGATTTATTATTTTTTATTTGTATGTTCCAAAGCATTTCTTATCTATAAAGTGGAAAGATTACAAATCGTTTTAATCTATTTGTTTACTGATGGAATGTTTTGGTGCAGCACAATTTATTTTTGTCTCTTAATTGTACACACAATTTATGCTTTAGACTTTTAGCATGTAAGCATTTTGTCCTTTTCCTTTATTCAATAGAAATCATGACAGTTACTCTAACTGTAGCGATTTAGGCAACCTTGGGATGAGATGGCTGATACATGATAAAGGTCTATAGGTTCATAATGAGATATGACTGCTGCTTACATAATCGTATTACTCCTTTTATGCGGATTTTGGGATTTTATTTAGAGTGGAGTATTTATTTGCATAAATTATAGGAACTTTATTTTGTTTTTGTTTTAAAAAGTTTATTTATGCATAGTTTTAAGTGATATATGCTCTTTTTTCAACAGTGTTAGAAGCAATTCATATAAACAAAAGGTAGTGGTGAAAAGGCAAACTTTTTTGAGTTGGGGGGGGGGGGAGACTATGCTGTTTTGGGGGTCAAATTTGGATGACATGTTTTTCAGGCAAATTTACGAAATGCAAAAATCTTTTCCCCTTTCTTATCTTACAATACTGGCGTCAAACGCAAGCTATTTCTTTCATGGTGTGTTTAAATACTATTGTATCAATCATGCTATTCATGCCAAACTTGACTTTGTCAATGATAGTCTATGCTGGGAACTCAGTAGTCATGACTTCAGCAACAACCTGCCTTGTACGTCATGTGTTATTGAGGCGGCAGTAGTCTTTTTGTTATTGCCCGTTGCAAAGAAAAACATAAATAACATTGTCAAGGTGAAGCTTTGTTATGTCAGGCAAAGTGAAAGGACACCAGATTCACCATACAAAATAACAGGGTGTCTGTTCAGTGCTTTACTTTCCTCATTTGCAGTGTCATACTTGTAATAATAAAAAGGGTCTGAAGTCTGAAATTACTATAAATCAGAACAAGTAATCAAATACCAAAGAAAGTTCATATCTCTGCCAAACAAATGCATTGGGTTAGATACATCACAAATCAAGTCACAAGACGGAATTGTAACAAAAACCTTGCAGTTCTGAATGGATGAGTGTAGTTTCACATGATTGAAGTAAGCTTTGTCCTAGTTAGTTAATCAATGAAAAGAACATACTGTGTAGTATTCCTTCAATAGACGATGATTACTAGTTGCAAGATATTCTCCTGCCATAATTTATCTCTTAATTGAGAATATTCGCTTTAAAAGGTGTATTTATTTATGTATTTATTTGTTTATTTTTAGGGGAGTTAATATTTATTTGCCCTGCAAAAACATGTTTGTTTTGGGGTGTTTTTTTTTCTGGTATAATTGTTTAACAATTCAGGTTATCCTTATGAGCAATTGAAAAATCCCAATCACTTAATTTGTGTGTCTGTAAACTGGAAATTGTTTGTCTCCAAACTGACGTTAATCTGACAACTGTCTTTCATTATTCTATATCCATCTACTTTCAAAGTTCAGTAGTTGTCTTCATTTAACTCCAAACGCTTCCATATCATGTACATTTCTGTCTTTTTGCCGAGAGAAATGACCACAAATAATAATTTGAGTCAGAATTGAACAACAGATTGTTCAGAAACAAAAGAAAACTAAGTCAGAAACATACATTTGGGATTATAAACTATTTTTTATTTTGTTTTATTGACAAATTGTAATATTGTATAAACAGTTTTGGTCCAAACAGAATGATGCTTTATGTTGAAGGCTTAATGATGAGGGCATGACTTTTAAAGAATATTTAATATATCTAAACAAAAGGGAGAATTGTACTGGAATACATGAAATAAATATTTAGAATTTGACATTGAAATAAGACAATTAGACAACAGGAAACATGTATTTATGCCTTATAGTTGCACTCATACAATAGACGCAACATTATTTGTTTTGGCTGTAACGTTTAACGAAGGTCTCAAAGTTATCTCTTTGCCAGTGTTTTTTTTCAGTGTACATATTACTGTGTATAATATTTCTTTTTTCTCTTGTTGAAGGATGATGAGAGAGGGAACTGGCTGATTTTATGGCCATTTTCATATAAGAATGAAAATGTGGAACAGCCGATAATGATGTTATAAACGTTGAAGGCCTCACCGAATAAACATTCGAAAAGTGTGCAAGATTGAAGTATGTGTCTCTGATTCTTTGTTTTTAGAACAATCGATGATTATTTGTTGTGGTCAACCAATTCCATAAAACTATTAAGTTTTTTCCAAACAAAGTGTTGATACAAAATTCATTTGATGTAAGATATGAAAACAAATCTTTGATTGCTTTAAAACATTATTGCTTATACTTCACTAAAATGATGTCAAAGAAATTAAAACCGGAAAGTTTGTGAATTAAACAAAATAAGCATAAATAAATCAATTTACTCTCTAAGACCCCGCCCCTCCGCGCCAGCTCCACAAGGAAAACAAAGAAGCACAAGTACTACACTCTCCTCTACACACAAATTAGTATTAATATTTTACTCTGTCTGGCTGGCGTAATATACGCCAATGGGGACGAGCGAGCAGAAAACGGGGACAAGGTTGACATGTTTTGACACGTGACTCCAGGGGGGCGGAAGGGGTGTTGCGCAATCATTTGCGATCGCTGTTTGGGTACACTCCATTTTAAAAATAGGTAATGACCATTAAAAAACCAAAAGAAATCCATGTATACCGTTAAAATTCTCTCTTTATCAGCACTGAAAACATAACAGTGTATATCTTAAGAGTATTTTCAATTGTTGAGATGCTTAATTTTAAATAAAGTGCGTAAAAATATTATCGAAAATTTTCCGTTGGTTTATTGCAGCGGCTAACGTGTATGAATGGGTCCAGGTGGGAATTTCGTTACAAATGGTCTCCCCTAAAATGGCTACAAATATCGACATAATGTGAAAAAAATTATCGTTCATCCTCTGATTTTTTTCCATTAACGTAATATTGAGGAATAGATCTTTCATTCCTGAAAGTTTAATCAAAATCCCTCGGTACATCCTCTAGATATTTGACGATTTGTAAAAGTGTTTTTGGAGAGAATGGATCCCGCCAATACTTATTTTGCGTTCAAACGATCTCTGTTGACGGACGGGAACATTTGCCGCAGGTAATTGTAATTCTGAGGCAACATACACATCTAAAACAGATATGTTATACATGTCGTTTAGGTTAAATATATGTTGTTTATTAAATAGTTAATTTACTGAAGCAGTTGGCAAATGTTTTCTGGTGTAAAGATTTTGTGAATTTACAACATTTGAAGATAACAATACCCTCTGATAAAATGGACTCGTCCAGGCAGTCTCAGCGGCATGACACGCAGCGGAGAGCAACCGTAAATTCAAATAGTGTGTACTGAGTGTCATAATCGCAAAAAGACGCCTGAGATGGACAGGCCATCTCCTGAGACTACCTGATGAAACACCAGCCAAGCAAGCGCTTATGGAGTGTATACGTCATCACAAGCTGCCAAGGGGCGGTCAAAGAACAACATGGCTGAAAAGAATAAATGAAGACCTGAAAGCCACGGACATAAACATCAAGAACCGAAATACCTGGCACTTGGCAGCTGATAGAGTGCAGTGGAGGAAACTTACAGAGTGCGCAATGTCAGATGCACTTGACGAAAGCGCTTAGATGATGTACTGTGCATACACACACATCCTTTTGTATGTGGGGGGAGCTTCGACCAGTCCACGTCGCGATGGTCGAATGAGATTATTTTCAACGTAGGTGGCGCGCTGGTGGCGCTACCCCTTCCGCCCACTGATCTCTATATACAGTATATAGAGATCTGGGGTCGATTTCACAAAGCACTAAGATTCATTTTAAGATGAGTTGTCAGTATTACCATAGTGATTCGTATTGTGACATCACTGTTTGCTAAGCAACTACGATTGATTTGCACTTACGATCAATCTTAGCTCTTTGTGAAATCTGCCCCAGTGCTTCCGCCCCCGCCCCCTGCGTGACTCCAAGTGGTAAATTCTGACCATTTCATGGTAATTTTATTTTTTATATTTTTTATTTTTTATTTATTTGAACAGTTACAACGAAAGCTTTTAGCAATAATTATTTTTAGTTTAAATTAATTTACCTATAAAAATAATTTTGACTTTATCGGTTGTTAAAATATTTTGTCAATTAGCAATATGGTATTTTTGAACGAGGCTGATAGACAATGTGCAAAATTTGTGAAATTTCTAGATTTGGCATTGTCGTCTGCTCACTTCAGCTCAGACATTTCACGTCAAGAAAACTCTTGAGACGTTCGACGAAATTCCCACCAAACTTCCGTCAAATTTTATGTTGAGAAGTGTGAACTTTCATTCTGTTGGTAGATTTCAGAGGAGTCTTTTTCGTCCAAGAAATTCCAACTTGCCGAAAGGTCCAAGGAAATTAGGAATGATGGATGAACAGGCTTTGATGCTGGCTTTGATGAACAGGCATTGATTCTGAACAGGGAGGCTTTGACAAGTAGAAGAATAGATGTAGATGTAGAAGGAGGACGGCAGTCGGTAAAATCTCACCAGCCTGCAAAGTTTCATGATTGTACAACTGCGAATAGTCAACATAAAAAGTGAAGAAAGGTAGCGACAGGTTATTCAAGGTGAGACTTTCATTTTCAAATTCTATGCACCTTTTTTTCTCACCTCCCCCAATTTTTTAAAAGTCTTGTTTTCGTTACTTTTCAGTAAGTTTTCAGGCTTAACATGACATTACTTTTACAACATAAAGGTGTAACACACTAAAGCATGAATCTGAATATCAGACAGGTGTCGGGGAACAAGGACACATAACTTGTGCACACACCATTGTGGGACTTCCTATAATCCTATTGTTCTTTTATTTAGTATATTATTCCCTTTTCTAAAGAATCGCAATGTGGGGACCCTGTTTAACAAAGAGAAATGCTGCGAAGACCTTTGTTCCATTGTACAAAAGTCCCCATAACTCCGGGTATCTAGCCATGTCATGACCAAGACTAGTAAGACTAAGAGAGGTAGGTTTAAGAGAGGTAGGATTAATTCTTAAAAGCATTCCCGAAACCCATGTATTGTGAGCCCAATCACTCATTCATCATTTATTCAAGTTATTATAGAGTATATTTAGGCTATACTTTCATGACTTTCTAAACTAAGGCATGATATATAGCTACTTCTTTAGCCTTGGACCTAATTACCACTACCAGGTGAAATGAACCATTTTGAGTATAAAAAGAGACAAATATGGGCTAATTTCAAAGGAAATTTTGCTATAATTCATTTTATTTAGTCACAAGGGTCTATATCTAATGGTTTAGGCGATTTAAAAGTGATTGTGTTCTCAAAAAAAAAGTATTACACGCAAATATCAAACGGTCACTTAAAAAGTGCGTAATGGTGTAACCGTGTGATAAAAAAAAAAAAAAAATGATGACGTCATGGAGTGTTAAAGACTGCTAAGTGATGTAAAGATAAGGTCTATGCATGCCAAACATTTATAACCACTTTTAGTTTTAAGCTTCTTGTGTGATGAAGAAGAGCTTCACAGGATGTTCATGTTATGGTAAAGTGAAAATAGCTGAGTTTATGTATAGTAAATGATGGAGCAATTAAAATAGCAGGACCTAGGTCCTATAATTTATGAATTAAGATGCATTTGTTAACAACTTGTAATTATGATGTGTACTTCTGCCAGGTCGTCAGGTATAACACAACTACATGTCATCATGCATGAGTGTTCATTATGCCTATAGTTTAATAATACTGTGGAGTTCATTCACTGTTGGCTTACTTGTAAACATCATTTAGTTAACAGTTCAATTAACAAACCACTAGGGACTTGGTAATAAACAAATTATTTTGGTTGAACAAAGCAAAATTGATTCAAGTGGGATTGGAACCTGCGACCTCCTGGTTAACATGCCGGTGCTTTACCTACTGAGTATATATAGCCCTAACAAGTGTTTAGACCTCTGTTGCAAATGTTTCATAATGATTTAGGCCTATGTACAACGTTTTGCTCAAACAAGTTAAGTATTTAAAAATACAAAAATTGTCTGCACTATTGATAGATACTTAATCCTTGGGAAATAAAAAAACAACAGCAAATCGCATCATTCATCTTTTTAAGTTACCATTATAATTATAATTGTTTTTATTTATTTTATTATTTTTTTTTTTCGGGGGGGGGATCCAAGAATTGATTAATGATTTTAGAAAATGATTATTTCTTCATAATTTAAAACAGTACTACGTATTTGATTTGTATTCTAAAAAAATACAAGTTATTGCTAGTTCCAACTAAATCATGAAATCAATTTTAGAGTCAACCACTAAAATAATCTAAATGTGACAAAAGCACATTAACAAACTTCATGAAGTTGGCTGTATTGTTTTACCAGAAGAACAACACTATTATGATTATCTTCATAATTCAGTATGGGCACAAGCAACCTCACATAAAAATTCAACAAGCAACTGAAATCACTTGATACAATTACATTAGTCTTTAATGGAGATGGTGGACAAGGTACATCAATTTGAATTAGATGACTGGAATGTTGCAATAAAATAAAAGAAATTAATGAAAAATCAGTATCTCAATCAAATGGACTTACTGGGTAAAAAAAGCAGTTATACATTTTGACGCAAGAGGGCGATGTTTATGGCATCCAATCAGGGCGCACCCCTCTAAATGATCTCCCATAGGAACCAATGCTAAATGATAATTATTCAAAAATACTCAAAAAATCGTGTAAGTCTCTCAGCCTCTTGAAAACCAATCAGACATATTTCCGGACAACTAAACTTCAGAATTCTTTTCAATTTTTGGCAGGTCAGCCGTTTGGAATTTTTGCTAACTACCCCAGTTTTTTTTTCCAAAACCGACTTGCTGCCAGTTTTCGTGAAGCACTTCTCCACTTCCCCGGTCAAATAGGGCCAACTTTAACGCCTAAATTTATCAAGTCTCCTCAAAAGTTGAAGCACAGAACCCCCGGGTTGTGATAGATTTTTATATTTACACAATCTATTAATTGCATGACCCCCAAAACGTTATAATTAAAAATAAGTTGTGGGTTTACAAATTATGATAAGTAGCTTGGCGCATTAATTCTGGCTTATTTAGTGTGGTGCACCCTATAAGGGCACTTAATTATTCTTTATGGTTAAAAAATTATGCTTAAATTGTTGAGAATAAGTCACTGACTTGATATCTGGAAAAAAAAAAGTGAAATGTTATTGCGTTCGTCTACAACAAGGTCCAACATGTTGGAGCATTTACATGTACTCTAAGCAATGCGAGAAGAAAAACCTGCACGACACACTGTGTACATTCTAAGGACAAGTCAGTCCTCACTCAAAAAGTTATTAACATGTCTCTTTTTTATCACAGGATCATAAAAACCTTACAAGTTATTTAATTAATAATTAAGAAGGGGTTAATTGGCATGAACAAGCTGTAAAAATGGAAGGGGGCTGGCCGGGGGGGGGGGGGGGGGGGCACATTTTGCTTTCCCTTAAATTTTTCTAACCATGCATTCATATTAGTCTAAAATGGGGAGCTTTATAAAATTTAGAAAACACATAGGTCACTTTTTGTACATTTAACTGCCCTTTCAAATTTTATTCTACCTCTGGAACGGGGTAAAAGGGGTAAAGGGTGGGCGGGGCATGTTGAAAAAGGCCAAACCATTATGATTGTTTCTGGTTGATGGGGACAAGTTATAACTCTATCCAGAAACAGATGGCTATTATCTTAGACAATTCCCCTGGGATGGGGGCCTTTTCACAGGTCCTACTGTCCAATATGGAGCATTGGCAATGGTTTTATCTTGATGAATTTTTGTGAAATTTATCTGAAATTGAAAAAAAAAAATAAAAAATATATATATATATATATATTTTGGCATATCGGCCGAAATTTGTGCGTTCAGCGTAGTGTCGGCCCTGATACGCTAGCTTGTGCATCGGGAGAACTCTAAAAGTATTTTTGCTTTAGACCACAACTAATGTGAGATCACTTATGATGGATGCCATTCAATGTTTGTAACAAATCCATTGCCATAAAAATGGGTAGAGCTAGACGCGGCATTTTCAAGATGCAAAAAACTTGGTTCAAGCCGAAAAATAAATTTAATTCACTACAAGACAAAGGCAGTGAAACTCAAAGTATACCTACACCACGGTATGTCAGGCCAACCCATCAGCAGTTGAGTTTAGCCGCCCCAAATACAGAGCGAGGAGATTTCTGCCACATTGCAGCACAGATGGAACAAGACAACCGCAGAAATGTGATGCTCCTTCGCCCAAAAGTTGTAGAAATGGCTCCAGTTGACAAGATCCAGCTCAAGGGAGTGATCCCAATAGCCAACAAATGTGGCCAGCCACTGCCCAAGAGAGGAACTGATCACCAAGGAGGAGGTTATCGTTTTGTAGACATCAACTCAGCTCTAGAGCTGGGTGCACAAGCTGTACTTGATCATCAACAAACACATCCTAAGTGTGATGGTCAACCTAAACTATTGGCTGAGGCAGAAGAGCGTAGAGGTTTAGCCGTCTCAGAGGTAATGTCCTGCAAAAAGTGTGGTTTTAAAACACAAAAGACAAAACTTTACAGTGAGATAGCTAACGAGGGTAGGAAGCGGGGACGACGCACTGCAACCCCAAACATGTCTTTCCAAGTTGGCCTGCAGAACACTGGCATTGCAACCGCAGGTGCGAGGAGGCTCTTGACATCAATGGACACAGCTGTACCATCCACTAGTGGGCTGCAAAAAATTTCGAACAAATGTGGTGAAATTATCAAAAATGAAAATATCAGAGACATGGCAGACAAGAGGAAACTAGTGAAAGACATCCGTGAGCTCCAAGGCTTTGAACGAGAAAGTCCAATTGCAGTTGAAATGGACAGGCAGTATAATAATCCCCTGCGCAACTGTAGGAAAAAAACCCCATTTGTTCCTGCAACACAGACAAGAGACACCGTGTGCGAGAACGCAACTACTTCAAAGTTTGTTATAATGTACCATCAAGAAAACAAGCTTTGTAAAAGTGGTGAAATGTCACCATCATCATTCGGTCAACAATGCACATCCGCTAAGCACGGCGACAAGTGCACAGCTACTCGTCCAGCGCATTTCAATATGGGAGATGAGAGAGAAGGGGGTGTTCGATGTGCGACTAAACTTTTGGAGTGCACGGAACCAGTTCTTGTGGATAGAATAACAACAGACGCTGACGGCTGTCTAGCAAAAGGAATGAATTCTGTCATGAGAAGAAGAACGGGAAAGGAAATGGAAAGTCTGCTGGACCCATCCCACTTGAACCGCTCGCTTTGTGCGGCAGTCAGCCGAGCAAACTTTAGCAGTGACATGTTCCCTGGGAACAGTGCAAGAGACCGAAACAGAGTACAGGACCGATTTGCTGATGACGTGAGTCACAGAGCACAGGCTGAGGCACACCATATTTCCATTAAATGCGGAAATGACACAGCAAGCATGAAAAGACTGGCTGCAAAGGCGATTGATGCAATTCCGAACTGCTACATGGGAGACCATGAGAAATGCAAACAAAATTCTCATGTTTGCAACGGTAAATACAAGTACCCATACCTCTCTCGCTATGTCCGCGGCAGATTTATTTTAACATCTAAAGATGAGGAAATCTTTAAAACAATTTTGGAAAAACGCATAGGAGACGAAGCGATAGAGAGAACCAAGTACAGAACAAGTTCCCAGAAGTCTGAATCCATGAATCATGCCTACGCCATGACAAATCCAAAAGGAACACTAACCTTTTCAAGGAACGGAGCTTCAAGAGATCACAGCGCCATCCATCTGGTGAACAACCAACATGCAAACTCTATTATCAAAAAGTGTGAGGCAACTCATTGCCCCATTACTGCTGGATCACCCGCTGCAAAAGCCCTCGATGCAATGGACAAAAAACAACAATATCACAAAAAACGTGTTATGGGAAAGATCTACAAAAAGCGACGAGCACAGTGTCGAGCTGAACGATATCACACTTACTATGCTAAACAAAATTTGTATCAACCTGGCCAACTAAATCCAAAGTCACAGGACACTAACTCATCGTATAACTATGATGGGCCAAAGATTCACAAGGAGCACAATTACAGCAGAATGTTCTCAAAATGGAAAAACCGATAGAGTGTAACTCTAATTGAATCACTTGACTTTTCCGGAAACTTGACATTCATAATAATGCAATGTTTACACCTCCCCCACTCTTCTTGTTCAGTTATTAGTTAATACCAACCATGCCATGTAATGTATGATGATGATGTTTACAACATGTTTATTTCTTCCTAATTGAGGAAGCAACCAGCCGCTGTTGACCCATGATTTTCTTGAAAGTGACTTACCATCACAGTCTCATCAAATAGTCATACACGATAGTCGTACCGTCGATCGTAGTTTGTCCCGTCTTACACACTGTATACTGACTGTTAAGTGTGTAGGAATAGGATGCCTAAAAAAAAAGCAAGCCACTCTTTGAAAACGTTGAATTATTCTGTTAACAAGTGACAATGTTATTGCTATCTATATTTTATTATAATTACTGTTTGCAGCCAGAGGAGTGATGTTTTCACGAACAATAAAAAAAAACGGCGATAACTGACGAAAGAAGTCTCAAACAACTCATTTCTGTCACGCCTGCAATTGTAAACAAACGGCAGACATGTTTAAATCCCAACAAAAATGGCTGCAAGGGCGCCACCATGTTGTATATATAGGGCGCACCCCTCTAAATGATCTCCCATAGGAACCAATGCTAAATGATAATTATTCAAAAATACTCAAAAAATCGTGTAAGTCTCTCAGCCTCTTGAAAACCAATCAGACATATTTCCGGACAACTAAACTTCAGAATTCTTTTCAATTTTTGGCAGGTCAGCCGTTTGGAATTTTTGCTAACTACCCCAGAAGAAAAAAACACAATTTTTTTTTTTTTTCCAAAACCGACTTGCTGCCAGTTTTCGTGAAGCACTTCTCCACTTCCCCGGTCAAATAGGGCCAACTTTAACGCCTAAATTTATCAAGTCTCCTCAAAAGTTGAAGCACAGAACCCCCAGGTTGTGATAGATTTTTATATTTACACAATCTATTAATTGCATGACCCCCAAAACGTTATAATTAAAAATAAGTTGTGGGTTTACAAATTATGATAAGTAGCTTGGC
Source organism: Leptasterias polaris (assembly GCA_037783415.1). NCBI lineage: Eukaryota > Metazoa > Echinodermata > Asteroidea > Forcipulatida > Asteriidae > Leptasterias > Leptasterias polaris. The sequence goes on from JAZGTN010000020.1 coordinate 1,075,869, forward strand.
GCATTAATTCTGGCTTATTTAGTGTGGTGCACCCATCAGAGCCAATTATTATACGGCTCTGCATCCAATAAGCCTTCGCAATCTCAGCGCGAAATGCATTGTGGTACTTTGGTCATAGGTCATTGGAGATAAACAAACAGCGTTGCCCCTAGCTACTCGTACTAGCGTGCACAGTGAATAGCCAAATCGCGTAATATTGACCTGATAGTATCGCTGAAAATGAAGTTTTTTCGCCGTTTTTTCACTGAATGATGGATGGAAATGCATCTGAACTTACTTTCGAAGAGATTAGACTTTGGAATGAGGATGCTTTGAAGGATTTGCTTGGCAAAATGGAAATTACTGTTGGGCCCCAAATACACATAAAAAACATGACAAATTTTGGGGGGTACATTTAGTTGGCCCTTGAAAAAGTAAATGCTTGCATGAATGAAATTTTGATGGCCCAAAGTGGTGGCATTGGGCAAGCGAGCTTATTCTAAACATATTAAAAACGAGTGTGCTGATAGACTTGAAATGTTGCTTATCATGTTTAACTATATTTGCAGTATTACGTTGTTTTTTAACATTTTTACTCATGGTAAACACTTGGTAAATACATTTCAAATTTTCAGAAATTCATATCATTTATTGTAACAACTAACATTTTCACAACTATGTTCCTTTTTTGCCAAACATACAACGTATAAATACGGAGCCCGGGAGGTGACATGCCAATAAAAAAAAAATCGTTTTCTCGCGGAAATAATTTTCAGAATTTCGTTTTCTCGCGGAAATAATTTTTCAAAATTCGTTTTCTCGTGGAAATAATTTTCAGAATTTCGTTTTCCCGTGGAAATATTTATCAGAATTTCGTTTTCCCGTGGAAATATTTTTCAGAATTTCGTTTTCCCGTGGAAATATATTTCAGAATTTCGTTTTCCCGTGGAAATATTTTTCAGAATTTCGTTTTCCCGTGGAAATATTTTTCAGAATTTCGTTTTCCCGTGGAAATATATTTCAGAATTTCGTTTTCCCGTGGAAATATATTTCAGAATTTCGTTTTCCCGTGGAAATATTTATCAGAATTTCGTTTTCCCGTGGAAATATTTTTCAGAATTTCGTTTTCCCGTGGAAATATATTTCAGAATTTCGTTTTCCCGTGGAAATATATTTCAGAATTTCGTTTTCCCGTGGAAATATATTTCAGAATTTCGTTTTCCCGTGGAAATATTTATCAGAATTTCGTTTTCCCGTGGAAATATATTTCAGAATTTCGTTTTCCCGTGGAAATATATTTCAGAATTTCGTTTTCCCGTGGAAATATTTTTCAGAATTACGTGCGTCTTTTTTTCCAAGCACGGAGTATTGACGTGGGCCGGCCCCCACGGGGAACGAGATTGTGGAAACGAGTTGATTTGCACATGGTGGACAGCACCGCTTGGTGGCGGCAGACTTATCGGGTAGTTTCACAGGGGGGCGCACCACTCTAAATAATCTCCCATAGGGTTTCACCCCTCTAAATAGACTCCCATAGCAAACAATGATAAATGCTAAATATTCAAAAATTCTAAAAACTAAACTTCAGATTTCTTTTCAATTTTTGGCAGGTCAGCCGTTTGGAATTTTTGCTAATTACCCCAGAAAAAACACCCCCGAAAATGTGTTTTTTCCCAAACCGACTTGCCGCCAGTTTTCATGAGGCACTCCTCCAATTCCCAAGCTAAATAGGACCAACTTTAAAGCCCAAATTTATCAAATCTCCTCAAAACTTGAAACCCAGAACCCCCAGGTTGTGATAAGTTCTTATAATTACACACTCTATTAGTTGCATGACCCCCAAAACGTTATAATTAAAAATAAGTTGTGGGTTTACAAATTATGATAAGTAGCTTGGCGCATGAATTTTTGGTCGATTTAGAGTAGTGCACCCATAGCAACCAACGCTAAATGCTAAATATTCAAAAATACCCCAAAACATATTTAAAGTCTTTTAACCTCTTGAAAACCAATCAAACATACTTTTGTACGACTAAACTCCAGATCTTTTTGGGCAGATAAGCCGTTTGGAATGTTTGCATATTACCCCAGAGGAAAACACCCCCCCCCCTTATAAAAAAACAATAAACATGTGCTTTTTCCCAAATATATTTGCTGCCAGTTTTCGTGAATCAATTTTCCACTTCCCAAGCCAAATAGGACCAACTTATCCACTTCCCAAGCCAAATAGGACCAACTTTAAAGCATACATTTATCGAAGTCTCCTCCAAAGTTTAGGAAATGATCGCAAAACCAAAGATTGTAATAAATTATCAGAATTACACAATATATTAATTGCATGACCCCAAAACATTAATATTAGTCAAAAGTAGCTGTCGGTTTCCCCAAAATTATAATAAGTTTGGCACCTAAATTAAGTGTGGTGCCCATCAAACTGTTGTTGTTGTTGTTGTTGTTGTTGTTGTTGTTGTTGTTGTTGTTGTTGTTGTTGTTGTTTTATGGGGTTTTGGTGGGTTATTTGTGGCGGCTGCGGCGGCGGCTGCTGCTGCTGCTGCGGCTGCTGCTGCTGCTGCTGCTGCTGCTGCTGCTGTTGTTGTTGTTGTTATAATTATGATTTTAACATAAAAAATAACGCCGAATGAACAAAAAAACATAGTTTATCCTTCTTGTAATGTAGAGGGCCTGACGACCCTTTTCCAAAAATTGAATATAAACAAATAGCAAATTAAAAATGGTTAATGGTATCCATTACAAAAAAACAGCTGTGGTTTTGCATATTTTTTTTATATGATTGTTTGTAAATTAGTTCAATCTTAACCAGCTTGCTATTGAAGTGAACTAAACTATAAGCTTTCTATCTACGCGTGCCTTAAAAAAAAGGAACATTCTGTGTTTACTACATTTCTTGATTTATTTGTGGATTTATTTGTAAATTATATGTTAATTAATGACTAGTTAGACAAATTAGAGGACAGAATAATTCTAATTCAATCTTGAACAGGTACTTGAACGACTTTGTGTTTTACAGGAATGCTATTATTTTAAACTTGTTTTTCATGTGTTTGTTTTTCAATGTAACTTTTTGAAACTAAACTTCTGAATTGTTCGTCATTATCGATCAAAAAGTTAGGCCACAACCTGAAGGTTTTGGAAACCTATAAACATAAGTAATGACGTACAGGGCTTTTCGCAAATCTTTCTGAAAAGCAGCGGAGGGTAAACAAATTTTTGTTTTTTACATTAAAATCTGTTTAATCTCTACCTTGTTAACTCAATTTCATTATTGATTGGAAACATTTTAACTGAATTTCAGCAAAGATCACTAATTGTTGCTTTTGTCAATGAAGTTGGTCTTTAACATAAAGGGATAAAATTTCTTTAGGGGGGGTCGAGTTGAGTCAAGCGCATAGCTACCGGTTTACGTAGTCTTTATTGAAAATGGCACCAATACAAATCACCTAATTAACTTCTATATTGGGCAGGAATAATTCCATGAAAAAAAGAATTGTTCTAAGAGTAATAAGCTGTGTAAGTCTCGCGCTTATTCGAACTTGAGACCCGTTGGGAGGTGCCCAAGTTTGTTTATAGCGCGTGTGAAAGCAATGAGTACGTGCGTGGGTCCAAAAGGTTCAACTACGCGCGAGACTTTCACTGTCTTAAGATACCCATCGCACAACGCACAGCGCACTAATTACCTGCTTTTCTCCTGTCCGCCATTTTGGGAGTTAAAATGTGCACAAAAGGAATGGTACATGTGCATACACACCTATGAACAATGCGCGTCTACCATTTCCGCCTTTTTGGGGAGTCCATTCCCAGCCTCGCTACCATGGGCAGCGCGCCGTAACGCCCGCTAACTCCGCGTACGTCTCTAACCCCTGGAAGGGAAACACTAAAAATCAACGCTGATTGACTCACCCAAAGTGACTGTTATGCGTGTACGCTTGTTAAAAACTTTCGATCGGCCCTAGGCGGCACTTGTCGGGCGCTTAGTACGCGCGTGTAAAAATGCACGTATTTCGACGCAATACATTTCAAATGAATCATGTTTTTATATGGGCACCCTAAACTGGGCACCCTAAACTGCATATCACAAGATTGAAAAAGAATGGGAGGGGGCCAGTTGCTCTATGACTTGTGCGTCCTTTGACAGCGCGCTCTGCGTAGTCTCTTACACAGAATGGATCAACCACAGGACTAATTAAAATATCCCTTATATTTGGATATTTCAAAGTCACACTTCCAGGGGGATATGATCGAGCGATGCATTCTGGGAAGGAAAACAACATGGTGCGGCGAGATCGTACACCCCTGGGAACGAGGTTGAGTCCATTCCTTTTGTGCACGTTTTGACTCCAAAAATGGCAGATAGGAGACGCGCGTGTATGCGCGCTGCGCGTTGTGCAATGGTCCATTGTTTTTTGTAAAAACGTGCACAAAAGGATGGTATTACGTGTTTACGCACAATGCGCTTGTAAACACGTGTACCATTCTTTTGTGCACGTTTTGACCCCCAAAATGACGCGCGTGTAGATGATGACGCCATATGCAATGGGTCTATAGACCCATTGCATATGGGTGAAAAAATCTGACCAACAAAAACAATCAATGAGTTTTAGCTTTCATAATTAATACACAACTCATAGTTTTTGTTGAAACAAACTAAAAACTCTGGGACAAAGGATGCTTATTTAACTTTTTAGGAATCCCTTTTGTAAATCCACGCCTGAGTACCGTATTTTCTTGCGGACAAGACGCGTCTTATCTGACTTTTTAGACCCCAAAAATATCGGTGCGTCTTATCTTTCGATGCGCCTTGTCTGCTGACGATTGATTTTTTTTGGATGATCACTGCGTAAAATAATACCTTTATTTTGTCCAGTTCAAATCAACGGTCTTTGTGTGAAGAATCCTTACTCAATAATGCGGTCAAACAAGGCTCAACTGTCCAGACACTGAGACCGTATTTTCGTTTCAACAATGCCGCAATCCCCCAGACTGTCCTTTCATAACAACAATGCCGCAACGTGTTGATCCCCCATGACCGTGCTTTCATTCCAACAATGCCGCAATGCGTTGGTGCTTTCGGTCCAACAGACGTCGGCGGCGTCGTACAAACGTATTTCTGTGTGGCCGCGTAATCGTTCCGAAAATGCTGCAATCAGATTTACTGTCAATGCTGTTGTACAAACGGCATTCACCCACCCTCTATTGTGTGGTGAACTTTGAGGGTTTTTATTGTACAGAATATCTCCGAAGTGTGCTTTAGGCTTGACGTACTATTTAAGGATGGGATAATTAAGTACCAATGTTTGTTGGCCTACCTATACGAATTGCACTTTCGTTTGTTTGATTAAACGTTCAAATATTCATTTGAGAGATGGTTCATGTGTCTGTTTCGTTTATTTCATTTATCAAATAAAAAAATGATCCTTGAAAACAAGGTAATGATCCTTGAAAACAAGGTAATGATCCTTGAAAACAAAACTAACATTATTTAAGAAGAGGATAGATGTTTTAAACAAATATCTTATGAACGAGATTATAAGTTTGAAATAAATAAAAAGAACTTTAAAACAAAATCTTATGAACGAGATTAACAAATTAAAGGTTTGAAATAATGGAAAAGAATTTTATATACAAAAAGAAACACATTACAAAAACTTTAACAAATATATATAATGAAACATTTTGTTACGTCTTCCCGGGTGTGGGGATTATTTGCGTAAGGTATATATAAAGGCGACGCTAGTTTTGGTATTAGTCACCGGTAGAGGGCGCAACATCTACTGGCTCGGAGGGACTTAGACTGGTAACCTGTCTTTATCAGCAAGGATCCTCATTGTGGGACGTCGGATGTTCATGCTAGGAGGGCCTGGGTTCGTGTTGCAATATCTTCAGACAGTGCGTGGACCATTGTTTCTGGCCGCTGATTGGGCCGGACTTCATATTATTAACAATGCACAGCGTTGGCTGAATGGATGGACGAAGGTCGGTATCAATTTACGTTGGTCTTTTCTGCATGGCTCTACACGCCCATGTGGTTACGGTTTCATTCATGCTTCGAATAGTGTGAACGCTCCAAAAGGCAACAAAATGACGTCTTTGTGTCAATGTACCGACACCGGGTGGCGCCTGGTGTTCTTCTGTGTGCTGTTAAACATGCGTCTTGTGCGGCGGTGCGTCTTTTCTGCTGACGATTGAATTTTTTGGGGTCATTTTAGGGTCCTGCGTCTTGTCCGCCGAGCGCCTTGTCCGCAAGAAAATACGGTACATGCAACCACTAAAAGCAGGTTTAAACACAGACGCGCGATGATGGGGAGATCAACCGTCAGGATGTACCCCTGTGGGTGCACCATACTAAAAGGGACAAATATTCGTGCGCCAAGCTCATTAACGTTTTAGGGGTCATGCAATTAATAGATAGTTTAATTATACGAATCTATCACAACCTGGGGGTTTTGCGTTTCAACTTTTGGGGTGACTATTTTTAGGCGTTTAAGTTGGCCCTATTTTACATGGCAAAATGGAGGATTGCTTCACGAAAACTGGCAGCAAGTCGGTTTGGGAAAAAGTTCATTTTCTGGGGTCGCTAGATAAAATTCAAAACGACTGACCTGCCAAAAATGGGAAAGAATTCTGAAGTTTAGTTGTCCGAAAATATGTCTGATTGGTTTTCAAGAGGCTGAGAGACTTACACAATTTTTGAGTATTTTTGAATACAGCATTTAGCATTGGATCCTATGGGAGATTATTTAGAGTGGTGCGCCCCCCTGTGAAACTACCCGATAAGTCTGCCGCCACCAAGCGGTGCTGTCCACCATGTGCAAATCAACTCGTTTCCACAATCTCGTTCCCCGTGGGGGCCGGCCCACGTCAATACTCCGTGCTTGGAAAAAAGGACGCACGTAATTCTGAAAAATATTTCCACGGGAAAACGAAATTCTGAAAAATATTTCCACGGGAAAACGAAATTCTGATAAATATTTCCACGGGAAAACGAAATTCTGATAAATATTTCCACGGGAAAACGAAATTCTGAAATATATTTCCACGGGAAAACGAAATTCTGAAATATATTTCCACGGGAAAACGAAATTCTGAAATATATTTCCACGGGAAAACGAAATTCTGAAAATTATTTCCGCGAGAAAACTAAAAAAAAATTATTGGCATGTCACCTCCCGGGCTCCGTATATAAAGCATTATGTACATGTAGTGCAATATTTGGTAAAATTTACTGTTTGCATATATGTTTAGATACGGTTAACTTGCAGCTGTTTGAAATAGTGCAGACCATATATTTTGAAATATTTCTTGTTTTTTGCAATAGTAAATTGGTGACATTGTGATGTCAAGTGCTATTATTTTAGAACTAGGTAAGTAGCTGTCTCTCCGACATGAGCAAACCGATATCTTGATTTCATACACATGATTAAGTCTTATTTGTTCTCAGTTATTTATATTTACTTTCTTCACAAACAATATCACTCATTACTAGCCGTCGTTACGCGATGCCGCGTATTGTTTATCTCCAGAAACTCGTCGGCAGGCAATTCCCGCACATGCGCACTGAGATTGCGAAAAGGCTTATAGCAAAACATAACATCACAGACACTTTTACGGTGACTGGATATTTTCTGCTGCACAGCCGTTCAGTGAAAATCCCCACTCCACCTCCGGTATGATGGGGTGTTTGTTTGGGGGTGTTTGTTTGTTTGTTTGTCTGTTGGGGTGTTTGTTGGGTTGCTTGCTTGCTTGTTTTTGTTTGTTTGTTTGTTTGGTTTGTTTGTTTGTTGTTTGTTTATTGTTTGTTTTTTAATTGTTTGTTTGTTTGCTTGCCTGCCTGCCTGCCTGCCTGCCTGCCTGTCCGTCCGTCCGTCCGTCCGTCCGTCCGTCCGTCCGTCCGTCCGTCCAGTCGGTCCGTCCGTCCGTCCGTCCGTCCGTCCGTCCGTCCGTCCGTCCGTCCGTCCGTCCAGTCGGTCCGTCCAGTCGGTCCGTCCAGTCGGTCCGTCGGTCCCTCGGTCCGTCGGTCCGTCGGTCCGTCGGGCTGTCTGTCAGGCTGTCTGTCGGGCTGTCTGTCGGGCTGTCTGTCGGGCTGTCTGTCGGGCTGTCTGTCGGGCTGTCTGTCGGGCTGTCTGTCGGGCTGTCTGTCGGGCTGTCTGTTTGCTTGCTTTTTTTTGTTTGTTTAATTGTTTGTTTGCTTGCTTGCTTGTTTTTGTTTGTTTGTTTGTTTGGTTTGTTTAATTGTTTGTTTGCTGCTTGCTTGCTTGCTTGTTTGTTTTTGTCCCCCCTCCCCCGTGGAAAATATCAGTGTTTGGCCGTCAAACAGAAAGCCCCAAAGTACAGTGCTTATATAAGCCTCCATTTCCTTGCTCACAATTACGCCGCTCCAACAAACATGTAGGTGATTTTTCACTAGTCCTATATACATTGAATACGATATACAATAAATGCACCCATGCATGATTTCTTCTTTTGAAGTGTGGATGCCTACACATACTGTACGATTAACGACTGACTGGCCAAGTTCCAACCCTAGTTCCACTCCTTTAGATGAATCCAAGCGTATGTGTGCCGGTATAACATCTGAATTCGGACGCGGCGTCTCATTCAGCAGGGGGTGCTGTACATTTTAGGGAATTCTTCAGAAACAAAGGAAGCCTTTTAAGATGAAACTTGTCGATACACATGCACATGATTTAAAGACGTTTTCACTTAGGTGTCAAGTCTGTTAAACGGTTCAAACGACCTTCACAAGGTATTTAGTGCTGACAATAACATGTAGTTTACAACTAGTTGTTTCCACTAAAAGCACAATAATACAAAACTCTTGACATCACGTTCGTCATGCCCTTTGTTCGTCATGTCTTTTGTTCGTCATGTCCTTTGGAAATGTTTTCGCCATGCTATAAAGCACAGTATTTCAAAACTCTAGACATCGCGTTTGTCATGCCATTGAAAATATTTTCACCACGTTGAAAGTATCTCTGATCTATTGGTATCCGCCCATTGGCGACCGACAGAACCGTCTGCTGCAGATGTTACATGTACGCCAAAAACCGGCTAACCCGAACAGGAGTAAAATTAACTTCATTTATTAAGCAGTTTGCTTTTGTTATGTAGGCCCTCTATGACTTATTGCATTACACTAATGTTAAAATCTGTTTTTTAAAGTATGTTTTTGATGGGGAAAAAAACAACTATGAGGGAATCTTTGTTGCCGACGTGACGGAACAATTTAAACTGTTGCGTTTCTTACAACCTGAATACTTGTAGCGATCCACTTTTGGGTCGCAACCCGTGTTCCCAAGCAAGTTCACTCAATTAGGTAAACGCTACAACATTTTCTCAAATTGACGTCAATAATCAATATAAGTATAAATACACGAAAAATAGTTTTTACAAACCAGACTGTTTATATCAAGGTTAGCAAGGTTAGATTGTCGTGCGGTGTTTCCGCACGCTTGTAGTTGGTGGCACTGCAGGGTCAACTTATTGAGCTTCGCCCATTTGTATCATGCCCCAGTGAACAGTAGCAAAAAACACACTCGATATGGCGGTTAAATGACTAATATACTTCTATTTTAAAAACAATAGTATTAAAAAGGAGATCATTCCAAAGACTCTGACTTGTTGTTACTCCCCCTCCCGTTCAATGTCGCTTTTGAAGGTAGGGTCATACTTTAGTTAATGACCCCGACAAAATATGTGTATCATCTGAAGCCTATTATTGGCAATTTTTATAGTAAGCATTCTGCGAAATCATTTTGTCTGAAGTGCTCCAGTTGATTAAAAATCAATACAAATATTTATTTAAAAAAACATGAATCGCCAATCCACCGATTGACTTTTGGAAATTCGGGCTGCCGCTAAAAAATGTTTGCTCATTGATGTTTGCTCATTGATGACCCGAGCCTCTTTCACAAAAATGAATGATCTTATCGATGTAATGAATTAATGATCTTATTGACCAGTGAATCTGAACTGCTGAAGTACTTATTAAATTACTCCTTTTGACTGTTGAATGCAATAGAGCATTCGTTATCCAAGGAAATGGAATGAGCGTGTTAATGAATGAATTTTTGTTTAATTTGGCCGGGAGTCTATACACTGAAAACTTTATCCAAATCAGCAATGGCCAAAATGTGAAGGCTAGTCGCACAATAAATATGTCGTCCCAGTGGAAAGTTATTTTATTCAGGCCAATATCGGTTTTAAAAGGAAACTATCAAGCAAGGTTGACACAACTTTTTTATTTACATATTTTTTTCTGAAAAAAATCTGTACGGTAATTCTTTTCAACGAAGTCCTGCACTCACAGTTCAATGGGTATTTAATTCTGCAGCCTGCCTACTGCATGCAATAGTGTTTTTTAAAGCTTTTCATTGAAAAGAAAAGTAATTTTGCTTTGAGCATTATGCATAACTTTGAAGCAGCCATGCATAAGCAGCCATCAATAGTACAGCAGGCTCTCAGAAGTCCGCAGTCCGCGACCTGCTCGCGAAAGATGGCACTGCCGCCAAAAGATCAGCGTTTGCTGGTATTTGCAATTACTTTGTTTCTCTGTCTATCTGTGGAAGCTTACCATTACAAGGGTGGAAGCATTAATTGGAGAATTGCTGGGTACAATGCTGACAAGACTGCTGTAGACGTAAGTCAAAAATGCTTATTGCAATTAGAGAACTTTATAATAAAGCCATCTTTTTCCATGTGCAATGCCTCAAAAACGAGTCTGGGAGGGCAAATAGTCTGGCCTTTTCTCTTAGTCACCACCAAACACCAACGTAAAGGGTCAACAGCGGTTTAACCCACCATGCAACTTTTCGTCTGTGTATAATGAAATGAAGCATTGTTGAATAAACATAGATGCAAACGTGCTAATTGTTTACCAAATTGAGATTATTCAAATTATAGATTCACCAAAACATTTTCCCGAGTTGCAAGCGGTAGGGGCTTACTTATGAAAGTCTTATTTTGTAACAACCACGATTGTCACAGGTGACAACTTAAGTTGTACCATCAACACCTGCCATTATTTTGTCAAATTATTATATATAATCCAGTCTTTCAAAAAGTATTGACTACATTTAAAGCATATATAGGCCTACAATAAACTAAAACAGCACAGTCATGATTTATTAAACCTTTTAGTTTAGAGAATAGAAGAGGGCGTTGTTGGCAAGAGAAAACATGCTATTATTTAGAGGGTGTTGCCCAATCCACCCGTACCCGATTCAGTGATCCGCTGAATATAGGGAGATCTATTCATAATGTCCTATTATCATATTCAGCCCTACGATTACAATGTTTGTTTGTTTGTTGGGCTGTTTGTCTGTCGGGCTGTCTGTCTGTTTGTTTGTTTGTGTGTTTTTTTTGGGTTTTTTTGTGCTTTGTGGTTTGTGGCTTGTTGGCTTGCGGCTTGCTGGCTTGCTGGCTGGCTGGCTGGCTGGCTGGCTTGCTTGTTTGTTATATTTATATTTATTTATATTAATGATTTTGGGTTGAACAAGGAAAAATTGACTAGAGCGGGATTTGAACCAACGACCTCCGGATTGACGTGCCGGCGCTCTACCAACTGAGCTATCTAGCCCTATGTTGGCGGTCTCCCTATTTTGTCAATATCCTTGTTCGGTGGGTGCCAGTCAGAAGCCATTCGACCTTAAACTGCCGTGTAGCCAAGGATCACACACCCGAGTCTAAGATACAACCTGGGAAACGGCAGCCAGGGGATCACCATAAGGGGATGCGACTTTTTATATATATCATATATCAAATAACAAACCACAAGGGAAACTGACTGGGTAAATTTAAATGATTTTGGGTTGAACAAGGAAAAATTGACTAGAGCGGGATTTGAACCAACGACCTCCGGATTGACGTGCCGGCGCTCTACCAACTGAGCTATCTAGCCCTATGTTGGCGGTCTCCCTATTTTGTATATATATTTATTTATATTTATATTTATTTCATTTTCTCGGGCAGATAAAAAGTACAATAATGCACATTGGTAAAAACATTAAAATATACAGCAAGGAGCAATTAAAATACAGAGGAAGGAAAGAGAAACAGCTGGAGCCCGAAGGATTGCCTAAAAGAAACACAGTTCCTTTCAGAGGCTCTCCTCTCCAGCTGGTCCTAAAGAGAACAACAATAAATTGAAATATAAAAATATATTCGTCTCCTCTCTCGAAAGCTATTCTGTTCTACATGATAATGTTTTCCGTAAGACTTGAAGTTTCAGGAGGATGAAAATGGTGCAGAACAAAATACAAAAAACTAAATACAAAAACACAGATGTGCATGATGCACTATTCAAACAGTACTTTCCCCGAATCTTGTGGGGAACAAATCACAGGTATAAGGCAAGGGCGTCGATCGCTACTGAAAAGTATAGGGGGGACGGGCGAGCAAGTCTTGAAAAAATACATCTTACATTATTTGCACCCCACACCATTACTTTTACATTTAATTTCTGTGTTACACTAATATTGTTCCCTATTTTTTGTTTGACCAGGAGGCGAGTTACAGGGGGTGATATTTTAACAATAACATCATCCGAAATGGGGTTTGGGCCTGGGTTTCCCTTATGTAAAACCGATGATTGGGGAACAGTTCAGCAGTAATCCCTATATCTCAACGTTTGAACATTCACCTTGTTCTTTCTCAATAGTCTCAACACCATTGTGCTTGTTTTCACTTTGTCTTTGGGCATCATGCTCATCCTGTTCCTGGGTTTTTTTTCTAATAATATTGTTGCATTCCTCCTATGAGGCGAGTGGGCAGGCTTCTCCAAACGGGGAATGGCAATAATATTATACAAATAGATTTGCGGGAGTTTGACTTGTGACAAATACATTAACTGGTTTATTGCTCACATAAGAACTTTTATAATATAACATTACAATATTGGTAGCGTAAGTAATGCTACTTGTTCTAGAGAGTTCCATAAGGCAAATGGTATAACGTGGTCTAACTGATAAAGGTATACTGAGCTACGCTCTGAGGTCTGAGTCTAACCATAGGGTAAAGACTGGCTGTTTATCTGACTGAGTGCATTCAGACCGTGTCGTGATTCTCTGACATGAGTGCATCCAGACTGATCATGATTCTCTGAAAAGAATGATCCAGACTGATCGTGATTCTGCCTTGGACGACGAAGGAAATCTGGGGTTTATATAGGAATCTAGAGTATATAAATGAATTAAACATTAGCCAAGTATGGGGTCTTGACCAATGGAAAAACTGCCATGCAGGAAGGTCATCGGACGTGGCAAGTTGATAACCCAAATAAGGAGTGGTGGGTTGCAAGAGTACAGTGTGAGTGACAACTAACGTAAAGGGCGGTGCTTGCCATTGCTTGTGTACAATTCAGAATTTTCATAAGGATATTACATGGGTACGCAATGATATGGAATGGGATTCGTGTACAACAATCACGCACATCGTTATGGCATTCGACTTTTGTAAACAGGCAAGAGTAATGCACAAAGCATTGCGCCGTGACAGTTGTGGGCCACCGTACTTGTATTATTCACGAGCCTTAAGTGTGACGTCAGATGGTTGCAGATTGGGTGCGTTCGATAAGTTTCCACGGGTCTACCCGGCCCAGGTTAGACTTGATTTCAAGTCTGAGATCGCGGTTATTTCTCTGCATCAGCCACACAAAATTTCCCCCGCAGAATGGCTATCACGCGGTCTCAGCTCGCAATCTCAGACTTGACCCCTTGTGTATACGGGATATTCATTTATTCACAACTTACATTTACATAACAACACTATGCCAGAGAGATGGCCAATCAGGAGGCCACAAAACTCCTGTTGGTTGCGTCTATTCCCAATAGGTTATAATCACTTCAGCATTTTCTGTAAAATCGATTGAGTCTTATTTTTATAGTGCTTTGTACGTATGCTATTTCTAATTTATACATAAAATAATACTAGATGTATTCTTAAAATATTGAAAAATAAACATAACAAATAACCTGATCCCTACTAGACGAAAAACTGTGTTCCCTTTATTTGAATGGAATCGTCTAATGATTTTCCCAACGTTTTTATTTATTTTGAATTTAAAAACTAGAATCACTTTGGGTTTTTTGTTTCCAAACTGTAAGTTGAATCACTGAGCAGAGGCAGATTAGTTACATGTGATTCAATGTTGTATTTCTGTACTATATCCCGTGGTATAAACGGTCAAGTTTAAATGTGCATTTTATTGACGGCTTCTGAGATTCTGACCAATCAGAGTGTTCCGTCCACTTTTGGACTAATTCGCCATAGGGTGTGTACAAACCGAAAAACAATGTTCCCAAGTCTGTGATCGTAGGTTAAAGACGGAGGTTAATCCACAAGAGGGCGCTATTTCAGGCAATTATGTATTGGCTATCAGGTAGACTAAAAACCACGAGCACAGACTTGGAACCAAGTCTAGGCCCAGGTCTGACCCAGTGCGTTCGATTAGCTTTGACGTCATTGCTGTGGCTCACCCTAGGTGGGTGATAGCGGGTTCGTGGAATGATAGCGCCCTCTATTGGCGGCAATTTGTAATGGGGCGGATCGTGGAAATACAGAACAGGGACGTCTTGCACCAAGACTAGTCTTGACCAAGCTGAATTTTATAACTGGTATGCTGCGCGCTACGCTGGTCACAAAACCAACGAGGTTGTTGTGGACTAGCCCTGGCGGCCTTTCACTTTCGTAATACACTACAGTGACGTCACTAACGCGTTTTGATCATCGCAAACGCCGAAACCGATCGCTAAATCCAAAAACCATCGCAACTTAGCGATGGATTTTGAATAACGATTTCACTAAATCTTTGCGACGAACTTACTCATCGCAAAACAATTATTAGCGATGAGCAACTTGCGATGACTCGTTAGTGTCCGCAAAGTATAAGTTCATCGCAAATTTATGATAAATTGCGCCGTTTTGTGCCTAGATGTTATTATTGGTGTACGTCTTGACGGTAGTTTGTCCGTGAATTAAAGAGTAAAATTACGTTATTTTCATTCCCGGTCTTTTACTGGGAGACTCGGGAAACCCTTAATCTCTTAACGAGAGAGCTTAAAATCGGTAAAAAGGAGATCTCCATCTATTGGGTTCAATTATTTTAGCCAGCATTGTGGCCTAAAATTAATGTAGGCCTATTGATATTGCATCAAGAATTCAGCCTTTCCAATTTAATATCATGTACCAATTTTCGGTGACAACACTTTTGACGTTATCTATACATGATTTAACCAGTTTTGTCAAATGTTCATAAATCTCTACGTTACATTATTATTATTTACAAAATGTTATAAAAGTAATTATATTAATAGGCCTACAAATGAAACAAGTTGAATATGATTTCATGTGAACCTTTTTAAATGAATACTTAAACATTAATATAGTCCACCTGTTGTTATTTTTGATGCACCAGCATGAAAATTATTTACATTTAAACTGCAATTTATGCATTTCGTTTTTAATCGAACCGCGGCAACAACATTTTGACATTTAGACGTCCACCATGCGAGGACCGACGATTATTTGGCGGGCTATGTCAAAGGTCACTACATTTAGCCTCGTACAAAACATTTATTTTCCTTTTAATATCATCGCAACTGCGATGACTTTAGTGAAACGCAAAATCATCGGCGTCGCAAGTGCGATGGATTTGCGGTTTGCGATCTCATCGCAAGTGCGATAGCGATGATCGCAAATGGGGACTTTAGTGAAATGGGCTCCAGGTACATTTCTGGGGCGGAAAATTTGTCAAAGCTTCATAAGTCAAATCTTACCTAAATGTCTTTAACTACAATACCAACTGTGTTCCTTTTTAAAGGTATATCTTTTATAGATTCACGTGCCATAATTTTACATATTACTATCCCTTTCTATCTCCACTTTTTACTGCCATCAAATTGCCAATATCTTTTTTGTTCTTCATACAATTTGCCCCCCTTCATACATTCAACATACCAAGGATTACAAACCTTCAATTTATCTCCCCAAACATTTTCCTCAGTCGTAGTTCGCCTTGATTAATTGCAAAACCACTAATTGTTATGATCACTGTTTCAATTGTTTCTACTTCTTCTACTTTCTCATGTGTAGTACCCCCAACATCCACGTACTTTCAAACCTGTCTCACGGGTACTTAGCTAGTAGTATAGATATGCGCGTCATGCATCCTGCATTATTACACGCGAATACACGCTTACGCACGTCAGACACTGTGAAAAAACGAACAAAATTTACTTTTCTTTAACATTGGGAGCTGCATTATTTCACGAAAATGACGGATTAATGAGGAATATATGACGTCCAAAACCCACCGCAGCGAAAGGTATGCCGCCATGAAATGTGAATCTTGTGAAATTAGTGGCTTATTGCAGGTAAGATTTGAGTTATGAAGCTTTGAAATATTTCCGCCCCAGAAATGGTACCTAATAGTTAGGACTCGTATCTGTGTTACAGCACAGAGGAAGAGTTGTGGACTAGTTGTGGGCTAGTTGTGGACGAATTGCGCTTATGATTGTATACGTGAACCGTTGGTTTTGTGACCAGCGTAGCGCGCAGCATACCAGTTATAAAATCAGCGGCAGCCATATTGTTAACGGAAGGCGAGGATTCTGAATAACGGTGAGAATTTATCATTTTTAAAATTTTGTTTTGCGGAGTGGATTTTCTGGACCCGCGCTGAGCTCACTGTGAGAACAAGGAACACGTAGACCTTAATTTTGGCGAGATCCGGTTTGGGAAAATAACTGTAGGTGCAGAAACGTGAAGGGCAAAAAGTTTCGAATAGGATTTTGTATAATGTCGCTCTAATGAGGTACGTTGAGACGCTAGCGGATCGTCGAACCTCATAGTTAGTTCTAGGAGTAGTTCAGGCCCACACTCGAAGTTTGACGTCTGTCTATTGAGGGCGCTATTGTAAGGCTTCATTCAGAGCCGTATATTGGTATAATATACAATATACAATATACAATATACGGCTCTGGCTTCATTGTAAATAGTTAGTGTGTAGTGTGTGTAGTGAATAGTTTTGGCTTGTCTGTCACTTTTTGTGTTGATACATGTATTTATGTATTGGCTGGGGGATCGGCTTGTCAACAGCTCAGTGGCATTCAGCAAGTGTTAAGTACTAAGCTTTTTGTAAACAAATATTGGATGCTTTTTTTGTCAATGGATACCACCATTCCACCAATTAATGGTACGGACCACGATCACAGAGAATTATTGTAAGTAAGCTAAGATTTAGGAAGACTCGGGTCGGAGATGCGAAATCTGACCGCTACTACAGTCGTTTGACCAGTTCCGGATCACTTTTTGAATTCACGATGTTTTTGTTGCATTCTCTTTAACATTTTAAACAAACAAAAGTCGATCAGTTTACCTACACATGTCATAACATTCACCAAATATCCATTGGCCAAAAACAAGTAATACTTTTGAAGTGGCTTCGAGAAAATTATCGTCACCCGTTTGACCAGTTCCGGATCGGTTGAATCTATTCCGAATCAGTAGTGCGCCCTCTATTGCAAACCAATACTCCAAATCCCATTCATAAAACTGAAAATACATGCAACGTTATCGACGGCTGTTGGATGAAGTACATGTAGTTTTACATTCCTTGAAATATAAAAATGCACGCTTCCAGTGCAACTTAAATGACAAACTTTCTACAACAGCCGTATGATTTTAACTAACTGAGTGCGCCACCATTTAACATACCAACATTGAATTATTGAGTGATCCGGAACTGGGCAAAGGTACGATGCCTCCCAACAAACGATTTCGGTAATTTTATCTCATAAAAAACCCAAAACGTCTGCTCAGTATTTATGGGAAATATGTTTTACACATTCTTACCATTTTACATAAATGCTATTCGCCCTGGCATTCAAATTTGAAAGGTGAGAAGTTTTAACAGTGTTTTTCAACCAACATTTTGGGGGGTAAATAATGATCATTATCGCCGACAAACTTAAGAAAAATTACCATAATTTATTTGTCGATGATGTTTGTCACCTTATCTTGGGTTTGTTGGTTTATTGGATGTTATTCTTCACATGTATCAACAGGAATTGGTAATGTGAGAAGTAATTTAATTATGTGGTTGTTGCAAAGTTTAAGTGATCCGGAACTGGTCAATGATCCGGAACTGGTCAAACGACTGTACTGGTGTTGCAATGTTGATTTAAATATCGGTTACATCCATACACAAATCGGAGCCCACAAATCATCAGATGTAGGGTGAACAAAGAAAAACCAAACTTCAAAGATGATTTTCTATTACCCCCTAAAGGCTTTGGAATCAAATTGGTATATTTAGATCAATATCAGTTAAATTACAATTTTATGATGAATGGATTTGTATTTGTAAACCTAAGCAAAGTTAGTCTATGGTTCTGCGTTCTTCCAGATGAGTTACATCCAAGGTTGGCGATCATGGATGAGGCACTACTTTTTGGTCTGAAATCCTTACAATGAATCGGACTGCTTTGTATTGGACAGCTTCCAGTTTATTTTTGTGGTTCCGATTGTGTAGATCCCATGTGATGGCATAAAAATATGCTGGAGGCAATGGAAGCAATTGTTGGCTCAATCTGGTCAATGCCTTGGTGCCCTTTGAAATGTTCCAATAATAATTTAAAATGTTCTCATAGAGGTGCCCTTTACCAAGGAGAAAACGCCTTGGTGCCCTTAGCCCCTTACGTACCTTTTCAAAAACAAAGCATCAGACCAGCACAATATTCTAATTGGGTCAGACAATGGTGCTATTAAATGCAGTTTCTTTTGTATTCCCTTTTTTAGCAACATGTTGCAAAACAATTGCAGTTAGATCAATTTCTCCTTTGTCAAGCAATTTTTATTATTTTGTTTCTCAAACCTGGAATGAACTCACTGTCTCTATCAAAAGCAAATTCAAAAAGTGTATTAAGAATGATTTGTACCCAATGTAACAAGCTGCACTCTGGATGTAGTGGTGCTTTATTAAATGTCCTGTTGTATTTGTATGACTCTATGAACTTTATTAATTTTATCGCTGTGCAAATGTTACATGTTGGGCGTGTCGTGGGTGAGTGGTTTATAGTGCATCAGACTTCTGGTGGCTAAATCATCAGGATGTGGGTTTGAATCCCAGCATGTTATGACACTTGTGTCCGAAGACATTTAACAATAATTGCTTCTCTTCACCAAGGGGTAAATGGGTATCTGTGATGGCAGAGATGGTTCATGCAATTGATTTAGCTTGGTACAATAGATATTTGGCTGCAGAGGCTGTATACTAAGGGAGCTCAGATGTGGAATTAAATTAATTGGCCAGTTACCAGGGGTTTTAAATGCATGGAGTGCAATGAGCGTCACAGTGAGTGACAGATTTGAGCACTATTTACGAAGCCACTTTTGTTGTTATTATTTTTTAATTTGTTATATATTTAATTTCCTTATTGAATCGACAATCTGAAAAAGCTATGGCAATCTGTATTACACATGCATGAAGTTCTTTCTACTTTTTGATTTGTTTTCCCTTGGAAAAATCAGAAAAATTGTGATAAAATGGCATGAAAAGTTTATTAAAGCCTACACCATGCGTTATGTGTAGGTCAGCCCTAGTACTTGATAAAATCTTCCTACTTTTTTCCAAGAATCAAATATCATGGCTGACTATTACTGATTACTGCTGCCCTTCCTCATTGCAGGTAGTAATCTCTCACCGAGTGTCATGGCAAGATTCAGATGGAAATGTTCTCTGCAGACAAGATAATGTTGATTCCAAAACCCGCTATGGTGGAGGTGTCATGAGCTGTCAACATGATGAGTCAGGCAATGTTAGATGCCCAGAAACCACCTTGGCTGGTGGTAGGGACTTTATTTGTACAGATTATAACTCTGGTGCATCATGGAGCTCTGGTGTAAACAGTATAACCCAACGCTTCCCATGGTCAGACGAGGCCAGCGATTCGTACTATGTAGGGTTAGTATTGTATTTCATTTTGGGATTAATACTAGATTAGTTTTAGATCCCTATGTTCTACTTCTATCATACTGCCCTGTTGTGGTTTGTGACCAAACAAAAATGCCCCCCACCACCCCTCTCCATTTTAAACATCGTGTATTTATTAGTACATTACCTTAATGCCGGATTTTTAACATTTTCTTGTATTGTAAAAAAAAAAAAAACACTCCACAGAAAAGCCGTCCAGAAACATAAGCGCCTGTAACCGATGGTGGCAGCAAACATATTGATCAAAATAGTGACGTAGCTGGACGTGTGAGCCAGTAACACGACTATTACTTGTCTGCAACCGCGTTGGAAGTTTGACAAGTTATATTTTAAGTTTTACACATCCGATTAAAACACAGCAAACAGTCGTAGATAGAGCGCAATCTAAAGACTACATTAGTCTTAAAATAACACATGGTTCCCACATGGCTGTGCACCTCAAAAGGTTGAAAGGTCAGCAGTTATATCACCAACGCACTCACGTTCTGTGTGTGTGCCCGCATGTACGACTCGTCGTCGTGTATTACGTGTGTGAGTTGTATACACCTGACGACCACCACCATTCTCTCACACGTGAAATGTACACACAGTAAAAATGGCAACGTTCCGCTTTTCGCGATCAACGTGTGTGTGTTTTTACATATGGAATATCAGAATTTGAAGGGATTTTACCAAGAGTTTTAGGTACAGACTTCATCTGTTGTTAACAGAGGCATTTTTTTCAATTCCAAAGGTATGTAGTGATTATTTTAAATCACTTTTGCAACGTAACATTTCCTTCATGTCCTTCCAAACAACAATGTTTTTAATTTGTGTTGATCTGTTTTGTTTTCAACTTCAAGGCATCAATTTGGGGGAAAAACCCCCAAATAAGCCCTACAAGTAACGCAAGAAAATAATCACAACTAACCCAGTGGGCAAAATACGTTGAATTAACGTTGAAGCAACGTCATATGCCGACGTTGGAGTAACGTTGAATGATGATTGTATTTGCAAATTGAATTAACGTTGAAATGCTGACGTAGATACAACGTTAAACTCACTACGTTGTTTCAATGTCGGCATGTATACGTTGTTTTAACGTCAAATTTCTACGTTGAAATAATGTTGAATAATGATTGAATTTGCAAATTGAAATAACGTTGAAATGCTGACGTAGATACAACGTTAAACTCACTACGTTGTTTCAATGTCGGCATGTATACGTTGTTTTTACGTTGAAATAATGTTGAATAATCTGTAATTATGTTGGCTCAACGTTGGGCCAACGTACAGTTAATCTAAAACAATGTCTTCGAGTTGAACTTTCCTGTTATGTATTAATTCCTGTATAATTAATTCAAGTAATTAGTATATGCTTATTATACTTATAAGGTATATACATGTAAGATATGATACCGATAATAACTAAATACATTCTACACTATAACTACAACTTATACAGGCCTATACATCCTTCTCCACTGCATGTCTTGTATTTATATAGTCCAGGATCTACAGAATTTCCAGTCATGGTTATAACACCTTTTTAAAATAAAACTATTTAATTTTTAATTCACATCTTGGAATGACAAATGTTTCTTTGTACTTTTGATGTACATATTTTCTTACAAACGAATTACAAAAAAAAGTACAAAAACTTGCCTGGGAAATTCCTAAATTCAACCAAAATTGTTTTGATATTGTCAGAAAAAGTCATACACTTCTAAGTCCCGCCCACAAATTTGCATAAGTTTCAACGTTGTCCCAACGTTGGCTCAATTTTAGCATCTTGTCAAAAGGCGCTCATACCCAAAAGGAATGTATAGCTTTTTGCTTGCCAAATGTTAATGCAACATAGGAATGATATAAAATTAGGTTTGAGATGTCGCATCAGTTACCTGAACTTAGTATAAAAACAACATTTCCATACACAAATAATTATCCCCCAAAATGTTAAATTTTAACTTCTTGTCAACATGTTGTGCACGAAAACCTAGTAGAAATGTTAAGCTTTTTACTTGCCAAATATTAATGCAACACAGGAATTGTACAAAATTGAGTTTGAGATGTCGCATTATCTACCTGATTCGAACTCGGTGTAAAAAATGTTTTTCCATACAAAAAACTAGAAACAATTACCCACAAATTGTTAATTTTTAACACCTTGTCAACAACATGCGCTCAAAACCAAACTGTGAAGGGCAACTTAGAAGTATACATTTGGTTTGAGGTTTCAATCACCTGTCTGAACCTTGAGTGAAAAAATATTTAGATATTTTGAAATTGTTAAAAAAACAAATAGCAACAAAAATGTGAATATTTTAATGGTTGGGGCGACCTCAAGTGCAGTCGTGAACTAAAAGCCTAGAGGAAGCCAACTTCAACATTTTTAGGGCTGGCTTTAGGCCTATATCGATCCCTAGGTGACCTTTTTCAACATCTGACCGTCCTTGCATTTCTGTATGCTCTGTGGTACTAATGGAAATATTACATTATTATTTGGACCACGAATAATGCCTTTTATTTTGCGGTGATTTCAATCAATGTTATCTGGGCTATTTCTTGGAATCCTCGCCCCTCATGTGTCTATATTTCTTGTGATCTTCTTGGTAATTTTCGTGATGGAAAATGGTTAAAATGAGGCAATAGATGGCTGGTAATAATAATATTAGTATGTTACTGACTGATAGTCTGACCGGACACAATTGTTCAATATTTTACCATAGAGGAAGGATTTTATAAATTTAAGTGTTCACCATAATTAAGTATGCTAAATTCAATGTAAGAGTGTTTGGTTTAGCTCAAATCTAGATAAAAAAAGCAACTGCAACTTTTATCCAACATTGTACATACGTCAAAAACGTTACATTGAAACAATGTTACCAATTATAATGTTGGATCAACATTGATTTTAGTTGTTATTATCGCAACGCAATTACAACCTTTAACCAACATTGTACATACTTCAATATTGTTACGTAAAAAAAAAACTTACCAGACTGACGTTGGATCAACATCGATTTTTGGTTATTATTATCGCAACGCAAACAAAACCTTTTTACAACATTGTACATACGTCAAAAACGTTCACAATGAAACGTTACCAGAATAATGTTGGATCAACATTGATTTTAGGTTGTTATTATCGCGACGCAACAATAACCTTAATCCAACATTGCATTAACTTTTAAAAGTATACGTTGAAATGACGTCACCCAACTGACATTGGATCAAAATTGATTTTAGGTTGTTATTATCGCGACGCAATAACAACCTTTATCCAACATTGTTCATACGTAAAAATCATTACGTGGAAAAAACGTTTCCAGAATGGCGTTGGATCAACATTGATTTTAGGTTATTATTATTGCGACGCAATAACAACCTTTATCCAACATTGCACATAGGCCAAAAACGTTACATTGAAAAAACGTTACCAGAATGACGTTGGGTCAACATTGATTTTAGGTTGTTATTATCGCGACGCAACAATAACTTTAATCCAACATTGCATTAACTTTTAAAAGTATACGTTGAAATGACGTCACCCAACTGACATTGGATCAAAATTGATTTTAGGTTGTTATTATCGCGACGCAATAACAACCTTTATCCAACATTGTTCATACGTAAAAATCATTACGTGGAAAAAACGTTTCCAGAATGGCGTTGGATCAACATTGATTTTAGGTTATTATTATTGCGACGCAATAACAACCTTTATCCAACATTGCACATAGGCCAAAAACGTTACATTGAAAAAACGTTACCAGAATGACGTTGGGTCAACATTGATTTTAGGTTATTATCGCGACGCAAAAACTACCTTTATCCAACATTGCACATAGGCCAAAAACGTTACATTGAAACAACGTTACCAGAAAGACGTTGGATCAACATTGATTTTAGGTTGTTATTATCGCGACGCAATAACAACCTTTATCCAACATTGTACATACGTCAAAATCGTTACGTGGAAAAAACGTTACCAGAATGACGTTGGATCAACATCGATTTTAGGTTGTTATTATCGCGACGCAATAACAACCTTTATCCAACATTGCATCAACGTTAATTAGTATACGTTGAAACTACGTTGCCAAATTGACGTTGGATCAACATTGTTTTTTGGTTGTTATAATCGCGACGTTATTTCAACACTTTTCCAACGTTTACACAACGTCAAACTACAACTTAAAACAAACATCGCAAATGTGACGTTGAAATAACGTTGTTTTATGGTATTTCGACGTTGTGACGCCATATCAACCAAAATTCAACGTTGAAATAACGTTGTGTGCCCACTGGGAAAGTTATCTGAGGATTTATAGGTACGGCCGGGAATCTTGTGAATTTCCGCGGTGCGATGATGAGGAGGATCAGAGCGTATTTCCGAATCCTTACTCTCCCCATATCACAGAAATGTATTAAATTTTAACGACACAATTTTTTAGAACACCATGAAACTTGTGTTAAATTCACTCAAGGATTTCATTCACTGAATGTAAGTTTTTGTATAGTAAGTTTCACATGAAAATTAGGAAAGTTATTGTTGTTTTGTGCTGCTAAAAGTCGGTTGTGTGACGACTTTCACATTCCCCATTACACCCATGCTATTTTCTTGTACACAACACGACGCGGTGCAGTAAACAGTCGTTTAGTTGTTTCACACGTCCAGCTACGTCATCCTGAAAGCCTCTCGGAAAGTGTCCCCGACGGCTTTTGTTTCATTTTCTGCTGCGCGCAGGCACATGCGAAGCACTTTTTAATAATTTTTTTCGGGGTAAATAAAAATTATGAAACCACTATGTTTGGGTTTTTTGTACTAATAAATGTGTAATGCTCAAACTGGTGAAATTTGTTTTGACCATTTTGTGCCCTCTTTAAGTTGCACCCTACATGTAGATTAAAAATGAAATTTGTTAGATGATGTAAATACATGTTGAGGTGCTTGAAACAAGATAGTATGTCAAACCTTCAGAATTACCTCCGAACCTTGGCCTTAAGCAGAGCATAATTTTCATGATTTCTAATAGGAGAATCTGATTGTCCACTGGCAAGTGTATACGACATTCACATGTGATTCAGGGTTGTGTGTATGGGAATGATGTTACATAACCAACTTTTTGCAGATTCATTGCATAATAATGGTACTTCTTGCACATTTTGTCATGAGTTTGTAAAGGGGTAAAGTTTTGGACTCATCCTATTTCAACACATCAGTTCTGATACACCTGTAATATGTTTGCTACATGCTGTTTCCTATTTCAACATTTGGCAGGTATAAGGGATGCTGTTGGGCAGATGATATAACAGGAGACGACTATGGCCTAACTACTGCCATCAATCTTTCTCCACGGCTGGACAATGGAGAGGTGAACTCCTCACCAATAACCACAATGTTCCCAGTTGTCCGAGTACAACGTGGATGTACTGAAGACATCAGAATCCCAAGTAACTATAAGATTAAGATATTCAACTGTTTAATATTACTTACTATGATAATAAGATATTAAGACTGAAATTATCTGCAAATCTATAAATAAAGCAACATGATAAACCTGTTTGTGTACTGGATTGTTGCAAATGCACCTAAAGACAGTCTGAAGACTAGAACAATAGAGTTGGTTTGTTACAGTGAAGGCTGACAAAAAAAATCATCACTAACGCTCTACAAGTAGAACCAATTTTACATCTTATTTCTTTGACAGTGTTGGATGCTGATGGAGATTACGTGTCATGTCACTTCGCGAGAAATTCAGAAGATATAGCCGACTCATGTCATTCACTGTGTGATGTTCGTGTGCCAAATGTTGAGCTGTATTCAGAAAATACAATGGTAAATCACATTCTCCAGTTAACCAATCTTTCAAAATCAGCCACACTGCTTTTTCTTGTCATTAATTATAAATCTTTTTTGGGTTGCATTAGTCAATTTGGCATTCATTTAATTATAATTTTGTTGTTGTTGTTTTGTTCCTCATTTTGGGGAAGAATTTTCTAAAATCGGCCTTACAGAAAAGCTGGACAAAACCTCCTACAAACCTACTAGTTCCTTTTCATACCAAATTAATTTCTTTGCCAATTTTCTATGGTATATCTTTATTTAAAAAAAATACACATATTCTTAAAATGAATGATGTGAACTTTGATTTTGATCTATTTTGATGCAGTCACCATTATAAACTTGTTCAGATTACTTAAATGTGCCTTATTTAAAATTGGGTTTAGACTCAATTGACACATGCCTTTTCTGTCCTCCATTTTTGGGAGTCGAAATATACGCAATGGAATTGACTCCTAAAGTGGCAGAAATTGTAGACACAAATTGGGTGGAGGTGCATTCTGCATCGTGCAAGGGGATCAGTAGTTTCAGTTAATTTTTCTTTTAAAGTTTTATCTTTGACAAGATGTTTTATTTTTATAAAATCTCTGGGCACACATTTACTCTTGAGAATTTTGGTTATATAGGGTTGCATTCTGCGTGTGCCTGCTTCTGCTCCCAGATCCCAATACGCTATTGCATTGGTGGTACAGGATAGACGATTGCCTACTACTAGCCCCATGAGCAGTGTTAGCCTCCAGTTTGTGTTGGAGTACTATGGAGCAGATAATCAACAATGTCTCCTTGCACCAACCTTTGTTACTGACACCCCAGAATATGGTACCGTTGTAATTGCCCAACCAACAGCAGCTGGTATGTCTGGAAGTATAAATATCGTTGTACGAAGCTCTGCTGATGACCAATCGTAAGTTGATATATGAGGAATTTCCCATGATAATGAGAGAAATTGTTGCATTCGTTATGTTATGGTGTGTGCATTGTTGTGAAAGTGTAAGCAGGAATAAAACAAGTGAGGTACATGTACGTGTCTAAAAAAAGACATATTCTTAAAAAAAGTAAAAAGGATTATCTGGGACACAAATTTGTAAAATCAAATGATTTAAATAACTTGTCTATTGATACAGCATTACTGATATTGTGACGCTATCTCCTCTCAACACGTTAAAGACAGCATTGAGCCCAGTAAATGCCAGAGATTCTTCAATAACCGTAACCTTTGTACAGGGAGCTGAGCAACCTTGGAGCCATCTCATGTGCTTCTATGGTATCCAGACCAATGGGTAAGTGTCAGCTTTGACGAGATGAAAAACCTGCCACTCCATGTTTAACCCAAGATTCTTTCACAATTCCTAGGAACAAATTCTTAGTTTGTCAAAGAAATACACAAAGATGATAATTTATAAACTTGTTTCAGACGTGGCTGTCGACATATAAAAAGTAAAATCTATTATTGAAAGTGTAAAATAAAAAAATGAGGGTCATAATCAAAATACAATTAGTCAATTTTTGTTTATTATTTGCTTTTATGTTGTCGTCATTTCATCATTAAATGTTATTTGTTAGGCCAAGTGTCTCCCTTATAACAGCATTCTTTGATGTACAGTTTGTTTCTTTGTAGTGTATTAATGTGCACACTTCACAATGGAATGTCCAGGCATGTTTACACATCTCCCATGGGCATCCCTGGACATTTTTTTAAAAACAGGTTTTAAATCCAACTTTTGTTTGTTGTATGCATTAACTGGTTAACAGCTCCAGTTGTGTTTTTATGGCCAGATAAATATTAAAGTAAATTTGATCAAACAGCCCTTTTTACCATTGGGATTGTTTATTTATGAATTTTGAATAATTGTGGCCTAGAACTTGATAAAACTTGTCAAAGGTTTCCTTGATCTATGTTTACACCTTACAAATACATTGAAATTTTAAAGCTGTTTAAATGTTCCTTCTTTTCGCAGAATCTCCTCTGAAATTCGTTGCATTACTGTGGCATTTGATGGTAAGTAATTGTGTTAGTACTTCCTTTATTATAAATTCTGACATTGTGAAAGGCATACACTCATGTATCAACACTAAGAAGACACAACTAAACATTAAGGAGATATGGAGATGTATTTATCAGAGGGCAGTATTAGATGCATTCAAACGTTTTATTGCAACCATTCAAATAAAAATTAACATGTTGTATTGTTATTTATTATGTTACAGTGACTGCACCACAAATCCTTTTGGATGAACTTACTCCAACAATCGGTGAAGCAGTTGATCCATCTTTTGATCAGTTTGAGATTGTGTTTGATCAAGAGGTAGTGAATTCTTAATATTTTCATTCCTGGCTCTTACTGGGATGTCAAACTAATACTACTGAATGTGCTCACATTCAATTTATGATGCCAAAATGGTCACCAGCGGGTACAAAATAAATTTATTTTCTTCATGATAAATATTGTCATTACAATAGGAAAATATGCTATAAATATTTGGAAATGGTTGTATCAGATAAAGATTGCATTTCAAGATAAGCCTCTTTTTATATGTAAACAGGTAAGTATTTATCCTAATATCTTGATGGATCAGATCATCAGCTAGCATTTATTTTTCAGATTCTTTTCTGAAAAGGTATATTTTATACAGAATAAAACACCATCTTGAAAATCTAGTCATTATCTCGGTATAAAATTTGATACTAATTAAAAAAATTCTCTAACATGTCTGCTTTCTTTCTAGGTGAAAAGGCCTTTGCAAGCCCGTAATATACAGCTCTTCAATTTCAATAGTGATGTTGCTCTTCAAACCTTCAATACATTTGTATCAGAAATGCTAGTATTTCCAGACGAGAACAGTGGCAGTGGAAGAATAGCTATGAACGTCGACACACCATTGGCACCAGGACAGTATTACATTCAAGCGGACGAAGGGGCTGTTGTTGGATCAGTTGGTGGTCTGGATTCAGAAGCACTCGAACCAATGGTCTGGCATTTTAACATCACTGGTATGACAATTGTATTAGGTGCTACAAAAGTTTATTTTATAAATTGAAATTTCCTTTGGAGGTTTCTCTCTGTGATTGATCAAGCTTGTTATTTTCAGTATCATTACTATTTTGATAAGGAATACTTTGATACTTTGAAGAAAAAAAAAGACGGCATTCATCATCTTTCCAACACAGGTATTCCTCCTGATCCATGTCTGACACCTAACCTGTGCCTGAATGGTGGAACCTGTTCGTCATTACCAGACAACAGTGACTTCAACTGCATATGTCCTGCTGACTTCAAAGGAAACAACTGCGATATTCGTATGTCTCATAACTTATTTTTTAACTTTTAAGTATTTATTTTGGCTCTTAATGTTAACAAAGTATGAAATATATTGTTTCTATGTACACCAAAAAGCATCATCAAAACAATTTACTTGGTTTGATTAGGCTCATTTAGTGACAAACTTGTTGATTATTATTTGGTTTTTGCTCTTGCACTGATTTGTTATAAGTACTTTCCCAAGTCACTTCTGTGAAAAAAAAATCCACATGCATATCACTCTGGTGGGATTCAACTCATGACTTTGCCATGCTAAAGCAGATGTCTT
The DNA here is from genome assembly GCA_037783415.1 of Leptasterias polaris. Classification (NCBI taxonomy): domain Eukaryota; kingdom Metazoa; phylum Echinodermata; class Asteroidea; order Forcipulatida; family Asteriidae; genus Leptasterias; species Leptasterias polaris. The sequence goes on from JAZGTN010000020.1 coordinate 1,105,268, forward strand.
ACAACTAGACCACCGAACAAGCCTGGTGGCTAGAGGCAGTTTGAATCCTACATTTAAGCGGCGGGTATCGCAAAGATTTCATGTTTAAATCATTTATTTTTATTTTTATCGCTGTTGCAAAAATAACATCTATTAAACTTGTAGATATTACAAACTTTATTATCATGGAGGAAGAATATTCTTGAGTGAATGAATGTCCTTCTAGGTTTACAGATGTGTCAAAGCTTGTTTATTGTGCTCATTAGATTATTTTTTTAAATTTTGTTGTAGAAAATCCATGTAGTGTTTCAACAGAGGTTTGTCTGAACGGTGGAACATGTGATCCAAGTGATGATTACTCTGACCATGTTTGCATATGCCCTTCCAACTATATGGGTGATAGCTGTGAAAACGGTAATAATATTATTGTCATGAAAGTCTTTTTTTCTTAATGAATTTGTCAAAACCCCAACATTGGTATGCAAAATTAACATCTATTAAACTTGTAGATATTAAAAACTTCACTACCATGGTTGTATGTTACATTTGCTGGAAGAATATTCTTGAGTGAATGAATGTCCTTCTAGGTTTACAGATGAGTCAAAGCTTGTTTATTGTGCTCATTAGATTTTTTTATTTTATTTTGTTGTAGAAAATCCATGTAGTGTTTCAACAGATGTTTGTCTGAACGGTGGAACATGTGATCCAAGTGATGATTACTCTGACCATGTTTGCATATGCCCTTCCAACTATATGGGTGATAGCTGTGAAAACGGTAATAATATTATTGTCATGAAAGTCTTTTTTTCTTAATGAATTTGTCAAAACCCCAACATTGGTATGCAAAATTAACATCTATTAAACTTGTAGATATTAAAAACTTCACTACCATGGTTGTATGTTACATTTGCTGGAAGAATATTCTTGAGTGAATGAATGTCCTTCTAGGTTTACAGATGTGTCAAAGCTTGTTTATTGTGCTCATTAGATTTTTTTATTTTATTTTGTTGTAGAAAATCCATGTAGTGTTTCAACAGATGTTTGTCTGAACGGTGGAACATGTGATGCAAGTGATGATTACTCTGACCATGCTTGCATATGCCCTTCCAACTATATGGGTGATAGCTGTGAAAACGGTAATAATTCTTAATGAATTTGTCAAAACCCCAACATTGGTAATAGGGAGATTAATTAAATATAGTTTTGAATTACCTCCAAGACATTTAAATGAAAAATTGAGATTTTCTTTCATTTGTTTTAGAGTAAGGTGAGCATTAGTTACGATGTAAATTTACAGATTAATACTTCATTCATTTGAACAATTTTGTTAACATCATAACCTGCTGATGTTTTTGTGTGTGACTCCAAAAAAAAAAAAAATAATAACACGCCTTTTCCAAAGATTACAAAGCACACCAAGAATTCACCCTGATAGCCAGAAAAAAGAAAAACAACAATGAACATATGCATGAATTTAGCAAACAAGTAGGTCTTAACTCTTTCAGTGCGAAGGTCGTACATGTTCAATCTACTTGAAAGTGCCATTGTTGTACATGTACCATGTTTTTTATGTACTCGAGAAAGTGTCATAACCCATAATATACATGTTATCCTGAAAGGGCAATATCACTCAAGAAATGCAATTGACTTTGGGACCAAGGCAACACAAATCAGTAAGATACATTTTTGTGTGTGAGAAAGACTTATTATTATTTTGTTGGTACAACATTTCGATAAATATAAAAAAGCTGGGCATTTCAGGTTCAAAACGCAAAACAAAAGCGGGCACTGAAAGAGTTAAGAGAGGATTTAAATATGTGTATTGAGGTGGAGCATCTGAATCTAGGCAAGTTTTAAAGAAGCAACGAACATATGGAAAGTCAAATACATTCCTGAATTTAACCAATAAATAATGACACTGAAAACTTCAAAGCTTGCTTGATTATTACTTTTTAAAATGGTTAAAATATGGACCAGTTTAACAGCAGTATTCTTTAACACTTGGCTTGTATACATTGTGTTTACTGATGTGTTGTTATTTTACAGAGGACCAATGTTTGTCTCTTCCATGTCAAAAAGAAGCAACATGCACTCCATCTCTTGCAAACACTGCCTTTGCATTTAACTGTGCTGATGGATTCATGGGCACTTACTGTGAAAATGGTTATAACACAACCCAAACTAATGCTACCATTGTTTTAATTTTTCTAGTTTGCTCATCTATTCAGATCAAACTCATGAATTTGTTGTTTATTTTTTATTTATAGAGGATCCATGCCTGGCTTCACCAAGTGTTTGTCAAAACAATGGAGAGTGTAAACCTGTAAATGAAAACACAGACTTTGAGTGTACATGCATAGGTGCATTCATCGGGAAAGACTGCTCAGAACGTACGTTCTAGAATTGTCAATGTTTTGTAAATACTGAAAATAGTATACAAAGGAAAGCATTATTATTGTTGTGATATCAATAAATTGTTATTGATTACTTTATATTATCGAAATTCCCATAGGTGACTTGATTTCTTTTTCTGTTATCTGTGGAAAGGAAAATGTTGTTTTAATAGGGCCTTTATCTCCAGTCACACCTTTCAAAGAGGAAAGTAATTCATGAAATTTTGAAAAGATTTGTTGATTGAAGCCCATTTGTAATAATGTATCTGGTGTTCATAACATATTAGTAGGTAAGTTGAATTGCATTAGCTGCCTGGTTTTGCAAAAAACTTATGGAAAACTCTTTGAGACTGCTTCCTTTAAAAAAATCTCCAGAAATGTGTTTATTTATTTTAATTTTGAACTACCAACTTGTTAATTGAAGTAATGATTAATTGTTTTATTTTCCATGCAGCACTTCCAATTGATCCTTGCACTGTTCCTATGATCTGTGAAAACGGTGGGACATGTCGTAGACTGCCAGGCGAATTTAACTACACATGTGAATGCACAGATGGATTTATGGGTCGTCAATGTAGAGATGGTAAATACACCTTAAAATATGTGAATGGTTAAAGGTTCATTAACCCATAAAGCTGCTTAGGAGTAACTTGCATGCTTAGCAAACATTAACGGGATCAGTCAATAGCAGTACACAAGGCAGGATATTTTTTACTGTAAGCTAGATTTAGCTGAGCAGTGTTTCTGTGCTAATCAAGTGTATGACATTTGGCCTAAGTTTCAGGACAGTGATTATTCAGAATTTGTTCATGTCTTTTTCCTTCAATTTAAAAAAACATCTCAATCACTGCACCTTTATGATCACAACATTTGTTTCATTATATGTCTGTTGAAGAAGGAATATACTTTTGCTAACTTGGATAATTACAATGTTTGACTGAGATCCCGAGGTGATGTGAACATCTTGATTTGGAATCTATTTTAGTATTAAGTGAACAAATTTAATTTCTTGATACAGAATTTGAATGTCCTGACTCTGCAAGTTACTCATCATGTGTAGCTCCATGTGGTCCTTCGTGTTTTGAGCCATTGGGTGGATCAGGGGAGAATTGTTCAGATCCTTGCGTTGAGGGTTGTGTTTGCAATGATGGATACCTTCTGGAGGATGGCCTGTGCAAACCAGCTGCTGAATGTGGCTGTGTGTGGAATGAACAGTATATTTATGTAAGTTTTCTTGTGTATAGTCAAGAAGTTGTTTATCTTTATACTTTATACATATACTCAGCAATTTTTGTTTTTCGTGTTTTCTATGTCATGTTTTCAAATAAATAAAAAACAATTATTTTAATTTTTTAAATGCATTTATTTTGAGTTCTTAAAAAATTGTTTGGTTTTCCTGTTTTATTTTTTTTCGGGTGGGTGGGGGCTGATATTTTAAAACAATGTTGTTTGTTTGGATGTTATTTAGTTAACTTCTGAAATGTAATATTGACTGTGTGTTAGTGCCCATTCTGTCAGCTGTTGATGTAGTTATACATCGATAACACTTTAACTAAAGCTGTTGCGTTTTTTCCTCAACTTCCTCAATACCCACAGCTTCTTGGCATGGTTTTGAATTCCAACTGCACAGAGAGATGTTCATGTGTTTCTAATGGCACAATAGAATGTGAGAGCATTAAATGTGCCGATGATGCTACATGTGCGATGAGAGATGACCATTACACCTGTATGTGTAGTGAGGGCTTTGAAGGCAATGGTATGGAGTGTCAACCAGGAACTAGTAAGTATGAACCTAGTGATAATATCTCTTTCCCTCCCAAAGGAAGTGCTCTATGAGATCTTGTCTAACTCAAATTCATAATGTGCTTTACATGATTTTCCTGAATAGTGGCTAATATGAGGCATTTAAAAGTACAAACTATGTCAGCTGATATACCAGTTCCTTAACAACCTCGTATGCTCATATCAAGTGAGCATCTAAGTGATTCTTCAGGTTAAACTACACATACTGCTCATAGTGTTTTAACTTCTATGATGTTTCTTTCTTGTACAAAGGATTCGATGAACAGGAAACCTGCACCAAACCAGAGTGTAAAAGAGGTTGTTTCAGCTCACCCAACTACCCTGAAGAGTACAGAGTCAATTGGATTAAACAGTACATTGTTAGTGTACCTGGGGCTATGTACTACACAGTCAAATGTGACGAGCCCTTCAATGTTGAAATGGGTAGAGATGCGTTTTATGTGGGTCCTGGGACTCCACCACCCTCAAACACCTTGGCCATAGATCCTGAGGACCCAATATTCCTGTTTGATGGTGAAACACCTCCTGATACATTCTTAGTTGACAGTGGTGAAATGTGGATGTACTTCATTGCTGACAGGCTGAAACAGTATGAGGGCTGGCATTGCTGCTGGATTGCTGGTTAGTTTCATTGCTACCTTTTTCCTCTTGACTCTTAAGAATTATGAAAAATAGTACATGTACCAACATTGTTGATGGGTTCAGGAAATATGACAAGGATAACAGTAGTGTCATAATATTCCATTAGCCTGGTTTGGGTGTGTACATACAAAATTACTCAAACCAAACAGTAAACTATTTGCATCGCCGCCATCGCACAGTGCTCTAGATTCCACATTGGTTTAGGTATGGGTGTAAGCGATTTTTCTCCAAACCCCGGCAATACCCACATGCTTCGGCTACCAACACCCCAAACTTGCCCCATATCTCACCCAACCCTCGCCCAACCCTCACCCAACCCTCACCCATACTGCATATAAAGCCCTTGACACCCTCTTATAAGCTGATTCACCTGCAACACCACCCTGTGAATAAAGAGTAACTCTTTGAGCTACTCTGTGAATTTCCCTGTCTTGATACTACTCTGCCCAATAAATCGGTCATCTATCCATATCTCTGTATGAATGCCGTGGTTCTTCAGCCAAGTCGACAAACAAAAACCAATGGTGGTATATATATAAGCACTATTTTTAAACCCAAAGGGCAATGTGGTGTCCATGAAATAAACCCAGCCCACTCAAAACCGCAAAAGGTCTTTGATCTTTCAGACAATTTTACTTGCTTAATATCCTTGAGCATCATCGGTTCCCGAAAAATACCCATTTATATCAAATGATTTTGCAATATCGCCAAGGGGAACTAGGTTGAACGGGGTATCTTTGCACCACAAGTTTGGACCCTTCATTGATAGTATCAGTCTGGGCTTACTCGGCTCTATTGACAAGGCATTTACACACCTGGGAGGGGCGACTTGACCAACAGGCCCCAAAAGTTCCATGGAACCTTCTATGAGCCTCTTATTAATGGTTTCGTTAATGAAGGACGTAAACTCCCTACAAATGGGGGCATTTGCAAAATACATAGGCGGGGGGGATTTCTGAATCGAATGCACTTCCCCTATGATATGTGCCCCGATAGTGCTGAAAAATTTCATAAATCAACCCCTTGTCTTAACCACTTTCCAACTAGTTGTCCTGCTTCATGACATTCTGCCAAAGCACCTACCCAAGCCCTAGCGCTATCTGTTAGTCCCCCTGCTACAAAAAGGCCGGGGTCTCTAAAATGAAGAGCTTTGAAATCCGGCTCACAATTTCCACACAAAACGTCTAAGGTACTTGGGGCAGACCTGTCTGGTGGGCTGGCTGGTTTGCCCAATATATCAACCCAAGCGTGAACCTCATTACTCCTCTTCACGGGGTCAAAATCTTGCGACGAACGCTCCCAGGCGTGCTTAAAATACCCAAGTATTTCGTATATGCCGGCAAAGAGATGTGTATACAAATGTTCTGACATTGAATTGAATCAAGCCCTTAGTCAAACATCTAACCAAAAACCCAAATTCAATTGCAAACTTTCCCTTATTTGATTTTTGTCGTACTTTAAAGGCACTGGACACCTTTGGTAATTGTCAAAGACCAGTATTCTCACTTGGTGTATCCCAACATATGCATAAAATAACAAATCTGTGAAAATTTGGACTCAATTGGTCATCGAAGTTGCAAGAGAATAATGAAAGAAAAAACACCCTTGTTGCACAAATTTGTGTGCTTTCAGATGCCTATAATAAAAGGCTTCACTGAAGTCTTTTATTATTTGAGTGAGAAGTTACCCTTTTCTCAAAAACTACGTTACTTCAGAGGGAGTCGTTACAATGTTTTCTACTATCAACAGCTCTCCATTGCTCGTTACCAAGTAAGTTTTTATGCTAACAAGTATTTTGAGTAATTACCAAACGTGTCCAGTGCCTTTAACTCATTGTCATAATGAATTTATTATTGTTAACATAAATAGAACACCATATAAGATATCATTTAATGTTATTAACATTTCCATGACTTCTTTAAATAATTCTGTAAATCATATCACAGGTCTATTGATATTAATCAATGCATTTCCCCTGGATTTCATCATTTTATAAAATTTTAAAGCTGACAAGGCTCTATTTATGTCTCAAAAGGCTAAACCCGTACTAGCTGCAAAGGTTTTGCTGACTGATCTAAACGTACATTTTCGGTAACTGTCACAGGATCTAACAAAGGCCGGACACATGCCTACATTACTTGCATTCTCTAGCAAGATGCCCCCTCTTTTGACATCTGTAGCACGGCCCTCGGGATCTGGCACCCCGTGAACCCATGGGAAAGGGTTGGCGAAACTGCTGACTACCATACCTCAAGCCAGACTTTTCCTGTATCAGATCACCATACCATTAGTTAGGTACTAAAATGTAACGCCCGTTTTGTTTTTGTTTTTTTTCCAAATGTTTTCCGGTTTGAGCATTTAATTGCCTTGCAAATGCTCCTGTCTCTGCATTGTCATTTTAATGTCCTTGGCAAATTATTCAAACATTCTTTCATTTTAGCAACTTTGAGCCCTTTGCTCGGCAAGCATAACTTAAAACATTTTCAGAATGAGAAAACCTTGTGCCTTTCCAACGCTCAGCAGGTACAACATTAGCCATTGTCATTTTAATGACCTTGACAAATTATTCAAACATTCTTTCATTTGAGTAACTTTGAGCCCTTTGCTCGACAATTATAACTTAAAACTTTTAGTATAAGAAATCCTTGAGCCTTTCCAATGCTCAGCAGGTAAAACATTAAACATTGTCATTTTAATGACCTTGGCAAATATTTCAAACATTCTTTCATTTTAGCAACCTTGAGCCCTTTGCTCAGCAGGTATAACTTAAATTATTTACAGTATGAGAAAACCTTGATGTATAATATAACTTTAGTGGTTACCGGAGATGGCTGTTCGGTAGGGTCATGCTTTGCCTTCTTAGCTTTGGGGATTGCTGTATCTAGGGGGCCAGCATCGACTCTCAGCAGCATCATCTCAATATTTCTTTTTGACCCCCATTTGGAGCTAAGGCCAAGACATGGTTTCTCCACTCCGCACTCTGTGTTGGATCGTCCCATCCATCTTCTATCAAGCTTTCAAAGCATCTATTGGAAATCTTGTATGAAGTGCAAAGGCACCGGAAAATCTTTGAGGACGATTCCCCAACGACGCCGTAAAGCCCCTTCATGTTCTTCAATGATTTCATGAATTTGGTCGCTCATCATGGATGAAATTACTGCGTTTGAGCTAGCCTGGATTTAAATATGCCAATGTCGATACGAGATATGTACCAAGGACAAAAAGCTTTAATTGCGAGGCCTTCCACTTCATACCAGTTCCCATACCGGGATTGCAACTGTAAGAAAGCTATAAGGCCTAAAAGGATATGAAAGAGGGTACTTAACGATAATTGAAAGCCGGTCTTTTTGGCTTTTGACCGCGATCATTTGGGTATGACCTCACTACTAGTGGATCACGCTATCTGCAACCTGGGGTTGCCAGTGCAACATTTCTTGTCAAATACATGCAGTAGAATATCGAACCTAAAACCTTAATATCTAGACCGCAAATCAGGAGCGGGTTCTTGGTATGCATTCGAAATTTCTCAGCGGTCCGCCCTGCTGCCGTGAGCAATAATTGACAACTGTGCCTTCCGTGTTCCACACGTTTCCCCCAACTTAGGGTACAGTAGCAAAAATAAAAGCACGAATATACCCCTTAGTTCATACGTTGTGAGCTCAAAATACCAAACGATTATCTTACATGTTACCCTGCTGAAACCAACATTGCACTTCCAACTCCCGACAAAAAGAAGAGTACTGCCCCACGCCTTCGCTTTGCCTTGTGGAATGCCCATTCAGTCAAGTCCAAAGACAAATCAACTGCCCTATGTGATTTTGTTATCAGTCACCAGTTGGACATAATGGCTATAACTGAAACGTGGCTCACGGGAAGTGATCGAGATGATCGGGCCCAAGCTGATATAAAAACCATGCTACCAAACTATACTTTCCATCACTCTCCAAGATTACACTCATGAGCTGGCGGTGTTGGTGTTCTTCTTCGAGATGGCATTAGCTTCAAAATCCACAAAAGTCAAGAATACAGAGCATTTGAAACCATAGACCTCTCATTAACAGTCCATGCTTCTACTTTTCGGCTTGTAGTAGTTTACAGGCCTCCGCCAAACAACAAAAACAAGATTACCAATGTCATGTTTCATGATGATTTTGGTTGCCTTGTAGAATTCCTTATTGCCAATCCTGGTAAATTTCTCCTGGCAGGAGATTTTAACAAACATGTGGATGTGCCAGGTAACCGCAAAGCAGAGTTTTTTCATGATTTTCTGAACTTGAGCAATTTTGAACAGTATGTCTCTGTTCCTACCCACACTGCTGGGCATACTTTAGATCTGCTAATACCCAATGCAAATGACGACCTAATTTCTTCTGTTACTGTTCACCATGATCTTCCATCGGACCATGCTGCTGTTCAGTGCCTCATAAATATTGCTCGACCGGCTGCTCCCACTAAGACCATTTGCAGCCGCAAACTCCGCTCCATTGATATGGATTCATTTAAATGTGACATTTCTAATTCGAATTTAGTTATGAATCCTGCTGATGATTTGGAAGGTCTTGTTCGTCAGTATGATACCGTTCTTCAAGCTACTCTTGACCATCATGCTCCAGAGATTGTGAGGACTATTATTTTACGCCCTCATGCTCCCTGGTACACAGACTCACTACGTGAAGCCAAACAGGAAAGACGCCGCCGTGAGAGAAAATGGTCCAAAACTGGTCTTGTGGTTCATAAAGAATATTACAATGATCAGTGTCTTTTTTACAGAAACCTCCTAAATTCTGTAAAATCTAATTATCATCGCCAGGAAATATCTGACTCCCAACCTAAAGATCTGTTTCGGATAATTGATAAACTTTCTTCTGCCAAATCCACAAAAACTCTGCCCACGTTTCATGACCCTAAATAAAGAACTTGCGAACAGGTTTGCAATTTTCTTTGATGACAAAATTCGCAAACTGCATGGTAAAATTGATAGTGTCCAGCCTGCACCGCTCTCTGTTACGATACATGATCACTGTACTTCACTGTTCACTGAATTTCGCCCTGTTTCCCCAGAGGAGGTGCTGAAAATGATTAAATCGTCTCCTGTCACTTCTTGCAAGTTGGACCCATTACCATCGTCTGTTTTTAAGGATTGTGTTCCTGTATTGCTTCCTGTTTTAACGAAAGTGATTAATCTTTCGCTTTCCTCCGGACTTTTTCCTGATCATTTGAAGGAAGCATGTGTACTTCCTCTTTTAAAGAAGCCGAACTTAGATCCCGAAAGCCTTGCCAGCTACCGCCCAATTTCTAACCTGAGATATATTTCTAAATTAATTGAAAGAATTGCTGTGGATCAACTTCAAGCTCATTTACATGTATGTGATAACAATCTTTATGCAAAAATGCAGTCTGCTTATAGACCGTTTCACAGTACCGAGACTGCTCTCCTCAGCGTGCAAAATGACATCCTGCTCTCGCTAGATAATCACCAAGAAGCAGTCTTGGTACTCCTGGATTTCTCCTCCGCCTTTGACACTCTCGTCCATACTCATCTTTGCAAGCGTCTTTCTTCTCGTTATGGGTTATGTCACACAGTTTTGAAATGGATCGCTTCGTATTTGGAGAACCGTAATCAATCAGTACTCATTGATAGTGTGAAATCTGACTGTCATTGCCTGTGGTGCGGTGTGCCACAAGGTTCTGCAGCCGGACCCCTATTATTTATATTGTTTAGTGCACCGCTGCAAGATATCATAGCTGCTCATGGAATAAAGAGTATTGTTTATGCAGATGATACACAGCTTTATATCACCTATAATCCGGCGAATCGTGACTTAGCCCTTGCAAAAATTGAGGCTTGTATTGACGACATTAAATCTTGGTCTTTATCTAACAAGCTTGCTCTTAACGATGCTAAAACCGAAATCATCATTTTCAACTCACGTTTTTCTAAAAACGTTTCTCCTACAGAAATTAACATTGGACAATCTGTTATTCAACCATCTCGTGTAGTTAGAAACCTCGGTGTTCTAATGGATTCTACAATGAGTATGACCGACCAGGTAACCAATATGCAAATCTGCTCTTCTACAAATTAGAAAAATAGGTCGAATCCGGCGCCATCTTGATGATGATTCTACTCTTTTACTGGTTCATGCCTTTGTCACTTCTAGACTCGACTCAATTCTCTTCTAATTGGTCTGTCAGATAGAGAACTTTCTAAAATTCAACGAGTTCAGAACACCGCTGCTCGCCTCGTCTCTCGCACCCCTCGTTCCCAACATATTACTCCCATCTTACAAGAACTCCACTGGCTCCCGATCAAACTGCGTATCGTTTATAAGTTAAATCTTCTCACTTTCAAAGCTCTTCATGGCTTATCTCCTGACTATATATCTGATCTTCTCCATAAATATATTCCTGTTCGTCCTCTCCGATCTGCTGGCCAATCCCTACTCACGCAAACTACTTTTTCCACAAAATTTTATGGTCAAAGAGCCTTCAACTTCATTGCACCTTCGTTTTGAATGACTTGCCTCTTCATATTCGCCAAGCTGGCTCTCTTCAGATTTTCAAGGGACTTTTAAAAACTCATTTGTTTGAATCTTTATTTGTGTAACTTGCTTTTAAAATAATATTCTTTTCAATGTTTTTTGTTTTTTTGTTTTTGTGTTGCGCATAGAGGCTTCTGCATTATGCGCTATATAAATCTCTCGTATTATTATTATTATTACAACGTGTTGAGTTCAGGTTAACAGTGCCACAATTCCAAATTCCCGCGGTTCTTGTTTCACCCTGAGACGGGTCTACAGGACGTCCAGCTGCGGTCCTGCCAGAATCGCAACTGATATTTCATCAGTCGCTCTCTACGTTGGCGGTGATGCAAATAGTGCCCTAGTAATGTGTCCACCTTATCTCAGGCATGGTGGACACTATAGGAGGGCATTGTCTGGTTTGGGTGTGTACATACAAAATTACTCAAACCAAATAGTGCCCTAGTAATGTGTCCACCATATCTCAAAATGGCTTATTGAACTTCATGGAAGAGACCTTAGTGCTGTTATTTTTTGACTCTGAATCATATACTATGTTAATTCATTATTACCACTGGGGGCAGTTTAGAAAATGTGTCCTTTAAATATATTGAGTGTAACTGAACCCATATTGACATTTAGGGAGAATTCCAACATAAGGCTAGATAGCTCAGTTGGTAGAGTGCCGGCACATTAACCGATGGTCAATTTTTTCTTTGTTCAACCCCAAATTATTTCAAAGTAACCCAGTCAATATCCCATGTGGTTATTACTTGAATCCGCATTAATAACCTTTTTCTGTTAAATCTCAGATGATCCATGTTTGGAAAACCCATGTATGAATGATGGTAAATGTGAAGGACAAGAGGATGGATCCTACTCTTGTGTGTGTTTTGGAGGCTGGAGGGGTAAACACTGTGAATTGGGTAAATATTCCGAATTCTTCACAGTATCTCTTGGGGTGCAGTGCTGTGCATTTTATTCACTCATTAATATTTCTCTTCAAGCAGCTTTAGTTTGGGTGTACAATATTGCTTGTGCATCAATGGAGCATACTAGTAGTCAGATTTAGTGCCATATATATTTGAAGTGTCCCTTTTTAAGATTAAAGCAGACATATCAAAGGTCAGCTGCTAGGTATTAAAAACTGAAGATGATCAGAGAATATACCTTATGCACATGACGTCATTTGGTTAGGGCGCCCTCGCCTAGAGGTCAAAAGGAAAATGTTCATCAGCCATGGCCTATGCGCCGTGCGTACAAATCTGTGCATTCCCATTGTTTCATCATCAGTTTACCTCTAAGATGGCGGCTTGGTGACGTCAACACATAAGGTCTATACTGAATAATGTACAGTGGGTTTTAAGACATCAGAATTTATCTGACTGAAATTGATGCCCATGGTTTATTGTTTGCTTCCATCAGGCCATGCTCACTGCAGTGCCCGTGGTGATCCCCATTATACTTCCTTTGATGGTAAAAGCTATGACTTCCAAGGAGCATGCAAGTACTACCTGTTGAAATACTGTGGAGGAGATGATACAGAGTATTTTGATATCATCCAAGAAAATGAACCTCCTTCAAATAATGCTCATGTGACTATCACCAAAGAAATTACTATTAGAATCTTTGGTTTGGTGAGTTAACACTTTTTGATCATAGAAGATATTGCTTTGCCTTCAATATACTGCATAAACATACTCGCCTCTTGTTTTTCTGATGATGGAATAGTGCATCTGAAACAATGCATCCAAACATTACTTGTATTTGAACAAATTGACTTTTTGTTAAAGTGAGACTTTGTTTAATTTATTTGCTTCTAAATAAAGGAATGGAAAGCCTACCTCAGTATTAGGATGCAATATCTACAGGATTTTGATCAGTATTGTTTCTATTATCCATATATTCCAATAAAATTATCTAGGAAATTGGAATGCATCAGGATAAGTCACTGACAATTGATGGTGTACAGCAGTATCTGCCTGTGAACCAACCAAACTTTCACATCACCTTCAGTGGAAATCATCTGGTAAGTTTGTTCTTTGCCCTGATTTATAAATTCCCCTTTTTCTTTCATGCCAATACCAACACATATCAAGCATCAGTAAATGGTATTGCAAGGGGAACAAAATCCTCATCTCATTTCTTTCTCCTGTTAGGTTGCACGGTTCAATAACTCCTTAGAGGTGGAGTGGAGAGGAAATGGTGTTGATGTAAAGCTGTCTTATGAATATTCTAATCGGACTTGTGGTCTATGTGGTAATATGGACATGGATGATGACAATGACTTCAAAACACCAGATAATGAAGAGGTAAGACACAGTTTATTCTATTGGCATATCCAGTTGTATCAATTGTAATACCTTGCCTACACACACTCTCTTAATCAAGAGTATAATAATAAGGGAATGAAAAATTGGTGACAAGGTCTTAAACAGCTGTTTAAAACCGGCAGGATCGTTCATATAAAGGGCAGAGCTAAATGTGAGGTCCTTTATTGCATGGCTATGACCCTGCAACTGTCAAGACCAGGACTCGAACCTACACGCTGCTGTTTAGAAACAGCAGAGCTTCAGTCCAGTGTCTGGACTGCTTGCACACCACGCCAAGTATATTTGGGGGGGGGGGGGTTGATTGTAAACTTTACAACTGGATGCTTGAAATGAAAAATCATATAAATACATGAAGTTACCTTTTTTGCTGTATATTTTTAAAGGCCAAAAATGCAGCTGAGTTTGGAAACAGCTGGAAGTACAATGTAAACTGTAGTCGGGATGATGATCCAGAACGGCCTCATCCATGTGAAGGACTTCCTTTTGCATTAGATGATGCAAGTTTCTTCTGCAGAGTGATTAAACAGCCTGACGGTAAGGAACTTGATTGGAGGACACATTGACGGCCTCTTAATCAGATAAAGATGTATTCTATAATGTTATTATTATGCTATTCTTAAGTATGTTGAGGTTCATGGAGTCCTACACAAAATAGGTATAAAATATTTGTAAAGTAAAATTGTCTAATACTGTTATGATTTGCAGGTCCATTCCGCCATTGTCATGAGAAGATTGATCCAGAACCATTTTACGAAGCCTGTTTGTATGACAGATGTGCTACACATCCACGATTAGATGCCTGCGTTAATATTGCCGGCTATGCTGCTATTTGTAGGTCCAATGGCATTGAAATTGGACCTTGGAGGACAGAGGAATTTTGTCGTAAGTACTCATTACTTTTTTTATATAGTTTTATTTTGAATTTGAATATTGTACAAATGTTTCATTAATGAAATTACTGACAAACTCATGCAATTGGCATGTACTCTGGATTTCAACTTCCCATGGGGTCACTTTGTATGATTTTACTACATGTATGATTTTACTATGATAGTACCTGGTAGTTTCTAATAGATTATATTTCGAAAGATGTTTGCAGCTTGATATAATTTAGTCATGTTTTAGAAACCTATTTTGTAAAAAAAAAATCATTATGTTACCTGATTATCATATGCATTTTTTTAATTTATGTTTGCAAATATTAGTAGAACGGCAGTTTGGTGATGGAAATGTGCCTTTGATGATACAAGCATTGAATTTTTGCAAACAGTCAGAGATGTCATGAGAAAGATATTTTACCACAGAGCCATTGCAGACTTGTCGTGTGATAGGCAGTATTTTACCACAAGAGCCATTGCAGACTTGTCGTGTGATAGGCAGTATTTGAACACAGAGCCATTGCAGACTTGTCGTGTGATAGGCAGTATTTGGCCACAGAGCCATTGCAGACTTGTCGTGTGATAGGCAGTATTTGGCCACAGAGCCATTGCAGACTTGTCGTGTGATAGGCAGTATTTTACCACAAGAGCCATTGCAGACTTGTCGTGTGATAGGCAGTATTTGGCCACAGAGCCATTGCAGACTTGTCGTGTGATAGGCAGTATTTGGCCACAGAGCCATTGCAGACTTGTCGTGTGATAGGCAGTATTTGAACACAGAGCCATTGCAGACTTGTCGTGTGATAGGCAGTATTTGGCCACAGAGCCATTGCAGACTTGTCGTGTGATAGGCAGTATTTGGCCACAGAGCCATTGCAGACTTGTCGTGTGATAGGCAGTATTTTACCACAAGAGCCATTGCAGACTTGTCGTGTGATAGGCAGTATTTTACCACAAGAGCCATTGCAGACTTGTCGTGTGATAGGCAGTATTTGAACACAGAGCCATTGCAGACTTGTCGTGTGATAGGCAGTATTTGGCCACAGAGCCATTGCAGACTTGTCGTGTGATAGGCAGTATTTGGCCACAGAGCCATTGCAGACTTGTCGTGTGATAGGCAGTATTTTACCACAAGAGCCATTGCAGACTTGTCGTGTGATAGGCAGTATTTGGCCACAGAGCCATTGCAGACTTGTCGTGTGATAGGCAGTATTTGGCCACAGAGCCATTGCAGACTTGTCGTGTGATAGGCAGTATTTGGCCACAGAGCCATTGCAGACTTGTCGTGTGATAGGCAGTATTTTACAAGTTTTGTAAAACTGCTTGTTATGCCACCTATATTTTTGGTCAAATTTCAAATCCGTAACATACTCTGAGTGCCAAATTTCCTGCTTTTGTTGACATTGAATCAGTTTTTTTGAAATGGTTTTGTTAAAGGTTGTATTTGACTATCAATAGGAGTTGGTATGTACATTCCTGTCACGGTCACTGATTATAGCAGAGATTGTTATTGATAGTCAGACAAACAGCTGAAATTACCTCTATGCTTGTTGAAGTCCTTCCTACCTTTATGACAAAGCACAAATATGCACAATTGAAGCTCTGTTGGAAAATGTGTTATGCACAGGAAGTTTCGTTACTGGGAAAACATTTTTGTTCACGCTAGGCTTGTATGGCATTCAGGTTAGCTTTGTTGATTCTTCATCATGTTCATATGTTGGTATGCCTATGGGTCACAATGTATTTCTTTCCTCCAAGGTTCATGGCACTATTGAGGGTTCCAGGTTTTATTACCAATAAGGTATAATGATAATGAAAGAACTTGTTATGCAGTTTTTGTATGGTGGGTGTCACAAACAGAACATATTTATCATAAATTCAGGCGTAACTTCTTTGAATATGAAATGTGGTTTCATATAGGACAGAGAGGGGCAGGTATGTGAATATACCTGGAAAAAAAAACGGGGGGAACATGGGCAATGTTTTTTTTTTTCAGCAGTTAAGGAAACCCAAGAAAATATACCCTGTACACTATTAACAAATTTTTCCAATGATAAATGTAACATTTCAAAACTTCGGCAGTACAGTCTATCCCAGCATTCATAGATAACTTGAATGTATCAGAAATGGTTTGTATATTTGAAGAATTAGCAAATTAAGAAGCCTCTTTATTTTGTTGTTAGTTACACATTACACAACTTAGTACAACCAACCTGATTAATTTTTCCATTGATTTTATTTGAAACTAGTTCTAAGCTGCCCTAAACTATCTTCATACAAGCCCTGCATGACAGCTTGCCCATTGATGTGTGGTGAAGAAAGACTGAATGACTTTATTTGCCAATTGCCATGCGTAGAAGGTTGTGAATGTGAAGATGGACATGTACTTGATGGAAATCAGATATGTGTTCCACAGGATGGATGTGGATGCTTTTATGAAGGAGCCTACCACTTGGTATGATGTAGCTTTTTTCTTTGTTCCTTTCTTGATTAATGAGGTCAACTAATGACATCTTCCCATAATGAAATGTTTATCTTTCTCTATATTCACCCAATTCACCAGATGTCCTCACCACGGTAAATCTTGGTCTGTTTGTTGTCGCTGTGTATAGTGAGCATTTTAGGCAATATACATGTTTACATGCTCGCCATATCCGACATGAAATTTTAGTCCCAAAACAGCAGAGTATGTGCGGGTAGTATTGACACCCGCCATCTCTGAGGGTAGGTTGCCAAACTTCTATTGGCCAATTACAGGTCTTCCTTTGTCCTCAGTGAGGGTGCTGGGCATGTTAGCTTGTGGGATGTCATACAAAAGGGGTAACTAATGTGTTTGGTTTTGTAAAGTGCTATGTTGTGTGTATATGCTTGGGTAGGTATTCAATTCAAACCAGGGACTATATATAACCAAAGAAGACAAAAAGGTCCTTGGTTAGGTAAAGGTCCCCAGTTGGAAAGTGTGTACAAAACAAATGGGAGCTCTTGCCAAAAAGTACAAACAAAAGAGGGACAAAAGGAGGTCCCCAATTGCAGGTGAGAGACTGCCAACATAGGGCTTGACAGCTCAGTTGGTAGAGTGCCAGCATGTTTATCTGGAGGTCGTTGGTCCAAATCCCTCTCTAGTAAATTTGTTTTGTTCAACCCCAAATTATATTTTAAAAACTTACTTTTTTTAAATAAAGAAAATTAATTGGTTTAAATGTAAATAATTGAGACATTTCTTCTCTCTTGACTGCAGGCCTCTGAGGTATTCTATAACAATGATTGTTCCATGGAATGTACCTGTGTAGACAATTTGCCAGTGTGTGTGGGTTCATCCTGTCATGCTGACAGTTTCTGTGGTTTAGCAGACAACCATCATGGATGCCATTGTGCTGTTGGATTCCTAGGTGATGGCAAAGACTGTATAGGTGAGTAAGGAATGTGTGTTAACTCCAGAGGAGACAAATTGAAACAAAGGATGAACTTGTGGAAAGAGAGAGGGCACTTGCTTTGCTGTTGGGAATATTTCACATTTGACATACAAAGTTTTATGTTGACTGGAAAAGACTGACTTGAGAATGATTTTATCCTCAGTTGACCCATGTGCATCAAATCCCTGCAACCGTGGGCGATGTATTCAAGATGAATCACACCCTGGTGGATTTTACTGCCGCTGCTTGAGAGGATCACAGGGGAAATACTGTGATGAAGGTAAAAAACACAATTAGACTGATTTATTGCTAGTTACTTATTGCTGGTTTTGACACAGATTTCCTAATACTTCAGGCATTGAAGACAGATTCACTTGGCTTTATTTATAAAGATTTTATTCATTACAAAAATCGTTATCCTTTTATTTGTGAGTGTAAAATAATTTGTTTTAATTAGGTAATAAGTGTGTGATGACACAGTCTTCACTGCATGGTAATGACCGGGTTGGTGGCTGGCGTTTTTAATGGACCGAGTTGAAAGTGGGGTCCATTAACTGCGGGCAGCCACCAATCATGGTCATTACCACGCAGTGAAGACCAGGTAATCACACTATTAATCCCATTAATGATTTTTTTAAATTTTGTTATTTGTAAAAATAATCAGAATTTGTGATTTTTCTTTTGCCAGTATTTTTATAAATGTTTTACTCATTTTCAAGGGCCATTCCTTAGGCTATTCAACTTTTGCATTGCACCTTATATCTTACACATAATTAAATATGTATGTGTATTTTCAAGAACCAGACTATGAGCTCTAAAAATTAACAATACTATTCAGTATACTTAAAGGAAGTATTTTAGTTGGTGTTCAGTTTTATGTTTAGTGTTGTTGGTTTCATGTGCATACCATATTCCTTAAATTAAAACATTGCTTGTGCATTCATGCATACACATGATATGCGCATGCCTGTGGAACCTAATTCTCAAAAAAAAACCACAAAAACACTCAAATCAGTTGACTATATAGTTCTTGTAACTTTGTAAGTGCATACAAGTTTTTACAATAACAATATGCTTATTTAGGGCCATTTATTCGCTATTTAACAAAGCTGGTCTTTATATCACATGTTAATAAACCTCCACATGACCAGTCTTTGACAATCAGAGTGCATATACTCTTCAAGGTAGAGTAATTCTTCAACTTGCTTTTATTAAACTTTATTCATAAATACCTTGGACAGTTTATCCATTCTGATTGGTGGAGAGCACGTCACGTGGGGGTGTTTAAACATGTGATATAAACACGGCTAGAAGTGTTTAAACACGGCTGGCTTCGCGTGTTGGGCGCGCAAGCTTGTTTACGCCAATTTACATACGCGGAACGCAATATACAGCTATTACAGTCGACTCTCGTTAATACGAGGTCCGCCGGACTAGCCCGTTTTCCTCGTAATATCCGAAGCTCGCAATATCCGATCGCGGTAATATCAATGCACTATGCACAAAGTGCATGACATAATGGCCGCACGTGTACACATGGCTGCTGCATGCAATACAGTGGATAACTGTGTGCATGTACCGCACAAACAAGCACAAAATTGGGCGAATAAAACTGTTTTAATTTAGTTAGTTTAGCTTGAAAGTTAATTTATAAAATCAATTTACATTTTGCATGCTTGAACAAATGTCTGAGATTTTAACTTGCTGTTATTGTTTAGCGAAATTTCTGTGCAAAACTTCTGTCGGAGCAGTCTACAAATAGAATCTTGATTTTGATTGGTAACCACAATTGTAATGCTAGATGGTTCATTGCTAACGCGGGATACCAGGGAAATCTTGCTGTTGCATTAAATATTGATCGCGCAAATATTTTAGTTTTCAGTTGCGGTGGGGCTTTTTCTGCTAGAAATGCACATCAAATACTTGTAAAACTCAGTGGATCAGTATGTTTTGTGAATATTTCACATGAATTGATGAATGCTGACTTTGTATGGAATCTGCTCCATTGTTTGAAACATGCAAGCCTCCTAATCCCACCATTGTCCGGAGTTTGGAATTAACTACCTGCTCGCTGACTCGCGACTGCAGTCATGAGTCATTGCATGCTAGTGATAGTTCCAGTTAGCACCTCTATTGATTGTCTTACAAGCCATAAATAACGATTTTTAGGCTGTTAAAGGTATTTCCTTTGTTTTTGTTTTTTATTATTCTCGTTTCAAAAAGGTTGAAAACAATGTTTTGCTCGTAACGGGCCGACAAAAGTACCTCGTTGTAACCGTGTTCTCGTTACTGCCGTGCTCGTATAAGCCGTATTTAAATGCATTGAAACACGCACGGGGCAGTTTGGGACCTGCAAAAACCTCGTATTAACCGGTACCTTGTAACATGCGAGCTCGTATTAATGGGAGTCGACTGTAGTATACCCGCGCGTAATCTTTTCGACACGGGCGTGCACAAAATGTACAAACTTTGAAAATTCGCGAAAATTCGCTAAACAAACAGATTGTATTTTTTGCAGGTTCGTGGCCGTGCGATAAAGGCCCTCGCCTTCGGCTCGGGCCTTTATTCCACGGCCACGACCCTGCCAGTTTTAAACGGCCGTTTAAGAACTTGTCACCACTCTTTTATTCCCTTAACAAAACATACAGACATTGTTAGCTGTAGTGTCTGTGTGTAGACTAAAATAGTTCAAAGCTATATTTGTAAAGATAGATTCATGAGTGGCAAAGCAATAATCCATCTCTTTACTGAACCATGTACCAGGAAGAGGTCATTGCTATGCACATGGAGATCCTCATTACAAAACTTTTGATGGAAAAATGTACGACTTCCAAGGAGATTGTAAGTATGTGATGTTGCAACCTTGTGATTCTACTGGTGTAACACCATTCAATGTTATCCAAGATAATGAGAAAGCAAGAAAAGGCAAAAAGGGTGCATCAGTTACAGCTGCTGTCTACGTCCATGTGTATGACAGGGTAAGTTGTGATCGGAGATCATTATTAATATCATGAAAGTCAGGAATTTAAATACTAGATATACCATAACCATGGTCATTGTTGGTTCTTGTCATTTTCTTGCTTTTTGTTTGAAATATCATCAACAGACAGTACCTCTTTACAATATGACTACTTGTAATTTATGTTGGTTGTCAAATTAATTAATTGTATTTGTGGTGTGCATTCAGGTGATTAGCATGGATAGGAAGAGAACGATTATTGTCAATGGAACAAGATTGCGTCTTCCTGTGACACTCCCAGGTATTAGGATTGCAAAACGGGGAAAGAATATTGTAAGTACAACTCTCTTATATATGTTTCTTTTTTAACTGTGATTTGCTTATGTATGTTTTATTGAACTAAATTAATGTTATTGCAGCATTGTTTGAAAATCAATATTTTGTGTAGACTGATGTTTAAATATCTTATGTCATGAGACAATGCAATTAACCTAACTAGTTCTCTCTGTTAATGATAGATCCTTCGTACAGACTTTGGTCTGGAAGTGCAATGGAATCGCAAACATGAACTAGATATCTCTGTGCCATCCACTTACTACAATAACACCTGTGGGCTTGGAGGTAGCTGGAATGATAATGAAGATGATGACTTTGGTCATGTAAGTTGTTTTGATTTATGACAAAATTTTGAACTCAAGCTATGGTATTGATTTTACTGTTGCTGTTTCAATTAATACTCAAATAGCATCATTACTACAGATTGCTAATGTATTAGAACAGCTTACTTGTTAGCTGTTCCGACCTGTTAGTTGGAACAGCTATTGTTTCTGTTGAGATTTTTAATTTTTTAGATTAGTATTAGCTGTTCCGACATTTCAGTCAGAATAGCTATTGTTTTCGTCCAGATTTTTATTAGCTGTTCCGACATTTCAGTCGGAACAGCTATTGTAATCGTTGAGATTTTCATTTAAAAAAAATTGTCATTATTCTTTGTTTCCGCCAAAAAACTATTGACTTAACACATGAAATTTCAGTGAGCATTATGTTAATTTACCATTATGCAAAAGTATATAAATCATATACCATATTAAAGTTATGCCCTGACTTAAATTTTAGATGTAACTATTTTAAAATTCTTAATTAATTATTCACGTGACAGTGGTGTGAATATTACTTTAAAAAAATTATTACAAAAAAAATCATATCTCCTGAACCACCACCATTCATAAAATCGTAATGTTTGTGTTGTATGGTACCTTTCAAAACTTGCAACATTTTCTTTACAAAGTTGACCCACTTTGACCTTTACCTCCGGTCCAAACAGGAAGTTCAAATATTGGAAAAAATCATATCTCCCGAACCACATGTCGTTGTGGCTGTGTTGTATTGTAACTTGCAACACTTACGACATCTTAATCAAAATTATGACCCTAATTTGATCTTTACTTTTGGTCGATTCAGGAAGCTCGAAGAACTTAAAAAAATTACCGGAACAGCTCTGTGATTGTTAGTTACAATCACTATCTCTAGTTATTTTTTTTTCTTTCCTCAAAACCCTATTGACTTAACATATGACTTTTTCAAAAGCCACCTGCCCCTCTTAGAATTATCAGAAGTAGACAAATCATGAACCATATTAAAGCTGAAGCCTTGAAATAATTTCTAGATGTCATTAGATTAAAATTCTTAATTAATTATTTACGAGACCGATTTGAATACTGATTAATCAATCCTGTAACTACCATATCTCAAGAATTATCCATACAATCTTCAAAGTTTTTTTCAGTTAAAGTCTTGTCTTATGTTGCAGATGTGCATTTTGACCTAATATTCTCCATCATGTCATCATGATATTTGTTGCCACGTTTTCTTTCTGTGTACAAAGCACATGGCGCTAAAAATGTAAATATTTTGCTGGTCACAAACACAATACTTTCAATTTTGTTTTTTTATTGTTAGCTTCCTATATTACATGGATTTTTTGAAAAGTTAAATGCTTTTAATATGAGGTGTTCCAGGCTATTAAAAGTAATCAAAGTACCTTTTTGATTAACCAGTAATTGGTAAATCTTGGTACTGTGGCTAAAACGTAGTGCTTCATAGACTCCATCCTGTCACCGCTGTGTTGGTGAATGATTTTCTGTATGGTTTGTGCATTACGGTGTGGACCCTTATGAGATTGGGACTTGCTCGAGTCTAGGAAATTACCATGAAATGTGTAGCTTTTTATTTAATTCCCAACCGACAGAGGACCTATATAGTTAGTAGGCCTACATGCCCATTCTATTTGTGCATGACCAACACATGTAATTCCTACGAACATTTAGGGTTTTCGTTAATGGGAATAAGTTTCATACTATTGTGTACCTTATTAAATTTGTTAGTAAGAAAAACACACATTTGTTACTGTGACGTTATCAGGTGTCACATTATGGTAATTCAAAGCTTATTACTTTAACAAATCATACCTCTTGAACCACATGTCATAAAATCGTTATGTTTGTGTTGCCTTGTAGCTTTCAACATTTGCGACATTTTATTCAAAAGATTACCCTACTTTGAACTTTACTTCCGGTCTACAGGAAGCTCAAAAATTGTCTCAAAAAACATCTCTCCTGAACCACATGTGCCGTCACATTTGACATTTTATTCAAGAAGGTTACCCCCACTTTTACCTTCTTCAGGTCCAAACAGGAAGTTCAAATCAAAAAATCATATCTCCTGAACCAGGAGGGATGAGGGTACGAATTAGGGTCCTATAGCACATGGTTCAGTTAGAATGAAAGTAAAAGTTAAGATGAGATTCAGGCTCAGGTTTGAAGCAAGTTTTATTGTTAGTATTCAGTATCAGATTTAAGATCTGGCTTAGGTTTTTAGACACACTTTAAGTCAAAATAAGCTTGGGGCCTCTCAGAGGTCAAGGGTCTTCTATCTCAAAGTCAGGCTCACGTTAAAGCTCTGGAGCGTTTAATCAAAGTAAAACAACATGGAACAGCTTTATGTTTGTTCACAAACACCTAATGCCTAGTTTATTTTTGTATGCACAGTACCAGAGTCCGGAGGAATTTGGAAGCAGATGGAAAATAAATGATGAGGAGTGTACAGCAGACCCTGAGCCACCTGCAGTCAACTGTGAACCACCTGGTCTGGTATACATCCAAAATATGTGCCAGGTTTTCTACTCGGGTAAATAAAATACACAAACAACATAGTTTGGGGGTTGATGGTATTAAATGCAAGAGTTCTGCATTTATTTAAATTTTTACTCAATCAGGTTTTTATAATAAAACAAATACATTGTACACTGTTTACATTTAGAAATAGTTTAAAATTTTACATCATCAGAACTCAAAAGCTTAACATTAGAGTAGTAAAAAAAAAAAACCAATTCCTGTATCTTTCCCATTTTGTAAATAAATATAAGTTTGTATGCTGAACTGGAAATGAACTAAGGTTCATGTAATAATGAACTAAGGTTCATGTAATAATGAACTTTTAACTATTTCACAAACTTGTCTTTTAACCCAGGTGCATTTGAAGCGTGTAAATCACTTGAACTTGCACAGACCTTCCATGCTAACTGTGTGTTTGATCTGTGTGTAACATCCCCTGAGATAACCAACTTTTGTACAAGTACTGCAGTCTATGCAGATTTGTGTCATGAATTTGGCTTGGATGTAGGCCCATGGAGGAGCAGACAGTTCTGCCGTGAGTACACCCTGGATAAATCTCATCTTCTTCAAACTTGCCAATCAAAATGCCAAACACTCGTTCTAAGACAAGCAATTTATAATGCCCAAGTATGTGTGTAAGATGTATTTGTACTTCGTTGAAGGAAACAAACAATAGGTCTTCCTTTTCCTTAACAATTTCTGATGACATATTTTGCCCCATTTTATAATCTGCAATATGTTGTTATTAAATATTGAGAATTGTCTGTTTATTGTGCACTGATGACTGGCTATAGTTTATCAACTAGTGGTTGGCAAAAGCTTTGGTGTTGTAAAGACATGTAATATCCCAAACTTGATCCTATTTGTTTGATTTTGTTATATTGAGAATGGCTTGAATCATTTGAAAGGTAATAGTTTGTAATTGCATTTTGAGTTTTAGACAGTAAGCAACATATTTCTTATATTACAGCACTGGAATGTCCTGAACACTCGAGTTACACTCAATGTGCCTCAGCCTGCCCTGCTACATGTTCCCAACCTGAAGATCCAGCTTGTCCTCATCTATGTGTTGAAGGCTGTGAGTGTGATGATGGCTTTGTCTACAGTGAAGAAGAATGTGTACAACAAGAAGAATGTGGATGTGAAGGACCTTTGTCTTATTACAAGGTTAGATTGTTTAATAGTTGTAGGTAAATCATTTTCACTTGCTATAGTTCTTGACCAATATTAAAGATAAATAAATTAAACGAGTATCAATCAAGTGTAAGGATTCACTTCTAGGACGGCTTGAGTGCAAACTCAGTCATTCTACAGCAGAATTCATCAAGTGATCTAAGTACTAGCAGACAATCATATAATGTTTTTGGTATAATAATTGTTGGTTGTACCTTTTGCATTTCCTTTCTTTTTTCTCAATGTTATCATTACCAGCCTGGGGAAAATTACCTCAGTTTGGACTGTGGACAGCGTTGTACATGTAATGGACAAAATGAAACAGTCTGTGAGGACATTTCCTGCCATGTAAATGCAACATGTGGAGTACAAAATGAAAAGTTTGGCTGTTACTGTAATGACGGTTTCTATCAATCTGAAGAGGAATGTCTACGTAAGTAACTCATTTATTTATCAAATGGCACACTTTATCAGAGATGCCACTTTTCCGGATTTACTCGGATTTCCGGTTAAAAAAACAAAAATCTACTTTTTTCCAGGCTGTCCATTTATTAAAAGACCGGAGAGAGAAACAAACAGCAACATTTGTTATCCCCCGAGCACACGCGATCGACAGCATCGCAATTTAAGTATCCTTAAGTTCGAAGCGTAGCACGCAAACACCCTGCTGACGTGTGTGTAGGAAGTTCGCATAGTGAGCGAAGGTGTCATGCACACAGCCTTGAAATGAGTCTAATTTCATGCTGCGGTGGTCTCCGATTGCATTCTTCATAACAATTATTACTACACATCTCGCCAGAAAACCAACCAATTCCGTGTCACATGGCCATCTCAGACCAAGCAGGATGAGTTGTCTTATACAGTACGTACGCACATCATAAAATCAAAGGCCGATCGCGATCGCAACAGGCCGATCGCAATAGTAGACTAAGGTCAAACAAAATATACAAAGAGTGAAAGATACATTACAAGTAAGCAGATTACAAATAAGCAGCTTCAAATAAATGAGTTTTTAACAGAGACTTAAAACAGTGTAAAGAACTAGCCTGGCGAATATGCACATGAAGACTATTCCAAAGAAATGGAGCAACGTAAGAAAATGATCTTTGACCATAAAAAATGGAAGAAGCTCTTGTAGTTGTGGTAAGCAATGACTGTTGAGATGAACGTAAAGTCCGAGTAGGGGAATAATGGTGAACAAGTTCAGATAAATAAGCAGGAGATTGACATGTTTGAGCTTTGAAAGTTAACAAAAGAATTTTATAAATTGTACGAAACTTAACTGGGAGCCAATGCAATTGTCAAGTCTGGATAATTGCTAGATTAATGTGGCCGCGATTGAATTCCGAATCGCGATCGTTAATTTCGTTAATCGTCAAAACACGAACCACATGATGCCGAGTATTCACCGCACAAACGTGCACAGGCCCGGGCCCACGACGTTCGGTCGCCCACAGGTAGTACGTCCATGCAAGCACATGGCCTGTTGTACTGAACAGCAGCGGTCCAAAGTCCACGATAACCACCATTCCCGCACGCTGTGATTGGCCGTTGATGGCCGTTGAAATTACCATATATTCATATTCATAAGAGAGCTGGGCTAGTCTTTATTATTTTTTTAAATTATTATTTATTCGACCAAAACAAACAACAAACCAAAGTTACAATAGCACAAGAAAGAACATTAACGGAAAAACAGTTATAATAAAGTTTATGAAGTTTCAATCGACACCTACATGTACTGAAGAGTGAAGTATTTCATGATTATGTTGGAACAGTAGCGCTGCCGCCATCGCAAGTAATGTCTACAGATGTCAATTTCAATCATTAATTTGCAGGCATGCAACTGTAACTTCACCCAAAAAGAGGAAACTACAAAATTTCAATGATTTTGTACAGTATTTTTCAATTTTGAATGGTAAAACTGAGAATAAAAAAGAGGAAATCAGCTGATCCGAGGAAAAGTTGCAGGCCTGAATTTGGTATTGAAATGGCCGACCCGATTTGCCCGATGACCTTCGGTATGCTAAATAGTACGATTGGGATAAAGGCTGTCCAGTTTGTACGCAAGGCTAGTGATTGAATATTAACATAATTAAAAGTTTGATGTTGCTGAAGTTTGTATTAAAATAAAATTCTTCATTGAATTCTTGTTTATATCTCCCATATTTTGTGGTACTGCAACTATATTTATTGTTACTGGATGCATGTGTCATTTTTAGGGTGTTCATGTAATACAGGAAATTAACGTGCAAGGGCCAAAATATTGTTAACATTCGTTCCTACCCAAAGTTTTGGAGCAATAAAATATTCTGTCAAAATAAAATGTTCTTTTGTCCCTACCTACCCTAAATTTTGGGTCAGTGTAATAGGAAACACATATTATTTTGTTGGCCTAATGCATGTCCGAGGTAAGCTTTATTGATTAAAACAACCATTCTTGCTGACTTTTTCATCAATTGTGTATATAATCTGTGCAGTGTTTGACAAGAAAGCCTTTCATAAGGTCTAGAAAGGCTAAAATCCATCAGCTGTACCCCCAGTTGCATGTTACCGCTTGCGATGTTTGCTCTGCGATAATTTGTCACAATGGTTACCACTCGCGACATTCATTCAGTGGCTTTCTGCTTTTGTGTAAGGAAAAATAATTTTCAGTTTTTTTTCCGTTACCACAGTGGCATCTCTGCTTTATCCACTATGTCATACAACAAATTTAGCTATGTTGTTTTTGTACACAACAATAAAAACAAACAATTGGAGCTATAAATTTGTTCAAGAACATTATTTCAACAGAAATATCTTTTTATTTCTATTTCTATTTGTATTTGTCAATGAAATGTTCTCTCATATCATATGCTATTTTAAAATATCTTAAAGTAATGTATTAACAGAAACATAAGCATTAATATACCTTTAATCCAATTGTTGTTTTTTATTTCAGCGGACCCCTGCGATAGTGGTGAAG
Organism: Leptasterias polaris; assembly: GCA_037783415.1. Classification (NCBI taxonomy): domain Eukaryota; kingdom Metazoa; phylum Echinodermata; class Asteroidea; order Forcipulatida; family Asteriidae; genus Leptasterias; species Leptasterias polaris. The sequence continues at coordinate 1,133,500 of JAZGTN010000020.1, forward strand.
AGCATTGCTCAGGAAATGGTAAATGTGTCAGTCATAATGATGGAACCTTCCATTGTGATTGCAACCAAGGCTGGTCTGGTGAAGCATGTGATGATGGTGAGAATCTTATGCTTATATTACTCCCGAAAAAGCGCAAGCAAGATTTTTTGGCTGGTGATGACTTTTGATGAGTTGGGAAGATATTGTTTGATAACCAATAGCTGAAACAGAAATACTGTTTTGTATTCAGGTATGGGAGTCTGCACTGCATCTGGTGATCCACACTACTCGTCGTTTGATCGTAAGAAATTTGACTTCCAAGGGAAATGTCGTTACATTCTAGCAGAGAGCGTTGTAAATAGTACTCTCCCTGGTTTCAAGGTGATTTCAAAGCATCGCCCTGCTATCTTAAATCCGAAGGTTGCTCTTACTGAGGAAGTAGCTGTCATTGTGTCTGGTTTGGTAAGTTAACTATCTACTTCCTGTGCAATGATTTTTTTATTTGTTATTTGTCAAATAACAAGTCAGTTGTTACAAAAGAGTAATAATATAAGCAAAGATTGGTATAAAACCAAATACAGTGTATAATGAATAAACAATGAGTAGGGAGCCTGTTTAGGTAAGCCGGATCTTGTAAGGAGCAACCTTGGACAAACATGTACAGACCATTGACAACAGAAAACAACTTAACAGGCCAGTATATAGTTAAGAAATGAGCTAAATGCAACTAAAGCTAAGCACTTGAGTCAAGAAGAATCAATGGTGAATGGGAAAAAGGAGTAGTAGTTGCTCATGGGAAATGGAGAGTGAGGACACTTTTGAATTTAGCTTTGAATACTGAAGAAATTATTTTTTTGTTCATTTCTTTTCCCATGTTATTGTTTGGTTTGTTTAAAATGCCTTTATATGTGCACTGTATGTAGATTCCTTATGCAGAAGATGGAAGTTTTATTTTGTTATCTTGACTTGACCTGATTCTATCTTCCTTTCTTTGTATGTGTAGGTAATTGATCTTCTCCAAGATAAAGAGGTGCGAGTGAATGGTATGGTTGTCAATCCACCTGCTCACCCAGCACCAGAAGTGTCCATTGAGATCTCCGGCAAACTTGTGGTATGTACAAAAGTTAGGGGCTACCATTTAGTCATGGAATTTATTCATTGCACTCGAGAGTGTGTGACCTCTGACCATCTGTTGAGGTAACTTGAAAAGAGTAGTGTCCACCAATATAAAACATGTCATCTGATTTGTAAAAAAAAAAAAATTGTTTGTAAACTATATAAATTGTTTTTGGGTTGAAAAAAGAAAATTGACTAGAGAGGGATTTGAACCAACAGCCTCCGGATTAACGTGCCGGCGCTCTACCAACTGAGCTATCTAGCCCTATGTTGGCAGTCTCCCTATTTTGTCAATAGACTGCAAGTCTCGCGCTTATCCGAACGAGAAAACACGTCAAACGAAGAACATGTTTATTTCTGAAATTAAATCTTTGTTTTAAATTATATCTCATGACAAAATCTGAAGAACAAAAATAAATCATTACAATTTTATGAAAAGTTTTAACATTTGAAAAAAACAATCACAATAGTGTGTATATTATTATTGAAAAAAAATTAAAACTCTGGTACAAGGATGCCTATTTGATGTTAACTTTTTAGAAACCCCTTACGCGGATTCGTGAAGGTCAAACAGGTCTTAAATGGACCCGTATCGCAGTTTAAAGAGGATGCTGACGCCTCAACAACCATAGACTGCAATGAAAAGGGTTTGCCTTGAAATTACAGTATCTGACGATTATAATTGCGCATCCAATACAAGCGCTTACGTAAGTTTTATGATCGGAGGCGAGCACAAAATTCTAAATTTTTTGCAATAACCGGAAGCTGAGGTCAAGTTTAATTCTTGGGTTTTCTTCGTTATATTGTTGAATTGGTTTTACTTTCATATGTTGTTATCACTTAGTATTACATTCCCAACAACATGTATACTTTTCTAGGTCATAACCTACGTTAAAGTAAAATAATTGACAAAACAAAATCTCGCCCACGTAAAACTCCATATGGTTGGGACCACTATGGTCCCGGAAGTTCGATTAAGCACGAGACTTGCACAGTCTATATCCTTGTTCAGGGGTGCCAGCCAAAAGCCATTCAATTGTAAATTATCATATACTTTTTGCTTGTGATTGCAGATTGTTACAACAAATTTCTCGCTAGTTGTAAAGTGGGATGGCAGAAATTCTGTTGGGGTTAGCGTCTCAGCACTGTACTTCAATCAAACTCAGGGTCTGTGTGGTTCATATGATGGAAACGAGAACAATGACTTCATGACACCAGGTGGAGAAATTGTAAGTATGCTATTTGTCTCCAAGCTGATGATACTTTAGATAAAATAAATTTCAGACTAACCAAGAAACACTGAAAACAATATGTGTTATAACTCGAGAGAATGCCTAATGGTTAATACTTCAATATCAAGAAAAGATTTCCACATGATTCAACAACAAAACAAAACCTGTTATATCTAAAATGTTACAAACAATCCTGAAGTGTAATCTTTTCGGGAATTCAATTTTGACATTACCAGTCTTGACTGAATGTTTGTTTCTACAGGTTGATGGTGAGGGTGAATTTGGTAACGGCTGGATTTACGGTGATTGTGACACTCTGGAACCTCCAGGTAGTTATCAGCCATGTGAAGAAGCTACTGATGCTAATGTGGCAATGGCTGAACATCTCTGTGGAATCATTATAGATGAGGAAGGTAAGTGGTAACTTAATGGGATATGAATGCATCCATCAAAAGTCATCTGAGCATTACACACATTGTCCCTTGAAGATTTACTAAAGAACTACACATAGTAGGAAATCGAACAAACATGTGGCTGTTGCATAAAAAGAAAGAGCTAATATTGAACAGTGATAATTGTGTTTAAGACTATGTGAATGCATTTTAAGGTCCTATGGATATAAACTCCATTGCAGCTTGGCAACAAAACTAAATTGTCAAATGGGTGAAATAATCTTACAATGTTTCTTATCTTTTTGTTGTAATTGACATCTTTTTGAATCTTTCTCAAAGGTCCGTTTAAAGAATGCCATAGTGTATTAGATAAAGAAACCTACTACATGAACTGCAAGTATGATCTGTGCAGTACCCTACCAGACAGAGGAGCCATGTGTGATGATGTTGCTCAATTTGCAGATGATTGCAGTGGAGCTGGAGTGTCTATCGAACCTTGGAGAACTGAAGAATTCTGCCGTATGTTACTCTTGGGTATCTTTAAGCCTCGGAAATCAGACATCCTTTTTACATTTTTGTTAAAATAAATGTGTTTTCTTCCAATGGGTGTGTTGAATAAACTGTAACATTACAAAATAGCCAACCTGTGCTATTAAACACAAGCTCTTTATATATGTTCTGTTATGGAATTCAAGAAAATTTACCCAACTAGTTATAAGACTGAAAGATGTTCATCTTTTCATTAAAATGTGTGCATTTCAGAAAAACTATCAGAGGAAAAACTGAATGATACATTGTAGCCCCTTAAAATTTGAGACTGTTTCTTTCATCATCATGGTAGCTTTGTCCGTAATGTTTGTACTATCCATTGTCTTCACAGTATTTGAATGTCCAGAGGGTTCATCTTACTCACCTTGTGCCTCTGGATGCCCAGAAACATGCGAGTCTTTCAGAGAGCGGCGCCAAGATAACTCATCCGACCCAGATATCTGTAGACGACGTTGTGTTGAAGGTTGTGATTGTACAGATGGTCTGGTGTTGGGTGGAGGACGATGTGTACGACCAGAAGACTGTGGATGTCGATACGGAGGCCGATATATTGAAGTAAGTTACATTCATATACTTGGTTTCATTTAGTGGTGTTAGATTTCAGGAAATATAGTTTGTTATGGGTTTGTTCAGTAATGTTTAAGAATTGTCTTCAAATGGATTTGTATTGCTTTTATCAGGTTAATATACAGTCAAATTCAACCCTAATCTATAAACCTTCTGAAAATTATTACATACATGTGATTCAAGTTTTTGTACTTACTTTTGTGAAAAATGCTAAAATAATTGTCTGGTTAGTACATTTTGAAATTTGTAACAAGTTTTCATCCTGAAAAAACATGTTACAAGAAAAATACCCGTCTTTAATAAAATCTCACAACTAACCAAGAAATAGGTGGTTTTTCCAAGCTGTTCATTATATCAATTTTTGTCATTGATTATCTTTCTGCAGCATGGCGAACATTTCATCAAGGAAGGTTGTAAGGAAAGATGTGAATGTATGAATGATGGAGAAATAGTATGTGAAGAACTTCAGTGTCATGAGAATGCAGAATGTTCAGTCAGAGATGGTCAACTACGATGTCATTGTCAACGTCCATTGATTGGCGATGGCATTGAAACATGTGATTGTAAGTAAAACACATGAGCTCCTTAAAAGAAAAATTGTTGACTGTCAAATCTGACACCCAAAACAATAATCACATACCTTACAGTAATTGGTTGTATTCTAAGACACAGTAGCATTGATCTTAAATCCTCAACTGACTTCAGGAAAAACAAGTGGACTAATTTCTTTTTAAGTTTAATCATATTTGAGCTTGTGTGTTGTGTTGTCATTTAGCCTTTGAGAAAGACTCTGCTAGGGTCGAAACGTCAGGCCATATTTTTGCATATTTGAGCTTCTCTAATTTGTTAAAGACACACACTGAAACACGACCTTCAGAAAATTAAACTGAGTATTGTTTGAGTATACTTTGTTATAAAAAAAAACCTTTGTAAGGGATTTGACATTGTTTAGCATCTGATTTCTATTGAGGTGGAATTACATAATTGGTACTTGCTCTCTTTCCCAATAAGTGAGCCCCTGTTTCAACAATCCATGTGAAAATGATGGTATCTGCCTTCTACTTGATGATGGTGAATACATGTGTCAATGTACCGATTTTTTCTCTGGAAAACACTGCTCAACAAGTAAGTTACCTTCAAATTATTGCAAACTTTGTATCCAGTAACAGTCACCCAAAGTCTCCTGAATATTTTCTTTGATATATTTTAACTACTAAAATTATCAAGGGGTTTTCCTAGTTGTAGTTTATAAACTCTTTTGTGTGGAGTGTTCATGGTGTGTTTATTTGCATTTAATACAAACTACTTTTTGCAGGACTTGGTTTGTGCTTCGTGTATGGAAGTCTACACTACAATACCTTTGATGGAAAAGCATTTGCATTCCAAGGGGAATGTCAGTACACTTTGGCAAAAACATGCCCTGATAATGTTGAACCAGCCTTTGAGGTCATCCAAGAGAATGTCCGCTTCACTCAAAAGTCATCAGTCATTAAGGCCATTCATGTCCGTATTGGAGACAAGGTACTTGTAATCTGATCTTGTCCAATACGATAGCTTGAGCTAAAAGTATAGACCCCTTGCACAATGCGGAACGCACCTCCGAACAATGTGAGTCTACCATTTCCACCTTTTGGGGGTCAATTCCTTAGTGCACATTTTGACTCCCAAAATGGTGGATAGGATAGGCGCGTGTAAGTGCGCTGCGTGTTATGCAAGGGGTCAATAGGGAGATCCCTTATTTAGTTATAGTTATAGTCTGTTTTATTGTCACACATATACATGTACACATACACATTTTAATTCTTGTTTTACTTTAACGTCAAATATTCATGCATATAATACTCGTAGTAGCGCTAAGGGTAATTTGTTGGTTCAGTTTAATAGAACTTCAATGTCTAAAAACAGTGTTGTCCATCGAGGCATCTCATACTGGAAAAGTTTAGATGACTCTCTTACATCACCCTCTCTATCTGTGTTTTTTTAAAACCTAAGAGCTCAGTTCCAATTGACTCTTATTCATAAACTAATTAGGTGTAACTTGTAAGTTGTGTTGGCCTTGTCTCACATTGTCTTGTCTGTTTCATTTGTCCATTGTCCTGTTACGGTTCCTTGGTTGTATGTTTGTCTGTCCATAGGTTAGGGCACAAAAGCATTTTGCTTAACCTTACACCTAAATGTTGTCATTAATTTGCTGATTATTATTGAATCATTGTGTACTAAATATAAATCATATCTCATGCTAATGTATTACTTGTGTAATTTCAACACAAATGTGCATTATTGTAATCAATGACAGCATTGAAATAAATGTTACTGAATTATATTAAAAAAAAAAAAAATGCACGTTGGTTTTGCGTGTCTAAAAACTCAAAAATACAAAACTAAAATATGCACTAAAACCATGTGGGGGCTACACAATTACAAATAAACATAAAATGAGTAAACAACAGTAAAACAAAAAAGTAGCAGTCCCCCAGTAAATCACAATTTATCATTCAATAAACAAATTGCACTGAGATAGAAACTGTAGAGAATACAGTTAGAATCATCCGCTGTGGTGTTGCTGTACCAGACAGTGATCAACAGTGTCAAAACACTGTTAACCAATGCCCAATAAAACTTCACCAACAAATCCTGTCTGACATGGAAACTCCTCAATCTTCTAAGGAAGAACAGTCGTTGCTAGACTTTTTTAACAATGGAATCAACCCATTTAAGATATTTTGATATATGAACTCCTACAAATTCAAAAGAGTTAGCAACTTCCACTTGGGATCCATTTATTCTAAATGCCTGAATTTTGTTTGGATGATTTCTTTCGAAGTCCACAATAATTTCCTTAGTCGTTTGTGAACATTTAATTCTAAGTTGTTGTCGTGACACCATTGAACTGAATAATTGACATAATTATGATATGAGGATTCGTCCTTGGATATATTTCCACCTAATGTACAGTAGTATCGTCTGCGTATTAAACCATAAAATTATGAACAGAAAATGTCCTATTTTTCCCAGCTGTGATTGATGCAATAAAAAAAAGTAACAACATATAGAAGGGTTAAAATTGAAATTTATAAGTTTATCATACAATTTGAAAGGTCATTCAAGTGATACAATTTGAAAGGTGATATGGTGTTGAACACCAAACTATAATCCACAAATAAAGTCCTGCAATAATTAGGAACCAGGAATCATGATGCTTTGAATAAAGTTCATGAGACTGCATCGTCAACTGATCTGTTAGCCTTGTAAGTGATACTGGAAAGGGTCTAGTTTGGTTGGAAGCTGTGATTGGATGAAGTTTCTGATTAGAGTTTCCATGCATTTTATAACAATTGAAGTTAGAGCTACTGGGGGGTAGCCATTACTACAAGTAACTGGTGAAGGGTTTGGCACAGGAATGATAGTCAATCTTTTAAAGACATTTGGTGTGTGTCTAGTTTTCAATGACCAATTGAATAATTCGCATAAAATATTGCATAAATTGTCATTACAAGATCTCTGAAGGTGTGGGCTGACACCGCCTGGTCCAGGTGCCTTCTTGATTTGTAGGTGTCCTAGTACACTACGAGTAGCTTCACCTGTAGCAACTTTAGTCATTTTGCACTATTTAAGTATGGCCACAGGAAGATAACCATATACTAGACTTAAAATTCCAAACAAACAAACAACAAACTAACTGATAATTATCCCCATCTCTAAAGGTGATAACTCTGGGTCGTGAGAAACAATGTTATGTAGATGGACAGTGGATGGCATTACCAGTCAAACTGGATGGAATTCAAGTCAGGGTCAGCGGCTTCAACTTGGTGAGTTGCAAAATTCATCAATATCTTCAGTTGTTGAATAATAACACTATGTTATATTTATACAGTATTCTACATGTAAGAGGTTGATAATAAAAAGATGTGGTATGTTGCAGTTCATCAACCTTTTGACCACCTTGTCCCTTTTGTTTTTATTTCATATTTTGTGTGTACAGACAGTATTCCAATCTTTTCTGTATTATCCATTAATAATTTGCCTACACAGGCCATATGGGTATCTCCTTAACAAGCTTTGCTTTGGAGAACTGTACAATCACTGTATTTGATTACCGTGTGTAATAACTTCCTTGGATGATATTCAACCAATCAACTATTATAATGTAATCACATGAAACATTCATTGTTAGTGAGTTTGGATGGTCATTCTCTTTGTGTTTTACAGGAAGTGAGAACTGAGTTTGGTTGGACAGTGGTTTACGATGGATTGTATGCTGCAGCAGTCTTTGTGGATCCAAGTTTCTCTGGAAAACTGTGTGGTATATGTGGCAATTATGATGGCTTTTACCAGAATGACGGTGTTGGCGTAAGTAGTAATGTGGAGATCAAATGAAACGTTTATTCTCATTAAGAAAATATGTTATCTATATTGTCTAATATTACATCATCGACATAACTAACTAACACAGACAAACACAAGCAAGTCATCGGGGATTTGTGTTTTCCGGGATATGATTTATGTCATGTGCCGCGTGTTAACAGATCTGGTGGAGGCATAGCTCTCATACATAAGGAAAATATAATCAGAGGGCCTGTTACATCATATAATGGTTCAACGTTTGAAAGTTTATGCTGTGATCTGACTACCAAAGGTTCTTTTTTCCCCCTCAAGCTTGTCATCATTTATAGTTCAAAAAATCGTTTTACCCCTAGAATGTTTCTTGATGAGTTTTCTGAATATGTTGCAATACTTTCCGCGTCTCTCAATAAATTGTTGATTGTTGGCGACTTCAACTTTCACTGGATGTTTGCTAATGCTGATGCTCATGCTGATGCTACTCGTTTAAAATGCTACTCGTTTGTAATCTTTTTTGTTACTTTCTCTGTTTTTTGTTTTGTTTGGTTTTTATGCGCCTCGGAATAAGTTTAGTCTTAGATAGATGGCGCTTTACAAGTTTTTAATTATTATTATTATTATTATTATTATTATTATTAAATAAATAGTATATAAAGTATATAAAGACAAGGTAAAAAATAATACAGATTTTTCCAAAACCACACTTCTAAATATTATCATTATTTTTGTTAGGCCCACCCCCCCCCCCCCCGAAAAAAAAATCTGTTCAGAACCATCATTTGCCTTTGTTATTTTTGAAAAACGGAACACTTCAAACCTCTGCAGAGACTTTCCTGCATCCTTAACATACAAATCTTGTGTTTCAGGTGAAATACTTCAGAAAAAACTGCAAGTCTCGTTCACATTCAATCATTCCACGCGCAACAAACTCTCGCACTCTAATGGGTTCAAACATTCCAATACGTGTGAGACTTGTGCAGTCTATACCAGAATTATGTAAGGTTTTTAACTGCAGATTTTTTGCATAAGAAATTCAGTAATGTAAGCTTTGTGTTGTGCTTAGATGTTTGATGAAGTGAAATTAAGCACTGTTTTGCCCGGCAGATCTGTAGAAGTTTTATTGACTTGTTTTATAATGCATGAAGTGTCAAATGAATTTTTCTTTATTAATACACATGTGTTCTGGTAATTGTTACTGATAACATTTGTTTTGTTCTAAACTTAGTCTGGAACTGAAATAGGCAACTCTCAGATTCACGGTGATGGTTGTGCCCTCCCAGTGGAACCTGAAGTAGAATCTTCTTATAATCCATGTGACCAACTGGAACCAGATATGGCTATGGAAGCTATGGAGTTCTGCTCAGCACTTTCTGAAGGTCAGTGATCTGAATAGTTCTTCTGGATTTAATCACTCTTTCTAGTTTAGGGTGTCATTTTGTTGTTTTCATTCACCAATGGTGTTGGACATAATTGATTGATTATGTCAATCAATCTACTTTGCAAAGTTGACCTTAGATATGGGAATAAAGTCGGTAATAGTTGAAGTCCTGATGAAAAAAGACATGCTTAAAAGTATTGAACAGGATTGGTAAGGATGAAAAACATAATTGTTTAATTTTAGTCTGAAAGCTTACCGATTATGAAGTTCATTCTATAACCATCTTTTCTGTGAAACATTTCTCTCTGAAATGAAGTTATTTTTGAGAAAACTGTATCTGAAAGCCTAGAAATATGCAACAGCTGGTTTCGGTTGTTACAACCAAAATAAGGACAAAAGTGTTTAAATGCTGAAAATTGTGCATGGTTTTTCACTATTTTCTCCTGACTCACACAACTGTAGCCGTTTGAAAGCTTGTGAAATCAGTCATGCACAATGTCAACAAATAAACAATCCTATAGAACTTTCTATAAACAATTTAATAGAATTCTATAGAAATTTAATCTCTTTTCTATAAAACCTGGAATAGGATTCTATAGAAAATTTGATGTTTCTATAAACCATTTAATAGAATTCTATAGAAATTTGGCATCTTTTCTATAAAACCTGCAATAGAATTCTATAGAAATTTGGTTATTTCTATAAACAATTTAATATAAATTCTATAGAAATCTGGCTTTTTCTATAAACCATTTTAATAAAATTCTATAGAAATTATTTGTCATCTTTTCTATGAAATATCAATAAAATTCTTTAGAAATCTCGCTTTTTCTATAAACCATTTGATAGAATTCTATAGAAAATGTGCTTATTTTCTATAAAACGTTCAATATAAAAGTAATTCTTGAGAAATCCTCGTTTTTGAATTATATGTATATATATGAAAGTCTTTATTTCAAATGACGATGTTAAGGAAAACAAAATGTTGCTTTCTTGTTTACTACCTACTTCTTAATTTATTCTCAGCGTTGGGTGTATACGACCTAAAATGACATGGCAATATAAAATGTAATCGTATCATACATAATATCATTACAGTTCAAACATTTGGAAACATAGATAATTTAAGAATTTTAAAGGTAGGTTATAACGTCTTTGGTAATTTCTCCACAAAGTCTCAACGTCCGTGATGTCCAAAAGTCGAGCAGGCCTCTTGATCATACGGTGTCCAACACCAAGGGACGTGCTTGGTCCTGCCTCATCATCGTCGTTGGCATCGTTTTGTTTGCCACCAAGTTCTGTCGTTGTTTTTCCAGGTCACGTTGTTTTCCTTGAATGCATGGGGGAAAAAATAAATAAATAAAAACAGGCCCCTAAAACTAACAAGAAAGCAGTTGCAGTTCTTTTTTGCACAAGCATGACAAGAAACATCTCACTTTTTGGGCGCTGCAGTACGACACCAGTGCCAGTAGGCCTATAGTACTACTCAGACTTTTTAGATTGTAGGGGCCCAACGCCTGGTCACCTAATTTAGGCAGTAGTGCGGGGTCTACTACTAATTACCGACAACTCACGACAACCCACGACAACTCGTTCAAAATGCACTAAAAATAAAATCCTAAAACAAAAGGAAAAGTATATTTGATATATCTCATACAATCATCTTCCGGGAAAGAATTTTGAAGAGTATACCTACACTTTTTTTTTTTTTGGGGGGGGGGTTCTGAACCCCCCAAAACAGGGTTTTCTGCTGGATTTTTTTTCGGTGTTTGCATTTGCAGTGAATTTGACCTTTTCCCATTGAGAACTAATGAATAGCCTAGGTCTATTTTCTTGAGATTTTAGGCTGTTGGTATAGTATCATAAATTAGCCGAGGAAGGGAGGAGCCTTAGGCTATCGAAGTACAACGTTGTAAGGCCTACTAATTTCGGTCCAATAATGTCCAAAACTTGGCAATTGTATAGGCCTAGGCCTAGTCAATTACTTCTTATCCTTATGGTAGCCTAATAATACTAGCCTTATTTTGCCGAAAAATTAAACCTCACCGTATGCAAGCAACGTGGCTGGTGCCGACTCTTCGCCCTTCTTCCAATAAAAATCGAACACTTGGCCGATTTTGTCCTGCAGCTGCTCGTCCTCTTCCCGGTTAAGATCGTGCAGACACTTTTTCATCGGGAGTACATCCCAGGAGTCTTCGTCAACCCACTTCACCAGGACGTACCCAGCAGTACTCGGGTTGACGCTCTTGCTATCCATATTATTATTGATCAAACAACTTTGATTTGAATAACAATAAAATTACAATAATATTATGAAGGCGGGTGCAAAGGTTGAAAGTCAAAACGCAGATCGAAGCAGAACGGATGATATATATGCCAATGTGGCATGTCGCCCGTTGACCTGGCCGCACGTTGATTGGCTTAGCTTGTTTATTGTGCGTGACGTAGAAATCACAATATAATATTTATACTGATTTATGTATTGCTAAGAGGAGAAAAAAACAGATTTAAATATATATCATTAAAAAAGAAATTACTGTAAATTTTGTATCGTGACATTTTATTTTTATAATCTTTATCATGAAGATAAATGTACAGTTTATTTGAAATTAAATATATGTAATATTTTTAAATATGTGAACGAGCTAATGATATCGCAAGCTTGACCCCAGAGGTTGTTACGCGTACTTGCTACGATGTATGACCACGTGAGTCCGATGTTGAATGGAAGTGCCTTACATATGTATAGTGACGTCTGGATACTAGGTAATTTGTCCCTATTTGCTCATGCATTACTTGTCACCAGACTTTGGAACTTGGATGCGAGCGTAACTTCTGCAGTTGTGCAATATCTACCGTCGTAGGTTTTACAAAAGCACGAATGAGTTTTGGGATGCAGCTCTAGCTTTAAAACATGCACACTTGGAAACATACTTTTCTATAGACATTTAGGTCAATGGAAAATGTGCTTTATAATTATACAGGGGAACCAACAACCCTAGTGTTCGTTTGAGCTTCGGGGATGCTAGGTTTCAAAATTTAATTTTCTGTAGAGATTTAGGTCAATGGAAAAACGTATGCTATTATAGACTTCTATAGAGGAAACCTATTTCTATAGACAACCTAAAAGCTGTATAGAGAAGCGGGGACTCCACTTTTGAAAATAAACGTTTTTATAGAAATTTAGATCTATAGAGGAAACTGATTTCTATAGACAACCTTAAAAATTCTATAGAGAAGCGGGGACGCCATTTTAAAAAATGAACTTTTCTGTAGAATTCTATAGAGGAAACCGATTTCTATAGAGAATCCTTAAAAGTTCTATAGAGAATCTGGAATGTTCTATAGAACTCTATAAAGCGTTCTATAGAATTCTATAAAACCTTTTTGTAAGGGGTACTTCCAGGCCTGCACTGTTTGTGTGTGTATATATACATTATGCACAAAATTAGTTAGTGGCCTGACTTTCGACCCTTGCAGAGTCTTTCTCAAAGGCTAAATGACAAGACAACACACATACATGTATAGGGAGAATGGTTACTTTGATTATTCTTACCCTACTTCTGCGTCATAGGTGAATAACTGGTCTCCTGTTGACGATTTTACGCTGGTCCGTTACACTCCAGTCAAATAATGTGGTTTAATTATTTACAACACTTATCTATAGTAATTATGCCTAGAGAAAATACCTAAAAGACCATGGTGTCCTCTAGCCAGAAGGTTGCTGTCTAGGAGTAGTTTACTGCCAATTCAGTTCCCAACCAGCCTTTGGACGACCATCTAAAAGCTAAGGCTAAATAAGATATAACTAGCTAACATGAGGAGCTAACTTGTCTCTCTTGAAAGCTGGAGAAGAGTGTGAGAGTCTTTTCCTCCATGGGTTTTTATATGCCTATGTACAACAAATAAAGGATTAGGGATGCTCAATGCATACACAAAAGAAGTTAACTAATCCTTTTCACACGAGAATCGGAAACTTACGTCCATCGTTTTGGGCGCCAGTTGTCTGTCCCAAAGGTTGCGTGCGATATCATGACAAACATTCACACGATAACACTTAGTGTTCCCAACGTCCCTCGTTTTCGTGAGATCGCTACGTATTGGGTCAAAGGTCATCATTGGTTATTTATTAGTTCGCTGGTTCTCTGTCGGTGTCCCGTTTAATGTTACGTAAATGTGTTTAGGGTACCATCGATCGTTTTCTCGGCGCGACATTTCTGCCTTTTCGTGCGAATTCTCAGTTTCCTGACGAACTCCGATAATGAATGTAGCGGAAAGTGTTTTGTCAGAGATGGCAAGTGGAAATACCAATCCAAAAACAAAGGTAACTTAACATAATTTGCAACACGAACATTTCTTCCACCGACGCCATTTTAACAGAGGAAGGAATACTCGAACCAACAAACGACATTTCTCCCGCTGCGCATGCTGATCGTTGTGTGATCGCATGGGACCTTGGTATCATAACGTGCGTCGTTTCACACGACCGATCTTGGCGATTCTAAACAGGGATGCGATTTTTGGAGGAGGTCTTGATCCCGGTTGTTTATAACGCGGGTCCCAGGTAATTTCATCACACGGATTCATTTCACACGACGCAAATTTGCGATTTCATGACACCGATGCGATTTCGTTCCCAACCATGGTTTAGAAAGCTCTTGTGAAACGGGCTTAAATGCCTTTATATAACACTTGGGGTTTTTGGGCTCTTCCTAGCTAAGGTAGAGAGTCCATTGTGATTATTCACAGTTGACATTCCAAGTACAGTTACACAAAAGGGGAAGGCAACAGCTGTTAATGGAATTTCACTACACATGCATACAAGTGTGACAAGAGCAGTCAAGTGGAAATTCATGAATAGAGAAAGTGGAGAGAGAAAAGCATAAAGCATTCCGAAAAAGCAGGGGGTAAGCAGGGATTATGGAGACAAAGGGGGGGTGGGGTTGGAGGGAAGGGGATGGCTTGACCGCAAGAAGTTGGAAACACAAAGGACACAATGGAAGGTTGGAAGAAAAGTAAATAATTAGTTAATAGCAGACTAAAAATATGGATATCTGTGGGGAAAGGAAGAAGGATGATGCATTTATGTCATGAGAGGAAGTTCAAAGAAAATCTTTTGCTCTTAATAGAATATTTAAGTCAATTATTCATTTCCTATTTTAGATAATGTGCAAATTTTTAGCGAAAGAAGTGAGTTGACATTTTTAGCTCTGACTATACTGAAGGTAGCAAGCATGATAAGTATAATAACTAGCTGTATCAAAAAACACCTTATGAGTTTTAGTTGTAGTTAATGCCATGTCTTGTGTTTTCTGGTACAGTTACACAATTCCGTCTTTAAGTGTGATGTGATTCCATTTTAAGTCATGTCCACTTCACACAAATTGCTCCATTGATTACCAGAAGTCCATAGGAATTGCATTGAGATGAGGTTTAATAATCCAACTTGGCTTTTACATATTCTTCAAAGACTCTAGTTCTTCTCAGGATTGTAAGTTTCTTTCATAAGAAATGCCTGTGAATGATGAAATGGTAGATTTTATGTAAAATTACACACATATGCATGGGCTAACACACGGGTCCTTGTTGGGTATTTTACACAGTGGATCAACAGTCCCCAAAAACTTTTTCCCTGTTCAACTTAGACCCACAAAGGGATCCTAGCTTTAGAATCAAGAATAGCAGGACCCTAGAAACCTGATTTGTGAGGTTGTGATTGCGCATGTGATGCAGTGATACATACTGGGTCTACTGAAGCATTAATGCCAATAGTCATCATTGATACAGTCAGTGTTTTTAAACGCTGCCTGTCCACTGTTAGGCATAACAAAAAAACACTTTTTATTGCCCTTTTCCGACCAACCCCAAAAATCAGAAATCCATTGTCGGTTTTTTTTCTGATTTTTTTTCTCTAAATGGCGATTTTTTGAATATTTTTGAAGTATTTTATACTTTGAATGCCCAGTAAACGACATTATTTGGATATATCCTCTTATCCGAAGCTGAAATATTATTTTTGAGTACTGTCAGAAATCACGATGAACAATGAAGTGTCTGATATTGTCTGATATTGTAAACACGTGGCTGTGGGCTTAGCCACGGGCGTTTCGTGTACGAATTCAGAATTTAAAAAATCAATTTCACTTGCCTAAATCGTCATTAAAAATCAAGAAACTGTTTAAAATATCATTTAAATATTTATGATGTATTTAAAAAGTATAATCTCGTATAATAGAGTCGTGGCACTATCGCCGTCAAAATCCAGCAATTTGGCAAATTAAAGAGAAAAAGAGAATGCAGCTTCCCGATCAACGAGATCCCACCCCGATCAAACCACGCTTGTGGAGACCAAACCACACTTGTGGAGACCAAACCACACTCGTGATAGACTTGGTTTCAAGTCTGAGACTGCGATTATTTCTCTACATCGGCCACGCAAAATTCCCCCGCAGATTGGCTATCACGCGCTCTAGGTTCAAGACGGAGGTTTATCCACAAGAGGGCGCTGTTTCAGCCACTAATGTATCGGCTATCAGGACGACTAAAAACCACAATCACAGACTTGGAACCAAGTCTACGCTCGTTGAGATCCTCCCACGTGTGGCCAACGATTGGGCCTGATTTATATCAATGGCCACGCTCTCGACCACTTGGGAAAAACTTTTCCATCGTAGTAGAAGCGGCGTCTACCGAGCACAAAGTTTATTTTTGTTTTGTATTCACCATTATGAATGTATACTACTTTGAGAACATTAAAATGGTTGAAAACATAAAGTTGTGTGTATATCTACTGTGTTTTTTTCCTCTAAAGTATTCTAAAAACAAAACAAAAACAAAAAACAAAAACCCCAAAACCGACCGACCGACCCTCCCGATTTTTTAGCCAAAAGGGCAATAAACAGTTTTTTCTTTTAATGCCTTACAGTAGACCCTGCAAGTCACCCACATACTACTCAAACTGTTTTGGGCTCCCATGTACGTTGCTTCAATGTGTATTGCCCAATGTTTAGATGTGTGCAGGATTTGCACAATTCTATAAAAACACCCAAGTTAAATACTTCATTCCCTTGCTTAGCTCACTTAGCAATTCAGATTTATAGTGTTTAAAATTCTTATTTGTTTTCGCCTCCCACAGGACCACTGGAACCATGTTCCAAACGCTTGAACATAGGTTTGTACATTCGACGGTGCTTACATGATGCATGTGAATCAAGACTGAACAGACCACTGATTTGTCTGCATCCATTCCTATTTGTGTCAAGATGTAGACATTATGGAGGGGATGCCCCAACATGGAGGACTATTCATTATTGTCGTACGTACCTTTGATATGATCTCACACTTAAATATTAAAAAGAGAATTTTTAGTATTAAAGGCACTGAACATGTTTTGTAATTGTCAAAGACCAGTATTCTCACTTGGTGTATCCCAACATATGCATAAAATAACAAGCCTGTGAAAATTTGTGCTCAATTGGTTATTGAAGTTGCAAGAAAATGATGAAAGAAAAAACACCCTTGTTGTACAAATTAGTGTGCTTTCAGATAGGAATAAAAGGCTTCTGGCCAGAAGTCTTTTATTATTTTAGTGAGAAATTACCTCTTTCTCAAAAACTACGTTACTTCAGAGGGAGTCGTTTCTCACAATGTTTTATACTATCAACAGCTCTCCGTTGCTCGTTACCAAGTAAGTTTTTATGCTAATATATATTTTGAGTAATTACCAAACGTGTACAGTGCCTTTAAGCTGGAATGTCAATGCTCTTTGACTTGTTTTATTCCGGTTTAATTATATTTAATTGAATATTCAATTGAGGGTGTGAAGTTGAAGCTGTCACATAATAATTTAATTATGTGATTTTTTTTCTAAAGCTATTGACTGTCCACAAGGGTCTCATTTAAATATGCAGACCTCTGGGTGTCCGCAGACTTGCTATGAACACAGACAAGGAATCACACCACACTGTAACCGGAGAACAGTGGAAGCCTGTGAATGTGATGATGGGCACTTCCTTAGTGGAGGAGATTGTGTGCCTGCAGAAGAATGTGGATGTATCTATGAAGACACATACTATCAGGTACTTTCATTGTCCGTCTCTAACTTCCATATTGTACAAACACTATTGACTCCACATACTATCAGGTACTCTCATTGTCCGTCTCTAACTTCTATATTGTACAAACACTATTGACTCCACATACTATCAGGTACTCTCATTGTCCGTCTCTAACTTCTATATTGTACAAACACTATTGACTCCACATACTATCAGGTACTCTCATTGTCCGTCTCTAACTTCTATATTGTACAAACACTATTGACTCCACATACTATCAGGTACTTTCAGGGTTTTAGGGTTTTAGGTTTTACAAATTATAACCTCTTACCTTATGTGAGAATGGGGGGTGGGGGCTTGTTGAGGACCTTGAGGAAGGGGATGGCACACAGGTTCAATGATGGGCTTTGGAAACTTCTCTTTAAGACAGCTCTCAGGTTTAGGAGATTTATTCTCTCATGACATATCTGTGACGAACCTGCACCTGTAGAGTCAGGGCAGGCAGTCGTAACAAAAAGGCATTATTAATTAATTATATTCACAGTTTTACTTTTGTTTACACTACTCAGCAACTGTGTAAAAACATGGCAGAAACAAACCCTCAGTTAGGCAATTCTTTAGCGACAACCAAGCGGCGCAGCAAACCCACCCCAAAAGCACTCATCCACCAGCAGTATCTAAACAATTGCTAAGTTTACATTTCATAGAATTTATGGATGTTCATTTTAAAAGAACATTGGACCAGGATTTAAATATCTTAAGATGAGGCCCACAAGAATTTAACACCCCCAGAAACCCTTACTTAATGGCACATACATGTACTACACATGGCCATACTATATATGCCAGCAGTACAAACACACGTGCTTCTCTAAATACCAGTTCTAAATTTCATACCAACTTTCCACCTCAAAATTACACTCTTTTAACAAGCCTCTAAAATTCCATAAGTATCATTAAACAAATCTATAATAATTTGCTGTAAAAATGAGATAAACCCCTTTGTTAAACTCTAAGTATAAAATGAAGAAATAATAAGTTTAAAATGGGATAAAAATAAAAGCAACTTTACCTGTAGAGTCAGGGCAGGCAGTGGCCTTGAGCCCGCTGTATACTAGGCAAATCCAAAGTAGAAGTAAACATGTAGTTTGTGACAGCTTACTTATTTTCCTAATAATTAATTAACGCTTCTTTGACGAGGAAAAGTTTAACAAAAATGTGTTATTATTTTATATTTAACAAAGTAGGTATTTAAACAAATGTCTGAATGCCCTAGGTTAATAATCATAAACATCATGAAGTACATGTTGGGAAATCACTTTATGCCCAAAAATCACCTTTGTTTCAACTTGGATTTATGCTAAAGAAGTTTGACCTTAGTTTGACCTTAGTTTGACCCTGCTGCTGTTTCATGTATAACACACCTAAAGGTCTATAGTGGGAAGTAGTATGCCTAACTAGGGGATGAAATCAGGATGTGTATTACATACTGTCATGACTGTAGGTAAGTGGAATGGCAGCTAGCTGTGTTTGGGCAGTATACAAAACATGTAAGAGTGAAACAGTGCTATAAATGGATTTATTTCAAAGGGTCTATACACACCCCTTACACTTAAATATATTTGCCGCTTAAGAATGTCTACGTAGTGCTGTATGGTTGTAGTCATCCAGTGGGACTTCTTCGCTTAGTTAATATTACATTTACCTTAAACTACGTTACTTAGGCTTAAGCTAGATAAATTAAGATAAATTGAGTGTATTATACAATTACGTGTAAAGTTGACTTTCAACAGGGAAAGTTACTGTATAGGAGTATACACTGCCAACTCAGTTCCTATCCCTGCTTCCAGTCAACTGTCTAAATATAAAGTTGTACTCATGTTGTAAAACTCAGAGAGACTTGGAATAGATGTTGTTTCTTCCAAGTGTAGCTGAAGACTGATCTCTAGTGAGAAAAAGCAATGTGCTTTTTATCTCTCTCAGAGTTATGTAGAATAGTTATTGTGCCCTACTTAGTGGGTACAAAAGAAAGGATTATCTAACAACAAAAGCCACACTATTTGAAAGTCTCCAGATCAGGGTGGAGCTAAAGTATTTACAATACTTTGGCCTACTTACTAGGTATGAACAGAAATGGTGCTAGGCATTGATGCCTCTATACACCTGGATCAAAGCTGGCTTAGAAATGCAATGAATTCACTACACTTTCATTGTCCGTCTCTAACTTCCATATTGTACAAACACTATTGACTCCACATATTATACTATCAGGTACTCTCATTGTCCGTCTCTAACTTCTATATTGTACAAACACTATTGACTCCACATACTATTAGGTACTTTCATTGTCCGACTGTAACTTCCATATTGTACTAACACTATAGACTCCACATACTATCAGGTACTCTCATTGTCCGACTGTAACTTCCATATTGTACAAACACTATTGACTTTACATACTATCAGGTACTCTCATTGTCCGTCAGTAACTTCCTTATTGTACAAACACTATTGACTTTACATACTATCAGGTACTCTCATTGTCCGACTGTAACTTCCATATTGTACAAACACTATTGACCCCACATACTATCAGGTACTCTTATTGTCCGTCAGTAACTTCCTTATTGTACAAACACTATTGACCCCACATACTATCAGGTACTCTCATTGTCCGACTGTAACTTCCATATTGTTCAAACACTACTGATGACCCCACATACTATCAGATACTCTTATTGTCCGTCTGTAACATCCATATTGTACAAACACTATTGACCCCACATACTATCAGGTACTCTCATTGTCTGACTGTAACTTCCATATTGTACAAACACTATTGACTTTACATACTATCAGGTACTCTCATTGTCCGACTGTAACTTCCATATTGTACAAACACTATTGACCCCACATACTATCAGATACTCTTATTGTCCGCCTGTAACTTCCATATTGTACAAACACTATTGACCCCACATACTATCAGGTACTCTTATTGTCCGTCTGTAACCTCCTTATTGTACAAACACTTTTGACTTGACATACTATCAGGTACTCTCATTGTCCGACTGTAACTTCCATATTGTTCAAACACTATTGACCCCACATACTATCAGGTACTCTCATTGTCCGTCTGTAACTTCTATATTGTACAAACACTATTGACTCCACATACTATCAGGTACTTTCATTGTCCGACTGTAACTTCCATATTGTACTAACACTATAGACTCCACATACTATCAGGTACTCTTATTGTCCGACTGTAACTTCCATATTGTACAAACACTATTGACCCCACATATCAGGTACTCTTATTGTCCGTCTGTAACTTCCTTATTGTACAAACACTATTGACCCCACATACTATCAGGTACTCTTATTGTCAGTCTGTATAACTTCCATATTGTACAAACACTATTGACCCCATACTATCAGGTACTCTCATTGTCCGACTGTAACTTCCATATTGTTCAAACACTACTGACCCCACATACTATCAGGTACTCTTATTGTCCGTCTGTAACTTCCATATTGTACAAACACTATTGACCCCACATACTATCAGATACTCTTATTGTCCGTCTGTAACTTCCATTGTTCAAACACTACTGACCCCACATACTATCAGGTACTCTTATTGTCTGTTTGTAACTTCCTTATTGTACAAACACTATTGACCCCACATACTATCAGGTACTCTTATTGTCCGACTGTAACTTCCTTATTGTACAAACACTTTTGACTTGACATACTATCAGGTACTCTCATTGTCCGACTGTAACTTCCATATTGTTCAAACACTATTGACCCCACATACTATAGGTACTCTCATTGTCCGACTGTAACTTCCATATTGTATGTTCAAACACTATTGACCCCACATACTATCAGATACTCTTATTGTCCGTCTGTAACTTCCATTGTTCAAACACTACTGACCCCACATACTATCAGGTACTCTTATTGTCTGTTTGTAACTTCCTTATTGTACAAACACTATTGACCCCACATACTATCAGGTACTCTTATTGTCCGACTGTAACTTCCTTATTGTACAAACACTTTTGACTTGACATACTATCAGGTACTCTCATTGTCCGACTGTAACTTCCATATTGTTCAAACACTATTGACCCCACATACTATAGGTACTCTCATTCTCCGACTGTAACTTCCATGTTGTACAAACACTATTGACCCCACATACTATCAGGTACTCACATTGTCCGACTGTAACTTCCATATTGTTCAAACACTATTGACCCCACATACTATAGGTACTCTCATTGTCCGACTGTAACTTCCATGTTGTACAAACACTATTGACCCCACATAGTATCAGGTACTCTCATTGTCCGTCTGTAATCTCCTTATTGTACAAACACTTTTGACTTGACATACTATCAGGTACTCTCATTGTCCGACTGTAACTTCCATATTGTTCAAACACTATTGACCCCACATACTATCAGGTACTCTCATTGTCCGTCTCTAACTTCTATATTGTACAAACACTATTGACTCCACATACACTACCGTGCAAATTACATTCACTGATTTCTTCTTAAAATGTTTTTATTTGTCAATAAACTATCCTACCTGTGTGTTGAGTCATTATTTTAATCAAATAAATTCATGTTTCTTTAGTTCCATGATCGTTTGTTAATTCACCAAAAGACGGATTTCCCGACGATGTTTTTTCACTGTGCTAAATCGCCATCTTGGATGGCCTACTTAAATATTCATGAGCTCATTAATATCATTATCGGGCATTTAAACCAATGGCAACAAACACCGCGCAGCGGGAAAAGCGAGCTTATGAATATTTATAACGTAAATCTTAGACTCCCATTCATCAAAATGGCTATTAGACAACCCCCTGCCTATTAAAGAACCACTTTGCATGTGAATACTCTCTCTTTGACCTTTGGAACGAGAACAATGGCGACCAAAACTCCGCTGACCGATCATGAAAAAGGGATGCTTGAGGCTTGGCACCGGGAGGGGATTTCTTGCCGTGAAATTGCCAGGCGTCTTGGTATAAGTGATAGTACCGTCAGACGCAATATACAGAAGCTGGCTGACCATGGCTCGATGAAATCTCGGCCCAAATCTGGTCGCCCGAGGTCCACCAGTGAAAGGGATGACCGGCTCCTTGTCCGCACCTCAAGGCGCAACAGGTTCTTGACCGCCCCCGAGCTCACAGTGGATTTAGCTGCCACCACCGGAGTGAGTGTGCATAGATCGACAGTCTCCCGTCGTCTGGCTGAGGTGGGGCTTAATGGACGTGTCGCTAGGCACAAGCCCCGCCTGTCTTTAGCCCACAAAGCCAGACGATTGGACTGGGCCCGACAGCATCGCGACTGGACAGCCAATGACTGGAGCCGAGTCATCTGGAGTGATGAATCCAGATTCCAGCTTTTTCAGAGCGATGGCCGTATTTTTGTGAGGCGTGCGGTGGGGGAAGACTACAACGAGAACTGTGTTGTTCCTTCGGTGAAACACGGGGGCTCTGGCATCATGGTTTGGGGCTGCATGAGCTCCGCTGGTGTCGGTGAGCTGGTGCGGGTCACGGAGAATATCAATGCCGTTGTTTATATTGGTATTCTTCGTGACCACATGCTGCCATCTGCCCATCATTTGATCGCCCATGAATTCATTTTCCAGCATGATAATGCCCCTCCGCATACTGCTGGAATTACCCGTGAATTCATGGACGATCCAACCCCAGATTTTATAAAAGATATGGGGGGCATTTGGCAGTTTGAGGTGATGGTTTGGCCGGCCCAGAGTCCCGACCTGAATCCGATTGAGAATATGTGGAACGAAATGGAAAGGCGCCTTCAGCGCGAAGCGCGGCCCCAAAATAAAGATCAATTGTACCAGATTCTCAATCGGATTTGGGAAGGACTGGACCGCCAGACCATCACCAATCTCTTGGCTTCAATGCCAAGGAGATGCCAAGCTGTCATCGATGCTGGCGGAGCTTTTACGCGGTACTAAACTCTTGTCATCCTCCGTGTTTTGCCGCAGAACAGGGTGCCGCCATCTTGGATTTTCCCATAATGATATGATAATGAGGATACTCTTCCGTTAACTTTGTGCACACGGAAAAACATGACGTCCGTTTACTGCCCTTTTAATTACATTGGAACATTAATTAACTGAATGAAACATGAATTTATGTAATTGAAGAGTTCAGAGAACACACAGGTACAGTTTTTATTTACATTTCCACAATATTATAAACGTAGTATGAAAAATTGTATCGTTAGTACAGGTGCGCCATAACTTTTGCACTATTGACCCCACATACTATCAGGTACTCTCATTGTCCGACTGTAACTTCCATATTGTACAAACACTATTGACCCCACATACTATCAGGTACTCTCATTCTCCGACTGTAACTTCCATATTGTTCAAACACTACTGACCCCACATACTATCAGGTACTCTCATTGTCCGACTGTAACTTCCATATTGTACAAACACTATTGACCCCACATACTATCAGGTACTCTCATTGTCCGACTGTAACTTCCATATTGTTCAAACACTACTGACCCCACATACTATCAGATACTCTTATTGTCCGTCTGTAACTTCCTTATTGTACAAACACTTTTGACCCCACATACTATCAGGTACTCTCATTGTCCGACTGTAACTTCCATATTGTTCAAACACTACTGACCCCACATACTATCAGATACTCTTATTGTACGTCTGTAACTTCCTTATTGTACAAACACTTTTGACCCCACATACTATCAGGTACTCTCATTGTCCGACTGTAACTTCCATATTGTTCAAACACTACTGACCCCACATACTATCAGGTACTCTTATTGTACGTCTGTAACTTCCTTATTGTACAAACACTTTTGACTCCACATACTATCAGGTACTCTCATTCTCCGACTGTAACTTCCATATTGTTCAAACACTACTGACCCCACATACTATCAGATACTCTTATTGTCCGTCTGTAACTTCCTTATTGTACAAACACTTTTGACCCCACATACTATCAGGTACTCTCATTGTCCGACTGTAACTTCCATATTGTTCAAACACTACTGACCCCACATACTATCAGATACTCTTATTGTACGTCTGTAACTTCCTTATTGTACAAACACTTTTGACCCCACATACTATCAGGTACTCTCATTGTCCGACTGTAACTTCCATATTGTTCAAACACTACTGACCCCACATACTATCAGGTACTCTTATTGTACGTCTGTAACTTCCTTATTGTACAAACACTTTTGACTCCACATACTATCAGGTACTCTCATTCTCCGACTGTAACTTCCATATTGTTCAAACACTACTGACCCCACATACTATCAGATACTCTTATTGTACGTCTGTAACTTCCTTATTGTACAAACACTTTTGACTCCACATACTATCAGGTACTCTCATTCTCCGACTGTAACTTCCATATTGTTCAAACACTACTGACCCCACATACTATCAGATACTCTTATTGTACGTCTGTAACTTCCTTATTGTACAAACACTTTTGACTCCACATACTATCAGGTACTCTCATTCTCCGACTGTAACTTCCATATTGTTCAAACACTACTGACCCCACATACTATCAGATACTCTTATTGTACGTCTGTAACTTCCTTATTGTACAAACACTTTTGACTCCACATACTATCAGGTACTCTCATTGTCCGACTGTAACTTTCATACCGCCTAAAATGTGCACTGCACAGTATGACACACTGGTTAAATGACCCCAATAGGGTGCAACCAATGTTGATTGTGGTGATGGCGTCGGGTGACTTGGGTCAAGAGTAATGGTATACATAATCATAAATCACCTTCTAAATTACTGTAAACACAATAAGCAACTTTTGTAGCGACATTTTCAAGTCTAAAACGGTTTAAAGTAGGAAACTTTTTCCATATCTTTTTATGCCTTTAGGAGTTCAATAAAATGCCCAATAGACCCTTTATATGCACATGATGTCATTTCAGTAGGACGCATTTGCCTAGAGGTCAAAAGGAGGTTGTTCATTGGACAGTGTGCTGCGTGTACAAATCTGTGTTTCTAACATTTTACTTCTTGTATTATTATTTTTTGTTTAGTACTTATATAACATTTTGTCAGTTTTTTCCCTACTGTTCTTTGGCTATTTTGCTTGGTTATCTTTTGTAAAGCGCTTTGATGCTCTGCGTAAGGTGCTTAATAAGTACGTTTTATTATCATATACTATTATTATCCTTTTACCTCTAAGATGGCGGCTGGATGATGTCAATGCATATGGTTTATAGGAATCCAACATGATTAACAGTGATTTCAAATATACTCTTTTGCACAGAGAAGCATTTATGGTAATAATTTGTTTAGTATGATTTAGGTTCTTTGATGACACATCCACCAAAACCTGATTGATACTCAAATCACCACAATAGGAAATGGATATCTGCCCTTTTGATCATTTCCTGGCCGAAATGTTTGCTAACAGAGAAAAAACGAAGAGACAAAAGGGAGAGGATTTGCTCTGTATAGTAGTTGCGCCGACAAGTTTTACACAATAATGTTTCTCTTTCTCATTTTTACAGCAAGGCCATGTGTTTGTGAATGAGGACTGCACTAAAGTTTGCAAATGTAATGATGGTCATGTAGATTGTACATCATTACATTGTGATGACAATGCAGAATGTGTTGTATCTGATGGTAGTCATTCATGTAAATGCAGTGATGGTTTCATTGGAAACGGCATGACATGTGAAGGTTAGTTTGTAAAAAATTGAAGTGCACTAGTGTAACAAATGCTCTGAGGCATTTAAAAATAATTCATTACTATATTGACTAAACCATGTCTGAAATGTTTACAAGGTAAGTTATTTTGTCTTTGCAATCAAACAGCTTTATCATTGTTCAGTTTATACCTTGTTTTCTTCCACACAAATCCATTTTACCAAATTATGGCCAAAATGTTCCTTTTTATAAAGTAAAAGTTCAAACTTTTTCTGTATAGAGTATGTTTTAGATGGCTATAGTAAGCTGTTCCCACTGCCATGGTTGCTTTAGATTATCTAATGTCTCACTGTATGATATACAACATGATATGACTTGTTTGTTTCCTCCTGTTAGAATCTCCATGTGTCAATGTGACTTGTGAGAATGATGGCAAGTGTAAGGTGATGGGGAATGACTCATATGTTTGCTCTTGTAAACAAGGATATTCAGGCGACCATTGTCAAAATGGTGAGATATTTCTTTGTCAAATTATTTGTAGGTATTAGCTTCAGCTAAATACATTTTTTTCTGTTATTTTATAAACTTTATTTTAACTCTTTAGTCCTCAAACCTCCCTGTCTGTTACTCCTCAATCTCCCCCCCTCCCGAGAAGTTTGGAAAGTTGTATCTTGAGTTTGAAATTGAAATGCATCAAAGAGCCATATATAGAGCGTGATCTCAATATTACGAGGGTCTAAAAATAACACATGGTCCCCATAAGAAATTTGTCCCATCCCCAACAATACATGTACGCAGCACACCAAAAGTATTTGTGCTTGTGTGTGGACCATATTTTATATTCATGCACAATGTACACTGTAATGGCTACTGTACTTGCTTTCATAATAATCTTGCAGGTTTTTCATACACCTGGAACACTAAAATTTATTTTGGATATTTTGGATATTTTTATGTAAAGAAGTTATGTATAGGTAATAGAGGCATTTGTTTTTTATTCCAAAGGTATGTGGTTAACATTTTCAATCACTTTTTTAACAGTTTGTTTCTTTGAGACGACAGTATAGTTGAACAAACTTCTGTGCACAACTTGTCACGTAACAAACTGTTACATCGTACACAAACAACAATTGGTTCCTAGTTTTAGTTGATCTTTCTTACATTTTCAATCACTTAAATCTTCAATATGGTAAAATAAACAAAACAACTGTGCAAATCATTTGAAAAGTAATTTCATCCTCTACAAAATAAATCAAACTTTGTAATACATAAAAATAATCACTAATTACAACAAAATTATCTCAGGATTTTCAGGTACAGTAGAAAATGTGTCCTTTTCCATGCCGCCTTCAAGGAGTACATGACTTGATGTTTACTTGTGCACAAGTGCTTTTTAAGGGTCAAGCATTTTTCACACTCATTTTATTGTTTGTTTACAGAAATAAAGCAGTGTAGTGCCAGAGGAGATCCCCACTACAAAACCTTTGACTCTGTTCGCTTTGACTTTCAAGGAGAATGCCGATATTTCCTTGTCCAAAACTGCAAAAACCAAGAACCATACTTTGATGTCATTCAACAGAACCTCAAATTAGCAAGTAATCCCAAAGTTTCATTG
The DNA here is from genome assembly GCA_037783415.1 of Leptasterias polaris. Classification (NCBI taxonomy): domain Eukaryota; kingdom Metazoa; phylum Echinodermata; class Asteroidea; order Forcipulatida; family Asteriidae; genus Leptasterias; species Leptasterias polaris. The sequence goes on from JAZGTN010000020.1 coordinate 1,161,466, forward strand.
ACTTCCGAGGTTTGGATCCATTTCTATGACATGGTAGGTTGAAATAAGGATCCTCTATATATTCTTAGACAACCTCGTTCCCAGGGGTGAACTCGCCACGCCTTTTTTCCCAAGTACACGCTGCTTGCTCAAGTCACAGAGCAACTGGTCAAACCTCGTTCCAAGTTGTGAAAGATCTCGCAGTGCCATTTTTCCCCAGAATGCCTTTTACAATCATAACCCCTTGGAAGTGTGACTTTCAAATATCCAAATATATTGGATATTTTAATTAGTCCTGTAGTTGATCCATTCTGTGTTAGAGACATATGCAGAGCGCGATCAAAAGAAGCATCAAGTCATAGAGCAAGTGGTCCCCTCTCATTCTTCTTTGATCTTGTGATATCTCTAACTGTATGCAGATTAGGGTGACCATAAAAAAACATGATTCACTGGAAGTGGATTGCGTCAAAATACTTTCACTTTGACATGCGCATTCTAAGCGCCATACAAGTGCTCTACAAGCGCTTGAAAGAATTTAACAAGTGTTGTTTTACAGCACTTCTCTACAAGTGGTTAGTGATGAGAGGTATCGATTTGGCACAAACAAGTAAGTAAAAGTTAAGCCCATGTGTGCACTTAAGATATAACCACATTATTCTGTTTGTATACTGTTTGTCTCCATTATAGGAAATTGGTTTGTTTAGAGGAAAAAAGGTTACTGTCAATGGACAAGAAATCATGCCACCATTCACCCATGGAGATCTGTTCCAAATCAATCTTAGGGGCGACAGTGTGGTAAGTCGATTAGTGATCTAAAATCTCTCTTGAAAGATCATAATCTGTTGTTTTTACTTTAATGTATTATTAGGGGGTTTATATTGTGTAGATAATCTGCTTTATAAGTGCATGGATAGGTATCCAAACCAAACCTGCAAGAAAGAGCAATGGTTTGTATCACCCTTAAATGTAAAAAAAACCTTAAATGTTATAACAACCATAAATGTAATAAAAATCAACCATAAATATAATAACAACCATAAATGTAAAAACTCAATCAACCATAAATGTAATAAAAATCAACCATAAATGTAATAACCATCATGAATACAATGAAAATCATAACATTTAATGTAATAATCATGTGACAACAGTATACTAGTCGTAAACATGCGCCCCGTGTCCTCGTGCTCACACCCCCATGAAACCTATGCCAACTAGACTTGACTCAAGTCCCAATACCCTGCAGAGTCCTTTTATGTTCAGTCCCATCGCTTAACGTCACAATTTTTTTTGCACTGCACCAATATGCCGCGCAGCGGGATAGGAACTTGACAATCCCGCAGTTTCCTGATATGTAAATTTATTCACTTATGCATAATGTAAACTTTTCTGCTAGATACATATTGTCCAATCAAACGCATTTAAAAAGAAGACTCATTGATTTTATTTATTTATTTTATTTTATTTTAATTATTTATTTTTTATTTTTATTTTTTTTACTGGGAGAGGTAAAGTACTTAGTTTGGATCGAAATATGTGCATTTACCCATTTTGGTAGATTTGCCAATATCAACATGTGGAAGTATGTTCCCCTCGCTCCCCATCCACGTAACCCCAACTACAATTTGTCTTCCCCCCGTCTCCTTTCCTGTGATTCCTCATCCCCCTGACTAAAAAATATTATAGGTTTTCACCCCCCCCCCCCCCCCCCCCCCCAAAAACAAAAAACCCCAAAACAAATATATAAATAAAATAGATATAGATATATAATAATAATAATAAAATAAAAATATAAAATAAAACGTTAACACTAATCGCAGCAAGGCGCGGCTCATATTTCACTGTGAACTGTTTTTGTTTTTTACCATATTTTGGTCATTCCTGAAAGGATGTTGTACATTCGTAATTTTTACGCGTCCCGATATTGCTATAAACCTATTTTACTGACTTAGATAAATAATGAGAGAGTATTAACCCCTTGAGCAAGGTATTGTTTTGAGAGTGAATGCTGGTCGGCCGGGATTATATATACCGTGAACAATAGCGCGGATTACCGAAACAATGTTGCAGTAGCTTTTCACTCGAAAATACCAATCTATTCAAACACAAACAAAAGGGCAATTTCTATGAATAGATCCATGATACAGGGCCAAGAAAGGTTCAGCAAACTCTTCCCTTCGCAGAGAGTTGGTCTTTCAATAATAACCAGCCAGCAACCTCAGAAACCACAGGTGCATAATGAATAGAAAGTATGCAACCAGTATGCGGCCATAGAGGTTAAGGATACACACAAACACATATTTGCACAGAACATTGGGTGAAAAATGTAATAAAAACAGAACTGATTATTACATTTATGGTTGATTTTTATTACATTTATGTTTGATTGGGTTATTACATTTATGGTTGATTTTTATTACATATATGGTTGATGGGTTTATTACATTTATTGTTGATTTTATAACATTTATGGTTGTTATTACATTTATGGTTGATTTTTATTACATTTATGGTTGTTATAGCATTTCAGGTTTTTATTACATTTAAGGGTGATACAATGGTTAAGATAAATGGGGCCCTCCCGTGGCAGCTTCCAAAGCAGCTATTTTTTGTGGCATATTTAGCAAGTGTAATTTTTCAAGTTGACACGTGACCAAAGTTAAAATGAAAAACTATTGTTGGAGGTCAACTTTAGGAAAGAATAAGTTATTTTCACAGATGACATTCTCACAAGAGTAATTGAGGTTACACAGTTGAGTATACTTGTATATTTCCCTTTTTATTAATTGAAAAATTTGACATCAATATCACTTTGTTCTACATTGTAACTGTGACCAATGTTGTTTTTAAATCTCTCTCTTTCTCTCTCTTTCTCTCTCTATCTGTCTTTTTGTGCAGATTGTCACAACAAATTTCACTCTGGAGGTATTGTGGAATGGAAAAGGCACAGTTTATGTCAAACTCTCTACTCAGTTCGCTAATGAAACGTGTGGTCTCTGTGGAAATATGGACGACTCAGAAGAAAATGAGTTAGCATCTCCTGGAAATGATGACGTAAGCCTTCAAGCAGTTTTACAGTTGCTTTTTTGGACATCTTTAATTTTGTATTGTTTTTGCCTTTAATAACTATTTTCACTCTCAAATATAAACTTAAATCAGACTTATGAAAAGCTCTTGTGTTTTTTTTGCTACAGGAGGATCCCAATGTATTTGGTAATCACTGGGTGGCTAACCGTAATGAGTGTTCATCCATTGAACCACCGGGTGAAACCGTAGAATGTCCAGATGATGAGCAAGAGAGATTCAGATTGATCTGTGGACCATTGAATGACCAAAGAGGTGAGTTTAGCTGAACAAAGATCACAGACGTAATAATTCAGCATCTAAACTGTACCTTCAAAATGATCAAGTTTGTGAGTCAGTGAACAGGACCCATATTTAAACTAGCCTCTTGTCACTGGTCATGCTTGGTGGTCTAGTGGTAAGAAATTTGGTCTAGAATGCGGGGGCCTGGTGTTCAAAGTAGTATGCAGGTGCATTTTTCCTGCAGGACTTGGGGGGGGGGGGGGGGGGGGGGGGGTTGGACAGGGGGTAGCATGCATTGAGTATACAGTTCCTATCGTATTGGTATAGGATTAAATACTACTACTAATAATAATGAAATTGTCTTTATCCCTGATGCAATTATGACATGTATTATTACATCAAAAGTAGTTATTTTTGTCTTTGGGTTTCATGTTTAATCATGATTAAAGGGGTTTCAGAGAAATCATTTTCAAATCAGATATTTCTGATATTTGATGTATGGTGATATTTGTTTTTCTTGCAGGAAAATTCCGAAGGTGTCCTGATGAAATTAAAGAAGGTGCTTTTGATGACTGTGTGTATGACGGATGTGCCCTTCGACCAGACACAATGACCATCTGTGAAACGTTTGCAGACACAATGAAACTTTGTCAGCGCAATGGCTTTGAAATTGACCAATGGAGGAGTAATGACTTCTGTCGTAAGTGTATACAAGCTGTTCATAACTATTTGTTGAATTATCTTTTTTCTGGATTTGTCATGGGTTTACATCAAATAGCCAGGATAGTTTTCTCACTGTTGCAAGCTTTATGTTCAAGAAATTTAAATTAAATGCAACTATTTATTTTCTTGTTAATCTTTGATTTATATATTTCTCAGAGACTTCAGTGATCACATATCTGGTATTCAGCGATATCAATGGCTATTTTTAGGTGTTCGTGCAATGTGTGCACAAACACCTATTGTTATTGTTTTTTGTTTTTGTTTTTTTTCTTCTTCTTCTTCCGCGCAACTCTTCTCATCAACATAACTCAAGATTGAAATTAATTGAATTGAACCCTGAAACTCATCAGACAATTGAACCTCAATATGAAGACGGCACAGTTGTCATTACGTCATGATGACGTCATCAGGTGTCGAATTACAAGGTTTTTAAAGTGAAAAAATTACTATTTGCTTTTTGCTGTATCTCAACGAATATAAAAGCTATGATGTTCAAACTTGGGCATCTGATAGGGCAAGAATGGGGCAACATTTGAAAAGTTAACGCCAAAATCGTACGACCTTAGCTTCCAAGTCGTTACCCTGGGTCGAAGTTCGTGTTCGTTTTTTTTACTTCAAAAAACAACTTTCGAGCTTATCTACGGAATAACTCAAGATTCAGATTGAATTGAACATTGAAACTCATCAGATAGTTGAACCTCAGTATCAAGACAACACAAACTTAATGACGTCATGATGACGTCATCAGGCATCAAATTACAATAAATTAAAGTTTAATATTTGTAAAAATCATAACTGATGAACCATAAATGTGATTTTGACAATCTACACATCATCGGATAGGTCTTTAAGAGCTTGACAAATGCTACACAGAACCTTTACAACATTTGAGCTGACTTCCGGTTCAAACCGGAAGTTGAAAATTTCAAAATATCTTATTGTATTCATATCTTTAAAACTACTAATCATTTCAGCATAATTTTTGTATCAGAGTGTAGACCATTGAGCCTGCTCAAAAATTTGCACAGACATAACGACATGTTTACATTTACATCTGGTCGAAAAAGGACGAAAACACGCACCCATCAGTTGACCCGCATTGACGACGCACGATAGCGTATTATTGTGTAAAAACCTTGCCCTGGCCATTCAAATTTAAATTATGTTACTCAAGCGTATTCTCTTAGAAGTCGGAAGTTGCTTTTTAACGTTTTAAATATCATAAATCCTGAACCACTTAATCGATTTTTATTTTATATACGTCAACAGAAAGGACATCGGAGACTTCAACAGTGCAACCAAGCGTGACCTCTATTGACTCTGACATCCGGTTCATACCGGAAGTTAACATTTATTATTTAAAAAATTTTAACTTCTGAACCACTAATTTTTTTTCCTGTACATCATCAGTTAAAACTGTTGTAACTTAACCAACGCTACCAAGTGTGACCTCGGTTGAGCTTGACTTCTGAACCACACATTGGATTTTTTCAATTTATACATCATCTGAAAGGTCTTCATAAACTTATCAACATGTGACCCTATTTGACCTCGACATCCGGTCCAAACCGGAAGTTCTTGTTAAATGTTTGAAAAGTTCATAACTCCTGAACCAGGAATTGGATTGATAAGGTATAATGACGATACCTATTCATTCAATCACTCACCACGAACACCTTGTTTTTGTAGTAAACAAAAACTGAATCTCTAGTCTTGTGTTTATTCTTGCAGCGTACCAGTGCCCCCCTCAGTCCACCTATAAGGTATGTGCCAATGCATGCCAGAGACGTTGTGGTGAAGCTGAGCAACCAGACAACTTTGAATGTCCTCATCCATGTGAAGAAGGTTGTGAATGTAATGATAAACATGTACTAGACAGTGATGGCCTGTGTAAACCAATTGAAGAGTGTGGCTGTTTTGATGAAGGTCTTTACCATCTGGTAAGTCTTATCAATCAGTTATTTCCAAATACATATAGTAATAATACCGGAGTCTATCAATAAGGTAGAAATTAGAATTCTCTGAACGTCTTTGTATGTCTTTAAACCTCGTCTCAGGCTCTAGTCTTTTACTGTTCGTTGTACTCAACGCCTACATATTATGATATTGTAAAACATATGTTTAATGTTTAGTTTTACCCATTTTCCAGTGGAAATTGAATTCTATATTTTTTAATGTGGACAATAAATGCTATCTATCTATCTATCTTGTGACTCCATCCAAGCTCAATTTTATAATAAACTGCCCGAACCTGAGTTGAAGGGGGAAGCTAATGCTGAGGTTTTATTTGATTAGTTGAACTGATGTATTAATTAAAAACTTAATGATTACATTGCCATGAAGAGAACATTTTTCATAACGTAAATGTACATTGAAAAATATGTGGAAAATCTTATGACCTGTTTAATAGCCCTTATATATCTCATTTATTTCATCTTACCATTGAAAGTTTTAATGATGTACATATCTCATATCTCTGTACTCTTTAAAAGAGTGTTTTTTGTGTTCATTGTTATCTTGCTACAGAGTGGAGTACCATACATGCGTCAAGGTTGTATGGAACGTTGCAATTGTGAGAATCGAGAGCCAAAATGTGAAGCAGTCATGTGTCATCATAATGCCTCATGTACCCTGGATGATGGAGACTTTGGATGTCATTGTAATGAGGGATTCCTTGGAAATGAAATGGAATGCATGGGTTAGTATAATTCTAGATTCATATTAATCAATTGTCTTACTCCAGTGTATTACAAATCTTATAAACTCAAAATGATTTAGCAATAGACTTACCTGACATCAGTTTTCTTAATAGAAAAACAAGCTGTAAAGTTGGTCAAGGATGATTAATATTATTACAGGTTTATTACAATGTATGTATTGGTTAAAAGGTGTGTACAACATTGGTAAGATTGAAAATATAAATGTTCACACTTTGCACATAGCTTACATGGTATGAAGATGGTCATGGTGGAAAACTTCCCTTGAAATAGTTTTGCTTGAAATGCCATAGTTTTTAGGAAATGAGTAAAACAATAGTCTTTATCCTGCAGGATAAAATCCAATGTTTGAAAACAAGTTAAAACATACAATATGGTTTTTCACTGTTTTCTCATGACTCCGAAGACCGATTGAGCTTAAACTTTCACAGGTTTGTTATTTCATGTATATGTTGGGTCACATCAAGTGTGGAAACAGGTCTTTGGCAATTACCAATGTTGTACACACCCTTTAAACTGATAGATTTTTTTGGTTTTATTAGGTGACCCTTGTGAGCCCAACCCATGTGAAAATAACGGCCGATGTTCTCCAACCCCAGATATGATGTCATATATGTGCACTTGCATTGGTCGATGGACAGGACACCGTTGTAATGAAGGTAAAATTTGGAGACTTTGTTACAGCCAAGTGAACATTGATTGGTTGTTATTATATATGACCAATCATCCATCCATTCTTATCAAAATGTAATATCCTATAAATAGTACTTTCACTATGAAGGTTTCATGTAATGGTTATAATGATTCTTTAATCTGATTGCCAAATTAATGTTTCTTCCTCTTTGTTATTACAATGATGTAACGTCAAGTCTCCTCCTCATCCATTTTTTATGACTCTGTAATGTTTATTTTATTTATTTATATACCTTTTCCCCTAAAGTGAATCTCAGTTGTGCCTGTAACATCACTGTATTTAAATTGAACTACAGGTGTAGGTGCATGCTCAAAGAGTGAGCACAGTTACCGTACATTAGATGGAAAGACATACACCTTCTATGGTGGTTGCTCATACGTGCTTCTCCAGCCATGTATGCAAAATGATGGAGATTTCCGTGTCATTATTGAGAATGAACCTGATAAAGACATCCCACGTCTGTCCAATACCAAAGCTATCCATGTTGAAATCTTTGGCAGGGTAAGATTCTGTCCTTGTCTATCTCCATTTTGTAGGTTTTTAAATTATATTGACCATTGCCTGATTGTTTTACTATGGAAGTCGATTAATATAGTTACATGTACCCAACTTACTGATTAATTATGACTTAATGAGTAAGTTTTATTTTGATGTAGTTTTTCTTTCTTGTTTACGACTATTCTGTTTAAAGTTGCACACGATTTAATCTAACTAGCTAGATTTCGTAATTATTTTTGGTGTGTTTGTTATTTTTTCATGTTAGACAATTATTCTGAAGCAAGAATTAGAAGTTGAAGTTGATGGGCAGCGTGTTAACTTTCCATACTTCTCTGATGAGGACTTTTATTTGATTGCATTTGGAAGAAGACTGGTAAGGCTCTTTCATTATTGAGTTGCACAATATCAATGTTGCTTCAAAAGTTTCCTATCCCATGAAACAGATTCAAGAGAGATCAAGAACACAGGAAGAAAAGGACAGTTAAAGCTTCTTCAGTCATGAGGGAGAATTCTATCAAGCCAAGCTCATTATTTTACTGAAACTTTTAATTTGTTAGTTGTTTTACATTCCAAATCTGTAGCCCTCCAATAAAGATCCTTGACTATGCACTAGCAACAATTAACATTTACTCAGAAGTAAGTCTTCTAACGGAGGAGAATAATCCTACTACCAGGATACTGTTGGGTATGTTTTATGTGCAATTAATCATTGAAAGTGTATTGCTTTTATTTAGGGATTGTTTACCAGCTTCAACATGACCCTGATATGGGATGATAAATCCTTGTTAGACATCACACTACCTCTTTACTTTGGAGGAACAACTTGTGGTTTGTGTGGCAATTTCAATGAGGATCCTGAGGACGACTTTGCTGAAGTAAGTTGATGTTGTGTACTGAGGATATCTTCTCCTTTCTCATTCTCCTATTTACTCATTTGAATGCACAGGGATTTCATGTAGTGACCAGACACCCATTGTAGTACTTCTTTCTTAATATGAGTGGGACTTCTTTTGCATTACTTTGTCTTGAAATGGGAGTTTTAGAAAAAAGGGACAAATCAGAAAAAGGGGTTTTTAAAGTAATAATTTTGATATAATAGGGCATTATAAAGAAAGATTTGGAGAATGTTGTATCAGGTCACATCCCATTCAAGTGACTTTGGCTATGGCTTGTGGGCTTTGCCTGCTGTGGCAATGTTGAACAATAGGACATTTTGAGATCTGGCCAAAGCCACTGTCGAGACATTAATTTTGACTCAACCTTATTGGCATGACACTTACTTGACTCTGTTGTCCCAACAGCACATGAATGCAAATGAGTTAGGCGCAGCCTGGATTACTAATAGTGATACATGTGATTCACCCATGGAGCCATTTGAGCCTTGTGAAGAGAAACCTGAACTACTTGCTGAAGCCGTGGATAAATGCTCTCTACTCCTGGCACCTGACAGTAGGTTCCATTTACTATATATTCATGTAATATTTTCCCTCATGCTGGAATGCTTATAGTCCAGATTGGCTATTCTCGACTCAAAAATAAATTGCTCAACCCTTAAATCATTCAGTCAATAATTTTCCTGATCTTTGTTTGAGTGCTTTGATCAACATTACATATTGGTAATATTTGTTATTGAGTTAATTCCTGCCATCGACATGATTCTATTCTTGTTGTCATAGTTGCCTGCCCTTCTGGTTGGATAGCAAAAGATGATGACAGTATCAACAAATGCTACTACATCAAGACTCTGGAAGGTCCCATGACATATGCCTTTGCACACCTTGAATGTAACAAGCTTGGCGGTGAGCTGATTGATGTAGAGAGTGAAGCAGAAGGTTCTTTCATAGCAGAGAGGACCAACCATTTGTTTTATTGGGTGTCTTGTAATGATCAAGAAGATGAAGGGCAATGGAGATGTCATAAGGATGATCATTCGTATCGCAACTCCACAGAGAATGAAGGATATTGGCGTAAGTAGTATCACCTACAGTGTTTTAATCAGGACATTATACAATTCATATAATCGAAACTTGCTTTTGTTTGTTTCAACTAACTTGTTTTATTATATTTCTATTTTCCAGCATGGGTTGATGGTGAGCCCAACAATGGAGGCTCTTTTGATGCAGATTCTGACTGCATTAGGGTTGAATCACCAAATCAATGGCGAGACATTTCATGTAGTGCAACAGTCGGAAATCTTGTCTGTCAGTTGGTTCGACCTCGCAAATTCCAAAGTAAGAACCAATGCGTCAGTTGCACTGATGAGTCTCATTATAATGTCTAAAACTGTAACTCAAATGACCAATATTTGCATGTGTTGTTGTTATCCATTCAGATGTATTTGAAGAATGTCATGAGATACTACCACCAAGGATGATCTTTGAAGCCTGTATCACAAGTCTTTGTGCAACGTTACCTAATGAGGAACACCTCTGTAGGTCTGTTGTGCTATATGCTGATGAATGCCGTCTTTATGGGTTGGATATCATGCCATGGAGATCCAGAGACCTATGCCGTAAGTTTTATACAACCATGCAGTTTGGGTACTGGAAAATAACTTGATTTGTTGACAGGAAAAATTACCTGTCCAAGTCAAGTATACATAATAAAATGTTTAATGTTACTTTCTAAAATTAAGATGTAGTACTGATTTGTGAAATTGACTGCATCGTGTTTGGTGTTTTAAATGTAAATGTTTAAATTACATTTAAATTGTGCATATTTATAAAAGTACATTTTCATGCTAAGCATGATGAATAAAATAAATGATATTGTACAGTGACCACTGTATTCCATGATTATTCTTTCAGCACTAGAGTGTCCTGAGCGTTCTTTCTACACTGGTTGTGTGAGTGCCTGTCAGCCAACATGTGCAGAACCGAACAGGAGCTGTGGTAACCTATGTGAACCTGGCTGCCAATGTGAACCAGGACTGTTACGTCAAGGAAATGATTGTATATCACCAGATCAATGTGGATGCGTCTTGGAAGACTCAGGCAAATTCTTTCTGGTATTGAAACGAAACTTATTTTCTTGATTATCACTAAATTTATGTCTTGTCAGTCTGTTTTTGCTTGTAATCTGCGTTAATCGACTTCTAGAGGATACCTCAGTACTTTTCATTGCACATGTCTCTTTTTTCTTCTTTTTTCTTTACTTAATTATGTTCGTCAATTAGGTTTTGTTACTTTGACACACTTTTCACTAAGAATGAAAGCAAATGTTTGCTGGAATGGACTAAAGTTGGTAATGGGTTAGATATAGACCCATGTTATGGCTTACCTACCAAGTTATTGCTCAGTATTTTCTCCCTTTATTGCTTCAGCCTGGTCAATGGCACATAACAGAAAACTGCACTGAGACATGTGTCTGCACACCTGGCGGGGAGTTTGAATGTGAAGATATCAATTGTAGAAACAATGCTACCTGTGTGTTTGATGGCGTCTACAAATGTGAATGTGCAGATGGTTTCATCTTTATGGATGGCGAATGCAGACGTAAGTCATGGATGAGTAGAAACAAACCTTTAAAACCGAGTTTGTGTTTTAGTGTTTTAGTTGTTAATATTTTGTGTATTCTATTCATGTCCTTTTTTCACAAATCTGAATGGATTGAATGTGTACATTCACAGTTCGGGAAATTTGTTTATAATGTACCATGCATTCAGAATGAAGAGATCTCATTTAAAAAGGAGTGATTGTGTGTGATTGCTATGTGATATATTAATTTCTGTTTCGGTTGACAGCTGATGCCTGTACAGATAACCCATGTGTAAACAATGGTACATGTGAAGCTATGAATATTGACACATTCAAATGTTGCTGTCCTTATGGCTACACAGGAGATCTGTGTGAAAAGGGTAAGTTTAAAGGACTTTCTGAATGTTACCTTCTTCTTCTTGTTGTTCATGAAGTGCTTGCTTGTGGTTGTGAATGTTAAAATAAACAAGGTATTAAATTGTTATTGTTGTGATTGTATTCCAGAGGATGCATGGTGTAAAGCCAGTGGAGCTCACAGCATTCGCACATTCGATCAATCTAGCTACTTTTACTTCTCTGACTGTTTCGTGACTCTTGCTCAACATTGCCCTGAAAATGATACTGTTGAACCCATGTTCAAAATCATCAAGAAGAATCGCAAACATGATCTCAGAAAAGAGGCATTTGAAGTGTCCTGGCTACAGATTCACATTCATGATCTGGTAAAATTGATCACTCTCATTTTAATACTTGTTTTGTACGTACATTGCAGTAAGTATAATTCAGAAAATTCTGTTTGAAAAATATGCTACTTCTGATTGAACTGACATCACACACACATTGCAGTCTGCTTTGTTGTTTTATATCAGTATTTTTCTCTAAATTTGAATTCCAGGTAATTGAGCTGAGATCAGGCAAAGGTGTCTACGTGAATAAAATCTGGAAGAACTTGCCCATAACAAACTATGATGGTGTTAAAATCAAACAGTCTGGACTCAATGTGGTAGGTATTACTCGATACAAACCTAGGTTATACCATACTTTTTTTCTCTTTCTTTTCTGTCATCAAATTTTAAGCAGTGAAATTGACAATTTGATTTTCCTCCCTGGTTAGTGAGGTAAGTTTACATGTTAGTTAAATATCTGTTGTTTTATTTCAGGACTTGAAATTTGAGTTTGGTTTGCGGATCATCTGGAATGGATATACAGACCTCTTAATACACGCCTATGAAGAACTCAAAGAACAAATATGCGGCTTATGTGGCAGCTATGATAACGTAGCTGAGAATGACTTTTACCCTAAAGACGGAAACATGGTAAGCTCACTCGGTGTAGCATGCAGTTAAAGGCAGGGTATACTTTCGGTAATTTTCAAAGACTAGTATTCCCACTTTTTTGTATCTCAATATGTGCATAAAATAACAAACCCTGTGAAAATTTGGGCTCAATTGGTCATCGAAGATGCAAGAAAACAAGGAAAGGAAAAACACCATTGTTGCATATATTTGTGAGCTTTCAGATGCCTGAGAAAGGTTTCATGCCTGAAGCCTTTCTCAGATTCAAATTTTTGAGTGAAAAAATTCCTGTTTGTCTAAAACTTCAAAGGGGGTCATTTCTAACAATTTGTTAAATATGAACAGCTCTCCAGTGTTCATTACCAAGTAAGTTTTCATTGGCAGTAACTACCATGGGCAGCAAACCCTCCCTTTCAATTTTATGTCTTCTTATTTCTCATATTATTTTGATGTTTTGCTTGATCAACTCGGATAAGTCCAGTTTAACAAATTTTAAAGATCAAAGTATTCTCCACACAGTAACAATAATTTCATTGAGCTGCTTAAGCAGAGAGTTCTGCTAAGCAAAAATAAGCAGAATACCAGTCACAGATTGTACTGGTACTGGATTTGGCTGGTAACCATTTTCTGGTAAGCATATCAAATTGAATCGAATTGAATTGAAATGGTTTATTACAATATAAATCCATCTCGCAGTCGGTAATCAATACATGTAGTCATAACTTTGTTGTGCTTAAGAAGCTTTATAAAATTGAGCCCTGTAATTCGTTTTAAACCCATACCACTGCCATAAGCCTTCCTGGATTTTCTTCTCCGTATATAAATTCTACTTATGATACCACTTTGTTTTCAGTCTGTATCTATTGCAGAGTTTGTTAATAGTTGGGCTGATGATGATGAGAAGTGTATGTTAGATCCTGGAACAATCATTTCCATGGATGATATTGCTGCTTTCTGTCCTGATAGGATAGATTCAGTGAGAACATCTTGCACTGAGGAGGTCACCGGTCTTTCAGGTAGGTACAACAACATATTCTTAAATGAATACATATGGAATAAATAATTTTATTTTGGTCCTACCCTTTTTAAAGGACTCGGTAAAGTACTGAGTACCCATTAAACAAAAAAATACACATTACTGTGAGTGAGGGTAAAACCAAAGTAATTTTTGTACAAAAATCTTTAGAGGAGGGAATAGATTCATAAAAATGAAGTATAGATTCATGTTAATTGGTACATTTCAGTCTTTAAAATAAGACAGAATAGATGTGTATTTGCACCCTATTGTATTATGGTATTTTCCTTCAATAGGTCAATGCGCTGAGGCACTAGCAGATAGTTTCCATTTGGATACCTGTATGTTTGACAGGTGTTTTGTGGGGGATTATCAAGTAAAAGGATGTACACGTATTGCCAGTACTGTTGGGATGTGTAGATTACTTTGTGGGCGTCCAGAGCCCTTCAGAACACCTGCAGCACATTGTGGTGAGTGAAATTTGAGCATTTGACAAATAACATGAATGCCAGTGGGAAGTAGTCTTTAACTTACCACTGCAATTACTCATTGTTTTATCAAAGCACAACTTTTGGCTAATAAATTAGATTGTTTATTGCTTAGAATTTCAAGATCTCACATCAATAACATAGTGACTTTAACTATCTTTGTTCCCTGTTTACCTCACATTGATAAAAGTGATAATTCTTAAAAAAACAAAGTTACCTATTTTCCCTTCTAGTGTCAGTGTGGTTCAATCAATTTGATGAGAAGAGAATCAAGATGACTGTAGTTTGATGAATGTTTTTGTTATGTATCTCAGATGTACCTTGCCCTGAGAATTCCATCTACAGTTTCTGCATGAGTCCATGTGCAGCAACGTGTGACAGCATAATTGGAGGACAACAAGATGAGTGTCCAAGAACTGCTTGTGTAGAGGGATGTCAATGCAATGAAGGATTTGTCTTGAGTGGTACAAAGTGTGTAAGAAGAGAAGACTGTGGCTGTAGAGATCTTGAACAGGATGGTGCTTATTACTTGGTGAGGAAGCAGGCAATTTCATCTCATAAATGTGTAGAAGCATAAACGGAAAAAATTACTAATTTAAATTATTTGCTGAGCAAAAAGTTAAGACATTATTTTCATGTCCAAATGTTGTTTTTCCAACTTTAGTAAACACTTGTGGTATCTAAAAATTACATTTGTGTTAAAGTTTGTAATGTTACCTTGTATTTTGGACTATGTTTATATTAAGAATGGTGAGGGTTTCGTCCGTGAGGATTGTCATGAGAAGTGTGAATGTGAAGATGGTAAGATCAAATGTGAACCTCTGGATTGCCACTGTGATGCTACTTGTGGAATTAAAGATGGCAAGTATGGATGCCATTGTCTACTACCATATGATGGAGATGGTCTCATCTGTACAGGTAAAATTACTTTGTTCTAGTTTTTCAACTCTCAAACGAGTTTAAATAAATCTAGGTATCATAGCTGTTAGGTATATTAATAAAAGGGGGTATTTCTCTTTTGATCTGATTTCCCATTGATCCGTTGATGAAATGTCTAAAACTATTATCATTAAAAATAGCTGTTGTGCAATTTTGTAAACTTCAAAGCAAAACCAGGTAGTCCTTGTTTATTCATTGTTAGTATGGTCATTATTTTCTTGATCTATTTATCAAGAAATCCATGAATCCATCCTAATGCATCCGTCTGTTGTGTCTACTTGTTATATTTCAGTTGACCCCTGTAACAGCAACCCTTGTCTGAATGATGGGGAATGTGTCACCTTGAAAACTCCAGAATTGTCTTTGATGGAATCAAAGTTTGTTTGTATATGCAAGGCTCCATGGACAGGCATTCGCTGTGAACTTCGTAAGTAGCAATAGTTATGGAGGCAAAAACTTTGAAGGTATTTTTAACCTGAAGGCAAACCAAACTCAAATGTTTTTCAATAATGTGGTGTTATTGACTAGGGTACAGGTTTGTTTTATAGTGTGACTTGTAACTGGGTTAAACATTGATGAGATTTTAAAAACAATTATTTATTTGTTTTACTTATTTTATTACACATCCAACAACACTATTGGCACCAATAACAGGATGAATAGGAAATGAGAGGAAATGTTGAGTTTTAAATGTGGGAGGAAAACCCCATTGGGGAAAACCAACACAATCAAGTAGGGACTGAAAACCCAATCCACATGCAAGGCTCTGGCCTGAGGTGGGATTCAAACTGGATTCCACAGAGATAAAAGGCAGGGAAAAAATCCCTGAACCAACTTGATCCCCGATCAGTCATTATTCTATTCGGTTCCCTGATCAACAACCTTCAATGAGTAATATATTGACTCCAGCTATTCTCCCATTCTTTTTCGTAAAATCTACAGCCCAGGCAGGTTGTTGCTCCCATGGCATTCCACAACACATCCATATCTTTGATAAAGCAGTTTACAACTTCTTCGGCACCTGCTGGTATCGTTTCGTAGAGCCCTGTCGTTCAGATGGTAACCCTCCATTCCGTATTCACATCCGTAATGAGTTAGTACCTAACACAACGGGTCTGACCAAACTGAGTGAAATACGCATAGAGCTGGCAGGAACTGTGGTAAGTAATAAACCATCGTAGTTCAACCATTTCCTTGAAGTTAATGCATTTAAACTGAGGCTTGAAGGTCCAAATAGCTTTATCCACATAAGTATATGATAGGAATTTGTTGGTTATTGGTATTACACAAGGAACATGGCAACAATGATCGCTAAATAATGAAAGCCTATTAAGTTGCACCTTCAACCCAATAACAAGTGTAAGAAACAAAAAGATACGCAGGCTAAAAGGCAATTTACTCATTGTCAACCAGTGATTTCATGATAATTATTTATAAATGTTTTTCAGGTCATCAATATGTACGAAGGTAAACGATTCACCTTTAATGGTACACAAGTGAATGCTCCATTTATTATACCTGAAGTTGGCATCTTGACTTCTGGCTCCCATCTGGTAAGAACAACTTTAAAAACTATACAGGTCTACCAAAGATATTTAGAACAGTTTATTTGTGTTCAAAATTTATTTATTTCCGTATTCATTCATTCCAGAAGACGCTATCTTTTAGCTAAATTATTTAATAGTAAAGTTTTAATAATTTTTTGTTAGAAGTAATTATATGGTACCTGAATCTACAAATGGTTTAGATTTACTTAATTAATTTGGTTCAAATCCAGCTTTAGTAAATTTGTTTTTGTTCAACCCAAATTATTTAAAATTTACACGGTCAGTTTCCCTTATGGTTTATTGCTTGATATTTGTATTTTTGGTTTGAATTGATACCTCACCATGCAATGGATCAAATCCCACATACTTGATATTTGAAATGAAAAAGTTGCATCCCCATAAGGTATCCTTGGCTGCCTCTTCCCAGGTTGTATCGTATACTTGGGTGTGATCCCTGGCTAAACAGCAGTTTAAGGTTGTATGGCTTCTGACCGGCACCCCCGAACAAAGATATTGACAAAATAGGGAGACCCCTAACATAGGGTTAGATAGCTCAGTTGGTTGAGCGCTGGCATGATAATCTAGAGGATGTTGGTTCTAATCCCGCTCTAGTAAATTTTTCTTTGTTCAACCCCAAATGGTTTGACTGAATTAAGTCTAAAGTGGAATATTTAGAGGAGTATTCTTGCCAAATTTGAAAGTATTCATGACCCCTCCAATCAGTCCAAACCTTTTGTATTATAAGCTGCTTTCAACACTTGTGTTGTTTGGATTGAGTGTGACACTATATTGTATTTATTTGTTGTTATACCTATTAGCTCCTGTCAACAGTTCTTGGTGTAACGATTCGTTGGGATGGTGACAGTGATCTGAATGTCATTGTACCTAAGAATAACTTCACTGGCCCACTATGTGGATTGTGTGGAAACGTGGATGGAGATCCTGCCAACTTGTTTGAAGAAACGCCTGATGGACGCAGAGTAAGCACACTTTTTATGATCATTTGGGCTACTTTTCTGTGTTTATCTTTATTGTGTACATGTATTTGTTACTTTGTTGTTCTATAATTGTTTTAGCTGCTTTGTATTCTGCTTTGAAATGGAAGATTGTTTCACAGATTTTAGAGAGCTCCCTTTTCAGTTTTTGTGAATAAACATGGATACTTCTAGCCAAAAACATTGAAATTATCACATTAAACTCTGGAAATTTCCAATCCTAAAAGTCCAGATATCGAGGGGGGGGGGGCCCTTAGTTGCGCCACTGCATTGACCTATGAATGTTGTCAGTAGTATCAGTATATTATATTATATTATATTTATTGGTTTATTAAAAACATTCAAACATCGCAGCCAAAGGCTGAATTGAGTTTAAAATACAGAGATTTATAAACAAAAAATATGTAAAAAATTACAGAAGAAACAAAAATAAATACAATTAGTTTTAATACATTAAAAAAGTAAAGGGATTGGACAAGGGATGGGATGCAACTATTTTTGTAACGACCAGTCCTACATTTGGGGGGGGCACATTTTGTTGGCATTACGCAAGTTGTTGTTTTTGTTTGGTGGGAGCCAGTGCCTGTAATTTTCAGATTCAAACAAGGTCTTACCAAACTTGACAAATAAAAGACTCAGTCTATCAGTGATGGTAGGTAAACTAAACAGTTGGCATATTTCCACATATGATGTTGGTGTATTTTGCTGACCAGCCAGAATGATACGAAAGGCCCTTTTTGTAACCTTTCAAGGGTTATAATTTGTGTTTTAGTAAGTCCAGAGTACCAGACAGGACAGGCGTATTCGATTGTGGGTCGGACATACATAACATACACTGTTAACAGATCCTTGACAGAAATAAAACAACGTTTAAGCTGACGTAAAAAGAACAGTCTACGGTTAAAATTACCACACATGCTGTTCACTTGGGAATCCCACTTCAAATTACTCTGTATATAAATACCCAACAATTTCAAACAATCAGTTTGGTTAATTTGAGAATCTATAATGTCGTAGGTGGGTAGATCAGGTAGGTTACGTTGAAAACTAATATTCATATACTGGCATTTGGCGGGATTAAGTTTCATTTTATTCAGATCAGTCCATTGTTTTATGTCATTAAGCACATCTTGCATGCTGGAACTGTCATTAGGATTAGAGAAGGTCTGACTTAAAGTCAGATCATCGACATACTTGTAATGTTTGACCGCTGGAAGATCAGGAACAAAATCATTAATCATTACTAAAAAAGCAATGGGCCCAATTTTTGTTCCTTGGGGAACTCCAGCATGCAATCTCTCCCAAGCAGAAATATCACCCTTATATCTAACAGCCTGAAGACGATCTGATAAAAATCCACATAGCCAGGGAATTAAGGAACTTCTAACCCCAAGCTTAATAAATTTATTAATAACTATATTGTGGTCAACTCTATCAAATGCCTTACTAAAATCGGTGGCTATCAACACAGCAGATTTATGTGGTTTATCAAGAACACTATGTACATGTATATCGTCCAGGAGTTTGACAAGACAGTGGGATGTAGAGGATCCTTTCAAAGATCCAAATTGAAATTTGTCAATGAAAGACTGTATGTCACTAAGGATCCATTCCACAACAAACTCTTCGAACACCTTAGAGAAAATACAAGTGAGTGAGATTGGGCGTAGACTATCAATGGTTGGATGATTAGTCTTGGGGACCGGTACAACAAAAGCCTTTTTCCAAATTTCAGGAACTACACCTTCACAAAGAGAACAATTAAAAATATTGGCCAAAGGAGAACATAACTCATAAGCAAACTCTTTAATTATGCGTGGCGGAAGGCAGTCTGGCCCTCCAGATTTACCTAATTTGACCTTTTTCAACTTGTTAAAAACCATATGTGGTGTTACAGCTGGGTCCGATGATACAGACGTTAAGTAAGCAGGTAAATTATTGAGGTCTAGGGTAGGAATATCAACTGCAATGGAGGTAAATTGTTTGTTTATTTTGTTGGCAATCTCTACAGTTGAGGTACCAGGTAGAGTAACACCTTGCTTACACTTAACACCTGTCATTTTCTTTATTTGTTTGTGCCACTGCCTAGGGTTACTAATTCTAAGCTTTGAAACACTGGAGCTGTAAAATGCAGACCTGGCTATCTTGATAAGTCTAATGATCTTATTACGAAGTAATTTCCATAGATTAAATTTACCACAGTTAAAAGCCCTTTGTCGTTTACCAATAAGAGTTTTAATCTCAGGAGTCATCCACGGCTTATCACTGTTATGAATAGTGACAGTACGAGTAGGAAAGTACTTATCCAAGGCATTCTGCAGAGTTTGATAAAATTCTTCTACTTTTTACTTGTTGTTGGGGCTGAAAAAACGTCATTCCAGTCGAAACTTGTGATCCACTGTCCAAACTCGCGTTTATCCGAGTCTCTGAGAGGTCGAACAGTCCGGCGTTGGATGGCATTAGATTTGTGAGAATAGTTCAAAGGAAGCCACAGGACTGTGCTATGGTCACTCAAACCGATGGGCGAAGTTATCTGGGGGACATTATAGTGACTCTTTAAATTAGTTAGAATCTTGTCGAGAATGGCTTGTCCTCTTGTAGGAGCATTGACAACCTGGACCAAACCAGTGAATTTAGCATATTGAGTGGAACACAAGACAGTGAATTGTTTATTAATGAAATAACGTAATTTGTTTATTATTTAGGTGAGTAATTCAGTGGAGTTTGGCAACAGTTGGATTGTTGATAGTTCTGAATGTCAAGACAGTGGAAATGACTTCCAAGATGTTTGTAATGGAGTCATTGAACGATCAGTAGCCGAAGTTCAATGTGGAATGATAAGAGATGAGTCAGGTATGATAATCAGCATTTAAAATATGCGTTTAGATATTGATATGGGGTCTTAACCCTGCAACGAGGGACGTGCAGGCCTCGAATTACATGGCAGCCACGACGGCCAGTGCCGTCGATGCCCTTGCAACTGGCCGTGGTGCCCCTTGAAAAAATACCCTTTTCACGGCCATTATGCTGTGCCCTTTCCCCCCGTTGGCCGCCGTGCCCTTTTCCCAGTGTGCCGTCGTGCCCTTTTAACAAAAATTAAATATTTACTTGTTATAGTTTCAGCCGACAATTTATCTTGTTTAATGTATATCCAGCACAATCCGCTCAAGAGAGAAGTTAATTGTAGCGTAAGCTGTTTACGTTCACGCACGCTATCGCGACACTCAAACGGTTGCAAACACGCACCCGTTGTACACGAACCTTTGACGTCTTTAGCAAGTGACCCAAAATCATTGACCAATAGAGAACGCTCTTTTGTTTCTACCGCCCTCTTCTGGTGGAATTGTTGCACTGCATGGTGATGAAAAGGGCCGTTTAGTGAATGAATCGCGTCCAAAACTTTTCTGATTAAACTACATATTTTAATAATGCTGCGAAAAGATCAATTTAAGCGGACTCTTAAAGGTAAACTCGAACACTCTGCTGCCAAATGCAAGAAATTGAACTTCTTTTTGGGGTAACTTTTATGTTATTTATTACTTATTTAAGTTATATTTTAAATAACTTAAATAATTAGTTTTTTACAAATCATGTGCAGTTTGCTTGAATAAGATATGATTTTATCTATTTTCATATTCATGTAAACTGTTTTATCGGGTTTACCACCCATAGGGGAACCTCTGGTCAATTTTTTAAAATTATTTAAATTTATGTTTTTAGTTTTCTGGTGGGGAAACTTGCAACTTATTTTCTAGACAGATGTTTTCTACCCAGCTAAGTAATTGATATGACTGGCTGGGAGTCCTTTGATGTCTTGACGACAGTTTTTGTGGTTAGAAAATGGGAGATAAGCCCTCGCAAGCCCTCTTAAGTGATTTATTACGTGTACCAAACATGTTTGGCAAGGTGCCAAGTATATGTTCGGCCGAAAGGGGCGCCTCGTTTGAGGGTTAAAATACTACCAGCAAGTAAAATATTATTAGTATTAAGTTTCTTATTCTGTTTTGTCTTGTTACAGGACCATTTGCAGACTGCATTACAAGAATAAATCCTGCTGGATTTTTTGGTGACTGCGTGTATGATGTGTGTGCCACTAATGATCCGAACACAGTCTGTCGTCATTTGAGTATTTTGGAGGCACATTGCTTGGATTTCTCGTTTGATATTGGCTTCTGGAGAAGCCCAGAAGTCTGTGGTATGTTTTGAAGTGCACATTTATTACAGTCCATAAGATTATTTTCAGAGCTTTATCAAATGCTCAATATTACTGTTAAAGCATTTTTTGTGTATTTTTAAAAGTATTTACAGTAAAAACACAAGGACATGAAACATCTTGTGTACAGCTCAGGAGAAGCAATGTTCAGAGTTAGAGCCCTGTTTTGATATTTTATAAAAAGATCTAATGATTTCTGGTTCCTGTGGTGAAGAAAATATATTTACATTTGTTGTTGATGTGATTATATCTGAAAGTATACCTGACTCAATATTTACTTTCTCTTTATTAAAGTTCCCCACTGTCCACCTGGCTCTGACTTTAGACGACTCACCAAGCCTTGTCCTACAACCTGTTTAGAAGCCATAGCTGAGATCAGCATTCCATGTCATTATGCTGATCAAGCTGGTTGTGAATGTGCACCAGGTCATTATCGCAGCATAAATGAATGTGTACCTAAACACCAGTGTGGATGTGTGTATGATGAGATACGCTATGCTAAGGTTTGTAGCCCTTTTATGGATTTAAGACTTTCTTAGTTTAGCCATGAAATAAACACTTCCAAAAAATAAGGTACAAGCTGAGTAAAATTTTGATTCAGGTGAATTTAGTCAAGTTGATTTTGTGAAATGGCTGTCTAGTTTGAAATTCTGTATTTGTAATGCCTCTTTACCAAGCCTTGTCCTACCTTAATATGAATGGCTATTCAGCTTCTTTACATCTCTTTATTGTACTTTAATTGCAGCCTCATGAACAGTTTGTAACTGGAGATTGTGAGATGCTCTGTACCTGTTACCCTGGTAACCATTTGGAATGTCAACCCATACAATGTCATGAGCATGCTTTCTGTGGTTTCAATGAGGGTCGATTTGGTTGTCATTGTAATCCTAGATTTGAAGGAAATGGAATGAGATGTGCCGGTGAGTTGCTTATGATCAGGACAGTTATATCAAGTCATTGCTGGATTTATATGTTTCCAAAACTTGATGCTCCCCAAGAATAGGGAAACCGCCAACATAGGGCTAGATAGCTCAGTTGGTAGAGCCCTGTTAGGTTAATCCGGAGGTCGTTGGTTAAAGTACCGCTCCAGTCAATTTTTCTTTGTTCAAACCTAAACTAAAAAAAAAAATATACCCAGTCAGTTTCCCTTGTGGTTTATTGCTTGATTCAAAACTTAATGCACTTGGTAAAGATCACTGAAGAGTTGGTGATATTGTAAAAAATTGTTTAAAACGACCCAGGCAGCCTTTCTCAGGCATCTGAAAGCACACAATTGTATACACCAGGGTGGTTTTTTTCTCCATTATTGTCTTGCAACTTCAATGACTAATTCAGCCCAAATTTTCACAGGCTTGTTATTTTATGCATATGTTGGGATACACCAAGTGAGAATACTGGTCTTAGACAATTACCAAACGTGTCCAGTGCCTTTAAAGAGAAATGGTTGAATGGATTCACTTATCATCAAATAAGAGAAATGGTTGAATGGATTCACTTATCATCAAATAAGAGAAATGGTTGAATGGATTCACTTATCATCAAATAAGAGAAATGGTTGAATGGATTCACTTATCATCAAATAAGAGAAATGGTTGAATGGATTCACTTATCATCAAATAAGAGAAATGGTTGAATGGATTCACTTATCATCAAATAAGATTGTTGAGATGTGTTCCATTTTTGTTATTTGTAGCCAATCCATGTGCAAGCAGTCCATGTATGAATGGTGGAGAATGTGTCTTCGTTGATAACTTCAACCACTTCTGTCATTGTCCATCACAATTCTATGGAAAGAATTGTGAAACAGGTGAAATTGTATACTCTCAATAGATAAGCTCTAGGAGGTTTTTTCTTTATTATTTCATTTGTTATGCCCCGCAGTTTGTGAAGCCACCCAAGGGGTACACTGTCTCTGACATGTCCTTCTTTGGGTGTGTGTTTGTGGGTAGATATTCACATTCAAACTGGGGACCTATAACAAAAGAGGGCAATAGGGTCCCTTGTTGGAAAGTGTGTACAAAACCAATGGGAGCTGTTGTTAAAAAGTTGGCATGAACAAAAGTGACAATAGGAGGTCCCTGATCCCAGGTGTTTACACACAAAACCTTATGGACCCAGTTTGTGGGGTACTGCTATTGTTGTTCTATTATTCCCTTTTCAAAAGATTTCCCTTTGTGGGGTCCATTGTTCCATTGTGTAAAAGACCCCCACAAGGGCACTCCCATAAGCTCAATGGTTTTTACAGTGCTGAAAAAATGTGTTTTCTTAAGTTCACAGAACAAAGAAATGTCTCCAGAGTGTATGCAATACAGAGCTGTGTTTTTTAATATTTGCTACCTTATGGGTACTGAGGGCAGAACAAAAAAGAGAAAACAAAGGCGCTCCATAGGGGAATTCCAAAGACTGGGGTGTTCCCTGAGGAATGTTATACACAAAGTATACAGGAAGAAGTGAAGCACAGGGACAAAGGAAAGAACAAAAGATGTCTCCACATGGATGTAAAAAATAGGGTGTGGTGCTTTTGTGTGTACAATCATTGTCCGGATGATAACTCCAAATTCAGTTTGTGGATTGGTCTTGGTAACCCCCAGAAACTTATTGTTTATGGGACACTTGTGGAACAATTGTGTTCACCAAAGACGACTTTTCTTGTTAGAATAAAATTAAAATTAAATCGGCCCAAACAGCTTTTATATATCTGCCTCATTGAAAATTTGAATGTGCCAATAAATACTGACCTTGTCTTCCTTTCTGTACTGTGCAGTTTTGCAACGCTGCTCTGTAGTGGGTGACTCACATTACCAGACATTTGATGGCCTCACTTATGACTACATGGGTCACTGTGAGGACACTCTTGTTACTACTTGTAACATGGATGGTGCTTTGAATGTGGTC
Source organism: Leptasterias polaris (assembly GCA_037783415.1). NCBI lineage: Eukaryota > Metazoa > Echinodermata > Asteroidea > Forcipulatida > Asteriidae > Leptasterias > Leptasterias polaris. Next base: position 1,186,246 of record JAZGTN010000020.1, read on the forward strand.
AAGATCAATCAGACCTCAGATGGAGAATACAAATCAGCAATCAGGGTCACCTCAAGAGCAATAGCTAATACAGTAAGTGTTTGCTCTAATTATACAATAATGTAGAGGATGATGTAGCATGATTTATCAAATATAGATTCCAGTGTCAGATGACTAACAGCTTCATCAATCATTGTAGTACCAACCTTCCAGCCTATTAATATTAAAATCATGTTCTTGTTCTATTTTCTCACCCATAACAGACTGTTGAATTACGACAAGACAAACTGATCTACATCAACAATGTGCGTCATCTGCCACCAATTGAAGGGTCTTCATATAAAATTTACCTCAGTGGTTCCTGGCTTGTAAGTTTACCACTAGATCCAGACAAATCTACACATTCAGCATTATGCTTCTTTAATAGAATTGTTTAATAGTTATATCTGCACCGTGGATAAAGTGGATTGATTTTGTGTACTCATACACGGATGAGTGTTAAACAATGTATATTTGGTACTTTCCCGAGACCTGTTAAAAAACAAAACAAAACAAACACGCTTTTGTTGTCTTCTTATTGTTTGGGCCATGTCCTTGGGGGAATTTACAGGCAACCAGTGCCAGGCAATCTCCATAAGAGACAAAACATTCACATCATTGTCTTGGGGATAGTAAGATACTAATAGGAAAATGTATGTGGTACTCTAAAGTGTTCCATTTGCATGTAGTGCAATTGGTTGCCTGTAAAAATTGGCCTGTCTAGTACCAAGATCTGTGGGTAAATTTATTTCCAAATCTAGGTCAATTCTCTAAGACTGTCTGGAAGTTTACATTGATTGTTTAAGATATCAACAAATGATTGCCTACCTATCAAATGTAGTTTTTAACAAGCACGGTTTAATTTTGTAGTGAAATTAAATATTATTTACATTGATACAAATATTTGTTTTTAGGTACTTGTAATGCCATTTCCTGGTATTCTTATTCGATGGGATGGAGATCAACAGGTGGAGATATTTGTATCTGATGCTCTATCCAACAATCTCTGTGGTCTTTGTGGACAATTTGATGGCAATGCTGACAATGAGTTTGTCACACCAGCAGGTGATTCGGTAAGTTTTACAATATTTTTATTCTGATCTATAAATTGTCTTGTTTGTCTTGGAGAAATGGTGTATAAGATTACGTACCTGAAGTAGCTGGAATGCCCTTATATTTTTTAGGTTGTAAATTTTCTTGTGTTTATTTTGTAGGTACCAAATGCTCTAGACTTTGGTAACAGCTGGGATTCCTGTGGCAATACTGTAGAGGTTGTGAATCCATGTGATACTGATACAGATAGGAAAGCTCTAGCTGACAATGCATGTAATATCCTGAGAAATAGTGTTGGTAAGATTTACTCCTTGATGACTTTCAGACTGTTATCTCAATTCAGACTTGAAATTGGTATCTGTTATGTTCTTGAGATATAAAGAACTACTTCTCCAGCACTGAGGACACTGTTTCTACAAGTTTCTTGCAATCTATGTCTTCAGAGATTACCAACAGTTAGACTTGCCATAATTTCAAACAGCCTCCATATCGATCAACTTGAACGAAATTAACATTGTTGTTTTTATGTTGTAGAAAGGTAAACAAGTATGTAATGATTACATATAAATTAGTGGAACTCAATAAAAATTGTGTCATAATGTAAAAAACAACATTTGGCAAAAACACTGAGTTTCATGAAAAGCCCTTAAGTGCCTAGGAATCAAACAACACTGTGACGTCACACAAACAGGTATTATTAAATGCAAAAAGGAATCCCTGAAAAGAAAATTAAGCTGATCAAAATGTCAAAAAGCAGAGATTTGTGGGAATATAACAGTGTTGATGAAGAAGAGGTTTTTCCATCAAGCAAATCGGATGGCAGTGTTATTAGCTTAAGTGACCAGGGTAGTTCTCGAGTAAAGAAACAAGACAAAAGTCGGAGGAGCATATGCAAATGTTTGCGGAGATGAGCTACTCGGTTCAAACAACTGGCAGCAAAAGCGAATGAAAAACCATGTAGTTCATGTGAATTTTGTGCCGCAGCCGTGCATTTTGTATTTTTTTTTGTGGGCAGTCTTTAGTTCAGAAGTTGCAACAAGCGAAATTTTTAAATTGGCTTGCTCGAATTAGTAAAAAGGCAATTTTCAAAGATTGTGCCCAACAACACTATAACAGTGTTCAAATCTTGAGACCCTCGTTTTTTAAAGACTGACTTTGTGTCACCAGTGAATTATTTATTTCAAAAAGTAGTTTTAGGGATTACAGTAGGTATTTTTGTATATGTTTATGTAGATCATTGAAACCATAAAATAGTCGATAACGAATGAGGCTATAAGGACCCCCCCCCCAAAAAAATCACTACAGAAACAATTTGAATTATTTGAGTGCTCACAAAACTATTTTGTTCACTCAAAATAAATTATTTGAGAGCATGAATCAATTTCCTAATAACCTTTTTTAGCTTTCGCTGGCAACAGTTTATTCCGAGCCCACACATTGAATTATTTGGAGCATTTAAAATAATTTTGAGAGCACGAATGGATTTCGCAATACTTTTTAAAAAGCTTTTGCAATAATTTATTTCGAGCAAATGGTTATACTTTATTTAGAGCACAAACAATATTGCAGCGTTTGAATTGATTTCAGCAGCACAAATCAATTTAGATTTTGAGCACTCAAAATCATTTATTTAAGTGAAATTGAATTATTTCTGTTTTCAGTAAAAACAAATTCTGACCATTATGTCCCTTTAGGTGCTCTGCAGTAACAACTCTTGATCTATGAGCAACTTAACAATGATTTAAGATTTGGTGATCCCATCTTCATATTATAAACCATTAAAGGACCATTTTGACAACTTGAGATCCTTTTGAGAGTTGTTAACAAACATCGCCGAATTCTTCAGAAAAAAATTATATATTTATATTACCTTGGTTCTTTTTTTGCTGTTTCTTGAATCCACTGATAGCACATTTGCTCACCATGGTACAAACTTACTAACTTAATTGAAAAAAAACCTTTGAAAAATAGGAAACGATCCATAGAAACAATTAGTAAATGCACAGAGAGGAAGATGAACAATCTTGACCAGTCCACGGTATGACATATCATTTCCAAACATACAAGGCCCTGCCAACGGCGACAAAAAACACTAGATCAAAAATAATAAACAAATAATAAAAAAATATAAAGGGTCAAATTTGTTTTAAAAGTGATTTCATTCAAGTTGATCTCTAAATTTTTTATCTTAGTTTGATATCAGACCTTTTTGTCTGTCAGAAATGACTGTAGTCTCTGAGATAACATAAAGCAATTTTATGAATTTAATATAAATTGTATTCATGACCTTATATTTCTGAGCCAAGAAATTGTTATAAATGTGGGTAATTCATGTGTAACATTCCAATAATAGACAATATTTTTGGGGTACATGCTATTGACTGTTTGTGTTTGGTTTTTGATTAACTGTTGTCATGTTCAGGTCCTCTTGGAGTTTGCTTTGACACAATACCACCTGAGCTTTACTATCAACAATGTGAATATGATCTGTGTATGTCACTTCCTGACACTACGGATCGTTGTGCTAACATCAGAGACTACGTACAGCTATGCATCAAGGCAGGAGTGCAGATTGACCCTGCCTGGAGAGACGAAACAAACTGCTGTAAATATCAATACTTCATAATGTTATTATATGAATATTCACCAGGTTGACAATATTGATTTAAGTAACTTTCCCATGTACCAGTCACCTTTTACTGAGAAGTGTATGGGAACAAGTTTATTGTTCTATGTGAATGGATTCATTTAGTGTGATGTTGACATTTATTTTGTCTTTGCCTTTGCATTATACACACAGTGTAGAAGCAATTTAAAGTTGTCTACCTTGGATCCTAACCTCATTGTGATTTTCAATTCATCTCTGAATGTAACAGATCTTGAATGTCCAAGTCACTCCTCATACTCCTCATGTATCGGCGCCTGTCCACCGACTTGTCTGTCTGAGATGTTATTCTTAGACCCTAGACAATGTTGGCAGTATTGCAATGATGGCTGTGTATGTGATGAAGGATATGTACTCAGTGGGTATAAATGTATACCAAGAGACCGATGTGGATGTCAAATACCTACTAGCGATGGATCAGGATTGGAACACTTACCTGTAAGTACACAGTGAAAGAATCAATCAATCTCAGATAACATACCACAATAAAACCAATACTGACTTACTTATGTGGTTATGTGACCTCACACATTAGAGCAACATGCATGCTAATCCCAGTATTGCACAGAATGATTGAATACAGGTGAGACTTGTAATACGTTAATATAAAGGTATTTCAATAGATTTCAAACAATCTCCACACTCTCTTCCTGTATTTCCCCTCTGGGGTTTGACTCAACTATAATTTAGTTTCATTGAAACAAAACATTTATACAGTGTGAGTCAAAAAAAACTATACACTTTTAAAATTGCCCATTGTTTTATTATGTAGCAATTTAAATAAGATATTTTCATATGTACTTGTAAAGTGACTCTTCCTGCTTCTTTTGGTGCCACTTTCACTGGATAACCTTTCATGCTTGACTGCACTTGAGACAATTAAGGGAGAAGGGTGAAATTTGGTATGCGCCAACTGGTCAAAAGCCCCTTGACTCCTCCTTTGAGAAAAACGACTCGACAGAAACTGACAGTGTGGATTGGGCTTATTGGAAATGGGGATCTCATAGGACCTTTCTTCTTTCGACCGAACATCAATGGTGAGGTTTATCTTGCCATGATAAATGACCAGGTTGTCCCATTTCTTGATCGAGCCTTCCCACGATGCAGGCGACAACAGAATGGACAGTCCAGGCATCTGTGGTGGGCACAGGACAGTGCTCCTCCACACAGAAGAAGGATTGTCACAGATCGCCTGAGACAGTCATTCGGAAACCGAGTCATTGCCTTGAATCAACCGGTGGAGTGGCCCCCAAGATCTCCTGATCTAACCCCTTTGGACTTATTATGGGGCTATTTGAAACCTCGGGTGTACTCGACTCCTCCAGCAAATCTGGATGACCTCCAGGAAAGGATAATTCATGAAGTGGACATTCTCAGACAAGACAGGGGGATGATTCGCTGTGCTGTTTCAGGAATCATGCGCCGAGCCAGCTGTGCATTGAACGAGAAGGTTGCCATGTGGAGGACTAAGACACTGAAATTTAATTGCATCATTTTAAAAATAAATGTGCAATTTGAAACGCAATAAAAACAATTTTGTCTCTTTCTTATCCACCCTGATCAGTTGGCGCATATCAATTTTTACCTGTCTCCTTTAATTGTCTCAAGTGCACTCAAGCATGAAATCCAATCCAGTGAAAGTGGCACCAAAAGAAGCAGGAAGAGTCCTTGTACAAGTACATATGAAAATATCTTATATAAATTGCTACATAATAAAACAATGGGCAATTTTAAAAGTGTATAGTTTTTTTTGACTCACACTGTAGAAATAGGATGAAATATATACTCACACCAAGGATTTTAAAAGTTTGGTTAGATGTAAACTTGCACTTAATCTGCAACACTTAATTGAGTTAGTTGTTTTTGCTTTTTGTTTGTACCCCTATTCCATCAGGTTGGTCAATCCAAACTGCTGCCAGGCTGTACCATCATGGTAGTTTGTGGTGCAGATAAAGAGGTGGTCCCCACATTTGCTGAATGCAGTTCTGATGCACAATGCTTGAGTGTTGATGGAACCATACAATGTGTCTGCAATGGGAATCTAGTTGGTAATGGTCATGAGTGTACTGGTGAGTCCTTGGTCTTATTTAATTCACTGTACACTGTATACACATTATGATGCTTTTGTCTTTAAGCAAGACACTCACTTTGTACAATGGAACACTGGTGTACCGAGACAAGTATTAAATTCACATAAAAACAATGACACTTTAATACACTATAGACCGTATCGAATATGACGTTACCTTTCAATTTGCCCCACAACATGGCGTCTGTGAGCGTGTGTGTGTGCGTGTGCATGTGACATAGAAATCAAACCAAGAACGCTGAGAGCATGAAAGCGGCCATATCATAGGACAGGCCGTATGCGCGTCTAAACGCGTCTTAGCGTTCCTGGTTTGATTTCTATGGCACACGCACACACACACGCTCACATACGCCATGTTGTAGGGCACATTGCAAGGTAACGTCATATTCGATACGGTCTATAGAAGAGGTTTACATATTAAGCGAAGCTTTCCCCTATTAACTGGATTTCCTTTGGACTTGAAACTATTAGCTCAATTACAGAAATTTTATTTTTATGCTATTTAAAAAAAAAAGAAGTTTGCCAATATAGATTTTAATATGTGTTTTTAATTTGAAACTATTATTTATAATTACAGAAAGTCCCTGCATGGCAGATACTTGCAGCAACGGTGGCACCTGTAAAGTGCTTAGTCCAAATGAATTTGACTGTATTTGTCTTCGGGGATGGACTGGAACTAATTGTGATCAGGGTATTAACTTCTCATTCTTTGTTATATATTGAATTATAAATGTATTGTGATATTAATGAAGATTACTAATCCTTTTTAGAATTGTGACTTGTTTCTCAACTAGTCAATTTGTGCATTCAATTTATCTCAGTAATATAATTTTGATGATTAGAATTGTCTTGTTATATTTGCAGTGGCCACGTACTGCATGGTTCATGGTGATCCACACTACAAAACCTATGATGATGTGTATTATGATTTCATGGGGAGTTGTGCCTACACTCTGTTTCACATTGCCGGTGGGTTCAGGGTGGTTCAGGTCAATCAACAATTTGAAGGAACTGACTACACCACAATGAAAGAACTCATTGTAGCTGAAGAGTCTATGGTAATCATTTTTGATAAGTTAATAACAGGCATAAATTCTTCTTTTTCCCTTTTCTTTTGTTGTGCCTTTTAAAAAAACCCACACCATACAAACAGGTTTTGTTTTGTAATTACAACTCACATGTATGTATTATCAAGCTGAAGGGAGGGGTTAAAGGTGTTATGTAAACTACTGCTTAGCCTGTCGTTCCATTAAACAGAAATAAAAAGGTCCGTTCTGTTTAGTCTTTGTTTGAACTATCTGGTCCAATTAGTGCTTGAAATTTTGACAACTGTTTGGTAGCATTAAATTGTACAGGAATGAGAGACATGCCTGATATGTTTATAAGTTATCACAAAAGTGCAAGTGGATTCAGAAAAATGTAGAGCTTCTGCGCCCATTTGACCCCATTGGATGTGGGATACACAGGCACTATATTTTTCTGAACTCCACAAGCGTGCAAGTGATAACAAATTTTTATACAAGCAGACTTGATGCGCAGCTTAAAATTGTGCAATCTGCAGCGTTAGAACATCGCAATATGCAGGGTGGGATATGGACTGTGCTTTGTGGGTTAATATAACACTGTTGTTGCCATGGATCAACCAATTATGATCAAGGATTCAAGTTTGCTTGAAGAAGAAAAAAAAATGATATCTGTCAATATTTTCTTTATGGAATAATACAATAATGTGTTGATTTCTTGCTGTGTTATAGGTTTTTAAGTTGTTGCAGAACAAGGTTGTGATGGTTGATGAAGTGATTGTCATTCCACCCTTTCATAGCGAAATAGTTGATATTACACTTGGTGGAAACTACATTGTAAGTCTGTGTGTGTTCAGAAAGACTTGGTAGTGTAGTTATTGACCAAGTTCATCTTTGACATTTGTAGTTGGTCCATTTATATAAATCTGAGGCTGTATGAAAATCGGAATTCAGATTAGTTATTGAATTTAGCAATTACTCATTATGACCGAGTACACATTATTTTAAAGTCATTGTGGAACAAGTAACTTGAAATGTCTTTTTGGGTTAAGAAAGATTTTGCAGGATGGAAATACTGTTGTGTTTCTTCGTTGAAATTTGAAATAGTAACAACACCAGTACAACCTTTTTTTATAAAACTTAGTTTAATTATTTAAGATAATCACCAAGGTTACAAGCTTGCGTATCTTGCTAAGAATTCAAAGAAAAATGGGTTTTGAGAAAGAACCTTGTTCAATATTTTATTTTTAACATATGTGGCCTAGTTTAAAACTTATATATTTTTGTCAACAGATCGCATCCTTTGGTGGTATAATTGTCATCAAATGGAATGGTATAGACAGTGCAGAAATAACCCTCAACTCTGATGGGGATTACAATGGTTTATGTGGAAATAACAATGGATTAGGCTCAGATGAGTTCATGAATCCCGGCACAAATATGGTAACTATCCATCATCTAACATCTGTAGGTTGTTACAACTCATGGATAATTATTCTTTTGTTTAGATTGATTCATTTTTGCCCAAAAGTTATCTTCGTATTGACTATCAAGTAAGAATAATCAGTGGAACTTTCAGATTTTATGTATTTGTTGTCTTCTTAGAACAAAGCATTAAAATTGACACAATAATTTTGTTTGAATCTTTCCTTATGCAGAATGATTCTATTCAAGTGTTTGGAGATAGATACAAATTTGATCCTGATGGTGTGTGTCCTGAAATTACAATGGAACTCATCGACCCATGCCTAGGCCAATTTGATCCGGAATTTCCTGACAGAATATGTGGTGTGCTGAATGACAATACTGGTAAGTCATCATCATTAAATGCAATAGTGACTGTTAATGAAAATCAACCTTCACCAATCAGAACACATCTTTTTATTATTAACATACTGGTTATTTAAAAACATTGCACTGCCAAAGGTTAAATTGAGACAATAAATGGAAACAGATAAATTACAAATACTCACTATATATTGGAAAAATAATTAAACTATACAAACAAAAACTCACAGTATAGGGAAAACAATGAATTTACTGATAACAAGCACACTTCATTGTTTATATAAAAACAGCTAAGACACAGAACTGTTTACATTAAAATAGGTTTAAAAATAGAAATAGGACTGTTTTAAAAATGGTAAGCCATCTTTTAACTTGTGATAATTTGTTGGCCTGTCTAAGTTACTTGTGATAATTTGTTGGCCTGTCTGAGTTACTTGTGATAATTTGTTGGCCTGTCTAAATTACTTGGGATAATTTGTTTGCCTGTCTAAATTACTTCTGATATTTTGTTGGCCTGTCTAAGTTACATGTGATATATTTTGGTGAACTGTCTGAGTTACTTGTGATAATTTGTTGGCCTGTCTGAGTTATGTGATAGGTTGTGGCCTGTCTGAGTTACTTGTGATAATTTGTTGGCCTGTCTAAATTACTTGGGATAATTTGTTTGCCTGTCTAAATTACTTCTGATATTTTGTTGGCCTGTCTAAGTTACATGTGATATATTTTGGTGAACTGTCTGAGTTACTTGTGATAATTTGTTGGCCTGTCTGAGTTATGTGATAGGTTGTGGCCTGTCTGAGTTACTTGTGATAATTTGTTGGCCTGTCTAAATTACTTGGGATAATTTGTTTGCCTGTCTAAATTACTTCTGATATTTTGTTGGCCTGTCTAAGTTACATGTGATATATTTTGGTGAACTGTCTGAGTTACTTGTGATAATTTGTTGGCCTGTCTGAGTTATGTGATAGGTTGTGGCCTGTCTGAGTTACTTGTGATAATTTGTTGGCCTGTCTAAATTACTTGGGATAATTTGTTTGCCTGTCTAAATTACTTCTGATATTTTGTTGGCCTGTCTAAGTTACATGTGATATATTTTGGTGAACTGTCTGAGTTACTTGTGATAATTTGTTGGCCTGTCTGAGTTATGTGATAGGTTGTGGCCTGTCTGAGTTACTTGTGATAATTTGTTGGCCTGTCTAAATTACTTGGGATAATTTGTTTGCCTGTCTAAATTACTTCTGATATTTTGTTGGCCTGTCTAAGTTACATGTGATATATTTTGGTGAACTGTCTGAGTTACTTGTGATAATTTGTTGGCCTGTCTGAGTTATGTGATAGGTTGTGGCCTGTCTGAGTTACTTCTGATATTTTGTTGGCCTGTCTAAGTTACATGTGATATATTTTGGTGAACTGTCTGAGTTACTTGTGATAATTTGTTGGCCTGTCTGAGTTATGTGATAGGTTGTGGCCTGTCTGAGTTACTTGTGATAATTTGTTGGCCTGTCTAAATTACTTGGGATAATTTGTTTGCCTGTCTAAATTACTTCTGATATTTTGTTGGCCTGTCTAAGTTACATGTGATATATTTTGGTGAACTGTCTGAGTTACTTGTGATAATTTGTTGGCCTGTCTGAGTTATGTGATAGGTTGTGGCCTGTCTGAGTTACTTGTGATAATTTGTTGGCCTGTCTAAATTACTTGGGATAATTTGTTTGCCTGTCTAAATTACTTCTGATATTTTGTTGGCCTGTCTAAGTTACATGTGATATATTTTGGTGAACTGTCTGAGTTACTTGTGATAATTTGTTGGCCTGTCTGAGTTATGTGATACATGTAGGTTGTGGCCTGTCTGAGTTACTTCTGATATTTTGTTGGCCTGTCTAAGTTACATGTGATATATTTTGGTGAACTGTCTGAGTTACTTGTGATAATTTGTTGGCCTGTCTGAGTTATGTGATAGGTTGTGGCCTGTCTGAGTTACTTGTGATAATTTGTTGGCCTGTCTGGTTTCATGGTGCACATTGGTATTTCTTGGTTGTGGTATTCAGTCCCTAAATGAATGAGAGTTTTAAGTGGAGTGGCAAAATTTAGGCCCAATTCCCTTCTCTGTTTTTGTAGTAGTTCAGGTGTCCTGTTTCTTATGGCTAGACTAGTTTCAGTTCAGCCCTCATTTTTTTTTACACATTGTACATGTATGTAAAGAAAAAAAAAACAATTGTGCAGTGATTTTTAAATCTACTAGATAACTGGAGGTTGTAGTGCTAGGTTAAGGCTTGACTATGACATTGTGAATCTCACATATTCTCCTTTAAATGGTGAACCAAGGTGAAGTACCACTAGTTATTACTTATTGAGCTGAATCAGTAAGATGAAGTGTTTAGTCTGTCTCTAACTCTCTTTCATTCAATTCCCGACTCACCTGATTTAAAATAATAGCAAATTTGCTCCTCAAAACTCTTTTAATGGTCCTTCAGTGAGAGAATTACCATTATTTTGGGTTTGGGTTGTTCAACGATGGACCTGCTTCTTACATACATTAATCTTTTTTGCTTCACATGTACTTGAATTGCTTTGCATGTACTTAATTTTGTGTAGGTCACCACCGTTCTTTGTAAATATTGGTGAAAAAAAAGCATGTACTGTGATATTTAAATTTCATTCAGGCCCATTCAAGGATTGTAGGATAGATTCACCAGCATTCTTCCAGGCCTGCAAGTATGACATCTGTGCATCAAGTGTGGGTGATACCAAACATGCATGTGGAGTCATTGCTGCCTATGCACAAGCTTGCCATGAAAGTGGAGTTCCAATTGGAGCATGGAGAATGCCTAATCGATGTGGTAAGTTAAAGGTCATGGGCCAAGTGTTTGGGCATTAACCGGCAATGGATCCAGGGTACATAACATAACTAATTGCTACATCAAACTAGAGGGGTTTTGAGGGAAAAAGGGAAGGACAAAAGTCTATAAGTAGGTTTTATTGATACTTGAATCAACACCTATTTTTGTTTTTAAGCAATCAATCTCTGAGCTACTGTAATGTGCAGCAGCTATACTGATACATCATGTTATGTTACTTCTCACACAGGTTATTAATTTGTTTGAATCTCCCTCAGAACTAACATGTCCGGAAAATGCAGTATACAGCCAGTGTGCCAACCCCTGCCCTAAATCTTGCAGAGATAACACCAATGATGTCCGTCATTGTGCACTGCCATGTGTGGAAGGTTGTACATGTGAAGAAGGTTTCTATCAAGATGGTGATAAATGTGTCTCACATGATAACTGTGGTTGTTTTTACGGTGATAGTGAAAGCAAGTATGTGCAGGTAAGTGGTTTTGTGTATCCCCCTTATGTTGATCAAAACACTAGCGTGAGATGTTTACAGACAAATTTAGCGCTTCTGCATCCCATTGATTGTTCTTGGATGTTGTGACATTGGAAAGATTTAAAATGCTTATCCCATATTTTTCTGCAGTTCAATAAACACTTCTACAATGAATCATGCTCTGTGAAATGTACCTGCACAGAGGCAATGAGTGAAGTGGAATGTGAACCTGTCACCTGTCATGAAAATGCCACATGCCAAGATGTGAACCAGCTGCAACAATGTGTCTGTGATGATGGCTTTGTGGGTGATGGGGAAACTTGTATCTTTGCAGGTGAGTTCTTTAAATCTTTTTATTTGGGTCCCAATTTAAGAAAACAAAAAAACCAGCGTGCATCCATTTCAGACAAGACCTTTAAATATATGTAGCCATTATGGATGTTAGATGATTGTTTCTTCAGTTCCTCAATTGTAACAAATTAAGTCACATTTGATGATCTTCGTCCCAATTCCTCTCACCCTTGTTGCTCAAGGATGTCCCACTTTCATTCCATCTTGTCATGACCAATTAAATATTATAGATTTTACTTTTCTTCTGTCATCTTCTATATTTTTCCCAGTATAGCAAATTAATAGACCCTACCCATAAAATATGTTAATTGCACATTTTGCGTGCACACTAACACTATTGATTGGCAAAATTATGGAACATCGCATACCCATTTGTGCGTCTGCTTAGTACACATCTTAATGGCCTTTGCCAACCAATAGTGTCTGTATGCATGCGTGAATGTAATTAGCATATTTCATGGAAAGGGCTAATTGATGCTGTTCATATTAATCATATATCCTATATTTTTACAGAATGTGCTAACTCCCCATGTGCTGATGGAGCAGAGTGTTTAAGACGGCAGAGTGATAATCCCAACTATGTCTGTCAATGTAATACCAATGGCACTATGGGCTTCAATTGTGATATACCAGCAGGTAAAGTAGTTTTTCATATCAAAGGCTCCAATAGTTTGCTTCCTTTTATGTTTTATTCTAGTTTTTAAGCAATTTGAGCCCATGTTTTAATTTCTTTTTTAAGATGTTAAACTGATGACTGGTGTATTTTTCTTTAACCACAGTGTACAATGAACGCAGCATATGCTTTGGTGCCGAGTGTAGCACAGGCTTGTGGACCTCCCCAGGTTATCCTAATAACTATCCAAGTTCATTCAAGAGTTTCTTTGTCATCTGGGTACCTCAGGCTCGCTACTTCAACATCACCTTCCCGGGATCATTTGAAATTCAAGACAATCGTGATGCCCTTTATGTTGGCCCAGGATTTCAATACCATTATAGTTTGAATACAGGGCCAGGTGTTGTGTATCGGTTGGATGGATATAAATCACCGGGACCTATATACCTTGTAGGGGATGCTGCATGGTTGTATTTCGTGACTGATGATACAATTTCAGTCAATGGCTGGCATGCAACTTGGGAAGCTGGTAAGTTTTAAGGTTTATTTTGTTTCCACAGTATCAAATTTTATACAGGCAATAATAAACATGTTTCAATATTAATACAGTTAAGCCAGGTTGATATAAAATAATACACTTTGGGGAAACTGCAGGGGAGCTCACTAAGAAGCAAAGCTTATAAGTGTGAGCCCCAGACAGGTACGCTCATTGAGCCCAAACCAAAGACCCATGTAACTTCAAATAAATAGGTTGAATAATCACTTAAAATAGTACAAGGTAGGGCTCAAGGAGCATACTGTGTTACATTACCATAAATACATACATGTTAAACTACAAAACAGTAGACATACGAACAATACAGATCAGCAGAGCAAAATAAGTAAAGATATACATACTCTTAAGTTATGTATGAAATTAAATCAATTATAAGTTTGAATTACAGTAGATTTAAATAATCGTTTGAAAATGGAAAGATTAGACGAAGCTTGAAGTTGCGTGGAGAGCGAGTTCCAAGTGAACAAAATCAAACACTCCTTGGAGATCTTTAATACTATTGTTGAGTTTTGTGGTGGATCTTTTTTCTTTATATTAATTCAAGTTATCAAAAAGCTTTTTTCATTGTGGTTCTGTTTTCAGGATTTGATTTTCTTCAAAATACACCATTATGTTGGGATGGTGCTGAAACCAGATTATCTGGAAGCTCATGGGATTATGGCAAATGTGACATGTGTACCTGTGACCAAGGAACTATCACCTGCACACTGGTAGGTTAAACTTGAAACTTTCATATGTGTATTTATTTAACAAATCTAGTCTTTAACTGAAGTCAGTATGCAAGGGCAATGTAAAATATGTCCTAAAAACTGTAAAACAGTTTTAAAACTTCAGATTACAATTTTTCTTTTACCTTTACACCGATGTTTTCAAATATTAGACTTGTTACAACTTGTTTGACTTTTATAGCAATTTATTCAATTAAGGTCAAAATAAGAACTGCTGCCACACAAGCTGTTAAAGGCCAATTTGTAAATTCCCATCTGAAGTACAAATAGTTATTACAAATCTTGGTTTTGCATAAGAATTTATGATAGTTGTGAAGTCAACATGGAAATGTGTTCTGAAAGGCTTTAAGTAGCCTTTTGCGTGTTCTCTTAAATTAAGATTGAGATTTTTCAGATTCAGTGTTGGCATTGAGCATTTGAAAATAGGACCCCTTCTGGATTTCATGTATGACTAGATAACACTCGAGCGTTGATTCAAGGATTAGTAAACATCTCAGAGATGCATTTAGTAAAGCAGGTACAATGCAGATAAACAAATACCATGCTAGCTTGATTACACCTGAGACTTGGAGACTCAATTATCCATGATATCTTAATCAGGGACCTGAACGAGGAAACACCTTGGCACTGTATTCACTCAAGCAATGAATTACTACATAAAAAATGCATGCTTGCTTGATTTCATCTGTGTGTCTGAGACTCGGTTATACATGATAGCTTGATCAGGGGCAGAGCGATTAGGAAACAACTTGGGACTGTATTCAGCCAAGCAGTAGTTCAATAAAAATTGCACGCTCGCTTGATTTGACCTGTGTGTCTGAGACTCGGTTATACATGGTATCTTGAGACCAGAGCGATTATACGTAGATCAGGGCTCAGTTTAGCCAATGAAGAAGTAGATGAAAATAGCATGCTCTCGCAATAGAACCTGTAATTAGATGCATGTAATAAATTTCAAGGATTAATTAGCCAGTGATTGCATGTCAACCAAGCAGGATAGAGAATAAAAGTAGGTGTGTTATTTAATTAAAAGAAAACAATCTTTAGTTTTAAGTGCAGTTTGTATTTGTTCCTATATTAGTGAATAATTACTTTTAAAATTTGCATGATGTGAACTTGATAAAGAATGTTTATTTCTAGGCTGGTATAATGTTTCAGTTGAATCAAATTTCAGTAACTTTGTTTTTTGATAAATGACTGTTACACAGCCATTTATGTATTGATATTGCAGTTTATTATTAGTCCTATTTACTACATACTTGCATGTCACTCGCTGCTTAGAATTATCTTTATAACAGGAACTTTTGCAGAAAACTAGTACATTAAAAAACAACACTTTGTTCTACCTTTTTTCCAATATTTACTTTTCAATGTTGTTTCATATCACATTTCCTTTAGATTTTGAATTCAGCAAGATTAATACAGGTGTATTCTATGTTTGTTTTTGATAGAATGCTACCAAACCCATCGCATGTGTTACAGGCACTGATTGTTATGAAACATCCAAGTGCCTACCAGCTAGCCAGACAATCTGTGCAGTAGAGCCTTGTGAAGGATTCTACTGTGATAGGGGAACCATCTTTGCAGACTGTGCGGAAAATCCTCTATGTGCTGAAATTGCTGTCACTGCCAATCCCACTTCAATGCCACAAGTATGTCCATATTTAGTACTTACTAGATCTCTATTCTCAATCAACTCTTTAATCCTTAATAGCAAACTGAAGTTGCTGTGGTTTTGGTTGTTAGAATACTGCAGGAGTAGTCAAAAACTATTGTTTATCTCTAAAAAGCTGAAATTGTTTTTTTACAGGGTACCACAGTAACAGAGCTATGTGATGACATGTTGAATACTGTCAACATGGTGATTACAGGATGCGTCACACTTGAATGTGTCTTAAGGAACAATAATGGTCGTAAGAAAAGGACAGCATCTGAGGGTATTGTTGTGGATTTATTCTTGGTAAGGCACTCAATTTCTTATGTGTGTGTGTGTGTTTCTTGAGAGGTCCTCTCAATTAAGGCAATAACAGTGTGAGGAGCTGGTCTTCACTGCGTGGTAATGACCGGGTTGACGGAGCGGAAGGCAAGGGCCATTAACCTTGGTCAGCCACCAACCAAGGTCATTACCACTAAGTGAAGACCTGCTCTTCAATCTGTTTTTGCCATTAATAAATAGTTTTCACGAAAATAACAGTAAATTTGTGCTTTTTCTGTTGCCATACTTGCAGAGTTGTTCTATTCGTGTCCAAGGGCCATTCTTTATGCTGTTCATTTTTTTGCATAGTACCTAGTCTCTCACACATATTATAAGTATTAATGCATGTTTGCAAGAACCAGACTATGAATATTGAATTTTTAACACACCATAAATAGAAATCACTTGGTTGGTCTTCGACTTTATGCTTTGCATTATGTTGGTTTTAGCGCGCACCAGCTACCTTATTTAAATTGATACAATGTCTGTGAGTTCACGCCTATACATTTGGTATGCGCCTGCACGTGGCACCATCTGTCCTTACCAAAAAACACAAAAACAATACGCACTAAGAAAACAAGTTCCCGAACAAGCACAGTGCATACAGAACTTTTTAAATCAGTATGCTTGAATTAAACTTAATAGAAAGAGACAGATAGATCATTGGGTTCTGGCGTGTTTATCTATGTTGAACCTCTAGAGCTTTATTTCTGTGAATTAATTTTTACACAGAGGAATGATTCAAGTTCTGATGGTGCAACACCAACCTCTGCCCCAGGTGACCTTCAACCTATTGACATTTTAGCTCTATCATTGGTTGAGGAACTCAAGCTACATATATCAGATGGCTCATTGTCAATCAACATCACTGATATTATGTACAATGGTCCTAAACCAAACACACAGGCTCCACTCACAACCACCGACAAAACAGTCAAGAAGGAAAAAGTTGAGAGTAAGTACAGTCTCTTACTTTAAAACTTCATTAAACAAATTTCACCTGCAAATCAACGAATAAAGATATATTGAACTTGAACAATTTTTTACCATGAGTAAAAAATAATTATAAACTTACATGGTAAAGGATTTACCAAAATGAAGTTATATATGCTTTTATTTCCTTAATTTGCATTTAATGACAATGACAGTGTAAGATGCTCTTTGAAACACTTAACTTGAAGTTTGTTGTTGATTGCATTTTTTGAGCAGCTGTTGATACCAAGATGCCAATGTCCTCCATCATGATCATCGCAGCAGGTTGCTCTCTCTTCACAATCCTCATTGTCATCCTAATGATCACAACATGGTGTCGCTTCCATGGACATCGCACCGCTAAGAAAACCATGACATTTGAGCATCCATCAGAGGAAGCTCATACCAATGAGGTGTTTGAGATGACTGCTCCGTTTCAACAACCAGCTTTTGCTCGTGCTGTTCCATTAAATGATGGAACTGGCTTCAATGGCAATGTATATGGATTAAAGTATGATACGGAATCTTAATTCAATAAATAAGCAAGTTGTTTATCTCAGAGTGAATAGACACATCATAAATAACATTTGTTATAGTGTCTGTCAAATTATTTTTTTCATCAAGTTAATAACTTCTCAAACTTCGTGAGTTTAGACTTTATGCTATATAAACAAAATTAATTTGTTATATTAATAAAGATCAACCACTCGACTTGCTTTGAACAGCATTTTATATGTAGTTTAGTGACTTCTTTTATTTGTATTGTTTGTACTCCTTCACTTATGATAGACTTCTAGTGATGATTCTCTCCTTATAAACATGTAAGAGATCAAGTTTGTAGGATTTTCATAACTCATTTGTTTTATCGTTCATGATTCTACAGAGGATATAGAATCTGCATTACATCACCAATTTTAGTTTGGTTCACAACTTGTTGACACCTCGTTAGTCTTGAAGTAAGACTTGATAGTAACAATACTGGGATTGCAGCACTAAATTCATTGTTTGCTCCAGCAATGTGTTTCATAAAAGAATTGTACAATTTAATGGAATGATCTATGCGTCTTGATTCGTTTTAATATAACTGTGTGAAGTATTTGGTACATAGAGTTGTGGTAATGTTCTTGCTTACTTTAATGTTGTTGCTTACAGTTATGTTAACAGATAATGCCTTCCGAGAGAGTTATGTCAGGTAATTAAGAACAACGTTTTATTGAGTGTAGCTCATATTATAATGTAATCATTACAGACCCGATTATCTTTTATAACAAAAAACACTGATGTTATTGCAGTTCACATTCATCTTTAATACCACAGCATGGAGTTCTAGTTACCCCAATAAGTAGAAAGTGGATTTCTTTTTACATGGTGTGAGGATTAGATGTCATCATGCTGTTATTAGAGTGCTTTTAATGATTTTAGTTCATCCAAATTGGAGAGTCTCTGTCAATCAAATTGGAATCTATATTATTATGTTTTTATAATTATTCATGTAAACAACTAGGTGAGAAGTTAAAATATTGTAATTGATTATATATGGTGTGGGGATTAATTAATAGTTATATCTGTGGACAGTTCCAAATGTATTACATGTAACAAGAAACTAGACTTAGTGTTTGTGACAACAAACACTAGGTGTTCGGGTATCGCTGGGGTCAGTGCTGTGTCATTGCGTGAGATATTTCATTAAGTTGAACTTTGGTGCTATTACTGTTTTGAGGTGCGTAACAAACTACACACTTTAGCAAAAGTCTAAAAAAGAACACGATCAAAAGCCTAGCATTTGATTGTTAACGAGGTTTGCATGGACAGCTGTTTTAGAGACTAACAAAGCGTAATGTCAAAATCGGGTTGCGCGAACCTTGAACAGACACTAGACCACAAGCATGTTTGATGGACTTTGAACCTTGCGGTTGATTCAATGGAGCTAGCAGCCGCTCACCGTTTAACTGGTTTCGATCGCGTATATAAATATAATTGGAATATAGCTTGCTTTGTATTCAAGAGACGTAATAATTGGTCAAATTTCAAAAATGTGTAAAAATTATTGTGATGACGTCATCACATCGTCCTTTAGATTTACGTAGTCATTATCATTGTCTATCTATATGCCAAGTTTCAACTCAGTCAAACTTGTGGTTTTTGAGATGCAAGGCTTCAAACAGTAAACCATAAAGGCAATACCACGTGACACATGATGACATCATCAATCTGAAACTCCACACTGTCTGCATGAAGGCGATCATGTATACCAATTTTGAAACGAGTGTCATAAAGTTCGCCACAGACATCTAGTAAAAGTGTATTTTGATCTTTTTTAAACCTGCCACTGGAGGGCGCTTTGAAATGTTATGACGTCACCGGTCAGATTTTTTTTAAACCAGACCCTTGCTGGATTATAACATCGTTGAAAACTACTTGAAAAAATTCGCCACTTTTAAATTACAAGGCACTTCCGGTTTCGACCGGAAGTAGAGGTCATGTCATGTCACGCACATAATGAAAAATGAAGACCTATATTACCTCTCTATAATCCCGCAAAAAGCAACCGACGGTCTCTTCGTCTTGATTTGATATAGATTTTCAAAGATTAAATTTGTTAATGTTTAAAAACCTTGTAATTTGACACCTGATGACGTCGTCATAACTAAATGGAGGTTTTATGAAGGTCCTAACATGGTGTTAATTTGAAGTTGATCAGATATATATACAGAAGTATATTTTTGCTGGGAAATGTGCTTTTGAAAATTTACACAAAGGCAAACTTTGACCTTCCGGTACGACCGGAAGTAAAGGTCATGTGAATTTGGCGTTAACTTTTCAAATGTTGCCCGTGTCTTGATCTATCATATGCCCAAATATGAATACTGTAGCTTTAATATTCAGAGACATACAGGCATTGGCCCGAGGTCACTTTTTGAACCTAAATGGCTTGTAACTTGACATCCGATGACGTCATCATGACGTCACAACTTACTCAGCTTCTGCTAGTTATGTTCTAACTTCACATGAAATTTCAAGTTGATCAAAGGTTCGCAAGTATGCGTTTGATTGCGGACAAAGCCCACTAAGAAGAATTAAGCAAAACTAAAAAAAAGAAAAAACCTTACTGCCTGAACACCTAATAATTGTTAAGTGGAATAAGTAGTTGACCTAAACAATCATAATAACCAGACTGCATGTCCCAGGTAGCAAGCCCATATGGGCCCCATATGGGTCCCATATGGGCCAGAATATGGGCCCCATGTGGGGATAACCCATATGGGGCCCTGTGGATCCTGCACCCGGGATTCATAGTGGGCCCATATGGGATGGCCCATAACCCACATGGGTCCCATATGGGGCCCACATGGGGCCCACATGGGCCAACATATGGGGCCCATATGGGGCCCATATGGGTCCCATATGGGTTGGCCCAGATAACCCGCCTGGGATACATCTGGGGCCCATCTGGGTTATCCCATATGGGCATTACCTGGGATTCGTATGGGCATTCTGGGTCAAAATGAGGGTCCCATGTGGGTAGCGTACATATGGGGCCCATATGGGCCAGCCCAGATAGCCTTATAATATATTCAAGTAATTATTTAATGTTAATGATAAGTCTATAATTATATGAACGATTACATTGCATGTATACTAATCTACAATACCACTACTGAAATACAAACTATATTTTTTTACTCATTTATAATATGGTGTATAAGTATATACCTTTACCTACTTGGCATGTATTATATATATAATCCACAAACTGAAGACCTACAGTCATGGTTAACAGTTTTTTAATTAAAAATGTCATTATTTGAATTAGCTTGTTTTAAATGAAAGCGTCTAATTGTAAATTTTATGTATGTATTTTTCTTATAAATGATTATGGGTTGAACAAGGAAAAATTGACTAGAGCGGGATTTGAACCAACGACCTCCGGATTGACGTGCTGGCGAACTGAGCTATCTAGCCCTATGATGGCGGTCTCCCAAGTGTAACCCATCAAACCTATAAAGGGAGGTTTTCGTCCAATGAAACTGTGGATGGTGCATAACATGGCCTCCCCACTTATGACTTTTTGCTGTCGTTTGTGACCAGTTCTGGATCACTTTTTGAATTCACATTGTTTTTTTGTTGCAATCTCTTTGACATCTTAAACAAAAAAGTTGATCAGTTTACCTAAACATGTCATAAAACTCACCAAGTATCCACTGACAATTTTTTTAATTACTTTTGAAGAGGCTTTGAGAAAAGTATCGTCACCTGTTTGACCAGTTCAGGATCAGTTGATTCTATTCTGAATCAGATGCCCTTTATTGCAAACCCATACTCCCATTCATAAAACTGTCTCTCAAGGGCACGAAAAGTGTGTTGGCATGGACTTGGACTTCCTTTCATTAGTGAATGTCATGGGAATGTCTTCAACAGCAGCGCAAAAACTCAG
Source organism: Leptasterias polaris (assembly GCA_037783415.1). Taxonomy (NCBI): domain Eukaryota; kingdom Metazoa; phylum Echinodermata; class Asteroidea; order Forcipulatida; family Asteriidae; genus Leptasterias; species Leptasterias polaris. The sequence continues at coordinate 1,207,838 of JAZGTN010000020.1, forward strand.
CGACAAAAACACAAATCAACAGCAAAGGCAATTGAAAAAGTGTTGAAGCACACCTAAAAAGTAACATTGACCCCTCCAAGTTTCATTTTCTCACACACACAAAAAAAATCTACAAGAATTTGTTGAAGTAATGTATCTCAAAAGCAATAAATAAACTTTCTACTGCAGCAGTATGATTTTACCTCTCTTAGTAAGTTAGTGTGGCACCATTTGAAAATTTTTGAAATTTTGTCTACTCAAAAAAACAAGACAACTGCTCAGTATTAACATGAAATATTTTTTACACATTTTTAGCATTTTACATAAATGTTTTTCGCCCTGGCGTTCAAATTCTAAAGGTGAGAAGTTTTAACAGCGTTTTTCAACCAACATTTTTTAACAAAATAATGATCAATATCGCAGACAATTTTCAGGAAAATGGCCATAATTTATTTGCTGATGATGTTTGGCACCTTATTTTGGGTTTGTTGGTTTAATGGGTGTTATATTCTTCACATGTATTCAACAGAAATTGGTAATGTGAGAAGTACTAGTGTTTTTTTTTGTTATTGCAAAGTTGAAGTGATCCCGAACTGGTCAATGATCCGGAACTGGTAAAATGACTGTACTCCAAACCTTAGAAACCTAACCCTAACATCAACCCTTCTAGGTGTAAGTCTTGATGCCTACCCTATAACCCATGTCGATACCCCTCACCTGAACATACGTTGTCAATCATGTACAAATGACAAGAACTTTGAGTCCTTGCAGCTTTGCCGATAGCCTGGTTCATACTCCAAGCGAAAGCAAAAGCAAATTTCTTGCCTCACGAATAATGTGCAAAAAAGGCACGTTGATTATTGCGTCACCAAAATCCGCTTCACATTTGCTTTCATTTATTTATTTTTGTTGTTGTAAAGTCTGTTTTGAGGAATATTATAAATTAACTGTTTCGGATCAGAAACTGTAGTTTGAGTTTAGAATTGCTTACATACAAGTTGCACAAGAGTAGTTGTGAAACATTGGAACTGCTTCCTTTGCAGACCAACTTGTTTCAACAATGTGATCATGAAATAATTAATCTAAAAGCGAAATATTTTTTTACCCCACATCCACACCCCTGTCAACTATCATATCATACCATGGAGGTAGGAATAGATCTCTACCTCCATGATCATACATAGAACATTATTGCAACCTGGACTCCGTTCATGGTTAAAAATGTAGACGTACTAACCACTGCACCTTTAAATGCAATTAGGAAACTGTTCCTTTAAGTTAATCCAAGATGGCGGAGCGAAAGGACGGACGTCGTATCAGGTCATCATTTGGAGGTTAGTTCAAAATTGTGTTATTAGAGAATTAACATTAAAGTTAGACCATACCTCTTCTCGTTTTTTTTACAAAGTAAGGACTTTACTGTTTTTTGATAAGAAAAGGTTTGAATTCAAGCTTCAACTTTAGGCAGTATCTTTGGCTAGAGTTTCCGAGATGTTTTTTCTTATTTTAACACTGTACGAGCGTAAAGATTATCCGTGTAATTCCGACATCGGCTGTCTTCGTTCAATTTCTACCTCCGATCCTTGGTATCGAAACCTAGTGTAGTTGCGATAAAAGTCGTTACGATTATTGCAACTAGGTTCAAACCATGTTCCAAGCTAGGACTCCACGGCAGTGGCCACATTTGATTCGGGCAAAACGAGACTCTGCCCGCCATTTTCACCGATCTACTCACCAAAAACGTGAGTACATTTAAATACCTGATGTTGCACCTTAGTCTAAGGCTTAGACATATCAAGAAGCCAGTAGACGTTTTTAAAGCAATTTTGTTGGGTATTTTTGTCGTTCTGAGGGATTTTTTGTGGCTACCCTATTCAAAATGATGCCATATCAGGGAATCCAGAATCGCGACGTACGTATTTCCTGGGGCGCTAGTACGAAAAATAAGACAAAATTTAAAAAAATGAGTACAGCGCCCCAGTTACTGGGTCTAGTTCCAAGCTGACTTTGTTGAATTGGGATTAAACGTTTCCTATGTTTTTAATTGTCAAACCGTGTTAAGAAAAACGGGGTATAAATACAAATAAAATACAAATTAAGAATGGTAATTTATGGCAAAATGAACTCAATTGTACTATACTACTACTACTATAGTGTAGTACAGCAGTAGTACAGTAGTAGAAACCAACTAGTTACTAGTATAAAATAGTGTTTAAAATACCAGCATGACCAGAATGGATTTGTATTTGACTTTGAGATAGTTGAGAGAGTTGCACAGAGGATGAAGCGTTGCGATTTATATCGCAACTAACTGGGCTGCATGTGAGGTGTAGTAATACGATTTTGCTCATGTAATTGAGTCAATAATACTTATTTATGGAAGAAAAAGAAGAAGGATTTTGCTGACGATTCTTTTTTAACTTAACTAATCAAGGCAGTAGATGTAGACCCAGTAACTGGGGCGCTGTAGGCCTACTCCTTTTTCAAAATTTTGACATCATTGGTCGTACTAGCGCCCCAGGTTATTATTGTATGTTCATACATGATCTGACTCTCAGCATGATCAACGGGTGCCCTGCCTCAACCGCGTAGTCGTAACGGTTGCGGCAGGGCACCCGTCTAAGACGGGTGCCCTGCCTCGACCGTGACGATTACGCGGGCAGGGCACCCGTCGACCATGCTGAGAGTCGGATCATGTATGCGATGTCAAAATTTTGAAAAAGGAGTACAGCGCCCCAGTTACTGGGTCCAGTAGCAGTAGATGTATACTCGGCACAGGATATCTCTTTGTCTTAGTCTTATAGCAAACATTCTGGAACGGCACTGAACATGCGCAGTGATAGTTGCAATAATCGTAACCCTCCATCCTCTGCGACCGTCAGGAGGATGGAGCCCGGTTACAATTATTGCAACTAGCTCAGTGACTCTTTTTGGGGGACTTTTTACAACAAAAATGGTTCCGTGCCAACATTGCCCTAAGGAAGTACACTAAGTAATAGTGACTTTGTAATTGTAGTCGCTCATAAGTCGGGAATGAGACCATTCATCATGAGAATTGAAATGTATTTCCTTTAAACAAATTGTTGGGGCCACAAATAAGAAGGAAAAAAAAGTGTTAAAACTTTTAATATCCATTGAAATACGGAAATCAAGTTTGTTTAAAAAAGACTAATTTTCTTAATTTTGAGAATGAAGATGAATTAGAAAAACAAATAAATTGTGACTCGATCCTTGCAGCTTCCACTCTAAACTAAAGATCCCGGCCCATTGTAGCATGCCATGCTGCACAATCTTGATGGGATATTTTAAACTACAAAAAATACAGTATAGGGTGCTATACTGTTTGATTGAATTGAATTGAATACTGTAAATTGGCTTAAAAGTGTTTACTAATAAAAGTTAACACTGGTGCCAGGTATATATCCTCAAGTAACTTTATACATGTATAGTGGTAAACTAATATTTCCTCCATGGTCATGATTAAGCCTAAGAAAGTGTCCGACTTAAGGAAACGTATACACACACATAAACGCACACACAGGCGTTGCAACACAGGTCCATTGGTAGCTTTGCTAGGATGATCGTAACCCTTGATCCTTCTTATGGTAGAAGAGCAGAGAGTTTTAACGAACTATAATTTAAAATTGGCAACATATTTTGACTTTTTCCCCACTATTTTAAATGTACCCAATTGCACTGCCATTATCACATGAGTCACAAGTGGTGTTTCATACTTAATCTGCAAAATAATAGAAGCCCAATCATTTTGAATATCCCAAAACTAAAATGAAGTGTAAGAAAGGGAAAAATAGAAACATGCATGTAGTCGGATTTCAGACTATTCAACTGATTTGAATGTAGCATTTTGTGTGACCAACTTTTTAGAACAACATTTTTGATTCCACAAAAAGGTGGAATGTGTTAGTTTACGAATTAAAAGGAAAACTACACAATTTCGAGGCATATTTGTGTGGATCATTATATGCTACTTTTAAAACATCTTTTCAACTATACTCATTTCATAACAGATGCTTTTTGTAGTCCAAAGCGCCAATCCAAGGCAACATGTCGCCTTTAAGAAAAATGCCTATATTATTTTCCAGCAAATGCATCTGATTCCAGACGTCTTTATTTGGAAAATAATAAATAATAAATGTTTTCCTCATGGGGCAAACTAACACTAAATTTTTGTTGGCCTACTCATGTGAACTTTATAGTCAGTAAGTTTTAAGTTTCAACTAATTATTAAAATCCTCTACTTTGTACTTAACAAGTATATTTTAAATACACTCGGAAGTATTATCCCACAAACCATATAGCCCCCTGTACAATTATTATTCCATTTTGTTTTATTGTATGATTGGTATTCACAATCAATAAATTGAACAATTATGGTTGGATTCTGCATTCTATTTCATAATACAGACGAAGTTTATGAGTATACAAATTTGAGTAACAGGCAATAAGGCATGCAACTTTTCAGCTGATCAGCTGACTTTCTTGTTTTTCTTCCTTTTAAGTGCAGTAGAAAACTGTACTGAAGTAGAAGCACTGTATGTACATGTACATAGTTTTGTGTACTGCAAGTGCAAGGCAATTTCTTCTATTTTAGATTTTTAGTAGTTGCCAAGTTTTATTCTTTGTACAATTGCGATGATCTACTTAATGGTAATTAAATAGTGCTAACTCTCAGAACAATTTGCCTAATCAAAGCACAGTTTAGCAAGAAAATTACCACGGATTGGCATTGTTACATCATTCATTTGTTTACAGTAAGCACTGGAAGGTCAGCATATCTTTTTAATTCTGTTGGTAACCACAGTAAGATTTTTGTATTTTTTCTTCTTGATTGTTTTTTCAAAGTTCTTTTAAAGAAAACCTGTTGATTGTAATTTTGTTCTTGTTTTCTTTCAAAGAATGTCAGTTTTTCATTTAGCTGATAGTTGTCATCTAAGTTCACAGAGAAACTTGTAGTGTAAGCTGAACTAACACAGCACCTACCAGTACTACAGTCTCTGTCGTAGAACCTGTAATAAGGATCACCGCTTTCTTAATCTGGTGCAATAAACATCATCACATCTCAAGATGTCAGAGTCAGGGTCTCGCCATCGTAAGAAGAAAGGTAGCATGAGTACCTCTGTATCGCAGAATGAAAATCTAACAGGTTAGTTTAATGCAAAAAGTGAGCTTTTTATAGTTCAATTGGTGCATGGCAAAATCACTTGAGTAATCTAAAGTGTTAAAAGAACATTTGTGCAATACTTGCATTAGAACTGTTATGACAAGTGTATAAATTACCCCTCTTCCCCTACCCCCCAATTAAAAAGAAGTTTATTTGCGTTTAGTTATGATGCGTCTAATTGTAAAGCATCCTTGCACAAATCAAGGTCCAATCTTTTACTGGGTTCGCCATTTATTTCCTACACAAATACAAAGCATTATTATGACCCGTCTCACTGCTATCAATACAGTATTAATTTGTATTGAGCTGGATAACATTAATTGTATGTATCTGTTAACATTATCATTGTGTTGCAATTCAGGCTCTGTACTCAGCCTAGCAACAAGTACATCATCAGATACGCTATCATTACCATGGATACGTGTCAATGATCCAAGTGTTGAACGTGAGCCAAGTACAACATCTACAATCATGCTGGATACTAATGTCAAACCTGGTCAGTATGTCTTACAGAGTCTGTTTGCTGAATTTACTATCCAAGCAGAGAGGAAGATTGAGAAGATAATGGCTGAACCCCTGGTAAGTAAAAAGCTTCATGTACTCAGACACCCCAAACTGCCCTACCTGTTACTCCTCTAAAGTTGTATCTTGAGTTTTACAAATGCAACTGAATCATTTCAAATAGCTGCAGATAGAGCATGATCTCAATATTGTGATGGTCTAAAAATAACACATGGTCCACATAAGGAAAGATGTTGTTTTCCACCAGCAAAAGTTCAAAGGTCGGGATTCTCATTCAACACTCAATGTGTAATTGTTGTGTAATTGTTGTGTGTTTGTACAGACTGTATTTTATGTACAATGCATCATGCACAATGTACACAGTATTTGTAACATTACTTGCGGGTGTTTTTACACCTGGAATACTGTGATTTCAAAAGATATATCAGAGAGTTTTTGGTAGTTAAGTTATCTGTAGGTAATACAGGCATTAATCTTTATTTTCAAAGGTATGTCGAGCAAATGTCTGTGCACAACTTTCCACGTAACAAAAGTTTTCGTCGTACACAAACAGTGTTTCCTTATTTTAGTTGTTCTGTCTAATGTTTTCAACCTCAAGGCTTCAATAAGGTATAAAGGAAACAAAACAAATGCAAATCATTTGAAAGGTAATTTCATCTTCATGAAAGCTGTCAAAGGATTTCTATGCACAGTAGAAAATCTTGTCTGTTTTTGTTCCTCGTTCAAGGAGTACAAGACTCGATGTTAACTTGTGTGTGAGTGCTAAAGGGTTAATTAAATCTAAGATCACTACACTCTCATTGAGATGGTAAAGCCAAAGATGAAATAGCTGATGTTACATTTGATGACCTGGGCATATTTTACAGGACAATCCATTGGCCAAGTCTTTGCAGAGAGGGGAAGATCCACAGTTTGATCAGGTGAGGGAATTTGTTAAGTACATCAAAAATTGTGTACAATTTGAAACTACTTCAAAGAATGTGTTCTTTTTACAGATTGTGATGTGAGTTGTGTACTTTTCAAATAAAATATTGAATTATTGAAATCATTTACTACAACTTCACTTTTATGTTGATTGAACTGAGTATTATTCAGGCATGCAACTTTTCCTCTTTTCCGCTGATTTCCTCTTTTTATTCTCAGTTTTACCATTCAAAATTGAAAAATACTGTACAAAATCATTGAAATTTAGTAATTTCCTCTTTTTTGGTGAAGTTACAGTGATTATTTTGATCTGTCTTTATATTATGATTTGTTTGTGGTGGCAGCTTTTGAGTTCACTAAGTGCAGTGGCTGAGCATTGCCTTCCATCACTTCTTAAGACACTATTTGACTGGTATGAGCTCCAGAATGAGGATGAAGGAACACAGAGACAAAAAGGAGGATCTGGCAAGTCTAAAGGGTAGGTATGACACATAGTGCTGGTATTCCTCATTGATTTTTATATTTTATTTTAAGCTTTCATGGTTGTGGTTAATACAAAAAGTAAAAAAAATGTAAGAAATCATTTAACATAATTTAAATGTTGTTGTTTTTTTTTTTTTCTTCTTTAAACCAAAGTGTCTCTTATTCACTCCACAGAGAAAAAGACTATGTTTCTGAAAGAAGAGACGTGAGTATACAATAATGGATTATTGAATTTAGACAAACAAAAATTACTAATAAATGAATGATATTGCTGGTCAGATAAATTAGGCCGGCCTGTAAATGTCAGATGCTGATAAGAAAAACGGAATACTTGAATGTTTTTTTGTTGCCTAGTTGGCTGTTGACTTCCTGTACTGTCTGGTATTGATTGAGGTATTGAAGCAGCTTCATCTCCATCCAGTTCCTGATAATCAACTCAATCATATTGAAACTCTAGCTTTCAAACATTTCAAACACAGAGACAGGTAAGTGACAACACTCCACACTTAAAGCTCTTAGAAGTATCACCACAGCACACTAGTCTAAAATCAGTCCCAAAAGTCCATTCATTTTGTTTATTGCATGATAAAACCCAACTTCCCTCGCTCCGACCTGCTCCCCCCCAAAAAAAAAAACGCCCTTTAAAAAAGACAAACCCCAAAACTACAACTTAACAAGCTGTCAATTTGGGGAGTTTCCATTTCATCCTGGTTTTAACTTCATAGAAATATAAAAAGTATATTAAGTTTGTGGTAGCACCATGTGTGTATATCTACTTTGCTTTGTAGATTTATTCTTTGAGAACTTGTTTTGCTTATGACTCTTCTGCCTCGGAGTAGAAATGTAATTGACAAGAGGGTTTGTTTGATTACTATACAGCCTGCAGTCTGGACCAAATACAGAGAACTTTCATATCATAGCAGACCTTTATGCTGAAGTGCTTGGTGTATTAGCTAAGACCAGATTCATGTCTGTACGTAAGCGCTTCCTGATTGAACTGAAAGAACTTCGCTCTGAACCACAGAATGTCCAAACAACACAGGTATGACTCTTTTTCAATTGGTCATTTTGTTGTACACTTTTTTTATTTTAGAAGAACAACTTTTTAAAACACTTGTCATAAAGAACTGTTTCTTATACATTGTGTGAAGAGAAGTGATGTTGTCACTGTTATTCTAATACTGACAACAAACTGACCTGATAGAGATCAGCAGTATTAGTCTGTATTCCAAGCTATTTCAGGATACTAATTTGACTTCCCTCCAGGCTATCATCAGCTTGATTATGGGAATGAAGTTCTATAGAGTCAAGATGTTTCCTGTAGAGGATTTTGAAGCGTCATTTCAGCTGCTTCATGAGTGTGCTAATTACTACCTAGAGGTCAAAGATAAAGATATCAAACATGCTCTGGCTGGACTACTGGTGGAGATATTGGTACCAGTTGCATCGGTAAGCTTATAACATATAGAATTAGTTCATTTTCTATTAACAGGCAGGATATTCTTTCTAATTTAATCAGTATTTTTATTAGGTGTTCGGGCGACAACCGAACACCTCTTGTTTTTGTTCGTTTTTTTAATTGGGTGTTCGGACAAAAGTCCGAAGACCTCTTCTTATTGTTCGTTTTTTCTTTTCTTTTTCTTAATACTTCTTCTTATTCTTCTTCTTCTCTCCGTCGCTTGTCTGCTAACAAAAGCACACTTCCCAAGCTCATATAAACTTGAAATTTTTACCATAGTTAGATAACCATTAGGAGATGAAACCGCTTCAATTACGTCATGATGACGTCATTAGGTGTCAAATTACAAGGTTTTTAAACATTAACAAATTTAATCTTTGAAAATCTATATCAAATCAAGACGAAGAGACCGTCGGTTGCTTTTTGCGGGATTATAGAGAGGTAATATAGGTCTTCATTTTTCATTGTGTGCGTGACATGACATGACCTCTACTTCCGGTCGAAACCGGAAGTGCCTTGTAATTTAAAAGTGGCAAATTTTTTGAAGTTTTTTTTAACGATGTTATAGGCGAGCAAAGGTCTGGTTTACAAAAATTGGACCGATGACGTCATTGAATCTAAAAGCGCCCTCTAGCGGCAGGTTAAAAACAGCTCAAAATACACTTTTACTAGATGTCTGTGGCGAAGTTTATGATAATCGTTTCAAAATTGGTGTACATAATGACCTTTATGCAGACAACATATGTGTGAAGTTTTAGATTGATGACGTCATCATGTGTCACGTGGTATCACCTTAAAGGTTTACTTTTTGAAGCCTTGTATCTCACAAACCACATGTTTGACCGAGTTGAAACTTGGCATATAGATAGACAATGATAATGACTACGTAAAGCTAGAGGGACGACATGATGACATCATCACAATAATTGTTACACATTTTTGAAATTTTCACCAATTAATACGCATTTTTAGTACAAAACAAGCTATTGTCCAATTTTATTTTGAGAAAAATAAATGAAACTCTTCACTACACTACGTGTATTGAAAAACGGCTCATCATTCCCCCACCCCCAGAACCGAACACCTTGAGTTTATGGTAAGACAAACTCTGAATCTCTAGTTTTATTTTTTCCTATACAGTGTACATGCAGCAAACAATGTACTATACTCGTAGCAACCAATGTACTATCCCATAGCAACCAATGCACTATCTCATAGCATTCAGTGTCTTATACCCACAGCAACAACAGCTTCTTGGTACCTTGACGTTGAGGCACAATGTATGCATGAAGTATTATAAAACAAATATTGGTTGAAACTACAACTCTCTAGGTCATCCACGGAGTGGTCTATTTTTCCTCGACTTTGCTTCAGGGAAATATTTGTGTACTATCTACATTACAACAGTCCTTGTAGTCAATATATATATATATTTTTTTTTTCAAGGGTCAAATATTAGTCTGATTTTGGTTTTAGATTTTGTGAAAATGTTAATATTAGGCACATATCTTGATATGAGAATCTTTGTTTAAAACATATTATATACCACACACTTAGATCCTTATCATTTGAATGGTGGAATACAAGCCTCATATCATTTATTATTTTGCCATGTACATACTGCCGTGATGCTCAAAAATATTATATAAATATATATAATAAATATTTGATGCTTTACCATGTCGTTTCTAAAGTAATTATTTCCAATCCGTTTGTCCAAATGAGGCAAGGTCGTGTCACAGCGGACAAGGGTGGTGTCTACATGGGTTCTCCCACATTGTGTAGAAGGAGATTTTAAAATTTTCAGCATGTGGGATGTTTTGAGTTTTCGTGTCTATTTTGTGTATAGTGTGAACAAATTTCAAATGACAATCATCTGTGTGTGATACATATGAAACAAATATTTTGTGCTTGCATTGTTGCGGAATATAGTCACTCGGTGAAATTCAGCTTTTCCATTTCACTCGGCTTTGCTGTGTGATTCTGTTCTGTTACAAAGCACTCGAGTTCATCCAATATTTGTATACTGTTGCATTCAAAATTTATGTTTAGTACTAACCTTCATTTTTGTTTTTCTTTCAGTGTGTTATGAATGAAGTCAATATTCCTGTGTTAAAGAACTTTGTGGATAAGCTATACCAGACAACTCTTGACCAGTGTAGTAAGAAGAAACATGCCTTGGCAGCCTTTCCTCTGCTAACATGCCTACTTTGTGTCAGTCAGAAACAATTCTTTCTCTCTAACTGGTGTAATCTCCTCAACCTGTGTCTCACCAACCTCAACAAGGTTAGTCAAATTATTGTTTCACTGTATTCATTTTCTGTGCCCAATTATAAGAAGAATACAATTATAATCTATAAATTGACAAAAATATACTTTTATTAAAAATCTGCAATTGTGGAAACAGCAGGTGTTAAATATTGAATGATATTATCCTTGACAGCATCGTGATCCTAAGATGTCTCGTGTTGCTCTGGAGTCCCTCTATCGTCTTCTCTGGGTCTATGTAATCCGCATCAAATGTGAGAGTAATATGACAACCCAGATCCGCCTTCAGAGCATCGTTAATTGCCTCTTCCCTAAAGGATCTCGTAATGTGGTGCCAAGGGACACACCCCTCAATATCTTTGTCAAGATTCTTCAGTTTATTGCTCAAGAGAAGCTGGAGTTCGCCATGAGGGACGTGATTTTTGATCTCCTTGGAGTCACCAGTAAACAAAAAGTCTTGTGCCCAGAGGTAAAAAATTGTTATTCTGATCAATAACATCCATAACAACCCGTCTTGATTACTGCAACTCTCTTCTACATGTATATATGGTATAACCAAAGGTGAAAAACTTAGACTTAGAAACTCCCAAACCGTGCTGTTTGACTCATTTTTGCAGTTAATTATTCTGTTGATGCCACTTCTCTTATCACAAATATTCTCTGGTTACCCGTCAAACAGTGTATTTCATTGAAAGTCCTCTTGAGGGTATACACTTGATACATTGCTCCTCAGTACTTGTGTGATCTTCTCACTTTGTATCAAGTATCAACCAGGCAGGGCTGGGCTCGGATCTAAAGACAAACTTCTTCTTACAATTTTTTCAAGTTCCAAATCCCTCGAAGATAAGTCTTTTTCAATAGCTGGCATGAACATTTGGAACACCATTCCCATCAACATCAGGAACTCTCCGTCTCCGTTATTCACAACACCCTAGTTTTTCTATTCTTGTTCTGCGCTTTGGTCTCCCTTGTAGAAGTGCTTTATAAGTACTTATTGTTATTATTATTATCAACATCTTGAAGATAAGAAATTGGAAAGGCCACTCTCATACTTTTAGGAGGTAATTTTAATATGACTTGATAAGCATAATTAACTTCTTCATGACATATTTTTTATTTTAAAGCGTATGAACATTGGTCTCAGGGCCTTTCTGGTAATTGCTGATGACCTACAACAAAAAGATGGTGTCCCTCCCATGCCAACCACTACACGCATCATGCCATCTGGTAACACACTTCGTGTTAGGAAGACTTTCCTTAATAAACAATTGACTGAAGATGCTGCTAAGAGTATTGGAGTCTTGCCGTATTACCCAGGGATTCGTAAGGCAATGGATGGGATTATTAAATCACTGGATGCTGCAGTGGGTAGAGCATTGTTGATGACTAATGTACAGTGTCTCAACAAAGAACTGGATGATCTTATGACGTAAGAAAGCTAATCATCTTATTATTGTTTTTACATAATTCAACTTGGACTGGTTTTGCTTGTTAACTAATTTTTGTAATTAGTTTCTTGTGGTTTTTTGTAATGAAATTGTTTGTGTAATCAGTATTGAATTTGAATGTTTTTAGTGCACACAGGGAAAACAATTTTCACTTTTTACTTGTTAACTGTGATGAAATAAATAAAATTGAATTGAAATTGAATTCGAATTCAATTGTTACCATACATATTTTGGTATGCAAAACACATTACACTGCTGATTCATATTGTATTTCATTATTTATTTAACTGTCAAACCTAAAACAGATTTGACATCAACCTCAGTCATCCCCTTGTGATATTTCTTTGAGATGCCAAATACAAGTTATCTGCTGTTGCTTTATACAGGAGTGAACGTCGGCCCAAGATAGAGTTATTCCGTACATGTGTAGCAGCCATTCCTAGAGTCATTCCTGATGGTATGAGTAGGAAGGATCTCCTAGAGTTACTGGCTAGATTGACAGTACACAGAGATGATGAGCTCAGGGGGTATGTCAATTGTCTTGTACACTGGTGGTGTTTTTGCATTGATTTATCTGTGTACACTCTAGTAGTAGCCTTTCTTGCCATTACATTGTAATACCTTGTAATAAAATGATTAGTGCTGTATTTATTTAGCTCATTGATTACTTTGTGTTTCAGTCAACTTAAAGTCTTTAATTCTTGTGCAAATGCTCCACCACTTGACCACAAATTTTCAATATTCTTGACAAAATTGCTGTTAACATAATTTGTTTCATTTCCACAGTTTGGCATTTACATCACTGCAAAATGTAGTCTTAGACCTCCCTGAGTGGAGGGATGAGGTCCTCAATTGTTTCATCAATTTCATCTTACGAGACATTGCAGATACTTTCCCTCTAATCCTGGAGAGTGCCCTTAAGATGTTACTTCAGCTTCTGTCACAATGGAGGACAGCAGTCCAGAGCAAGGAGCAGGAGAAGGTGAGTTTTCAAATGCAACCAATTCAACTTTATTTTCGGGATAAAACATTTGAATTTAAGTTGCTTATAGCAAAGTTTCTACCTAGTTATGTTGTTCTTACCATACATTGTTCAATATTCATTGTTAGGTGCAAGTTAAGTCTCCATATGAGCGTAATCCTCATGCCAGCATATTGAATACTGCCGAAGGATTTGCTGTGGTCTTCCTCTGTAGCTGTCGTCCATTGGTTCGTCGACTTAGCTATTTCCTGTTGAAGGAAGTACGTGCTCTCTTTGGCATTCTGGGATACTCAAGGGTAAGGAAAGTCTTTCAAAATAATGAAAAGGCCTGTATTCAATGTGATTCATGACTTGATGACATTTACTTCTTTTCTTTTTTGAAATGATTATTTAGAATTTGTTCTGAGATGTACTCTTTTTTCAAAAGTATCAAAATAAAGTGTTAAGATCAGTCAATAAGTGATTACTTGATATTTGAAATGTTTTGTTTGATTTGCTGTGGTCTTTAGATTGATGATGATGCTGTTATTGATGTAGTAGACAGAGCTTGTCCTGGTGTAGTTGAAGGATTTGTCAATCAACTACCGCCTGCTGAAAAGGTGAGTAATTTATTTGTCATATTGGATTGGTCAACAAGTACAGAATCCAAACTGGCAAATAACTAACTTTTAAAAAGTCATTCCCTGCTTAGAGAATTTTCAGAGTTACTGATGCTTTGGGGTTAGTCATTTTGTTGTTCTGTTCAAAGTAAACTAATAACCTTTGCTCTCAATTCCAACAGGCCACCATTACTGCTGTATCTAACATTGATCTCCATTGGGTAGTTGAACGTTCCATCAATCAATGGTCAGGCAGTACTTATGAATCAACTCCTAGTGACTCCATGAGTAAATCCTTATCAAGTCGTGGTATGGGCGGTTTCAATCCATGGATCACATGCTTAGCAAGGTTCTTTGATAGTAACTGCTTGCCACATTTCTGCCCTGCAGCAGTTAGTTTAGCCTGGCCAGTTGTACATACAAGACTGACACAACTCTACACCCACATTGACCCAAAGTAAGTAAAATCCTTGAAAGATCTGGTGTGATGCAGAATACAGATGTAGAATTACACTCTCTTGTCGTGATTATCTCTGTCAATATATTGTTGAAGAGATGACTGAGTTTGGTTGCATCTTGCTCATCTTAAAAAAAGTAAATAAACATCTTTAAAGAGTTTAGTCAGCGTTGTTTCTGTCACCTAGCGCTACCCTTTTCCCATGTTTTGTGTTCATCAAAGTCTTTACTTATACATGATTCTTGTATTGTTTATGTATTGAATGAATGAATGAATATAGAATGAGTATAGAATGAGAGGATTAAAAAAAAAATGATGATATGATTACTTTCATTGTTTTTAGTGCACCATCTGAGGGTCGTACTTCCATCCGATCCAAGAAGACATTAAACCCTATGGATGAGAATATCTCCTTATGGAGGAACTACTTAGTATTTGCTTGTAGCTGTGCCCCACCCTGTGCTGGATATCAAACACCAAGACGCTGCATGTCACCTGACCCAACCAGGTACAATCCAGTCAAACTTCAGACAGTTTCCATGATGTAACAATTTGTCCATCCATTGCATTTCAGGATCATTGGACTTAAGAAAGTGTTATATTACTCCACAGACTGTTGACAATGGTGTATGACAAGGGGATAGAATTCAAAACAATGACTAAAATTATGAACTATCAAATAGATGTTGAGTGCAAGACTAATCTTATCATGCCAAGATACTAAGGTACTCTGTTGTTTTTTATCCCCTCACTCACAGTGGCACCATTGCTGAGCCATCACACATGGATAGGTCAGAGGTTAAAGGCTACATCCTCTCACCAACAGTGTCGGCTGGTACTTTGTTCAAGATGCTAGTACCCTTGATAAAGTGTGACAACACAGATACCAGGGAAGCTGTAGTCAATGGTCTAGGATGGACAAATAATGCTGCACTGAGGTAAGTCACTCTCGGTTTTCTTTTAAAATTGTTTAAAAAGCTCTTTATTTATTACTGGTGGAATCAATATAATATGCGAGTTGGTTTAAATTGGCATAGTCTACTGACTTATTTATTTGACTTGTACTAATCGGTGAAATGTGTTTTCTGAAAATTTTGACTTTGATTATGATGACCTAACTTTTGAAAGGTTATCAAAGTATGACGATTAGGGCAAGTGTATTGTTCAGACGCTGTCGTGTAATTGATTAATGATTACTATGTAAGTTTGGATTAATTTATCCAGGGATCTATTGGATGAGCTGCAAATCTTCATTAAGGATGCAGTGGAGAGGAAACAAGAGGTATGTTTTTATGTCTCTGGTTCACTACTTAATATAATAATTATTTGCCCATTTGCTTTTAAAGAGGGTTATGCTTTGGATTATTTTAATAGAATCCAGCTACTGTTATTAGTCACTCCAAAATTTGGAATTGTTTGCAATTAGTGGTAATTGGGTCAACCTAGAGGTCAGTTCTAGAGGTTATCCTTGAGGTCAGTAGGTCAGTTTTTCATCATTTCAATTGAACATAACAAGAAACTTTGGTTTTACTCACTTGTTAATAATAGAATATGAGAAGGAAGAGAAGACGAGATTTCCTGCGTGTTCATCTCATCCGAGTCTTTGAACTTCTTGCTGAACATGGAGTTTTCAAGGAAAGGTAAACAGTCTAGGTCAAGAATTCTACAGAAGAGAACAATCTGCACCCAATTTCATAGAGCCGCTTAAGAACAAAAAGTAGCTAAGCACAATGCAATTATGCTTACCAGAATAAGGTTACCAGCCAAAATACCATGTCACGTGTATCATTTCTGATTGGTTACTGTTGCTAAGCAACCCCAAATTATTTAAAATTTACCCATTATGGTTTATTACTCTCAATAATTGTATCAAAAGATCAACACTGTCAAACCTCTTATTCAGTTTCTTGAAATGTTTTTTTATAAAGTAACTTATATATTTTGTAAGATTGAATACTTAATACTGTCTTTTCCTGACTTGTGTAGTTTCAGTGGAAGTTTGAACAAGGATGGTCAAGCTTTACACAATACTACAGTATTAGCTGAATACATTGAAGGAATGCGTCTGGTTCTAGAGACAGAAGGTGATAAAGACTCGCCTACTTTACATGAGATAAGACTTCATTACAGTGGGTTAGTCAGCAGACTAATTAAGAGCATTCCAGGTAAGCTGCAACTCATGTATTAACAGGTTAATAATGGTCATTGGCTGAGTAGGAAATAAAACACTTTCTAAAATGTGTTTCAGATTTGATCGTAGGATTACATTGTGTTGTCTGATTAATGAATAATGTTGAACTTGAACAGTTCTTATTGAAACCCTAAGTGGAATATTTCTTCAACCTAAAATGCATCAGACTGTGTAAGTTAACCATATGTTTTAAGCTCAGGTATATACTCATAATGTGTGTTTTCGGTATGCTTGATGTGGTATGATGTGGTATTGTATGAAGTGTCCTTTGCTTTCCTCCTTTATGACTATTAGCTGAGAATCGTTTCAATGTCCTACCTAAGGATGTACGTTACAGTGTGTTCTTCCTGTGTGGATCTTTATGTCGTAAGCTGGGTGTGACATATGGTGCTGTAGATAGAAGCCCAACATACAAAGATGAACCAATCACTGACCTGGAAATGGAAGCTTTGCAGGTACACACTAGTTTTAATTTGACTATATAAATACAATGTCCTTCAACTGTTCACTGATGACATGTTGCCATTATCATACAAAACCATTCATATTTATATGAAATGATGTGTTGATTTGAGCATAAATCTTTTGACAGTTTTTTGGTTCTGACATGACCAGAACTGGAACCCACGCTCTGCTGATCAGAAACACCAGAGCTTGAGTCAGGTGCTCGTTAAACGCACAGCCACGGCGCCCCACATTACAGAGTATTGCTGTGTTGGTCATTGCATCTTTGATTATTGACTATTCCCTTGCAGGCAATGTGTGGTCTACTAGTGTGTGGTGAAGTGTTTGATAGTAATGCTCTGTCACAGGAAGGCTACCTTTATACCTGGCTGGATAATTTGCTCAATTGCAATGATGAAAGGGTAAGCATAAAGTGCTTCATTTATTCAAAATAAAGATCAAACATTGTGCATATTGGCGTTTGTATAATTCATTGATATTCATTACTGTTAACATTTTTCAGCAAGTTTCAGGACCTATTATGTGATAGTTTTGTATACACTAAATAGCATGATCCACTTGATTTAAAATTTTACGTTATCCATTGAAACACATTGCCAAACACTCCCGGGTATGACCCCTGTGTTTCCACAAAGTGACGTTTCTTGTTTTTTAATTTTCATGTACTGGCGTGTGTGCTTATGAATTAACAACTCATCAAAACAGTTGCATGAACATACTTTGACAGTTCTGTCCTGAGGAAGAAGTCAGCTTTATTTTGACATTAAAATGTTTTTGTGTAAATATTAAGCAGTCTATGAAATAGCAGTTTGAAAAATAGTTCAACTTCAACTGCAATTTTCTCCAAACGCAGAAGTATTGCTGTGGTGCACCAAACATCAGTTTGTGGCGCGACCAACGAAATGTTTGTAAATGATTCAGATAACAACAATGTTCATGCAGTCTCCCTTGTCAATATCAATATCCTACATTTGTCTACTTCATTGGGATGTTAATGTAGTTGGCAAATAATTATAATTCATATATTTTACAACAGACCTGACTAGAAACCTTACTAGAAACCTTACTAGATAGATAGTTCATTTTATTGTAACTATGATGTCTATTGTTTTGAGATGATTGTGCTGTATAAGCATTAACACATCTTTTCTATCTTCAGGTTGTTCAGTTAGGCAAAGAGACGGTCCTCTTACTCTTACAGAACAATCCTCAGCAGCCTATGGTGTTAAGATGGGCTATCTACAGATGCTACACAGGACCAGTACAAGTGGCTAATGGTTACTTCCAAGCCATGGCAGCAGTCTTCAATAACTCTAGAGAAGTAACTAGTAATCATAGGTAGGTCTTAGTACATAAAGGAATGGTTTAACCATTACTAACTTATTACATGACCTTGCAAAAGGCTCTGTTATTTTTAACCTAATCGGTTTTGATTGTGCTGCTGATGTGTTAATTGCATTGAATGGCTCCTTGTGCCTTCAGATGACTTTGTTGATTCTGACTTATTGTTTGTAGCAATGCAATGCAACAGCACTGCCAGGCCATGCAAGTCCCATCCATCCAGCACTAAATTACTGCATTAAATAAGATTCTTTGGAATTGAGCTTTTAAGGATTTAGTCATTAGAGTAGATCATGTTACCTGTGACGACACATGTTTGTAAAAGAGCCACTGACTCTGCACTTTCTACACACCTCAATGGCAGAAAGCATAAAATGTTACATTTGATGCCATTGCTGCATGTCATATTTATCTACCTTTGATCTGTAGAAAAGAGCACACCTCAAAACTTGTTCAATGATTATCTTATTATTATTTGATTTTACAATACAATTACAAATTAAAGTGTTATTAAATGAATGCTGTACTTGATTTATACAGTGAGTACCCATGTGAGGTCATCCCTACACTGTGTGTGATTCTCTTCAAGACTGCAGATCCTTGCAGCATGATTCGTACTACTGCACTGCAGCTTCTACAGGTGCTGGATAAACGCTTCTTTGGCTCAGACATAGTAAAGAGTATGATGCAAGCAACACATGGCAAGACACACAAGACACTTTCCCATGAGCTGGCTAGGCTGCATCCTGAACTTACTCTAACCGTCTTTTCAGGTTAGTGGTTTCAAATTGGGTTTTTTCCTCAGTCTTTGTAGGGATTATCAGACTTTAAAATCAATACAGAAGTTTTGTAAAATGGCTGTATTTTATTTCATATGTTTGAACAATTATTACTGATGACCCCTTATTTATTGGGAAAACAATTTCCCACAATGTGCAATTCCTATTTTCACCATTTTGGGATTCAATTCTTTTTGACCCCCAAAATGGTGGACTGGACAGGACAGGTACTTGTAATTGCGCTGCACGTTGCGTAAGGGGTCAAATAGGATATAAAGTGCTTGTGTAATTGTTACTTTGATTGTTTAAATTTGATTGTTTTTTTCTTATGTCTTTTTGTTGGTCCGAGTTGCATCCAGATTTGTCTTGACTGTTTCTTATTAAATTCTAATTGTTAATTTCTGTTCATTTGTTAACAATGTGTAGAGATCACCGAGCGTTTTGAATCTGCACCTTTGAATCATCGTAAAGTGATGTTGGAGATCCTTTTACCATGGTTATATAATGTAGAACTAGTTGGTGAAACCAACAAGGATATGTCAAGTATCTCTAGACAGGAGAGAGATATAGATCCTGAGGATCAAGACCATGGTAGTCCACTTAAGACATGTGGCTGGGGATCTAAACAAGCTTCAGATATTGTCCTCAATAATCTCTTCTTCATAACATCAGAGGTAAGAAAAGCTCTTATAAAGTGCATACTCATTTCAATATGCTTGTACCTATCTGTACACATTTTCAAAGTATGTTTTTATTTGTTAATTTTGTGCAGTATGGAGATGATCACTCACAAGGGTTAGAACAGCTATGGGCAGCTCTCTGTACATGTTGGTCTGGTAACCTGAGACACATCCTGACGTACCTCATGACCTTGGCTAGTATCATGACTAATCCTGACCTCTTACCATATGTGAGTATCAGTAGGTATCAGTGGCTTGGATTGGATGGGTCCAGTGGTTGACTGTATTGAGTTTAGAAATATTTGATAACATTTGCTAAGCTGTAGACCTTTGCAAGTATTATAATTATTAATGAATCATTCCTGATGTTCTGTAGGTAAAGAATGTCATGACCTTTGTGGCCCGCGCAAAGCCCCAGAAGCTCATGGATGAACTCATGAAAGAAATGTTTTCCATCGAACTTGTCAACTCCAGTGTGGAGCGCATTGAAGAAGTACCTTACTTCCAGCTTTTTAACCAGAACAAGTTTGCTGCTACCTCCCCCGAAATGGGGAGCGCAGACTCCCTCCCAGATAAAGTTAAGAAGGCAGACATGGGTCGTATCACATTAGAAAAAGGGGCAGTTGATAGAAGGAGCAGTGGAGGGGCATTGGAAAGAGCATCAACTCCTCAAAGTAGCAAGTCTCTACCATCTCAAGCATCCTCCCAAGACATTTGGAAAGAAAGAGATAAATCTGACAGGTATGGAAAGTAAACCACTGAGTAGCAATTATGTTTAATTGGATTACTTGTTGTCACCACATGTAGTGAATCTTATGCCAAGAAAACCTTCATCCTATCAGACTACATTTAATTCTAGTTTATTATATGTATGGTTTATCTACAGCTCCATGCATCACAGTAACAGCAGTCTTGCTACATTGACTAGTACCTCAACACACAGCAGTGAATCAACTACTGGACTAGGCGTGGTAGAAAAAGCAAGGTAAATTACTTTAACCTTATCTCTTTGATACAAAGCTTTGGGAATGGGTTTGT
Organism: Leptasterias polaris; assembly: GCA_037783415.1. Classification (NCBI taxonomy): domain Eukaryota; kingdom Metazoa; phylum Echinodermata; class Asteroidea; order Forcipulatida; family Asteriidae; genus Leptasterias; species Leptasterias polaris. The sequence goes on from JAZGTN010000020.1 coordinate 1,228,635, forward strand.
TGTAACCTGCTGCGCACAACTCCAATAAATCTCAACCAGTAATATACTGTTTGAGCTCTGTACGGTCATTACAAAAACCTCCACTATTAATATGCTATAAACTATGTATTGCAACAGTGATGAGTTCATCTTTTATCCATTTATTTCTCGCTACAATATATCACTAAGAATACTACCTGATGAAATAAAGTGAAAGATAATTTTGTTTTCTTTAGACTGTCTCCAGCAATCAAAGAAGAGAAGGAAGAAGAAGAGACTTCATCTGTTATGAAAGTGACTGAATCTTTACAAGATCAGTTTGCTAATTGGAGGAAGCACTTCTTGACACATAATACTGTTCTACCTCTACCAGTACCTGATGAGATTTACTGTGCACCTCTTTCTGATTTTATTGATGACATTGAGGCACCTCCATCCGGCTCTCTATTTAGGTGAGTCTTTGAGAGTAAATCAGACAGGTGTAATGATAAAAGCATAACAGCTTCAGTGTTACTGTTTGATTTACTTTATCAAATTCCTATGTTCAGCACCATGAGCGCCCATCCGTGGTAGATTCAGTGCTTTAGAAGTGTTCATCAATATCTTCTTATCATGACCAAGTTTATCTTTCATGTTAATGTTTTGTTTTGAAGTCTGAACGTCTGTTTATTTTAATGATTTTGGTACATTTTACTTGCATTCCTCTGAAATAACCAGGTGTTTTTGCTAATGCATTTTTTGTTCTTGTTGAAGGTGTAACCTTGCCACTGTGTTGATGACAGATTTAGTAGCAGAGAAGCTCGGCATTGATTGGTCAGTTCACTTGCCACAAATTTTACATGTGTTGTTTCTGGGTAAGTAAAATATTTTAAAGATATTAATAGTGATGGTCAATTTGTGGTGGTACTGTGTGAAATCTCTCCTTTAATGAGTTGAAGAACTAGCACTCCAGGTTTGTAAAAGAATGCTCTGTCTGTCATCAGGAGAATCTGATTGGAGAGATGGCATAGTGCATTGTTCCATGAAGATACATGTATGTCACACCTCCAACTTGGCATCCACTCATTTTCACACATTTAAACCTCTATTTCTAACTAAATAAAACATTGCAAAAAATTAGACAACACACATACATGGCATACAAGGTGACAAGAGCAGTCAAGTGGAAATACATGAATAGAGAGAGAAAAGCATAAAGCATTCAGAAAAAGCAGGGGTCAGCAGGGATTATTGAGACAAAGGGGGGGGGGGGTTGGAGGGAAGGGGATGGCTTGACCACAAGAAGTTGGAAACACAAAGGACAAAATGGAAGGTTGGAAGAAAAGTCAATAATTAGTTAATAGGGCAGACTAAAAATGGATATCTGTGGGAGAAAGGGAGAAGGCAAAGACAAAAGGTTATTAGTCATTTCCTTCTTGGATGTTCAAACCATGGGGCTGAGTGGTCTTTATGCGCCTTATCCACAATTTCTCTCTACTCAGACGGACAGTCTCTCTGCAGTTACCTAGTGCCTCAATGCCCTGTAAATTCATGTCAAAAATGGAGTGGTTAGGAAGGTTGAAGTGGTGTCCTACAGGTGTATCCAGCTTTTGGGTGTTGACTGTGGATCTGTGGCCGTAGAAACGCCTCTTCAGCGTAGTTCTTGTTTCACCTATATATTGAACACCACAAACTCTGCAAGATATTAGATAGATTAGATTAGTGGTGGTGCAGGTGACATGACCCCCTGTCTTATGGGTGGTACCACCAGTATGGCTGGTAAAGGAGTCTGATTCCCTGATGTGTTGTCTACAAACGGTGCATTTTGATGTGTTGGAACACCTAAAAGTACCCTGTGGCAAAGGGGGATTAACATCATCATTAATGGGGGGGGGACTTCTGCCCGGACGATGAGATCCCTGAGACTGGGTGGGCGTCGGTAGGCAACTATGTGTTCTTCCTGTACAGCACGTTGAAGCCGATCTGATGTGTGAAGAATATGATGGTTAGAACTGGTTATTTTACGAATGGGAGGAAGTGAGGGGTGAAAAGTAACAACAAAAGGAACTTTCCCTTTGGAACTCCATTGTTGCCTGGGTCCTTTGGAGAGTACAGACTCCCTAGAACGAGCCTTGACTTTCTGAATCGCTCGATGGACTGCTAGGGAGCTATGACCCCTGGAAACAAGGTGTTTCTTAAGTTCCTGTGAGTGGTGGAAAAAATCAGAATCATTAGAACAAATTCGACGGAGTCTGAGGGCCTGACTAGGCTATGCTGGTTTTGCAGTGTCGGGGGTGACAGCTGGTTGAGTGGAGGTATTGATGTTTATCTGTGGGTTTAACAAAGAGATCTGTGGTTAAGCTGTCTTTATAACTTTGACATCCAGAAAGTGGGTGTCCTTGGTCGAGTATTCATTCGTGAATTTGATGGTCCTGTGGAAGGAATTAATGTGGTTAATGAATGCTATGAGGCTTGCTTCATCACTAGTCCAGATGAAAAAGATGTCATCGATATAGCGCCACCAGACCCAGGGACGGCAAGGGGCCGACGTCAACATGCGCTGACTCATGAAAAGGCAGGCCATTTAAGGTGCCATACGTGTACCCATTGCAGTGCCATGTACCTGTAGGAAATTCTTACCCAAGAACGAAAAGTAGTTTTTTGTTAGAACATGTTGCATGAGGGATACAATGTCAGAAATGGGCGGTGACACGTGACCACTCTTAAACAGGGCTGAGGAGCAGGCAGCAATCCCTTCATCTTGGGGATGATGTTGGTGTACAAAGAGGACACATCAAAAGTACCGATGATAGCTGTGTTGGGGACCTGCTTCTGAAAACCTGAGATTTTACGAAGGAAATCTGGAGTGTCATGAATATATGATGGAACCTGTGGCATAAGCGGCTTGAGAAAACTGTCAACAAAAAGAGATATATTCTCAGTGGGGGAACCATTGCCAGATATGATGGGTCTCCCTGGGTTTTCTGGCTTGTGTACCTTGGGAAGAAGGTAAAATCTAGCTGTTCTACAGTCTACCGGGGAGAGAAACTTGTGAGCTTTCTTGGAGAGGTGGTCATGGTCATGCATCTCATCCAGTGTTTGTTGAATCTCCTTTGAAAAGGTGCCTGTTGGATCAATGTCAAGGGGTTTATAGTTAGTTTGGTTGTTGAGCTGTCTCATGGCTTCATCGATGTATTGCTGACGACCCATGACAACAACAGCAGAGCCCTTGTCAGCTGGCTTGACGATGATGTCCTTCCTTGCTCGTAGAGTCTTACGGACTCTTAAAGGCTCTAGGGAGGTTGTCATGAGTCCTGTGGGTGGAATGATCACTGGGATTAATTTGTGAACTAACAACCTGTATGTAAGTCTCAAGAGATGGCACACGGTTCTTAGGTGGTACCCATTTACTCTTGCAGTAAAATGGCTCAGGATCCATAGGTGGTGAGTGTCACAAAGCCGGGTTTTCACAAAGTCCAAAATACACTCTAGCCAATAATTGGTCCTCTCTTTGACCCCACAAAGTTACAAATAGAAGCACAGGTTTCGTAGCGAATGTTTCTTTATACGCTAACCTATTTATTTACAGTATTTACACTCAACAAATTAAATGAAGAAAATAGGAATACATTACTAAATTAAGGTTGCACTTTTCTCGCCTGTTTGGTATATTGTTAAAGTTTTCGAAGTTAAGTTCTCGGTGATTACCATTGTCACAACGTCCAAACGTGTTACCCTCGACGGGAGTCTCTCCCCTCCTATCGGGTATTGCATACTTGGAGTCTCTCCCCTCCTATCGGGTATTGCATACTTGCGATGTCTCTTACTTAGTAGACATCCACAGCCACTTGACTCTCTGACAGCAGCTAGCGTTGCCCCCGTCTCTGGCTCCAATAATGGGAGCCAGTTTCGGCGAGATTTCTCTACTTAAAAACTGGCTCCCCTTAAAAGTGTATTTATATAGCAGATTCCTCCAGAACTTTGTACTGTTCGTTGTCTGCTTGCATCAGTTAAATTAACCCAAAGACCGTTAATTTACTCTCAGCTATCGCTGACCTCATAGGCTATCGCCAAATGTTTCTTCACTCTCATTTGAGTATAGGCTAACGCCAATCTGATGCTATCGCACCCTCGAGATGCTGGACGGATCTGATCCCCAAAACATTCCAATGCTCGTCCGGTTCCTTAAACGACGGGCTCCTATATACAAATCACCTCATTAACTATTCAAAAATTTACTAACAAAAGTAACTCGGTTAAAACTTCCCTATATGGTCTATGACGTAGGGCAACGCCCCATATACTACGTTTTGTGTGCGTTTCATATACTTAACAAAATATTCACATATAAATCAAAGCCCTCTTGTGACAGTCAAGGAAGAATTTACGGTAGTAGTCAGTGAGGTCCTGACTGAGCTCAACCTGATTCAGTGGGGCAGAAGTTGAGTCCCTTGGTGAGCAGGCTGTGTTCTGCATCTGAAAGGGTAGATGATGAGAGGTTAATGACTGTGAGGTTAATGACTAAAATAAAACATTGTTATCAAGTTTGGTCATCAACTTCATTTATATAGATTATTTGCTGGTGTAAGGATTGAATGATGGTATTTACAGACCTTTGATTAATGTTTAATTGATTGTTATTTTCAGGTTTGGATCATTCTTGGCCTACTGTACATGAGCATTGTAAAAGACTCTTACTAAATCTGCTGATAGTGTTATCTCCACATAATGACTATGTGTACATTGCTCAAATGCTTCTCTCTCATCAAGTCATCAGTGACCTCCATGCCTTGACTGAGCCTATCATACCACTCAAAGAATACAACTTTACAGGTGAGTACAAGGGCTTTACATGCTGCTGGGTAGCCCCTGTTTCAATCAAACAAGAAAATAATCTCATTAGGCAGTATCCAAATTGGTGGCTGCAGCTACGGCTACACCTTTTGCTAAGGGTGTTGCTAAGGATGTCATTTACTTCAACACATGATGACATGGCAATCCAGTCATAGCCGTAACAGGTTGCCAATTCGGATGTGGACTTGGTCTAATAGAAGCCAAATCTATTTGCAATGTCACTAAGGCACAAGTATTTAAGATTGCTATTGTAAACTTCCTGGTGGATTGTTAGGTCCTATGCGCTAAGCCTATGCACTAGGACACTGATACACTTTATCCCAGTATTTCTGGGGCAGCTTTTCCCATATGTTGAGCCATTTGCAGTTTTAGTAGCGTGTTCTTTGCTATTGATTAATTTAAATGAATGGACTAAATGGAAATTTGGCTACTTTGCCTTTTGGTAAGTAAATAAGAAGAGGGCAATACTTGTGCCAAATAATTTATAATGCACTTGGTTTTGGTTGAATTAGTTAGCTTGCAACTGCGATGTGCCTATTAGCTGTGTACTACTGCCAAACAGCACACCACAGCAACAAGAGCCCTAAGAAAGTAATGCAAGTGCTACATTGTAAATAGTCCTCTCTAAAAGATAAGAGCGCTAGGTGTCAATTATAATACATACACTCTGGTGCAACTGCTGCTTCATCCATGAGTCGAAAAGAAATAAATGAGAGATCGAGTGTGTGTGCAGTCAACTTTTATATACACGTGCGGGAGTGGAGTCGGAGAAACGCACCTGGCGTTGTGTAACGAAAGGAATGCATGAGGACCGCCTGAGCGATTTAATGGAACAAAGAAAAATACTGAAAGGTCTACTACATCAGCCTCCCCCTATACTGCTGGAGGCAGAAAAAAAAATGAGTTTAACAAAACAAAATTGTTGTCATAAACTTTATTTGCAATGAATATACATTCATATTTCTTCTACCAGTCGTTTTGGCCAGTGCACTTTCCTGCCCGATCGAGTCGTACGAAGAGCTGTTTTGTCCTCTACGGCTGGTTGTTGTTGAAGTGACGGTTGTTGTTGAAGTGACGGTTGTTTGACTTTCTTTCTTGTCACTGGATGTTTTTTATTATCAACTAACAAATCTTCGTCTAAGTATGCTACCTGAAGTCTGTCACTGCTCACTGAATCTGGTTTGCCATTAACGTCAAGAATAAAATACTTACTCTTGCGTTCAATGACCTTAAAGGGGCCCTTATAAGGAGGTTGTAGCGGTTTTCGCACTGCGTCTACTCTAACCCAAACATGGCTGCAATCGTGAAGATCTTTAGGAAAGTTACTTTTTATTACTGATGGTCTGGTTAATGCTGGTTGTAGCTTGCCCATTTGTAGTTTTAATTTATCAACAAAGTCACTAGGGTCTGGTAATTTGCCATCTTCTGAAATGGTGATTAATTCACCAGGAAGGCGGAGAGTAGTGCCAAAAACCATTTCTGCAGAACTACAATGCAAATCTACCTTATGTGTGGTGCGGATACCTAATAGGATTAATGGCAAATTATCTACCCAGTGAATCGGGTTATCTAAGGCCTTGATGGATGCTTTTAATTGCCGGTGAAATCTTTCCACCAAACCATTAGCTATGGGGTGGTATGCAGTGGTTCGTATGCGCTTAAAACCTAAAAGTTGTGAGAGTCTGGTAAACAATCTGGACTCGAATTGTGAACCTCTGTCAGTGGTTATAAATGCTGGAACACCAAATGTTGAAATCCATCTACTAATTAAGGCTTTTGCTACTGTCTCTGCTGTTATGTTTGGTATTGGAATTGCTTCTGGCCAGCGAGAAAATCTGTCAATAATAGTAAGTATATACGCACGACCTTCAGACTGAGGCAAAGGACCAACAATGTCAATGTGAATGTGACTAAAACGTGAATCGGGTTTAGCAAAAGTTTCTAAAGGCGTTTTAACATGATGATGAATTTTAGCCTTTTGACAAGCCAAACATGTTTTAGACCAGTTTTTCACATCTCGATTGATATAAGGCCAAACAAATGTACTTGTGAGCAGACGTTGCGAGGCACGTATCCCTGGGTGTGACAAAGAATGCAATGAATTAAATACCGTTTTCCTGAACTTCAGTGGAACATATGGTCTTGCCACACCGGTTGAAATGTCACAAATTATCGTATTGTTTGAAGTATGCAGGGGTACCTCGACAAAATTTAGAGAAGTTGATTTTTTAAGTTTTTGAAACTCTTCATCTTCCTCTTGTTCAGTGGCTATTTGGTCTAGATCAATATATTGGGAAGGTACAACATTAAATGCATCAACCGCAATACCACGTGATAGTGTATCTGCGACTACGTTTTCTTTACCCTTTACATGACGCAAGTCAGTGGTGAATTGGGATATGTAGTCAAGATGTCGTGTTTCGCGTGGTGAGTACTTATTAGAATTTGTATTAAATGCATGAGTGAGCGGTTTGTGATCGGTGTACACACAAAAAATTTGACCTAGCATGTGCTGAAAATGTCGAACGCTCAAATAAACGGCCAATAATTCTTTGCCAAAAGCACTATATCTGCTCTCTGCAGGTTTCAGTCATTTTGAAAAGAACCCTAGAGGTTGCCATGTACAATCGACAAGCTGATGTAAAACTGCACCCACTGCTACATTGGATGCATCCGTCGTTAGACTTAACGGAGCATTGGTGCGCGGATGAGTTAGTAATGTAGCTTGGGCTAATGCTGCCTTACTTTCATTAAAGGCTCTAAGTTCAGTTTCCCCTAGACTAATAGGTGACTTTTTAGGAGTGTTTTTCTTTTTGTGCTTTAGGATATCCGTGAGTGGCTGAATAATATGAGCACATGATGGAATAAATCGTCGATAGAAATTCACCAATCCTAAGTATCGTCTGAGTTGACGAAGGGAACATGGAACAGGAAAGTCTGCAATGGCTTGAACCTTTTCTGGCAATGGAGCAATGCTATCTGTACTGACATAGTGTCCTAGAAACTCAACACCATCGACGCCAAAAACACACTTGTTTGCATTTATGACTATGCCATATTCTTCTAACCGTTGAAAAAGTTGTTTCAAATGAGAACAATGTTCTTCATGAGAACTACTGGCTACTAGTAAGTCATCAATGTACGCATAAACAAAAGGAAGTCCACGCAGAACTTGGTCAATAAAGCGCTGGAATGTTTGCGCTGCATTTCTCAAACCGAACGGCATTTTTACAAATTCGAATAGGCCAAATGGAGTTATAATAGCCGTTTTGTGAATGTCGCTAGGCTCTATAGGAATTTGATGATATGCTCTCGCTAGGTCAATCTTGGAAAATATCGTTTTTCCGTTTAAAGTTGCAGTGGAATCGTGGATGTGAGGAATTGGATAACGATCAGGAATAGTTATTTTATTTAATGCACGGTAATCACCGCAGGGACGCCAATCTCCAGATTTTTTTGGAACCATGTGTAATGGTGTTGCGTAACTGCTCTGCGATGGTCTAATAATTCCTAGTTGAAGCATATGGTCAAATTCCTGCTTTGCTATTTTTAAACGATCCGCTGCTAAGCGTCGTGGACGAGAATTGACTGGTGGTCCATTAGTACAAATGTGATGCGTAACGTCGTGTTTGGAGGCCGCGGAATTGTATTGCGGTTTCAAAAGGTTTGGGTATTGACCAAGTAACGCATGAAATTCGGATATACTGGTGTCGATACTGAACGATGGACTTAGTGTGGGCGTTGAAGAATAAAAACCTGGGATTGAAAGTGAGGTTGTTGAGTCAACTAGCCTACAGTTTTTGATGTCAACCAGCAACGAAAATTGGTTTAGAAAATCTGCGCCAATAATAGGTTGACTCACGTCAGCAAGGGTAAAAATCCATCTAAATGTACGTCTTAGACCGAGATTAAGCGTAAGTGATCTTTCACCATAAGTTTTAATTGGTGTTTTGTTTGCCGCTTGCAAAGTGCACTGAAAAGGGCAATTTTTCTCTTTGGCTGTAACTGGAAAAACGCTTAAATCTGCCCCAGTATCGATTAAAAAATTAATGCCAGTCGATTTATCCTTGACGCTAACACGACGACTTGGTCTATAATGGTCAGACAATTGCGCCGTATTTAATTGCTGGCGTTGTCGTTTTCCTGTTTGCTCTTACTGTAAGTACAGGGTTGAGTACATTTGTGTGCTCTATCTCCATAACGCCAATGGTACCAGCATTAATCACCTTGGTGGTCATTGGGCGTTGGGGATCGCTTGCGACGTGTGTCGCCATCGCGCTTCCGACTGGGACGGCTAGTAGACCTACTTCTAGATTGCCTGCGCATTTTGCTTGACAATGCTTCAACTTTTTTGCTCAATTGTTCTATTATTTCACGCAGCTCACTGGTTTCGGAGTGTGCCCGTTCTACTGGATTAGCAATAGGTTTATGAACTGAAGTTGCCGCTATTTGACCCACAGGCGCTGGTGTTACCTCGAGAACTCTGTCTGCCACGATTGCTAATGGAAACCGTTTCATTGGTAGGCGCAAGGATGAGCTGCGCGTTGGTTGGCAGACGTTGTAAAAACAATTGTTTTAAAATGCTTTCCTCGAGTTTGTGGTCGCCAAGTAATTGACGCATGCGCCTTAAAAGTTGAGAGGGTTTTCGATCGCCTAATTCTTCGGCTATGAGTAGCTGATGTAATCGCTTTTGCGTTGAAGCCGATGTGCGCCGTATTAGTTCCTCCTTTAATGTATCATAAGGGTCTTCGCCTGGGCATTCTAGAAGTAAGTCGCGTACTTCAAGGGCAATTTCGGGCTGCAGAGCAGAGACTACATATGCATACTTAGTTTGCTGCTGCGTTATGTGTCGTGTTATAAACTGTGCTTCTACTTGCGCGAACCATATTCGCGGGTCATTCGGCCAGAATGGAGGCAGCTTTAAACTAACCGCGAATTGTGGATATGGAGGTTTGTCCTCACCCTCAGCCATGCTGTAAATTTACTGATTAGATGACAATAAAATCAATGTCGCTGGATTCAATCTAACTGCTGTTGCAAGGCTCGTGTGTCTATTTCAAAGCATTTCAATAGCTCATTGTACCACTTTCTTTTCAGCGTTGATTTAGCATGCGGGCCGTCATACAAAAGTCGTTGCGTAATGAGGTATAATGACTTGATCTATTTTTACGCTTGCTTGGCTTTCTAACTGAAGTGTGCCATGAAAGTGTACGAGTGCTAATACCGAATTGCAATTCAGTGTTAACTGATCTGATGCGTGCATTCGCCTGGTCTAACAAAGAATCAAGCTGGTTTTGATTGTGTTTCAGTTCGCTTTCTGTCAAGATTGGAGAAGACAAATGCTTAGTGGCTTGAAACCTAGCAAATGAAACAGGCGGAATGGTTACAATAGAAATTGCCGTTGTGGGTCTGCTAGCTAAAACCTGTCGTTTGAAACGATTGAACTTAGCAAATAAACCGTCCAAAGAAATATCTGACTTTTGCAAAACTTTGGCACTAGAGTGGGGTGCTCTGACAAAATGTGTTGGATCGTTAATACCAGCAGCTAATTTAATTATGATAAAATCAGAGGTACTATAACTACGTAATTTTGCTAGCGTAGGTATAATTAGATCTTCAATGGTGGCACCTCGAATAATAACAAAATCAAGATTTAATGAACAAGACTCTGGTCGAGGATAATGATCAAAAGAGAAAGCTCTGGAATCGGCAACTAATAATTGACGGACTGTCATTTGTTTAATCAATAGATGAAACTAAAATTCGCAAAATTATTCAAACGTCGGGATCACCAATTTAGTAGCGTGTTCTTTGCTATTGATTAATTTAAATGAATGGACTAAATGGAAATTTGGCTACTTTGCCTTTTGGTAAGTAAATAAGAAGAGGGCAATACTTGTGCCAAATAATTTATAATGCACTTGGTTTTGGTTGAATTAGTTAGCTTGCAACTGCGATGTGCCTATTAGCTCTGTACTACTGCCAAACAGCACACCACAGCAACAAGAGCCCTAAGAAAGTAATGTAAGTGCTAAATTGTCCTCTCTAAAAGATAAGAGCGCTAGGTGTCAATTATAATACATACACTCTGGTGCTGGTTAAACTGCTGCTTCATCCATGAGTCGAAAAGAAATAAATGAGAGATCGAGTGTGTGTGCAGTCAACTTTTATATACACGTGCGGGAGTGGAGTCGGAGAAACGCACCTGGCGTTGCGTAACGAAAGGAATGCATGAGGACCGCCTGAGCGATTTAATGGAACAAAGAAAAATACTGAAAGGTCTACTACACAGTATTGTGGCTATTCATGTGAAGTATTGACATTATTGTTTATTATTATTATTTCTTGATGATATTTTATTCAGGTGGTATAGTCTCCAACTCCAGCACCCATCCAGCTGATAACATCCCCTCTGACCTTCAAGAGTTAATTGGTCTAGGATCAACTACTACCATCAGTGCAGGTTCTACTATCTCTGTATCTAGTGCTGGTAGTGCAGCTACAGTCATTCCATGTGGGATTAATGGCTCAGTGCAAGTCAATGTTGACCATCTTAGGGGAGATGATGAAACTGCTAAAGCATTGATTGAATTTCTAGTGACCAGGTAAATCTTGCCTTCTTGTAAACATATAAAACATGATTCTATTCAGTTTTAAATCACTCAAGTTTGAAATTATTGTGAATTTAAACAAAAAATCAATGTCTGCTAAGCATTTTTTTAAACTTCAAAACAATTGATGTCAGACACATGATTGACTATTGTGATGAAACTTGGATAGTTCAAACATGATGTCAGACACATGATTAACTATTGTGATGAAACTTGGATAGTTCAAACATGATGTCAGACACATGATTGACTATTGTGATGAAACTTGGATAGTTCAAACATGTTTTCTATGATGATAGGATGGGAGATACTTGCAATCAAGGGTCTTCAAATTTATTTTTCTCCACCTTGGTTCCACTACCTCTACTGTCTGAATGAAAAACATGACCAAGGCTTGAATTAGGGTGACAAATCCAGAAGACCACACGACTTGGTATCTCAAAATGTATACTGGACCAGATGTATTTTTACAAGACCACAATCCAAATGAGACAGATCTTCCTACCACAGTTAAACATGCATTTGACTGTATTTATTTGAACAAGCTTTATGTCATTTGTCTTTATTGGTATTAATTATTTTTCATTTAGAATTGAAAAAGTATTAAATTTAAAGTCAACATTTTAACATAACCTGTTTCTGTTCAAGATATCACATGATGAGGTACTGTTATCGAATTGAAAAACACAAGACTGCCAGACTTGTCCAGTCATCAGTCATGATTTTACTGGCCCAACAGTAAAAGCATTGGCCTCTCTGGCCTGTGGTCCAGTGTTAATTTGGAGCCCTGATCTGAGGATAGAATTACACTGATGAACATGAAATGAATGACAATGTAACCTACACTGAATGGGTCACTCTGATTCCAAGTGTTTCAACCTGATAGAAATTAAAGGCACTGTACACGTTTGGTAATTACTCAAAATATATATTAGCATAAAAACTTACTTGGTAACCAGCAATGGAGAGCTGTTGATAGTATAAAACATTGTGAGAAACGACTCCCTCTGAAGTAACGTAGTTTTTGAGAAAGAGGTAATTTCTCACTAAAATAATAAAAGACTTATGGCCAGAAGCCTTTTATTCCTGAAAGCACACTAATTTGTAGAACAAGGGTGTTTTTTCTTTCATCATTTTCTTGCAACTTCAATGACCAATTGAGCCCAAATTTTCACAGGCTTGTTATTTTATGCATATGTTGGGATACACCAAGTGAAAATACTGGTCTTTGATAATTACAAAATGTGTTCAGTGCCTGTAAATAATCTACAACAGTACATTAAGTCCATTAATCAAACTCCATCAGACTTGTGTGGTTATGAATTTACTAGCCCAATGCTAAAAACACTGGCCTCGGGCCTATGGTCTAGTGTAAAATTTGAGCCCTGATGATTTTGTTGTACATGACCCATCAATAGGAAATGCCGGCCTCTGTGGTCCTGTGAGGAAATTACATCCAAGGTATTCTCAATCAAGAGTGCTGAGCAAATAGAGACATTCTTACGTCATGTTGTGCGAGTCTTTCAAGGGAGTGTCCGTGGTGCACATCTAGAGCAACGTTGGTCTCAGCTAGCTCTCTCTATGGCTCTATCATGCCCTTCAAGACATTATGCTGGACGCTCTTTTCAGGTAGGACTAAATAATGTACAAATTTGAGGATAAATCAATGTGGGATGAGAAACCCAAGTTAAAAATTGATGTTCAGTCTTTTACTATACAAAGGGGAAATGTAACACTAGTACAATGTTGATTACAGATCTTCCGTGCATTAAGTATGCCATTGACATCCAGAATGCTCTCCGAGATCCTGTCTAGATTGGTAGAGACAGTAGCAGAACAAGGAGAGGAAACACAGGTATGGTAACTAGACTTCTGTCATGTTTAGCTCAGTGCCTAATTATATGCAAAAAAAGGGCCAGCTTTCTTTTCTTTGCCTCACTTGATAGTAGAGTCAGAAGGTCACCACTAAGGTTTCACTAATAGTAGACCAGCCAAACTTTAAAAAGTCCTCTAGAAAAATTGTCCACGCCATAGTTTGTTAATGGCTGGCATCCATGCTAGATCTATTGTTCATGGGATCAGGAAGACGATTAGGGTGGATGCCACCCTCGATTTTGAATTTTAAGGTCATTTCGAGGTCAAAAAGGTCAAATAAGGTCAAAATGGGAATTTTTTGATTTTTCACCAAATTTGACCCCAAGTGATAGATCTTTCCATAAAATCTATTTTCATCATCATATTAACATACCAAGCCTGTGAAATTAAAAGTTAATCTTTTATCTTGTACACAAATGTATGGTAAAGTGAAACTAAAAGTGTTATTTTCTCAAAAAGTGCACATCTTGAATATACCAAAGTTGTTTGCACTCCCTATCCCAATAGTGCATATGTTTGTTTCAACATATGTGGATTGCCATGTTTCAAAGCTAGCTCCAGAGCTAGTGACCAGGCACTCAAAGGCTACTTCTCTCACATAAGCTGGACACATTAAGTACTTCTGTTGCCTAGCAACTGCCCAGATAACATTGATGTCCTGGAAGCAACACTTGATGGAAAAAACGCCTTCCATTGCACACAGATGATGGTATGGCAAAGAGGACCTGCCCCACAACAAGATCAAGGTGATCCAAAAATGAAACACATTATGTTTAAAGAGCAAAGGGCTATCAAGCATGATGCTCCGCAGGAGTTTAAAAGGTTTGATCATGCTACCTTGCTATCAGGAAGGAAATAGAGGCAGAGTGGTTCAACATCATCTATAATGAAAGGCCAAAGACACAGACCAAATATTTAGCATGAGTTGTATCACGCATACATGGTGTTGATTGAATGAAGAGGATTGTTCTGCTCCTGCATGGGGAGCACTCAATGAAGCCACCGGTATAGTTGACCCTCTTGTGACAACAGCAAAGATGCTACCTAGGTACCAGCAAATGACAATGACACACTCTTCACCAATCGGTTTGTGGTCATTTCAAACTACAAACACAATCATCATCATGCTTCAATGCAAAGCCTTTTATCGCACTGTTAGAGAACACCAACTGACCTATATGAGGCTCTGTGGCACATCAGTGGTCTATGCTTGAATCTTGGCTGGTTGAAAATAGTTAACAAAAAGATGTGGAATTTGCCCAAAGTGTGGTTAAGCAGTTCAAAAAGAGAGATGGCAATCACTGAGCGGAACTTTCCGAACAGAAGGCCAGCTGTCAGATTTTCTGAGCAGTAACAATGTTCAAGAGCTCATCAAAGACTTCAATAACAAGCACTCTGGAAATCCAAACTTCTGACTGTTGTCTCATTACATGGAGATGGTGGAAATTCTGCTAAACTTCATCAGGGCTCAGAGGGACGGAAACTGGATCCTCCTTCAAGAAGCTTTTTCAGCAATGCTGTCATGGCTCACCATCTAAGACCACAGCAACTATGCCCGGTGGGGACCTGTTTATCTCGCAGTTATGAAACTCCTCAAGAAGACAGCACCAGAGGTTTTTGCAGAATTCAGTAATGAAAATGTTTTTGTAAAGAGAACAAAAAGGCGCTTCAACCAGGTTCCCCCTGATCAGGCAACTGAGTGGATGAACAGGACATGCAAAATGCAGAATGGCATAATTACAATAACGAGAAATTATCAAGCCGGGGACAAATTTTGTATCACATGCATCATACAAGGCATAAGATCTCTCTTCAATCTGGAAGAGATGAGGAAGAAACAACTTTCACCCACTTTGATAGTTTTCCATCCAGCAAAAAGCAAGATGTTGATGACGTTATGAAGCTTACCACACAGTTAACAAGATTTGATGTGTTCCGAGCAAACCTCACCTTTGCTGAAGAAGAAGATGACACTGACTGTGATGATGTAAGAGATATACCACTGGAATCATTCGCAACCACAAACATTGCACCAAGTGATGTCGTAAGTGATCTTCAGCCGTATATGACCAACGTGAAGCAACGTCTGGTTGAAGAAACTGTCAGTTTTCATGACACCTTGAAGAAACATCGCCCAAAAACTTTTGCTGATCTGTACGAAGTAAATGTTTTCACCAAACAAAATTTATAGAAAGTTACTGCACCAATAATTGCTCAATGCTGCCACTGGAGGTAGAACATTGGAAATGGTGAATATTCTCCAGCATTCGCTGTCTCCAGTCCCACTGTCTATAGCCAAAGCTGGGGGAGAGATCGCTGGGCTTTACCACAACCACAAATATACCGAATGCCAACCTGAAGACATGTGTGCTGATAGATGGTCATGCACTTATCCAAGCTCTCGGAAAGCCTCATGGGTGTCAGACATTTGGTGACTATATACGCTGGTGTTTTCATAAATAGTGTGACACAATACTTTGGGTAGAATACAACAAAAAATGACGTGGTATTTGATTGCTACATTAGAGAATGGAGAGGGCTCCATTAAGGCAGTGACTTGAGATCAAAGCGAATGGGAAAGAAAAAGCCAATTCGAAAGTTCATTGATTGACCCCAGGTCCCACTCCGACAGGTTTGAGGCCAATTCATTGCCTTGGATGGGAACCAATCTGATCTCGCCAAGTTCTTGTCAGACGCCATCGTAGAGAAGGGCAAGGATCTACTGCAAAGATACGAGATGCAGTGGGTTCTTTGATGTTACAGATGCCAGGTACACGAGTAGAGACGATGTAAAACTTTGAGGAAACCATGAAGAGGCTGACACCAGGTTGATGTGAGGCAGTCAATGAAGGATATCAAAGAGTGGTGGTCATCTGCAGGGATACAGACGTGATGCTACTTCTGGTGCACTTTATATCTTCAAAAGCAACAGAATTTTGAATGATCTCTGGAACGGCAAAGAAGCGCAAATGTTACCCAATGCATGCAGTGTCTGAGAGACTCACACGTATGTTCAAAGAAGAAAAAAAGATCCACCCTGCCACAACGAAATAACTGTCAAAGTAATAAGCAGTATGTCACTATAAAACCACTACCTTTCAAATTTACTTCGTGAAGAACATACATGTACCTTCTTGTTTCATTACACCCAAAAATTATATGAAGGTGTAATATGGAAATTATTTTTCTATTAAAAACTACCTGGGTACCTTTACCTTGAAAAAAAAGTTGTTTGAAACAAATATATGCACCAATGAGATAGGGAGTGTACAAAACTTTGTTATACCCAAAGATAAGCACTTTTTGAGAAAACCACACTTTTAAGTTTCATGTTGCTATACATTTGTGTACAAGATGAAAGTTTATTCGATAATTTCATAGGTTTGGAATATTAACATGAAGTTTGAAATATATTTTTTGGATAGATCTGTCAATTTGGGTCAAACTTGGTACAAATTTTGAAAATACTGATTTTTGTCCTTATTTGACCTTTTGACCTCAAAATGACCTTAAAATTCAAAATCAAGTGTGGCATCCACCGTAATTTTCTTCCCCATGCTATGAGCAATAGATCTAAAATGGTTGCCGGCCATTAACAAAATATGCCATCCAAAGTGTAATTTCACACTTTGGCTGGCCTACTATAATGCTTTTTGTAATTTATTAAAAAACTCGCGTATTTCAGGACCTCATTGTAGCTCACAGATAAACCTAAATGTGACACGCAATTTCTTTTGTAGGGCTATGTGACTGAAATTCTGCTGACTTTGGAATCTTCAATTGATGTCCTTGCCTCTGATTTGGTTTTCACTGATCATCGTGAACGATGTAAGACAGGTTCCTCTCGCAAGAATGACTTCCGCAAGTCTACTAGTAACCTGTATAATATTACTGGCAATGCTTGTGGATATGACAATGTAAAGCGTCACTCTATAGCTTCATCTAAGATGATGGAAAATGCTGCTAATGCAGCTAACAATGGAGCCACAGGTGAGTCAATTCAAGATCACTTTTTTACTCTTATTATGTTATAATTATTGACCTGTCTATAACAAAAGAGCATTAATGTTAATTCATTCAAGTTGATCTTTAAATCAAATCATTTGTCTAAGTTTATAAACGTGCTTGGAGGATTACAACTAAAATTATAGAGCTATTTGGCGGAATATATTGATAACAACTATTTATCAAGCTTAAAATAGCAGGAAGCGAGTCACAAAGAATAAATGTTAATTATTATTTTGGCAGGTAACCGGAATTTGCTTTGTAAATTTGGGTGCTAAGCAGCCTCATGAAATTTGCTTACCTATTATTTACAAACTAAATTGCATGGTGGGAGTACAATCAAGTGAGGTTTTTTGAGACACAATGTAGAGTCTTAACTCTCTATGAGCTGAGGTGGTTCTGAGAAGAACCTGCTGTTACAACTCAACATTGTGCTCTGATTGTCTTCAGGATAATGCTTTGCAAACCTTCACTTGATCAAACTAAATGCCTTAAGCACTATCAGCCGCCAACTCTCCCTGATTCTGCAGAAAGTTCTCTGAAAATAAAAACAATCTTTCTATGTTCTGATGAACACATTTTAAAATTTCCCTGTTTATGGGAAACTTGTCCCCTATTATATTGAATGTAGTTTTAAATATCTTCCTGATTGCAAGATGCAAATGTTGGCAGCTCTGCTATTAGTAACTGCAAGTCATTTCTTTAATCCCCACTAACAACATTCATCATTGTGAAAAAGTTGTTTTTTCTGATACCAACTTTCTTATGACTTTGTAGAGATGAGACCATACTCTGAACACAGAGCACGTAGTAACACAGCCAGTGAGATTGATAAACCTCGCTTCCCTCGTTCTCGTAGTACTCAGTCACTCAAGATGGGTGAGAGTAGTTTTGAGGATCGACTCAACCTTCTTGCTCAAGTCTTCTGGATTTTTGTTTCATTACTTGAGTCTGACTATGAGTATGAGTTCCTGATGGCATTGCGTTCACTTGATAAGGTACTATTTCATCTATTTTGGGACGTTTGTCTTTTTATCATAGATATACAGGTACTTGTATTAAAAAACATCTTTAATCAACCATGGATTTAAAAGTCAGTGAGATACTGAAACCTGGTGTTTTTAGCATAATTAAACAAACCAAAGTCTTTGGTTCTATTAAAAGCAATTTTTGTATTCTGTAAATGCTAATAACCACTTCAGATCAATTAAACTTTTTGATATTCCACTCTACACAGTTAATGAAACATCTTCCATTGGATCGTAGTGAAGTCAAGAACAAATTAGAGCATGTGTTATCCCAGCTCAAGTGGGAAGGCTTTCCTGGTCTACAGGCACTATTGCTGAAGGTATTGTAGTTTGTTGCTTCCATTTTGTCTGTTGATTGTTACAGAAAATACAGTTGACATACCTAACACACAGATCCTTGTCATTTGATAGGTGGAACACCCGTCATGTACCATCCTTTATTTTGCCATGTATACTGCTGCGACACTCCAAAATTTAATACAGGAGTCCTGAGTGGCTAATTATAGGATGCTTGAGATGCTTTGCAGTCTCAGTTATAATATGATTGTTCTCCAAACAAGGCAAGGTTATGTCAGGGCACACAAGGTTGAAACCGTCCACTTTGTTGCTTACCAACCAAAAAGACCTGTAGTATAAATGCAAAAAATTAGTTATTGGCCTGACGTTTCGACCCTAGCAGAGTCTTTCTTGAAGGCTAAATGACAACACAACACACATACCGTAATCTTTGACATATAAGCTGCCCGCTGTATAAGCCGCAATGCACAGAATTTGTCAAAACAAGATTTATGCGTCAGTGTATTTAAGCTGCCTGGCGTATAAGCCGCAGTGGTGACCGCACACACAGAGGGGCCTTGCGTGTTTGCGGTCCTCTGTGGTGATGTTTAGCGACTAGCGGGCGGCACGACAGTCATTGTACATCGCCACAAAGTGCGTCTTGTTTTTGAAATCATTTATTACAATGGTCTGCAGTCAAGTTGGTCTATTTTCTCTTCGTAAATTTTGAATGGCGATATACCGTCGGGTAAATATCGCTGATATTTCAATATTCAAGACTTGACTGTATTGATAAACTGCTGAGGTAAAATCACTGAGTTTAATATCCATATTCCATGAAAACAGAACGTCTTGCATTTTTATCACTAGTTCCGACTCAATTAATTAATGGTTTCTACCTTCACGCAGGGTTGTGACCAAAGGTTTTTAAGAACCGGTTAATTTTCACAGACGAGCGTAGAGCTAAATGTAGAGCTATATGTTTCTAAGGGCCAAAATCAATGTATAAGGTACATGCACACAGGAGTAACAAGAGCAGTCAAGTGGAATTACATGAATAGATAGAGTGGAGAGAGAAAAGCAGAAAGCATTCAGAAAAAGCAGGGGGTTAGCAGGGATTATGGAGACAAAGGGGGCTTTTATGGAGGGAAGGGGATGGCTTGACCACAAGATGTTGGAAACAATTTTAAATGACAAGGATCTATGTGTGAGTTATGTAGAAAAAATATTGAATGCATTTCATTCGTGCATTGTTGCTGAATGTAATCACTTAGTGAAATCTGCCCTTTCTAAACCAGATTTCACCTTGTGATTACATTCTGTGACTGCACTGTTATGCATCCAATATTTGTATACTATAACGTGTGTGTAAGTTACAATTGAAATACTTTGTTCTCCACAGGGTTTCACATCTTCAGTGACCAGTGACCTGACTCTCTTACTAGTATCCAGACTTACAGGATGTACCCACCTTCGTGTGATTGATCCTACCCAAGCAGCTGGCTTCCCCCTGAACATTGTTGCTCTTTTACCCTATCTCATCCAGCATTTTGATATGCCAGATAAGCTGGCCATGGAAATAGCACACAATATCGGAAGAGTAAGTGTAATGTGCATTAGTTGTAAGCATTAATGTATTCTTGTCTACATGGTTTAAACTTTTTTAATGTATCAGTAATTAATAGCCAGTGGAAGCAACACTTATGTATTTTGTTATGATGCGGACAAAACATAAATCATAAGGTGTATTTGTCATTTATCAGTAATCAGTAAAACAAAACATCCTCTAAGTATTTGTCTACATTTGTGATATTAATAAAAACAAATCTTTGGTAAATGCATTTTAAATAATAAACATGATCCCTAACTCCTTAGAGGCTAGCAACCCTCTTGAATCCTTCATAATGCTCCATTCTATGGTAACTCATCATGAACATATGTGAGCGGTTGTTGTTATTGCCTGCTTCATATATCCTACAAAGTCAGCCAACTTATCAATTATAGGATTTTGGAGGGTTTGAGATTGTCAGGATTAATGAGATAGAGTTCTGAACAGAAACATCCTTCATGAACATGGAACATTTTAAATTGATTCTCTAAATCTAATGCTGATATTTACAAAAAGTTTGTTTAAAATGTTTTTGTGGATCAGGTTGGCACAGTGGTTAGTTTCCATGTGGCTTTCCTCCTTCCTCCACATCTAAAACAGAACATTTCTTCATTATCTCCTATTCATTGTTATTGGCTCTAATTGCAAATAATAAAATAAATAAATAAAATTGCTTTTTGTGTGTGTAGGTGTGTCAGGAACGCTACACTCGTATGGCACCTCTATCTACTGTTCTAACCATGTATAGAGACAGGACATACAATAGAGACAGCAAAGCATGGACTAGTGTAGTTTGCCGGTATATTCATAACGCATATGCTCAGTTCAGTATTGCAATGATGACTTTTCTTATTGAGGTAATTGCATTAAGATAAGTTTATTTCTGATATTTATATTTCATGATTTAGATTACGATTTAGATTAAAAGCAAAAAATAAGTTAGTGGCCTGACGTTTTGACCTTAGCAGAGTCTTTCTCGAAGGCTAAATGACAACACACATACAAGCAGACAAAAGTTGCAAGAGTAGTCAAGTGGATTAGATTAGTGATTACTGTCTGTGGAAATTACATACTTTCTAGTTTCTCTATCTTTACATTATTTACCCATGATTGGGAAGTTTCCAAAAATTGCACCCGAACCCTCTCACCGAGATGGGAGGGCGATGCGTAGTGTGTTTATATGTGTTAGCAGAACCACTCTCGCTATACGCTCATTGAGTGATCGCGCTCACCCATGACAAGGACTATGAAAGTTAGGTGTGAGCATGAACAACCCAATAAGTACGTGTAGGCATTCTAGTCATGGTGTGTTCCTGTAGGCAGGTGCTCTTTCTAAATCACAAAAAGGTTTTGAATTTTTATAATTTTAGCTGAGTCATAACTTTGTATTTTATGAAGTAAAGTTCAAAGAGAAAATTTGAATTTGAAACAGCACTTTTTTAGATGTGACCTTGACAAGATTTATGAATAAATTATGTAAATTTATGCTAATTTGGTAGGGAAGGCTTGTGTGTAGGCTAGGCAATGCCACTTCATGTGTAGTATTTTTGTTTTTCTTCAGTATAAATAATGTTCTTGATGATGGAGTTAATTCTACTAGCAGTTATCTGTAAAACAATATATACCTCAAACATTTTTTGTTTAATTGTAATGATTTCCATTATTTTTGCCATTGAACATTCAGGTTTTAGAGAAGGGTCCGATGTGCAACCAAGCTCCGGTCTTGCAAATTGTTTACAACTTGATTCATAACATTGACTTAATGGCTGCTCCAATGCAACAAGTTAATGATAACTTGCTCAGAGTCATTGCTAGATACGTCCAGGTGAGTTTGGTAATGTGTTTGTTATAATCAGTGGCGTAACTAAGGGGGGAACGGGGGGGGCACGTGCCCCCCCCCCCCCCATTTGAAATCTGAACCTTTGAGACTATAATAACTACCAGAATATAAACTGCACTTTTATGGAGCACTGGTGGCGTATAATTCAATGTTTCAAACTATTTTTCTATTTACACATACTTGTTGTACCTTTGCAATGGACAGTTGTTATTTTTACCAACGTCTTCAGAGTAAGGTAAATCACGTCCGCAAATTGTATGATGACTAATCGCCCGCGCGCGCCCCATTCTGACACAGTCTGCCAGGTTAAATACGGTACGGTAGTACAGTGTCACATGAAGCTACACGACGTGCTGGGTGCCGTTGCATTTATCATAAGTACCGGTACATGAGGAAAAGCCATTGAAAACTCTTGAGCTGCTGCTGTGAGAGCATTGATCTAAAATATCTGCTTCATTTGAGACATTACTTTGTTCTTCAGTGTATAGAGTATATTAAATAGTTTGTCAATAATTATGTAAAAATTGAAATTGGGGGGGGGGGGGGCGGATGGGTCAAAACAATTTCGAAAAAGATCAAAGTTTTTAACATTGGTTAGGCCTACTGTGCATGGCCGGCCCCAAGTGTGTAATAAATAAATACTAGTGCCAGTCCTCGAATACATAAATCCCCATAAAAAAAGACTCGCAATCCTTGTTATCAGTTATGATTTATTTCTACACATTCAAACAGTAACTGCATGGTTCTAGATGTGCGAAAAAGAGAGAAAAAAGAAAGACAAATTAAATAATAATAATCTTTGTTCATTATGATGTATTTTATAGACTGGAAAATTAAGTTTTTTAAACTTTCATTGTCGGTAAGTTACAAGTGGCTTTGTTTTTGAAGTTGTTATTTTTCTATTATTTCTGTCCTGTGTATTCTTGTTAAACTGTTTTTCATTTTACAACCATGTCTTTAACTCTTAAAAAGTATTTTACATCTCCCATAAACATATTTTTTAACATTATTAATAGTAAACGAAGCGCTGAAAAAGGGCATCAAACATCATTTTGCAAATTGACCATCCCTTTGGTTTAATTGAGGGGCTGTTTGGAACCCGCCATTGCGTAGATTAAGATCCAGTTTTTAAAAGGTGCAAAGGAATCTATAGTTGATTTGCCAGCAGTGCCCCCCTAGAAAAAATGGTGCCCCCCCCCCTTGTGCCCCCCCTAAAAATTTACCTTAGTTACGTTGCTGGTTATAATCTAGCACAGATTGGATGGATTAGGATTTTCTAGATTGTTACTGAGACTGTCAGAGAGGAAGAATAAGAGTGGGATAAGCTTGTCAATGTGTTGCGCTTTCTCTTAGCTCATCTCATAAGTCTTGTTTTTTTCCCTGGTGCCCTCCATTTGTCACCATTTGTGTCTGTATTGGCAGATTGTCTAGATAGTATATGGAAATAAACAAACAATAAACCAAAAAATCTTGTTGTGAGTAATACAAAATAGGACCCCAATCAACACTTAGTAATCTTACTAACCATGTTTGAATATTAATCCTCAGGGAGTACATTGGCAAGAGTCTCTCAACATCTTGAAGGTAGCTGTTTCCAAGTCATCTTCTCTTGTCAAACCTCCATCTAACCTAGAGGATGGGATGGGTAAGAGGTCATCTTCACTTGATCTAGATAGAAGAAAGGAGCTTCCTGGACGAACTATGGAGTTTACCTTTGACCTCTCCAAAGTGAGTTTAACAATCACAATCTCTTATATCTGATACATGTTAACATCAGAGGTATGGTATACCTTGTTGGGAATTACCAGCAAATCATTCTTGCCAAACAATTTGTTTAATTTTTTCCTCATTTCTTCTCAATATGTCTCAATTGTGCTCAAGTTTTACTATAAATAAAAAGGAAAAGAAAATGGAAATCAAATCAAATCAAAACAAATACATATTAATGAACTATTGTTATCATATGATAACCCTTCGATAACCCTTTGATAACTGTTATATAAGCTTATCTGACTGGATTTAGCATTTAAATTTTGACGGTAACACTTTAAACACTGTCTTTTTGATGTTGCATGGCCTTTAAGAAATGCATGAATCTTAAGAATATTGTCAGTTTGATGAATGGAGCAATAAGTTGCTCTTGGACCGAATGTTGCATTATTTGCATGTGGGGTTTTGTTATCATTAACTCTCTTCAAAACCTATGCCTAATAAGTGTTGTATTCAATTTTGTACAAAACAAACATCGGCAATTTTATGGGGTGCTCCTAAAAAAAGTTTGATATTGCAGCATAACCCATAGAGTCAATGCTGTAACCAGGAACATATTAAAAGCTTGACTATAGTTCCTGTCAAACTTGCATCACTAGATGTTAAGTATCACCAAGAAGATATTTTCCTTAATTCATAAATCAACAACTCCCACTCTGTAAGAGGAGGTCATTTTGAATCATTGTTAAATTGAAAGAGTCATACAGATCATGTTTATAGAAGTCAAACTTCTGAGTACATATTTGTTCCTGTAAACAACTTGAACTGGTGTGTATAACATTGATAAGATTGAAATATAAATGTTCACAGATTTACAAATAACTTACATGGTATAGAGATGACCATAGTAAAAAACTTCCTTTGAAATGTTTCTGCCTGAAATACTGTAGATTTTGAGAAATGAGTAAAACATTTAGTTTTGATCCTGCAAGTCCGAAATCGGCTTTTTAAAAACAGTGATGGGGTTTTTCACTTTTTTCTTGGGATTCAGATGATTGATTGAGCCCAAACTTTCTCAGGTTTGTTATTTTATGTACATGTATGTTGGGTCACACAAAAGGTGGCTACTGGTCTGTGACAATTACCATAGTTGGCCGCGTGCATTAAGACTACAATGTGTGTGTTGATTTTGGGTCTGGGTATATTTGCAGTAAAATAAAGCAGATTTGCCAGCAATTTGGAGCTTTTATTAACAGTATAACACCCAAATTGCTTTGTTTTTCTTCCTCTTGACTTTGTCCTAGGTGGTCGACCCAGATGTGTCTAATGTGAGTTATGATTTTGATCTAACCCAAACCCTGACATTTGTCATTGTAGTAAATCATGATGTATCTATGTGTAATTGTCTGGGTTGTTGTAACGTGTGACATCTATTTCTAACCACTGTGCTGGGAAACTAGTACATTTTTGTCTGTTATTTTGTGGTTGTATAAATGGTGGATGTCAAGTATTGTTATGGGCAGTATTTATACTCACTATTTTCTCATCACATTGGTGTTAACATAAATATTACACAATTACAACCAATCTTGAGATTTTGAATCTCTCTGCAACTAGATGATTTTTTATTTCTAAAGGATTTGATAATTAACATTCCCAGTCATTAGCACATAGTTTCATTAATGCTCTGAAGTTGAATAACACACAGTGTAGTCAGTCCACATAACACAAAAGATAAGCAGTTTTCTCATGTACAGGAAATCACATTTTTTGCATTTTAATTTCATGTGTATGTGGAATATGTTCATGGCACACACTATCCCACATGCAATGGAAAGTAATAGCTCACACATTTCTGCATTCATAACTAACATTAAGTATTTTGGTCTTCTTTGCAGTCATACTATTCTTATGGGAATGTTTCTTGTCTTTCACAATTTCTTATCAATGTGATTTTTAAATGGAGGTATGATAATGTACAAAGAATTTGGAAAAGTAATGCAAAAAGACAAGTATGGTATAAACAAATGTTGATTTGAATTGGAATTTGAAATCATATATTTGATATGCACACAAGAAAAATTACTCTCATGGTTTAGGGTATAGTAATCATATCTGGATTTACATGAATTGTTTTCTTACTATGAGGAAGTTATTAGTAGTTGTGGATATTGTACTTTGTCTATATTTATACCCCTCATGCTTATTTGTGTTTTGTTATATGATTTACAGCCCTTTTCAGAATATTTTTTCAAGGTAAAATCTTTATGTGATTCAAGTATCCAGCTATGCTGCTGTTTCTGCGCCTTCTAAATCATACATATTCATTGTCATGCATATTCATGATATTTAACATTGATGGTGATGAGCAAAATACGTGTCATACATATACATGAATCATTGTCAATAGTTTTGAAAATATTAAAAACAAATTATTTCATTAAAGAAATCTTCAACAATTAGTTTTCAGAGTTGTCTGTTTTTAAATTTGGCATCATCACAAATTATTGAGTTGAAAGAAAAATTCATCAGACAATTTTTCTTAGGTTTCTCTCAAACAGAAAAACCTTGTAGATTAGCAGGTAGTTAGTATTTGTTTAGCCATTGGTATTGGTATGGCATAGTACATTACATGGTACAATAGAATTAGATATCACTAGTTAATGCTCTTTGTGTTCCGTCTTGCACCGATTTGAAAAAGAATCAAACTTAATTACTCAATGATTTATAGAGCATGATACATTACCAACAGGCCTCTGGGTTTCTCAACAGTTTGACATAATATAATACAAACTGCACAAAAAAATACTCTTTATATATCCCTAATCATTGGGCTTTATGTTAAAGCTTTGTTTACTGTTTCAGAGGTTTTCATTGTATTTCTAATGTATAATTAAACACATATAGGTTCTATGTATTTCTGTTGTCTAAAGTATAAAGTTACAGGCACAGATTTGCTTTTTCTATGATGGACCCTCAACTGATTGTATATTTTTAGTTCCAATTGAAGAAGGACATTTTGAAGAAAGGCTGATTATTTTAAATGCAGGATTTATTTGGTGTATTCATGTTTAAATTTGTTTCATTGCATCTGCATGCCTTTGTTCTTGTTTCTATTTCACAGCCTAATCACAGCCTCAGCAGATTACTAACAAAACACTCTTCTTCAAACACTAGCTATAATAGTTATTATTATTATTATATCATGTATAGTTAGAAATACTTGTCTTCAGCTGCAGTCCAACCCTCTGTAGGTTCATACCTGTTCAATGAAGGACACTCCTTATCCCATTTTTCCAACTCTCAGTGTCTATTTTGGTAGTCAGGCTTCTAGTATGTACAGCTAAACTACACCTCTCCTGAGTCTTGATTCCAAAGTGTTTTGTAGTTCGTAGTATGTTTGTTGTTTGCAGTTTGCAATTGCTTGCTTGTATTTCCTTAGAAACATTGGTGGTGTGTGTATCTGCACTAATTTAACAATGACTATTCTATTTTGGATGTGCACAAAATTGTTATATCAATATTTTTGCAGAATGTAGGAGCATTGGTTATTGGTTTCACTTTTAAAATATTAGTAATGAAAGTTTACACTTCTCTTTTGGCAAAATGTTTTGTTGTTATTTTTACTGCAGTTACGTTTACATTTTTCTTTTACAAAAAAGTTAAGTAAGGACACTGCAGTTTAACTAAATCAAAGTTCTTAATGAAAGAATGTCCGATGCTGCATTAAAAGGAATGATTTACTTGTGTGCATAACTTCCTGCTTTTGGAGGTTAATTTGGAAGCAACCTAAAGACAGAAAATCCTGTCTGATGTAAAACACTCATTTCTTATGCAAGGTATTTTGTGTCCTGTGTACTCTGTGTTTTTGACTTAATATGATTGTTTAACTTTATGCCTTGTATTTCAGACTCCAGTGATAAGACGTAAGTTTCCATCAATGTTGACTATCACAACTTCCTTCAGTGATGAGTCAGCTACTAGTACACAAAGCAGTGATGATAGCAGCATGAGTACTGAACCTACAGAAGTAAGTAATCTGTGACAGCATTCATATTGGATTTGTAAGGCCATGTCCAAGCTTCAGTAGTGGCTATGACCAGATCACTAAAAAGGCCAATTCTTCATCAGTACTGCCAATGTTCATAGCCATAGCCGAATTTACTTCATTGGGAAATGGCCTGAAATACAACCAAGACTTATGAAGCTAAATGTCTTTAAATTAATAGTTTATAAAAGCTCATGGAGCTGAGTAAGATGAATGCAGTGATTAGGTAAAACTTGGGTTGTGTTTATGTATTTTTGTCTTCGAATGTTTGACTTTGAAAATGGATTTGAAGCATCGCAGACTAACAGTGCTTAACTAGTGAAGGTGATGTAGTAAATTGTGTCAATTCTCACAGGTAACCCAGCTGACAGGAGGAGCATCAAACAGTGGAGTGACATCAGCCAATCAGAGTGTAGTACCATCAGCATGGCGTAAACCACAGCTATCTATGAGGAGGACCAGGGAAAGACTTGTTAATGTCCTGCATGGATTAGGTCAGAAGGTTGGACTGCCAAGAAGCCCTTCGGTAAGTCATATCCAATACACACAAGATTTTTGCAAAGGTTATCGGATGACAATGAGAAATAACCACTGTGGTCTAAGGATTTGAATAAGAAATATGACAAGACCTCTACATGTCCTGGAAAATCTTTTGTTATAAATGTTATTTTAAAATCAGATTTACCCAGTTCCCTCTTTCTCTATTTAAACCTCATCTGTTTATTGTGTTGTTTTTACAAAGGGGAAAAATTTGTTTTGTAATTTAAGGTATAATTTCTGTTTGTTTTATGACCATCCTTCATCCTCTACCAGGTGATATTCAGTTCCACTAGTGACATCACACAGGAACGACAGAACAGTTTGTGTTCCTCTTCGGAGTCTACTTCTCTTGTGGATGCAATGAACCAAGACAAACAGGAAGAAGGAGGTGATATTCCACTACTTAAGGTCTTTGACTTCCTGGAAGGGGAGGAGGGTGAGCAAGGGGTGAGTAGTTGGTTTCTCATTGGATCCCTGATGTGAGTCAATAGTTATACTTGACATGAGAGTTATTCATATACTAGAATTGTGTTTGCTCAATGTGCCAAAAATGGAAAGTAAGCTTGACTAGACCTGACTATATTCAATGTTATGAATTTCTTGTAGGATGAGAAAGGATTCAAGTTCAATTGGTATCATAGTCGGATGTCATTGGAGGAGATGGATGCCGCTACTAATCCTAATCCTGATAGTGAAGATATTAAAGATGAATCCTCAGACGATGAGGTAAGGTCATTGCTTTTCTTACATTAGTTAATTGAAATTGATTGCATTTATATTAACAGCTTTTCATGAGAATTAAAGCAATTTTTGGTAACAAATATATAGTTTATGAATTTCAAGAATAACCTTGGCATTTGCTACTATTTCAGGCATCTGATATGCCTGGTGCTGAGGAGAACTCGACCAATCTAGATGCCTCCTCCAATATGAGAAGTATGTATGTAGGAGATGGGGTATCACCCATGGATCCAATGGATAATAGGAGTAGCCCAACACCATCTATTGCAAGGTACCAGTCAGTTCTATTAAGTGTGCTGCTAAAAACTTTTATCTTTTCCCCCTGAAAATTACAATAAGTTTGTCTTGTGTGCCTCTGTATTGTTTATCTGGGTAGATGAATATGTAGACATGTACAAACATTGCTGTTTTAATGATCAACCAAATGGCAATATTTACAATTCAATATCGAGGGAATAAAAGGGAGGGGACGAGGTCTGCTGCCATTTAAGAATGGGTAACTTATCTGTTATTCCCATTTATAAATACTCTTTTCATTAGAAAGCAGAACAATATAGGAAAATCAGTGAAATTTTTCTTTTTCCTACATTTTCAATCCCTGTCCTTGAGGCTTCGTTTCGCAAGAGGTCAAATTGCAAGCGGTGTTCAAAGGATTTGCTTAAAGATTTTACATTGAGTACTGGTATGAATTTAATGTGTTATGCATTGTTAGTGCCCGCGTAAATTTGCTCACCATCACGTGTGGCTATGAGCGCCAAATGCGCGTTAGCCAACCAGTCTCAAACCATTCCCACTATATCTTTATCTGTGATTTAAGAACCTTGAAACACTACCACTCGATCCGATGCCTAAACTCTCCAAGGTTTTATGAATATGATGTTAAAGTGCTCTTTTTCCCCTTTTTTCAACAGTAGCACGAGTGATCTAGACAGCATTGCTAACTCACCTGTCTCTGTAGCCATTACTCATGCCTCATCATTCCTATATATCCCTGTGGATGAGGTAGAGGAAGCTTGGCGTGTACATGTTGATAATGTGATGAGAGATCAAAGTGGCTGGTGTGCTGTACACACGTTCCATGTCTTTACACAGTTGTATAAAGTCATGCAACAACGATTCTGTAATCTGACTAGAGAGGCTTGTAACTACCTTGGAGATAAACTCAGAGATATTGCTCTACAATTCCATATCCTTTAATAATGAAATCAACGCATTTTTATCATTATGTTAACTTGCTTTAGTTTAAAGAAATCATTTAAGTATAATAACGCTTTTATAAAATTTAAGTGGGCGAGTTTGTTTCCTTCACATTTTAAAGTAATGTAAGTGGGACCAAACTGGTCCCAAAAATTGTCAAATATGTGTTTTACTTGCATGGTCTATTAACACAGATCTTTTGGGTCGGTCAGCAGTTTCTTTTTCAGCATGAAACTTCATAACTTGAACGACTTAAAAATGTTTGTTTGTTCAGTATTCTGGGTTTGATTTATTGAAGCACCTTAATCTGTTCTGAATTGTTAAGGATTTGATGTTTCCTTGCGTGTTGTATTTTTCCTTAATGATACCTTTCACTGAGTACCTTGGATCTCCTGACTACCCATGCTGAATGTCCCTATGTCTACATTGATACAGAGACTCTAATTACATGTAGATTACTTGAGAAACATAAATACTGTGTGATTGAGCTTCATGAGCACTATGATACTTATATCTCAAAGAGGGATCTAACAGTGGAGGTGAGCTTCTTCCTATTAGTTCTAGTTCTTTTATGTAAATTAATTTCTAAATGCATCTGAACTTTATTGTGATGATATGTAGGATTTTATGTTGGAATTTACAGTTTGTGTCAAGAAAAAGCTATTGTTTATTTACAAAATATGAAGGATAGTACATTTGTAACAATAAGAAGTATGTTTTGTTTTTGACAGTGTTTGGATTCAATTAAGTCTTCTCTCAAGATGCAGAGCCTTGGATCTCAGGTGAGCAACATCTTTGAAACAAAATTCTTATCTCTCCTCCTCCCCCCCCCCCCCCCCCCCCGAAAAAACATTTTGCTTTTTATTTTCTTCAAAAACAATTAAACAAGGAACCAGTTAACATAACAAGTCAAATAAGACAATTTTTAATTCTTGATATTTTATTTTATTATATTTTATTTTGTTGATAGGATATGAATGGACCAAGTGGTGATGAGCAGGTAAATACATGAACTTTATCACACAATGAAATTCAATTCAAACAAATGAGTATAATACTTAGGAATGTTTGCTTCAAGACTAACACATTATACTGGATATGAACATTATTTAACATCTTGCATGGAGAGTGATAATTTCTGCCCTCTTTCCTGTTATGACTAAATAGAGTCTCCGTAGCAGACAGTTTACTATTCAGTTTGTATTGCAATGAGTTGCCTTGCATTGTGTTCAGAGTGTGAGTCAAATGAGACGTTATGTCATTTCCTTAACCCTGAAATCATGCATTTCAATAAAAGGATGATTTTTAACAGAAGTATAATTAGATTTTTTTCTATTGACTTAATGAGATGCTTATTACAAATAAATCCAGACCTGGTGAAGGGTTTTTACTAACCTGTACCATTTTATTCTGCTCTATTGACCATCACACAACCCACTGGGCAGGATTTGACTCATATTAACAACGTGAGTACTTCATATCAATATCAATTGTCCCATTCCATTCCAACCATCCACAATGTTGTCATTCCTACCCATACATACCCAATGTATATTCAAGTCAAATCCGTTTGAGTTACATTCCTTGCAGACATCATGCTGAATATCCCTAAATGGAATGATTGTGTTATTCTTGACTCATTTGTATGTGATTATTTTCTAAAGTAGTGATTTCATGGTCATCCAGTATTGGTGAGCATTGCTTGGTGTAGAATTGTTTAGTCTACACAAAGTATGCATGTCATGTATGAAGACAGTCTGTATTGTGGTACACCAGTAAAAATGAACTTTAATTTTCATGATGTGGGTTATTCCATAATGTATGAAGCCCAAGTAAAACAAACTCTCCTGTCTGAGCTAGTTTGCAGACAGAATTGCTGTTTAAATAAGCAGTACCGGTATATGGTGTCATAGGCTTGCATCTAGTTATTACTCTACTTACTTTTGGCATTTGCAAACACAACTGTACATGTAGCATTAGTAAGCTCTCCTTCAGAAGTACTTACAGCTGGTATTAGCAAAGTGGGTTTACTTTGTTAAAACTACAATGTGTTCATTTGGAGTACAATGTCGTGTCCTTGCTGACCTGTGTACTTTGTATAGGTGATAAACATTCTGGTAGTTGTGCTGGCATTTTCCTTCATCCTTTAGAAAGTTTCTTTCATCAGCTTTATTATCTCTCAGATAAAGATTACATTATTCAGAATTTTGAAATTAGTATGGTTAGTATGACAGCTCTAAACTTGTTATGTTTGAGACAAGTTGGAAAATTTGTAGAATTGCAAATGGGTTAGCTTATAGTTTAGTCACTACTTATACTAAAATGATTCATTGTATACACTATGCTTAAAGGCCAGGGCACAATTTGCTTAACAGAAATGGTTTACCAACTAAAATCATGTGTGACTTTTCATTGCTTGTCCCTGATAATATATTTGCTTAGCAAAGAAAACAGGTAAGCAGTATTTACTGCTTTATTTCATAAAGTAGTTTTGGGCCTGTTTTTATTTTACTATGCATCATAACTGTGACAAATTTATCTGATGTTAGTCAAAAATAATCTTTAAAGTCATTCTTCATTGTTTTATAATTTATCCAGCTGAATAATCAACTAATTCAAAGATAAGGTTTCTCTTTGTTTTTGAGTGTCATTTTTGTTGCTGTATATTTTATGTAGTGGCAGATACAACACATTAACTATGCTCTTTCAATTCTTGATTGTTCAAAATTGTCTGCTTACTCCAATCTATTAATAGCAAATAGAGTTATGCCGCCGTCTGTATCGCCTGTACTTCCAGCTTCGCATGCTGTTTGATAGCTACTGCAAGTTGATTCACAGTCTCAGCTCTGCTAGGCAAGCACTACAAGTAAGTTGACAGCATCTTTGACAATTAATTTCTTCTTTTGTTGCCCCCGTACCGAAGTGAATTGCAGTGTTGTTCAGATTTAGAAGGATAAAAGAAATATCTTAGTTAATAAAGAAATTCTTCATACCAACCCCAGGTGACAGATTATTCCCAAGATGTGTCAGCTGCAAAAGAAGAGCTGATCCAGGCATCTGAGGAGCTTGAGAGTGGTCAGGCTTCTTTGTCTCCTGAGGTGGATACATCTAAGATGACCCCTGAGACAGCCCTGAGGACTTTAGCTGAACATCTCGGTAATAGACAGCTCCGTCTTGCCTTGAGATTACTACATGTCTACAGGTAAGCCTACATGTAGTCTACATCTACTTGGCATCTGGGAGGAACGGGGTCACAAAATAGTGTAGTTGCCTTTTTTCTGAAAAAGAAATATTCTTGTCTTTGGTGAAGAAATATTCTTGTCTTTGGTGGCAGCAATAATTCCTTGGTCTTCATTTTACTGTCACAAATATGTTCAGAACTTGTTTCTAATTATTATTATTGAAAAGCTGAATTGCATTGATATTTACAAGATAAAACACAATAGACAATCGCTATTTACTTTTGGGTTGAACAAGGAAAACTTGACTAAAGCGGGACTTGAACCTGCGACCTGAAAATTAATTATCTAGCCCTATGTTGTGGGTCTCCCTAATCCAGAGGTAGCCGGTTCAAGTTCCGCTCTTGTCAATTTTTGTTTTCTTCGTTCAACCAAAAATAATTTTTAACATTTACCCAGTCAGTTTCCCTTGTGGTTTATTACTTGATATTTGAAATAAAAAGTTGCAACCCCTTAAGTTGATCTTTCTCCTGCCGCTTCCCAGGTTGTATCAT
This sequence comes from Leptasterias polaris, assembly GCA_037783415.1. Taxonomy (NCBI): domain Eukaryota; kingdom Metazoa; phylum Echinodermata; class Asteroidea; order Forcipulatida; family Asteriidae; genus Leptasterias; species Leptasterias polaris. Next base: position 1,262,660 of record JAZGTN010000020.1, read on the forward strand.
AAACTTGGGTGTGATTCCTCTGCTACATGGCAGTTACATGTTGAATGGCTTCTGACTAGCACCCCTGAGCAAAGATATTGACAAAACAGGGAGACTGCCAACATAGGGCTAGATAGCTCAGTTGGTAGAGCGTTGGCATGTTAATCCGGATGTCGCAGGTCCAAGTCCTGCTCTAGTCAATTTGTTTTTTGTTCAATCCAAAATTATTTTAAGCATTACCCAGTCATTTTCCATTGTGGCTTATTACTTGATAATCATTATTCAAATAAAAACAAAGGTCAAACAACGTGACACCACAAATACACAAGCAGACAAAGGGAACATTTAAAATAAAAAAGGAAAAAATACTCTGAAAATTGTTAAGATACCTGGAGAGATATGGAATTGCACTTTTGCCATATCTGTAAACCACACATTGAGGTTCATTATAAAAAAGGTTATTCCATAATGGCATACTGCATGTACTGTGAGTATTGGTGTTTAGTTTAAACCAAACAGAACACCTTTCTGAAAGAATACAAGATTTGGCAAATTCAATGCACAGTTGTTCCCTCCAAGCCATGGACGATAAATTACATTCAGAGAGAGTGCTATCATAGCTGGTGTCTTCATGGCTTAAGAAAGAATGATAAAGAACTCAGCATAAATAATGTACAGCAAAAATGATTGTGTGTTTGATCTCTCAGGTCAATGTGGTCTGGTGATATGTTTGGCTCCAGTGAAGAGGATGACTTGGATGTACTTCTAGCCTTATTCTGCAAACACCTGTCTGAAGGAAAAACAGGTATTGAGATGTGCATTTCTTTGTACTTTGAGGTTCAATTTAAATATCTAGGCTCAATTTAATGACGTAATCATGACAAGTCTCAGTGTTCTCCAAACATACAACCTTGTTTGTATGTTCACAAATTTAGAATAAACGGCTATTGCCTTGTAGAATAAACCATTTACTTGTGTTTATCAACAAAATTGTTTTCTTGTTTTTATAAAGGAGTTTTGGTAGTGACCCGATCTGATAAACAACTAGAAATTGCCTCTCAGTGTCTGATGGACACACACATGCTGCTTATGGCATCTCTTCGCAAAGCTGAAGCAATGGAAACCAAGGAAGTAGTGATCTCTGCAATCTTTGAGATTAAGAAAGTGGTTGTTGCTGATGTTCCAGATTTGAAAGGTGTCCCGGAGGAGAAAGGTTCTACAGAGATCCAGGAAGTTAAAAAGAAAGACAGTGAAGAAGGCAATGTGCAATCAGAAATGAGAAGTGATGGGGGTTCTGCAGAGTTCACTGCTACTTCTCTTCCTACAGAAAGCTTAAAGGAGATTCCTAAAGAAGGGACCAGTGGTGGTGTACAGGATGTGGTAAAGGCAGGATGTGATGTTGAGCTCACAGATTCAGCAGTTGTACCATCTAATTCATCAAACGAGACAGCAGTAGCATCAGGTCAATCACAACATGAAAGAACATCAAGTGACAGCATCAGGGTTAGCTTACCTGATGATCCATCAGATGATTTGGGCATTGCATCCAATACAGTAACTGTAAGCTCAGGTTCCTCAGAATCAATCCAGATCCAAGACTCAGCAGGGATAAGCCAAGACATAGGAGGACCAGTCTTTGACGAAGAAGTCAAGACCATAGGGCTAGAACCAGTGGCAGAGATGGCTGAGGGAAAAGCTGATCAAGACAGCTGTAATGAAGGGCTAAAATCTAGACCAGTGTCTCAGGACAGCATTAGTACAGACTTGTGAAGGAGAATAGTAGTTGGAAGAAAATGATGAAAGGGTTTGTTTATTTGTTTGTTTAGTGTTTTTTTGTTTTTTGTTGTATGTTTAGATGATCTTCCCAATAAGGGAACTCAGCAAAGCTCCCACAAGGGGATATAAATGCCAAGCTGAATAGAAAAAAATCTCTTATACAAATATTGGTTTAACGTTTATGACTGAATTGCACATATCAATAAATTGTGATTCAGTAACAAGACGACAATCCTTCTCCTAGTCATTGTGAAATCAGCGGTTAGCTTGGCCGAATTCGAACTCACAACCTTGTGATTGGAAGTCCGGCAGTCTAACTACTTAACCACTGTGACAATCAATTTGTTTCTTGAGCTCTATGCAGTTATAATAATAATAATAATAATAATAATAATACGCAGTTCTTATATAGCGCTTTATACTCCCGATGGGTGTCTCAAAGCGCTAAGTATTTTTCCTACAAGGTAAGCGGAGTTACGTGTTGAAGTATGAGAACTATTCCTTTGCATAGCACCATGTAATGGTTTACAAGGTGCTGTGGCGCAATATGCAGCCAATCAAACCAGGAACACCGGGGCGAACCCCTTCTCTTTACGATAAGTGCACTGGGTTCTTTTACGTGCATTACACAACACACGGGACCTACGGCTTAACGTCCCATCCGAAGGACGAAGCATGTGGTTAAGTGTCTTGCCTAAGGACACACGTGTCACGACTGGGATTCGAACCCACACTCTGCTGATCAGAAACAAGAGCTTGAGTTCGGTGCTCTTATCCGCTCGGCCACGACACGCCACAAGTTATAAAGCTGAGTGTGCCCTGCAGGAAAGTAACTCAATGATGAGATTCAAACTCACAACCATAGAAAACATTGATTGACTGCTTAAATAGTTATGTTTGCCTGTTGACAAGTGAAAAGCTTGATTTCTGTCTTTTATAAGGGGTGCTGGAGATGTCATTTTCATCATTAAGGATCACAAAAGGAAGTCACTACTCCTGCTTAATATGTATGGATCGTTGTACAGATTTATCAATGTATGGTGATGTCAGTAAAGCAAAGTGAACTTGTGCACAGAAACTTCAAGATAGCTGACTATACTTTACATCTCGCCATGGTTAGTGCTGTAGATTCTATTTATTCATCATGTATACAGGTTTTTAATTTATCAAGTTGTGTTAGACTTTGTATAATGTTTTCTTATATGAATTTGTCAGTTTGTTAACGTTAAAAAGTTAATTTATGAATCTTTGGGAAAATTATTAGCCTCATACTACACATGGGATTTGCAAAAGTAAAGCAAATTTCTTTGCATCACAATGTGAAAATGGCGCTTACTTGTAGTTGGTGTCAACAACAAAAAACAAAGTGTGTAAATTTGTATGAAGTCTCTGTTTGAGTAACCTTGCTCATAGTATATTTTTACTTTTTTATCAAACTAAGTGGGACGTGTATTCCAGTTTAAGCAAAAATAGATTTAGAATTGAATTTACAAAAGTAGGGCCATGTACTGATAATTTTACCATGTGGATGAAATTTTCTAGTGTTCTTGGACCATTCAATACAGTTCCAGTATGTGTTCCTGTAGTTGTTTAACATGTCCGGCCATGAGATTTGATATCATATGATAAAAAGATATACAAAAGATAACCTTATACACTACATGTAATTCACGTTTTGCAAACTTGCCATACTGTTGGTGGGTTTTGTAATGATGGCTACGTATTGAAATTCAGTGACAAAGCAATTTTTTTACAAACTTGCTGCAAAAGCTTACAATTATATGAATGAAAGTTAGTTAAAAGAACCCCACTTTCTTTACAGGGTCTGACTCAATGAAGTATTCATGAAACGTGTGAACTAAGGAATCATTTATCCCTCCTTGACTCCTAGACTTACACTACTTTGATCTACACCTACCATGAGTCAGGTACATTTGTTATTGCATGTGTTGTTGTTCAAGTTATCATTATTGCATGATGTTAATTAGAAGTATGTTTCCTTAACTGTAATATTAGTGTACATATTTAAGAGTAATTTATTGTACTTTTAAAAGCATAATGCCAGATAGAGCTAATACGGATTTAATGATCACATGATGCAAAACTGTTCACAAACATTGTTGAAGATGGGAAAACTTTCAGTATTGCAGAGACAGTTCAAAATAAAGCTACATAATATAGGCAAAAGGAAGTTGAAAAAGACAACTATTTGAGGATAGTTTTAAATTTCCAGTATGATTCTAAAGTTTGGAGAGGGGTAAAAGAACACAATTATGCCAATGTTTGCCGTGTTGAAGGCTTGAGCAGTCTCTTTTAGGGAATGCAAATTGACTTAGTTCTGACAAAACTTCAAACCGGGGTTCACACATTGCTTTTTTCTTTATAAGAATTCTTCCTCTGCCTGTTCTTGTTTGATAGATTTGATGAACATCTCATAAAATATTAAAGTTCATGACCATTGATGTTATACAGAGAAGCAGTGTATTTTTCATCTTAGTAATGGATGAAGATGATTGCTACAGCATATGATTGTAATAAATAAATTAAAGGGGAACACAGGAAATACATTTGGGTGTTTGTTGATGTCTGTCTGTCTGTCTGTCTTCCTGTGTTTTCTTCTTTCTATTCAGCCGAGAATTGACCTCACAAAAGATAACTCAACTAATAGTCACAAAATGTTAATTTCATTCTTGACCATTGTGTAAAGAATTTAACTTGGAATTCAGTTTAAATTTTGGGTTTGAAGTTAGAGTAAAAGGGAAAGTCAAGAAATAGTAATGGACATGTGCCCAATTTCGTTCAGCTGGTAGGCGCAAACATATTGCATTAGTACTAAAAAGTCTTGCTCAGCAGAAACAAGTTTCCAGCTATGAAATGTTGAATGAATGTTGTTTGTCAATTATATACTTCGCTATAGCTGCTTAGCAGAATTGCTGAGGTCTGTTTTTGGTTTAACAGATCTCTAACACACGTACATGTACATGTATAAACAAGTTAACATGTACTGCTGTTTGCACTTTTAACCAAAGATCGTATAGCGCCGTAGGCGGCGCTATACGATCTTTGCTTTTAACTGTTACAGATATTGTCAACCTTTTTCTCACGGGCAGTTGTGCTATTTTCGTTCCCTCTATCCATCCAAAGACCTTTCTATTGCAACGTCACAGCCAAAAATTTTGCCAACCGAGGTTGGAAAACTATGGAAAGCCATAACTGCAAATCCAAAACAGATAGGCATAGTTTGTAGCAATGTAACACAAATATTCAAAAATAATTTTGAATTTGTTGGAAACAAATCAACCAATTATGGAAGGTATTTCAGTTCATGAATGTTTACAAAAAATGTTGAATTTGGTCACAACATTTTTTAATACGATTTAATGTAGTGTTAACATTCGGCCGTCCATGCCAACCGGCGCACTTCAACGGTAATGGAAAGATCTAGTACAGAGCTCCGTGCGCATGACTGAACGCTCTCATCATCAGTGCGCAGTCAAGACTCAAGCGCACCTACTACGTCATCTTCAACCAAGTCACCAACACTGGAGATACGTCACAATGTTGTCCTATTTCCATGCATTTGATTGGTTAAAAGATTGGGTTATTCATTTTATCTAGGCAACCTGTGTTTCGTCATCATAATTATGATGACGAAACATAAATTTACATGCGTGTTGTCTGCAAAAAATTAACAAACAAAACATGCGAGCGAGCAGTCCGGCATGTATACTGCATGTACTCTGTGTGATTATGTGCGAATGTTTACAATACACGAAATACAAAACAACAATGTAGAAAAGTCAACCACGGGGGAGTAAAACCAATCAAACTACCGTAAACAAATATTGACATTTGAAGGAAGTATTCAAACATGAAGAAGAAAGGTAGGTTTTCATGTATAACAAGGAATATTTTGTTTGCAACTTTCAGAATGTGATAAACAAATTCCATTAATTAACGTGAAAAAGTTGACGGAAACTTTTTGTTCATTGACTTGTTCACTTTGCATCACACTCGTCTTTTAAAGTTTTAACTTCAGCAATTTGACTTGAGTTCTTTTTTATTGTATGGTACATTGGTAATTCAGGGTAAAACTTGATAAAAGCAGGTTTCAATAACTTTCCCTTTACACAATAGTTGTGAATCTGGAAAGCCGAAAATAAAACGAATTTCCAAATTAGCTTAATGAAAAAAAGAAAAACGAAGACGACGAGTCGAGTATAGTTTAGGAGCTTCAGGATGGATGGAACGTATTTTACAGCATAAACAATACTACTGTACTAGTACTACTACAAGTAGTACACTGTACAATATAAACAGTAGCGGACACTGACACATGGGCACACTCAGCTGCAGCGACAGTGCCGCAGTTGGTGCAAACTCGTCGGTGAACATTTCAGGATACAGTCAAGAGGCCTGTGGACGTCCGTCTGCGTATGATGCACAACTTGTCACAAATCCTGACATACCGAAGAATACTCGTGCAGCTAGTAATAGCTGTTAGGCATTTGCGCATATAGAATTACTAACAAAACATTGAAACAAATTTCACCTTTTGTTTTACGATGTTTTTCTAATGTTGAATCTCCATCTTTTTCAAATCAGATGGTGCATTGCATGAGTTGGTGGCACATCTCCCCAACATTGTTATTGATGCTGCTAAGGGTAAGGGACTCAAACACCTTCCTGCTGTCCAAAAACTTGATGGAATTCTCATGTTCCTTGACATCTCAGGTAAATGACATTATAATAACACATTTCTTGAAGTCCCTAGGTAAGGTTGTACTTGGTGTTAAATAAGCAGGATAGTTCTGTTCTGTTCTGAACTAAATAAATAGTCTCCTAAATTCCGAAGCCACACCGCAGTCAGTAGAATAAATAGCAAAACAAGTTCTCCAAAACAATCTACACAGCAAAGTAGATATGTTACTGCAAACCATAAAACAATGTAGTTATCTTCCCAAGCAAGTAATATCTTCTTTAAGTTTAGCAAATAATATATTTGACCCTTTTAATGTGTATATTCAGATGTTTAAGTTAGGTAAGGTTGGTGCAAGAAATCATTTATACAATGATTTTTTATGTAAATTTTGATCATTGATCATTTCAAATTCAAGCTCAAAAATTGATAGCTGTCATAAATAAAGCCCTTTTAAAGTTTTATACAGTCATGAGGGAGGATTAAGGGTTACCATTATCGCAACTGAAAATTGTACTGCTCTGTTCATCATATTTGTCAATTTTGTAGTAGAGAGTAATACAAGTTCACATATGAATGGTTTAACATTTTGAATATTTTCCCAAGTGCTTGTACAAACTGACGCTAGCGGAGGGAATTTTCAAATTTTGCCTTTTCAGGTTTATCAATTTTTTCCCCGATCATTCTGAACATGGTTTGCCAAAGAGAGGTTCTGCACTTACTACAGCTGTAGCCCACACACATCCCCAATAGATGCCCAGTTGGGGGAAGAAATATACATTATGTATTCTTGGGGTATGGGTCATGTGTCTTAAATTCTGTTTTCTTGTGAAAATGTTGACAATTTTAGCCAACCCTTACACAGTCCTAATTTAACAATTTTATTTTATTTTATACTTATTTCTTCATCTATTTTTATTCCATACAACCAATACTGAGGTTTAGGCATGCAGGCAAGAAAATATACGGCCCTTTAATGTCACAATACAAAACCAGCACATGTATGAATAGTAAAGCCTGGTTCATTTTTCCTGCGAATGTGAATGTGACGTAGAGCAAATTCGCACAAATAATTCAGAAGAGTTGAGATGTGCTCAACTCCTGGGAAACCTTGGCTGCCAAAACAGAGCGGTGACGTCAAAATTTGCTTCGCATTCGCATTCGCATTCACAGGAAGTATGAACCGGGCTTAATGCAACCTTTACTTGGACTTGGGTTTGGGGGAAAAATCAAATGTGATTTTGATCCCTGGTGTTGGCTACTAGCTACTGCTCATGGTCAGTAGTTTATTGCCCTCCACTGGAGGGCCACATGCCAGGTGGCTGGCCAGAAGGACATTTAAACTATGTGCTGTTGTTGTAATTTTTAGAACATTGCTTTGCAAGCTTTGTTGGTGCAAGGAGCTCATAATCATTCCAATCTCAGCAGCACTTGTACCAACAGTGTATAGTTTGCTTCATGTTCAACTTGTGATGTGAACTATAGTATTAACCTTCAAATTACAGGTTTCACTGCACTTTGTGAGGAGTTTACACAACGAAAGCATGGTGTAGATGAACTGACTAAAACTCTCAATGACTACCTGGGCCAGATAGAAGATTTGGTCCTCAAAGCTGGGGGGGATGTCATTGAATTTGCAGGTAGTTTTTTATCACTTTTCTATTTTGTTTACTTGCTGTATGTGGCCCTCAGATTGGCTCCTTTTGTTTCATTGGATTCTAAAACCACCTCCTCTCCCCTCCATAGGCCTCCCTTAAGTCGGTTATTTGTTGGAGTTTGTTGTTTTTTTTGTGGTGGGGAATAGTGAACAGTTTTGCCATCAAAGATGTGTTGTTTGGAGTGATTGGAATCCAAGTAATTTGGCCATCAAGTTAAAAATCAGTTGTTAATTTCCTTGTTTTGTTACAGGTGATGCAATGCTTATTCTTTGGGAAGGAACATCTGCTGAGGCCAATGTGATAGCCATTGCTAAGGCTATCATTTGCTCGAGAAAGATCATGAAGACATGTAATAACTGGGATACACAGGTCGAGGTACAACTTGGTGTTAAGATTGGTAAGCAATATACAAATACTGAATGCATGCGAGTGCATTGTCGCAGAATATAATCCTGAGGTAAAATCTGGACTATTCTGTTTCATGAAGCGAAGCTGTGTGAAATGGAAAAGCCAGATTGCACCTAGTGAGTGTATTCTGTGACAATACACAAACGAACGAACGAAATGTTGTTTTATATAACTCACACATACATCCTTGTCATTTGAAAATTTATAACAACAAACACATAGACTTGGAAAATCGGCCACCCCACACTCAGAAAACTGTTGAAACCCTTTCTAAATAACGTGGACAACTCCATGAAGATACCAACCTTGTCTAACTTGACACAACCTAGTTTTGGATAAAGAAGCGTGAAAGATAGTTTTTGGAACGCTGAGAATTAAGCATTGAAAATCAATATACCCGTCCTGCATTTATTTCCATATTCGACGGAATGGTTCAATGTCGCTGCAGTAAATACACGGTAAAATAAAGGATGACACGTGATGTGTTCTTGAACAAGTTATTGGGCAACAAAGCTCAAATGTAAAAGGCATCTGCTTTTGAACTCAAGGTTGAGGGTTTTAATTCTGTCATACTAGCACTGAATGAATATTCAACCTGAATGGAATAGCACAGTGTATTTATCAGTCTCAACTGTAGATTTAGATTTAATAGACTGTGCAAGTCTCGCACGCATTCGAACTTCCGGGACCATAGTGGTCCCAACCATATGGAGTTTTACGTGGGCGAGATTTTGTTTCGTCAAATATTTAAGTTTAACGTAGGTTATGAGCTAGAAAAGTATACATGTTGTTGGGAACGTAATACTAAGTGATAACAAAATATGAAAGTAAAACCAATTCAACAATATAACGAAGAAAACCCAAGAATTAAACTTGACCTCAGCTTCCGGTTATTGCAAAAAAATAAGAATTTTATGCTCGCCTCCGATCATAAAACTTACGTAAACGCTTGTTTTGGATGCGCAATTATAATCGCCAGATGCTGTAATTGCAAAGCAAACCCTTTTCATTGCAGTCTATGGTTGTTGAGGCGTCAGCATCCTCTTTAAACTGCGAAACGGGTCCATTTAAGACCCGTTTGACCTTCACGAATCCGCGTAAGGGGTTTCTAAAAAGTTAACATCAAATAGGCATCCTTGTCCCAGAGTTTTAATTTTTTTTCAATAATAATATACACACTATTGTGATTTTTTTTTTTAAAAGCTAAAACTTTTCATAAAATTGTAATGATTTATTTTTGTTGTTCAGATTTTGTCATGAGATATAATTTAAAACAAAGATTTAATTTCAGAAATAAAAATGTTCTTCGTTTGACGTGTTTTTTCGTTCGGATACGCGCGAGACTTGCACAGTCTATAGGACTGGATGATAACGTGCATTCTATTATTACAGGGCTGTCAGCAGGTGAGGTTTTCATTACCTATGTGGGCAGCAAGTCTATTCGTTTGTTCTCAACCAGTGGTCAAGCCGTCATTGATGTCAACTTAGCCGAGAAATACTGTGAGAAAGGAAGCATCATTCTATCACCATCTGCCTGGTCTCACTGCCCAGAACGGAAAGGGATGAACGTGAAGAAGCTTGAAGAGGGACATGTAAAGGTCAGCTTAGCAAATATTTAATTTCTTACATCAAATTCATTACAGATTTGAAAGACAGAATTGTAGCAAGGTTTTTGAGACTCCTTCAAATATTCATTGGCAGAATGAATTATTCCTTTTCTTAAACATTTTATAGGTGGGATGTGGCAACATTAGAAAATAAATGTATTGTAATATACAGAGAACATTTTAAAGATATTGTAGCATGGAGCTATAAAAATGATTTATAGCTCCACGATTGTAGTCAACATGAAAGTGATAAACCATTTAACCACAGACATAAATACTGTTACTGTGGTGCCAGACATCTATTATTATTATTATTTGGGGGGGGGGGGTAAGTGGGGGCAAAGACATAATTTGGGGGTCTGTTGAGTGTTGAACCATTCATTTTTTTCTAACTCATATTTTGGGGGCAATGGGGGACTCCTGCCTTCTCCCTCTATGGTTATGCCACTGTACTTTTGTAATGTGCCCTCCAAGAGAGCATTTTATTTCATGTAGTGTGTCTAGATCACAACAGAAGTCAGTTTATCAGTGAATTGTTGTGATTGATTTGTAGGTTCTTAACCTCAGGAAAACCTGGGCAGAGACCGAGTTGGCAAAAGGTTTGTTGACATCACATGATTTCTCAAGTTTATCAGTCAGTTTCAATTGTTATAATCTGTCTGTTGGAGCATGAGCAGGGCCCAATTTCATGGCTGCTTACCGTAAGCAAAGAATCAGCGCTTACGAAAGCAGGGAATTCCGCGCTTACGTCAAGCGTATTTCACGGGTTAGCAGGGAACTTTTGCTTGTGCGCTTACGTACTCCACGTTACTAGGCATTATACGCTTACACAGCTAGCGCAGAAACTTGGGGCTTGCTCAGTAAGCGGAGAATGGTGATCGCAAGCGCATAATTCGGCGGTAAGCAGAGCCATGAAATTCAAATTGGGCCCCGATAATTTTGTTTTTATTCGCATAATCACTGTTAAGTGATGTTTGAAGCTTTGCATGGTGTGAAAAATAAGAAGTAGCTATTGTTACTTGCAGGTACAACTGTGTGTAAATTTCTTTTTGGGAGGAGTGTTGGCTCTAAAAACAGCCGGAATGGTCTTAATGTTTCAAACAGTATACTCTGCTTGTCTTCAATCAATGTTGTGTCCCAGGTTTCCATCGCAATAAATAATAGTTGAATGCTAACAATCGGTCTCCATTCATCAAATCTTTACCAAGTTTATCAATTAAATAACAAATTTGACAGAAGGGAACTTTGAACTTTGTTATAGCAGAAGTAAACAGAACATGTTTTTTCTATTTTTTTAGAAGAACCACCACAAGACCAATTGAAACACAAGGTATGTCATTAAAAAATTCCCTATAAGTTTAACCATGTATTATAACATCTCAAGGGGAGTGGTTGTGCATCAGGTACAAGTTTCCCAAGTTAAATTACACTCTAATGAGCCCATATAGGTTGTCCTCAACTATTTTTTTCCTTTGAAAAATTTGAAAAAGTTCATTAGATAAGAATCCAGTTTAGAAATACTACTTTTACAAATTAATGCTGTTAATGTTTTGAATATCTTAGGCTCTCGGTGAGATCCCACTGCTACGCCATCTAAACCTGAAAAATGGTAAGTCTCTGATGTTTTTGTTTTTAATCATAGTGATGTAGGAGGTAGATTATTATTACTAATGGCTGTGGACAAACTCTAATGCTGATGAGGCTCATTTCAAAGGCCATCTTGTCAGTTACGGTGCCATGGTGAAAATGTTTCATGTCTGAATTGTTGTGATTTCTTCCCTAATTAAGGACATGTACACTAGTATTTTAACATCAGTTTTATATGTATGTTTATTTTCAGTTCACAAACAGGACTTGCGCCCTTTTATTGCTGCTCCAGTTATACAAAAGGTATGATAAATGCCATCATTCAAATATCCATTGCAACTTCAAGGCTCAAACTTTTGGGGAAAATCCACAAGACTGTAGGGCTCGTTAATTTTTACTGGACCAGAAAATATTTTGGAAGACCAGGATCGAAACAATATTTCTGCACAAATAAGCATTATATAACTGTTTTTATTTGAACTAGCAATAAGAGAAGATTGATTTAATTTGTATTATGGGCAAGTTTACTTTAATACTTAAAGATATTACACAGTGAGGTGTTATTATTCAATTGAAGAACACAAGACATCCAGACTTATCAAGTCCTGAGTTTACTGGCTCAGCGCTAAAATCACTGGCCTCTGGCTTGAAGTCCAGTGTTAATTTCTAGCTCTGAATTTTCTTATAACTTAAGGAACAAAAGCAAACTCTGCTCTCATTCCAAATAAAACTCAGTTCCTAGCAATTATAAAATTTCTTGTTTATTCGCTATAAGGTGGATGATAACCAGCCTATGGAGTATTTGTGTGAGATGAGAGATGCCTCTATAGTGTTCATAAATCTTTCCTTGGACCATGGGCATGACCATAGTCGTTGCATACAAGGATTGTATGATGGCGTCTCTGCTGCTGTACTACAGTTTCAAGGTAAGACAAGGATTTTAATCTGTGACGCCACTTTATTTATGAGAATGGGGATTATTTTTTAACAATTCTACATTCAACTTTAGATTCATTACAAACTAAAGTGAATTATTCAAGTGGAAAATATCTTTCCACAACTGAAAATCATGTTATCTTTCAATTTACATAAACATTTTTCAATTTAAAAATTCAGTTTAGTAAGAAAAATGTTGTAAAAGTTATCAAAGCAATGTACTCCATAATGTTGCAAGCACTATGAAGTATGTCTGTAAACTTTGTTTGTTTTATAAAGTAAAAATGCACTGTATTTAAATGTTTTAAATGTCCCTTGATAAAGCACTCCATTTATTTCTGGAAAATTACAGAGTGACCAAATTGAACTAAATATACTGTAGTAACTGTCTCACTAGCAAACATCTTAACAATTAGATAACCAACTCGTCACACTACATAGATACAACTGGTAACAGTGATTTTAAACAAATTAATCAATAACAAGATGATCAAAGTTACTTTAGCATATTACTTATTAGTGTTAACGGTAGTATGAAATGCATGGCTGTCTATTGATGAAGATGCCAAGCTCTCCTGAGTTGATTTCATAAAGATGGTATTTGAATGTGCGACAGAGTTATCTGCAGTACTGAGAGTTTTGATGATGGCCTCTCTTGGTCCATTCGCTGATTTTCCAGTAGCCTGCTTATTTTTTCTATTGGTCTCAAACCAAGAAGAAGAACCTCTTTGGGTTGTAGTTAATAGGTCAAAGTTGTCCCCAAGTTCTAAAAAAATGTTTGATGAATAAGAGGGTCTGAATTTGAATCAAGGTAAAACCAGAACTGTTGCTGTCCGACATGACTTTTGTATGTTTGGCAGGTACACTAAAATGATGCGATCACCTTGCACTATATGTAAACACATCAGTAATCTTATAAATCTACCCTCATTTCTGAGAATTTATTTGATTAAAAACCATTACATAATCAATGGCTTTGGAAAAATAGTCTGAAGGGTACATTCGTGACTCCAATGTACTCACCTTTGGCTCTTACATTCTATCCACGAATCTACACTTTCTCGTCCATTTTCCTTCACTTAATCATAAAATAATAAAAGTATAAATTGTTGTTTTTTCTTTACAACAAAGGTACGTAAAATGTCTACTGCAATTTACTGTAAATGGTACTCTTGTATTTTTGAAAAAGCGCAACTTAATTAGTGATTTCCTATTTTTATGTTTATCATTCCAAGCTTACTAATTTCTAACCATTATTAATCCTCTCTCCTCAACATTTTTCTACGTTCAACGTTCAAAGTTTCTTTATTCTTTGTTCTTTTTCCCCTTTTGTGTGTTTTAACGTTTTAAACTTTGTTTTCTTTGCAGGAGTAATCAATAAGATCTTTGAGTTTGATAAGGTGAGTTGATTTAGTTTGGATGGAAGCTTACAATACATTAAACTATTTCAATCTTTTAAGCTTATTGCTCAATATTAGTCGTCTTTTACAATGAAGCAACAGAGGCAATTGCTTCCATGCTCCTGGTCATTGCCATGGTGCCCTTCGAAATGTTCCGGTAGAAAGTGAAATTTCCCTCACAGATGCCCCTTAAGAAAGGAAAATGCCTTGCTCTTTCAGGCCTGGTACTCCTGATAGAAACACAGGAATGGGTTTTATTAACCATCAAGAAGAAAGACTTGGGTTTTATACAACTAATTATTCGTACTTTAAATCACAAAATGATGACCATTTTGTTGTGCACTCTACCTCCTATTGTCAATGTAATATTGTTTCCTAGGGGTTTTTTGTATTGATGCTGCATGTTTTAAATTAAAAAACAGAAGCTCATGTATTATTTGCTCAATTTTTTAAAGTGAAATTAAATGAACAACCAATAAGTTTGGACATTGACAGGGTACTAGTTTCCTGGTGCTGTTTGGTCTGCCTGGATTTAAGCATGAAGATGAAGTAAGCCACGCCTTGCAATGCTCCAGTCAGATAATGACCACATTGAATGATATGATTGAAGTCAGGTAAGCCAACTTATTCATATTGTCATGTCTTGAAGGGTTTTATATTTCTTTATGAATTGAAAAGTTCAGTCAACTGCTCCGCATTATCATTCGACTGCGAAGCAGGCGACTATAAGCTTCCTCCAATTACTGCGATCTTTGGGAAGTGTTGCTCACAGCATGTTTTCGCTATCATCAAGCAGGCGTTGAACATATTTTAGAAATAATGTGCATTGTCTCACAAAGCACTAAGATTCATCTTAAGATGAGTTGTCAGTATAACCAGATATTGATTTGTATTGTGACATCACACTTTGCTTAGCAACTAAGATGGATTTGCAGTTGTGATCAATCTTAACTCATTTTGCACATAAATATTGAATGTGGAGAACTTTCTGGTTTCATCTAGGCAAGTATCGGTTGGTGTAACAACAGGCAAGGTATTCTGTGGGGTCGTAGGTCATCCAGAACGACATGAGTATACAGGTAAGTACCTATGTTGTTTTTTTGTTTATTAAAGGCTACAATAAGTTTGCATTAATGGTTAACTGATAGTAAAGAATTTTTTTTTACAAATTGCCACTTTCTTGAACAGTGTCGTTTGTTAAATATTATCTTTCAGAATATTTTAAGTTAATGCTGCCAAGATTATAACCCAAAATTGAATAAAATTAAGTTGAATTGATGATTAGTATTTGTTGTCTTTGCTGTATTTATTAATCAGTGATTGGTCCTAAAGTGAACATGGCAGCCCGTCTAATGATGAAATATCCAGGCAAGTTATCTTGTGATGAGGAGACCCACCATCGCTCATCTCTTGACACTTCACACTTCCATGATCTACCTGAGATAAAACTCAAAGGCATGGACAGTCCTGGACCTATCTCAGAATACATTGAATCATCCATGTAAGTAAAATGTGTCATTGAATCATAGTATTGCAGAGAAAAATGTTATAATCATTACATAAAAATAATACTTTGGGGCCCATGAGTCGTAGGCCTACATCAAAAATGAATGCTAATTACAAAAGAAATTTGAAGAAACAAAACCTTTATTGCTATTTTTATTATTATTTTTTCTTAAAATTTGTCAATGGTTTTGCTTCCCTTTTTCGTGAAAGTTTTACCTTTTTCTTGGTACCTTCTTCTACAGGGGAAAAGATAATTCCATTCCAGAAGCCAAACATCCACTACTAGGTAAGAATTTGACATTATGAAAGATAAAGATGTTTGAATGATACCTTCCACAGTACATCTCAGTTTTGAGTTGAGTTAACTTCACAGCATACTTGGACCTAGCTTTAAACTACAATCAAGTGTCAACATCGTTGTACAAAGACAAGTACTTTGTGATACTATAAATGTTGCAAAGTTCCACTCTTCCAGTAATTTCTTTATTTATTAAATTTCATCACTTTCCAACCATGGAATGATTGATAACAAGTATTATGTAAATCATAATGTGCTTGAAAAAGCTGGCAAATATTGAACTGCATTCATGAAATGAATAATATGTTTTTTACTTGAACCAACTGTAGGCTATATCAGTGAGTTTCAAGAGGCCCTAAACACACTGGAGAGGGTATGCTTCTCAGGTGATGGTAGCCACCCATTGTTTCTGGTTGTTGAAGGGGAACCAGGAGTAGGGAAGACTCGATTCTTGAGAGCAGTCATTGATGCAGCAACAAACAATTACATGAGGTAAATTTTACTCCTTCAAACAAACGAAAAGTGAAAACTGTGGTTCCTGTGAATGATTCAAACAAGTGCGACATTTTTCAAATAGCATGAATCATTTATTATAATATATTTCTGGTTATGAACCAAGGATGCCTCATAACTGAACTTAATCACAGTAACTCGCATCCTGAGGAAACCTGTAAACAAGGGTGCTTGCTATGTCACAGGGCTCGAATTTGGGGAAAAAATCCACAAGACCGCAGGGCTTGTTGCTCAGAATTTTTACTGGACCGGAACATTTTTTACAAGACCGAAGTCATACGAGAAGAAAAAATCCAAAACGGAACAAAAACACACCAAAAGTTAACTTGTTTTTTCATACTTCTGCGCCCGTGCAAGTTTTTCACTTGCAGATCGCTTAACAGGCAGTTTGGGCTTTGAAACCCCTTCGAGAAATTTCCACATACCTTCTTTTTACGCGACGTTTGCTTTCATAGAAAAAATGAAATCAGTTTTGACAGAACAACAACGTTGTCAATGCAAGACGTGTGGAAACAAGACGTTGCTTTTAATCCATGCAACACAGGGATGTGTGGTGTTGAAAGCATACAACCAAGACGTTATCGATACGATTTCAACACTATGTAATTCGTTTGTAAGGTATCAGACTTCAAAGTGACTACATCCAATGTGTATGTACACGGTCAGTGGTATACGAACGATGCGCTGTTTACTGTGTTGTGCCGCCGGGCACCAATACATCATGCATGCACTGTGGAAACGGAGGGTGCTGTTCGCTCGCCCCCGGGTGCCTAAACATGGTTTGAGCCCAGCAGTTTTACAAGGTGGTGGGCATGAGTAAACTGCTGGATGGTAAACTTGCACGCAGCAGCATCACGACGAAGAACGGTCGGCTGGGTTTGACGTTCCGCGCTCGGAATTGATTTGACAACAAGTAAAAACGGAAACTTTTAAAACTGAGATTGAAATACATTTATTTAATGAAATATAATATATTTTACATTATTATTAATAATAATATTAGTTTGTTAAAAGAAATACACAAGACCGGCGGACTTGTTCGACATAAAGTTTACTGGACCGAAGCTAAAATCACTGGCCTCGGGCCTGCGGTCCAGCGTAAATTTCGAGCCCTGTATGTGAACCAGAAACACAGGGGTTAACCCCATCTTTTTCACACTAAGTGTTCTTGGTTCTTTTAGGTGCATTACCAATCCTAGTACACAGGACATTCGGCTTAATGTCCCATACAAAGGACAAATCAATCATGGTAAAGTATCTTGCTGAGGGACACAAGTGCCACAACTGGGACTTGAACCCACACTCTGATCAGAAACACCAGAGCTCGAGTTTGGTGCTTGTAACCACTTTGCCATGGCAAGCTGTTTTCAAAATACATGACCTCTGTGTTTTATGTCAAATTTGCATTCACTATAAGTATCAATTTATCAAAGAAAATACATGTGTAATCCTAACTTTCCTGCCCACATAAATAAGTCTTGAATAGTGCAATAACCCCAACAAAAAATTCCATAACTGACATTTAGATCTTTACCACTATGTTCAGAATCATCTGTAGCCGACCAACAGTAAGCAGTGTCAACAACCCATACAACACAGCATGTTTACTGGTTACAGAGCTGCTTGGGTTAAGCAATGTATTCAGCCCACAGGAAAGAGAACAGCTTCTAGAGGATCGTTTTGAAGGGACAGAGATCATCAATAGTTTGAGTCTGCTTAATAATCTCTTGGGAATCCAGGTGGGTTAATTTACAGTTATCTCTATTTTATTGTTTAGTCGAACTCTTTCACAACATGCAGTGCACTTACACATGGCTATTCTGTCTGCCATTATGTGAGTCAAAATGTACACAACGGAATTGACTCCAACAATGGTGGAAATGGTAGACTTGTGTTGTGTGGACGGAGATGCGTTCAACTTCATGCAAGGGGTCAATATACCTTATGAACATGAAATCACTGCTCTGGGATGCTCTAACATAGAGGTCAAAATGATATTTTGCATTTGCATTGTATCATCTTCATTCTACCTCTAGAATGGTGGGTAGATGACATAAATACATGAGGTCTTTAACAAAAAGGCCACAATGTTTTCCCTTCCAGCCTTGAGAGTGGTTATATTGATTTGAAAGAAAGATTCACAGTAGTATTGTAGTCATTGATGTAACAGCAAAATTCCAATGATCTGCTGCCATATGTAATTTTCTTAGTATGTTCTCTTGTAGCTTGCTGCACATGAAGCAGTTGCCAATCTCTCCCCTGCTGGTCGCACTAAAGCCCTCCAACGACTCCTTGGTCGTATTGTCCAAGGTACTCAGATGGACACCTTCAATGGCACCTTGGTAGTAATTGATGATGCTCAGTACATTGATCAAGACTCTTGGTCGTATCTTCGTTACTTCTCTGGTTACTCCAGTCTCTTTGTCATCGGTATGGGAGTTTTTCGTAGTAGGGAGGAAATCCCTGAAGGGGTGGAGAAAATCTTGAATAGCCCTCTCTGTGTCCATGTCAAGCTGGACGGTCTGGATTCTATCAATATGGAGCCACTTTTATGCCAACTGCTGGAAGTGTACGATGTGCCAAGGGAACTTACAAAGTGAGTCTTTATTATAAAGTCGTCATCCTCTGTTATGTTTTTACTTTTTTATTGTAAAATGTTTGCCCTTATTTTTTAGTTGTTTTGCTTGAGAGAAATGTAATGGTTATTTTTTTTTTTTTTTCAGTGTGTTATGAGTTTAAATAAAAATTAGTTGGCAAAATTCATTTCTGGAAGTGAACATTTTGACAGAGTGTTCACCAATTGAACAATTTTGAGTTGTTTTGCTTGTGAGGAGAGCAAATTTTTTTTCTTCAAATTTCTTATGAGTTTGAAGGAAACAAATGTAAAACTCACTTTTGATCTAACATTGATCTCTCACACTACAGATGGTCAGTGTTAATATGCTATGTGATAAACATAGCAAAAAGTATCATCCCATTGTAATGCATGAGTGGACAATTATATACTTGATTCAGCTGAAAGACTTGTAGGTTTTGTGAATTAAGTTTGTGTTAGAAAAAATGCAGATTATTGTAAGAGTTCCTCTGTACAGTTCATAGGAAACTTTAAATACTATATTTTTGTTCACAATGAAATAATAGGACTTCAATTATTGTTGTGTGTGATTTCTTGTACAGCTTGCTAGGATCGCACTTGACAGGCAAGATTAATCCATCTTGGGTGAAGCAATGTGTAGCCTATCTCCTGCATCATCAGCAGTTAGTGATCAATACACGGGGCTCAATGCCTTCCTGTTCTGTCAGTAAGGGAGTACGTCTCCTTGAACTTGATATACCACCGTCACTCAGGGGTAAGTAGGAAACTTTCTAAATTTGAAGTAGAATTTTACAAATATTACACCAAAAGTTATGACCATTATGCAATTCTACTTGAAAAGTTTGCCTAAGCAATGTGTCTGGTGCTGCTTGTTCCCATCTGGTAAATGCTATAGTTGCAATTGTAAATTTATAGCTAAGTGTGATTAAAACAGAAGTTTCCTTAATGTGTGAAGGAAATTAAATCATGTCCTCCAATGGACACCAAATGTTTGATTACGTACACAAGACTTACACAGTCTTTAACGTAGGCAATATATAAAAGTGGAGTTGGATGCCATAATCAACACTCAATTTTACTTGTTTTACATTGGAACCTTTTGAGAAAAGTCATTGTTTAGAGAAAGAAACAGTTTATGAGAAGAAGGTCATTGTAGAACTCATGAAGTTTTTTGTGTGACCTTTTCACCAAAAACTAATTTAATACAATGAACTGCTGCTGTAACTATTTTTACTATTCTGTTATGACTGCTACTTCTTTTGCCTAGGTTGTATGTTCTATTACAGAAAATACGTCACCTCCGATACCTACATATGCATTTCTTATGCGCATGCGCAAGCATTTCGCTGACACAAAACAAAAGGCTATGACGTCACCCACACACTGCACCTCCCAGTAGCCCATACGAATCGTCCTTCTTATTTCAGCGTGCGTTGTGTGTACACGCGTTTTTAGGTTTGCTCCTAGCGATACACTTTGCAAGCGTAAAGATCTCTATTTCCGACACAACATGGCATGAACCATAATCCCAGTGAATTGCAGAAATATACCGTTTCCGTGGTGGTTCTCCGTCACCCTTGGACTTCGAAACACCCTTCCTGCTTTTGTTGTCGTCTTTGCTCCACAGAAGGCGGAATATACTCAAGCTGGACGACTGTCAAATGGAAATCTTTCACTAAAGTTGCAAGATAATATTTATATACATGTACGACAGTTTCAACAGAGAGACGGAGGAAATCTTAGGCGGGAAGCTACAGTTCATATATTACCACGTCGCCTCAGGTTTAACGTAAGCATGTATGTGAAATCGTATTTTCGTCCTACAGTCGCCCTATTTTGCTCGACGGAGAGTCGGAGAAAATTTTTCCTCCCGGTATGAGCCCGAGAATCACGCACTTCGTCCCTTGCTTCGATCCGACCTAGGGCGCTACGGCCCGGCCTGGGCGCTACGGCCCGGCCTGGGCTTTACGGCGTGGGCGTACTTCTCAAGGCATCTGTCTTCGAAAACATTTTTCAGCAAGTATAGTAATGGTACTACTACTACCTTTCGATACCTGCCATCTTACCAGAGGTCAAACTACATTCTTCGTCTCAAACTCCACGACGAAGGAGATCGCTTTCCAGAGGGATCTTTCAGTCTTCGATCTCATGATTTTTCCCGTTCCCGCTACCGTTCTACAATCGAATTACGAAGCATCGGTGGTTCAGTGGTAAATATCTCGATCACCTACCTATCGGGTCTCCTTCACGCAGCCATCCCGGCCTTCCGTCTTACCATGGAGGTACCCGTACATGTCACACGGCCATCCTTCGTCATTTTCACTGGCTTCAATGACTCTTTTCTAGGGCTCCACACTGCACTTACCCACCCTTCAGTTAGGACTCGGTGCTACTCTGCATATGTAGGTATCGGAGGTGACGTATTTTCTGTAATAGAATCTCCCTAAATCTGTAGGGATTTCCTATTCTATCTAAGAAAATACTCACCTCCGATACCATCCCGCCCAGATCAGTATCCTAAAAATAAACCAGAAGGTGAAATAAGAAGGACGATTCGTATGGGCTACTGGGAGGTGCAGTGTGGGTGACGTCATAGCCTTTTGTTTTGTGTCAGCGAAATGCTTGCGCATGCGCATAAGAAATGCATATGTAGGTATCGGAGGTGAGTATTTTCTTAGATAGAATAGGAAATCCCTACAGATTTAGGGAGAATTGCTTTCAAGATTGTGCATAGCTTGTATTAAGATTGCTTTCCAATATTGTGCATAGGTTGTATGATTGCTTTCATTATTGCTTTCATGATTTGTATAGGTTGCATGATTACTTTCATGATCTTTTTAATGATTGTGCATAGGTTGTATGATTGCTTTCATTGATCGTTTGCCCGTTGCTGAGAGAACAGCTGTCAAGATAGCGTCTATTATAGGAGCATCATTCAATAATGCTGTCATCAGTTATCTCATGCCGGGTGCTCCAGCAAACAAGGTAAACAGTGCTTCAGCTCACTTATTTCCTCATTCGTTCTGTCTCACAACCACATTTCTGACCTTATTTGAACAAGACTAAATTTAGCAAAGTGCAGAGATGCCAACATTTACGATTTAGGCGTAATTTGTACGATTTATTTATCAAATTACGACAATATGATCATCGCCTCGTTCTTTACGATTTTATAAATATCTAGTAATAAAACATTTAATGTATGTGTTGTGTCTTGAATCCTATTTATTTTCATAGCGCGTATCACTAAAATGTATTCGGTATCTGACTTTTTGTGCGAATTGTAGTGCATGAAACAGCGCATACGTAGGCCCTTTTCGAAATGACCGGTGAAAACAACACGCCCATGGTAGAAGAGCCTAATTGAGCCTAATAAGTATTAGGCTGGTGTCCTCGATTTACACGTAGACAATGTGTGTTAGAAGACTGGCAACCAGCCATGGTCAGTTGCTAACCAAATTGCCCCAGGTATACTGATGTTGATATTGGGGCGTTTGAGAAAACCGCGTGTAGTCTTGCTCGTCGTACTACACTGTTGATAAAATCATGTTTATTACAGTGCTCGTTGTTTACGCGTGCCAGGTAAAACCAATATAATAATACAATAGTTTGATTAGTTTTTCGCTTGTTGGAGTACAACGATGGATTCATTACAACATGATTTTATAGAGGATTACAACTTCGTAGTGAAATTTGCTCGCGGTCGCTGTGACTCGACATCAACATTGCACACAGTGCGCCGGAGCATACGACATCGTCAAAAAGCACAGAACATGTATGACACTGATCTCTGTTAAATGCTATATATATTGCCTGAGGGCAAATTACTCTTTTTGAATTTGAAATGTTGGCATTTCTGAAAGTGCATTATTTTGAAAGTAGACTTTATTTATATTTTACTTAGAAAAGGTTGTATTGTTTTATTAAGCAGACTTTAGAATTAGCCAGGAGAAACTTTCATAATGGCAGAACAATTGTTGATAACTGTTAAAGAGTAACAATAACATACCCAGATAGCATCACTACATAGGACCAACGTTGGACCAACGAAACACTTTCATTGGACCAACATTGGCTGTCAACATCGGCCCTATGTTGGGACAATGTAAAAGTTGGCCCATCGTTGGCCCAACGTAAACATTGGCTCAACATTGGGCCAATGTCTTGCCCATGTATGTTAAAACATTGAACCAATATTGGGCCAACATAATCGAACATAGGCTAACGTTGAGCCTAACATTCTGCCAACATAACAGTTTCATTGGGCCAACATTGGCTGTCAATATTAGCTCAACATACTTTTGCTCATTGGAGTTACGTTGGGCCAATGTTAAAATTGGCCCAACGTTGGCCCAACGTAAACATTGGCCAACGTAGGACCAACAAAATGTTTACGTTGGGCCAATGTTGATTACCAATATTGGCCCAATGTACTTTTGCTCATCGGCGTTACGTTGGGCCAACGTAAAATTGGCCCAACATCGGCCCCACTAATAATCTACCGGTATATATGTTGGCTCAACATTGCCCCAACGTTGGGCCAACGTACCGTTAATCTAAAACAATGACTTAGAGTTGAACTTTCTTGTTATGTAGTTAATGCCCTTTATAATTAATTCAGGTAATTAGTGCATGTTAATTTATACTTATATTGTATACATGTAAGATATGATACCAATAACTAAATACATTCTTCACTCCCACAACTTATACAAGCCTATACATCCTTCTCCACTGCATGTCTTGTATTTATATAGTCCAGGATCCACAAACTTTCCAGTCATGGTTTACACCTTTTTAAAATAAAACTGTTTACTTTTTAATTCACATATTGGAATGACAAATGTTTCTTTGTACTTTTGATGTTCCGGTACATATTTTCTTACAGACGAATTAAACACAAAAGTACAAAAACTTGCCTTGGAAATTTCTAAATTCAACCAAATGATTTTCATATTGTCAAAGAAAAATCATACACTTCTAGGTCCCGCCCACAAATTTGCATTAGTTTCAACGTTGTCCCAACGTTGGCTCAACGTTGGCTCAATATTAGCGTGGTAGTCTAATGCTATTACTGAGAACTGACTTCTTTGTGTATTTTCTGAATTACTTGCATTTGACAGTTCCACCTTAAAACGCTAAAACGTTAGCAATGATTCTGACCATCAAACTTGTTCTATAACTAACAAGCAAACTATTATTTGTAAAGACAGTCCAATTTTATGCCTAGATAGACTTAACCACATTTGGTCATAGCCCCTGCTGCATATTGTTGTAGTATGATTCTTGTTATTGAAAAAAGATGTTGGCTTCAAATCATTGCTAACTGTTTTGTACAAATTGGTTGCCGACAATGAGCCAACATCAATATAAACACAAAGCCATTTTCGGAACAATTGCCTAAACATCATTTGCCGACGTAACGACGCAAGACTGCTGACCTAAAGCCAACATATAACTGCTGCAACATATCAACACAACTACAACATTTTCCGTTTCAAATCTGAGTCGGATTACTGGAAAAAAAAATAATAAAAAAAAACCAGCCACAACACCAACAACAGTGATCAACGATGTGTTGCTATATATTGTTGTCCCAAAGATGATTGTTGTCTCCAACAATAATTCATTGTAAGTTGTCCTCAAATCGCCATTACTGGTGTTACCCAATCAATAACTACATGTAGCAATGTTACAAACTGTCATTATGCCGACTGTAACATTGTTGATCAATACACCGATCCATTAAGCCACGCCCATTTCTCATTGACCAATCACAACCGCGAAATCTGATCACCATTTGAGCCGTTTGGTGATCTTTGCACTAATGGTGATCGGGTTTTGCGGCTGTGATTGGTCAACTCGTAAGGAGGCGGGGCTTAATGGATCGATCTATTGCCAACGCCAACGGATTGGACTAAATAAAAACCATCATTTGCCCAATGAATATATCCTTAAATGCTACTAACAATGTCTTAACGAAGATCACCAACGCTAAACCATGGTGATGGTGCCGACCTAATTAAGCAATCATTGGTTCAACATAGAATGCCGACTTAAGGCCAATGTGGTAATGCCGACCTAGAGCCAACATTGGCTCAACTTCACAGCAACAACTTAATGCCGATATTGCTTTTCCCACCAATAACCAACATTGGCTCAACATCAAGTGCCGACGTAAAACCAATGTGGTAATGCCGACCTAGAGCCAACATTTGTCCTACGTCGGAAACCAACACAATGCCGATATTGCTATTCCACCAAGTAAAACCAATGTGGTAATGCTGACCTAGAGCCAACATTGGTCCTACGTCGGAAACCAACACAATGCCGATATTGCTTTTCCACCAAGTAAAACCAATGTGGTAATGCCGACCTAGAGCCAACATTTGTCCTACGTCGGAAACCAACACAATGCCGATATTGCTTTTCCACCAAGTAAAACCAATGTGGTAATGCCGACCTAGAGCCAACATTTGTCCTACGTCGGAAACCAACACAATGCCGATATTGCTTTTCCACCAAGTAAAACCAATGTGGTAATGCCGACCTAGAGCCAACATTTGTCCTACGTCGGAAACCCAACACAATGCCGATATTACTTTTCCACCAATAAACAATGTTGGCTCAACATCGAGTGCCGAAGTAAAACCAATGTGGTAATGCCGACCTACATGTAGAGCCAACATTGGTCCTACGTAGGAAACCAACACAATGCCGATATTACTTTTCCAACAATAAACAATGTTGGCTCAACATTGAGTGCCGACGTAAAACCAATGCAGTAATGCCAACCTAGAGCCAACATTGGTCCTACGTCGGAAACCAACACAATGCTGATATTGCTTTTCCACCAATAACCAATGTTGGCTCAACATCGAGTGCCGATGTAAAACCAATGTGGTAATGCTGACCTAGAGCCAACATTGGTCCTACGTCGGAAACCAACACAATGCCGATATTGCTTTTCCACCAATAACCAATGTTGGCTCAACATTGAGTGCCGACGTAAAACCAATGTGGTAATGCCGACCTAGAGCCAACATTGGCCCAACATCACGGCAACAACACAATGCCGATATTGCTTTTCCAACCAATAACCAACATTGGCTAACATCGCCAACGTAAAACCAATGTGACAATGCCGACATAGAGCCAACATTTGCCCAACATCAGAAACAAACATAATGCCAATGCCGATCATGGTGACAAAGTGCCAACATGGGGCCAACGCCAAAAGCTGACACAGTGCCAACACCAACGTTGCCGACCCGATACTAACGTTGGCCCAATGTATGAATGTTATCTTGGTAGAGTAGTATGTTGTTAAGACATTGTTTTACATACTTATATCCTTGAAGGTTCTGGAGAGTATTGGTGGTTTAGTGTCTGCAGGAGTCTTCATTTATGAGAATGGACTACTACGGTTCCAATCCTCTACACTGCAAGAAACAGCCTATGCCCTCCTAGTAGAGAAACAACGTCGCAAGCTTCATGAGAGTTATGCTGTGTATCTTGAGCACCGCTACCTCGGATTCATGAAGAAAAAGAGTATGTCCCAAAATCTGACCTTTAATATGGTATGGTTTTGTCATTACTATTCCCCGAGTTTCACTCATCAGTTATTGGTGTTGATTTGTTTCAGAAAAGAGTAAGTTCAGCTTGTTAAAGAAAAAAAGCAAAATGGTGCAACAGAGGTGAGTGACTACAAAAGATTGATGAAGCATAGGCCTGCAGTTTATCATTGACAGTAAAAAGTGGTTTATTTTTATATGAAGCTTAAGGTAAAAACCTTAAGCTTCATATAAAAATTAATTGAAATTGCTCTTTGTTTTATGTTAATTTTCTTTGGGTATTTATCTTTTTTGCTAAAGATCTTCAATCAATTGTTAAGGTCCCTGGTGGCGCTATCTAACTAACGTGTTAGCAAGTGTCAGCATTACTACATTTTATTGCCGATTGAGACTTCTTGAAATTATTCACTGTTGTTTGGTACATGCCCCACCAACCTCGTTCCCAGTGGTGTTGGACCAATTGCTGCGCTTTTTTTTTTCTGTCCAAGAATGTCTTGCTCGATCATAATCCCCTGGCAGTGTGACTTTAAAATATCAAAATATGCTGGATATTTCAATTAGTCTTGTGGTTGATCAGTTTTGTGTTAGAGACTATGCATAGCACGCTGCCAAAAGACACATCAATTCATAGAGAAACTGGCCCCTCTCATTTTTTCGATCTTTTGATGCATCAAAAACATGATTCATTTGAATTGTGTTGCAGTGAAATACATACATTTGTACACACATGTACGAAGCGCCCCGCAAGCACCCTACAAGCAATGAGAAGTTTTTAACAAGCATGCACGCAGAGTAGTCACTTTGTTAAGCCAATCAGCATTGATTTTCAGTGCTTCCCTCCAGATGTACAAAGAGCTAGCGGGTGATACGGTGCGCTGCCCATGATAGCGAAGCTGATGCCCCACACCCCACTTTCTTTACATTGGACCTGCTGTATTTCCCATTATTTAATATTATTAATATTATTATTTTGTTTCTATCTGAAGGAAACCTGCTGGTTCAGGGGAAGTTAGTCTACAGGTGATCTATCCCCAACTTGTTACCCACTGGCGTAGGGCAGGAAACAAGAGTAAGACTGTAGAGTATCTCATTCATGCTGCAGAGTCTGCAGTGGCCTTGGGTAATACCATGCAGGTATGTAAATACATTGTCTTTTCAAACTATCAAGCATTTATTTGAAAAGCTAATAATTTCCTTGTACCATGTTAATAGTTTTTGGGTTAGTATTCTTTGGGTAACATTAAGAATAGTTCAAACAAAAAATCTAATTGATTACTTGGTTATGCGGCTTTAAATTCTTGCTTTTGGGGGTAAATTTGTATCTGTTGACCCATTTAATCTGTTTTCATCACTTACAATAAATCTTGGTTGCACCATTTTGGGAGCCAGATTCCTCATGTGATACTGTGCAGTGCACATTTTATTTGTATGTGATGGGCGTGTGGTTAAATATGCACCATATCTTAACGGTCAGCTTGACTCCCAAAATGATATACCTTGGGCATTTTTAAGATGGCAAAAAGTCAAGTATTGTTTGTTTTGTTAATTAAAACATTCTCTTTTTAGAAGGGGTTGTTGTGAAGTAGTTGGGTTCAAGTTTCTTTTGGTGTATGAATACTAAGTAGGAATTATAAATTTAAAGAAAACAGCATCACTGTCGGCTGCTGTATTGACA
Source organism: Leptasterias polaris (assembly GCA_037783415.1). Classification (NCBI taxonomy): domain Eukaryota; kingdom Metazoa; phylum Echinodermata; class Asteroidea; order Forcipulatida; family Asteriidae; genus Leptasterias; species Leptasterias polaris. Next base: position 1,290,872 of record JAZGTN010000020.1, read on the forward strand.
AAGGTCTTGTCAGTTTTGCACTCACATAATCGGTTCCTCTTATCAAGAATGTTCGCTTAAGCGCTACTTGCAATCAATATATTCACACAAGTAGAATCAGCTTGGGTCACAGCTTTATTGTTTGAACCACACAATGATTAAAAAGTCACAAAAAGCTTTTTATTTACTACTTATATCCTTATGTGAATTTTTTATTTTATTTTTTTTCTATTGAGGATATTCGTCAGTGATTTTTGTTCCTTCTCAAGAGTACAAGATCTTATTTTTTTATAAGCTGAGTTACTATCTTTCTGCAACACGCAAGGCTCTAGGTCCCTTAGTTTACATTGATATGAAGGTCTTGTATTTGATGTTGATATTTGTAGGCAGTATCATTCATCTACCAAGCCAAAGGCCTGGTACCAACCCAAGACCAGGTTGCTCATCTGGATGACTTGTCAGCAAAGGTAACAAACTCTCAAAGTCTGTTTTCTCATAAGAGTCACATGTGAAAGTTTCAGCTAAATTCAGTATCTACTTGCTGAGAAAACAGCAACAAACTGTCATTGTATTTTCACAAGAAAGTTGAATCCATCCACAATAGCGATGTGACACGAATGAACACCAACTCTCAGAAATCTGAGAAATGATTCATGCAGCATTTCTCAGGTTCAAATGTTTTTGGGTGAAAATTATCCAAACCAAACCATGAAGGGAATCTTTTCTCAAAATAGTTTATACTAGAAAGTCTCAATCATTAGATGGCTTTAAATTTAAAGTAAAAACCTATTTGTTTTAAACATAGATTTAATTATATTATGTTCATGCTTTGAATTGTATAGCATTGTGTCGTGGTATAGCATCTAAGAGCTCTTGAAGCGCAGTAGAATATATAAACATAGTTTCTGCGCTCTACAAATGATTTATTATTATTATTATTATTATTACTATCAACAGCTGCATAATGCTTCTCAAAAAGTAACTATTTGTGGTCATTAACTTTTGGAGCACTTCCCAATTTATGACCCTACCTTTAATCAGTGCAGGGTTGTTAGGGCCTTGACACAGTATTGTGATAGAGTCACTACTACTACTATTACTGTCACTAGTTATTTCTTGACCACAAGCTACCTACAATCAACTAAACATAAAAAAAAAATGTTTCCAATTTGTTTTTATAGATAATTTAATATTTAGCAGGCATGAGAATCTTCCGGTTTAAACCGGAATTCCAGTTTTTTCCCTTTCAAATTTGTGGTCTTCGAGTTCAATGTGAATTTGATATAAAATTTTGGGGGTGAGTTGTTGGGGTATACATTTGGATCTCGCTAATCCCTCTTCTTGGTCTTGGAGAAATTGTAAGTTTACACGCTTCCGTTCGTAATAAATTGCCGCCCGGCAGCGGCCGGCCCAATATGCGTTGATTTGTTTTTTCCATGTGCATGCAGTGCGTTCAATTGATATCTGTAGACTTCTTTCAGTCTTTCCCCGCTTCATTCATGGTACGGTTTGACCGTAATACATGTATGTTTACTGTTGCAGCAAAGGAACATTCGTGGAGACATTGAAAAGTCCACTGACAACAACATACGGTGTTTTGGATGCGCGCGCATCGTTATACTTTTTTTACCAGTCGTCAGTACGAACCTTCATAGGCTTAAGTGCCGTTTCTTCGATACGTTTAATGTGTTTTACGGCTGGAGATATTTTTACGCATTGAACTATGACCTGGAAGAAACTTATAGACAATGAGTGTGCGACACACGTGTGGGGAGGTTCGTTAACGTCTGACGTCTCACATTATTTTTCCAAAATGCTATGGTTTATAAACTGTTGGGATCTTGGAGATACGAAAAGGTGTTTGAAGAACAAGTTTCAATAGCCAAAGGGGGGGGGGGGGGGGGCAACACTTAAACACAGTTATTCACTATAACAGGTAAAAAGACCCCCCAAAAATCATTTATGTTCATAATCATTTATTTTCGTGGAAGTAAGTTCCGAATATAATTTTATTTTGAGCTTTTTAAGACAACGTCTAGCACTGTTATGATTTCATCTTGTTTATAAGTATTTTCGGAAAAGTTTCCGGAGCACGCCACCACCTTCTGGACGTTTTTTTTTTTTTTTTTTTACCAATATACACCTGAGGATGTATTCTATCGATAGGGTTAGTACCCCAAAATGTAAAATAAATAGTTTTCATAGGGGACCGATTTAAAAAAAAAAATTATTTTTAGTAAAATCCTACACGCTTCTTTCCCCAGTCTTCTTTCCTCCTCCCCCACTACCTCTCCCCATCATTCACTCACTCTCTGTGGAAGGAATTGAACATTTGCAAGCAATTAAATAATGCAATGTACTTACCGGGAATTGAACCTGTATCAAGAGAGAACAAATTATATGCACAAGAGCATAGCCTATTTACCGCTAGGCTATGAGGGATTGATACCAACATTGGTTTGATAGTTCTACAAATTTCTCCCATTACCTGTTTAGTAAAAGGTCATAATGAATATTTAATTTTCTATGAATATTAAAATCAGCAGTTATTGTCGAATAGTTTGCATATATTCAGGAGTTTATGAACTAAAACCTGCTTTACTAATTAGTCACGTGAAAGGTTCTTTTGGATTATTTCATTAGTACAAGTCATGGGTAAGTTCATGTTCATAAGGGCAATATCGGGCTATTATTTCCCTTTTTTGAATCATCCTTCAATGGGGGTATGTTTGTAGCGGCAATAGTTATGATTATGTGGAATTTGGGCTATTTTTCCCTTTTTTGAATCATCCTTCAATGGGGGTATGTTTGTAGCGGCAATAGTTATGATTATGTGGAATTTGGGCTATTTTTCCCTTTTTTGAATCATCCTTCAATGGGGGTATGTTCATCACATCATCAGAGGCCACTATAGCTGGCTTACCCATTCCATAAATCAACAAGTCCTGGTGAATTTTCCAATGCGCATGAACGATGACCGACTCATGGAGTATTGCACATTTACCCAGCCAGCCCAGACACACAAACAGAAGGAAAACGAAAACAAAATGGTGTTTATTTTCAACGAAGCTTTTGCGATTTTCTGACGCCTTTTTAAGGCCTTTAGAATTGTTCAATTTTCCTGTTTTTTGCTGTATATATTCAGTTAACCCATCTTGACAGGTAAGACTAAAATTTAGAGTAATCGGCCAGATATTGAGGGAGCTAGAGTGGTGGCGTGCTGCGGAATTTTAGCCGTATTTTCCTCCTATTAACATGTCCTCGATCCCACAAATGGTCCCCAAAACGCCAGAGGGATTCACTGAGTGCGACGCTGACGCCTGGGTAAACTTGCCCAAATTCCGGACACGCAAAAATTTGGACTTTGCCCAAAATCCGGACATGCAATTTTTAGCGTAACAATTTTTCCGGTTTTTTTATCATCGCATATTCTCATGCCTGATTTAGTTTTTAGCAAAAGAAGTAAATTGAAGGGGGAAAACCCTTTTGACTTTGAAGTGTTAACAATTTTTTGTTCACTGGGATATTTTTTACCGATTAATTTTTTCAGGCCACAACAAATCTGTTTCTTACCAGAGTGCGACGCAAGACGATTTCAGTAAGTATTTATGTTAAATATGTGACCATTTATATTAAGATTAAGCATTTAGATCCAGATATCTCATTTACAACATTTGTTTGTATTGATTTCCTTCTGGATTCATGATAATAAAATACCAGGTGATTGCAAGGGAGCTATTGTATTGTAAATTATACAAACAGTTGAGATAAATCAAAGTTTATTCATCATCATTACTCTTGTTCTATTAATCGCAATCCTTACTTTGCCAAATGTAGGTCAACAAACAGCGTTGGCAAGCAGCGGCCAGTAAAGCTCTTAAGGCTTCACGAGCTGCTAAGGCCAAGGAAGGGGGTACCCAAGGGGGGTCAAAGGTCGATCTATACCACAGAAAACCACTGGTGTCTAGATTACCTCATAAACAGATGGATGACGTAACACACTCTAAGACAGGAACGAGGGGGAATTGGGGGAAGATCATGGGCATTGCATTGCTCGTCTGTTTGTGTGTTCTGATGCTGTGCTTCAAACTATTTTTTTAAGGCAACAATTCTGGAACTACCACTTTTAAATCTTATTAAAATAATATGTCAAATTTTCATCATAACTGATTACAAGTTTTGACTCAAGAAATTCACTGCAATGATAGCAAATAAAATTGAATTTTGTCTTCTTCTCAACTCAACAATTATTTATTGCTTGCATTTTAACTGACCAGATTTCACTAGAATTTCGATGTGATTTTTTCTCCTTAAAGTTAATCGAAGAAACTGAATTTCTTACTAACTAAAGTAATGATGATTTATCAAGAATATATTAATATTAACCATAACTAACAAGTATTAACAGCGATTAACAAGGTTTCCATACTTTCTTTAATGAATTTTTCAACATAAAGTTTGCATTGTTTTTTATTGATAAGCGATAATAATCAGTGAAAAAATTACCATACATCAGAATGGTTGAGGACTTGCTCTAAATGAATCCATCTTGTCCACTCAGTAAGCATAGGGCATTAATGAGAAAAACATAGACAAATGCTTGCTAAATGTTTCAATTGTATCCGGCTCTAACTTTGCCCCCTAACTAATTAATTTTGCTTGAAACAAAGATATTCAGATAAAATAATTTTACTTCAATAAAGGATTTAAAATGAACAACTAACTTTGTGGGGAAACTCTTGGGATCATATAGAATTTCAGTTTAACTAAATGTTTATTTTCTGATAAGATCCTTTTTACTTCACCCTCTGACGGAAATTTTACAGGTTTGACTTAATTAAATAAAAAGTTGTAAACGAGAAAGAAATGTAAATGAAGGACAGAAGTTGAAACTGAGTTGAATACCTACATTTGTACTACCCTTTCCTAGGCGTGCCATTAGTACAGATCTGATGACATGACTTTCCTGTGCCCTTGATATTTTCTTTAGCCACGTTTCATTCAAGTATAGAAAAAAAATAAAAAAATTATGGAGATAATGGTTAATGAGGATGTCTCCCAAAACAAATAACTGAATTTTATCATCATTGGCAATTGAATTTTCCAGAGAAATTGAATGTAGGCTGTAGGCCTATGTTCATAATGTCCGAATTAAGGGAGGTTGGGGGTTGGTGAGGGAGCTCTATGGTGAGGGGGAAAAGACAGCACATGACTGTCAATTTCCTGACAATACACCGATCCATTAAGCCACGCCCATTTCTCATTGACCAATCACAACCGCGAAATCTGATCACCATTTGAGCTGTTTGGTGATCTTTGCACTAATGGTGATCGGGTTTCGCGGCTGTGATTGGTCAACTCGTAAGGAGGCGGGGCTTAATGGATCGATCTATTGAAACGATCAATTTAATGGTGCGGTCGTTGAAGGCGTTCTGTTCTCCGCTTCCCGCCCACGTCACACTTTTTGAAATACTGTATTTATGTTCATGTTGGCCCTACCGTCAGAGATATATTTTTAGAAGGGCTTGTTATATTAAGAATACACAGTTATTTGCTTCAGAATCTGACAAAACTTGTACGTTTCGGTTTTTAATATGGCAATACCACTTATTTTTGTACGCGGAAATATGTAACGTCGGAAACTTGCCATCCAGCTGTATTTGCCACCCCAAACATTGTCCAAGAAATATATGACAAGAACAGCAGCAGCCTGGCAGCTTTAAAACAAAAATCCAAGTTTTGTCGTATATATTGTTTTCATTAGAAATCGAGATTGGAAAGGTTACAGATCTGTTGTGTAGTAAAACCAGAGCATTTTTACAATTAGACAACATTTTCTGTAAAGGTTCTAAATTGAAATACCTTTATTGATTGTTTGATTTTTTCCAACAAATTCAACACTATTTTGGGATATCTGTGTAACATTGCTACAAGCTATGGCTATCTGTTTTTGATTTGCAATTATGGCTTGGCAAAACTCGGGCTGTGACGTTGCAATAGAAAGGTCTACGTGATAGGATTACACGGCCCCCGGGGAATCACCAGGTTAAATAATGGATATCACGTACTTGGTATACACACTGGAAATTAGTTTTTTCCAAGACTCCTCTATACTCCAATAATAACAGTAATATATTTTTATTTCAATTTATCATGCAAACAAAATTTTATCAGCTGACTTAGAAGTTTCGGTCGTTGATAACGTACTAGAAAGTACGTTAAGTTATTCGTTAATGCCACACCCGTATTATTAAATACTGAGTTGGATGTGTTCGATAATATTCCTTCAATGTGAAGTAAATTCCTGAACACGGGGACCCAATAGACGCAAACATTTGAATATGACTGGACGTCATTATAGCTGAAATACCTGCAGTCAATTAGCATTACAAGTAGGCCTACTCCCTTTTCTGGAATGTTGGGTTCATTCCTGCATTTACCAAGACGAGATGCCGAGTGTAGGGGAACAGTTATGTTTTCGTTTGCTTAGTTTGTTTTTAAAACATGTCAATTTGTTTTTCTTGCAACTTTTGTGGCGTTCAAGCGTTGAGTTGGTGAGTTAAAATGTAGAAAATGATTGCTGTAACAAAACTTCGGAAACGCTGTACAGTGAAAATGCATTGTGTAACGTACAATTGCTGTAAATGTCGTTAATATTATTAGAATTGTTAAAAACGGGTACTCCCGTCGAGGACTCATGGCAGAGTATATCCTTAGTTCAAATGTTAGAGAAATCTGGCAGTATTGGTTTTGAAGATGGCATCCAGTTAACATTGAACATATATTATTATTTTGTGCGTTTATCAAGTAAATTCAAATGTAATGACCCGGGCCGTCTGTAGGAATTGTATCTAATGCCATTCAAGCTTTGTCCTGTTATACAAACGGTGTAGGCACCACCGGTAATTTAACCATGCAGCACTCCTCTAATAAACAGCCCAAAGTTGTAGATTTTTAAATCAACACTATGCGTTAAAGTCATACAATCATTAAGCGTGGAAGGCAAAATACAAAGTTTGATCTCATAGAATGTTGAAACTGTTTGTCGTACTCATATGGTTGGTAACATTGAGAGTGGCTTTCATCTTTTCAGCTGGACAAATAAATTAATTTGATACAGTATTTTCCGTTTCATCAGGTCTAAAAAACACCGACCATTGGAATTATTTGCATATACGCAAGTATATATAGGCCTATACACGCTTTGTTATAGCCAAACCGTTGCAGACCCATCGGCTAATTTATGTTCTTTGCAACACTAATGGTCATTGACTCTGACTGCATGAGTTAGTAAACTACCGTACCCTACGTTGCGAATAGACATGCCCTTAAGCAAATCATGAATACATAGAAGGCAATACAAAATAGTTTTAGGGTAGCGCTGTTTCTGTTTTACTAAATTGAAAGTAAGTGTAGGGCAAAAACCACAAGCAATGAGAAGCTAGTGACAATAATGAGGCATTATACTTCTAATATCATTTCCGTCTTATAAAAACCCCACACAAACTTTTCATATCCAAAAGTTGCCAAAGTTCCCTTTTCCCGATTTTCGCCGAAAACATTTTCTTTTTCTCTTTCTACGAATATTAGCAGATGCAGGTGTTTAAAAACGAAAAGGATTCAAAAACCGTCGCAAAATTTCACGGACCCGAACACAAAGTAGGCCTACACGATGTGGCAAAGACACAAAGTACATGATCCAGTGCAACATTTTTTGTACACGGCTGCATGATGTACGTGAAAAAATGTCTAGATCCCGACAATAATTCAGTTTTAGTTTTTAATTAATTAAAAATTTGTTTCCTGTCTCCCTCCCCCCGTGTATCTCCTTTACTAGAGCTTTGAGCTTTCTTTAATGTATTGTTGGGCCAATTTAAACAGTTATTAGGCCTACATCTAGTCGGCCAAAACCCCAGACCTTGCATCTTTTATTTGAATACAAATAAAATGAGGCCTAAGATTATAACAGAGTGTGCTCTAGCCATCGTGAAAATGGATTACCATTTTCACACGTACCCGGATGTTGCAGACCGCGTATGCGTGAATGATAAACAAGATCGTGTTATATCGAAATGTGAGAATTGACAAAACGAAAAGGGTGTCGTTGACGCAACGTTTTATACAGTTACGGCAGATTAAAAAATACTGATAGTGACCGATAGACTAAAGTTTTTCACTGTTATGCTTCCTATGTGGACTAAGAACTTCTACAATACGACGTTACAAAAGCTGGGGTTCCATCGCACTACCCCCCCCCCCCCCCCCGTGACAGGGGTATTGCGCAGTCATAAAGAGGTGATGACCATTAACATAGGTGATGACCATTAACATAGAAAAAGAAAACAATTAATACCATTAAAATGCTCTCGTTCACATCAATAAAAGCATTTTAAGACTAAGAGCATTTCCAATTGTTTAGGTGATTAGTTTTATATAAAATGCGTAAAAATATTACCGAACGTTTTCCGTGGGTTTATTGCAGCAGCTAACCTGTGTGAATAGTACTAGTTCCAGGTGGAAATTTCACTCCAAAACGTCTCCCTTAAAATGGCTTAAATAATTGACATAATGCAAAACATTGTATCGTTCATCCTCTGATTGTTTTACTGACCGTGTAATGTTCCCGAATACATCTCTTATTCATACAATTCAAAGAAAATCCCTACATCCTTTAGATTCTTTACGTTTTTTAAAACATTAGTTGTTGTTAGGGTTTTTTTGAGAGAAAATTGTTTCTGCGGCGTATAGCCTACTTGTTTGCATACCAATAATCGTCTGCGGACAGAAACATTTGCCTTTGGGCAACGCACACCTTGTCGTTTACAGTATGTTGTTTATTAAGTTATTAAATCATTGAAGCAGTTTAGTTAGCAACGCAAAACAAAAATCGAAAATTCTCTATAAGGCCTACTGTAAAGATTTTGTGAATTTACAACATAAACACCCGCTGATTAGTCCAGATTCTGGACGTTCTTTATGAATAGCTCTCCCGATCATACGGAAACCCTCCGCGTTGAGGGCGCTTTGCCCACCAATTCAGAGACCCGGGGGCGCACCACACTAAATAAACTCCCATAGGAACCAATGCTAAATGATAAATATTCAAAAAATCGTGTAAGTCTCTCAGCCTCTTGAAAAACAATCAAACATATTTTCGGACGACTGAACTTCAGAATTCGTTTCAATTTTTGGCAGGTCAGCCGTTTGGAATTTTTGCTAACTACCCCAGAAGAAAAAAAACACGAAATTTTTTTGTTTTCCAAATTTTTTTGTTTTCCGACTTGCTGCCAGTTTTCGTGAAGCACTTCTCCACTTTCCCGGTCAAATAGGGCCAACTTTAACGCCTAAATTTATCCAGTCTCCTCAAAAGTTGAAGCATCGAAACCCGGGTTGTGATAGATTCTTATATTTACACAATCTATTAATTGCATGACCCCCAAAACGTTGTAATTAAAAATAAGTTGTGGGTTTACAAATTTTATGATAAGTAGCTTGGCGCATGAATTCTGGCTTATTTGGTGTGGTGCGCCCTATAAGGGCACTTAATTATTCTTTATGGTTAAAAAATTATGCTTAAATTGTTGAAAATAAGTCACTGACTTGATATCTGAAAAAAAAAATAGGAAATGTTATTGCGTTCGTCTACAACAAGGTCAAACATGTTGGAGCATTTACATGTACTCTAAGCAATGCGATAAGAAAAACCTGCATGACACGCTGTGTACACTCTAAAAGTCAGAAGTTATATCCAAATCCTCACTCAAAAAGTTATAAACGTATCTCTTTTTTTTAGTTATACGATTCTAAACGCCTTACAATTATTTTTAATAATTGACAAGAGGGGGTTAACTAATGTGGAAGCTGTAAAAGAGATAGGGGATGGAAGAGGGAGGGCCTGGGAAGGGGGGGGCAGATTTTGCTTACCCGCCAACATTTTTAACCATGTTTTCATATTGAGTTTAAAATGGTGAACTGTATAACAAAATAGAATATACATAGGTCATTTTATCACGTTTAACTGTCCTTCCAAGTTTCATTTTCCCTAGCTGTTAAGGGATAAGGGGGTGAATGGGTGGGCGGGGCGTGGGCGGGGCTTGTTGCAAAATGCCCTTCCAGACACTTTACGGTTAATACGGTTAATTCTGGCATGAATTCTGGCTTATTTGGTGTGGTGCGCCCCCGGGCTCATCATCTGGACTGTGTTTTGACGTTGAGGGCGTACTTGGAAAAGCTTTCTCTGAGCGCCGCGTGCGGGGAGCTATACGAAAACGGTCCACACGCTGGAATAGCTACCCCGCTGATAAAAAGGCCGCCATGCCAGCATGCAAACCGTGTAATTCAAATCTTGTAAGTTCATACGTACATGTGGAGCTATAGCTTCGACCAGTCCACGTCGCACGACTGAGAGTCGAATGAGATTATTTTCAACGTAGGTGGCGCGTTGGAGGCCCCGCCCGGCCAGGTCCCCTAATGTATATGCAGAGTGCTCTTGAATATTCAAGCTGCCGTGTCATCTTTCTTTATTTATTTTCTGAATACGTATGTAGTTGCATCCCATTTATGTTAAACCAGATAATGTGGTCTCGAAGTGCGCGAAAAATCAGTTCTGAATCGGATGGGGATATAATGGACGCAGAGAAATTTCCAGCATGCAAGATCTGACGATAGTGAAATGTTATGCATATGCAAGATCCAAAACCAAAGATAAAGTTGGGCCACTAAAAGATCAACAAGGCAAGACAATAACTGACGACAAGTCTTCAGCAAATTTACTGAATGACTACTTCGCATCAGTCTTTACTAATGAGGATATGGTAGACCTTCCAGAGCCCTCGATGAAGTATGAAGGCGATGCACCCCTAACGGACCTAAAAATCGAACGTGACAGAATACAGAAGCTTCTCTCAGATCTGAAACCAGATAAAGCTCCTGGCCCTGATGCAATCTATCCAGCAGTACTGAAGGAATGCTGTGCAGAACTAAGTATACCTTTTCACATTATGTTTGGAACATCATTGGCCACAGGCTGCATTCCACGGCTTGGAAAGATGCAAATGTTACACCAATTTTTAAAAAGGGGGCACGGCACAACCCAGCAAACTACCGGCCAGTCAGTCTTACTTCAACAATCTGCAAAATACTTGAGAATCTGATGAGGGAAAAACTGGTGGAGTTTCTCACAGCAAACAAACTAATTAGTGACACACAGCATGGTTTTCGTCAACATAGATCATGCCTCACAAACCTGTTGTCCTTCTTTGATCAGGTGATGGAATGGCTGGACGAGGGCAACCAGTAGATATCATTTATCTCGACTTTCAGAAAGCTTTTGATAAGGTGCCCCACCAGCGTCTAATCCTTAAACTGCAAGCACATGGTATCACAGGGCAAGTAAGCAGATGGATTGAGGAGTGGCTGACATGTCGAAAACAGAGGGTAGTGGTAAATGGTTGCAAATCAGAATGGCAAGCAGTAGTGAGTGGTGTACCTCGGGGCTCAGTCCTCGTTTGTAATCTACGTCAATGACATCGAGGATGGCATCGCATGCAACCTATGTAAGTTTGCCGATGACACTAAGATAGGAACTGAAGTCAAAAGAAGCAGCTTACAGACTACAAGAAGATCTTCACAAACTCAATCAATGGTCAGAAGAGTGGCAGATGCTGTTCAACCTTCAGAAATGTCATGTGATGCATCTTGGTCACAATAACCCTGCAAGAAACTACGAGATGAATGGGCACATCCTTACATCAGTAGACGAGGAAAAAGATCTAGGTGTGACAATACACCAATCACTTAAATTCTCAAGACACTGCAGAAGCTGCGAGAAAAGCAAACATAATTGTTGGAATCATCTACAGAAATTTCAAGAGCAAATATGTGGTCCTTAAACTGTACAAATCTCTAGACCGATTCTCGACTATTGCACACCATTGTGGTCTCCTTACCTAGAGAAAGACATTGAAGTCTTGGAAAAGGTTCAACGAAGGATGACAAGGACGATCCCAGAGCTAAAGGATAAACCATATGAAGACCGACTGAAGGCACTACATCTAACAACTTTGAAAACAAGAAGACTGAGAGGTGACTTGATAGAGGTTTTCCGCATCCTCAAGGGAGTCGATCACCTGGGGAGCCATAGCCTCTTCACTCTCTTGTAAGTTCAGTGTTGTGATAATCTGTTAGTGTTGGTGTGTTTGTTTGTTGTTTGTCTGTCCGTAGGTATGGGAACAAAAGCTTTGCTTCACCCTATGCCTAAATGTTGTCCTGTTTGTGATTACTTATTTAACTTTTGTGTAAATTGTTAATGTCTTTGTTACTTCTCTGGTTTGCCATTATATATTCATTATCATGTACCTTTACCTTAACGATATACACAAATGTATCTTTTTTGGCAACATTGAAATAAATGTAATGTAATAAAAATACAAACACAAGAACGAGGGGACACTCAATGAAACTAGATAAGAAGCGATGTCATATAAACTTACGTCATCACACATTCAGTCAGAGAGTGGTGAACTGGTGGAACAGCCTACCGGAAGAGTGTGTGGCAGCAGAAACAGTTCTCAACTTCAAAATCCAACTTGACAAGGTCCTAGGGGAAATGGGGTATGACACGGGCTATGGCTCTTTACCCCATGGCCAACTTGCAGGCAACAGCTAGTTGGCTGTCGCCAAAATGTCGCTGAAAAGATGATTTTTGTGAGGTGGTGAGAGCATAGAGGAATAAGTGTCATGGTGAGAGACGGTGGTGAGAGACTTCTACCTCCATAGGCATGCCGATGAATGTATGTTTGGTTTAAGTTTTCGTTCCATTTGTATTATTTTTTTCCGATTCAATTGTGTATTTAAAATGAGGAATTTTGGCCGGTGTAATTTTAAGAACTGATTGAATGTACAGCTTGGCCATATTCAATAACTTCTCAGTGTTAAAATGGTTCAAGAGCCGATGTTGTGCTAGCCCCATGGGCCAATCCACGAAGTTGAATGGGGCTTTATGTTGTGCTTTCTATGGTTTTTCTTTCAGCATCTAATGATAGGCTTTCTCAACTCAAATGTTCACGAATAAATGCTTTCCCTGAGCACGTTGTCCTGTCCCTCAAAACTTACACTTCTCACTCTCTTTAATTTCTATGTACGCATGTTGTACTATCTCTTTAATTTTCTCCAAACATGTTGTCCAGTATCTTGAACTTGCCAACCTCATGATTTTTCAACTCTCTAAATGTTCAACTTCAACTCAAGAGCCAATGTTGTGCCCTCTCGTAAATTTGTCAAAAGCACATGTTGTCCAGTCCCTCAAAAACATGCTAAAATCATTTCTGAGGTAATTTTTCAAGACACTATTCCAAGATTATACTGTACTACTGCTAATTGTTTCCTATATAATTGTGTGTTCTCTTTCGAAGGCAATCGTAATTTTTGATATACTTTTGAGTTCATTTACAAATTAATTTTATGCCATCTTTCAGAACTATTCAAAGTTGATGTTGTGGTGTTAAATTCATAACCAAAGCAATGTTATGCCATCTCCAAAACAAAAGTCTCATGAAGCTAACTTTGCACTGTTGTTTGAAACTGTTAAAATATTTCCAAGCTAAACATTTTGTCACCGTTTGTCACCGTTTTGACAAAAAAATCTACTTAGGTCGGCCTGCAGCCATACTTTGAAGTTTGGAGAAAACCGGCTTGAAATGAAATCATTCAAATCTGTTATTTTTAATCATAGTAAGTTTAAACAATGGGTTTAACACAAGTTGTGAAAACCTGTGTAAACGAGGTCTGTGAAGCATGTCGTGTGCAAACCAATGCGTAAACGAAAACATTTCCAAGCTAAAACATACTTTTCTTACTGTCCTTGAATGTGTGTGCAAAGCAATATTGTGCACTAAGTTTGGGTTAAGTTAAAATTGTTGAAAAGATTCTGAGCATCAGTACCTGTGGTCTAGTGGAGATTATGTTAAGAGGTGAAACGTGCATAGTTTTCTAAGTGAGCATTTAATTTTCATGATGTGACTTTTTTTACTTGATGACATTTGATGAAATGTTTAATGCAGTGTGTCTTAATTATTTTGCAGATTATTCACTGATTGAAGAGCATTATCCATCAAACGCAAGATCCTCCTTATTCAGTTGAAGCTTCTATCAAGTTCTATCAAGTTCAACTTGGATTGTTGATGTTTGGGATGGCTATGCATCACTCCTGCCTTGTCTGAGGTATGTGGAAATAGTCATATCTTGTTTATAGGGTTGATGTTGCACTGATCAAATTATTTCTATACCAATTTTGTCCTATCTCTTGCCACCATTCTTAGTAGTGTTGTACCGCTACAGTTATTTTAAAGGCATTCTTTTGACATTTCTCAAATCCTATCCAAGGTTACATTGAACTTTTTAAATCTTTTTGAAACCAGTTTCATGGCATCACTGGAAACCAATGCACCAATCCAACTTAATGTGGTTCTGTGACAATAAATTCCAAGGCAATCTTTCTCCATGTCTTGAAACCATTCCAAGGATTGGTGTTATACCTCACTAATCATCTTCAAACTAATTGTGAATGACGTCCAGTTTTTAACGCTTCCTAAACTGATTATTTTTCAATTGTTTGTTGCAAAGAGGATGTTTTGCAGTCTTATGAACTTTTCCACCCCCTCAAAAACTTGCCAACATAGTATTATTTTATTCAACTCTCAATTTGTTCCAAAGCAGATGATGTGTCATATCTGTAATTTTTCCAAAGCATAATGTGGAGTCCCTAAAAACTTACACTTTCCACTCTCTTCTAATTTCATTGTATATGTTGTACTTTCTCTTTTGTTTCCAAGCATGTTGTCGAGTACCTTGAACTTGCCAACCTCATGAATTTTCAACTCTCAAAATGTTCACAAGCCAATGTTTTGTCCTCTCTTAAATTTTTCTAAAAACACATGTTGTCAAGTCCATCAAAAACATTCTTAAATCATTTCTGAGTCAATTGTGTGCCCTCTCTTGACAGTATTCCAAGTTTATACTGTGCTGCTGTTAAAAGTGTTTCCTAGTTGTTTGTTCTCTTTCGAAGGCAATGGTCATTTATTGTATACTTTAGAGTTCATTTGCAAATTATTTTAAGCCATCTTTCAGAACTATTCGAAGTTGATGTTGTGGTGCTAAATTCATTACCAAAGCAATTTAATGCCATCTCTAAAACAGAAGTCTCACGGCTTATTTTGCACTGTTGTTTGAAACTGTTCAAAAACTTCTAAGCTAAAAATGTTGTCACCGTTTCACAAAGAGACAATTTAGCCCCTGTAACCGTAGGCTACTTTGATGTTGGGAGAAAACCGCGCTTGAAATTAAAGGTATTATACAGGATTGGTAGAGCTGACAAAATAATCACAGACAGTGTTCATGTTTTGTGTAATCGACCACATACATGAAATAACAAACCTGTGAAAATTTGAGCTCAATTGGTCATCGAGGTTACGAGAAAATAGTGAAAAGAGACCTTATGTGTTTTCTGTTTTTCAAACATCAAGTTTATTATCGCGCGCGAAAAAAACTATTGTTTTACTCATTTCTCAGAAACGATAGCATTTTAGGCAGAAATATTTTAAGGAACCCTTTCTAACATTACTTACTTTAAATCATGTAAGTTATGTGTGAATCTGTGAACATTTGTGTTTTTCGATCTTACCAATAGTGTACAGGGCCTTTAAACTCTTTTTGAAATAATTGTTTCAGACACTGTTTGCCTTTTAAACATTTGGAGTGGAGATAAGTAAAGATCATAAATCAATCAAATCTTTTGTTATTTTTAATCATAGTAAAGTTATAAACAATGAGTAGTTTTTAATTAATGGGTAGTTAAATGTTTAACACCTCTATGTGAAAAACTGCGTGAACGAGGTCTGTGAAGCATGTAATGTGCAAACCAATGCGTAAACAAGGGGGGTCTGTTTGTGAAAGTTTTGGCACCATGCCAGCACGATTTACTTCAATGTAAAAAATGGCAAATCAAAATGTAGCTGTTCGTGAAAAAGCAAAACTGTAAATTTTGTAAAATTGTCCTTGTGCTAATTAGTGTAATTACCAAAATATAACATGTTATCACTTGAAAACTCTTTGTTGCCTCTTCGTGAAAACGGTGATGCTTCGTCAACTCCAAAAGCCTCGTCCAAACCATTACTGCGCCGTATCTCAGAATCATAAAAAATTATGTTGTGCATCTACCAAAACCGTCTGTAATTATTTTACCAAGATTGTTGACTTTCTCTTGACAAATTTTTAAACTCTTTGGTGCACATGGCGGTCACTAGAGACCACCAAAAACATGTTCAATTTGGACTTCGATAATTGGTCATAACTCAAAAACTACGGTCCCCATATTATACCGCCTTCATTCGGTTGTTCAGAGCAATTGTTAAGCTTTCGTTTGATGTGATATTCAATAGGGGGCGCTATTGAACAAATTCGAGAAAAATGTGGTTGAAAGTTTTTTTGTTTTTTTGGGTTGAACAAAGAAAAATTGACTAGAGCGGGATTTGAACCAACGACCTCCGGTTTAACGTGCCGGCGCTCTACCAACTGAGCTATCTAGCCCTATGTTGGCGGTCTCCCTATTTTGTCAATATCTTTGTTCGGGGGGTGCCAGTCAGAAGCCATTCAACCGCAAACTGCCGTGTAGCCAGGGATCACACCCAAGTATACGATACAACCTGGGAAGCGGCAGCCAGGGGATCACCTTAAGGGTTTTTTTTTTGGCGAGCAGCTTTAGCAGAATGCAAGCCTACATGTATGTAATACCAATATTGTACTGCTTATAGTGACCTCTGGATTGTAAAGAGCCAAACTCGAACTAAATTATTGAAGTTTTAGATTAAGCTTGTAACTTTGAGTGATTATTTCAAAACAGAGTCGATTCCACTTGAATGATCTAAAACAATGAACATCTTGAACGGCGCCATTACTCCTTATTGCAATGATGTACTGACTTGGAAACTTGAATCAAATATTGCTACCGACACAAAGATTTAATGCAGTCTAATTCCCCAATATTTTTTACCATGCTGTCATATTTGAGGTTCCTTGATATTTCAGTTTTTTAATTGTTTCCTAACCTGTCTGATACAACCACAATTTCCCATAAAATTGTTAAATACAGATGCTTACATGTTTTGTTTCCCCATCCTGAGCCTACCTACCCCAATGAACTAAAACCAAACATAACAACACATGGTCTATTTCTTGAGAATTGTGTAAGCCCATTATTTCACACATGCACATATAACTAGAGCTGATCGCATTTGTGCACAAATGCAGAGCTGTTTCGCTAATAATATTTTCGAAATACTCAAGTGAATAGGGGCAAAAAATGAAAAAATCATAACAAATCGTGTGATGACGTCATCATGACGTCATTACAAGTTTGACAGGAACTTGCCATTATCTAACGACTAATTGCCAAGTTTCAACGTGATCAGACCTATACTTTTGGAGATATACGACTTCAAATAGTGCACCTTTAATGTCACGTTACGTGACCCCCGATGACGTAATCAATCTAAAACTTCATACGTATGTTGGCTGCCTGACGTTGATCATGTGTATCAATTTCGAAGCGATTACAGAAAACTTCGCAACACACACATCTTCTCAAAGTGCATTTTGAACCGTTTTCCAACTGCCGCTAGAGGGCGCTCTTGTGTATCGTGACGTCATCGGTATTTTTTTTTAACTGCACACCCATGCCAGACACTAACATCGTTGAAAGCATTTTCATAACATTTAGCACTTTTGAATTACAAGGCACTTCCGGTTTCGACCGGAAGTAGAGGTCGTATGAGGTCAAATGATGACGTCATGATGACGTCAATTTTTTTTCGAAGCAGTTATGACGTATCAAGCCTGTTTAAAAAAGAATTTGGATTAAAGCATGTTCCGTTAGCAATTTCTCACTTAAAGGGGCAAAAAATGAAAAAATCATAACAAATCGTGTGATGACGTCATCATGACGTCATTACAAGTTTGACAGGAACTTGCCATTATCTAACGACTTGCCAAGTTTCAACATGATCAGACCTATACTTTTGGAGATATACGACTTCAAATAGTGCACCTTTAATGTCACGTCACGTGACCCCTGATGACGTAATCAATCTAAAACTTCATACGTATGTTGGCTGCCTGACGGTCATCATGTGTATCAATTTTGAAGCGATTACAAAAAACTTTGCCACACACATCTTCTCAAAGTGCATTTTGAACAGTTTTCCAACTGCCGCTAGAGGGCGCTCTTGTGTATCGTGACGTCATCGGTATTTTTTTTTAACTGCACACTATTGCCGGACACTAACATCGTTGAAAGCATTTTCATAACATTTAGCACTTTTGAATTACGAAGGCACTTTCGGTTTCGACCGGAAGTAGAGGTCGCGTGAGGTCACGCACACTGAATAAAATGAAGACCTAATTTATCCCTACCCAATCCCACAAACAGAAACCTACGGTCTCTTGTGGCCGATTTGATACAGATTTTCAAATATTAAAAATAGAAACCTTTAAGATGACGTCACGTGACAGGTGATGACGTCATCATGACGAATTTGTTTTAGGACCTTCCTTGCACCAATGCCTTTCATCACTGAAAGTTTCATTGCAATTGCTCTTTAGGAACTATGCAAAGGGCCGCTTAGAACGAATTGTGCGTTATTTCAATGACTTCCGGGAGTCTGAAACAGACAAATAATAAAAACAAAAACTATAGCTGTTTCGCTGCGCTTGCCGCGAAACAGCTAAAAACAAAAACTTTAACAAAAACAATAGCTGTTTCGCTGCGCTTGCTGCGAAACAGCTAATAAAAGATTTGTTATTTCCCTATATTCCCCTAAAATTGACATCAAGTAATATAAAGCTGAATAAACTCACTGGTAGTTGTTCTATCAAAGTTGAATCTCCTAAATGCTTGTAACCAGCTAAAAAGTTCATCGAAAACTGTCTTAATTTTACAGGGATTTTAATCAATAGACAACTTTGGTAATGTGTTTGAATAGCAACAGTCCTTTAGCAGTAATTAGGGATGCAAATGGCACAATAATTAATTATGTTTTCACATCAACTTCATTAAATTGTCATCCTTCCTTTGCTCATTATTGATGACCTATATTTTCTTAAGAGGAAGGGAAGTGACCAATTCTATTAAGTTTTGTACTAATTTTCCCATTTATATAGAGTCCTAATGTGAGTGGAGCAAAAATAACTAGACTTATTTGCATTTGTGAACAAATGCAGAGCTGTTTCGCTAATAATATTTTCAAATTACTCAAGTGAATATGAAAGGTTGTAGTGTGTACATAATCAAGTTAATATTACAATATTTTATGCCTTGTGAGATCGAATTCATTGTCTATATATCTTGTAAAACTGTACCTTTAAGGTAATATAACCTGACAAATGATGACGTCATGATGACGTCAATTATTTTTCGAATCAGTTATGACATATCAAGCCTGATAAAAAAAGAATTTAGATTAAAGCATGTTCCGTTAGTAATTTCTGACTTAAAGGGGCAAAAAATGAAAAAATCATTACAAATCGTGTGATGACGTCATCATGACGTCATTACCAGTTTAACAGGAACTTGCCATTATCTAACGACTTGCCAAGTTTCAACGTGATCAGACCTATACTTTTGGAGATATACGACTTCAAAAAGTGCACCTTTAATGTCACGTCACGTCACGTGACCCCTGATGACGTAATCAATCTAAAACTTCATACATATGTTGGCTGCCTGACGGTCATCATGTGTATCAATTTTGAAGCGATTACACAAAACTTCGCAACACACATCTTCTGAAAGTGCATTTTGAACAGTTTTCCAACTGCCGCTAGAGGGCGCTCTTGTGTATCGTGACGTCATCAATATTTTTTTTAAACTGCACACTATTGCCGGACACTAACATCGTTGAAAGCATTTTCATAACATTTAGCACTTTTGAATTACAAGGCACTTCCGGTTTTGACCGGTTTCGACCGGAAGTAGAGGTCACGTGAGGTCACGCACACTGAATAAAATGAAGCCCTAATTAATCCCTACCCAATCCTGTAAACAGAATCCTACGGTCTCTTGTGGCTGATTTGATACGAATTTTCAAATATTTCAAATATAAAACTTTAAGATGACGTCACGTGTCAGTTGATGACGTCATCATGACGAATTTGTTTTAGGACCTTCCTTGCCCCAATGCCTTTCATCACTGAAAGTTTCATTGCAATTGCTCTTTAGGAACTATGCGAAAGACTGCTTTGAACGAATTGTGCGTTATTTCAATGACTTCCGGAAGTCTGAAGAATAAAAATTAAAACTAGAGCTCAATTGCATTTGTGAACAAATGCAAAGCTGTTTCGCTAATAATATTTTCAAATTACTCAAGTGAATATGAAAGGTTGTAGTGTGTACATAATCAAGTTAATATTACAATATTTTATGCCTTGTGAGATCGAATTCATTGTCTATATATCTTGTAAAACTGTACCTTTAAGGTAATTTAACCTGACAAATGATGACGTCATGATGATGGCAATTTTTTTTCGAAGCAGTTATGACGTATCAAGCCTGTTTAAAAAAGAATTTGGATTAAATCATGTTCCGTTAGCAATTTCTGACTTAAAGGCGCAAAAAATGAAAAAATCATAACAAATCGTGTGATAACGTCATCATGACGTCATTACAAGTTTGACAGGAACCTGCCATTATCTAACGACTTGCCAAGTTTCAACGTGATCAGACCTATACTTTTGGAGATATACGACTTCAACAAGTGCACCTTTAATGTCACGTCACGTGACCCCTGATGACGTCATCAATCTAAAACTTCATACATATGTTGGCTGCCTGACGTTCATCATGTGTATCAATTTTGAAGCGATTACAAAAAACTTCGCAACACACATCTTCTCAAAGTGCATTTTGAACAGTTTTCCAACTGCCGCTAGAGGGCGCTCTTGTGTATCGTGACGTCATCGGTATTTTTTTTTAACTGCACACCCTTGCCGGACACTAACATCGTTTAAAGCATTTTCATAACATTTAGCACTTTTGAATTACAAGGCACTTCCGGTTTCGACTGGAAATAGAGGTCATATGAGGTCAAATGATGACGTCATGATGACGGCAATTTTTTTTCGAAGCAGTTATGACGTTTCAAGCCTGTTTAAAAAAGAATTTTGATTAAATCATGTTCCGTTAGCAATTTCTGACTTAAAGGCGCAAAAAATGAAAAAATCATAACAAATCGTGTGATGACGTCATCATGACGTCATTACAAGTTTGACAGGAACTTGCCATTATCTAACGACTTGCCAAGTTTCAACGTGATCAGACCTATACCTTTGGAGATATACGACTTCAAAAAGTCCACCTTTAATGTCACGTCACGTGACCCCTGATGACGTCATCAATCTAAAACTTCATACATATGTTGGCTGCCTGACGGTCATCATGTGTATCAATTTTGAAGCGATTACACAAAACTTCGCAACACACATCTTCTCAAAGTGCATTTTGAACAGTTTTGCAACTGCCGCTAGAGGGCGCTCTTTACTATTATTACGTCATTGGTATTTTTTTTTGAAAGTACATCTTAGCCGCACACTAACATCGTTAAAAGCAACTTCATAACATTTAGCACTTTTGAATTACAAGGCACTTCCTGTTTCGACTGGTTTCGACCGGAAGTAGAGGTCACGTGAGGTCACGCACACTGAATAAAATGAAGACCTAATTTATCCCTACCCAATCCCACAAACAGAAATCTACGGTCTCTTGTGGCTGATTTGATATAGATTTTCAAATAGTTAAAATATAAACCTTTAAGATGACGTCACGTGACAGGTGATGACGTCATCATGACAAATTTCTTTTAGGACCTTCCTTGCACCAATGCCTTTCATCACTGAAAGTTTCATTGCAATTGCTTATCGGGAACTATGAAAAAGGGTGCTTGGAACGAATTGTGCGTTATTTCAATGACTTCCGGAAGTCTGAAACAGACAAATTAAAAAAACAACAAAAACTCCAAGCAAAACAAGAGCTGTTTCGCTGCAAAGCGAAACAGCTAAAAACTAGAGCTCAATTGCATTTGTGAACAAATGCAAAGCTGTTTCGCTAATAATATTTTCAAATTACTCAAGCGAATATGAAAGTTTGTTGTGTGTACATAATCAAGTTAATAAATACAATATTGAATGCCTTGTGAGATCCAATTCATTGTCTATATATCTTGTAAAACTGTACCTTTAATTTAATATAACATGGCGAATGATGACGTCATGATGACATCAATTATTTTTCGAATCAGTTATGACATATCAAGCGTGTTTAAAAAATAATTTAGATTAAAGCATGTTCCGTTAGTAATTTCTGACTTAAATGGGCAAAACATGAAAAATTCATAACAAATCGTGTGATGACGTCATCATGACGTCATTACAGGTTTAACAAGAACTTGCCATTATCTAACGACTTGCCAAGTTTCAACTTAATCATAACTATACTTTTTGAGATATACGACTTCAAAAAGTGCACCTTTAATGTCATGTCACGTGACCCCTGATGACGTAATCAATCTAAAACTTCACACATATGTTGGCTGCCTGACGTTCATCATGTGTATCAATTTTGAAGCGATTACAACAAACTTCGCAACACACATCTTCTCAAAGTGCATTTTGGACAGTTTTCCAACTGCCGCTAGAGGGCGCTCTTGTGTATCGTGACGTCATCGGTATTTTTTTTTAACTGCAAACCCTTGCCGGACACTAACATCGTTGAAAGCATTTTCATAACATTTAGCACTTTTGAATTACAAGGCACTTCCGGTTTCGACCGGAAGTAGAGGTCGCGTGAGGTCACGCACACTGAATAAAATGAAGACCTAATTTATCCCTACCCAATCCCGCAAACAGAAACCTACGGTCTCTTGTGGCAGATTTGATACAGATTTTCAAATATTTAAAATAGAAACCTTTAAGATGACGTCACGTGATAGGTGATGACGTCATCATGACGAATTTGTTTTAGGACCTTCCTTGCACCAATGCCTTTCATCACTGAAAGTTTTATTGCAATTGCTCTTTAGGAACTATACAAAAGGCCGCTTAGAACGAATTGTGCGTTATTTCAATGACTTCCGGAAGTCTGAAACAGACAAATTAAAAAAACTAGAGCTTAATTGCATTTGTGCACAAATGCAGAGCTGTTTCGCTAATTAGCTGTTTCGCAGCGTAGCGCAGCGAAACAGCTCTTGTTTTTGTTAAAGTTTTTTTTTTTTTTTTTATTTGTCTGCTTTTGAATTCCGGAAGTCATTGAAATAACGCACAATTCGTTCCAAGCACCCTTTTTCATAGTTCCCGATAAGCAATTGCAATGAAACTTTCAGTGATGAAAGGCATTGGTGCAAGGAAGGTCCTAAAACAAATTCGTCATGATGACGTCATCACCTGTCACGTGACGTCATCTTAAAGGTTTCTATTTTAACTATTTGAAAATCTATATCAAATCAGCCACAAGAGACCGTAGATTTCTGTTTGTGGGATTGGGTAGGGATAAATTAGGTCTTCATTTTATTCAGTGTGCGTGACCTCACGCGACCTCTACTTCCGGTCGAAACCGGAAGTGCCTTGTAATTCAAAAGTGCTAAATGTTATGAAAATGCTTTCAACGATGTTATTGTCCGGCAATAGTGTGCAGTTAAAAAAAAATACCGATGACGTAACGATACACAAGAGCGCCCTCTAGCGGCAGTTGGAAAACTGTTCAAAATGCACTTTGAGAAGATGTGTGTTGCGAAGTTTTTTGTAATCGCTTCAAAATTGATACACATGATGACCGTCAGGCAGCCAACATATGTATGAAGTTTTAGATTGATTACGTCATCAGGGGTCACGTGACGTGACATTAAAGGTGCACTTTTTGAAGTCGTATATCTCCAAAAGTATAGGTCTGATTAAGTTGAAACTTGGCAGGTCGTTAGATAATGGCAAGTGCCTGTTAAACCTGTAATGACGTCATGATGACGTCATCATACGATTTGTTATGATTTTTTCATTTTTTGCCCCTTTAAGTCAGAAATTACTAACGGAACATGCTTTAATCTAAATTATTTTTTAAACAGGCTTGATATGTCATAACTGATTCGAAAAATAATTGACGTCATCATGACGTCATCATTCGTCAGGTTATATTATATTAAAGGTTTAGTTTTACAAGATATATATAGACAATGAATTGAATCTCACAAGGCATTCAATATTGTATTTATTAACTTGATTATGTACACACAACAAACTTTCATATTCACTTCAGTAATTTAAAAATATTATTAGCGAAACAGCTTTGCATTTGTTCACAAATGCAATTGAGCTCTAGTTAGCTGTTTCGCTTTGCAGCGAAACAGCTATTGTTTTACTTGGAGTTTTTGTTTTTATTGTTGTTTTTATTTTAATGTTTCAGACTTCCGGAAGTCATTTAAATAACGCACAATTCGTTCTAAGCAGTCTTTTGCATAGTTCTTAAAGAGCAATTGCAATGAAACTTTCAGTGATGAAAGGCATTGGTGCAAGGAAGGTCCTAAAACAAATTCGTCATGATGACGTCATCACCTGTCACGTGACGTCATCTTAAAGGTTTCTATTTTAACTATTTGAAAATGTATATCAAATCAGCCACAAGAGACCGTAGATTTCTGTTTGTGGGATTGGGTAGGGATAAATTAGGTCTTCATTTTATTCAGTGTGCGTGACCTCACGCGACCTCTACTTCCGGTCGAAACCGGAAGTGCCTTCGTAATTCAAAAGTGCTAAATGTTATGAAAATGCTTTCAACGATGTTAGTGTCCGGCAAGGGTGTGCAGTTAAAAAAAAATACCGATGACGTCACGATACACAAGAGCGCCCTCTAGCGGCAGTTGGAAAACTGTCCAAAATGCACTTTGAGAAGATGTGTGTTGCGAAGTTTGTTGTAATCGCTTCAAAATTGATACACATGATGACCGTCAGGCAGCCAACATACGTATGAAGTTTTAGATTGATTACGTCATCAGGGGTCACGTGACGTGACATTAAAGGTGCACTTTTTGAAGTCGTATATCTCCAAAAGTATAGGTCTGATCACGTTCAAACTTGGCAAGTCGTTAGATAATGGCAAGTTCCTGTCAAACCTGTAATGACGTCATGATGACGTCATCACACGATTTGTTATGATTTTTTCATTTTTTGCGCCTTTAAGTCAGAAATTGCTAACGGAACATGATTTAATCCAAATTCTTTTTTAAACAGGCTTGATACGTCATAACTGCTTCGAAAAAAAAATTGACGTCATCATGACGTCATCATTTGTCAGGTTAAATTACCTTAAAGGTACAGTTTTACAAGATATATAGACAATGAATTCGATCTCACAAGGCATAAAATATTGTAATATTAACTTGATTATGTACACACTACAACCTTTCATATTCACTTGAGTAATTTGAAAATATTATTAGCGAAACAGCTTTGCATTTGTTCACAAATGCAATTGAGCTCTAGTATTATTTCTGCTTCTGACTTCCGGAAGTCATTGAAATAACGCACAATTCGTTCCAAGCACCCTTTTTCATAGTTCCCGATAAGCAATTGCAATGAAACTTTCAGTGATGAAAGGCATTGGTGCAAGGAAGGTCCTAAAACAAATTCGTCATGATGACGTCATCACCTGTCACGTGACGTCATCTTAAAGGTTTCTAATTTAACTATTTGAAAATCTATATCTAATCAGCCACAAGAGACCGTAGGTTTCTGTTTGTGGGATTGGGTAGGGATTAATTAGGTCTTCATTTTATTCAGTGTGCGTGACCTCACGCGACCTCTACTTCCGGTCGAAACCGGAAGTGCCTTCGTAATTCAAAAGTGCTAAATGTTATGAAAATGCTTTCAACGATGTTAGTGTCCGGCAATAGTGTGCAGTTAAAAAAAAATACCGATGACGTAACGATACACAAGAGCGCCCTCTAGCGGCAGTTGGAAAACTGTTCAAAATGCACTTTGAGAAGATGTGTGTTGCGAAGTTTTTTGTAATCGCTTCAAAATTGATACACATGATGACCGTCAGGCAGCCAACATATGTATGAAGTTTTAGATTGATTACGTCATCAGGGGTCACGTGACGTGACATTAAAGGTGCACTTTTTGAAGTCGTATATCTCCAAAAGTATAGGTCTGATTAAGTTGAAACTTGGCGGGTCGTTAGATAATGGCAAGTACCTGTTAAACTTGTAATGACGTCATGATGACGTCATCACACGATTTGTTATGTTTTTTTTCATTTTTTGCCCCTTTAAGTCAGAAATTACTAACGGAACATGCTTTAATCCAAATTCTTTTTTTAAACAGGCTTGATATGTCATAACTGATTCGAAAAATAATTGACGTCATCATGACGTCATCATTCGTCAGGTTATATTAAATTAAAGGTACAGTTTTACAAGATATATAGACAATGAATTGGATCTCACAAGGCATTCAATATTGCATTTATTAACTTGATTATGTACACACTACAAACTTTCATATTCACTTGAGTAATTTGAAAATATTATTAGCGAAACAGCTCTGCATTTGTTCACAAATGCAAATATGGCTAGTTTTTTTTATTTGTCTGCTTTTGAATTCCGGAAGTCATTGAAATAACGCACAATTCGTTCCAAGCACCCTTTTTCATAGTTCCCGATAAGCAATTGCAATGAAACTTTCAGTGATGAAAGGCATTGGTGCAAGGAAGGTCCTAAAACAAATTCGTCATGATGACGTCATCACCTGTCACGTGACGTCATCTTAAAGGTTTCTATTTTAACTATTTGAAAATCTATATCAAATCAGCCACAAGAGACCGTAGATTTCTGTTTGTGGGATTGGGTAGGGATAAATTAGGTCTTCATTTTATTCAGTGTGCGTGACCTCACGCGACCTCTACTTCCGGTCGAAACCGGAAGTGCCTTCGTAATTCAAAAGTGCTAAATGATATGAAAATGCTTTCAACGATGTTAGTGTCCGGCAATAGTGTGCAGTTAAAAAAAAATACCGATGACGTCACGATACACAAGAGCGCCCTCTAGCGGCAGTTGGAAAACTGTTCAAAATGCATTTTGAGAAGATGTGTGTGGCGAAGTTTTTTGTAATCGCTTCAAAATTGATACACATGATGACCGTCAGGCAGCCAACATATGTATGAAGTTTTAGATTGATTACGTCATCAGTGGTCACGTGACGTGACATTAAAGGTGCACTTTTTGAAGTCGAATATCTCCAGAAGTATAGGTCTGATTAAGTTGAAACTTGGCAGGTCGTTAGATAATGGCAAGTTCCTGTCAAACCTGTAATGACGTCATGATGACGTCATCACACGATTTGTTAAGATTTTTTCATATGTTGCCCCTTTAAGTCAGAAATTACTAACGGAACATGCTTTAATCTAAATTCTTTTTTATCAGGCTTGATATGTCATAACTGATTCGAAAAATAATTGACGTCATCATGACGTCATCATTTGTCAGGTTATATTACCTTAAAGGTACAGTTTTACAAGATATAGTAGAAGTGCCTTGTAATTCAAAAGTGCTAAATGTTATGAAAATGCTTTCAACGATGTTAGTGTCCGGCAAGGGTGTGCAGTTAAAAAAAATTACCGATGCCGTCACGATACACAAGAGCGTCCTCTAGCGGCAGTTGGAAAACTGTCCAAAATGCACTTTGAGAAGATGTGTGTTGCGAAGTTTGTTGTAATCGCTTCAAAATTGATACACATGATAAACGTCAGGCAGCCAACATATGTGTGAAGTTTTAGATTGATTACGTCATCAGGGGTCACGTGACGTGACATTAAAGGTGCACTTTTTAAAGTCGTATATCTCAAAAAGTATAGGTATAATTAAGTTGAAACTTGGCAAGTCGTTAGATAATGGCAAGTTCTTGTTAAACCTGTAATGACGTCATGATGACGTCATCACACGATTTTTGATGATTTTTTCATGTTTTGCCCATTTTAGTCACAAATTACTAACGGAACATGCTTTAATTTAAATTATTTTTTAAACACGCTTGATATGTCATCACTGATTCGAAAAATAATTGACGTCATCATGACGTCATCATTCGCCATGTTATATTAAATTAAAGGTACAGTTTTACAAGATATATAGACAATGAATTGGATCTGACAAGGCATTCAATATTGTATTTATTAACTTGATTATGTACACACAACAAACTTTCATATTCGCTTGAGTAATTTGAAAATATTATTAGCGAAACAGCTTTGCATTTGTTCACAAATGCAATTGAGCTCTAGTATTATTTCTGCTTCTGACTTCCGGAAGTCATTGAAATAACGCACAATTCGTTCCAAGCACCCTTTTTCATAGTTCCCGATAAGCAATTGCAATGAAACTTTCAGTGATGAAAGGCATTGGTGCAAGGAAGGTCCTAAAACAAATTCGTCATGATGACGTCATCACCTGTCACGTGACGTCATCTTAAAGGTTTCTAATTTAACTATTTGAAAATCTATATCTAATCAGCCACAAGAGACCGTAGGTTTCTGTTTGTGGGATTGGGTAGGGATTAATTAGGTCTTCATTTTATTCAGGGTGCGTGACCTCACGCGACCTCTACTTCCGGTTGAAACCGGAAGTGCCTTCGTAATTCAAAAGTGCTAAATGTTATGAAAATGCTTTCAACGATGTTAGTGTCCGGCATTAGTGTGCAGTTAAAAAAAAATACCGATGACGTAACGATACACAAGAGCGCCCTCTAGCGGCAGTTGGAAAACTGTTCAAAATGCACTTTGAGAAGATGTGTGTGGCGAAGTTTTTTGTAATCGCTTCAAAATTGATACACATGATGACCGTCAGGCAGCCAACATATGTATGAAGTTTTAGATTGATTACGTCATCAGGGGTCACGTGACGTGACATTAAAGGTGCACTTTTTGAAGTCGTATATCTCCAAAAGTATAGGTCTGATCACGTTGAAACTTGGCAAGTCGTTAGATAATTGCAAGTTCCTGTCAAACTTGTAATGACGTCATGATGACGTCATCACACGATTTATTATGATTTTTTCATTTTTTGCCCCTTTAAGTCAGAAATTGCTAACGGAACATGATTTAATCCAAATTCTTTTTTAAACAGGCTTGATACGTCATAACTGCTTCGAAAAAAAATTGCCGTCATCATGACGTCATCATTTGACCTCATATGACCTCTATTTCCGGTCGAAACCGGAAGTGCCTTGTAATTCAAAAGTGCTAAATGTTATGAAAATGCTTTCAACGATGTTAGTGTCCGGCAAGGGTGTGCAGTTAAAAACAAATACTGATGACGTCACGATACACAAGAGCGCCCTCTAGCGGCAGTTGGAAAACTGTCCAAAATGCACTTTGAGAAGATGTGTGTTGCGAAGTTTGTTGTAATCGCTTCAAAATTGATACACATGATGAACGTCAGGCAGCCAACATATGTGTGAAGTTGTAGATTGATTACGTCATCAGGGGTCACGTGACGTGACATTAAAGGTGCACTTTTTGAAGTCGTATATCTCCAAAAGTATAGGTCGGATCACGTTGAACTTGGCAAGTCGTTAGATAATGGCAAGTTCCTGTTAAACTGGTAATGACGTCATGATGACGTCATCACACGATTTGTAATGATTTTGTTCATTTTTTACCCCTTTAAGTCAGAAATTACTAACGGAACATGCTTTAATCTAAATTCTTTTTTTATCAGGCTTGATATGTCATAACTGATTCGAAAAATAATTGACGTCATCATGATGTCATCATTTGTCAGGTTATATTACCTTAAAGGTACAGTTTTACAAGATATATAGACAATGAATTGGATCTCACAAGGCATAAAATATTGTAATATTAACTTGATTATGTACACACTACAACCTTTCATATTCACTTGAGTAATTTGAAAATATTATTAGCGAAACAGCTCTGCATTTGTTCACAAATGCAAATAAGTCTAGTAATATTTTCAAATTACTCAAGTGAATATGAAAGTCTTTTTGTATTCTAAGCAGTTATAATGTATCAAGCCTGTTTAAAAAAGAATTTTGATTATAGCATGCTCCGTTAGCAATTTATGACTTAAAGGGGCAAAAAATGAAAAAATCATAACAAATCGTGTGATGACGTCATCATGACGTCATTACAGGTTTGACAGGCACTTACCATTATCTAACGACTTGCCAAGTTTCAACGTCATCAGACCTATACTTTTGGAGATATACGACTTCAAATAGTGCACCTTTAATGTCACGTCACGTGACCCCTGATGACGTAATCAATCTAAAACTTTGTACATATGTTGGCTGCCTGACGGTCATCATGTGTATCAATTTTGAAGCGATTACACAAAACTTCGCAACACACATCTTCTCAAAGTGCATTTTGAACAGTTTTCCAACTGCCGCTAGAGGGCGCTCTTGTGTATCGTGACGTCATCGGTATTTTTTTTTAACTGCACACTATTGCTGGACACTAACATCGTTGAAAGCATTTTCATAGCATTTAGCACTTTTGAATTACGAAGGCACTTCCGGTTTCGACCGGAAGTAGAGGTCGCGTGAGGTCACGCACACTGAATAAAATGAAGACCTAATTAATCCCTACCCAATCCCACAAACAGAAACCTACGGTCTCTTGTGGCTGATTAGATATAGATTTTCAAATATTTAAAATAGAAACCTTTAAGATGACGTCACGTGACAGGTGATGACGTCATCATGACGAATTTCTTTTAGGACCTTCCTTGCACCAATGCCTTTCATCACTGAAAGTTTCATTCCAATTGCTCTTTAGGAACTATGCAAAAGGCCGCTTAGAACGAATTGTGTGTTATTTGAATGACTTCCGGAAGTCTGAAAAATACAAATAAAAGGAAAAACAAAAACTCTAACAAAAACAATAGCTGTTTCGCTGCGCTTGCCGCGAAACAGCTAATAAAAATAAAAACTAACACAAAAACAATAGCTGTTTCGCTGCGCTTGCTGCGAAACAGCTAAAAACAATAGCTGTTTCGCTGCGCTTGCTGCGAAACAGCTAATAAAAACAAAAACTCTAACAAAAACAATAGCTGTTTCGCTGCGCTTGCTGCGAAACAGCTAACAAGTCTCTATTAACCTTACCTAACATTAAAATGGTTTAAAATGCCATTTTATTCAATACCCTTTCAGTTCAAAAATGTGTCAACATCCAAAACATCTGATAATTTAAACATCGATCTGAGAAAAATGGACCTCAACATTTTTGTACGGGGATGTTTGTTTCAAAGTCCTGACTTTCAACGGAATTTAATCAAAACAACATTGAATGTGACATTTTAACGGTCAAAAATGTCCTCCTTGAAATGTGAAGATCCCTAAGTTGTTGAATTACAATGACATCATGTTTTAAATTTCGCCAAGAAAAAAGTCAAAACATCACTGTACAAAAATAGGGGTGTCGTGGCCGAGCGGGTAAGAGCACCGGATCCAAGCTCTGGTGTTTCTGATCAGCAGAGTGTGGGTTCGAGTCCGGTCATGACACTTGTGTCCTTGAGCAAGACACTTAACTATAATTGCTTCTCATCACCCGGGGTAAAATGGGTACCTGTGAGGGCAGAGATGGTTCTTGTGGTTGATTTAGCTTGATGCACTACATATTTGGCAGCACAGGCTTTATACTCCCAAGGGAGTTGAGATGGTTAAAGTAATGAAATAAAAATGGCCCAGTGACCATGGGTAATAATGTTGAAGCGCCACGAGCGTCACTGAGTGACGAACTGAAAGGTATCAAATGCAATGGCAATTTACACCATTTTAATGTGAGGTTAGGAACTTTAAATTGTTTCCCCACTAATATTGGAAGATGAGTACATCACAAAATTGAATTGGTCACCTCTCTTCTACAATGATAAACTATTTACAGGCATTGTCCACTTCACAGAGGGTCAATCTGGTTGAGTACAGCAAGCTTCCTTCTTTCTAGTTAACGGTTTAACACCTGTCCCAGCCTGTATAGGAAAAACAAAAGAATCAGATTATCACTAACTAATTTGCTTACGAAAATGTGTACAAAGGGGCCTGCAAGCCCAATCATCACAGTACACACTGGGTCCCAACCCCATCATCTGAAACAATCGGAATTTAACACAGAACAAGGCAAAGCTGATATCATGCCTTAATTCTGTAGGGCAAAGCTGATTTACTTACCAATGTTTAACTTCCATATGTTTTCCTCTTCCAGATACTTTCATTCAGTATTCTTTATAAGGTAACAGGACTTGACAGCATTTTGAACTTTTTGGATCTGTAACAACAATAGTGTTTTATTGATACAAATACACAGTGATATAAAATTAGTTTTTATAACTATTATGGACTTATTGTGCACTTATTTTGTAGATGAACCAGACAACAAATGTAATACAAATTTATAATAGTCCAGTGGGTTGGGGCAATGGGGGTGTATGTAAATAAATTAGTATTACTAAAAAAATTATGTACAACCTGCTCCCTCTTCCCTAAACTTTTCAGTTTCTTTCAACCACAGACACCCCTTCCTTTCTTCTCAACGAACGTGGCTTTTCTTCTAAAGAGTCCGCTGGCAGACATGCTTGAGCTCACTTGTGATATAAATGAATGTGTAATCCGTATCATTTTGTACACAATGTATTGTATGCACACAATGGCTTGCAGCTGCACAGCCACAGCATCAGTACTGCAGTAGGCATTGAATAGACACTCACACTAACTAACTGTAAAATAAATACTAAACTATGACTAGGTAGTGTAGAGGGTATGGCCATCCCCATGGGTATTCATGGGCTCTGGAGTCTGATTCTTTAACATGCTGAACTGATCGAATGATTCCTCGAACATTTTTGTAGTCG
Source organism: Leptasterias polaris (assembly GCA_037783415.1). Classification (NCBI taxonomy): domain Eukaryota; kingdom Metazoa; phylum Echinodermata; class Asteroidea; order Forcipulatida; family Asteriidae; genus Leptasterias; species Leptasterias polaris. Next base: position 1,323,811 of record JAZGTN010000020.1, read on the forward strand.
ATTAATTCAGTAAACATTAATGTCCTTTCTGCTGAAGAAGGTCTATCGTCGATTTTGTCAAAACACATCATTACAATTACATGTAAAACCGTACCATCCGTCGTACATCTTTTCTCGCTAAACAATGAACAACCCTGAACAATTATTAAAATTAAAACACCCAAGTAAGCTTACCTTAAACTGTTTCCTAAATTCGTTTGAGCTTGTCCTCATCATGGAAGGCCCCACACATATTCTTTGGGGGTCGTTGTGTAGCTTCAGGCTTCACGTTTCTTGCAATGTTTGTGCTTGTGTGCAACGTCGCGTTGTTCCGTTTAATGTGCCTAAAATTGTACGTCAACAATGATTGGCTGTAGCAAACGTGAATTCGTTCTGTGATTGGTTGACTGTGATAAACAAAAGTCGCTCCAAAGTCGAGTGGGATTTTGGTGGGAATAAAATAAGATTCTTGTTTTTTTAGTGAAATCGCTCCGGCCAAACGAGTGAAGTTGGTCACAAGGGGAGAGGTCGGAAACTTAAAAATTAAAATTAACTTTGGGACAAAATTTAAACACACTTTTTGAATAATAACAAAGTCTTGCCTACAATTTTTAAGATATATATATATTTTTTTAATTAAACGTTTTCGAGAGTCACTCTGATGGATATAGTAGAGCCTAGACTATGACCCCTGCCGAGACTGTTATTTTCACTCCAAAAAGAGTGAGTATCCAATCGCTCTAAATATAGAGTGGTGTAAAAGCTCGCTCGATGAAGAGTGGTTGACTTAAGACCCCAAAAGAGCGACGTTCTGTATTTTCTCACTCGATTCGAAGTGAAATTCACTCAAAAAAGAGCGAACTGTATATCACTCGAGGGAGAGAGTGAAGTTTTCACTCTTTTACATTAACCCTTTCAATGCCATTGTCGAGTTTACTCGACCACGCGCAGTGTAATGCTTTCTTACCATTGTCGAGTTTACTGGACGTTAAAAACCGTGGTATTTGAAGGAAAAAAAACGCGGTGTTTTGGAGCCTGTATTTATTTTATTTAGCGCCCTCTGTTGTTGAACATTATATGGACTGGTAGCTTGTTTACCATGCTTTACAATGGTGTGTGCTGTATAAGGGGGTCGCCATTACGATTTTCCGAGAATAACAACATTGCATGCATGAACATACGTCCAGATTTCACGCTTCCGTTTTCCCGGCAATTAATCACCAGCATAGCTGTTCGCTAACCAGAGGTTTTGGTTAAAATATTTGTCAGTGATGTTTCGTTGCAAGGCACGTCCGATGTTGACAGCAATCCTTACGATATACCGGTAGCTGGACCGAGCACTTCAATGCCGTGGTCTTGGGCGTGGGCTCGGCTGGCCTCGACCCATTCGTGCCGACTGAGGTGGCAAAGGACATGAAGATAATATAAATTGGACATCATATGAAAGGTCATTTCATAAGCTACAAATTTTATGTACAAAGTTTTTTCACTAAAGTATGTCTTCACAAAGAAAATAAAGATTGGAAAAAGTGAACACCACTGCTGAACATTGCACGTTGCTTTTTGTGTGAAAAAATGCGGTACATAGCAGCGTGACCCCTATAAAAAATGCGGTATTGAAAGGGTTAAGAGAGTACATGCATCTGTACATACATGTACCTGCACATGGATGAGTATTGTAATTGAAATACTTCCATCTAGTCAGGTCAATTTCTATTCTGAGCCTGATCTACTACATGCATCTACTCTGGTAAATGTTTGTCTTTGATGACACCAGAGCTGTGAATGAGAGAACTCATCTTAGAATTTGTTGTTACTATATGTGTCAGACAGTGTTAGAACTAGGCCAGTATCCTTTGAATGACCACTGTAGACCATGCCAGATAAATTAAAGTTGTTCTGTCTCTGAAAACATTTCCAAGATAAAACATGTGTGTAACTGTTCCCAATTGTGTTAGCAAAGCAATATGTGAACAAAGTTTTAGTTAAGTTAAACTGTTGAACCCTGCATATCTTTTTCGAAATTAATGAGCATTTTCAAGATGTTACCATTTTTAGAAATGATGTCTTACTTGATGACATGATGAGATGTTTATTGCAGTTTGTCTTATTTTGTTTGCAGATTATTCACTGATTGAAGAGCATTATCCATCGTAGACAAGATCCTCCTTATTCAGTTGAAGCTTCTATCAAGTTCAACTTGGATTGTTGATGTTTGGGATGGCTTTGCATCACTCCAGCCTTTTCTGAGGTATGTTGAAATAGTCAACTTGCGTTAGACTTGATAATGCACTGTTCAAATCGTTTCAAAACTAACTTTGTTCCATTTTGCCACTTCAAATATATATTGTACTGCAACAGTCATTTCCTAGGCAATTTTTGTTTCTATTTCCAAAAACCATTCCAAGGTTACCTTGTACTTTTCAAATCAATTTGAAACCAATTTAATGCTATCTATGGAAACCCTTCCACATGAATGTCGTATTGCTATAAATCATTTCCAAGTCCATGTCATCTCTTATAGATAGGTTGCAATATGGCGTAAATTGGCCATCTTTACGGGCAATTTGGAACACACAGTCATGCGTTACGCGTGAGAACGGCGTGCAGCACGCGCACATTTTACAAAACTCATTGCTTGATTGGTTAGTAAACGATGTGGCTACGTTAATAATTTGAGCGCTTGACGTGCCTGCAGGCCAAATTGAGATTTGCCCGTAAAGATGGCGTCTACTGGGAACTATCTATAGCCAATCCAACTTTATGTTTTACTGTTGCAAAAAATTCCAAGGCAATCTTTCTCCATCTGGTGAACACATTCCAAGGTAATGTTGTGTTCTAAAATAATATCCAAACGAATTGAGTACCATCTCTCAAAACCATCCCAAGTTGATGTTGTACTGTTCAAATCATTTTAACCTGGGGCTGATGTTGTCCCATTGTTTAACGGTTTTTGAGATTCAAGTTAATTTTCAAGTGTCATATTTTTCCCAGTTGATGTGCTGTCTGTAAATTCATTTCAAAAAGTACATGTTGTCCAGTTTCCCTAAACTTACAAACCCTAATTGTTTTCTAGCCAATCTTGTGCCATTTAAGAGTTTCCTAGCAAATGTGTTGTTCTGTGCAAAATTGCCTACCCGCCAAAGTTTGGCAACATAATGATTTCTGAACTTTAAATTTCTCCAGGCTTATGTTGTCCAGTCTCTCAAAAAATTCATCACCTAATGATTTTTCAATCCTCAAAGTGTCCAAGCAAATGTATTATTATTTTTTTCCCACTGTGCAAGTTATTCAGTAGCGCAGAATGTCCCAACCTTTAACAGTGTTTAACCAAAAATGGTTTCTTAAAGCCAGTGTTGTGATTATTTTGAATTGGCCCAAGCCCATTTGTTGACTTTCTTTCAAAAACTTGCGGACTTTATGATTTTTAAAATTTGTTATTAATAATGTCATGTATGACTTGATTTTGTCTAGGTTGCCATGTTTCTTGTTTCTTGGACAGGGTTGGCTGCTGCCAGCACAGATATGATGAAATCATGCCAACATGAGAGCATCGATTGAAGGTATGCCAACATGGGTTATGGTGACATCAATGGAGGTATTTACCAGAGTTGTTGAACCTAATGTTTTTGTTTTCTTTCAAATTGCTACCAAGTTGATAATGTGCTGTCTCTTAGCTTTTTTCACAGCATTATAAGGAGTCCCTAAATTATTCCTTACCTACGTGAATTGTTACTAAATGCTATTGAAACAATTATGTGCCTTGAAAGTATGTGTTGTCAAGTCAATCAGACACTTGCCATCTTACTAATTGTTTACTCTCAAAAGGTTTCTAATTCAATGTTGTGCCATCTCTTAAACTTTCTGTAAATACCTGTTGTCCAGTCCTTCAAAACTTCCCAATGAAATGATTACCTCTTGGAACTTAATATACAAGCATTTTGTGCTTGAAACAAAGTGAATTTTGTCCATGATTTTTTTAAATTTTTGGAAGAGCACTCAATTACTTTGAAAGGGCGGCCAAATCTTTTTGGCAGGGCCACATGAAATTTTAGAAGGGCGGGCGGCCGGCCCTCCCAAAATTCCACATGTGAAGAACACTACGCCGAATCGCAAAAATACGAAACAAATTTGTTGTGTATCAATCAAAACCGTCTGTAATAATTTTACCAAGATTGTCAACTATCTCTTGAAAAACTTGTAAATTAAAGTTGTTTTGTCTCTGAAAACATTTCCAAGATAAAACATGTGTGTAACTGTTCCCGATTGTGTGTGCAAAGCAATAGGCCTATGTGAACAAAGTTTTAGTTAAGTTAAACTGTTGAACCCTGAATTTATTTTTCGAAATGAGTGTTTTCAAGATGTTACCTTTTTTAGAAATGATGTCTTACTTGATGACATGATGAGATGTTTATTGCAGTATGTCTTATTTTGTTTGCAGATTATTCACTAGTGAGAGCCCTTAATGATTTACAAGAGTTGGAAATGATTGAACCAGTACTTGTACGCAAAGGTTTCCAGAGATGGCATTTAAGAGTTTACTAGCAAATGTTGTTGTTCCGTGCAAAATTGCCTACCCGCCAAAGTTTGGCATAATGATTTCTTGCCATCTGACTAATTGTTTACTCTCAAAAGGTTTCTAATTCAATGTTGTGCCATCTCTTAAACTTTCTGTAAATACCTGCTGGGATCAAAGTGCAATTTGTCCATGATATTTTTAATTTTTGGCAGAGCACTCAATTACTTTGAAAAGGAGGCCAAATCTGTGTCAGGGCTGCCGGCCGGCCCTCCCAAAATTCCACATGTGAAGAACACTGCGCCGTATCTCAAAAATACGAAACAAATTTGTTGTGTATCTATCAAAACCATCTGTACAAATTTTACCAAGATTGTCAACTTTCTCTTGAAAAACTTGTAAATTAAAGTTGTTCTGTCCCTGAAAACATTTCCAAGATAAAACATGTGTGTGTAACTGTTCCCGATTGTGTGTGCAAAGCAATATGTAAACAAAGTTTTAGTTAAGTTAAACTGTTGAACCCTGCATATCTTTTTTGAAATAAGCGTTTTCAAGATGTTACCTTTTTTAGAAATGATGTATTACTGGATGACATTTTCTTGGAATGTTTAATGTAGTGCATCACTTAAATGCAGATTATTCACTGATTGAAGAGAAGTATCCATCATAGACAAGATCCTCCTTTTTCAGCAGAAGCTTCTATCAAGTTCAAATTGGATTGTTAATGTTTTGGATGGCTATGCACCACTCCAGCCTTGTCTGAGGTATGTTGAAATATTCAATTGTTGTTAGTGTTGAAGTTGCACTAATCAAACAATTTCTATACCAATTTTGTCCCATCTCTCCCCACCAATTCTAAGTTTATCTTGTCCTGCAACAGACATTTTTAATGCAATTTTTTGACACTTTTCAAATCCATTCCAAGGTTACCTTGTTTTTTTCAAATAGTTTCGGAACTAATTTTATGCCATCTCTGGAAACCTTTGCGTACAAGTACTGGTTCAATCATTTCCAACTCTTGTAAATCATCAAGGGCTCTCACTCCACAGACGACACCATCCAATGACAGGAATTAACAGCATCAATCCCAGGCACTCCTCACATCAGAGAAGCGAAAAAAATCTTGACACATGATACAGTACCACAAGACATTGGCTTGTTCATTAGAGACATATGACGACCCACCCTGCTCAAGAACCCAAGCATGACACCACTGTCCCCCCAGACCTAGGGTCTTCTATATCTGAAGTCAATTTTCTAGGACCCTAGTCTCTTCACCCCTTCAATTCTTATTACTGGCGACCCACCCTTCTCAAGTACCAAGGCAAGACACACAATACTCTGTCCCCCTCCCCCGACCAAAGGTCTTCTATACCTGAAGTCAATAACTAGGACCAAAGTCTCTTCACCATGCCCTTTTTCGCTTCAGTATCAAGCCAGACTGACACACCTAAGTGAACAGCCGCTTCACTCTACCTCTCATGGGATCCACTCAGTAGTGTCCCCCCCCCCCCCCGACCTAAGGCATTCTATACCTGAAGTCAATAACTAGGACCATAGTCTCTTCCTCGCGCCCTTTTTCGCTTCAGCATCAAGCCAGACTGACACACCTAAGTGAACAGCCACTGCTCTCCACCTCTCATGGGATCCATTTCTTGTTCCAAACCACCGGTTTCCCGCCCTCAAAGCCCAACGGATCCAGCATCTTCAGCTCACTGCACTCCAGTCTCCCATATAAGCAATAGGCCCAGTTGGAATCCAGCAGTCTCCTGACATGGACAGAGTAAACTGCGAAAAATGTTGAGTTCACCGGTTCTTCTCAGAACCAAAAATCACTCAAAAGAGATGTAACTATAAGGTGTTGCTGCAAATTTCTTGTGTTATTGTAGCTACTCAATGTTGCGTAATTTGTCAAAGACAACACAACTGTATGTTGAACTGCTAACAGTCAATTTTATCAATCTTTCAAAGCCATTGTTGTGCCGTTTCTAAATTGACCAAAGCACATGACAGTCTTTAAAAAAATTGCCAGTGATTTTTAATGTATGATTGATAATGTCATGTATGACTTGATTTCTTCTAAGTTGCCATGTTAGTTGTTACTTGGACAGGGGTGGCTGCTGACAGGGGTGGCTGCTGCCAGCACAGATGATGAAATCATGTCAACATGGAACATGAGAGCATCGATGAAGGTACGCTAACATGGATTGTGGTTACATCAATGGAGGTATTTACAGAACTTTTGAATGTGATGAGTTTGCAACTCTCAAATTGCTACCAAGCTGATGTTGTGATGTCTCTTAAATTTTTCCAAAGTGCAAAGTGAAATTAGTAGGCCAATGCTGACTTATTTTAGAAAGCACATGTCTCTAGTCCCTGAAAAACATGCTAAAATCAATTCTGGGGCAATTTTGTGCCATATCTTGACACTGTTCTAAGTTTATGTTGTACTGCTTAATTTGTTTCTAAGTAAATTGTGTCTTCTCTCAAAGCCAATCCAACTTGATGTTGTGCTTCTGAAATTATATATAAACCACTTTTTTGCTATCTCTTCAAATTGGTCTGAACACCTGTTGTCCAGCCCTTCAAAACTTGCCAATTAATATTAACAAATGTTTTTGCCACACTGAAATTAGTGGGCCATTGCTGACTTATTTTAGAAAGCACATGTCTCTAGTCCCTGAAAAACATGCTAAAATTAATTCGTGGGCAATTTTGTGCAATATCTCGACTCTGTTCCAAGTTAATGTTGTACTGCTTAATTTGTTAGGCTACCAGGTAAATTGTGTGTTCGCTCAAAGTCAATCCAACTTTATGAATTGTGTTTCTGTAATTATTTCTAAACCACTTGTTTGCTGTCTTTTCAAATTGTACTTCCATAATCACTCCAAAACAACTTTGTTCCAATGGTACAAAAATACATTCCAAGTTGATGTTGAGTTGCTGAAATCATTTCCAGAGCAATTATATGCCATCACTAAAACAAAAGTCTTTAACATCAGGTTGCACTTTTGTTTGAAACTTTTAACAATAATTCCAGGCTAACTATTTGTCAATTCCAAAAGCCTTACCAAGTTTATGTTGTACTGTTATTTGGAATGTTCCAAACCATTACAGCAGCGTATGTCAAAGACATTAAAAAAATTGTGTTGAATATCTATCAAAACCAACCGTAAACATTTTACCAAGATTGTTGACATTCTCTTGAAAAAATTTGAATTTTATAATTGTACTGTTTCCAAATACATTTCCAGGCAGAGGCAATCAAGACAAATCGTCAATCATCATGCATTTTCACTCCACAGAGCAAATAATCCAATGGCAGGATTCACTCTTCACCAGCACCCCCTTCACATCTGAGAAGCCATAGGAATACTAAGACATGATACAGTACCACAAGACATCGGACATCTGACTGCCCATCCTGTTCAAAAACCCAAGCAAGACAAAGCAAGACACCAGCCTTCCCCTTCAGACCTGGTGTCTTCTATACCCGAAGTCAATTCAATTAGGTCCCTAGTCTCTGTTCAAGTACCAAACCAAGACACAAGTCCTCCCCCGACCTAACGTCTTCTATACATGAAGTCAATATAGCCTTCCTGCTCTAGCACGACCAGAATGACACACCTAAAGTGAACAGCCACTCCACCTCTCATGTTAATAGCCACTCCTCATTCCACACCACTGGTATCCTGCCATCACAGCTCAACTCATCCAACAACTTTGTCTTACCACTCTCCCAAATAAGCAACAGGTCCATTTGGAATCCAGCAGTCTCATGACAGACAGTTCGTCCCAGAACCCCAAAATCACTGGTAATCTACTGAAATCTAAGTTGGGACGTTTTTGAAGAGACTGGACAACAAAAGCCGGGGTTAATTTTTTTTTTTTCAGCAATTTTTACAATACCAAGCTTTGAAAGGTAGGCAAGTTTTCGGAGTCACTGAAATTTGTTTAAGTGTTATTGTTACAACTCAATTTTGTGTCCTTTCTTGAAGACAAACCAACTTTATGTTTTACTGTTCCAATAATTTTCAAGACAATCTTTCTCCATATTTCGAAACATTCCAAGGTTATGAATCGTTTCCAAACTATCTTGTGCCATCTCTAAAAACCGTTCCAATTTTGTGTTGTACTGCTAAAGTAATTTTAACATATAAATTTGTCCACATCAGTGATCTAGTCCCAAATTGATCCAGAGCCAATTTAATGCCATCTCAAAAAGTTTCAAAGCTCAAGTTTTGTTGTTCCTCAAAAACATGCTTACCCTACAAAGCTTGGCAATGTAATGATTACTGAACTCTAAATTTTGCTCTAGGCTTATGTTGTCCAGTCACCAGTCCCTTCAAAAACTTCCTAACCTAAGAACCTTCCAATTCTCATGTACCATTTCTTAAGTTTTCTCACTTAAATTGTTTTCAGTTCCTCAGAGTTTCCCAACCTAAAGAGTTTTCAACTCTTAAAAGTGCTCCCTGAAGCCAGTGATGTGCTGTCTCCCAATTGACCCAAGCATATTTGTTGACTGTCTTTCAAAAGCTTGCAAATCTCAGAGATGCCATCATTTCTAATTAAAAAAGAGTAATTTGCCCTCAGACTCAGAAATGTCCATACAATTAAGCATTAAACAGATCTATAGCGTACGTACTAACCTGTTGTTACGACGAGAGCATGCAAGACGCGACGACATGCTGTTTTCTCATCGCTCCGATATCACTGTCACTATACCTTGGGCGACTTGGTTAGAAACTGACATAGCTGGTTTATAACTAGATATTTATAAAATCGTGAAGAACAAAGCGAGGATCGTATTATCGTAATTTGATAAATAAATCGTACAGATTACGCCTAAATCGTAAATGTTGGCATCTCTGAAATCTTATGATTTTTAATATCTGATTAATAATGTCATGTATGACTTGATTTCGTCTAGGATTCCATACTGGTTGGTCCTTGGACAGATCGTGGTAGCATGCCAACATGGAACGTAAGCACATCGATGAAGATATGCCAACATAAATTGCGGTGACATCAATGGAGGTAATTGCAGAACTTTTTAACGTTTTTCAACTCTAACATTGCTACTAAGCTGATATGCGGTGCTGTATCTTAAATGTTCGCAATGTGCATGACGATCAGTCCTCGACACTTCCTCAACTAATGATTTAATGAGGGTTGTGTGCTGTCTTTTGAATTTTCCCTAAGGACATGTTGTACACTCCCTGGAAAACTATTCACCTCTCAAATTGTTTCAAAGCTGATGTTGTGCCATATCTTAAGTTTTTCCAAAGCATAATGTGGAGTTCTTAAAATCCTGCTTTACTACATGAATTTTAAACTAAATATTCACAAGTGATTGATGTGCCGTCTCTTGAATTTTCTGTTCACATGCAAGTGATCTGCCCCCTTTTTCATTTTTCCGGAAGAACATTTGGTCCAGTCAGTCAAACACTTGCCAATCTACTGATTATTAACTCTCAAATTGTGTCAAATTGTATCGCTGCTTTTATTGTGCCATAGCTGTAATTTACCCAATGTAGTGATGTTGTCAAGTCCCTCAAAAAAATTGCCAACCTTATGAATATGTTGAAGTTCTCAAATTATTTCCAAATTTATTTTGTGTTATTTCTCAATCATTTGAAGCTCATGTTGTAATTGTTATTACCAAACCAATTATTTCCAAACCAAGTTTGTTCAAAGTCGTTCAAGGTTCAGTTATTTCAGAAACACAGTTTTATCATCTCTCGCAACCATTCCAAGTTCATTTTGTACTAATACTGCTGCAATCCGATTCTTATACGGGGTTGCTTGCTGCCAGCACAGATGACGATTGCATGCAAACATAGAGCGTAAGAACATCGTTGAATGTACGCCAACATGAATTGTGGACACCAATGCAGGTATTTACCAGAACTTTTGAACCTGACGACGTGTTGTCCATTCCCTCAGAAGCTTGCCAACATCTCAAATTGTTCCCAAACTTGTGATGTGCCATATTTTAAATCTCTCCAAAAGATAATGTGGAGTCCCTAACCCTTTTGGTTATGTTGTTGCTCTCAAATCATTTTCAAACTTGTTTTGTGCAGTCTCTCAAAATTGTGCAAGGTTTAAACAGTAGTTTTAATCATTTCAGAAACAAATGTTTTCCCATCTCTTGCAACCATTGCAAGCTAGTATTGTACTGTTGCAATCATTGTTGGCATTTGATGAAATGTTTACGATAGTGTATCTTTTTGTATTTGCAGAATATTCAATGGTTGAAGAAAGACGCTTCCTTATCAGCAGATGTGTCTCTCAAGGTCAATAAGGATTTTCATATTTTGGATGGCCATGACTCTTAGCCTGTTTTGTTTACTATTGGAACAAATTCCGACAGAGGACACTTCGGAATGAACTTCCCTTGTGGCTGGATTTTAACCTGTGAGACCTGTGAGTATATAAACAACTTATTGGACAATTACAAAAACTTGCCAACCTTATGGCTATTTTTTAGTACTGTTGAAATAGTTTTTGATATTTGATGAAATGATTACAATATTTATTTTGTTATCTTTACAGAATATTCAATGATCTAGAAGCAGTATCCATCATAGAGAAGGGGGCCTTTTATCACAGGATGTTTCTCTCAAGGTAAGTTTGGGTAGTCATTTTAGGGATAATCTTGCCTCCTTGCATAATATATGTTTAATATTTTGCCTTATCTGAACCAACAGTGTCAGTCATGTTGCAGTGTTGTTTAAAACCGTTCCCAAAGTTGATGATGAGGCGTTGTATAATTTCCCAAGCAGATTTGTTGACTGTTTGTAACTGGCCAATCTAAAGATTTGTAATGTGATTGATAATGTTATGTAAGTCTTGCTTTTGTCTAGTGTCCCATGCTGGACGATTTGTAATGTGATTGATAATGTTATGTAAGTCTTGCTTTTGTCTAGTGTCCCATGCAGGGTTGCTTGCTGCCAGCACAGATGATGATTGCATGCAAACATAGAGCGTAAGAACATCGTTGAATGTACGCCAACATGAATTGTGGACACCAATGCAGGTATTTACCAGATCTTTTGAACCTGACGTGTTGTCCATTCCCTCAGAAGCTTGCCAACATAATAATTGTTAAACTCTCAAATTGTTCCCAAACTTGTCATGTGCCATATTTTAAATCTTTCCAAAAGATAATGTGGAGCCCCTAAAAACTTGCTGTTCACATGCCAGTGATCTGCTATCTCTTCATTTTTCTCGAAGATCGTTTTGTCCAGTCAATCAAACACTTGCCAACCTAATGTTTGTTAACTCTCAAAGTGTGACAAAATGAACAACTGATATAATTTTGTTGCGAGTCCCTCAAAAACTTCCCACCCTTTAGGTTATGTTGTAGCTCTCAAATCATTTTCAAACTTTTTTTTTTCAGTCTCTCGGCGAAATCGTTGAAGGTTTAAACAGTAGTTTTAAGTGTTCGTTTACAAGAAGACCATGCAAAATCTTGAAAAATCGACAAGGTGGGGGGTCAGCGATTTAAACTCAAATCTTGGCTATTTGATCCCCACCTGGTACCATAACACCTGGTGGAGCAGCTCGCTCAAAAATCTTACAGTGGCCGAGTACGGGCACTAACTAGTTTCAGCGCAAAATGGACACTTCCAGTGTTTCTGGCATACAGTTAGAGCCCCGTTAATTCCCTTAAACTGTATCAATTTCTGTCGACTTATACTTCAAAAGAAAGAGCTCATCGTCCTCTTCACGATGAAATAAAAAATAATTGTGTGAAAATTTTCACTGTAGATATCTAGGCTTTAGGAAAACACTTGACAGTTCTACTAAGGAAATAAGCCAGTTAACCATAACCTAATTAGTGCAGGGCTGAGAGTCAACAAACTTGGTGGAAATATAGTTCAGATATCCAACTACAATAATAAAAAATAAAAACATTGCCAGCTCTTCTTGATTTTAATTGCCAAGGGTCAACAAAGATGGAAAAGTTCATAAGTATACAATGTATGTATCAAATCTACATACAGTCCTGAGTAAAATATTGCTTGCCCTTAATTCACGTCTGGAATAGGATGTTATTATAACATTAAACAAATACATCAACAAAGATGAAACATAAGTTTTTGCAAGTTTTGTGTATTAAGGTGGATGGGAGAGTTTTTTGCAGCAATACCGACCGTGATAATGGAAGTGGAACGTCCAGTTACCGCCCACCCAGTTAGCGCGAAGTATCGCAAGAGGGCGCCACACACTGCATCGCAACCCCCCGGGACGCACCACACTAAATAAACTACCATAGGAACCAATGCTAAATGATAAATATTCAAAAATACTCAAAAAATCGTGTAAGTCTCTCAGCCTCTTGAAAACCAATCAAACATATTTTCGGACGACTGAACTTCAGAATTCTTTTCAATTTTTGGCAGGTCAGCTGTTTGGAATTTTTGCTAACTACCCCAGAAGAAAAAAACACAATTTTTTTTTGGTTTTCCAAAACCGACTTGCTGCCAGTTTTCGTGAAGCACTTCTCCACTTTCCCGGTCAAATAGGGCCAACTTTAACGCCTAAATTTATCAAGTCTCCTCAAAAGTTGAAGCACCGAACCCCCCGGGTTGTGATAGATTCTTATATTTACACAATCTATTAATTGCATGACCCCCAAAACGTTGTAATTAAAAATAAGTTGTGGGTTTACAAATTATAATAAGTAGCTTGGCGCATGAATTCTGGCTTATTTGGTGTGGTGCGCCCTATAAGGGCACTTAATTATTCTTTATGGTTAAAAGATTATGCTTAAATTGTTGAAAATAAGTCACTGACTTGATATCTGAAAAAAAAAAATAGGAAATATTATTGCGTTCGTCTACAACAAGGTCAAACATGTTGGAGCATTTACATGTACTCTAAGCAATGCGATATTAAGAAAAATCTGCATGACACGCTGTGTACACTCTAAATGACAAGTCAGAAGTTATAAACGTATCTCTTTTTTTTAGTTATACGATTCTAAACGCCTTACAATTATTTCTAATAATTGACAAGAGGGGGTTAACTATTGTGGAAGCTGTAAAAGGGATAGGGGATGGAAGAGGGGGGGGCCTGGGAAGGGGGGGGGGCAGATTTTGCTTACCCGCCAACATTTTTAACCATGTTTTCATATTGAGTTTAAAATGGTGAACTTTATAACAAAATAGAATATACATAGAATAAATAAATAAATATAAATAGAATATACTCAGGTTCACAAACGGCCGCCACAGATGTGTAGTGCATCTTCCTTGGCTGCGGGTAGACCCACTCTGCAAGCTTCGGATACGTCTAATGTTATGCAGGAAGCATCAAAGACTCAGAAGCAAGCTCCAAGGGCTAACCAGGTTCCAATCCGAGCTCACCAAACAAGGAGCATTACCACGTCGTTAGCTCTTTTTCAGGGGGTGGCTATTACAGAGATTATGCAGGCAGCTTGCTGGAAAAATCCCTCAACTTTCACATCTTGCTACCTTCGAGACGTGCTGCAATCGGACGGCCGCATGGGCAGACAAGTTTTGCAGTCTGCAGCACAGTCAACAACCCGGAGACACAGTAAGGCTGCAGACTTGTCCTCTTAAGAGCACCTCAAGCACAGCTTACTGGTATGTCTTAACAGCTCCTGTTTTTCATTTGTTTCAGGCATAATTAGTTAAGACATCTAATCTACTCTGGGCACACTGCACTTCTTGTTCCCTCCCTATCTTGTGGTTCAACGGTGCCACTCTGCATTTGTTGGTATCGGAGGTGACGTATTTTCTGTAGTAGAATCTCCCTAAATCTGCAGGGATTTTCTATTCTAATAAGAAAATACTCACCTCCGATACCATCCTTCCCAAAAAGTGGAGTTAAGGGACACACTCACGGAAAAGGCTAAGGTAAAAAGAAGGGCGTATTTCGTGTGTACATTTGGGACGTGCAGTGCTAGGAGAGGTGCCTTTGTTTTTGTTCAGCGGAGCTGCTTGCGCATGCGCATTGTAAATGCATTTGTTGGTATCGGAGGTGAGTATTTTCTTATTAGAATAGAAAATCCCTGCGGATTTAGGGAGAATCATTTCCAACTAATTTCGGCAAAATGTCAGAACCATTCCATGTTTTTACATTAGTTTGAATTATTTCCATCTCTTTGTCCCATTTCTTGCAACTTTTCAAAATTCATGTTGTACTAGTTTTGATATCTGATGAAATGAGTATGACACCGATCTTAATATTTTTTGCAGATTATTCAATGATTAAAGAGCAGTACCCATCATGAACAAGGGGCTTCTTTGTCACCATATGCTTCTCTCAAGGTCAAATTCGAATGTGATGACAGCATGCCAACATGGAACATCAATGAAGGTAATGCCAACATGAATTATTTACCTTGATAAATTTGTGATCACTCAAATTGTTACAAAGTTGTGTGCATTCTTTTTAGTTTACCCAAATTGCATGATGTCAAATCCCTCAACACTTTCATCAAAGTTGAGGAATTTTCAGCCCTCGGACTTATACCATCTCTTAATTATTCCCAACACACATGTTGTCCAGTGCATCAAAACTTGCTATCCTTATCATTTGACAACTCTAAAATTTGTTAAATTTGTACAGCTGTTGATGATGTGCTATTGCTAGTTTAAATGTAGTTCTCAACTCATTTCTAACCTAATTCTGTGCCATTGATCCAAACCATTCTAAGTTCTGTTGTAATGAAGTATTTCCAGGTTAATCTTGCCCAATCTCTCGCAACTACATGTATTCAAAATTCATGTTGTACTATTAATAATAATTTTTAACATCTAAAAATCTAGTGAAATGCTAACGACCCCGGTTGATTATTATTTTGCAGATTATTCAATAATTGAAAAGCAGTTTCCATTATGAAAAAGGGGCTTCTTTGTCACCAAATGCTTCTCTCAAAGTCAAATAGGATTGTGATGAAAGTGTGCCAACATGGAGCATCGTTGAAGGTATGACAATTATTGAATCGGATACTTTTTCATCTCTCAAATGTTTACCAGGCTTCAGTTTTCCCCAAATTGCATGACGTCCAGTCCTTAACACTTTCAAACTGATTGATTTTTCAGCTCTCAGTTTCCTATTGCATATTGTGTCATCTCTTAAATATTCCCAAAACACATGTAGTCCAGTCCCTCAAAACTAGCTATCTTAAATCATTTAACAACTCTCAAATTTGTTAAATTTGTACAGCTGTTGATGATGTGCCATTGCTAGTTTAAATGTAGTTCTCAACTCATTTCCAACCTAATACTGTGCCATTGATCCAAACCATTCTAAGTTCTTGTTGTAATGAAGTATTTCCAGGTTAATCTTGCCCAATCTCTCGCAACTATTCAAATTTCATGTTGTACTATTAATAATTATTTTTAACATCTAAAAATCTAGTGAAATGCTAACGACCCTGTTGATTATTATTTTGCAGAATATTCAATAATTGAAGAGCAGTTTCCATTATGAACAAGGGGCTTCTTTGTCACCATATGCTTCTCTCAAAGTCAATTTGGATTGTGATGAAAGCGTGCCAACATGGAACATCGATGAAGGTATGACAATTGCAATTATTGAATAAGATACCTTTTCATCTCTCAAATGTTTACCAAGCTTCAGTTTTCCCCAAATTGCATGACGTCCAGTCCTTAACACTTTCAAACTGATTGATTTTTCAGCTCTAAGATTCCAATTGTATATTTTGTCATCACTTCATTATTCCCAAAACATGTGTTGTCCAGTCTCCTCAAAACTTGCTAAACTTCTGTTTTACAGCTCTAAAATGATATTTATTTGTACCGCTGTTGATGATGTGCCATCGCTAGTATATACTGTAGTTCTCAATTCATTTCCAACCTAATTTTGTGCCATCTCTTGAAACCATTCCTAATTCATGTTGTAACTGTCCAAAACCTTTCCAATCAATTTGTACAATCTGTCAAAACATTCCATCTTTATACATTAGTTTGAATTATTTCCAGATAAAACATGTCCCATCTCTTGCAACTGTTCAAACTTCATGTTGTACTGTTAATACCATTTTTAACATCTAGTGAAATGCTACTCTGTTTACTATTATTTTCAGATTATTCAATGATTGAGGACAGTATCCATCATAGCCCTTCTTTCATATGCTTCTCTCAAAGTCAGTTTGGATTGTGATGACAGCATGCCAACATGGAACATCGATGAAGGTATGCCAACATGAATTATTGACCCTGATAAATTTGTGAACACTCAAATTGTACCAAGGTGAAGTTGCGCATTCTTTTCAGTTTACCCCAAATGCATGACGTCAAGTCCCTCAACACTTTCATCAATTTTGATGATTTTCAGCTCTCGGATTTAAGCCATATTTAATTTATTCCCAAAACACATGTTTTCGCATCCCTCAAAACTTGCTATCCTAATGTTTTTACAGTTCTAAAACTTTGTTAATTTGTATCGCTGTTCATGTTGTGCCATCGCTAGGTATGTAGTTCTCAAGTCATTTCCTCCATCTTTTGAAAGCATTTCTAGTTCATGTTGTAACTACAAATCATTTCCAACCAATTCAACAACTCTCAAATTTGTAGAGGTTTTGTTGTGAACTGGTATTAACAGTGCAAAAGTGCTAGTTATACTGTAGTTCTCAAGTAATTTTTAACCAAATACTGGGCCATTGCTCGAAACTACTCTTAGTTCTTGTTGTAACTATCCAAATCATTTCAAACCAATTTGTGCAATCTGTCCAAACCTTGCCATGTTTATGCAGTAGTTTGAATTATTTCCAGGTTAATCTTGTCCAATCTCTCGCAACTATTCAAACTTCATGTTGTACTAATAATAATAATTTTTTACATATAAAAATCTAGTGAAATGCTAACGACCCGGTTGATTATTATTTTGCAGATTATTCAATAATTGAAGAGCAGTTTCCATTATGAAAAAGGGGCTTCTTTGTCACCAAAGTCAATTTGGATTGTGATGAGGATAATAAATGTTGGTGCTATCCCATCCAGTGACGCTGTATCTGTTGACTTGTTGTGTTTTGAAATTTGTATTTGTGATAATACGATTCCAAATATGGTAACTGTGCTGTACTATATCCACTTGTGTTATTTTAACTGGGTAGTGGTGGGGATATAGTTTAACCGAAATTATGTGACCTTTTTCGACCAAGTGGGTCGGTAGTGAACGTGGTTTTTCGAGATAAAGGATATTTTTGCAGATCCTTTAGGTAGCAATAGCTAGCTTTCGGAAGTCATGTTGCTTCCTCATCAGTTGCATGTGGGTCGATTCAGAGAATCGGGTAAATCTCTTGTTACATCTTAAAAAGATGTGTGGGTTGCAACAATTGTTTTGGGGAATGGGGGACATAGCCGTGGGTATGTCTGTATTTTTTGAGTAACCGAGCGTAGTCCGTTGTTGGGTTGTTTATTTTTTTACAATAAGGCAATTAGATCCTCAAGTGTTTCTTGTAATTCATTTGAATTAATTCCGGGAGAATGGTGGTCGAGGTTGCTTTCAGACTCAGTTGGGTCTTGTGGCAATTTTGCTCTGACGATCATTTCCCGTATGTTTTTGTCTTTTTTGAAAGCAATGAAAGGTGGGTTCGGAAATATTTCCGAGAGTGTTTCATTGCTCTGAATCTGAGGCCAGAATTTGTTGATTGCCCGTGTTAAATCCTTGTGGAATAATGCCGGGTTGTAAGTTGTCGTGAAGATGAGAGGTGTTTTTGAGTTCTGTTTTACTTCCGGTTTTTTATGAATCATGTTTGTCCGTTCACAATGTGATACTTTTTGTATCTGCGAGTTCATTTCATTGTGGGTGTATCCTCTTGCTGCGAGTTTGTTTTTGAATATCTCAACTTTCTCGTTGAAATCCTCTTTGTTGTTTGTGTTTCTTGCAAAGCGTAGGGTTTCGCCGTAAATAAATGCGTTGAACACGTGTGGAGGATGAGACGAGGTTTTGTGTAGGTGTTGGTATGTTTCCGTGGGTTTGGTATAGACTTTGGTGTCTAGTATACCTGTTTCCCGGAATCTGTTCCCTTTGAATATGGTTAAGTCAAGGTAATTGATTGAGCAGTTTGAGGCCTCAAAAGTGAATTTGAGGGTGGGATGCATTTGATTCATGGTTTTCACTAGTTTTGTGAATTCTTCAATTTTGCCGTCATAGATTATTAGAATATCATCTCTATAACGCCACCAAGTAAGAATATGTTCAGCATGTTGAAGGATTTGATTTTCAAGATCGTGGAGGGTTATGTCACATATTTCTGGACTTGCTGTGGAGCCCATGGCACATCCGACTTTCTGTAGGAAATATTTATTTCCAAATTGAAAGCAATTCCTTCCAATTATGAGTTTTAGAAGAGTTCGGATGTGAGAGGAGTGCGGTTTGTTGATGGTATATTGGTGGTCGGTGCGGTCGAGTGCGTCGCAAACACAATTGATTGCCTGTTTGGCGGACATTTGTGTACATTGAAACTACATCAATACTGGTTATGAGTACTTCTTGTGGGAATGGGGTTTCCTCTAGTTTTCGCAGGATGTCCGTGGTGTCACGGACATATGTGGGTTGCGAGGTAACTATAGGAAGGAGAAAATAGTCCACAAATTCAGAAATTTTTGCTGTGGGGCTTGTGCATCCGCTGATAATAGGTCTACCAATTTGTGCAATCTGTCCAAACCTTGCCATGTTTATGCAGTAGTTTGAATTATTTCCAGGTTAATCTTGTCCAATCTCTTGCAACTATTCAAACTTCATGTTTATACTACTAAAAATCATTTTCTAGTGAAATGTTAATGACCTGTTGATTATTATTTTGCAGAATATTCAATAATTGAAGAGCAGTTTCCATTATGAAAAAGGGGCTTCTTTGTCACCAAAGTCAATTTGGATTGTGATGAAAGCATGCCAACATAGAACATCGATGAATGTATGCCAATTATTGAATCGGATACTTTTTCATCTCTCAAATGTTTACCAGGCTTCAGTTTTCCCCAAATTGCATGACGTCCAGTCCTTAACACTTTCAAACTGATTGATTTTTCAGCTCTCAGTTTCCTATTGCATATTTTGTCATCACTTCATTATTCCCAAAACATGTGTTGTCCAGTCTCCTCAAAACTTGCTAAACTTCTGATTTTACAGCTCTAAAATGATATTTATTTGTATCGCTGTTGATGATGTGCTAGTATATACTGTAGTTCTCAATTCATTTCCAACCTAATTTTGTGCCATCTCTTGAAACCATTCCTAATTCATGTTGTAACTGTCCAAATCCTTTCCAACCAAGTTGTGCAATCTGTCAAAACATTCCATCTTTATACATTAGTTTGAATTATTTCCAGATCAATCTTGTCCAATCTCTTGCAACTTTTCAACTTCTTGTTGTAATGTTAATTTTATTTTTAACATCTAGTGAAGTGCTAACGACTGTATAATATTATTTTGCCGATTATTCAATGATTTGGATTGTGATGAAAGCATGCCTACATGGAACATGGATATAGGTATTCCAACTTTAATTATTGAACCGGATACTTTTAGAAATGTGTATATTTGTACCACTGTTTAAATGATTACCAAAACAAATTTGCTCTCAGATTCCAATTGCATACTGTGTCATCACTTAGTTACTTCCAAAGCACATGTTTTCTTGTCCCCTCGAAACTTGCCATACTTATGATTTTACAGCTCTAAAATGATGTTTCATTGAACAGCTGTTGATGATGTTGTGCCATGGCAAGTTATACTGTAGATCTCAAGTCATTTCAAACCTAATTTTGTGCCCTCTCTTTAAACCATTCCAGATAATGTTGTAACTGTCCAAATCATTTGGAAAACAAATTTGTCAAATGTCTAGCCATTCAAACTTCATCATGTACTGTTGGATTTTTTTTTTGATATCTGGCACTGGACACGTTTGGTACTTGTCAAAGACCAGTATTCTCACTTGGTGTAAACCAGCATATGCATAAAATAACATACTGGTAAATAATTAGGCTCAATTGGTCATTGAAGTTGCAAGAAAATAATATAAAAAAAGCCACCCTTGTTGCAAAACTTTTAAATGCCTGAAAAATGCTTCAAGCCGAGAAATAACCTCTTTCTCAAAAAAGAAGTTACTTCAGAGGGAGAGGTTTGTCACAATGTTTTATACTATCAACAGCTCTCAGTTGCTCATTACCAAGTAAGTTTTTATGCTAATTACCAAACGTGTCCAGTGCCTTTAAAAGTGTAAGTAGCATGTAGTTGGTGTTGGGTTTACTAATTGAATTTTCTCGAATTTTTCCTTGCTCTTGAACTTTCTCTTGCTCTTGAATTTTCTGTTAAGTACTAATTTAAAGAAAGGACACTTTTGATTGAACTTCCCTTGTGGTAAGGTGAGTTTGAAAAATGCCACGTGACAAGATTGACCTGATGACTGGACTTCAGTTTGAACTTGCCGTCTAGCTACATTCCATCCCGTGAGTATGAACAATTCCTTGAACATCACGCCACATGCACTCAGGGACGGAAAATATGCGGGCCCAGCCTAACGTTTCTCCTGAGTGCAACTCTTATCATATCTATCAATCTGTAGTTCTCTCTCTTGAATTTTCTCTTGAATTTTCTCTTGAACTTTCTCTTCAACTTTCTCTTGAACTTTATCTTCAACTTTCTCTTGAACTTTCTCTAGAATTTTCTCTTGAATTTTCTTGAGGGACTTCTCTTGAATTTTCTCTTGAATTTTCTCTTGAACTTTCTCTTGAACTTTCTCTTGAACTTTCTCTTGAACTTTCTCTTGAACTTTCTCTTGAACTTTCTCTTGAACTTTCTCTTGAACTTTCTCTTGAACTTTCTCTTGAACTTTTTTGAGAGATTTCTTGAGAGATTTCTTGAGAGATTTCTTGAGAGATTTCTTGAGAGATTTCTTGAGAGATTTCTTGAGAGATTTCTTGAGAGATTTCTTGAGAGATTTCTTGAGAGATTTCTTGAGAGATTTCTTGAGAGATTTCTTGAGAGATTTCTTGAGAGATTTCTTGAGAAATTTTCTCTTGAATTTTCTCTTGAATTTTCTCTTGAATTTTCTCTTGAATTTTCTCTTGAATTTTCTCTTGAATTTTCTCTTGAACTTTCTCTTGAACTTTCTCTTGAACTTTCTCTTGAACTTTCTCTTGAACTTTCTCTTGAATTTTCTCTTGAATTTTCTCTTGAATTTTCTCTTGAATTTTCTCTTGAATTTTCTCTTGAACTTTCTCTTGAACTTTCTCTTGAACTTTCTCTTGAACTTTCTCTTGAAATTTCTCTTTGAAATTTCTCTTTGAAATTTCTCTTTGAAATTTCTCTTTGAAATTTCTCTTTGAAATTTCTCTTTGAAATTTCTCTTTTGAAATTTCTCTTTTGAAATTTCTCTTTTGAAATTTCTCTTTTGAAATTTCTCTTGAAATTTCTCTGAGAAATTTCTTGAGAATTGTTTTGAGATTTTTCTCTTGAATTTTCTCTTGAATTTTCTCTTGAACTTTCTCTTGAACTTTCTCTTGAACTTTCTCTTGAACTTTCTCTTGAATTTTCTCTTGAATTTTCTCTTGAATTTTCTCTTGAATTTTCTCTTGAATTTTCTCTTGAACTTGAACTTTCTCTTGAATTTTCTCTTGAACTTGAACTTTCTCTTGAACTTTCTCTTGAACTTTCTCTTGAACTTTCTCTTGAATTTTCTCTTGAATTTTCTCTTGAACTTGAATTTTCTCATGAACTTTCTCTTGAATTTTCTCTTGAATTTTCTCTTGAATTTTCTCTTGAATTTTCTCTTGAATTTTCTCTTGAATTTTCTCTTGAACTTGAACTTTCTCTTGAATTTTCTCTTGAATTTTCTCTTGACCTTTCTCTTGAACTTTCTCTTGAACTTTCTCTTGAACTTTCTCTTGAACTTTCTCTTGAACTTTCTCTTGAGAATTTTCTTGAGAATTTTCTTGAGAATTTTCTTGAGAATTTTCTTGAGAATTTTCTTGAGAATTTTCTTGAGAATTTTCTTGAGAATTTTCTTGAGAATTTTCTTGAGAATTTTCTTGAGAATTTTCTTGAGAAAGTTCAAGAGAAAGTTCAAGTTCAAGAGAAAATTCAAGAGAAAATTCAAGAGAAAATTCTCAAGAAAATTCAAGAGAAAATTCTCAAGAAAATTCAAGAGAAAATTCTCAAGAAAATTCTCAAGAAAATTCTCAAGAAAATTCTCAAGAAAATTCTCAAGAGAAAGTTCAAGAGAAAGTTCAAGAGAAAGTTCAAGAGAAAGTTCAAGAGAAAGTTCAAGAGAAAGTTCAAGTTCAAGAGAAAATTCAAGAGAAAATTCAAGAGAAAATTCAAGAGAAAATTCAAGAGAAAGTTCATGAGAAAATTCAAGTTCAAGAGAAAATTCAAGAGAAAATTCAAGAGAAAGTTCATGAGAAAATTCAAGTTCAAGAGAAAATTCAAGAGAAAATTCAACCGGGGCAGATGACATCGCAAGAAGAAACGGCGTTACTCCAGTCAGAGCTTCCTGTCCTTGGACGAGTCTGCTTCTTCATCTAGCTTTTCATCTGGCAAGCGACGCCATCGAGGCTTAAGCACTTCCACCCGCTCAATGCTGAGACAACTCACAGCTACTGTGTTAGTCTTGGCCCAAGACGTCAGTGATCGATAGTGGATAGTGTAATGCGCTCGGTTACAACTCGTTACAGCGCGCCCTCTTGTGGCTTGAATTACCCAACTTGACTAGCTCTCACTAACGTCTTGGGAATCTCGTAGTGCTGGCAGCATTGGGGACGTCGCCTTTTTATGTAAATTAAGACCGTTGTCAAGGTTGCTCAATGAATATTCAAACAATCAAATCCGCGAACAAGATGGCAGCTCCCATGCAATAGCATGCATGAGGCAGTCGGACGACGACGGACCCACGTAATAGGGTTGCTCAAAAGAAATAACTATGCAGGGTTTCGCTCGTCCCCAGTAAATAATGTGAAATTGCTGCTTCTCTAGAGAATGTCGTCGGTTTTTAATTTCTGTTTATAACGGTTTGTTATGGATTTGTTGCGACGAAACGGATCACAGACGACCTGAGTGCTATAGTGTTTTATAGCAAACAAACACCTCGTTATTGTAAACGCACTGTTTTTGGATTCGAATTGGAACAATTCACTGCTGTCAAAGTTTAGGGCTAGTAATTTTTTACAAATTCATAAAACAGTCCATATCAGTCGATGCCTGAAGTACACATACTGTACATGACCTGACATATGTATCCATACAAGTTTATATATTTTTAAATACATGAACGTCAGTTTATTTCTCTTGTGAGTTCTCTGTCACATTATATATTTATAATTATAGTCATTATGTTATATAAACTTACATCTATAAAAACATCTGATACAGTTAAATTAAAATTATTTCCAAACAATACGGGCAAAAAGATATTTCCAACATCATAACATTAATAAATGCCTCTTTCTACTGGAATGCACCATTATGAGGCAAAAATGTGATTTTGAATATAAACCATAATTAGTTTAAACTTGTTTTGATATGAATGCAAAGGGACAAATATTGGAGATGCTCTGAAAATGAGGAACGCAGCACTCATTTCAGTGAGTTGCTAACATCAAGTATGTTTGATCCAAAAATCACATTGGAAAAATTGTTGGCTTAAATAATTTTTTTTAATTCAATAAAAAAAGGCTCACAAAAAAAAAACGTTTGTTGAAATACTTGTGCTGCACTGAAATGTAGACTTTAGTCAATAATATGTGTGTGTCACACTAAAGATGAAGAAGAATGACAAAGGAATGCTTTTCTTTAAATAGTTGATTTGAATAGCTGCCTACTTGAATTATGACTGACTGACTTGTGGTGAACCTATAACTAAGTTACTGGTCTATGGGCCAAAGTGAATAATAACAGGTCAACTTTGAAATGCTTCAGTAACTGTAAATACAACACATAATTCAGCATATATTCACTG
This sequence comes from Leptasterias polaris, assembly GCA_037783415.1. Taxonomy (NCBI): domain Eukaryota; kingdom Metazoa; phylum Echinodermata; class Asteroidea; order Forcipulatida; family Asteriidae; genus Leptasterias; species Leptasterias polaris. Next base: position 1,348,266 of record JAZGTN010000020.1, read on the forward strand.
TAAGCTGCAACATACACTGTATGTGGATAATGAATTGATTAGACTGATCTGTTAGAAATGGCCCAAACACATTCTTAATTTTTTATTTTATTTTTTTGCTATTGCCAAAGACAAATCTTTCACAGAATTGTGATTCTGAAAATGATTAAGTTTGAACAGGCTAAAACAAGAAATACCCACAACAGCAGTTTAAAATGCACAGTTATCACAGCAGTTATTGTGGCACAAGTTCTTGTACTTGTGAGCCTGCTAGTGCTACATGGAATGCTGCATGTATCATAGCTCTTCTACATTGTTGGGTGTCAAGGAAGTTTTTCATCTGTTCCTAAAGTGTTTCTGTTTAAGATAGTTTATTACAATTGATTGACTCGGTTTCTCATCATGCCGAACTCTTCCACTTAGTTGTACATAATCATCAATTTCACTTGGTGCCTGGTGTTCAAAAAATGACAAAGTTGTAGGCCCCTTTACATCAACCCCCAGTCTAAAAGCAACGGTTGTGAAGAGTATGTGCACAGCTCCCTCAGGGTCGAAAAAGCTACGTAGAAACTTATCGTAAACATCACTCTCTGTAATAGTATGATGCATATTGAACAATTTGTGATGTGATGATGGAAGCTTGCATCAGAAAACAGAACAGTTCTGCACACGTCTTTCTTGACTGACTGACAGTATATAACGATGTGCCCCATCTTTTCCTTTTTTCTGTAGACATCATCTGCAAGCCATCCAAAGATTTCTTCCACATCTTTGAGTTTTGCTTGATATTGTCACGGGCCGGTCCCTGTTGAATATTAGAACTGCATTCCTCATGATATTTGCAAGGCATCTCTGATTGCCAATCGTGTGGCAAGACTTGCTGTCACTGTCATGGCAGCAATGATACTTCCTGGTTCTCCAAGCTTGGCATACAATTTTCTGAAAGCTGATTTCTTTCCTGATGACTGGCCCCTGCAAAAAGAAGAATAAAATAAATACAATAAGCTCAGATCTTGGTGTGTATTATTAGAGAAGAATAAATGGAAACTAATAATATTATACAATAATGTGTATTGGATGGATCACTTCAAGCGCTTTTGTGGTCTCTATTATGCATATGAAGCTTGAACACTGTACACATTATTTATTTATGTTTATTTGTTTATTTATTATTGATCTATTTATTTACTTTTTTCGGTTGGGGGTTGTAAATGATGTTTTACCGATTGCTAGTTGAAATGATTGCAATACGCAACGCTTGAACATGGAGGATAATACGATCATCATTGCAAATAACTGATTACAAACGAGTGCTTCAACAATACATGGAAGGTAGATATCAGACACAAATGAACAATTTGAGCCAGTGTCAAATCAATGGATAATGCATACTTGTGCATTCGGAATATGACTTGCTTTGTCAGGATTGCCTTACTTAGGTAAAATGATTTATTATTATTATTTATTCGACCTCAAAAAGAAAAACCTCAGCTATCACAGATAGTTATTAACTAAACTAGCCCCTCTCTGCCGGGACTCTGGGAGAGTACGAATACGACTGACAATTATGTGGCTTATAAAGACTAAAAATCAATTCAGTTTTATCCACAATTGAACAAAGTAAAACAAAATGGGATTTCTCTCATAACTCACCACTTTGTGACCAATGACTCTCTCCTGTGATGAATAAACCGCAGACAAGCCTGTACACCGAGTACAACTGCAGAAATTCACGTCATTTTATGCTGAAAAGGGCTTCGGGACTGGTAAAAAAAAACAATATTTGCCTCTGGCACTCATGGCAGCCTTCTCCTTAATAATGTTCATCTGTGAATCCATAAACTGCGACGACTGAATCTATCTCGTTTGGCAATGTGTATAAAGCATAGAGAAGGTTTTTCTAAATCACATCGACATACAGAGGTAAATGACTGGAAAATTAAGCTTATACCGAAGCCGGTTTGTAAGCAGACGAACGGGTAGTTGCCATCTAGAACATCATCAATAGCTTATGACTGCTTTGGTTTAATTAGTTTGACTTTTAGTTTTTCACGAGCCTGTTTCTTTTCTAAATTCTAGTGAGAATCGCTCACAGCTGGCGGCCATGTCGACATTACTGCATGCACTATGCAGCTGAAGCATGACCCTGGGTCACATAAGTAATTATGCAAATTTATTACTACGATCGCGCGCTGATTGGTTCCCTAGGAAAGGCTAGGGAGAAAACAATGAAAAAGTTAAGCCAGCGCTACGAGATTCCCAAGACGTTAGTGAGAGCTAGTCAAGTTGGGTAATTCAAGCCACAAGAGGGCGCGCTGTAACGAGTTGTAACCGAGCGCATTACACTATCCACTATCGATCACTGACGTCTTGGGCCAAGACTACTACTGTGTCAGCATTAGTGCAACGACCGGCTGCTAATGATCCAGCAGACATCGTTCTGCCTGCTTCAGCAGTTATTCCAGATCCCGGTCAGATTTCGGAGGAAATTGTCTCCCTTTTCCCCTCCGATGAGTTCTCAGATTATTCTGACTCTCGCCCATGACAATTGGCAAGCCCTGCTCCTTCCCGTGGGACAGAGCCTAATCCAGATAGGGGTGAAAAAGCTACAACCCCCTTACCCACTGGGGATGGAGAGTCTTCTCACCCAGATCCACCTGTTTGTTATTCTTCAGGCAATGAATCAGGGGGCTCGGTCATGCTTTCCACAGCCGATATTAGGCTGCGCCAGGTTATTCAGGATTTGGTACGTGTCCTAAATATCCCGAAGGTGGAGGACCCTGCATTTGATCAAGAGGTGCGCCAGTCAGTGTTGTAGTCGAGACCTGGAAGTCCGAGACCGAGACCAAGACCGAGACCTTGACATCCGAGACCGAGACCGAGACCGAGACCAGCCCTACCGAGACCGAGACCAGCCCTTCCGAGACCGAGACTTTTGCAGTCCGAGACCGAGACCGAGACCAAGGTATCCGAGACCGAGACCGAGACCGAGACCTACCCCATGCAAAATACATACAATTGTGTAAAAACATAAAGAATTAAGGTGATATCAGCAAAAATAAAAATAATGAGTATGCAAGCTAATACAAATTTAGAAAACATACTATCCCATTTAAGTTTCCTCCAAACTTCACACTTTTTATTTCAAGGCATCATTTTTGAAAAAAATGCATTTTTGGACGATCTTATCCCCTAATTTATGCCCTAAATATTACTTTTTCCATCAACAACCATTTCCATGATTTGAGGATCGATTGTTTAGAACTTCGTTGGCAATAAAATCATCGAGATTCAACGTCCGGTCGACAACGCACATTGAGAAAAAAATCAATGAACTTTGCCCCGCATCGCCCTCTATCGGCAAAAGTTGTCAATGTTTGAATATCCTTTAATCCAAGGCTGTATACTGTACCAATCTGCAGGCGTGCGGCACACTGTGCGGCAATTCTTTACTCGGCTCGTGAATGTGTACTGCGTTGGAGTCTAGCCATTGCAAGCTCTCTTATGAATATGGTAATTATCAACGGCCAATCACAGCGTGCGGAATGTTGGTTAGCTTGGACTTTGGACTCTGGCTATTGTCTATGAGCTATATGCATGGACTCACGTTGTGGGGCCCGGGCCGATGCACATGCTGTGGATACTCAGCAGTCAGAACCATGTGGTTGTGTGCATCGTGTTTTAACGTTGGTAAACTAAAATAACGATCGCAATTCCAATGCTGCGGTTTGGAAGTCGGGCATGGCTCATCGGCTACTCGTTTGATCGTATTAATTGCAGGCTAAAAATAGTCCGTTTGTCATTTTTTTGGCAGCGCGGCCAATTCTTTGGCAGGGCGGCCTTAAACTTTGGGAGGGCGGCAAAACCCATGTGTGGAGAACACTGGTGGTGCGTGTTTTGAATGAAGACTTAAAGCAGCGCATTGCAATGTCAGCGTACGCGTGTGAGAAACTTGGACGGCGGTATTTATCAACAAAGCAACATGGCTCTAGGCCAAGACGACGTAATTCATGTGTATGAAAAGCATTATTTGCTGTGGTCTCGAGGGGTCTCGAGGGTCGAGACCGAGACATTAGCAGCCGAGACCGAGACCGAGACCGAGACCAGTTCTTCCGAGACCGAGACCAGCCCTTCCGGGACCGAGACTTTTGCAGTCCGAGGGGGAGACCGAGACCGAGACACCAAAAAAAGGTCTCGAGACGGTCTCGAGACCGAGACCAGGTCTCGAGACCTACAACACTGGCGCCAGTCATTCAAAAAACGCACTGGTCTAGCTGATTCTATGGCCCAGTCCTTCCCAGTCCTCCCTGTAGACCGCCTCTGCGCTGACCGTATTGAGGTTATTGCAGGGGTTAAGAAATGGCGCCCTGTGGCTAAACGTGATGTCCGCCATTTTCGGGTTCTAAGAAATGATTTTGACAAGTTTCTTGTGGTTCCCACCTTACCTGACGCAGCTCTTAACAAAATAGCAGCCGACTCCGGGGGGCGTTCCTCCCTCGGGTCTCCGTTCTCAAGTAAGGAACGCAATACACTGGAAGACACCCTGGTCAAGGTAGACAAGGCCTCCAGAGCTGGTCTCCGTGTTTCTTGCTTCCTACAACTGCTCTCTGAGTACTTGGTGTGCTCCTATGAGGCAGACTCACCAGTGTCACCGAATGCAGTTGAGCTGGCTTTCCGCTGCCTGGACGACAGCTTACGCATCTGCATGGACCAGTTCACCCTGGTATCTGCTCTTGCTACCTCTACCCGGCGTGGGAACGTCCTTGATGCAATCTTTCTCCCACCGAGGGGGCTCGGTCTCGACTCGAAGCCCTTCCTCGCTTGGGTACGGACCTCTTTGCGTGTAAGTTTCAACAGACCCTCTAAGAAGAGGCCAAACGCATTAAGGCAACTGACAAAATTAACCAACGCAAGTCTTCCCAGAATGTTTCTGGCCCTGGTCGCGGGGGGAAACAGGGCTCCTTGCAACCATATAGAGCTGCAGGCCGGACTCCATCTGCTAGTCCAGCTAACCCTTACTCTACCCCACAGCCGTTGTTGGCTGGCTCCCAGTGCCCCCTTCAGTAGCCCCAAAGGCAGTTATGGGAGCGGTCAGGGTAGGCCATGGCGTAGGTGACGCCTCTCCTTTAGCGACCTATAATACAGAGGAAATAATCGACTTACAACGCCCTTCCTCTAGTAAATCTTTCTCATCCTGTACTCGGTCGACAGATAAAGGTAAGGTCACTTTCGCCTGTACTCCGACCATAGCAAGCTATTGTCGGCAGCCCTCATATATTGCTTCTTCTTACTAACCCACTCGGGTTTCAGGAAGCCTAAGGCCAATGGCTTCTTAGATCCCAAAATTCAACATTCTGTCAGGTCTGTGATATGTAGGGAGTTGACTACTGGAGTTCTCTCACTACTGGTTCCATTTTTCCTCGGAAATCTGGGTTCTACAGACTGTGTCCTCAGGTTTCCAACTAGAATTTTACAAGCTACCATCCAAGCTGTCTCCGTCGATCCACTACTGTTTCCTCCGATTTTCTCGTTGATGCTCCCTCGAAAAAAGATATTGTGTCTGTCAAGGAAAAGTAAGCCATAATCTTTCTTCCTTTCAAATCAATGATGAGTTTCGGCTCAACTTTGTTTTCAGACTGAAACTTTTTCGGATGGAAACTCTGGCCACTGTTTTGCTATCCCTTCCCAAAACACTGATGACTTAGGCCTTAGGGTCTTTATCCCAACTAGAATAAATAGATCATCACCTGCATCTCGGAGTTTGGATCTCAAACTTCTCAGTCTTATTTTCACTTTGCCTAGCCTGTGCATCTTACGACTTGCACTGGCTGACCCCGATTTTCTTCCGGGTCCCGGTCTTGTTAAAGGTTATGTCTGTCTAGCCTCCTGCTAAAGGAGCCTTTCCACTAGTTTTAGCTATCACCTGTTCTCTTCGTAGATCACTGGTACTTAATCATTTGTTCTGGCCCTTTATAGGTCTAATAACAAATTCGAGGAGGTCTTGCTCGAAGAGGCTTAGCGACCTAAGACAGAGGAAACAATCGACTTACAACGCCCTTCCTCTAGTAAATCTTTCTCATCCTGTACTCGGTCGACAGATAAAGGCAAGGTCACTTTCGTCTGTAATCCGACCATAGCAAGCTATTGTCGGCAGCCCTCATATATTGCTTCATCTTACTAACCCACTCGGGTTTCAGGAAGCCTAAGGTCAATGGCTTCTTAGATCACAAAATTCAACATTCTTTCAGGTCTGGGATCTGTAGGTAGTTGACTACGGGAGTTCTCTCACTACTGGTTCCATTTCTCCTCGGAAACCTGGGTTCTACAGACTGCATCCTCAGGTTTCCAACTAGAATTTTACAAGCTACCATCCAAGCTGTCTCCGTCGATCCACTACTGTTTCCTCTGATTTTCTCGTTGATGCTCCCTCGAAAAAAGATATTGTGTCTGTCAAGGAAAAGTAAGCCATAATCTTTCTTCCTTTCAAATCAACGATGAGTTTCGGCTCAACTTTGTTTTCAGACTGAAACTTTTTCGGATGGAAACTCTGGCCACTGTTTTGCTATCCCTTCCCAAAACACTGATGACGTAGGCCTTAGGGTCTTTATCCCAACTAGAATAAATAGATCATCACCTGCATCTCGGAGTTTGGATCTCAAACTTCTCAGTCTTATTTTCACTTTGCCTAGCCTGTGCATCTTACGACTTGCACTGGCTGACCCTGATTTTCTTCTGGGTCCCGGTCTTGTTAAAGTTTATGTCTGTCTAGCCTCCTGCTAAAGGAGCCTTTCCACTAGTTTTAGCTATCACCTGTTCTCTTCGTAGATCACTGGTACTTAATCATTTGTTCTGGCCCTTTATAGGTCTAATAACAAATTCGAGGAGGTCTTGCTCGAAGAGGCTTAGCGACCTAAGACAGAGGAAACAATCGACTTACAACGCCCTTCCTCTAGTAAATCTTTCTCATCCTGTACTCGGTCGACAGATAAAGGCAAGGTCACTTTCGTCTGTACTCCGACCATAGCAAGCTATTGTCGGCAGCCCTCATATATTGCTTCATCTTACTAACCCACTCGGGTTTCAGGAAGCCTAAGGCCAATGGCTTCTTAGATCACAAAATTCAACATTCTTTCAGGTCTGGGATCTGTAGGTAGTTGACTACGGGAGTTCTCTCACTACTGGTTCCATTTCTCCTCGGAAACCTGGGTTCTACAGACTGCATCCTCAGGTTTCCAACTAGAATTTTACAAGCTACCATCCAAGCTGTCTCCGTCGATCCACTACTGTTTCCTCTGATTTTCTCGTTGATGCTCCCTCGAAAAAAGATATTGTGTCTGTCAAGGAAAAGTAAGCCATAATCTTTCTTCCTTTCAAATCAACGATGAGTTTCGGCTCAACTTTGTTTTCAGACTGAAACTTTTTCGGATGGAAACTCTGGCCACTGTTTTGCTATCCCTTCCCAAAACACTGATGACGTAGGCCTTAGGGTCTTTATCCCAACTAGAATAAATAGATCATCACCTGCATCTCGGAGTTTGGATCTCAAACTTCTCAGTCTTATTTTCACTTTGCCTAGCCTGTGCATCTTACGACTTGCACTGGCTGACCCTGATTTTCTTCTGGGTCCCGGTCTTGTTAAAGTTTATGTCTGTCTAGCCTCCTGCTAAAGGAGCCTTTCCACTAGTTTTAGCTATCACCTGTTCTCTTCGTAGATCACTGGTACTTAATCATTTGTTCTGGCCCTTTATAGGTCTAATAACAAATTCGAGGAGGTCTTGCTCGAAGAGGCTTAGCGACCTAAGACAGAGGAAACAATCGACTTACAACGCCCTTCCTCTAGTAAATCTTTCTCATCCTGTACTCGGTCGACAGATAAAGGCAAGGTCACTTTCGTCTGTAATCCGACCATAGCAAGCTATTGTCGGCAGCCCTCATATATTGCTTCATCTTACTAACCCACTCGGGTTTCAGGAAGCCTAAGGTCAATGGCTTCTTAGATCACAAAATTCAACATTCTTTCAGGTCTGGGATCTGTAGGTAGTTGACTACGGGAGTTCTCTCACTACTGGTTCCATTTCTCCTCGGAAACCTGGGTTCTACAGACTGTGTACCTTGGGTTTCCAACTAGAATTTACAAGCTACCATCCAAGCTGTCTCCGTCGACCCACTACTGTTCCCTCCGATTTTCTCATTGATGCTCCCTTGAAAAAGATATTGTGTCTCTCAAGGAAAAGTAAGCCATAATCTCTCTTCCTTTCAAATCAAAGATGAGCTTCGGCTCAACTTTGTTGTCAGACCAAAACTTTTTCGGATGGAAACTCTGGCCACTGTTTTGCTATCCCTTCCCCAGGGCTGGTGGGCTGCGATCCTGGATCTGAAGGACGCCTATCTTCATATCCCCATCTACAGAGACCATCAGAGGTTTCTACAGTTCATCTATTGGAACTTCACTTACCAGTTTTCAGTGTCTTCCATTTGGCCTGTCCACCGCACCACAGATACTCACCAGGATTACCAAAGTAATAGCAGCTTTACGCCGACAACTTATATGCCTTTACATATATCGGTGTAACCTCTTAACTTGTTACATGGTAGTTATTCAATGCAAGTTTGAACGCGCTAACAAAGACTCTATAATAAACAGTTCCTTTGCTTGACCTTAGGTGTTTATTTTTCTTCACTAGTCCAGTGTCAGCGGTTTACTGTAACAACAACAATGATAGGTCTTAACAATAATCTCAAAAATTATAACTTGAATTGAGCCAAATCCCTAATGCCATGTTTTTGACTATTATCATATTTTAGCTGAGGCAAGAGACTATTTTAAATCAGCATTAATTAACTGTTAGATTATAATAAAAGAAATGCTAGTGACCAGTTTGAACAACCTTTACAACACAAGGCAACATAAATCTTCCTATTGTACAGCATTATTGTGTGAAAGAAATGCACATTTTTAACCCTTGCATACTATACATATTGAGGGCACTATAACGCAAATACGCCGCAACAATCGGGACGATTGGCTCATCGTTGGCCCTTCACGTACAGTCACTCCTCAGGCCTTGTCAAAGACAATCCAGCTTACCCTATACTACGGGCGGAGCCTCTCCTTCACTAGAATGCTGCAGAGTTCTAGAGGAATGTTTTCAACTCTTCCTTTCATAACCCACTCTACCAGCTAGAGCATGGCTTCGTCTCCTGGGGTTCATGGCGAGCCTTGTGGACCTCATGCCATGGTGCAGATTGCACTTGCGTTCTCTACAACTACATCTGCTGTACCACTACAGCCCCCGTAGGGACCCCCTCTTTTATCTTTGGGTCCAGTGGACTCCATTTTGCAGTCCCTTCTCAAATGGTGGCTCTCTCACCCTTCCCTTCAGTGACCTTCGGGCCGGTGAACCTACCTGGACGACCTTTCCTCAGGGTGTTGGTCTCCCTGAGAACAGCTTTTTCACACTATTCTGCTTGATCTCCTGGCTGCTAAAAAGGCCCCCCCCCCAAGTCGGCTACTAGCTGGGTGATGAATCAGTTAGTCCTCGTGAAGACGGACAACTCTACTGTAGTGTTTTACCTAAACTGTCAAGGAGATACTCCCCTTCCCTAGACGACCTCAGAACAGTATCTTCACATCAATCTGCTGGAACTCCTGGCTGTTCAAAAGGCCCTCCAGTCAGCTACAAGCAGTGTGAAGACAGACAACTCCACCGTAGTGTCTTACATAAACCGTCAGGGAGGGACTCACTCCTCTTCCCTATGCGTGCTAACCTGGAGCCTACTCACTTGGTGCATTCCCCGTCAAATCTCTCCGGAAAGGAGAACATCACAGCGGATGCCCTTTCACGGGGGAGAGCAATCCCCACGGAATGGTCCCTTCATCGCCCGGTGGTCAAACAGATCTTCAACGTCCTATACACCCCACACATAGATCTCTTTGCTTCTCACCTCAACAATCAACTTCCAGTCTTTTGCTCTCGGTATGCTCACCTGCAGGCTTGGGCCACAGATGCTCTAAGCATCAACTGAGCGGGCTACCTGGGGTATGCCTTCCCCCCCCATCTCCCTCCTACCCAGAGTCTTATCAAAGATCGACCAAGAGAGGTGCAAGATAATCTTAATAGCCCCCCTCTGGCCAAGACAACCATGGTTCCCTCAACTTCTGGACCTCTTCATTCGACCTCCCATCATTCTACCAAAACGACCAGACCTCATACAATCTGTGTCCAAGATGCTACACCCAGATCCGGTCAGTCTTCATCTTTGTGCTTGGATGCTATCAAGTCTTCCTTCCGAACGGTTGGCCTTTCTAAAGACGCTGCTTCCCTTGCAGCAAAATTTAGACGACCGTCCACTAGACGAATGTATGACAGTCGTCTACAACACTTCTTCAGATGGTGTACCAAAGAAGGTTTCGATCCCATTTCTGCATCTATAACTGTCATAGGGGATTTTCTACTTCATTTCTTTAATTCTGGCCTCCAGATTAGCACCATTCGAGGCTACAGATCACATCGCAGTAGTACATCACGGATTCGACGATGGCTATACTCTGTCCAATAATACTGCTATATCTCAACTGATAAAAAGCATGTTTTTAGAGAGACCACCTATTAAGAAGCTCACTCCTTCTTGGGACCTCGGTAAAGGCCTTCACAGGTTGGCGAAGCCTCCCTTTGAACCGGATGGGTCTTCTTCCCTACACAACCTCATGGTCAAGACAATCTTCCTCTTAGCAGCCTCTACAGCTCGCCGCGGAAGTGAAATCCACGCTCTTTCAATAGAACCTGGCCACTTGCGATGGGAACATGGAGATGTTCGTCTTGTCCTACGTATCAACTTCCTAACCAAGAACCAATCACCAAGTTTTTCCCCTCCAGACATATATTCGTCCCGAGCTTGACTTCATTTTCAAGTGTTCCAGAAGATAAATTTTGGTGTCCTGTTAGGATCCTTAAATTTTACATAGTACGTACCAAGGAGCTACTTGGAAACACTACACAACTCTTTATCACAACAGTCAGTCCGTTCAACCCAGCCTCCACTGGTACTCTTTCTCGGTGGATCGTCGAAGCCATACTACCAGCCACAACCTCTCCACCCTCTACTGCCCAGCCCCGGGGGTCTCTGCCTTGTCCTGCAGTTCAACCAGATTTACCAGGCGAACCAGACGGGAGCACTTAATAGCCCCCTAGGTTCACACTCGGCCATACCACAGGTGCGCCTAGTACCTACTCTGGGACAGAACACACCCCCTGAACCAGTTGCTGCTTCGGTCAAAGCTCACCAAACAAGGAGCCTGGTCCTGCAGTTCAACCAGATTTACCAGGCGAACTGTTTACGGGAGCACTTAATAGCCCCCTAGGTTCACACTCGGCCATACCACAGGTGCACCTAGTACCTACTCTGGGACGGAACACACCCCCTGAACCAGTTGCTGCTTCGGTCAAAGCTCACCAAACAAGGAGCCTGGTCCTGCAGTTCAACCAGATTTACCAGGCGAACTGTTTATGGGAGCACTTAATAGCCCCCTAGGTTCACTTTTAGCCATACCACAGGTGCGCCTAGTACCTACTCTGGCACGGAACACACCCCCTCAACCAGTTGCTGCTTCGGTCAAAGCTCACCAAACAAGGAGCATGACTACCTCATGGGCTCATTTCCAAGGTGTTCCTATTACAGATATTATGCAGGCAGCTTGTTGGAAAAAACTCCTCAATGTTCACTTCCTGCTACCTGCGAGATGTTCTTCAGTCTGAGGGGCACATGGGCAGACAAGTTTTGCAAGCAGCAGCTCAATCTTCAGCCCAGAAACACCGCAGGACTGTCAACTCATCCTCATAAGAGCTTTTGAGTACAGCTTACCGGTATGTCTTAACTCCTTTATTTACCTCTATTTTGGATGTGTATCAGGCTCAATTAAGACATCTTTTCTAGGGCTCCACACTGCACTTACCCCCCTTCAGTTCGGACTCGGTGCTACTCTGCATATGTAGGTATCGGAGGTGACGTATTTTCTGTAATAGAATCTCCCTAAATCTATAGGGATTTCCTATTCTATCTAAGAAAATACTCACCTCCGATACCATCCCGCCCAGTATCCTAAAAATAAACCAGAAGGTGAAATAAGGACGATTCGTATGGGCTACTGGGAGGTGCAGTGTGTGGGTGACGTCATCGCCTTTGTTTTTGTGTCAGCGAATTGCTTGCGCATGCGCATAGAAATGCATATGTAGGTATCGGATTTAGATATAGATTTAGGGAGAGTTTCATCCGAATATTGACTAGGTTCTTCTTCAGATATTTCTGATTCCAATTCAGAGTTTCTACTGACAAATATTTCAACCAAAACCTCTGGGTAACGAACAGCTATGCTGGTGATTATTTGCCGGGAAAACGGAAGCGTGAAATCTGGTCGTACTGTTGCATGCAATGTTGTTATTCTCGGAAAATCGTAATGGCGACCCCCTATACAACACACACCATTGTAAAGCATGGTAAACAAGCTACCAGTCCATATAAGGTTCAACAACAGAGGGTGCTAAATAAAATAAATACAGGCTCCCAAACACTGCGTTTTTTCCCCCCAAATACCGCGGCTTTTAACGTCGAGTAAACTCGACAATGGTAAGAAAGCATTACACTGCGCGTGGTCGAGTAAACTCGACAATGGCATTGAAAGGGTTAACAAGAGATTTGGGATTCATCGTCAACAAAAAGAACTCCCAATTGAACCCAACTTTTCTCAGGGCTGTGCTGGACCTTCAACGGGCCTGGTTTTGCCTCTTGGGGCTAATGGCAAGTCTAGTAGATCTGGTTCCCTGGTGCAGGATGCGCATGCGCCCAATCCAACTCCTACTCCTGGCCAAGTATTGTTCAAAACGATACCCCCTGCCGTTATTGGTACCGATACTTCCCCAAGTTCTCTTTCATCTGGACTGGTGGCTTCAGCGAGAAAATATCAGCTGCGGAAGAGTTTTTCCCACCTCTCAACCTTCCGTGACCCTAACCACGGACGCATCCCCTTCGGGGTGGGGGGGCACATATGGGACCACAGACCACCGCTGGGACATGGTCCCAAGTAGAGACCCACAACAATGCTCTCGAGTTGCTGGCAGTCCACCGAGCCCTGATACACTTCACTCCCAAAGTGGGGGGAAAACATGTCCTACTCATATCCGACAATTCAACTGTCGTCTCTTATATCAATCGACAAGGGGGGACTCGGTCCCCACCCCTGTGTGTACAAACATGGGACCTCCTCTGCTGGTGTCTGGCAAACAATGTACACCTGTCTGCATCCCACCTTGCAGGGAAAGCAAACACCCTGGCGATTGCCCTGTCCAGTGGCAGGGTCACCCCCACAGAGTGGATGCTCCACCAGGCAGTGGTGCAATCCATCTTCCTGTGGTTCGATCGTCCTCACATAGACCTATTCGCATCATACCTAAACAACCAGCTACCGGTATACTGCGCTCGCAGTCGGAATCCTCAGGCTTGGGCATCAGACGCCCTCTCGATCAACTGGGAAAACATGTACGCTTATGCTTACCCCCCGATCTCATCAATTCCAAGGGTATTAGCCAAAATAGAAGCGGACGCTTGCAAGGTGCTCCTCATTGCACCTTTCTGGCCTCAACAAGCATGGTTTCAGAGGCTCATTCGCCTCCTCATACATCCCCTAGTCTTACTTCCCCGACGGGCAGATCTTATAGCCCAACCTCGGTCGAAGATCTACCACCCAGGGTCGGAGAACCTCCACTTAACGAGTTGGATGTTGTCCAACATTCCTTCAGATCAGCAGGCCTTTCATCAGATGCTGCATCCATGGCTGCCAGAGGACGTCGAAAGTCCACTAGAAGGACCTACGACAGCCGGCTTCAACATGACCATAAATGGTGCAGGGACAACTCTTTTGTTCCCTGCTCAGCACCTTTAAAAGTCATTGGCGATTTTCTGATGAAACTCTTCAATCAGGGTCTCACAGTGGCAACTATTCGAGGCTATCGTTCTGCCCTAGGAGCAGTTCACACTGGGTTCTCGGATGAGTCTTCTATCTCAAACAATAACGCATTAACCCAAATGCTTTGGGGCATGTTCATTGAGCGCCCTTCGAACAAAAAGCTTCTTCCTGCGTGGGACCTAGGACAAGTCCTTCACACTTTGTCTAGGGCTCCGTTCGAACCTTTATTGAATGCCTCACTTATAGATTTGTCTGTGAAAACAGCATTCCTTATAGCTACGGCAACCAGTAGGAGACGTAGCGAGATCCATGCCTTATCCATCGACACACGTCATATTCGTTGGGAACCGGGCGGCGTCCGCCTCGTCCCAGACATAACATTCTTAGCATGGAACCAGTCCCCGTCATACACCCCCCCTGAAATTTTCATCCCAGATATCAAATCATTCTCCTCAGTTACTGAGGATATATTATGGTGCCCTGTTCGTGCTCTGAAGTGGTACATTGCCCGCACTAAGTCGCTCAGAGGCCCCGTTTCCCAACTTTTTATTACTACTGCCAGACCATATAGGGCAGTTTCGCCTGACACCATCTCCCGTTGGATAGTTAGAGCGATGCGTTCATCCTTGGATTCCTGGCCTTCACCCATGGCTGATAATCATCCCATTAATGCCCATGAAACCAGGTCCATGTTCACTTCATGGGCTTTTCTTAAAGGTGCTCCTCTCCAGGATATCTTACAGGCAGCAGCCTGGAAAACACCTTCCACATTCATGTCATGTTACCTCCGAGATGTCCAATGATCCTGCGGCAGCCCTCCAGGAGTGACGAGATGTTTCTTCTCTGGCCTCCTGGACCTCCAATCCTTGGTGAGTAGTCCCGCTTCCCATTTTCATGGTTTGGGAGAATACAAAGGGACTATAAATATCTATCGGTTTTCCGAGTGGTTGTTTTTACTACTTCATGCCTCACCCTTAGGCCCACCACCTTCTCTTCTGTGCCAGTCTATGCAATTGTAGGTTTAACAGGTAAGGGAGTCCCTGAAGTGGACTCCCCCAAATCTAACGTGATTTGGGAGTCCGCGAAGGGACGATACTTACCTGTTAAACCTCCCTCCCTCCTTCCCCGCTCAGGTTCGGCCTGTGCTGTGTCTTTTTTACTCGTACCTCGAGAAAAAAAGGTCGAGTTATCCAACACATGGGGCTAGTATAGGGAATGTATGGGCTCTTGAGGGCGCTGTTGTGGTGTGGTAAAAAAGAAACTAGTGAAAGCCTATGGCTTGGGCAAATATGCAATTGTAGGTTTAACAGGTAAGTATCGTCCCTTCGCGGACTCCCAAATCATATTAGATTTGGGGGAGTTCATGCTGTTCTGCTACAATCATTTACAATCTTTGTTTTTGTATCTCTTGAAACCATTCCTTTAGTTCGTGTTGTTCTGCTAAAATTATTTACAACTTATTTCGTGCCTTTTCTTGAAACCATTCCTAGTTCAAGTTTGTTCTGCTACAATCATTTACAATCTTGTTTGTGTCATCTCTTGAAACCATTCCTAGTTCATACTTTACTGCTACAATCATTTACAATCTTGTTGTGCTATTTCTTGAAGCCATTATTATACTGCTAAAACCATTTACAAATAATTTTTTGCCATCTCTTCAAACCATTCTTAGTTTATGCTGTTCTGCTACAATTATTTACAATTTTGTTTTTGTATCTCTTGAAACCATTCCTAGTTCATGATGTACTGCTACAATCATTTACAATCTTTTTTTGTGCTATCTGTTGAAGCCATACCTAGTTCATGTTCTGCTAAAATCAATTACAAACTATTTTGTGCCATCTCTTGAAACCATTTCCAGTTCATGCTTTATTGCTACAATCATTTACAACCTTTTTTGTTGTATCTCTTGAAGTCATTCCTAGTTCATGTTGTATTGCTAAAATCATTTAAACATGTGTTGCTATCTCTTGAAACATGACAATCATTGACAATCTTTTTTTGTGCTGTCTCTTGAAAACATTTCTCAACTCTCAAATTGCTCCACAGCCAATGTTTTGCCATTCTTAAATTGTCGAAAGCATAATGTCAAGTCCTTCAATATTTGCCAATTCAACATTATTTCCAAATTGATCTTGCAGATTAATCAATGATTGAAGATCATTATCCATCATGAATGAGGGACACCTTTATTAGCAGCATCAGCAGCTGTTTCTGTCAAGGTCAAATTTGATTTTCACCATTGGGATTGCTATGCCTCCTTGCCTGAGGTATGTTTAATTTAATGCCATGTCTAAAACAAAATCTCAAAGCTAATTTTTAACCATTTTTTCTAACCATTCCCACAGATCCCCTGAGTCAGTGTTGAGGCATCATTAAATTTTCCAAAGCACATCTGTTGACTGTCTTTCCAAAAGCTTACCAACCTTGTGGTTTTTTACTATGCAATTGATAATGTGATATTTTATTTTATTCTGTCTAGGTTGCCTTGCTGGTTGTTTCTTGTACAGGGTTGGCTTCTGCCAGCACAGATGATAACTGGCTTGCCAACATGGAACATAACATTAACGGTGAATATACGTCAACATGGATTGTGGTAAAATCAAGTAAGGTATTTGCAGAACTTTTGAACCTGCTCATTTTTCAACTCTCAAATTGCTACCAAGCTGTTATTTGCTCTCTCTTAAAAGTTCACAATGTGCATTAGGTACATCAAGTCTTCAACGCTTTGGGAAAACTCAAGTAACAAATTTTTCCAAAGTTCAAAAAGTACCGAGGGGATTGATATTGTTCCATCTTTTAATTTTGTAATCTTGTAATTTTCACAATGTACATGTTGTCCAGTCCCTCAAATAACCTGCCAACCTTATGGTTGTGTTGTCTTTCCCATCTCTCGCAACCATTCCAAGTTAATGGTGTAGGCCTACTGTTGGAATCATTTTGGATTATTTGATGAAATGATAAAAACAGTATGTCTTATTGTCTTTACAGAATCTTCAATGATTGAAGAGCAGTATCCATCATAAAGAGGGGGCCCTTTATCAAAGGATGTTTCTCTTAAGGTCAGTTTGGATAATGATTTTTTTGATTATCTTGCCTTCTTGCAAAAGGTATGTTTAATTATATGCCATATCTAAAACAACAGTCTCAGAGTCATGTTGCACCGTTTAAAACCATTCCAAAGTTGATGATAAGGCGTCGTATAATTTCCTAGGACATTTGTTGATTGATTGCTGTCTTACATGCCAATTTAATAATGTTTATTATGTGTTTGATAATGTCATGTATGACTTGATTTTGTCTAGTTTGTCGTGCTGGTTTTTTCTTGGACAGGATTGGTTGCTGCTACCAGAGATGATGATAGCTTGCCAACATGAAACGTAAGAACATCAGTGAATGTACGGCAACATGGATTGTGGTAAAATCAATGAAGGTATTTGCAGAACTTTTGAACCTAATGATATTTCAACTCTCAAATTGCTACCAAGTGGCTGTCTCTTAAAAGTCCACAAAGTGTATGACATCCTGTTCTCAACACTTTGGAAAAACTCAAGTAAAGAATTTTTCCAAAGTTAAAAAGTTACTGAGAGGCTTTATACACAGGGATTGATATTGTGCCATCTTTTAAATGTTCAAACGCCAATGATCTGCTGTCTCCCAAAATTTTCTCGAAGTACGTTTTTTCCGGTCATTTAAACACTAGTCAACCAAATGTTTTTTAACTTTCAAATTGTGTCAAACTGTACCCCTGCTGGTATTGTGCCATTTTGTTGTAATTTTCGCAATGTACAAGTTGTCCAGTCCCTCAAAAACCCGGCCAAACTTATGGTAATGTTGTTTTTCCCGAATCAATTCAAAACCAATTAATTTGTGCAATCTCTCAAAACCATTCCAGGTTTATACAGTAGTTTGAACCATTTAAAGAAAAATGTTCATGTCTCGCAACCATTCCAAGTTCATTGTGTTCTGTTGGAATCTCTTTTGATATTTGATGAAATGATAGCAACAGTATATCTTACTATCTTCACAGTATATTCAATAATTGAATAGCAGTATCCATCTTAAAGAAGAGGACCTTTAATCACAGGATTGTTCTCTGAAGGTCAGTTTGGATAATCGTTATTTTGTTATTATATGCCATGTCTAAAACCGTTCCCAAAGTTGATTATGAGGCGTCGTATAATTTTCATTAGCACATTTTCTGATTGCTGTCTTAAAACATTGCAATTTAATAATGTTTTTTTGTGTTTGATAATGTCATGTATGACTTGCTTTTGCCTAGTTTGTAATGCTGGTTTTTTCTTGGACAGATTGACTGCTGCTAGCAGAGATGATGATAGCTTGCCAACACCGATCAAAAGAACATCTGTGAATGTATGGCAACATGTATTGTGGTGAAATAAAGCTGTTATTGTGCTGTCTCTTAAAAGTTAACAATGTGCATGTCATCCAGTCCTCAACGATTCAGGAATGGTAATTCCCTGAAATTGCCAAACTAATAATTTTACAAATCTCAAATTGTTCTCAAGCATAATGTTGAGTCCATAAAAACTTGCTGACCTACACAAATTGTGACGCGCAAAGTGTTGACATGCCAATGATGTCCCATCTCCTGAGTTTTCCAAAAGTAGGTTTTGTCTAGTTAATCAAACACTTGCAAACCTATTGATTTTTTGCTCTCAAATTGTGTCAAGATGTACAGCTGCTGAAATTTTGCAATAGCTGTAATTTTACAAATTTTCATGTTCTCAAGTTCCTCAAAAAACTTGTCAACCTTATAGTTTTGTTGTAGCTCCGAAATCATTTCTGAACCAATTTGTGCAATCTCTCAAACCCATTTCAGGTTTATACAGTAGTTGTTATCATTTCAGAAACAAATTTTTTCTCATCACTCTCAACCATTACAAGCTCGTGTTGTACTGTTGCAATCATTGTTGGCATTTGATGAAATGTTTACGACGGTGTATCTTTTTGTTTTTTGCAGAATATTCATTGGTTGAAGTAAAGTATCCATCCCGAACAAGACGCTTCCTTATCAGCAGATGTGTCTCTCAAGGTCAATAAGGATTTTCATACTTTGGTGGGCCATGACTCTTAGCCTGTTTGGTTCACTATTGGAACAAATTCTGGCAGAGGACACTTCGGATTGAACTTCCCTTGTGGCTGGATTTTAACCTGTGAGTATACAAACAACTTATTGGACAATTACAAAAACTTGCCAACCTTATTACTATTTTGTAGTACCAGAATCAATTCCAAACCAATTTGTGCAATCTCTCAAAACCATAGAGTAGTTTGAATCATTTCCAATACAATTTTGTCCATTCTCTTGCAATCATTCCAAGTTAATGGTGTACTGTTGAAATAGTTTTTGATAATTTATTTTATTATCTTTACAGAATATTCAATGATGTAGGAGCAGTATCCATCAAAGAGAAGGGGGCCTTTTATCACAGGATGTTTCTCGCAAGGTAAGTTTGGATAGTCATTTTGGGGATAATCTTGCCTCCTTGCATAATATATGTTTAATATTTTGCCTTATCTGAACCAACAGTGTCAGAGTCATGTTGCAGTGTTGTTTAAAACCGTTCCCAAAGTTGATGATGAGGCATCGTATAATTTCCCAAGCAGATTTGTTGACTGTCTTTAACTAATGCCAATCTAAAGATTTGTAATGTGTTTGATAATATTAGGTAAGTCTTGCTTTTGTCTAGTGTCCCATGCTGGACGATTTTTATACAGGGTTGCTTGCTGCCAGCACAGATGATGATTGCATGCAAACATAGAGCGTAAGAACATCGTTGAATGTACGCCAACATGAATTGTGGACACCAATGCAGGTATTTACCAGAACTTTTGAACCTGACGTGTTGTCCATTCCCTCAGAAGCTTGCCAACATAATAATTGTTAAACTCTCAAATTGTTCCCAAACTTGTCATGTGCCATATTTTAAATCTTTCCAAAAGATAATGTGGAGCCCCTAAAAACTTGCTGTTCACATGCCAGTGATCTGCTATCTCTTCATTTTTCTCGAAGATCGTTTTGTCCAGTCAATCAAACACTTGCCAACCTAATGTTTGTTAACTCTCAAAGTGTGACAAAATGAACAACTGATATAATTTTGTTGCGAGTCCCTCAAAAACTTGCCACCCTTTTGGTTATGTTGTAGCTCTCAAATCATTTTCAAACTTTTTTTTTTCAGTCTCTCGGCGAAATCGTTCAAGGTTTAAACAGTAGTTTTAAGTGTTCGTTTACAAGAAGACCATGCAAAATCTTGAAAAATCGACAAGGTGGGGGGTCAGCGATTTAAACTCAAATCTTGGCTATTTGATCCCCACCTGGGACCATAACACCTGGTGGAGCAGCTCGCTCAAAAATCTTACAGTGGCCGAGTACGGGCACTAACTAGTTTCAGCGCAAAATGGACACTTCCAGTGTTTCTGGCGTACAGTTAGAGCCCCGTTAATTCCCTTAAACCTTATCAATTTATACTTCAAAAGAAAGAGCTCATCGTCCTCTTCACGATGAAATAAAAAATAATTGTGTGAAAATTTTCACTGTAGATATCTAGGCTTTAGGAAAACACTTGACAGTTCTACTAAGGAAATAAGCCATCTACGCAGTTAACCATAACCTAATTAGTGCAGGGCTGAGAGTCAACAAACTTGGTGGAAATATAGTTCAGATATCCAACTACAATAATAAAAAATAAAAACATTGCCAGCTCTTCTTGATTTTAATTGCCAAGGGTCAACAAAGATGGAAAAGTTCATAAGTATACAATGTATGTATCAAATCTACATACAGTCCTGAGTAAAATATTGCTTGCCCTTAATTCACGTCTGGAATAGGATGTTATTATAACATTAAACAAATACATCAACAAAGATGAAACATAAGTTTTTGCAAGTTTTGTGTATTAAGGTGGATGGGAGAGTTTTTTGCAGCAATACCGACCGTGATAATGGAAGTGGAACGTCCAGTTACCGCCCACCCAGTTAGCGCGAAGTATCGCAAGAGGGCGCCACACACTGCATCGCAACCCCCCGGGACGCACCACACTAAATAAACTACCATAGGAACCAATGCTAAATGATAAATATTCAAAAATACTCAAAAAATCGTGTAAGTCTCTCAGCCTCTTGAAAACCAATCAAACATATTTTCGGACGACTGAACTTCAGAATTCTTTTCAATTTTTGGCAGGTCAGCCGTTTGGAATTTTTGCTAACTACCCCAGAAGAAAAAAACACAATTTTTTTTTGGTTTTCCAAAACCGACTTGCTGCCAGTTTTCGTGAAGCACTTCTCCACTTTCCCGGTCAAATAGGGCCAACTTTAACGCCTAAATTTATCAAGAAGTCTCAAAAGTTGAAGCACCGATAGATTCTTATAAATTCTTATATTTACACTATCTATTAATTGCATGACCCCCAAAATTATGCTTAAATTGTTGAAAATAAGTCACTGACTTGATATCTGAAAAAATTAATTGGAAATGTTATTGCGTTCGTCTACAACAAGGTCAAACATGTTTGAGCATTTACATGTACTCTAAGCAATGCGATAAGAAAAACCTGCATGACACGCTGTGTACACTCTAAAAGTCAGAAGTTATATCCAAATCCTCACTCAAAAAGTTATAAACGTATCTCTTTTTTTTAGTTATACGATTCTAAACGCCTTACAATTATTTCTAATAATTGAAAAGAGGGGGTTAACTATTGTGGAAGCTGTAAAAGGGATAGGGGATGTAAGAGGGGGGGCCTGGGAAGGGGGGGGGCAGATTTTGCTTACCCGCCAACATTTTTAACCATGTTTTCATATTGAGTTTAAAATGGTGAACTTTATAACAAAATAGAATATACATAGGTCATGTTATCACGTTTAACTGTCCTTCCAAGTTTCATTTTCCCTAGCTGTTAAGGGATAAGGGGGTGAATGGGTGGGCGGGGCGTGGGCGGGGCTTGTTGAAAAATGCCCTTCCAGACACTTTACGTTTAATAAATTGTGGTTAACGGGAACAATTGGACTATAGTTAAGACTGTAAGCTAATAAGGTGTTTGGGCTTGGGGCTAGAGTTAGACGCTTATCAAGTGTTCGTTTTTGATTAAACAGTCAGTACTACTCTTCCATTTTATATTTTTGTAAATCTCAAAATGTTGATGTTCCCAAACTACACCTAACCAATTAGCTTTCCAATTGTCTTGTTACCATCTGGCCTGATTTTCACACCCCAAAAATCCATCACTCAATGGCCAGTACTGCTTTCAACTTTGATGCCGTTGGTGTATTATCTATGGTGTAATACTTGTACCACTCTATCTTGACTGTATAGTCAGTGAATACCATGTGAAGGTAAAAACTAAAACATATTGAACTGTTGCACTCATGAATATGTCAATAAATAAAACCATCTCTGTTGCAGTATCCCTTTGGTGATCCTCCTTACCTCCCTTGTTCTTTGTCATATTTTGTTTTGTTTTGTTTGTTACAGGTTGTTTTTCAGTGTACATTTCCTTTTATATTATAACCCTGTTTCCTCCCCCAGAGTATTTCTGACTTTGTTTAAGTCTGTCTGTCTTCCATCTTGAAGTCAACTGAAAAAGTTTACTCACCATTTCCTGCGAACACAGAAGACAAACACAAAGCCACAAACACTGTCTGAGTAGGGAAAAACTTTGGATAAGGCGCATAAAGACCACTTAGCCCCATGGTTTGAATATCCAAGAAGGAAATGACTAATAACATTTTGTTTTTGCCTTCTCCTTTTCCCACACAGTTATCCACTTTATTAGTCTGCCCTTCATTGTATTAACTAATTATTTACCTCTCTTCTAACCTTCCATTTTGTCCTTTGTGTTCCCAACTTCTTGTGGTCAAGCTATCCCCTTCCCTTCATAACCCCCCCCCCCCCCCCTCTTTGTCATATAATCCCTGCTTACCCCCTGCCTTCTCTGAATGCTTTCTGCTTTTCTCCCTCCACTCTCTATTCATGTATTTCCACTTGACTACTCTTGCAACTCTTGTCTGCTTGTATGTGTGTTGTGTGTTGTGTGTTGTCATTTAGCCTTCGAGAAAGACTCTGCTAGGGTCGAAACGTCAGGCCACTAACTTATTTTTTGCATAAATAAAACCATTGACACTTATTGTGTTATTATCTAAACTATAATAAAGTCCTGGTGTGTTTATTTTGTTTTCTAATTGCCTTATTCTGAAGAGGATCTTGGCTTTGCAATACTGCAAATGCCTGACAAGGACCAAATAACTTGCACTGATAGCTACTCATGTGATCATACAAATCAGAAAGGGTGAAAGGCTTGGAGGAGGGGCTTACAGTTAAAATATGAATCAGGATTTGAGTATGACAAACTAAACAAAACATTTAGATATAAGGTCAGTGTCTGAATCCTGAGGAAATTGGTCATGTTCACCAAAACACTTAATTAAGGATTCAAGGACCAACATAATTGTTTCATGTAGGGTAATGAGAGGTTTGCTTCATGTCCAATGCATCGAGACTACCGTTGATAACAAGGCAATCGCAAATCACAAAAGTTACCAGTTTTGAATGATGCAATGCTAAACCGCCATTTTTAGGCAAAAACAGGCTCCTGCCATTTCAAACAAAAAACTGCTGGCAAATATTTTATTGATGCTACCTAAGGACCATAATAAGAACTCTCTTTCACCCAAGTGTCATTGCTCACAGACCTGCACTAATGACTCTACAGCGACTCAAAGATGTGATACAAATTTGGTGGTACCCTTAAATGAAGAGTTACTGTTGCCTCTTAAAAGTCTTGTTTTTCCAAAATTTTGAGTTCCTGGTTTAGGTCAGGATACTAACTAAAGACCCTGCAAATTTCATTGCTCTACTGTATTCCACCTTTCAGCAGCAAGCGTTTAAACTTTTGTAGTCAAAAATCATCAAAAACGCACTTTTTCCACTAAAAAACACATTTTTGGCTATTTTTTCTGATAGGGATGTCGGATTGGCCAAATATTGTGCACAGCCTCAAGGCTACCTATGACCCACCTACCACCAAAATTTCAGCCAAATCCGTTGACCCCCACCTTATCACGGTCTGCATGGTCCTCTCGTGGACATGCTCTTAATCATTTCAGAAACAAATGTTTTCCCATCTCTCGCAACCATTGCAAGCTTGTGTTGTACTGTGACAATCATTGTTGGCATTTGATGAAATGTTTACGACAGTGTATCTTTTCGTTTTTGCAGAATATTCAATGGTTGAAGAAAGGCGCTTCCTTATCAGCAGATGTGTCTCTCAAGGTCAATAAAGATTTTCATATTTTGGACGCCCATGACTCTTAGCCTGTTTGGTCCACTATAGACTGTGCAAGTCTCGCGCGCATTCGAACTTCCGGGACCATAGTGGTCCCAACCATATGGAGTTTTACGTGGTCGATTTTGTTTCGTCAATGATTTTAGTTTAACGTAGTTTATGACCATGAAAATTATACATGTTGTTGGGAATATAATACTAAGCGATAACAAATATGAAAAAAAAAAAAAAATCAACAATATAACGAAGAAAACCCAATAATTAAATTTGACCTCAGCTTTCGGTTATTGCAAAAAAAAATCAGAATTTGTGCTCACGTCCGATCACAAAACTTATGCGCGATGATAATCGTCAGATACTGTAATTGCAATGTGAAGCCT
Source organism: Leptasterias polaris (assembly GCA_037783415.1). Lineage (NCBI taxonomy): Eukaryota > Metazoa > Echinodermata > Asteroidea > Forcipulatida > Asteriidae > Leptasterias > Leptasterias polaris. Next base: position 1,372,892 of record JAZGTN010000020.1, read on the forward strand.
TTTCATTGCTGTCTATGGTTGTTGAGGCGTCAGCATCCTCTTTAAACTACGATACAGATCAATTTAACACCTGTTTGACCATCACGAATCCGCGTAAAAGTTTGTAAAAGAGTTAAAACATCAAATAAGCATCCTTGTCTGAGAGTTTTACATTTTTTTAAATAATAATTAACACACTCTTGTGTATATTTTTCAAAAGCTAAAACTAATTTCTAAAATTGTAATGATTTATTTTTGTGCAAAAAATAAGTTAGTGGCCTGACGTTTCGACCCTAGCAGAGTCTTTCTCGAAGGCTGAATGACAACACACAACACACATACAAGCAGACAAGAGTTACAAGAGTAGTCAAGTGGAAATACATGAATAGAGAGAGTGGAGGGAGAAAAGCAGAAAGCATTCAGAGAAGGCAGGGGGTAAGCAGGGATTATATGACAAAGGGGGGGGGGGGGGGTTATGAAGGGATGATGAGATCCCTGAGACTGGGTGGGCGTCGGTAGGCAACTATGGGTTCTTCCTGTACAGCACGTTGAAGCCGATCTGATGTGTGAAGAATATGATGGTTAGAACTGGTTATTTTACGAATGGGAGGAAGTGAGGGGTGGAAAGTAACAACAAAAGGAACTTTCCCTTTGGAACTCTATTGTTGCCTGGGTCCTTTGGAGAGTACAGACTTCCTAGAACGAGCCTTGACTTTCTGGATCGCTCGATGGACTGATAGGGAGCTATGACCCCTGGAAACAAGGTGTTTCTTAAGTTCCTGTGAGTGGTGGAAAAAATCAGAATCATTAGAACAGATTCGACGGAGTCTGAGGGCCTGACTGTAGGCTATGCCGGTTTTGCAGTGTCTAGGGTGACAGCTGGTTGAGTGGAGGTATTGATGTTTATCTGTGGGCTTAACAAAGAGATCTGTGGTTAATCCATCATCAGTCTTTATGACCTTGACATCCAGAAAGTGGGTGTCCCTGGTGGAGTATTCATTCGTGAATTTGATGGTCCTGTGGAAGGAATTAATGTGGTTAATGAATGCTATGAGGCTTTCTTCATCACTAGTCCAGATGAAAAAGATGTCATCGATATAGCGCCACCAGACCCATGGACGGCAGGGGGCTGACGCCAACATGCGCTGTTCAAGTTGACTCATGAAAAGGCAGGCCATTTAAGGTGCCATACGTGTACCCATTGCAGTGCCATGTACCTGTAGGAAATTCTTACCCAAGAACGAAAAGTTGTTTTTTGTTAGAACATGTTGCATGAGAGATACAATGTCTGAAATGGGCGGTGACACGTGACCACTCTTAAACAGGGCTGAGGAGCAGGCAGCAATCCCTTCATCTTGGGGGATGTTGGTGTACAAAGAGGACACATCAAAAGTACCGATGATAGCTGTGTTGGGGACCTGCTTCTGAATACCTGAGATTTTACGAAGGAAATCTGGAGTGTCATGAGACAAGACGGCCAATCTTGCCATTTCTCCTAGAATTTAGAACAGATTCAAGTTTAGATAAACCAGCACCAATTTCACTGTTGAATTGCTCAAAACAGGCAGGTGAGCAGATGGATCCAAGTTCTGCTTCAAGACAGGATATGTCTTTGTTAAAGCTGTTGAGACAAAGTTCACAGTGTTCTGTTAGAATACGGATGAGATTAAGCGAAGTGTGGAGTGTGTGGTTCCACTGTCTGTGAAGTGGAGTGGACAGAGACCCAAGGGCTGGGTCAGATTTCACCTGTAAACCTGTGGGAATGAAACGGGTTAGTGTGTAGAACCTGTAGTTGTCTCGATGATACGAATAACGAAGGGCTTTCTCTTTAAGTTTCCTAAGTTCCTGAAACAAGCGAACGCATCTTTGGTTAGACATGGTCAAAGAGAGAAACAAACATGAAAGAAAGCTGTGGATAAAAACTATAGAGTTACATTGATAATAAATAGATGTACTTAAACAAAGTACTTAAAACATTTATTTTTGTCATGAGATATAATTTAAAACACTTCGGAATGAACTTCCCTTGTGGCTGGATTTTAACCTGTGAGTATATAAACAACTTATTGGACAATTACAAAAACTAGCCAACCTTATGGCTATTTTGTAGTTCCAGAATCAATTCCAAACCAGTTGGTGCAATCTCTCAAACCATAGAGTAGTTTGAATCATTTCCAAAACAATTTTGTCCATTCTCTTGCAATCATTCCAAGTTAATGGTGTACTGTTGAAATAGTTTTTTATATTTGATGAAATGATTACAACAATATTTATTTTATTATCTTTACAGAATATTAAATGATCTAGGAGCAGTATCTATCATAGAGAAGGGGGCCTTTTATCACAGGATGTTTCTCTCAAGGTAAGTTCGGAAAGTCATTTTGGGGATAATCTTGCCTCCTTGCATAATATATTTTTAATATTTTGCCTTATCTGAACCAACAGTGTCAGAGTCATGTTGCAGTGTTGTTTAAAACCGTTCCCAAAGTTGATGATGAGGCGTTGTATAATTGCCCAAGCAGATTTGTTGACTGTCTTTAACTTGCCAATCTAAAGATTTGTAATGTGTTTGATAATGTTATGTAAGTCTTGCTTTTGTCTAGTGTCCCATGCTGGACGATTCTTACACAGGGTTGCTTGCTGCCAGCATAGATGATGATTGCATGCAAACATAGAGCGTGAGAACATCGTTGAATGTACGCCAACATGAATTGTGGACACCAATGCAGGTATTTACCAGAACTTTTGAACTTGACATGTTTTCCATTCCCTCAGAAGTTTGCCAACCAAATACTGTTTAAACTCTCAAATTGTTCCCAAACTTGTGATGTGCCATATTTTAAATCTTATGCAATCATAGTGTGGAGTCCCTAAAAAATTGCTGTTCACATGCCAGTAATCTGCCATCTCTTCATTGTCCAGTCAATCAAACACTTGCCAACCTCTTGATTATTAACTCTGAAATTGGGTCAAATTGTACTGCTGCTTTTCGAAAGCATAATGTCAAGTCCCTCAATATTTGCCAACCTAAGGATATTTCAACATTATTTCCAAATTGATCTTGCAGATTAATCAATGATTGAAGATCAGTATCCATCATGAATGAGGGACTTATCAGCAGCATCAGCAATTGTTTTTATCAAGGTCAATTTTGATTTTCACCATTGGGATTGCTATGCCTCCTTGCCTGAGGTATGTTTAATTTAATGCCATGTCTAAAACAAAATCTCAAAGCTTATTTTTAACCATTTTTTCTAACCATTCCCACAGATCCCCTGAGTCTGTGTTGAGGCATCATTAAATTTTCCAAAGCACATCTGTTGGCTGTCTTTCCAAAAGCTTACCAACCTTGTGATTTTTTACTATGCAATTGATAATGTGATATTTTATTTGATTCTGTCTAGGTTGCCTTGCTGGTTGTTTCTCTGCCAGCACAGATGATAACAGCTTGCCAACATAAAAACGTAAGAACATCAGTGAATGAACGGCAACATGGATTGTGATAAAATCAAAGGAAGTATTTGCAGAACTTTTGAACCTGCTGATTTTTCAACTCTCAAATTGCGACCAAGCTGTTGTTCTGTCTCTTAAAAGTTCACAATGTGCATGACATCAAGTCTTCAACGCTTTGGGAAAACTCAAGTAAGAAATTTTTCCAAAGTTCAAAAGTTACCGAGGGGATTGATATTGTTCCATCTTTTAATTTTGTAATCTTGTAATTTTCACAATGTGAATGTTGACCAGTCCCTCAAAAAACCTGCCAACCTTATGGTTATGTTGTCTTTCCAAAACAAATTTGTCCCATCTTTCGCAACCATTCCAAGGTCATGGTGTACTGTTGGAATCATTTTGGATTATTTGATGAAATGATAAAAACAGTATGTCTTATTGTCTTTACAGAATCTTCAATGATTGAAGAGCAGTATCCCTTATAAAGAGGGGACCTTTATGACAGGATGTTTCTCTTAAGGTCAGTTTGATAATCATTTTTTTAAAATATCTTGCCTCCTTGCAAAAGGTATGTTTAATTATATGCCTTTGTCTAAAACAGAGTCATGTTGCACCGTTGTTTGAAACCGTTCCAGAAGTTGAGGCGTTATATAATTTTCCTCAGTACATTTGTTGATTGATTGCTGTCTTAAACATGCCAATTTAATAATGTTTATGTGTTTTACTTATTCCCAAAGTACTTGTTATCCAGTCAATCAAAAACTTGCCTACCTTATGATATATTACTCTCTAATTTTACTGTTGATGGTATTGTGCCATTGCTGCAGTTTTTTGCCAATGTACATCTTGAATAATCCCTCAAAAACTTGAAGATCTTATGGTCATGTTGCTCTATAATCATTTCCAAAACAACTTTGTGCCATGTCTTGAAACCATTCCAAGTTCATGTTGTACCTGTCCAATTCTACTACAGAAAATACGTCACCTCCGATACCAACAAATGCATTTACTATGCGCATGCGCAAGCAACTCCGCTGAACAAAAACAAAGGCACCTCTCCTAGCACTGCACGTCCCAAATGTACACACGAAATACGCCCTTCTTTTTTACAGCATGCCATAGTGTCAAGTCGTTCTTCTTCGACCCTCGGCGGTCAACGTAACGTTACACTATAGTGCAAGCAGTTTTTGTCCAGATCTCGGACACCTCCGTGAACGATGTCAGAATCTTCCAAGGCAAAGAAAAAATCCTACAGGAAAGCAAAATGTAGATCATGCGGTGGCCCTCCGTCGACCTTAGAATTCGACGTACATTCTACGTGCCAAAGATGTCGTGTCTGTTCTCAGGAAAAACCCTGCGGTGTTTGCAACAACTGGTCTCCCTCGGAGTGGAAAATTTTCACGACATGGCAGGATAGTCTGGCCCACAAGACATCTACGCGGAAAGAAAGATTCGACGATTCAACGGAGAATCTTCAACGAAATACAACATCTCCTTCAAATCAAACGATGTTTTCACCGGTTCTCCCGCCCGAGAGCAACGTGTCTATGGTTAACAGCGGTACTTCGGAAGATTTACTTTCCTCTAGCCACGCTTATGATCGTCCGATTCCCGCCTCTTCGGAACATCCAAGCCTACACTGTTTTCCGGGGGAGTTTCGGGCTGACACTCAACGCCCCGCCAGACCTCCCGCTTCTCCATGGTCATTTTTCCCAGACGATCCTCGTCAATATTATGAGTCGACACATCCTTCCATGGGTCATTACACTCCCTTTTTGCCACCCATCGGACATTTTAATTACTATCCTCAGGAACGGCAACCGGATAACGGTAGTTTTTCTCGCTCCGCTGGTGTTCACCCACTACCGTGAAATATTTCTCGGCGACATCTTCAAGGTGACATCGGAGTCCGCTCAGATTTTCACCGCTCCCGCTCTGGACATTCCCGTTCCCGTTCCCGTTCCCGTTCCCGTTCCTGTTCGCCGATTGGCTCTGCAAACGATCCCCGATCATACGGTTACTACTCCCCTGGTCGTTACTCCCGTTCTGGATCCTCTCCAAGGAGCTCTGTTGGGTCAGATCTGGATTTGGTGGAGCCTGGGAATACCTCCATGTTCCATAGAGGAAAGATAGTCATCCCTGAAGTACCCTGAAGTACTATTTTACAGTTCCCTCCTCCTTCTCCCAAAGAGGCCTCCCGCTTGTCATTTCGCAGGGATTCTGCCCAGCCCACTCCACCACCAAAAATTACCATTCCTGTTGACAGCTTCTGCTCTGATAATATTGAAGAGGCTTTCTCATTCGTTCAAAAGAAAAAGTATATAAAAATTCCAGCTCGTGAATCATCTCTCTTCAAAACAAACACCAATGATACCGATAGATTTTTCACGGTCCCAACAATCTCATCGAGAAGCTAGACCGCCATTTACACCATGGGGCCCAAGTTTCCAACCTGTCAATTTTATTGTCGGATACTCTTGCTCGGGCTTCAGAAGATCCCGCAACAGTGGACCCAGAGCTCCTACCGGTCATGTTTAAATTTTTGGATGACTGCCTAGGTTCCTGCCTACGGACCATCGCTACCAGTTCTGCTATAGCTACCTCCCTGCGTAGGTCTCTCATTCTTGAACAGCTCTTCTGGCCATCTCAGGGCTCCAGAGAACGCATGGAAGAATTACCCCTCCTCGGGAGTGACCTCTTCGCAAATAAATTTGACGAAGTCATGCTCCAAGAAGCGAAGCGACTTAAGACTGATGAGAAGATAAACCTGCGTCGACCTTCAAGTAAATTTTCTTCACTGTCCTCTCGCACTCCCGACAAGGGCAGGAAAAGCAACCAAGTTTCTATTCGTCACTCCTACACTTCCAATTTTCGTCGACCAAGAGCCACCTTCACTCGCCCGACTACCAAACCCAGTTACCGTTCTCAATCCTCTGCAGCCAACGCAACATCCTCTAGTTCAACCCACTCCTTCAAGACACAGTGGCCTAGAGGACCCAGGAGGCAATGACTTCACATGCCTTATACCTCACATTTCACCAGCTCCGGGACCGGTAGGAGGTCGGTTGCTGGACTTCGCTCAAAGATGGACCTCAATCACAACAGATTCTTGGGTTCTTTCCTTGGGCTACCAAATAGAGTTTACAAGTCCTCTTCCTCAACCTCTCAGTTTTCCCAATCGACCTACTTCGGTCCCAAAAGACCCTGCTCGTCGGAGCGCCTTAGAGAAAGAGATCACTTCTCTGCTAGAAAAGAAGGCTATAGTCCCTCTTCCTCACAACGCTGGACCAGGTTTTATCTCAACCTTTTTCCTGGCTCCCAAGAAACTCGACCAGTGGCGTCCTATCATCAATCTTCGGCCCCTCAACACCTTCATTCAACCCAAACATTTCCGGATGGAAATGCTCAAAGTTGTCTTACAATCTCTCCCTCAGGGCTGGTGGGCCACTTCCCTCGACTTGAGCGACGCTTACCTCCACGTACCTATTCATACAAATCACCAGACGTACCTCCGGTTCACCTACCGACACAAGACCTACCAGTTTCGATGCCTCCCGTTTGGTCTCTCAACTGCTCCAAGGGTCTTTACCAGAATTACCAAAGTGGTGGCTGCAGCTCTACGTCGACAGCAGGTTCACATTTTTATGTACCTAGACGACTGGTTGATTGTGGGCCCATCTTACTCAGTCACTCTCCAAAGCTTATCAACGACCATGCAGCTTACACAGGAACTAGGGTTCATCATCAACACAGAGAAGTCTTCCCTAGTACAACCCAAAACCCAGTATTCCTAGGAGCATCCCTCAACATGAGAACCGGGAAAGCCTTTCCCACAGTGGAACGCTGTCTTGGCCTGAAAGAATGTATTCGACTCTTCCTTACCTCTTCAACACTCCCAGCCAGGGCCTGGCTTCGTCTACTGGGGTTCATGGCCAGTCTCGTAGACTTGGTACCATGGTGCAGGATGCATATGCGCCCTCTTCAGCTTCATCTGCTTTTTCATTACCGACCCCGAAGAGACGTAATTACCAAGCCGGTTCCAGTCAACTCACTAATCCAATCCCATCTCAAATGGTGGCTTCGTCATCAGAACCTTCTCTGCGGCACAACATTCCCACAGCCCACACCATCAGTGACTCTTACAACAGATGCTTCACAGTCAGGTTGGGGTGCTCACCTGGACGATCTTTCGGTGGCTGGAACTTGGTCTCCCACAGAGAAGCTACTCACATCAACCTGCTGGAACTTCTAGCAGTTCAAAAGGCTCTTCAACGTATGACAGACAGAGTAACATGTTGTACAGTCTTGATAAAGACAGACAATTCCACTGTAGTTTCCTACATAAACCGCCAAGGGGGTACCCACTCACCTTCCCTTTGCATGCATACATGGGAGCTTCTCAATTGGTGCATTCCCCGCCAGATCTCGCTACTAGCACACCACCTGTCGGGGAAAGAAAACGTCATTGCAGATGCACTCTCAAGGGGTCGAGCAACACCCACAGAATGGTCCCTTCATCGCCCCACATTTCAGCAAGTTTTCAATATTCTGGGCACACCTCACAGAGACCTCTTTGCGTCCCATCTCAACCATCAGCTGCCAATCTTTTGCACCCGACATGCTCATCAACTAGCTTGGGCAACAGACTCCCTGAGCATCAGCTGGACAGGCCTCCTGGGGTATGCTTTTCCCCCAATTTCCCTGATACCTCGAGTGCTACAAAAGATAAAACGGCAGAGTTGCAAGATAATTGTAGTTGCCCCCCTCTGGCCAAGGCAAGCCTGGTTTCCTCAACTTCTCGACCTTCTAATCCGACCGCCTATCGTCCTACCGAAGCGTCCAGACCTGTTGACACAACCAATTACGAAGTTCCAACATCCTGATCCGGACAGTCTCCATCTCTGTGCCTGGATGCTGTCAAATCTAAGTTCCAAACAGCTGGCCTTTCGGAAGACGCTGCTTCCTTGGCAGCCAAGAGCAGACGTCCTTCAACCAGAAGAACATATGACAACCCCATTCTGCATCTTTAACGGAGGTTGGGGATTTTCTTCTTCATCTGTTTAACTCGGGTCTCCAAATTGCAACCATTCGTGGCTACAGATCTGCCATTGCCATAATACATAGAGGGTTCGACGATAGCTCCAACCTTTCAAACAACACAGCCATCTCACACCTCATGAAGGGTATGTTCGTGGACAGACCACCCATTAAAAAGCTTACACCTTCCTGGGACCTTGGCAGCGTCCTTCTTCAGCTAGCTAAGTCTCCCTTCGAACCAGCCGGATCCTCATCCCTTCATTTACTGACAGTCAAAACTGTCTTTCTGCTAGCGGCCTCCACGGCCCGTTGTAGAAGCGAACTACACGCACTGTCCATAGAACCAGGACACTTACGCTGGGAACCAGGGGGAGTTCGGCTTATTCCGCATATTGGCTTCCTGACTAAAAACCAGTCACCAAATTGTTCACCTCCTGATATCTTTGTCCCAAGTCTTACGTCCTTTTCAAGCATCCATGAGGATAAGTTATGGTGCCCTGTCCGCATTCTTAAATTCTACATTGATCGGACAAAAGGGCTGCGTGGTGACACAAGACAGCTATTCATCACGACTGTTCGTCCTTACCATGCAGCGTCTGCAACAACTATTACTCGGTGGATTGTTGAAGCCATAAGTTTAACATCAGCTTCAACATCGGAGCCTACTCCTACTCAGCCACTTGGGTCAATGCCTGGTCCTCCAAGTCAACCATATGGAAATCTGCCAGCGTCCGCTTTACCAGGCGAACAGTTAACGGCGCGAAAAGTGTCTCAGGTTCACAAACGGCCGCCACAGATGCGTAGTGCATCTTCTTTGGCCATACCCGCTCTTCATACTCCGGAAGAACCGTTAACGACGCATATTAGGCCACCACAGATGTGTAGTGCATCTTCCTTGGCTGCGGGTAGACCCACTCTGCAAGCTTCGGATACGTCTAATGTTATGCAGGAAGCATCAAAGACTCGGAAGCAAGCTCCAAGGGCTAACCAGGTTCCAATCCGAGCTCACCAAACAAGGAGCATTACCACGTCGTTAGCTCTTTTTCAGGGGGTGGCTATTACAGAGATTATGCAGGCAGCTTGCTGGAAAAATCCCTCAACTTTCACATCTTGCTACCTTCGAGACGTGCTGCAATCGGACGGCCGCATGGGCAGACAAGTTTTGCAGTCTGCAGCACAGTCAACAACCCGGAGACACAGTAAGGCTGCAGACTTGTCCTCTTAAGAGCACCTCAAGCACAGCTTACTAGTATGTCTTAACAGCTCCTGTTTTTCACTTGTTTCAGGCATAATTAGTTAAGACATCTAATCTACTCTGGGCACACTGCACTTCTTGTTCCCTCCCTATCTTGTGGTTCAACGGTGCCACTCTGCATTTGTTGGTATCGGAGGTGACGTATTTTCTGTAGTAGAATCTCCCTAAATCCGCAGGGATTTTCTATTCTAATAAGAAAATACTCACCTCCGATACCATCCCTCCCAAAAAAAAGAAGAAAAAAAAAAGGGAGACACGCACGGAAAAGGCTAAGGTAAAAAGAAGGGCGTATTTCGTGTGTACATTTGGGACGTGCAGTGCTAGGAGAGGTGCCTTTGTTTTTGTTCAGCGGAGTTGCTTGCGCATGCGCATTGTAAATGCATTTGTTGGTATCGGAGGTGAGTATTTTCTTATTAGAATAGAAAATCCCTGCGGATTTAGGGAGAATCATTTCCAACTAATTTCGGCAAAATGTCAGAACCATTCCATGTTTTTACATTAGTTTGAATTATTTCCATCTCTTTGTCCCATTTCTTGCAACTTTTCAAAATTCATGTTGTACTAGTTTTGATATCTGATGAAATGAGTATGACACCGATCTTAATATTTTTTGCAGATTATTCAATGATTAAAGAGCAGTACCCATCATGAACAAGGGGCTTCTTTGTCACCATATGCTTCTCTCAAGGTCAAATTCGAATGTGATGACAGCATGCCAACATGGAACATCAATGAAGGTAATGCCAACATGAATTATTTACCTTGATAAATTTGTGATCACTCAAATTGTTACAAAGTTGTGTACATTCTTTTTAGTTTACCCAAATTGCATGATGTCAAATCCCTCAACACTTTCATCAAAGTTGAGGAATTTTCAGCCCTCGGACTTATACCATCTCTTAATTATTCCCAACACACATGTTGTCCAGTGCATCAAAACTTGCTATCCTTATCATTTGACAACTCTAAAATTTGTTAAATTTGTACAGCTGTTGATGATGTGCCATTGCTAGTTTAAATGTAGTTCTCAACTCATTTCTAACCTAATTCTGTGCCATTGATCCAAACCATTCTAAGTTCTGTTGTAATGAAGTATTTCCAGGTTAATCTTGCCCAATCTCTCGCAACTACATGTATTCAAAATTCATGTTGTACTATTAATAATAATTTTTAACATCTAAAAATCTAGTGAAATGCTAATGACCCTGTTGATTATTATTTTGCAGATTATTCAATAATTGAAAAGCAGTTTCCATTATGAAAAAGGGGGCTTCTTTGTCACCAAATGCTTCTCTCAAAGTCAAATAGGATTGTGATGAAAGCGTGCCAACATGGAGCATCGATGAAGGTATGACAATTATTGAATCGGATACTTTTTCATCTCTCAAATGTTTACCAGGCTTCAGTTTTCCCCAAATTGCATGACGTCCAGTCCTTAACACTTTCAAACTGATTGATTTTTCAGCTCTCAGTTTCCTATTGCATATTGTGTCATCTCTTAAATATTCCCAAAACACATGTAGTCCAGTCCCTCAAAACTAGCTATCTTAAATCATTTAACAACTCTCAAATTTGTTAAATTTGTACAGCTGTTGATGATGTGCCATTGCTAGTTTAAATGTAGTTCTCAACTCATTTCCAACCTAATACTGTGCCATTGATCCAAACCATTCTAAGTTCTTGTTGTAATGAAGTATTTCCAGGTTAATCTTGCCCAATCTCTCGCAACTATTCAAATTTCATGTTGTACTATTAATAATAATTTTTAACATCTAAAAATCTAGTGAAATGCTAACGACCCTGTTGATTATTATTTTGCAGAATATTCAATAATTGAAGAGCAGTTTCCATTATGAACAAGGGGCTTCTTTGTCACCATATGCTTCTCTCAAAGTCAATTGCAATTATTGAATAAGATACCTTTTCATCTCTCAAATGTTTACCAAGCTTCAGTTTTCCCCAAATTGCATGACGTCCAGTCCTTAACACTTTCAAACTGATTGATTTTTCAGCTCTAAGATTCCAATTGCATATTTTGTCATCACTTCATTATTCCCAAAACATGTGTTGTCCAGTCTCCTCAAAACTTGCTAAACTTCTGTTTTACAGCTCTAAAATGATATTTATTTGTACCGCTGTTGATGATGTGCCATCGCTAGTATATACTGTAGTTCTCAATTCATTTCCAACCTAATTTTGTGCCATCTCTTGAAACCATTCCTAATTCATGTTGTAACTGTCCAAAACCTTTCCAATCAATTTGTACAATCTGTCAAAACATTCCATCTTTATACATTAGTTTGAATTATTCCCAGATAAAACATGTCCCATCTCTTGCAACTGTTCAAACTTCATGTTGTACTGTTAATACCATTTTTAACATCTAGTGAAATGCTAAGGACTCTGTTTACTATTATTTTCAGATTATTCAATGATTGAGGACAGTCTCCATCATAGCCCTTCTTTCATATGCTTCTCTCAAAGTCAGTTTGGATTGTGATGACAGCATGCCAACATGGAACATCGATGAAGGTATGCCAACATGAATTATTGACCCTGATAAATTTGTGAACACTCAAATTGTACCAAGGTGAAGTTGCGCATTCTTTTCAGTTTACCCCAAATGCATGACGTCAAGTCCCTCAACACTTTCATCAATTTTGATGATTTTCAGCTCTAGGATTTAAGCCATATTTAATTTATTCCCAAAACACATGTTTTCGCATCCCTCAAAACTTGCTATCCTAATGTTTTTACAGTTCTAAAACTTTGTTAATTTGTATCGCTGTTCATGTTGTGCCATCGCTAGGTATGTAGTTCTCAAGTCATTTCCTCCATCTTTTGAAAGCATTTCTAGTTCATGTTGTAACTACAAATCATTTCCAACCAATTCAACAACTCTCAAATTTGTAGAGGTTTTGTTGTGAACTGGTATTAACAGTGCAAAAGTGCTAGTTATACTGTAGTTCTCAAGTAATTTTTAACCAAATACTGGGCCATTGCTCGAAACTTGTAACTATCCAAATCATTTCAAACCAATTTGTGCAATCTGTCCAAACCTTGCCATGTTTATGCAGTAGTTTGAATTATTTCCAGGTTAATCTTGTCCAATCTCTCGCAACTATTCAAACTTCATGTTGTACTAATAATAATAATTTTTAACATATAAAAATCTAGTGAAATGCTAACGACCCGGTTGATTATTATTTTGCAGATTATTCAATAATTGAAGAGCAGTTTCCATTATGAAAAAGGGGCTTCTTTGTCACCAAAGTCAATTTTGATTTTGATGAGGATAATAAATGTTGGTGCTATCCCATCCAGTGACGCTGTATCTGTTGACTTGTTGTGTTTTGAAATTTGTATTTGTGATAATACGATTCCAAATATGGTAACTGTGCTGTACTATATCCACTTGTGTTATTTTAACTGGGTAGTGGTGGGGATATAGTTTAACCGAAATTATGTGACCTTTTTCGACCAAGTGGGTCGGTAGTGAACGTGGTTTTTCGAGATAAAGGATATTTTTGCAGATCCTTTAGGTAGCAATAGCTAGCTTTCGGAAGTCATGTTGCTTCCTCATCAGTTGCATGTGGGTCGATTCAGAGAATCGGGTAAATCTCTTGTTACATCTTAAAAAGATGTGTGGGTTGCAACAATTGTTTTGGGGAATGGGGGACATAGCCGTGGGTATGTCTGTATTTTTTGAGTAACCGAGCGTAGTCCGTTGTTGGATTGTTTATTTTTTACAATAAGGCAATTAGATCCTCAAGTGTTTCTTGTAATTCATTTGAATTAATTCCGGGAGAATGGTGGTCGAGGTTGCTTTCAGACTCAGTTGGGTCTTGTGGCAATTTTGCTCTGACGATCATTTCCCGTATGTTTTTGTCTTTTTTGAAAGCAATGAAAGGTGGGTTTGGAAATGTTTCCGAGAGTGTTTCATTGCTCTGAATCTGAGGCCAGAATTTGTTGATTGCCCGTGTTAAATCCTTGTGGAATAATGCCGGGTTGTAAGTTGTCGTGAAGACGAGAGGTGTTTTTGAGTTATGTTTTGCTTCCGGTTTTTTATGAATCATGTTTGTCCGTTCACAATGTGATACTTTTTGTATCTGCGAGTTCATTTCATTGTGGGTGTATCCTCTTGCTGCGAGTTTGTTTTTGAATATCTCAACTTTCTCGTTGAAATCCTCTTTGTTGTTTGTGTTTCTTGCAAAGCGTAGGGTTTCGCCGTAAATAAATGCGTTGAACACGTGTGGAGGATGAGACGAGGTTTTGTGTAGGTGTTGGTATGTTTCCGTGGGTTTGGTATAGACTTTGGTGTCTAGTATACCTGTTTCCCGGAATCTGTTCCCTTTGAATATGGTTAAGTCAAGGTAATTGATTGAGCAGTTTGAGGCCTCAAAAGTGAATTTGAGGGTGGGATGCATTTGATCCATGGTTTTCACTAGTTTTGTGAATTCTTCAATTTTGCCGTCATAGATTATTAGAATATCATCTCTATAACGCCACCAAGTAAGAATATGTTCAGCTTGTTGAAGGATTTGATTTTCAAGATCGTGGAGGGTTATGTCACATATTTCTGGACTTGCTGTGGAGCCCATGGCACATCCGACTTTCTGTAGGAAATATTTATTTCCAAATTGAAAGCAATTCCTTCCAATTATGAGTTTTGGAAGAGTTCGAATGTGAGAGGAGTGCGGTTTGTTGATGGTATATTGGTGGTCGGTGCGGTCGAGTGCGTCGCAAACACAATTGATTGCCTCTGTTTGGCGGACATTTGTGTACATTGAAACTACATCAATACTGGTTATGAGTACTTCTTGTGGGAATGGGGTTTCCTCTAGTTTTCGCAGGATGTCCGTGGTGTCACGGACATATGTGGGTTGCGAGGTAACTATAGGAAGGAGAAAATAGTCCACAAATTCAGAAATTTTTGCTGTGGGGCTTGTGCATCCGCTGATAATAGGTCTACCAATGAATTGTTCTCCTGTTGGTGGAGTTTTGTGTATTTTTGGTAGGAAGTACATGGTCGGGCAAGCCACTTTCTGTGTGAGGGGGTCGAGGTACTCATATGTTTTGCGGTTGATGATGTTTTGGTTTACCATTTTTGTGAGAGCATTATGAACCAGCTGACTTGTCTCTTGTGTGATATCTTGTTCTAACTCTTCATAGTGTTGAGAACTAAGATGGCGGTAGCCTACGGCCAGATAGTCAGGGAGGTTCATGATGCAAATTCCTCTGCCTTTGTCATATGGTTTGATCACGATTTGGTTGTTGTTTTTCAACTGTGATAGAGCTGATTTTTGATTCTTTGTCATATTGTTCTTCTGTTGTTTCAAACGAATATGAGCAAGTTCAAATTTTGTGGCTTCCAAATAGTTCTCAAGTGTGAGATTGAATGTTGATATGGGTTGCCAGGTTGATGGTGGTTTGAAGGGTTGTGTTTTGGAAGTCTTATTATGGATTAGATATGCGACTCTCATTCTTCGATTGAAAATGTTTATATCACTCAAAAGAGAACGGCGTGTAGGTTTGGCGGGGGTAGGAACAAAATTGAGACCTTTCCCCAATGCGATTTTCTGATGTGTAGAAAGTTCAACATTGGATAGGTTTGTTATGAATTGTTCAGTTTGTTTATGCAGTAGTTTGAATTATTTCCAGGTTAATCTTGTCCAATCTCTCGCAACTATTCAAACTTCATGTTGTACTAATAATAATAATTTTTAAC
This sequence comes from Leptasterias polaris, assembly GCA_037783415.1. Classification (NCBI taxonomy): domain Eukaryota; kingdom Metazoa; phylum Echinodermata; class Asteroidea; order Forcipulatida; family Asteriidae; genus Leptasterias; species Leptasterias polaris. The sequence goes on from JAZGTN010000020.1 coordinate 1,388,341, forward strand.
ATATAAAAATCTAGTGAAATGCTAACGGCCCGGTTGATTATTATTTTGCAGATTATTCAATAATTGAAGAGCAGTTTCCATTATGAAAAAGGGGCTTCTTTGTCACCAAAGTCAATTTGGATTGTGATGAAAGCATGCCAACATAGAACATCGATGAATGTATGCCAATTATTGAATCGGATACTTTTTCATCTCTCAAATGTTTACCAAGCTTCAGTTTTCCCCAAATTGCATGACGTCCAGTCCTTAACACTTTCAAACTGATTGATTTTTCAGCTCTCAGTTTCCTATTGCATATTTTGTCATCACTTCATTATTCCCAAAACATGTGTTGTCCAGTCTCCTCAAAACTTGCTAAACTTCTGATTTTACAGCTCTAAAATGATATTTATTTGTATCGCTGTTGATGATGTGCTAGTATATACTGTAGTTCTCAATTCATTTCCAACCTAATTTTGTGCCATCTCTTGAAACCATTCCTAATTCATGTTGTAACTGTCCAAATCCTTTCCAACCAAGTTGTGCAATCTGTCAAAACATTCCATCTTTATACATTAGTTTGAATTATTTCCAGATCAATCTTGTCCAATCTCTTGCAACTGTTCAACTTCTTGTTGTAATGTTAATTTTATTTTTAACATCTAGTGAAGTGCTAACGACTGTATAATATTATTTTGCCGATTATTCAATGATTTGGATTGTGATGAAAGCATGCCTACATGGAACATGGATATAGGTATTTCAACTTTAATTATTGAACCGGATACTTTTAGAAATGTGTATATTTGTACCACTGTTTAAATGATTACCAAAACAAATTTGCTCTCAGATTCCAATTGCATACTGTGTCATCACTTAGTTACTTCCAAAGCACATGTTTTCTTGTCCCCTCGAAACTTGCCATACTTATGATTTTACAGCTCTAAAATGATGTTTCATTCAACAGCTGTTGATGATGTTGTGCCATGGCAAGTTATACTGTAGATCTCAAGTCATTTCAAACCTAATTTTGTGCCCTCTCTTTAAACCATTCCAGATAATGTTGTAACTGTCCAAATCATTTGGAAAACAAATTTGTCAAATGTCTAGCCATTCAAACTTCATCATGTACTGTTGGAATTTTTTTTTGATATCTGGCACTGGACACGTTTGGTACTTGTCAAAGACCAGTATTCTCACTTGGTGTAAACCAGCATATGCATAAAATAACATACTGGTAAATAATTAGGCTCAATTGGTCATTGAAGTTGCAAGAAAATAATATAAAAAAAGCCACCCTTGTTGCAAAACTTTTAAATGCCTGAAAAATGCTTCAAGCCGAGAAATAACCTCTTTCTCAAAAAAGAAGTTACTTCAGAGGGAGAGGTTTGTCACAATGTTTTATACTATCAACAGCTCTCAGTTGCTCATTACCAAGTAAGTTTTTATGCTAATTACCAAACGTGTCCAGTGCCTTTAAAAGTGTAAGTAGCATGTAGTTGGTGTTGGGTTTACTAATTGAATTTTCTTGAATTTTTCCTTGCTCTTGAACTTTCTCTTGCTCTTGAATTTTCTGTTAAGTACTAATTTAAAGAAAGGACACTTTTGATTGAACTTCCCTTGTGGTAAGGTGAGTTTGAAAAATGCCACGTGACAAGATTGACCTGATGACTGGACTTCAGTTTGAACTTGCCGTCTAGCTACATTCCATCCCGTGAGTATGAAAAATTCCTTGAACATCACGCCACATGCACTCAGGGACGGAAAATATGCGGGCCCAGCCTAACGTTTCTCCTGAGTGCAACTCTTATCATATCTATCAATCTGTAGTTCTCTCTCTTGAATTTTCTCTTGAATTTTCTCTTGAATTTTCTCTTTTCTCTTGAACTTTCTCTTGAACTTTATCTTCAACTTTCTCTTGAACTTTCTCTAGAATTTTCTCTTGAATTTTCTTGAGGGACTTCTCTTGAATTTTCTCTTGAATTTTCTCTTGAATTTTCTCTTGAATTTTCTCTAGAATTTTCTCTAGAATTTTCTCTTGAACTTTCTCTTGAACTTTCTCTTGAACTTTCTCTTGAACTTTCTCTTGAACTTTCTCTTGAATTTTTTTGAGAGATTTCTTGAGAGATTTCTTGAGAGATTTCTTGAGAGATTTCTTGAGAGATTTCTTGAGAGATTTCTTGAGAGATTTCTTGAGAGATTTCTTGAGAAATTTTCTCTTGAATTTTCTCTTGAATTTTCTCTTGAATTTTCTCTTGAACTTTCTCTTGAACTTTCTCTTGAACTTTCTCTTGAATTTTCTCTTGAATTTTCTCTTGAATTTTCTCTTGAACTTTCTCTTGAACTTTCTCTTGAACTTTCTCTTGAACTTTCTCTTGAATTTTCTCTTGAATTTTCTCTTGAATTTTCTCTTGAAATTTCTCTTGAAATTTCTCTTGAAATTTCTCTTGAAATTTCTCTTGAAATTTCTCTTGAAATTTCTCTTTGAAATTTCTCTTTGAAATTTCTCTTTGAAATTTCTTTTTGAAATTTCTCTCTTGAAATTTCTCTCTTGAAATTTCTCTTGAAATTTCTCTTGAAATTTCTCTTGAAATTTCTCTTGAAATTTCTCTTGAAATTTCTCTTGAAATTTCTCTTGAAATTTCTCTTGAAATTTCTCTTGAAATTTCTCTTGAAATTTCTCTGAGAAATTTCTTGAGAATTGTTTTGAGATTTTTCTCTTGAATTTTCTCTTGAACTTTCTCTTGAATTTTCTCTTGAATTTTCTCTTGAATTTTCTCTTGAATTTTCTCTTGAACTTTCTCTTGAATTTTCTCTTGAACTTTCTCTTGACCTTTCTCTTGAACTTTCTCTTGAACTTTCTCTTGAACTTTCTCTTGAACTTTCTCTTGAACTTTCTCTTGAACTTTCTCTTGAACTTTCTCTTGAACTTTCTCTTGAACTTTCTCTTGAACTTTCTCTTGAACTTTCTCTTGAATTTTCTCTTGAATTTTCTCTTGAATTTTCTCTTGAATTTTCTCTTGAATTTTCTCTTGAATTTTCTCTTGAATTTTCTCTTGAATTTTCTCTTGAACTTTCTCTTGAACTTTCTCTTGACCTTTCTCTTGACCTTTCTCTTGAACTTTCTCTTGAACTTTCTCTTGAACTTTCTCTTGAACTTTCTCTTGAACTTTCTCTTGAACTTTCTCTTGAACTTTCTCTTGAACTTTCTCTTGAACTTGAACTTTCTCTTGAACTTTCTCTTGAACTTTCTCTTGAACTTTCTCTTGAACTTTCTCTTGAACTTTCTCTTGAACTTTCTCTTGAACTTTCTCTTGAACTTTCTCTTGAACTTTCTCTTGAACTTTCTCTTGAACTTTCTCTTGAACTTTCTCTTGAACTTTCTCTTGAACTTTCTCTTGAACTTTCTCTTGAGAAGAATTTTCTTGAGAATTTTCTCTTGAATTTTCTCTTGAATTTTCTCTTGAACTTGAACTTTCTCTTGAACTTTCTCTTGAATTTTCTCTTGAACTTGAACTTTCTCTTGAACTTTCTCTTGAACTTTCTCTTGAACTTTCTCTTGAGAAGAATTTTCTTGAGAATTTTCTTGAGAAGAATTTTCTTGAGAATTTTCTTGAGAATTTTCTTGAGAATTTTCTTGAGAATTTTCTTGAGAATTTTCTTGAGAATTTTCTTGAGAATTTTCTTGAGAATTTTCTTGAGAATTTTCTTGAGAATTTTCTTGAGAATTTTCTTGAGAATTTTCTTGAGAATTTTCTTGAGAATTTTCTTTTTCTTGAGAATTTTCTTGAGAATTTTCTTGAGAATTTTCTTGAGAATTTTCTTGAGAATTTTCTTGAGAATTTTCTTGAGAATTTTCTTGAGAATTTTCTTGAGAATTTTCTTGAGAATTTTCTTGAGAATTTTCTTGAGAATTTTAGAACGCACTTTGAAGCGTGTCTTTTAGAACGCACTTTGAAGCGCGTTTTAAGGAACGCACTTTGAAGCGTGTCTTTTAGAACGCACTTTGAAGCGTGTCTTTTAGAACGCACTTTGAAGCGCGTTTTAAGGAATGCACTTTGAAGCGTGTTTTAAGGAACGCACTTTGAAGCGCGTCTTTTAGAACGCGCTTTGAAGCGCATCTTTTAGAACGCGCTTTGAAGCGCGTCTTTTAGAACGCGCTTTGAAGTGTGCTTTTTAGAACACGTTTTTAAAGCGTGTTTTTAGGAACACGCTTTTAGAACGCACTTTGAAGCGCGTTTTAAGGAACGCACTTTGAAGCGCGTTTAAAGGAACGCACTTTGAAGCGCGTCTTTTAGAACGCGCTTTGAAGTGTGCTTTTTAGAACGCGCTTTGAAGTGTGCTTTTTAGAACACGTTTTTAAAGCGTGTTTTTAGGAACACGCTTTTAGAACGCACTTTGAAGCGTGTCTTTTAGAACGCACTTTGAAGCGTGTCTTTTAGAACGCACTTTGAAGCGTGTTTTAAGGAACGCACTTTGAAGCGCGTCTTTTAGAACGCGCTTTGAAGCGCGTCTTTTAGAACGCGCTTTGAAGTGTGCTTTTTAGAACACGTTTTTAAAGCGTGTTTTTAGGAACACACTTTATAAAATAGCAACAGTGACAAAATTGCAACATTCTGTAAATAAAATTACTATTACTAAAATAGTAATCTAATCGAGTAAGTTGAAAACCCTTGAAAACCCTTGAAAACCCTTGAAAACCCTTGAAAACCCTTGAAAACCCTTGAAAACCCTTGAAAACCCTTGAAAACCCTTGAAAACCCTTGAAAACCCTTGAAAACCCTTGAAAACCCTTGAAAACCCTTGAAAACCCTTGAAAACCCTTGAAAACCCTTGAAAACCCTTGAAAACCCTTGAAAACCCTTGAAAACCCTTGAAAACCCTTGAAAACCCTTGAAAACCCTTGAAAACCCTTGAAAACCCTTGAAAACCCTTGAAAACCCTTGAAAACCCTTGAAAACCCTTGAAAACCCTTGAAAACCCTTGAAAACCCTTGAAAACCCTTGAAAACCCTTGAAAACCCTTGAAAACCCTTGAAAACCCTTGAAAACCCTTGAAAACCCTTGAAAACCCTTGAAAACCCTTGAAAACCCTTGAAAACCCTTGAAAACCCTTGAAAACCCTTGAAAACCCTTGAAAACCCTTGAAAACCCTTGAAAACCCTTGAAAACCCTTGAAAACCCTTGAAAACCCTTGAAAACCCTTGAAAACCCTTGAAAACCCTTGAAAACCCTTGAAAACCCTTGAAAACCCTTGAAAACCCTTGAAAACCCTTGAAAACCCTTGAAAACCCTTGAAAACCCTTGAAAACCCTTGAAAACCCTTGAAAACCCTTGAAAACCCTTGAAAACCCTTGAAAACCCTTGAAAACCCTTGAAAACCCTTGAAAACCCTTGAAAACCCTTGAAAACCCTTGAAAACCCTTGAAAACCCTTGAAAACCCTTGAAAACCCTTGAAAACCCTTGAAAACCCTTGAAAACCCTTGAAAACCCTTGAAAACCCTTGAAAACCCTTGAAAACCCTTGAAAACCCTTGAAAACCCTTGAAAACCCTTGAAAACCCTTGAAAACCCTTGAAAACCCTTGAAAACCCTTGAAAACCCTTGAAAACCCTTGAAAACCCTTGAAAACCCTTGAAAACCCTTGAAAACCCTTGAAAACCCTTGAAAACCCTTGAAAACCCTTGAAAACCCTTGAAAACCCTTGAAAACCCTTGAAAACCCTTGAAAACCCTTGAAAACCCTTGAAAACCCTTGAAAACCCTTGAAAACCCTTGAAAACCCTTGAAAACCCTTGAAAACCCTTGAAAACCCTTGAAAACCCTTGAAAACCCTTGAAAACCCTTGAAAACCCTTGAAAACCCTTGAAAACCCTTGAAAACCCTTGAAAACCCTTGAAAACCCTTGAAAACCCTTGAAAACCCTTGAAAACCCTTGAAAACCCTTGAAAACCCTTGAAAACCCTTGAAAACCCTTGAAAACCCTTGAAAACCCTTGAAAACCCTTGAAAACCCTTGAAAACCCTTGAAAACCCTTGAAAACCCTTGAAAACCCTTGAAAACCCTTGAAAACCCTTGAAAACCCTTGAAAACCCTTGAAAACCCTTGAAAACCCTTGAAAACCCTTGAAAACCCTTGAAAACCCTTGAAAACCCTTGAAAACCCTTGAAAACCCTTGAAAACCCTTGAAAACCCTTGAAAACCCTTGAAAACCCTTGAAAACCCTTGAAAACCCTTGAAAACCCTTGAAAACCCTTGAAAACCCTTGAAAACCCTTGAAAACCCTTGAAAACCCTTGAAAACCCTTGAAAACCCTTGAAAACCCTTGAAAACCCTTGAAAACCCTTGAAAACCCTTGAAAACCCTTGAAAACCCTTGAAAACCCTTGAAAACCCTTGAAAACCCTTGAAAACCCTTGAAAACCCTTGAAAACCCTTGAAAACCCTTGAAAACCCTTGAAAACCCTTGAAAACCCTTGAAAACCCTTGAAAACCCTTGAAAACCCTTGAAAACCCTTGAAAACCCTTGAAAACCCTTGAAAACCCTTGAAAACCCTTGAAAACCCTTGAAAACCCTTGAAAACCCTTGAAAACCCTTGAAAACCCTTGAAAACCCTTGAAAACCCTTGAAAACCCTTGAAAACCCTTGAAAACCCTTGAAAACCCTTGAAAACCCTTGAAAACCCTTGAAAACCCTTGAAAACCCTTGAAAACCCTTGAAAACCCTTGAAAACCCTTGAAAACCCTTGAAAACCCTTGAAAACCCTTGAAAACCCTTGAAAACCCTTGAAAACCCTTGAAAACCCTTGAAAACCCTTGAAAACCCTTGAAAACCCTTGAAAACCCTTGAAAACCCTTGAAAACCCTTGAAAACCCTTGAAAACCCTTGAAAACCCTTGAAAACCCTTGAAAACCCTTGAAAACCCTTGAAAACCCTTGAAAACCCTTGAAAACCCTTGAAAACCCTTGAAATTTTTCAAGGGTTTTCAAGGGTTTTCAAGAGAAAAATTTCAAGAGCAGGAGAAAAATTTCCAGAGAAAAATTTCAAGAGCAGGAGAAAAATTTCCAGAGAAAAATTTCAAGGGAAAAATTTCCAGAGAAAAATTTCAAGAGCAGGAGAAAAATTTCAAGAGCAGGAGAAAAATTTCCAGAGAAAAATTTCAAGAGCAGGAGAAAAATTTCAAGAGAAAAATTTCAAGAGAAAAATTTCAAGAGCAGGAGAAAAATTTCAAGAGAAAAATTTCCAGAGAAAAATTTCAAGAGCAGGAGAAAAATTTCAAGAGCAGGAGAAAAATTTCCAGAGAAAAATTTCAAGAGCAGGAGAAAAATTTCCAGAGAAAAATTTCAAGAGCAGGAGAAAAATTTCCAGAGAAAAATTTCAAGAGAAAAATTTCAAGAGCAGGAGAAAAATTTCCAGAGAAAAATTTCAAGAGCAGGAGAAAAATTTCCAGAGAAAAATTTCAAGAGCAGGAGAAAAATTTCCAGAGAAAAATTTCAAGAGCAGGAGAAAAATTTCCAGAGAAAAATTTCAAGAGCAGGAGAAAAATTTCAAGAGCAGGAGAAAAATTTCCAGAGAAAAATTTCAAGAGCAGGAGAAAAATTTCAAGAGAAAAATTTCAAGAGAAAAATTTCAAGAGCAGGAGAAAAATTTCCAGAGAAAAATTTCAAGAGCAGGAGAAAAATTTCCAGAGAAAAATTTCAAGAGAAAAATTTCAAGAGCAGGAGAAAAATTTCCAGAGAAAAATTTCCAGAGAAAAATTTCAAGAGCAGGAGAAAAATTTCCAGAGAAAAATTTCCAGAGAAAAATTTCAAGAGCAGGAGAAAAATTTCCAGAGAAAAATTTCCAGAGAAAAATTTCAAGAGCAGGAGAAAAATTTCCAGAGAAAAATTTCAAGAGCAGGAGAAAAATTTCCAGAGAAAAATTTCCAGAGAAAAATTTCAAGAGCAGGAGAAAAATTTCAAGAGAAAAATTTTAAGAGAAAAATTTCAAGAGTAGGAGAAAAATTTCAAGAGAAAAATTTCCAGAGAAAAATTTCAAGAGCAGGAGAAAAATTTCCAGAGAAAAATTTCCAGAGAAAAATTTCAAGAGCAGGAGAAAAATTTCCAGAGAAAAATTTCAAGAGCAGGAGAAAAATTTCCCAAGAAAAATTTAAAGAGCAAGAGAAAAATTTCCCAAGAAAAATTTAAAGAGCAAGAGAAAAATTTCAAGAGAAAAATTTCAAGAGAAAAATTTCAAGAGCAGGAGAAAAATTTCCCAAGAAAAATTTCAAGAGCAGGAGAAAAATTTCCAGAGAAAAATTTCCAGAGAAAAATTTCAAGAGCAGGAGAAAAATTTCCCAAGAAAAATTTCAAGAGCAGGAGAAAAATTTCCCAAGAAAAATTTCAAGAGCAGGAGAAAAATTTCCAGAGAAAAATTTCCCAAGAAAAATTTCAAGAGCAGGAGAAAAATTTCCAGAGAAGAGAAAAATTTCAAGAGCAGGAGAAAAATTTCCAGAGAAAAATTTCCCAAGAAAAATTTCAAGAGCAGGAGAAAAATTTCCAGAGAAGAGAAAAATTTCAAGAGCAGGAGAAAAATTTCCCAAGAGAAAAATTTCAAGAGCAGGAGAAAAATTTCCCAAGAGAAAAATTTCAAGAGCAGGAGAAAAATTTCCCAAGAGAAAAATTTCAAGAGCAGGAGAAAAATTTCCCAAGAGAAAAATTTCAAGAGCAGGAGAAAAATTTCCAGAGAAAAATTTCAAGAGCAGGAGAAAAATTTCCAGAGAAAAATTTCAAGAGCAGGAGAAAAATTTCCCGAGAAAAATTTCAAGAGCAGGAGAAAAATTTCGAGAGAGAAAAGTTTCAAGAGCAAGAGAAAAATTTCTCAAGAAAAAGTTCAAGAGAAAAAAGTTCAAGAGAGAAAGTTCAAGAGCAAAAGATTGATAGATAGATATGATAAGAGTTGCACTCAGGACAAACGTTAGGCTGGGCCCGCATATTTTCCGTCCCTGAGTGCATGTGGCGTGATGTTCAAGGAATTTTTTATACTCACGGGATGGAATGTAGCTAGACGGCAAGTTCAAACTGAAGTCCAGTCATCAGGTCAAACTTGTCACGTGGCATTTTTCAAACTCACCTTACCACAAGGGAAGTTTCTTTAAATTAGTACTTAACAGAAAATTTAAGAGCAAGAGAAAATTCAAGAGCAAGAGAATATTCAAGAGATAATTCAAGAGCAAGAGAAAATTTAAGAAAAATTCAAGAGACAATTCAATCGCAACAGAAAATTCAAGAGAATATTCAAGAGCAAATTCAAAGGCAAGAATAAATTCAAGAGGATATTCAAGAGCAAGAGAAAAGCCAAAAGATAATTCAAGAACAAATTCAAGAGAAAATTCAAGAGAAATTCGAGTGCAAGAGAATTTTAAAGAAAAAATTCATGAGATAATTCAAAAGCAAGAGAAAATTTAAGATAAAATTCAAGAGAATATTCAAGAGCAAGAGAATATTCAAGAGATAATTCAACAGCAAGAGAAAATTCAAGAGATAATTCAATCGCAACAGAAAATTCAAGAGGATATTCGAAAGCAAGAGAAAAGTCAAAAGATAATTCAAAAGCAAGTACAAATTCAAGAGAAAATTCAAGAGAAATTAGAGAGCAAGAGAATTTTTAAGAGAAAATTCAAGAGATAATTCAAGAGCAAGAGAAAATTTTGGATAAAATTCAAGAGAATATTCAAGAGCAAGAGAATATTCAAGAGAAAATTCAATAGCAATAGAAAATTCAAACGTATGTTCCAGAGAAAATTTGAGAGAAAGTTCAAGAGCAAGAGAAATTCAAGACAAAATTCAGGAGGAGAAAATTCAAGAGAATATTCAAGAGCAAGAGCAAATTCAAGAGCACGAAAATATTCAAGATAATTCAAGACCAAGAGAATAATTATATTCGAGAGAAAAATCAAGACAGAATTCAAGAGCAAGAGAATAATCAAGAGAAAATTCAAGGGAAAAATACAAGAGCAAGAGAATATTCAGGAGAAAATTCATTAGCACGAGAATATTCAAGAGCTAACTCAAGAGCAAGAGAAAATCTAAGAGTATATTCAAGAGCACGAGAATATTTTCGAGAGAAAAATCAAGAGCAAGAGAAATTCAAGAGCAGAGAAAATTCAAGACAATTATTCAAGAGCAAGAGAATAATCAAGAGAAAACTCAAGAGAAATTCAATAGAAAATTCAAGAGCAAGATAATATTCAAGAGCAAGAGCCAATTCAAGAGAAAATTCATGAACACGGGAATATTCAAGAGCTAACTCAAGAGCAAGAGAAAATCAAAGAGTATATTCAAGAGCACGAGAATATTTTCGAGAGAAACTTCAAGAGCAAGAGAAAATTCAAGACCAAGAGAAACAATCTAGAGAAAATTCAATTAGTAAACCCAACACCAACAACATGCTACTTACACTTTTAAAGGCACTGGACGCGTTTGGTAATTAGCATAAAAACGGTAATGAGCAACAGAGCTGTTGATAGTAACCAACATTGTGAGAAAGAGAAAGAGGTTATTTCTCACTAAGATATTAAAAGACTTCAGGCTTGAAGCATTTTTCAGGCATCAAGGGTGTTTTTTTTTCTTCCATTATTTTCTTGCAACTTCGATGACCAATTGAGCCACAAATAGTATTAGGGTATGTTATTTTATGCATATGCTGGGATACACCAAGTGAGAATACTGGTCTTTGACAATTACCAAACGTGTCCAGTGCCTTTAAGAAAATCAAATATCCAAAAAAATTCCAACAGTACCTGATGAAGTTTGAATGGCTAGACATTTGACAAATTTGTTTTTGAAATGATTTGGACAGTTACAACATTATCTGGAATGGTTTAAAGAGAGTGCACAAAATTAGGTTTGAAATGACTTGAGATCTACAGTATAACTTGCGATGGCACAACATCATCAACAGCTGTTCAAAGAAACATCATTATTTTTAGAGCTGGAAAATCATAATTATGGCAAGTTTCGAGGGGACTAGAAAATATGTGCTTGGGGAAGACACAGTATGCAATTGGAATCCGAGAGCAAATTTGTTTTGGTAATCATTTAAACAGTGGTACAAATATACAAATTTTTTAAAGTATCCAGTTCAATAATTAAAGTTGGAATACCTATATCCATGTTCCATGTTGGCACGCTTTCATTACAATCCAAATTGACTTTGAGAGAAGCATATGGTGACAAAGAAGCCCCTTGTTCATAATGGAAACTGCTCTTCAATTACTGAATAATCTGCACAATAATAATCAACCGGGTCGTTAGCATTTCACTAAATTTTTAGATGTTAAAAATGATTATTATTAGTACAACATGAAGTTTGAATAGTTGCGAGAGATTGGGCGAGATTAACCTGGAAATACTTCATTACAACAAGAACTTAGAATGGTTTGGATCAATGGCACAGTATTAGGTTGGAAATGAGTTGAGAACTACATTTAAACTAGCAATTGCACATCATCAACAGCTGTACAAATTTGAGAATTGTAACAATTCTATGGCACATCATTTCAGGGCCCAATTTCATGGCTCTGCTTAATGCTGAATTCTGCGCTTGGGGTCACCATTCTCCGCCGACTGAGCAAGCACAGAATTTCTGCGCTAGCTGTGTTAAGCGTAGAATGCCTAGTAACATGGACTATGCATGCACACAAAATTCCATGCTAACCCGTGTAATACGCTTGACATAAGCGCGGAATTACCTGCTTCCGTAAGCACTGATTCTTTGCTTACGGTAAGCAGAGCCATGAAATTGGGTCCTGATGTATTTAGATTGATATAAGTAAATTTGAAATGTAAATGTTGGTTGTTTCAGAAAGTGTTTACCTTGTATGCAGTTTTCTATATAAAATATAATAAACCTTATTTTTTAACAGGTTTTTTGTTCATGGAACAGATGGTTACTCGTGTAACCGACCGTTTCAGAAACAGTTACACGCTTACAAAAAATAGCCGTAAATGCACAGACTTATACGTAAGCACAGGCTTAGTAGCTTGGTCAATGATGTTGTATTAAAATCGTAGTTGTAACAAACTGTGTGCCCTTTAATACCGATCGAGTATATGTTATTCTTGTTAGGCTAAAAACGTAAATTTATATGGGATATGAGTTGATTGTTATTTTTGGCTCTTCACCCTAAATCCAACACTAGCCATAATATAACCCATGGAAAAAAGTAATTTCTCATCAACTTTCCCCAATCAGCTCTTTTTATTGCCGTATTGCCATAAATTTAGGTTTGCGCCACATTGTGATTTTTCGAAGTAATGCGTTTGCATAAGAAACCTTTAAGAATATGGTTTTCCGGCGAACGGGTTTCCCAGCGCAAAGAAGTTGTACCCGCTGTTCGTCCAAAAACCTTGTCTATACGTTCATGCTGAATCTGAATAACGACCTGAGTGGTTTCCCCCTCGACGCGCCGAGATCAATAAAAATATTCTTCTCGATTCTTGTGAATGAGCGTAAACTTGTGTCAGTCGGCGACAGTAATGAATCTCTCTATGATTCTACAAAAAACGCATCAACATGGGTCATAAATGGGTCGCGGACTTGAACGAGTTTAGAATTCGACTCCTTTCCGTAAATAAACACATCATATTCTAGGCAGAGTACCCAAGGCGTTAAATTTGCCTGAAAATTTTGGGTTTTTTCTAACGACAATGTTTTAACAAGTTTTGATGCTTTTAAACTGACCGTCAATAAAATCTTTCGTCTTTTAAGAAACATTTGTCTAGGGCCTAATCTAGGACGTTAAATTTGAGCTTAATTGAAAAATTATGTTTCTAGAAGTCGGATTTGTTTTCACTTTCTCCATGTGTATTGTACAAGGGCGAAAATGCGCAATAAATGACGTCATTGTGACGTCGTTCCACATTTTTGAGATATAGTGGTCTAAAGTCTGGCTAATTAAATATTCATCTTGCTGTAAAGTGGCTAATTAATTAAGAATTTTAACATTTTTTACGTTTAGGTTCTAAGCTTCAGTTTGATATATAATTTAACTCTTTCGTATTTTACGCTCTAGGATATTAGGCTTAAAGAAAAAAACGTGTGCAAATGCTATGGGATTTGGGTGGAAACAAAGAATAAGAAAAATCTCGACGAAAACAATAGCTGTTCCGACTCCCTAGCTGTTTCGACTCCCTAGTCGTTCCGACTCCCTAGTCGGAACAGCTAATTAGAAAAGGTTTCAAGAGATTGCACAAAATTAGGTTGGAAATGAGTTGAGAACTACAGTATAAACTAGCGATGGCACATCATCAACAGCGGTACAAATAAATATAATTTTAGAGCTGTAATATCGAAAATTTGGCAAGTTTTGAGGAGACTGGACAACACATGTTTTGGTAATAATGAAGTGATGACACAATATGCAATAGGAATCTGAGAGCTGAAAAATCATTCAGTTTGAAAGTGCTAAGGGACTGGACGTCATGCAATTTGGGGAAAACTGAAGCTTGGTAAACATTTGAGAGATGAAAAGGTATCCGATTCAATAAATGCAATTGTCATATACCTTCATCGAAGTTCCATGTTGGCATGCTTTCATCACAATCCAAATTGACTTTGAGAGAAGCATATGGTGACAAAGAAGCACCTTGTTCATAAGGGAAACGGCTCTTCAATTATTGAATATTCTGCAAAATAATAATCAACAGGTCATTAACATTTCACTAGAAAATGATTTTTAGTAGTATAAACATGAAGTTTGAATAGTTGCAAGAGATTGGACAAGATTAACCTGGAAATAATTCAAACTACTGCCTAAACATGGCGAGGTTTTGACAGAATGCACAAATTGGTTTGAAATGATTTGGATAGTTACAAGAACTTTGGATAGTTACAAGAACTATGTTTCGAGAACTACAGTGTGACTAGCACCTTTGCATTGTCAATACCAGTTCACAACAAAACCTCTACAAATTTGAGAGTTGTTCAATTGGTTGGAAACGATTTGTAGTTACAAATAGAAATGGTTTCAAAAGATGGCGGAAATGACTTGAGAACTACAGTATACCTAGCGATGGCACAACATGAACAGCGATACAAATTAAAAAAGTTTTAGAGCTGTAAAAACATTAGGATAGCCTGTGTTGAGGGACACGAAAACATGTGTTTTGGGAAAAAAATAAAAAAGGCCTATGGCATAAGTCCGAGAGCTGAAAATCATCAAAAGTGATGAAAGTGTTGGCCCGCTTTCATCCATTCCAAATTGACTTTGAGAGAAGCATATGGTGACAAAGAAGCCCCTTGTTCATAATGGAAACTGCTTTAGCATTTCACTAGATTTTTATATGTTAAGAATTATTATTAATAGTACAACATGAAGTTTGAATAGTTGCGAGAGATTGGACAAGATTAACCTGTAAATACTTCATTACAACAAGAACTTAGAATGGTTTAGAGCAATGGCACAGTATTAGGTTGGAAATGACTTGAGAACTACAGTATACCTAGCGATGGCACAACATGAACAGTGATAACAAATTTGAGAGTTGTTAAATGATTAGGATAGCAAGTTTTGATGCACTGGACAACATGTGTTTTGGGAATAATTAAGAGATGGCATAAGTCCGAGGGCTGAAAATCCTCAACTTTGATGAAAGTGTTGAGGGATTTGACATCATGCAATTTGGGTAAACTAAAAAGAATGCACATAGCTTTGTAAGAATTTGAGTGATCACAAATTTATCAAGGTAAATAATTCATGTTGGCATTACCTTCTTTGATGTTCCATGTTGGCATGGTGTCATCACATTCTAATTTGATAGCATATGGTGACAAAGAAGTCCCTTGTTCATGATGGGTACTGCTCTTTAGTCATTCAATAATCTGCAAAAAATAATAAGATCGGTGTCATACTCAATTCATCAGAAATCAAAACTAGTACAACATGAATTTTGAAAAGTTGCAAGAAATGGGACAAAGAGATGGAAATAATTCAAACTAATGTAAAAACATGGAATGGTTCTGACATTTTGCCGAAATTGGTTGGAAATGATTTGGACAGTTACAACATGAACTTGGAATGGTTTCAAGAGATGGCACAAAATTGTTTTGGAAATTATTTCAGAGCAACATAACCATAAGATCTTCAGGTTTTTGAGGGATTATACAACATGTAGGCTACATTGGCAAAAAACTACAGCAATGGCACAATACCATCAACAGTAAAATTTGAGAGTAAAATATCATAAGGTTGGCAAGTTTTTGATTGACTGGATAACAAGTACTTTGGGAATAAGTAAAACACATTAAATTAGCATGTTTAAGACAGCAATCAATCAACAAATGTACTGAGGAAAAGTATATAACGCCTCATCAACTTCTGGAACAGTTTCAAACAACGGTGCAACATGACTTGATTCAAAAGTTCTGCAAATACCTTACTTGATTTTACCACAATCCATGTTGCTGTACATTCACCGATGTTGTTATGTTCCATGTTGGCAAGCTATCATCTGTGCAGGCAGAAGCCAACCATTCAGAAGAAACAACCAGCTAGGCAACCTAGGCAGAATAAAATGAAAATTAACATTATATACCAAATGCATAGTAAAAATCACTAGGTTGGCATAATGTGCTTGGGAAAATTTAATGATGCCTCAACACCGATTCTGGGGAACTGTGTGAATGGTTTTAAAAAACAGCGCAAAATGAGCAGTGAGATTTTGTTTTAGACATGGCATAAATTAAACATACCTCGGGCAAGGAGGCACAGCAATCTCAATGATGAAAATCCAAATTGACTTTGACAAAAATCACCTGATAAAAAGGTGTCCCTCACTCATGATGGATACTGATCTTCAATCATTGAATAATCTGCAAAGATAATAAGATAACCTGTCGTAAACATTTAATCAAACATGAACTTAGGATGGTGGCGAGAAATTCAAAAAAATATTGTTTTGGAAATGTATTTTAAAAACGACTTTATAAACCTGCATTGGTTTTGAAAGGTTTGACAAAATTAGTTTGGAAACTACAACATAACATCAAGAGAGGCAAAATTTTGAGGGACTGGACAACAATATCAGAGACACAATATCAGCAGCACTAGGCCTACAGTTTGACACAATTTGAAAGTTAAAAGGTTCAAAGGTTCAAAAGTTCTGGTAAATACCTTTATTGTTGTCCACATACCATGTTGGTATACAATGACCAATGTTTTTTTAATTTCCATGTTAGCATGCTTTCATTATCTGTGCTGGCAGCAACCTACCCTTGCCTAAAGAAAAATACTTGTTGGAAAAATTAAGGAAGGGCACAGCCTCGGCTCTTTAACAATTTAAACGTTGAAAAATACATAAGTTTGAAGGTTTTTGAGGGACTAACAACGTCAGTTTGGAAAAGTCTTAAAGCTGCACAACTGACGGCTCATCCAATTTGAAACAAATTGGAAGGTTGAAAAAGTATTACAAGGGTTATAGAGACTGAAAAACATATACATTTGGAAATTTTGAGAGTCATCACAACATCAATTTAGAAACATATTGAGAACTGCACAATTTTAACAATTTGGAGGTTTAAAAATCAACAGATGGGCAAGTGTTTGGGAGACTGGAAAACAATGACTTGTACTTTTGGAAAATGTGAGGGACGGCACGTCATCAATTTTGATAAAATTTGAAAACTTGACAAATCATCAGGACAGCACAATAATACTGGCACTGAAACAATTAGAACGTTGCAATAAGGATCTCAAGTTTTTGAGAAACTATATAACACGCACTTGTTTAAAACGTCGCAAACAAAATTACATGGCAATTGTTTGAGGGACTGGACAGTATATATTTTGGGGGGAAATGTGAGACAGCACAAGATCAATGAGTAAATAATGTTAGAGTTGAAATATCCAATAAATCACCTGTAGTTTTCATTGTCCCTTTGGAGTGCGCCAAAAGGACACCAGTTATACTTGGTCTGAATCAAGCTACACCAATAGATCTCTAATTTGTGTTTGTCAATTTGCGGTTGCACCAATAAACCACACCAGATATACCTGGTCTGAATAAAGCTATACAAATAGGGCAACAAGTTAGCTTTCTCCATTTGTTATGTGCATTAATAGTGCACCAGATAAACTTGTTCTCAATCAAGTTAAACCACTAGAGTACCAAATTATCTTTGTCCATTTGCAGTATGTATCAAAGTTCACCAGATATACTTTGAATCAAGTCACACCAATAAGGCACCAAATTGTCCATTGCAGTGTGCACCAATAGTTCACCAGATATACTTGGTCTAAATCAAGTTACAACAACAGAGCACCAAATTGTCTTCGTCCATTGGCAGTGTGCACTAATAGTGCACCAGAAAAACTTGGACCAAATCAAGTTACAACAACAGAGCACCAAATTGACGTGTTGTCCTTTTGTTTAATGTGCACAGATAGTGCACCTGATATGGTCTGAATCAAACTACACCAATAAAGCACCAGATTTTCTTAGGCAATTTGCATTGTGCACCAAAAGAGCATCATAATTATTTGGACTGAATCTAACTACACCATTATAGTACCAAATTGTCTTTGTCACTTCGCAGTGTGCACCAGCTAAAATGTGTCTTTATCCAGCTACAGCAATAGAACCCAAATAGAGCTCAACCTTTTCTTTGTCAATTCGAATGTCCCAATGTGCACCAGATACACTTGGTTACGATCAAGTTTCACCAACACACCAAATTGTCAATTTCCATTGCATTGTGTACCAAGAGTGCACAAGATATACTTGGTCTTAATCACGTTACAACAGTAGAGCACCAAACTTTCTTTGTCCATTTCCAGTGTGCACCAAAAGTATACCAGATATAGATGAATTGAATCAAGCTAAACCAATAGAGCACCAAATGCCATTGTCCATTTGCAGTGTTCATATTAATAGTGCACCAGATATACTTAGTCTGAATCAAGCTGCACTACTTGATCAACAAATTTTCTTTGTCTGTTTGCATTGTGCAGCAATGCACCAGATTCTCCCTAAATCTGTAGGGATTTCCTATTCTATCTAAGAAAATACTCACCTCCGATACCTACATATGCATTTCCTATGCGCATGCGCAAGCAATTCGCTGACACAAAAACAAAGGCTATGACGTCACCCACACACTGCACCTCCCAGTAGCCCATACGAATCGTCCTTATTTCACCTTCTGGTTTATTTTTAGGATACTGATCTGGGCGGGATGGTATCGGAGGTGAGTATTTTCTTAGATAGAATAGGAAATCCCTACAGATTTAGGGAGATTCTATTACAGAAAATACGTCACCTCCGATACCTACATATGCAGAGTAGCACCGAGTCCGAACTGAAGGGGGGGTAAGTGCAGTGTAGAGCCCTAGAAAAGATGTCTTAATTGAGCCTGATACACATCCAAAATAGAGGTAAATAAAGGAGTTAAGACATACCGGTAAGCTGTACTCAAAAGCTCTTATGAGGATGAGTTGACAGTCCTGCGGTGTTTCTGGGCTGAAGAATGAGCTGCTGCTTGCAATACTTGTCTGCCCATGTGCCCCTCAGACTGAAGAACATATCGCAGGTAGCAGGATATCTGTAATAGGAACACCTTGGAATGAGCCCATGAGGTAGTCATGCTCCTCGTTTGGTGAGCTTTGACCGAAGCAGCAACTGGTTGAGGGGGGGTGTGTTCCGTGCCAGAGTAGATACTAGGCGCACCTGTGGTATGGCTGAGAGTGAACCTAGGGGGCTATTAAGTGCGCCCGTCAACAGTTCGCCTGGTAAAACTGGTTGAACTGCAGGACCAGGCTCCTTGTTTGGTGAACCTAGGGGCTATTAAGTGCGCCCGTCAACGGTTCGACTGGTAAATCTGGTTGAACTGCAGGACCAGGCTCCTTGTTTGGCGAGTATTGACGGATGCAGCAACTGGTTGAGGGGGTGTGGTGTGTTCCAGGCCAGAATAGGTACTTGGCGCACCTGTGGTATGGCTGAGTGTGAACCTAGGGGGCTATTAAGTGCGCCTGTCAACGGTTCGCCTGGTAAATCTGGTTGAACTGTAGGACCAGGCATAGACCCCCGGGGCTGGGCAGTAGATGGTCGAGAGTTTGTGGCTGGTAGTATGGCTTAAACGATCCACCTAGAAAGAATAGCAGTGGAGGCTGGGTTGAACATACGAACTGTTGTGATGAAAAGTTGTGTAGTGTTCCCACGCAGCTCCTTGGTACGTGCTATGTAAAATTTAAGGATCCTAACGGGGCACCAAAGTTTATCTTCTGTGACACTTGAAAATGAAGTCAAGCTCGGGACGAATATGTCTGGAGGGGAAAAACTTGGTGATTGGTTCTTGGTTAGGAAGTTGATACGTGGGACAAGACGAACTCCTCCATGTTCCCATCTCAAGTGGCCAGGTTCTATTGAAAGAGCGTGGATTTAACTTCTGCGGCGAGCTGTAGAGGCTGCTAAGAGAAAGACTGTCTTGACCGTGCGGTTGTGTAGGGAAGAAGACCCAGCCGGTTCAAAGGGAGGCTTCGTCAACCTGTGAAGGACAGTACCGAGGTCCTAAGAAGGAGTGAGTTTCTTAATAGGTGGTCTCTCTCAAAACATGCCTTTTATCAGTTGAGATATAGCAGTATTATTGGACAGAGTAGAGCCATCGTCGAATCCGTGATGTACTACTGCGATGTGATCTGTAGCCTCGAATGATGCTAATCTGGAGGCCAGAATTAAAGAAAATAGAAAATCCCCTATGACAGTTAAAGATGCAGAATTGAGATCGAAATATTCTTTGGTACACCATCGGAAGAAGTGTTGTAGACGATTGTCATACATTTGTCTAGTGGACGGTCGTCTAAATTTTGCTGTAAGGGAAGCAGCGTCTTTAGAAAGGCCAACCGTTCGGAGGGAAGACTTGATAGCATCCAAGCACAAAGATGAAGACTGGCCGGATCTGGGTGTAGTATCTTGGACACAGATTGAATGAGAAGGTCTGGTCGTTTTGGTAGAATGATGGGAGGTCGAATGAGGAGGTCCAGAAGTTGAGGGAACCATGGTCGTCTTGGCCAGAGGGGGGCTATTAAGATTATCTTGCACCTCTCTTGGTCGATCTTTGATAAGACTCTGGGTAGGAGGGAGATGGGGGGGGGGAAGGCATACCCCAGGTAGCCCGCCCAGTTGATGCTTAGAGCGTCTGTGGCCCAAGCCTGCGGTTG
Source organism: Leptasterias polaris (assembly GCA_037783415.1). Lineage (NCBI taxonomy): Eukaryota > Metazoa > Echinodermata > Asteroidea > Forcipulatida > Asteriidae > Leptasterias > Leptasterias polaris. The sequence goes on from JAZGTN010000020.1 coordinate 1,408,512, forward strand.
AGTATGCCAAGAGCAAAAGATCGGAAGTTGATTGTTGAGTTGAGAAGCAAAGAGATCTATGGGTGTCTAGGATGTTGAAGATCTGTTTGACCACCGGACGATGAAGGTACCATTCCGTGGGGATTGCTCTCCCTCGTGAAAGGGCATCCGCTATGATGTTCTCCTTCCCCTTCCCGGAGAGGTGGCTCACTTGTAGAAAGATTTGACGGGGAATGCACCAAGTGAGTAGACTCCAGGTTAGCATGCAAAGGGAAGAGGAGCGAGTCCCTCCCTGACGGTTTATGTAAGACACTACGGTGGAGCTGTCTGTTTTCACACTGCTTATAGCTGACTGGAGGGCCTTTTGAACAGCCAGTAGTTCTAGCAAATTGATGTGAAGATACTGTTCCGAGGTCGTCTAGGGAAGGAAAGTATCTCCTTGACGGTTTAGGTAAAACACTACAGTAGAGTTGTCCGTCTTCACGAGGACTAAGTGATTCATCACCCAGCTAGTAGCCAACTGGGGGGACCTTTTTAACAGCCAGGAGATCAAGCAGAACAATGTGAAAAAGCTGTTCTCAGGGAGACCAACACCCTGAGGAAAGGTCGTCCAGGTAGGTTCACCGGTCCGAAGGTCACTGAAGGGAAGGGTGAGAGAGCCACCATTTGAGAAGGGATCACAAAATGTAGTCCACTGGAACCAAAGATAAAAGGGGGTCCCTACGGGGGCTGTAGTGGTACAGCAGATGTAGTTGTAGTGAAAGCATGTGCAATTTGCACCATGGCAAGGGGTCCACAAGTCTCGCCATGCCCCAGGAGACGAAGCCATGCTCTAGCTGGTAGAGTGGGTTATGAAAGGAAGAGTTGAAACATTCCTCCAGAACTCTGCAGCACTCTAGTGAAGGAGAGGCTCCGCCCGTAGTATAGGGTAAGCTGGATTGTCTTTGACAAGGCCTGAAGAGTGACTGTACGTGAAGGGCCAACGATGAGCCAATCGTCCCGATATATGTAAAGGCATAGGCCTATAATTGATTAAGTACCTTTAGTAGGAGGCTAGACAGACATCATAAACTTTAACAAGACCGGGACCCGAAAGAAGATCGGGGTCAGCCAGTGCAAGTCGTCAGATGCACAGGCTAGGCAAAGTGAAAATAAATCTGAGAAGTTTGAGATCCAAACTCCGAGATACAGGTGATGATCTATTTATTTTAGTTGGAATAAAGACCCTAAGGCCCAAGTCATAAGTGTTTCGGAAGGATTAGATGAACGCAATTTGACTAGACCGTTGAGATGCAACAGTAAACAACTGTAAAGAGACAACAGGTTTTGACTTACAAAAGTGATAGTTCTCTGGAAGACTCTGATTTACAAATAAATTGAAGGAGGAAACGGCTTCTTCCAAGAAGCCAGCAGAAAAACTGCACAAAAGGAAACAGAAAGATAGTAAAATCTTACCCCACTCTGGGAGGAAGTAAAACTATTACTAACTCGGGCTCCTGAAAACCTACATCTGAGCATAGAGTCACTGAAGCCGGTGAAAGTGACGAAGGATGGCCGTGTGACATGTACGGGTACCTCCATGGTATAGTAGGACAAAAGGCCGGAATGGTTGCGTGAAGGAGACCCGATAGGTGATCGAGATATCTACCACTGAACCACCGATGCTTCGTAATTCGATTGTAGAACGGTAGCGAGAACGGGAAAAATCATGAGATCGAAGACTGAAAGACCCCTCTGGAAAGCGATCTCCTTCGTCGCACTCGAGACGAAGAATGTAGTTTGACCTCTGGTAAGATTGCAGGTATCGAAGTGTAGTAGTATCATTACTAGTAATAGTATGCTGAAAAATGTTATTAGCCCTGGGAAGTACGTCCACGCCGTAGCGCCCAGGTCGGGTCGTAGCGCCCACGAAGTAAGGAAGGAACGAAGTGCGTGATTCTCGGGCTCAGACCGGGAGGAAAAATTTTCTCCGTCTCTGTCGAGCAAAATAGGGCGACTGTAGGACGAAAATACGATGTCTCATGTTGCTTACGTTAACTTGAGGCGACATGGTAATATATATGAACTGTAGCTTCCCGCCTAAGTAAGTGTTGAAAACTGTCGTATATAAATATTATCTTGCAACTTTAGTGAAAGATTTCCATTTGACAGTCGTCCAGCTTGAGCAAATTCCGCTTTCTGTGGTGCAAAGACGACAACGGAAGCAGGAAGGGTGTGTTTCGAAGTCCAAGGGTGACGGAGAACCACCACGGAAACGGCATATATTTCTGCAATTCACCGGGATTATGGTTCAGCCATGCTGTGTCGGAAATAGAGATCTTTACGCTTGCAAAGTGTATCGCTAGGAGCAAACCTAAAACGCGTGTACACATAACGCACGCTGAAATAAGGACGATTCGTATGGGCTACTGGGAGGTGCAGTGTGTGGGTGACGTCATAGCCTTTGTTTTTGTGTCAGCGAATTGCTTGCGCATGCGCATGCGCATAGGAAATGCATATGTAGGTATCGGAGGTGAGTATTTTCTTAGATAGAATAGGAAATCCCTACAGATTTAGGGAGAATCTGGTGCATTGCTGCACAATGCAAACAGACAAAGAAAATTTGTTGATCAAGTAGTGCAGCTTGATTCAGACTAAGAATATCTGGTGCACTATTAATATGCACACTGCAAATGGACAATGGCATTTGGTGCTCTATTGGTTTAGCTTGATTCAATTCATCTATATCTGGTATACTTTTGGTGCACACTGGAAATGGACAAAGAAAGTTTTGTGCTCTACTGTTGTAACGTGATTTAGACCAAGTATATCTTGTGCACTCTTGGTACACAATGCAATGGAAATTGACAATTTGGTGTGTTGTTGGTGAAACTTGATCGTAACCAAGTGTATCTGGTGCACAATTGGGACATTCGAAGTGACAAAGAAAATGTTGAGCTCTATTTGGGTTCTATTGCTGTAGTTGGATAAAGACACAGTATAGCTGGTGCACACTGCGAAGTGACAAAGACAATTTGGTTCTATAGATTCAGTCCAAATAATTATGGTGCACTTTTGGTGCACACTGCAAATTGATAAAGGAAAGTTGGTATACTCTATTGGTTTGGAGCTCTGTTGAAACATGATTCAGTACAAGTTTTTTGGTGCACTATTAGGGCACACTGCCAATGGACAAAGACAATTTGGTGCTCTATTGTTGTAACTTGATTTAGACCAAGTATATTTTGTGAACCATTGGTGCACACTGCAATGTACATTGACAATTTGGTGTGTTGTTGGTGAAACTTGATTGTAACCAAGTGTTTCCACTACAGAAAATACGTCACCTCCGATACCAACAAATGCATTTACAATGCGCATGTGCAAGCAACTCCGCTGAACAAAAACAAAGGCACCTCTCCTAGCACTGCACGTCCCAAATGTACACACGAAATACACCCTTCGTTTTTACAGCGTGCCATAGTGTCAAGTCGTTCTTCGACCCTCGGTCAACGTAACGTTACACTATAGTGCAAGCAGTTTTGTCCAGATCTCGGACACCTCCGTGAACGATGTCAGAATCTTCCAAGGCAAAGAAAAAATCCTACAGGAAAGCAAAATGTAGATCATGCGGTGGCCCTCCGTCGACCTTAGAATTCGACGTACATTCTACGTGCCAAAGATGTCGTGTCTGTTCTCAGGAAAAACCCTGCGGTGTTTGCAACAACTGGTCTCCATCGGAGTGGAAAATTTTCACGACATGGCAGGATAGTCTGGCCCACAAGACATCTATGCGGAAAAAAAGATTCGACGATTCAACGGAGAATCTTCAACGAAATACAACATCTCCTTCAAATCAAACGATGTTTTCACCGGTTCTCCCGCCCGAGAGCAACGTGTCTATGGTTAACAGCGGTACTTCGGAAGATTTACTTTCCTCTAGCCACGCTTATGATCGTCCGATTCCCGCCTCTTCGGAACATCCAAACCTACACCGTTTTCCGGGAGAGTTTCGGGCTGACACTCAATGCCCCGCCAGACCTCCCGCTTCTCCAAATCAAGTTACAACAACAGAGCACCAAATTGATGTGTTGTCCTTTTGTGCAGTGTGTACAGATAGTGCACCTGATATGGTCTGAATCAAACTAAACCCAAAAAGCACAAGATTTTCTTAGGCAATTTGCAGTGTGCATTAAAAGTATACTGAACTTGGTCTGAAACAAGCTGCACCAATAGAGCACCAAATTTTCTTAACAGTCACTTAACAGTCACTTAACAGTCACTTAACAGTGTGCACCAAACGTGCACCAGCACTACTACTTTTTTATCCAGCTACAGCAATAGTGCCCCAATAGAGATAAAAAAATTCTTGGTCACTTTGAAGTATGCCCCAATAGTGCACCAGAAACATTTGGTTACAATCCAGTTTCACTAATAGCACACCAAATTTTCAATATACATTGCAGGGTGCACCAATAGTGCACAAGATATACTTGGTCTAAATCAAGTTACAACAATAGAGCACCAAACTTTCTTTGCTCATTTCCAGTGTGCACCAAAAGTACACCAGGTATAGATGAATTGAATCAAGCTAAACCAATAGAGCACCAAATGTCTTTGTCAATTTGCAGTGTGCATTAATAGTGCACCAGATTTACTTAGTCTGAATCAAGCTGCACTTCTTGAGCAACACATTTTCTTTGTCTGTTTGCATTGTGCACCAATGCACCAGATATACTTTGTCTGAATCAAGTCACACCAATAAAGAACCAAATTATCATTGTCCATTGGCGTCTGCACCAATAGTGCACCAGATATACTAAGTCTAAATCAAGTTACAACAATAGAGCACCAACATTTTCTTTGTCACTTCGAATTTCCCAATTGTGCACCAGATACACTTGGTTACAATCAAGTTTCACCAACAACATACCAAATTGTCAATGTACATTGCAGTGTGCACCAATGGTTCACAAAATATACTTGGTCTAAATCAAGTTACAACAATAGAGCACCAAAATTGTCTTCGTCCATTGGCAGTGTGCACTAATAGTGCACCAGAAAAACTTGGACCAAATCAAGTTACAGCAACAGAGCACCAAATTGACGTGTTGTCCTTTTGTGCACCTGATATGGTCTGAATCAAACTACACCAATAAAGCACCAGATTTTCTTGGGCAATTTGCAGTGTGCAATAAAAGTATACAAAACTTGGTCTGAAACAAGCTGCACCAATAGAGCATAAAATTTTCTTTGTCACTTCGCAGTGTGCACCAAACATGCACCAGCACTACTACTTTTTTATCCAGCTACAGCAAAAGTGCCCCAATGGAGATAAAACAATTCTTGGTCAGTAGTGCACCAGAAACATTTGGTTACAATCAAGGTTCAATAATAGCACACCAAATTTTCAATATACATTGCAGGGTGCACCAATAGTGCACAAGATATACTTAGTCTAAATCAAGTTACAACAATAGAGCACCAAACTTTCTTTGCTCATTTCCAGTGTGCACCAAAAGTACACCAGATATAGATGAATTGAGTCAAGCTAAACCAATAGAGCACCAAATGTCTTTGTCCATTTGCAGTGTGCATTAATAGTACACCAGATTACTTTTGTTTAAATCAAGCTGCACCACTTGAGCAACAAACTTTCTTTGTCTGTTTGCATTGTGCAGCAATGCACCAGATATACTTTGTCTGAATCAAGTCACACCAATAAAGCACCAAATTATCATTGTCCATTGGCGTCTGCACCAATAGTGCACCAGATATACTTAGTCTAAATCAAGTTACAACAATAGAGCACCAAATTGTCTTTGTCCATTGGCAGTGTGCCCTTATAGTGCACCAAAAAACTTGTACTGAATCATGTTTCAACAACAGAGCTCCAAAATACCTTTGTCAAATTGCAGTATGCACAAAAAGTACACTAGATATACATGGATTGAATCAACCTAAACCAATAAAGCAGCAATTTTTCATTGTACAATAGCAATGTGCACCAATAGTGCATCAAAAAAACTTAGACTGCATCTGGTTAAAACCACAGAGCGCCAAAATGTCTTTATCAACTTGCAGTGTGGTCATTTTGTAGTGCACCATTAATCCACAAGTTATACCTGGTCTGAATTAAGCTATACAAAAAGAGCACCAAGTTGGCTTTGTTCATGTGCAGTGTGCACCAATAGTGCACCAGATACACTTGTTCTCGATCAAGTTAAACCACTAGAGTACCAAATTACCTTTGTCCATTTGCAGTATGTGTCAAAGTTCACCAGATATACTTTGAATCAAGTCACACCAATAAGGCACCAAATTGTCCATTGCAGTGTGCACCAATAGTTCACCATATATACTTGGTCTAAATCAAGTTACAACAACAGAGCACCAAATTGTCTTCGTCCATTGGCAGTGTGCACTAATAGTGCACCAGAAAAACTTGTACTGAATCATGTTACAACAACAGAGCTCCAAATTGTCAATGTACATTGCAGTGTGCACCAATAGTTCACCAGGTATACTTGGTCTAAATCAAGTTACAACAACAGAGCACCAAATTGTCTTCGTCCATTGGCAGTGTGCACTAATAGTGCACCAGAAAAACTTGTACTGAATCATGTTACAACAACAGAGCACCAAATTGTCAATGTACATTGCAGTGTGCACCAATAGTTCACCAGATATACTTGGTCTAAATCAAGTTACAACAACAGAGTACCAAATTGTCTTCGTCCATTGGCAGTGTGCACTAATAGTGCACCAGAAAAACTTGTACTGAATCATGTTACAACAACAGAGCTCCAAATTGTCAATGTACATTGCAGTGTGCACCAATAGTTCACCAGATATACTTGGTCTAAATCAAGTTACAACAACAGAGCACCAAATTGTCTTCGTCCATTGGCAGTGTGCACTAATAGTGCACCAGAAAAACTTGTACTGAATCATGTTACAACAACAGAGCTCCAAATTGTCAATGTACATTGCAGTGTGCACCAATAGTTCACCAGATATACTTGGTCTAAATCAAGTTACAACAACAGAGCACCAAATTGTCTTTGTTCTCTGGCAGTGTGCACTAACAGTCCACAAGATATACTTGGATATACTTGGTCTAAATCAAGTCACACCAATAAGGCACCAAATTGTCCAATGCAGTGTGCACCAATAGTTCACCAGATATACTTGGTCTAAATCAATTCACACCAATAAGGCACCAAATTGTCCATTGCAGTGTGCACCAATAGTTCACGGCCGTTCCGCAGTATTAAAATGTGCACGCCCTCAGTGTTCACGCTGCGTCCAGTTCATTCTGACAAGTTACGCGCGCGCGACATTTGCAAGTTTATGTTTACACCTGAAAAAGGTCACGTTTTGTGATTTGCATATCACCATTTCCTTAAATTTCATTGGTCGCAGGAATGTTTTGAATAAAAATAGTGATAATTTTCATGAATATTCATCTGATTAATCCTTACTTGGATCTCCGAGGTCAATTCAGCCATGTGAGCTGCAATCCAGGGGCCACTGCGTACGGGGTGTCATGGTGTCGTCGTTTTACTATTTTGGCGTGCGAATGACGTGCAAAAGAGTGTTATTTTATGGAAATAAGAGTTTTCATCAACAAAATCTGACCACAGATGTTTAAAAGAAGCATACTCCAAGCCAATCAGGATAAAAGAAGGTAAAAGACAGCGGGATGATTTGTGATATTAGAGATTTTGTTTGGTTATTTTCCAACGTGTGAAAAATGATCTTTCGTTTATTATGTACATTCAATACACTATAATATACAGAGGCTACGTAGAGTTTGCATACGTTCATTTTGTACATCGTTGTGTCAGTGTCGGGATATTTTCATGACTGATTTCAAACTAGCCTAGGCCCTATGATTTAAGTTGTTAGGCCTACTGCATCTGTGTTTTCAAAACAATTTTTTACTAGGGTATATATTATAGGCCTACTTTTTTGAATGAAAACTGGAAAAAATTTCATTCTACATGTACATACAATCCTCCGATCCATCATGCCAACCCAAATGCAAATAATAATATACTAAATCGTGATTTGATTCTGGTCCCTGGGTGTCTGGAATAACACGTTTCTTGAAGTGAACTGTTACGTCCTGTGGTGGTATGGCTTAATTAATGGACATTATGTTTTTTTATTGGGATTGCTGATAATTAAACATTTTCTTATTTTCTCGAAATTACACAGCCACTGTCGAACTCGAACCCTGCCAGTGCCAGCTTACCAAAGCAGAGAGGACTATAAGTAGGCCTACATGTGAAGGTGAGTGACTATTCCAAGTAAAATTGTAACGCTACACTAGTCCGACTTGTATTTTCATTTTGAAGCCTTTAAACTCAGCTGTGCTATTCATAATTTTGGAAATTAAAAGTCTTGCTGTGCATGTACCCCCCCCTTTGGCAAATTTGCATGCATATTATTTACACTATCTTGTCATCATGTATCATTCAGCTGTTGAAAACAATTGTTTAAGTTTGATGTGATCATGATATGATGTATTTGCACACAAAATATTATAGCGTAGTAAATTAATACCCAACTTGAACCTTGCTTAAAAACAATATTTGTGTTATTCTTCTATTTTTGCTTTTTTTCTACATGTGATGACTTTGGCTTGTACTTCTGGAGTGGTTGACAAGTGGTGACGTCGCATTGTTGTCATGAGACGCTGTACAACACGACCTGTCCTGTTGAACTCGGTGTGTATGAGCTCGCCTCCTTGCTCATTGAGGAGGCCAAACCCAACACCAAACCTGGACAGCTGTTCAACGGCGTGGTTCTCCAATAAGTGCATCTTTGGTGTGATGCTGGATTCAGGGAAACTCTCTCGGTAAGATGCCATGAAGACCTTGATACACATATCTGCAACAAAAAAAAAAACATCATTACTCTGGACTGGTATTAACATTGGTACTTCACAACAAAAATTAAATGGAGTTGAGTAATTACCAATGCGGTTCAAGTCATCTGGTGATAATGCCCTCCTATGGTTTATCGCAAAGTGTGCATCGGCAAATTTTAGGAAAATATCCTCGAAAGTAGACCCCAATTTAGCTGCTTCTCTGATGAGTTCTTGCTGATGTTTCAGTGGAATGTCATCGTTGGATACACTTTGAAGGATTCTGGGGGGTCCGCTTTTGGTGGATTTTCGAGGAGATTTGATTGAGCTGTGAGCAATTTTCTGCACAAACAATGGTTGTAAAGATGAGATGTAAAAAATGGATTGTCATAATTTGTGTTAGTATAAAACAGCATCATTGAATACAAAATGTACTATTTGTAAATTTGTAAATTTTGACTTAGTAATGTTTAAATGTGTTTACGTTTGGGTGTTTGTGTTGGCATTAAGCAGAAATTATGTGTTTGATGTTCTATTTCAGAAGCTAAATCCTAACCATCAATATTTTTATTATTATGAAAATGTTTATTAAGTACATAATTTATTGATGGCTGTGGTATGCGAATGATGTAAATTTGACTTGTACACTTGTAAAAAGTATTTAAAGAAAATAATAATTAATAACAATGCAAGTTGTTTTACAATACATACCCGGCCTGGTGTTTTCAAGCGCACATCGTTTCCCTTGTGTGCACTAAGCTTTAACCAAGTCCAGCGATCACTGACTTCTTCAATTTCTGCTGGGATAGGTGTGCCTCTGCTGTGTTCCACTGCAACTTGCTTGAGAAGGTTTGCAGCCTTTATAATCTCATCTCTGTGTATTTTAACTGTGCTTGTCTCGGGATATGTTTGGATGGGGTTTGCTGATTTTGAACACAAGTCACAGTTACATGATGGTGTTTTATCCTTTTCTGGACAAACATGGTCAGCCATTTTGGACAGTTTACCTATTGTTCCGCATACTGTGCAAACTGTTGTCAATGTGCTAAGCTGAAGCCTCAAAATTCGGGGTGATGATGTGACGTTGTCATGATTCACACTAACTTGACATACAGGGCAGGGAACGGTGTGACTGCCTCGAAAAACGAACCACTGCTCTAAACATGAAGAACAGTAGTTGTGTTCGCATTGAGTTTGCACAGAAGGGGAGCTCAGGATACACTGGCATATTGCACATATGAAAATTGTCTCCACTGCCTTCTCTGTGCCAAGAATGTCGAGATTTGGGGGAACTGTGTACGCAGAATCATTAGTCGCAAAGTTAAACAGATAACTTTTCTCACAGTCCTGTTTGTTGAGGCTCGGTGGATTAATGTTCGGAAGACCTTTTCCAGTACGATTTCTCTTAACAGGGCGACCCCCCTTAAGTACTTTTTCTGTACTGCTCACATGTGGTGCATGTTCCAGATCTTGAGTGAGTCGGCCATTCGTCAGTAGTTTTTTGTGTAGCAGATGAATATTCAAATTCCCTAGTTTGTTGTTTACAATGTGTCAAATTACGCACACACCTCCAGCATAATTTATTCGGATGCCTTGTTGAATCATCGAGCCAGATATTTATACTGTACAGTATTTCTAATTCCTTTCTGTATTGTGCACAATCCACTGCCACATATGAATTATTTGTATTTAATTTTGTGCACACACGACACAACTTATCAAGTGCTAATTGATGAAACTGCAATGTATTCATATCTGGAAAACTTCCTGTAAAGATGTCATCGTTGCAATAAAGTGTTTACCTTGAAACAGTGAATCACAGTAGTATTGCAGTCTGTTTGTTCAACACATCTTTATTTGAGAGTCTGTGTTTGACGATCGCGATACGAACGTAAACAACATACTGAGTAGTAGTCATAGAGCTATGGTAGTAGTACATAGATCTTTTTACTACACTAATCTACGTTTTGCATCCCGCGCGCTATTGACGTGTTGGCTGTGGAGGTGCGCGGTGCACGTCTGCGACTGTGTGTACATTTTAATAGGAGTTTTACGTGATTTTTTGTTCATCTCCGTGAAAAACACACTCTTAAAAATCTATTTCTTGTAAATATGCCCGCTGTCTTGTTTTATTCGTTTGGGCTTTAGGGAAAACAAGTATATTTTTTTCAAGAAATTGGCTCCACTTTATCGGGAAAACCCAGAATTTTTATTTTGGGACATTTTAGAATCAACAGTTTCTCACTATCTTCGGGAATTCACGTCCAGTTACCAGGGTGGAAAAACCCTCATATTTTATATTTTTCCTCACACATTATTACTCTCAATAAATAAAAGTGATCGATTGAAAGTGTTTATGATAAATTATGAACAAATAACTCGAAAATCAATTGGTTATGTATGGACAATTCAATGTAATTATCGTTTTTTTATTCAACGTTAACGTTGAGCCTCCGCCATTTTGGAAACGGATTGTTGTTTCATTACTGGAGGAAACGTTTGTTCGTTGCGAAATCTTTTAATGCGCTGTGTTAATGGGCTTGATACGGCCGTGAGTTCACCAGATATACTTGGTCTAAATCAAGTCACACCAATAAGGCACCAAATTGTCCATTGCAGTGTGCACCAATAGTTCACCAGATATACTTGGTCTAAATCAAGTTACAACAACAAGGCACCAATTTGTCAATGTACATTGCAGTGTGCACCAATAGTTCACCAGATATACTTGGTCTAAATCAAGTCACACCAATAAGGCACCAAATTGTCCATTGCAGTGTGCACCAATAGTTCACCAGATATACTTGGTCTAAATCAAGTTACAACAACAAGGCACCAATTTGTCAATGTACATTGCAGTGTGCACCAATAGTTCACCAGATATATTTGGTCTTAATCAAGTTACAACAACAGAGCACCAAATTGTCTTCGTCCTCTGGTAGTGTGCACGATTAGTGCACCAGAAAAACTTGGACCAAATCAAGTTACAACAACAGAGCACCAAATTGATGTGTGTGCAGTGTGTACAGATAGTGCACCTGAGTGCACCTGATAAGGTCTGAATCAAACTACACCAAAAAAGCACCAGATTTTCTTAGGCAATTTGCAGTGTGCATTAAAAGTATACTAAACTTGGTCTGAAACAAGCTGCACCAATAGAGCACCAAATTTTCTTAACAGTCACTTAACAGTGTGCACCAAACGTGCACCAGCACTACTACTTTTTTATCCAGCTACAGCAATAGTGCCCCAATAGAGATTAAAAATTTCTTTGTCACTTTGAAGTATGCCCCAATAGTGCACCAGATACATTTGGTTACAATCAAGTTTCACTAAGCATACCAAATTTTCAATCAAGTTACAACAATAAAGCACCAAACTTTCTTTGCTCATTTCCAGTGTGCACCAAAAGTACACCAGATATAGATGAATTGAATCAAGCTAAACCAATAGAGCACCAATTGTCTTTGTCCATTTTCAGTGTGCATATTAACAGTGCACCAGATATACTTAGTCTGAATCAAGCTGCACCACTTGAGCAACACATTTTCTTTGTCTGTTTGCAGTGTGCAGCAATAATTCACCAGATAAACTTTGTCTGAATCATAAATGATTCCGATTGTAAATGATTTTAGCAGAACATGAACTAGGAATGGTTTCAAGAGATATAGCACAACAAAAGATTGTAATTGATAGTAGCAGAATAAAATAAACTAGGATTGGTTTCAAGAGATGCCACTAAATAAATTGTAGGTTATTAATTTTAAGCAGAACAACATGAGGAAAGGCTTCAGGAGATAGGACAAAAAGATTGTAAATGATTGTAGCAGAACAACATGAACTAGGAATGGTTTCAAGAGATGGCACGAAATAAATTGTAAATCATGTAGCAGAACAACATAAACTAGGAATGGTTTCAAGAGATACGGCCAACAAAGATTGGAAACGATTGTAGCAGAACAGCATGAGTTAAGAATGGTTTCAAGAGATGGCACAAAGTAGTTTGTAAATGATTGTAGCAGTAAAGCATGAACAAGGAATGGTTTCAAGAGATGGTACAACATACTTTGTAAATGATATTGGCAGTACAACACGATAGAAATGATTTAAAGAGATAGCACAACAAATATAATGTAAACGATTGTAGCAGTAAAGCATGAATTAGGAACGGTTTCAAGAGATGACACAAACAAGATTGTAAATGATTGTAGCAGAACAAACTTGAACTAGGAATTGCTTCAAGAAAAGGCACGAAATAAATTGTAAATGATTGCAGCAGTACAACTTGCCTGTGGAGCTCGATGTCTTTCCCGCCTCAAAATGTGTTAACGCAGCGATAAGTTTTTGTGACATTTCTCTCGAGTCAGCCCAACGTTTTGACGATCGTCAGCTCTTGCTCTATGATCTATGATCAGATTGAATTTTATCTGTGTCATTAGAACCGAGTTTTCGCGCACTTCGCGACCACCTGATCAGCAACAGAGCGCGACCACAAAAATCTGAAAGGAAAAAAAGAAAGAAAACCACAGCGATTTGAATTTTAATGAGGCACTGCATATTCATCAGGGGTGGGCGGAAGGGGTAACGCCTCCAACGCGCCACCTACGTTGAAAATAATCTCATTTGACTGTCGGGACGTGAACTGGGCCCAATTTCATAAAGCCTGTAAGCACAAAAACTTGCTAAGCACAGAAAAATCTTGCTCAGCACAAACAGGTAACCAGCCAACATTTTATAAAGTTTACACCGTTGCGACTGGTGCCCCACTCATATTTTGCTTAGCGAAGAAATTTGCTAAGCACTATTTTCTGCTAAACAGATTTATTAAATTGGGCCCTGGTCGATGCTCCACATACAACAATAATTATCATTTGGTGTACATACGTACCATATTTGAATTGCACGCTGGCGGCCGTTGAGACTGCCTGGAAATTTTCATTTTATCACCGGGCGTTTTATCTTCAAATGTTGTCTCTTAAATGTTTTAAATTCTCCTAATCTTTACACAAGAAAACATTCGATTTTTTGCGTTGGTAACTACTTCAGCAATTTTATCATTATTAATAAACACTTGTATTTGACGAAAAGACATTTATTTTGTTTAAGATCTGTACGTTGCCCCAGAACCTACGGCAAATCTCCCCGTCCGTTAACAGAAGATTCTTTGCATGCAACTAAGTGTATTCAGAAACCGTTTTATCCTAAAAACCAACTTATAAAATAAAATAAAACGTCAAATATCTTGAGGCTGACGGCTACGAGGGATTTTGTTTAAAATTTTCAGGAATGAAAGATCTATCCTTAAACATTACGTTTAATAAAATCAAGGACACACGGGAAAATTGTTCACATTATGCCGATACTTCTAGCCATTTTAGGGGAGAAATTCCCACCTTCGGGACCTACACACATGTTAGCCGCTGCATGCATTAAACCAACAGAAAATATTCGGCAATATTTTAACGCATTTTTAGTGTAACCACCTAACAATTTGAATTTCAAGTTAAAGCTTTACTGGCATTGATACAATTCCTACAGATGGTTCATAATGTTCAGTGATAAAGCTAGATGCCATCTTCAACATGAGAAAAAATGCCACATTTCTACTTAGGATATTCTGCCGTGTGTCCTCTATACAATTCTAATAATAACGAAACTTACGGCAATTGAATATCACAGACTGAATATACACTGCAGCGTTTCTGAAGGTTTGTTCCGGTAATTATTTTCCCTATTAATTTTAACTCACCAATTCCAAGCTTGGACGCCACACTATACTGCCGGTAGAAGCACAAGATTTGTTAAACATCGGAAGTCGCAACCTATAAAGACAAATTTGGCTGAACTTAACTAATATGGAAACGGAAACATTGGTGTTCCCCGGTCAACCTCTCGTCGTAACGGCAAACGCAGGAATGAATCCCACATTCCAGAAAAGGGAGTAGGCTTACTTGTAATGCTAATTGACTGCAGGTATTTCATCTATAATGACGTCCAGTCATATTTAAATGTTGTTGCTTCTATTGGTCCCCCGTGCTAAGGAATTTACTTTACCAATTGAAGGAATTTTCTCGAACACAGTCCAACTTAGTAGAAAATTTACGGGTGTGCCATTAATGAATAAATTAAAATCATTTCTGGAATAGGTCTACATAATAAATCACCGCCGCTTCGAGGTCAGCTGGTTACAGACCCGTTAAAACAGAAAACATTAATTGTACATACAATTCATTTACTAAATAACGAAGTCGCAATTAGCTTTAGTACATCTTACAATTTAGGAATTGATCGGCTGTGTTAAACCCATTTAAATGTAGATTGTACAACTATCCTGTGAAAATTTGTGGAATTTTTGCGGGTTGTTTGTGCAAAGTCAAAATGCTGTGGTGAAGACGCATTGATTTTAATGACATACGTGGTTGTGTAAACGTTTATCAACCTTAGATTTTTCACCCGTCTTGTTACATTTTGTTAAATTCTATTTTTGCCATGATGCCCCCTAAATTCGACAAAAATGCTGTGGTGCCCTTTTTACACTTTCGAAATTGCTGCGATGCCCTTCAAATTCTAGAAAAAGTACGGCACTTATTATTGCCTTGCCCTTTTATTAGACACTAAGTTCGTGGCCTGGCACTTTATAACGATTTATTTTCGTGGGGGGCACCTGGGGGGGGGGGGGGGGGCACTTGAATTTTGTTGGGGCCTTGTGCCCCGCATGCCCCCCCCCCGTACGCTTCTTCTGTCCACCACATGAAGAAGCTCATTAAAATGAGTCTACCCGAAAGAACAAGCCTCTTTTTATGTTACAATAATGACAAACGGTTTCCACATTCTATAAAAAATATTCTTTAATTTTGCCTTCCACACTTACTTTCATGACCTTAAAATGGAAAAAACTGTGATTAATTATTAATATATTTCAATATTTACTGTTTAGTGTTAAAGCTATACGACGGCCGAGGTGATACTCGACTACTCGGCACGTTCTGATTTCCCGTGAGGCGAAGCCGGGGAATAATAGACTGCTCTGAGGATCGACGAGGGAGATGTAGTGTTGTATTTGGTGGCCTATACTTATAGTTACCTACGCAGGCCTATGGCTCATAGGTGGGAGTCCGTCAAAGTCCAATGGTCCAAACAAACAGTACAGCGTGTGACACGTCTAACATTACAGTTGGCTAGATTCGGACTGCCCGTTAGCCAGGCTGCGTGGTGCAGCAAGACCACGGTGCAGCAAGACCACGGTCACGCCCGACTGGTTTATTGCGTAATACAGTCGTTATACTACATTCTTCCCCATTATAATTTTTTTTAATTTTTTTTAAAAAGGAAATAAACTTACATATCCAACAGCAATTGTAATTACTCACATACGTTGGATTCTTTTTCTTCCCAGAACTTCCACAAACTAAATATTATAAACTTAAAGCTGGCTTACTTTTCACATTGAAAACAAACAAAAGGGCAAACATAATTATACTGTAAATATAATCTGTACATTAGATGTCGCTGCAGTTATTTACAAGAACTTTCCGCTGGGTACACTGTTAAGTGTACGAGTACGCTTGACTTTATAGGTTCACAGAATACATGTTCCTGGTGTTTTTCAGGCAGTGTGTCAAAACCTCGCCAATTTCTATGCCTCGGATCTTGGCGACCTCCTGTGCGACTGATCTGGCCATTGTATGGACACTGGTGAGGGTTGCCTCAGGATAGTTTTTGGGCACAAAATAGGGGGCATCAGTCTCCAGAAGTAGCCGCCCGAGAGGAATGTTTTGAGCGACACTTCTGGTTCCTTGATCACCCCAGGTGACGAGTGGTGTCAGTCCTATAAACAGGTGTGGAAAGGCGCTGCACCATTTGCTCGCCACCTGCCAACCCTGTGTAAAACAATGGAGGTGGATCCAGTACCAGGGTTGGCAGTCTGAGACTATCCCGAAGCAATCGTCGTCTGCATCCCTACAGTGGATAATTACCGGCTTATTCGCTTTTTTTGCAACAGCAAGGAGTTTGCGTAGAGCGGCTTTCTGGGCTTTGCTGTATTGACGATGGTTACCCGAGTAGTCGAGGCCGATTTCCCCCAGGGCACATACCTTAGGGTGTTCCAGCAAATGCAGGATTACCTGCTCTGTGTCATGGGAGAAAGTGCATGCGGATTCCAGGCTTGGCATATAGGGCCTATCTTCCGGTGGCTGGCTGTCACCCTCCCAGGTGTAATCCGGAACAAAATACTCCTCTTCCATGATATCTGTGTGTAAAGCTGAGTTTGATGCTAAATACAAACTCATTGTTTTATTTATTGGTCACAGAGCCGCTGTGGCTGCTTAACCACCCTCCCACTTCTGGTGCTGTATGTTTGAATGGGTGTTCCAGTGAGAACATCGTGGTTTAGGGATTCGTCGCACCTACCAATATGATTGGGTTGGCTCAGTGGCACCTGTGCGTTTGGGACAACCGTTCCCTCCCCCAACAGTCGGTTACGCAACCTACGCAGCCAAAGGGGAATTTCTCTATTCTCGCACTTTTTGAGCAAGTCATGATGGAGGACTTGTTACTTTTTCCTACCCTGTACCTGGTACAATATTGGGGAGAGAGCCTTTGCAACCAGAAGAGGACCCTGCCAAGCAGGTTGTAATTTTCGGTACTGTCCGACCTTGAATGACTTGTTTAGTTTGTATACCAAATCCCCCTCCTCGAAGGGCATGTAGCGAATGTTCCGATCAAAGTAATTCTTCTGGTGTATTTGAGATGATCCAATATTATCCCGTGCAAGAGAATGTATCCTACACATTCTTTCTTTTAGGTCCCTTACGTAAGCATTCGGTTCGTCCTCCTCTGATATATTAGGTGGTATACTGAAAACCAGATCTACTGGTTGCCTAACCTCTCTACCCAACATCATAAGGTTGGGGGTCATGCCCGTTTGTCGGTTTGGAAGACAGCGAATGGCTGCCGTTAATATAGGTAAGTCTTCATCCCATGTCAGTACCTTCCCCTTTAGGTGGCATCTCATTACCTGTAAAAGTGTCCTATTGTATCTTTCCACTTGTCCATTTGAACAGGGTCGATAAGGGGTTGTTCGGGTTTTGGTTATGTCAAGTAAATCACAAACTGCTTGAAATAGATTGCTCGTAAAGTTTCTACCTTGATCTGTGTGTATTTGCATGGGGCAACCAAACCGAGAAATAAAGTTATCTATTACGACTTTTGCTACTGATTCTGCAGTTTGATCAGGGAGCGGATAAGCTTCTAACCATTTGGTAAATTGGCAGACCAACATAAGGATGTATTTATTGCCTGATGACGATGGAGTGAATGGACCAAGAATATCGATATGTATTCGTTCGGTGGGAGCTCCCGCATGATACTTTGTCATTGGTGCCTTCGCTAAGCTGAGGGTTTTTTATATACATTGCATTCCCTACATGCAGAGAGACATCTTCCGATACCTTGTACCAATGCGACGTCTGTTGCACTTTTTGCAGGGTTCTAGTGATTCCTGGGTGCCCGGCCATTTTGGTATTGTGACAAAGCTTGAGGATTTCTAGTCTTAAGCTTGCTGGAACCAACAACAAATTTCTACTCGAATGATCCTCAACCCACTTGTAATAAAGTACGTCATCTAACAACTGTAAGAGGGAGGCATTTGACCATAAATAGTTTACTGCCGCGGACTGAATTTGTAATTCGTATTGTTGAGGTGCGAACTCGCCATTCGTAGCTATCGACTTTTCTTTCCACGTGTGCAAGTGTTTAAGATCAGGGTCTTTGAGCTGTAAGTCCCTCAGCTGGTGATGTGAGTATTTATTGACTAATGGATGGTTCTGCGTCCTGCTGATTATTGGCATGTTTTAGTCCCCCCAAAGTTCCGGTTTCCTTCTCATTATTTTTGGGCGTGGAGATCATTCCCTCATCCAGTGTAAACTGGTTGGTAGGGTCAGGTCTTCCACGGTAGGTAGGCATACCCAGAGCTGTGGGGACTTTTATACAATGGAACAAAGGTCCCCACAACGTTTTTCTTTGTTAAACTGGGTCCCCACAACAAGATTCTTTAGAAAAGGGAATAATAGAACAACAATAGGAAGTCCCCACAACAGTGTGTGCACCGGGAACAGTATTCCGCGTGTGTATCTGTTGGGTTTACTGAGGTCGTCTCCCCTTCCAGCACAAGCCGGTTGTAAGGGTCAGCACCCTGGTGGTGATCGGATTGTTTATTTTGCTCATCAGTTGTGAGCACGTGGACCTCCCCCTCATCCAGTGCAGACTGGTTGTCGGGGTCATGATCCGCGTGATCACAACCTCCAGTTATTAGTTGTGTTGAGATTGGTATTGATGCGCGAGGTGTTTTCGGCCGCGCTGTGATTTCGCGAACGGCTAGGGGGATGACGTCGTCAACGTCTTCCTCGAACCGTTGCCATTGTGTATGGATACGTGAACAGTGTTTGCAACCGCCGCACGGGAGATTTTCAACGTTACAGCCGGCGTAGTAGCAGCTGCAGCTTGCAATGTCGCTTGGGATACGAGAGAGAGAGTCCGCATTAGTATGTTGTGTACCCTTTCTGTGCAAGATGCTCATGTCGTACTGACTCAGTTCCTCCATCCACCTAGCTAACATACCAGATAAGTTCTTAAAGCGCATCAACCATACAAGACTACTTATGGTCTGTTCGGACGTAAAATCTACGACCGAGGATATAGTGACGAAACTGGCGTGTAAATCGCACTACTGCAAGGAGCTCCCTGCGAGTAGTGCAGTACTTTCTTTGAGCTGGTGATAATATATAACTACCGTAGCCAAGTACTCGTTCAACTCCATCTTGTATTTGGAGCAATTCTGCCCCAATAGCGAATTCTGAGGCATCAGTGTCTATGATAAAAGGTTCATCGCTATTGTTCTTTGGGAACGACAGAACTGGACTAGTAATAAGTGCTTGTTTCAATTGCTGGAATGCTTGCTCATGTTCGTTTTGCCAGACAAATTTCGTTCGTTTTTTGTTACATTGGTTTTGCTATTCTTGCAAAATTTTGGACATGGGTTCTATGATAATTCACAAGACCCATGAATTTCTCCACATGTTTGCTAGAAGTTGGTGTCGGCCAGCTTTGAACTGCTTTGACGCTACTAGGGTTTGGTGAAATTCCTTTGTCGCTGACTATAGTTTCCCCAAGAAAATCACTTCTTTCTGCAGCAAGTGACATTTTTAGGATTTCAATTTGATGTTATGTGTTCGGAATCTTCCCAAGACACTTATGAGGTTTCGTACCGAATCCTCAGTCTTTTCCATGAATAATAATGTCGTCTAGATAGGCGAGTACCTCGTTCCAATGCAGACCTCTAAGTATGAGGGTCATTGCGCGCTGGAATGTGGCCGGGGCGTTGCATTAGCCCGAACGGCATACGTTTGTACTCAAATAATCCGTGTTTGTACTCAAATAATCCGTATTTGGTGATGAACGCTGTTTTATGCCTATCGCTCGCGTCAAGTTCAATTTGATAATAGCCGCTGCTCATATCTAAAGTGCTAAAAAACATGGTGCCTTCAAGAACATCTAAGCATTCTTCGATGTTTGGCAAAGGGAAAGCGTCTTTGGTCGTTACGCTGTTTAAGGCTCTGTAGTCAATACAATAGCGGACCTTTCCATCTTTCTTCCTTATTAACACTGGGGGAGAGGCCCAGTCTGAAGAAGATGGTTTAATCACCTCTGATGCCAACAAGGCATCCAGATGTCTCTTCTCCTCTGCCTCAAACCCAAGAGGTGTTCTTCTCATTTATTTATTTTTTGGCCGGGCATTCCCAGTGTCAATAGAATGTTTAATTGAGGAGAATTTCCCTAGATCCATATCGCCCCTTGAAAATACGTCACTAAATTCAGTCAGGACATTGGCTAGTATGGTGGATTGGTCAGAGGTTAAATTTTGGTTGGAATTCTGCCAAAGTTCAGCAATATGTGTAGGTAATTTATGCACCTGTTGCACAGTACTCGCATGGAGCATGTCTTTTGACCGAGTTTGACTGTATTTATCAAGGACGGATAGGTCCTCTATTGATATAACTTCGTCAACCTCTTCAGCTCTACCTATTACGTGTCCCCTATTTAGATGTATATAACGATCACTATCGTTCCGCAGGGTTATAAAAGGTCCGGCTTTGATCGCCTGTACGGGGTTCGTATTGCTCTTTGACGAAACTAGGCTGTAGGGTATACTCAAACCTTTATGGTCATGTTCCGGTGCGTGTATCATATATAGGCTGTCTGAATTGTGAGTGAATTTGACTTCCGCACTGACTAGTGAATTTGGGGGGACAACAACTTTCCTTCTTAATTCTACTCTTTGCGTTGAGTAAAGTTTATTTTGGTTCTTCCTCATATCTGCATGTATTTTATTACCGTTAATCGTAATTGCATCGTCTTTCAAGTCAATTTTGGCATTATTTGTTTTCAGAAAGTCCAACCCAAGTATGAACTCATCCGCAATCGGAGCCACTAAGATGTCCCATGAGTAATTACTGCCTCCTATTTCGAGTGGTATGTTCGGAACCCTGTCAGCAACCATATTTTAAATATTTTCTTTTGTACTTTCATTGAAGAGACCGTCAGTTACAGCCGGGCGGTGGTCAACACGCCCGGCTTCTAATAGTTTAAATGTTGCGCTCTATTTGCCGGGGATGGTGATCTCGATCTCGTTGGGCAATCACGAGCAAAATGGCCAGTCTGATTGCATGCAAAGCATTTAAATTGCGGCGATAATCTAGTAGCCCGCTCGGATGGATTTAAACCACGAGGTGGTGTAGGTGGTGTGGGTTTTGGCAAAGATTTGAATGAAACACCACTAGTACTAGTAGCCTCGTGTGAGGGAACTGGCTTAGGATTTACTGGAACTGGCTTAGGATTCACTGGGTGACTACCTTTGGGGTTTCTAACATATGACAGAATTTCACGCATGTTTTGGTTTATTTCAGACCAGTCCAAGTTTACATTGATTTTGTCTTCGCCCATTTGGTTTATTTGCACTCGTCTGACTGATGGTATGGGATCTTCACCAGAGAATGACACATTCCGAACCCTAGGCCTCCCAGCGTGAGAAAGAAGTCTGTGGTTATGCGCCGCCGTTTGTGTAAATTGAACTGCTTCATTGAGTGTTTTGGGGTCTCTGCAGTACCAATTCGGCAGCATCAATGTCGCTGCATCCTTTTAGGAAGGCCTCTCTAGCTAAGGTTTCAAACACATCTAGGTTTGCAGTTGGATATGCGCGAGTGGATATTTGTCGCACGCGCTGCCCGTACTCTTCTAGAGACTCGTCTTCCTTTTGTCGAATTGCAGCGAGCTCTGCCCTTTGTATAATTGGGTCCCTCATTTTCCCAAACATTTTCATAAGTTGGTCTTTGATTTGTATATAGCTTCGCCTGATTTCCGGTTCCTGCCAGGCATAGCAGTCCAGGGCTTTCCCAGTGAGTGCCCCAACTAACTGTAAAAGCTTAGAGTGGTCGTCCCATTGACAGCATTCAGCCATCACTTCAAACTTAATGATGAAGGCGTGAAAGTCGCTTTTTCCATCATAAGGGGGCAATTTGGGCATTGCTATTGTGGGTGTCCTAACAGCATTGCGGTTTAGCAAAGTTCCGAGAGCAGGTGGATTTGCGATTGCAGCTCCAGCTGTAACACTATGTTCTGGAATTTTATTTGATTTTGATTCTGATCCCGAAAACCCGTGAGCTTTCAGTGGTTTTTGCGCCGACCAGGGATGTCCACCAGGAGGGATTGATGGTTTTTGTTCCACGGACAATGGTTTTTGTTCAGTTTGCTGGAGCTCGGGGAGGTTTGGCTTTTGTTCAGCGGACAATGGTTTTTGTTCAGTTTGCTGGAGCTCGGGGAGGTTTGGCTTTTGTTCGCCTTTGAATTGTCAGACCCATTTTGCATTAACTCAAGAATGTAACTTGGAACTGGAGGGGCTTTATCCCCAATGACCTTAAGCGTTGCATCGATCACTTTGTCCCCAGTGAGTTCTGCAGTGACGGGAATTTCTTTTTCTTTTGGATCGACTATTGTCGGTTCATGGTCCTTCCCATTAACATGCTTGACATTGTTTTCTCTAAGCCCTCGTTTTTAACGCACATTTTTTCAACCGCTTCGGTTATGGCTCCCATGTTTGATTTTAATGAAGAAGTGACTGTTACAGTGTTTTCCTCAACAACCTTTGTCAGGATACCAATATGTTTAGTTAGAACGTCAAGACTGTAATTATTTTATCTAGTTTATCCTTGTCTCCCTGTTCTTTTTGTCCAAGCGGAACCAAGGTTTCAGGGTGTTCGAGAGAAATTAATTTCTTCTCGTTTGCAAAGCAGGTGTTTCATGGAAATCATCTATTACTATTTTCCCTTTTGAGTTCTTTCATGGAGATAATAGTTTGTGCATATTTAACTCCAATGCCTGGCAAAGTTGTCAGTTCCTTAAGGGAAGCCTTATTTATGTCCATGGTTATGTTGGTTTACAAGTTTGCAACAGAAAGATACACAAATTATATAACAAGTAAAAGTAGGTATTTAAGAGCGGCTGTTTTGCCCGTCACTTAAGATACTGTCAACGCCCCTGTCGCAGTGACGCACAACAATTTTAAGGTAATGCGAGATACGGATCGCCAAATTTAGTTGTGATAGCGGTTCACATACACTTCGGCGAATGGAAAAGTACGTACCACACAAGCAGGAATACCTACTTTTGAATATATATTACCAAAATACAATGCAGAGGTAGACCTATTAAATATTTATTGATGCAAAATCTACTTACATTTCCAGCGAACGCTGATTATGTTGGTGTGGATTCTGTTAAATGAAATAAACAAAACTATAAAGGTTGTTGTGATTCCAAACTGTCGACAACTTTCAACGAATGCAGATAATTGTCGATGTAAAATTTTGTCTGAAAGTTTTAGTTTAGATTAATAGGCCTACTTTAGTTCCCGAGAGATCTTTCTGGAAATTTTCCCAAAATTTCGCAATTATTGTCTATTATTTCGAAATAAACTGTTAATAGTCCCATGAATGCCTCACAGAGACCAATTAAACAAATGGTTTGAAATAATAGTTAAATAACTAATGGTAAATAGCACGCAACGATTTATCCTCGTCGCCAATGTTGTATTTGGTGGCCTATACTTATAGTTACCTACGCAGACCTATGGCTCATAGGTGGGAGTCCGTAGAAGTCCAATGGTCCAAACAAACAGTACAGAGTGTGACACGTCTAACATTGCAGTTGGCTGGATTCGGACTGCCCGTTAGCCAGGCTGCGTGGTGCAGCAAGACCACGGTGCAGCAAGACCACGGTCACGCCCGACTGGTTTATTGCGTAATACAGTCGTTATACTACAGTAGTTTTAACCATTTCACGATTAAAGACAGTCAACATTTGTTTATAACACGCCATTACATGTATTGTGCCTGGACGTCTAGGTACCAATAAGTTGCTGTTACTGTGGTTTTGGCAATTAGTAATTAGTGTCAGAATATTATCAGAGAAAATAGCTCTTGCAAACTGGTTACTAACAAAAAAGAACATGGTATAATATTAGTGCAAAAAATAGCATGACGTTTCGACTCAAGAGTCGTTCTAGAAGGCTAAAACTGTACCGGAACACCCCTATTGGAGTAATAGAAGGGTCTTTCAAAAACGTTTCCTGGGCACATTACTTTCAATATTTAACCTAGTTGTTTTCAGTAGCCGCTTAATCCTATTGTGTTTAATTCAGCAGTTCTCTGAAACGACAATCCCTCCATTGTGTTTCCAAGAAAATTGTAACAGCAGCGTTTAGCGAAGCATGCAGCATGAAGCTTTTTACTTTAGATTTAACTTTATCCTAAGCCTGCTATTGCTTGAAGCTATGGTTGTCGTGCGTGACAGGAAATGTACTTTACATCATAAAGAAACGGTTCAAATTCACAATAGTTGCTAGGGTGGGCGTTGACAACAGTCGTGAACAGGTGTACTATTGGGTGGGGTTCAGCAAGAGAGAGACTGAAAGTGCATGGTCGGATGATTTATGAATGTAGGGGGAGCTAGGTGTGGTGAGGAATAATCGTGCCTCTGTAATATCGTCACCGGGAATAGTGACATACAGCCATAGCAGACAGAATTGGGCAGCAACTTTAATACTGGAAAAATTTACTTGTCTAGTTCTACTTCGTTGATTTTTAAGGGTCAGTTGCCACATAGAGATCAGAAACACACTACAACATACCAACCGTAAGTTTATACCTGCTAAATTTAAAAAATCACATGATCTTTCAAAAACGAATAGCAGATTGTTTGAATTAAATGAAAGATTTACTACCAAGAACTGGCTTGTAAATAAGAATGAAGTATGTCACAGATGACGATTGCTGTCTTATTATGGGACACTGATATTTGGCTTGTTTCGATTAAAAGACTAGATTTGTTTATTGTGGAATTTAAAGAAAGTAGTTTGAGCAAATGCGATTGTACACACATGGAATCCTTGACTGTTTTCCCACTATAGATGGAGACGAGAAGGCTACGCCCAAGTACAAAACTGAATGTGATGCTCTGCAGCCCAACAGCGTACTGGATGTTGGCAACGACCACCCTCACCTACACCTATGCCAACCAGTCAAGAACCACCATCCATAAAACGGTGAACGTAATGTACACAATAACTGTGTTGGTTTGAATGCATTTCAATATTAGCAACTGAATTGTATAATAGTCCGAAATTATAAATACTGTGATTATACACACAAATTGTGACTGATTTAAATAAATGAGCCAAATAAATGAAGGTTGAACAAGTTTTTAAACAATTATAAGCGCACTGCAAGCCATTAAATAATTATTGAATGTAAAAATGCACAGAGGAAGTTTGTCCGACAAATAAAGGGAAACACAAAAATGCCGCTATGAATGTGTCTCCACTGTTAAACATTTAAAAGAGAAAGTTATCATTAAGACTGTGCAAGTCTTGCACAATCCTAAAAACGAGAAAACAACTCAAACGAAGATTATATTTGTGAATAAAATCAAATCTTCTCTTTAAATTCTGTCCATGACGGAACATAGCGATCATTTGCGTTTTTCTTGTTTTTCATGTGCCAAAATACGCATAAAACTAACTTTTAAAACACAAAACTTACGAGAAAATCCATAATATCTCGAGATCGCGAGAAGTAAATTTCAGATATACTTGGTCTGAATCATATTACACCATTAAAGAAACAAGTTTTCTTTGTCCCTTTGGAGTGTGTGCCAAAAGGGAACCAGATATACTTGGTCTGAATTAAGCGATAACAAAGTTTCAAATTTTTCTGATCAAGCTGCAATCACCTTTAGGGCACCAGACTGAATCAAGTTACACCAATAAATCACAAAATTGTCATTGTCCATTTGCAACGTACACCAGTGCACCAGATACATTGGTCTGAATCAAGCTGCAACAAAAGAGAACAAATAGAGCTCCAAACGTTTTTGTTTTATTTTGCAGTGCTCCGATACACTTGTTCTCACTCAAACTAAACCAACAGAGCACCAATTTGAATTTTGTAAATTTGCACACCAATAGTGCACCAGGTTTACTTGATCTGAATCAAGCTAAACCAATAGATCTCTAATTTGGGTTTGTCAATTTGCGGTTGCACCAATAAACCACACCTTGTCTGAATCAAGCTATACAAATAGAGCAACAGGTTGGCTTAGTCCATTTGTTATGTACACAAATAGTGCACCAGATAAACCTGTTTTTAATCAAGTAACAACAAAAGAGCACCAACATACCTTTGTCAAATTGCAGTATGCACCAAAAGTACACTAGATATACATGGATTGAATCAACCTTAACCAATAAAGCAGCAAATTGTCATTGTCCATTAGCAGTGTGCACCAATAGTGCACCAACAAACTTAGACTGCATCTGGTTAAAACAACAGAGCACCAAAATGTCTTTATCAATTTGCAGTGTGGTACCATTAATCCACAAGTTATACCTGGTCTGAATTAAGCTATACAAAAAGAGCACCAAGTTGGCTTTGTCCATGTGCAGTGTGCACCAATAGTGAGTGCACCAGATAAACTTGTTCTCAATCAGGTTAAACCACTAGAGTACCAAATTACCTTTGTCCATTTTCAGTATGTGTCAAAGTTCACCAGATATACTTCGTCTGAATCAAGTCACACCTATAAGGCACCAAATTGTCCATTGCAGTGTGCACCAATAGTTCACCAGAAAAACTTGGACCAAATCAAGTCTAAATCAAGTTACAACAATAGAGCACCAAATTGTCTTTGTCCATTTGCAGTGTACACTAATAGTGCACCTGATATTGCCTGAATCAAACTACATCAATAAAGCACCAAATTTTCTTAGTCAATTTGCAGTGTGAACCAAAAGTATGCTATACTTGGTCTGAAACAAGCTGCAGCAATAGAGCATAAACTTTCCTTTATCAATTTGTAGTGTGCACTAAAAGAGCACCAGAAATACTTGGCCTGAATCTAACTATACCATTGGAGTACCCAATTTTGTTTGTTACTTCGCAGTGTGCACCAAAAGTGCACCAGCTTTATTTTGTCTTTATCCAGCTACACCAATAGAGCTCAAATGTCCATTTGCAGTGTGCACTAATAGTGCACCTGATATGGTCTGAATCAAACTACATCAATAAAGCACCAAATCTTCTTAGTCAATTTGCAGTGTGAACCAAGCTGCACCAATAGAGTACCAACTTTCCTTTATCAATTTGCAGTGTGCATTAATAGTGCACCAGATTTACTTAGTCTGAATCAAGCTGCACTTCTTGAGCAACAAATTTTCTTTGTCTGTTTGCATTGTGCAGCAAGGCACCAGATATACTTTGTCTGAATCAAGTCACACAAATAAAGCACCAAATTGTCATTGTCCATTGGAGTATGCACCAATAGTGCACAAGATATACTTAGTCTAAATCAAGTTACAAAAATAGAGCACCAAATTGTCTTTGTCAATTTGCTGGGGCTTAATTTTACAGTGTCGGGGATGTGATAGGCTGCTGAAAAATACCCTGAAACAATAAGCGCAAAGCGCCAAAAGTTTGAAAGCTCCAATAGAGTACCAAATTCTGTTTGTCCATTTGCAGTGTGCACCACTATAGCAAAATATATGTCTGCAAAAATACAAAAGGACCGCACAGTCTAATAGTGACTTTTATTATGGCTTTGTCAGCCCACCGGGATATTAAAACACACAACTTCAAATAAAACAGGCTTGTGAGACTTCTTCTTAAAGATAACACAATATTGCTTTATTTATAACTTAACTTACGTAACTTAGACAAACTAAGGACGGAGACTCCAACCTCCCAGACCAGGCTAACAGCTACTGGCGATCATAGGCCGCACCCTGGCTTAAGTACTATTACCCTTCCCTAATTAGTATTCATAATATTACTACGCCATCATACGAAAAGTACTCCCATAACATATGCCCCTCTCTTCTAGAATCGGCTCCAATTTTGCAGAAACAAAATGTCTATAAAATATACATGAATTAAATTTGATTTTAACGGAATAGTCTGTAAAAGAGTATTCAATTTCTTTCTCTCT
This sequence comes from Leptasterias polaris, assembly GCA_037783415.1. NCBI lineage: Eukaryota > Metazoa > Echinodermata > Asteroidea > Forcipulatida > Asteriidae > Leptasterias > Leptasterias polaris. The sequence goes on from JAZGTN010000020.1 coordinate 1,436,935, forward strand.
TGGCAACCATAATTTTTGCAACTCAATCCAAAACTTCAAGATGTGGTGTTAACTTGCCGGCCGGGCTTAAGGAGAAGTTTTAAAGAATCACCAAAAATTGATAATTGGGGCCTAAACCAAATCAAGACTGTATCAATTGAGGAAATTTTTGCGCAATCCAAAGGGCCTTAAAATTTGCAATTGCTTAAATGTTTTTGTTTACACGATTACATAGGCCCTATGCAATTAATAGTAATAATAATAATAGGTTTACACAATTACATGTGCAATTAATAATAATAGCAATGATAGGCAGTCCATATTTCCGGTACCTCTCACAATAATCAAATTAACTTCATCAAGTCGTCTCTATATACAATTTAACAGCGCATTATAAATGGTTGCAAAATTATTCTCACTAAAAAAGTAATCAACATAATTAGATAGTAACACATCTCGTTGCTTTGCCTGTTATTCGTCCAGGATGTGTCTTTAAAAAGTCTTTAGTCGAATGGTTCAAGTGTTCAATTGGTTCCCAAGTGTTATATTTCGAGGGAAAGTTTTGCCACTTGATGAGATAGTGAAGTTTGCCGTTGATGAATTTTCCTCGTATCACTTTTTACACATACTCAAGATCATCTTTTCCTGATGTTGACGGAAGTCCTGGGATCTTGACTTTATTACCTGTTGAGTGTTTCGCAGTTAGTGGCTGATAAGAGTCCGTAGGGAAATCGTCGTCACTAAGCTCTGTTATTGGAGCTTTTGCGTCAAGTTAAACGGGAAAAGTTTCATTTGAGGGTCGCACAAATCTATCATAAGCGAATTTCATGCGATTAACATGAATTGGTGAAAATAATAACTTTTGTTTTCCAGATTTCTCACCATGTAATTTGTTGGCCCATTTCGTTTTACTAGGATGTAGGGTCCGCACCACCTTTGTTGAAGTTTCTTTGAGAGTCCAGGTTGTGTCTTTGGGAAGAATATGAATACACAGTCTCCTACTTCAACTGGACTTCAGTTGTTTTGTCATCATAGCGTTGTTTCATAGCAGTTTGGTTTCTCTCAAGATGAGATTTTGAAACCTCTCGGAAAGTTTCAAGTTGGTGAACCAGATGACTAATGTATTCTCTCATGGTTTGGTTGTGCGGCTCGGTGGTTTTTAGTAGTGCAACGTCTAAAGGTAGGCAAACTGGATCGAAGGAATGAACTCATCCCAATCTGAGTGAAACTTAATGTGAGATTGTATCCAAAATAACACTGTTAAAACGTTCTTGCACTGCATTACACTGTGGATGGTATGCACTGGTATTCAACTTGTTAGTTCCCATGATTCTACAAACTTCTATCATTAGTTCACTGAGGAAGTTAGTTCCTCTATCACTTAAAAGAAATCTGGGACAACCGTGGTTGCATATTATTTCTTTATAGAAACATGATGCTACTGTACGGGCATCGGTTGATTTGATTGGTACCAGCATTGGCCATCTAGTACAGTGATCAGTGAAACACAGTACATATCGGTTGCCCGAACTAGATACAGGCAGTGGGCCTAGAATATCTACACTGACTCTCTCAAATGGACCTGCACTAGTCATTTTGACTAAAGGTGCAATCACCTTATGTTTCGGTGTCTTTCTACGGGAACATGATTTGCATGAACGAACCCAGTTATCAATATCTTTATGCATACCTTTCCAAAAATATCTTTGTCTGATTTTGGCATAGGTTTTATGAAATCCAAAATTAGCAGACAGTAAGTCATCATGATTAGCAGTCAATACAATATCGATGTAATCATGTGGTACATACAATCGGACTGTGGTTCTCTCAGGCATGTGACGTTTAGCTGGTGTATACCACAAGTGGTACAATACACCATCTTGAAGAAAATAATGTTCCGCCTCAACAAGAATTTGTCGAGCCTGTTTTTCATCATCAGGCAATTTATCTGCTTCAAGATAATCAATCATTTTGGCTGCAAAAACATCTTTTCTTTGTGACTGTTTTAAGTTTCAATTTTCACCTCTTTATGAGTGTGTGGTATATGATCAAGCAATTCGTCATCATGTCGATTACATAACCGTTTACCTTTTTGAAACCTTAAGTTTCGAATTGTGCTCACATCATGTTTTGAATGACAAGGAATAATATAATCATCCAAAATTCCAAATTCAAATGGAATCCATTTGCCACTAGATGTCACATTTTTGTCTTCATCACTTGCTCTATCATTATAATACGGCTCGTGTGCATGGGTTATCTGAACCTTCTGTAGATTGGTCAGACGTATTAGCATGTATTCTGCTCAAACCATCAACATTTGTGATTGTTTTTCCTGGTCTATGAATTATTTCAAAATCATAAGTTTGCAAGCATAGAGTCCATCGAGCCAATCTACCTGTGGTTTGTTTCTGATTGAACAACCAACAGAGAGCACATGATCAGTAACAATTTGGAACTTTGATCCATGGAGTAAGTAAGACGAGTACTTTTTTACTCCTTCAACTGCTAGTGCTTCTAATTCTGTTATGGAGTAGTTCTTCTGACTTGTTCAAACTTCGACCACCATATGCAATTACTTTTTCTTGGCCATCTTGAATTTGAGACAAAATGTATGCCAGACCAGTCACTGAAGCATCTGTGTGTAGAATAAATTTAGTTCCATCGAACTTAGGATAGGCTAAGATGGGTGGTTCTACAAGTTTCTGTTTGAGTGTTTCAAACGACTTTCGGCAATCCTTTGACCATACAAATGGGGTATTTTTTTTGTAAGATTGGTCAACGGTTCCGCTATCTGGCTATATTTGTTTACATATCTCCTGTAATACCCTGTTATACCAAGGAACGATCTTACATGTGATAGGTTTTGGGGCACTGGGTAGTTTTCCACAATGCTCGTTTTATCTGGATCGGTGGCTACTCCATCCTTAGATATAATATGACCCAGGTAACGTACCTTATTTTTACCGAACGTACACTTTCGAGATTTTAATTTGAGGTTTGACACTCTAAACCTTTGCAGGACCTGTCGTAAGTGAGTAAGGTGATCTTCAAATGTCCTGGAAAAAATTATAATATCATCCAGATAAATTAATGCAATCTTCCAATGTAACCCTCTAAGAATTTCGTGCATGACACGTTGGAAAGTACTTGGGGCACCATGAAGACCAAAAGGAAGAACATTAAATTCATATTGGCCTTCGTGTGTGACAAATGCAGTTTTACTCTTACTTTCTTCCTCTAGTGGTATCTGCCAATAACCTGCGGCCATATCTAAGGTCGAAAAGTATACAGGCTGTGAGCTGCCCAAACTATCCAAAGAATCGAGGATATTAGGGAGGGGAAAATTGTCACGCTCACTTATTTTGTTTATTGGTCTAAAATCGATACAAAATCGATAGTCAGTTGATCCTTTCTTATTAAGACAATGCTGCTAGACCAAGGTGAGGTAGAAGGTGATATTACATTGTCTTTCAACATTTGTTGGATCTGATCTTCAATCACTTGTTTTAGATGGGGAGCATGTCTATACGGCCGAGATCGTATTGGACAATGATCTCTAGTACGTATACAATGTTTAATACCAGAATAGTGTCCCAACGGGCTACCTGTGGTTTGGAAAACAGTATATTCTATAAGAACCGACTGTAACTGATCTTTTTGCTCCTTGCAAAGATGTTCACCGGAAATGTTTACTTGGTCAAGAACTTCTTGTGTCTGAGAAGCAGTACACTTTTGTTGAGCGCTGTTCTCGTTGTGATTTGGTTTGATATGCTTCACTCTAGTTTGTTCAACTGGAGGTGCAAAGAAATGAATATCTTGATCGTTAACAACTGTAAATGTGCCAATCTTCGTACGAGGGTACACTTCAATTACACTATCAGATGGATTAAGCAACATTACAGTGATGTATTCTACTTTTAGATACACTATGTGCTAGATGTAACCCAAGGCTATCTAAGGTTCGAGTTGACTGACATGTGCCAACTAGTCCTGCTGGTAACTTGGATTTTATCTTAGCTTCAACCATGGTTTGTGTCTTGGGGGGAATTTGAATTCTAGAAGTTGAGCGAATTTGGTGTTTACGATCAAGTCAAAGTTTACTGGACCCAAAATTTATTCTTGCATTTTGTTTAACTAAAAATTGGGTGCCAATTATAATGTCACGATCTAGATTGGTAGCAATGTGCATGGAAATCTGAAAGACTTGACCTGCAATGCTGAGAGGAATATCTGTTACTCCTATTATCTTCAGACAAGTTCCATTTGCTGTTACGGCTTGCGCAAAGTCAGACTTGTTAACTTTTCTCCGAGCACATGTTAGTGAATTGCGAAAACATTTTTCGCTGATTAGATTGATTGAAGCTCCAGAGTCTACGAGACAAGGGATACGTAAAGAGTCAAGAGTAACATTAATACAACTACCTTGCATGTCTACTGAAAATTGTTCACCCCATTCACCCAGTTTCTACATAGACATTGCGCTGGTTCCCTGAGCATGAAGTTTCGAGAAACAGTTGTTCTGTATGTGTCCAGGTTTACCGCATCTATAACAAATAATAGTTCTACTTTGACGGGGAGAATGATTGAACATTGAGTTACCGGCTTTATTTATACCTGGAATAATTCGGCACATGGGACCGGTTTGTAAACTGTTCTGTATGTGTTGAACTTAATCTCTGATTTGCTATTTCGTCCACCTTTGATTTTATTTGTGCAACTTCTTGAGTTAACTGCTGTATAGCGTGCACATTGTTTGACTGGGAAAGTTGTTGTTCGAAAGTCGTATGGACTTTTGGGGTTGACGGTGATTCACACACAACCTCAGCTAAACGAGCATAATGCAATGCACGATCTAGTGATTCGGGCTCTTTAGAAATGACAAATGCCCGAGTTTGTGGTTGTAAACCCCGAATAAAATGGGTCAGTTTCTCCTGGTCAGATTTTTTTAACCTGTGACACAAAGGGAAGGGCTGAATAAGAGTCTTTAAAATGACCTTCGTACTTGGACATGGTGAATATTTCCTTTTTGGTTTCAGTGTCACTATGTTCCGTTTCCATATCTTGTCACAGAGGTAACCATTACTACATATTACAATAATTTATGTGTATCGTTTATGATTACATCAAAATACAAAACATATTTCACAAAATCTAATGTACAATAACATCAATGTTTTACAAGGGAGGTTCAACACAGTATTAACGAACAAATTGAAATATTGCCTATAATGCATACATAGATAATGTCTTTAGATTTACAGCAACAGAGTAATATAAATAAAATATGCTTACCCTACAAAATGCGCTGTGAGTAGCTGTCCGACTGGTCTAGGTAGGGTGTGTCTCGTAAACAAAAAGTGGAATGTGAGAAATGTCAACAGTATATCCGGATTTTCCACCATATACTACGGATCTTCCACCATATATTATGGCTTTGTCAGCCCACCGGGATACTAAAACACACAACCTCAAATAAAACAGGCTTGTGAGACTTCTTCTTAAAGATAACACAATTGCTTTATTTATAACTTAACTTACGTAACTTAGACAAACTAATTTTTGACTTTGGGGTAATATTGATTAACAATAGACCCCTGGGCAGGGCATTCAAATGCACCTTAGTACGTGGGGTTTCGCTCCCCCCTGCCCATACAAACGAACAGATACTGTACTACACATGGTCAGCCAAAAGGCCGAGAAGCGCAGATCCCATACATGCTCTTAACCAAAAGGCCAAGAACAAATACACAGTGATCCTAACCAAACGGCCAGGAACATGATCGATCTTAGCCAAAAGGCCCTAGGTCTGTTGCCGACCTATCTCCTGCCCACCATAGGCACAAGAAGAAAGCCAAGTCCCAAGTGCACATGGTCGGTCTGCTGAAGCTTTGTTATTCGCTTTCTGATATCGTTCGCAAGCCAGCTGAACTTGTCCGAGAAAATGGGAACTGCTTGTCTGGGCGTCACCCGGGATTCGGCTTGCTCAAGCCTCGTTGCCTTTAAATATTTCTGCACTCGAAAGGAAATACAAGGGTTGCTCCACTGTGAGCTCTGCCACCAAGCGAGGAAGCGTCTATCCACATGTGTTGAAGTAGGCCCTGAGCTGACCAATGTATGAATCGACTGTTCCGGCCGAAAGATGTCGCTCACACCCACAGGTAAAATGTATACTTTTCCAAAAATTTTCGCTACCCAAGGCATGTACCTGTGTTCGACCCTTCGAGTCTCGTTCCACTAAAATCTTAGCCACATCTTCTGGGTCGCTGAATCGAGCCATTCGCCGTCCGTGTGATAGCCCGAGTTATAATTTCTCCAAAAGAAGGTCGACAAACTGCCTACCAAACTGCTTTTCTGCTTATTGTATGCCAACTTGTCAAAACGATCGTCCAACTCTTTAAGCCTCGCCTTGACCCGGTTGAGCTTGAGAGACAAAGGAAAAACGCAGTTAAGTTACCAATACTCGCCGGGGGTAAAGGGAACCCGAGCTAAAAATCTATATCCACGTGCACTCCGGTACGCAAGACCAAAACTTACCTAACCTTTGCAGTTGTCTCTGTTATTTCCTACTATCCCAAACCGTTAAATGAACCTGATCAACTAGGTCTGACTGAGTAATACAATCGTATCAGAGGAAAAACTGTGTTAGCAAGCGCCACTGACCGGTTCATCACGCCGCTCTTGGTCTGACAGATCCCCGAAAATACAAACTTTACCCCATGATACTGGGCTTGCAACTATTTACTCACCGAAGCAAAAACTCTTAGTAACTCCTCTTACTCCTGCACCACCAGCCTTGTAGAACTGCCACCTCCGGCTTCTTTGCTCGACAGGACTGCCATTACGCTGCACAAGGCTCCTAACCTGGCCAACTAAAACCCCTTATACCCATTGAATCAGATACTTGGCGGGGGGGGGGGGGGGGGGGGGGGCGAATAAAGTTATGGGGCGGACTTGTTTAGGTGTTCGGGCTTACGCCCGAACAACTCTTTGTTTTTGTTCGGTTTTTTAGGTGTTCGGTCCACAGACCGAACAACTCTTTGTTATTGTTCGGTTTTTTTGTTTTCTTCTTTGTTTTGCTTATTCTTCTCAGCGAGCTTTGTCCGCAAGCAAACGCATACTTCCGAATCTTTGATCAACTTGAAACTTCATGTGAAGTTAGAACATAACTAGGAGAAGCCGAGTAAGTTGTGACGTCACGATTACGTCATCAGGTGTCAAGTTACAAGCCATTTTAGCTCGAAAAGTGCCCTCTTGCCAATGCCTGTATGTCTCTGAATATTACAACTACAGTATTCATATTTGGGCATATGATAGATCAAGACACGGGCAACATTTGAAAAGTTAACGCCAAATTCACATGACCTTAACTTCCGGGTCGTTACCCTAGGTCGAAGTTCGCCTTCGTTTTTTCCTTCAAAAAAACACTTTCGAGCTTATCTACGGAATAACTCAAGATTGAGATTGAATTGAACAATGCAACTCAACAGATAGTTGAACCTCACTATCAAGACGACACAAACCTATTTACGTCATGATGACGTCATCGGGCATCGAATTATAATAAATCAAAGTTTAATATTTGTAAAAAGCATAACTCATGAACCATTTGTTTGTTTTTTATAATCTACACATCATCGGATAGCTCATTTAAAGTTCGACAAACGCTACACAGAACCCGTCCAACATTTGAACTTACTTCCGGTTAAAATCGGAAGTTGAAAATTTCTTATTATCCTATCTGATATATATCTTTAAAACTACTGATCATTTCAGCATAATTTTTGTATCGGGGTGTAGAACGTTAGTCGTGCTCAAACTTCTGAACACAGACATGACAACATTTTGACCTTAATATATGATCAAAACCGGACAATGAAGCGCCCCTACCCACTCGTACCCCCCCCCCCCCCCCCCCCCCACCCCCGCTTTGATTGACAAAGCATTATGTACACATAACGTTGAAACTGATGCAAGCTGCAGTTCAGTGTCGTCATTGTTGTTTCATGTGGCGGGAAGCTAGCCTTTAGTCAAGGCGCACCGCGGCACCCCCGGCCCGGATATCACGCACGAAAAAAGACCAGCGCGAGCGGCACGTTTTACTGCTACCGTATGTACAACGTAGTTCAAGATTATCAATGGCGTACTATTAAGATTATAGATCTAAATACCGCTTATATTCAGCGTCTAATTGTTCCCCTATTCGCCCTTCTCATGGCTTAATGATCAATATGGAATTGAAGACGAAGTTTCACTGAGATGACCACCTGCTTCAGTGATTCGTATGACTTGTAATTGTTTGAGAAAATGCAAGCAAAAAAAGACGAACATTGGTTATGTGTTTATCAAACACCGAGAAGCAGAGACTTGACATCAGCTCATGAATGGGTGTTTCGGACGGCGTCCACGGCAGTGTTTATCGATGCTATATCGGTGCCACACGGTGATAAAACGGTAAGCTTTGTGTGAAAATCATTGCTTTTCAAAATGAGTATTTATTTAATGCACAGTTATGTTATAAAGTTTATCTTTTATCATCAAGTGGTGGCGTTGGTGATGCTTTTAAAACTAAAGAACGTTTAGTGTGATCGTCGAGGAGTAGAATTGGGCAATGGGGGATTGGTATGATTGTTGGCTGTGTCACTAAAGTCAGAAAATGGTCCGACTGAAGAATGTTTGTCGGCAACTTTGATGACGTTTGTGTTAAGTAAAGTAGGTTTTGTTTATAAGTTGTTCACTTCCAAAACAATATGTGCACCTTCCACTAACCTTTTCTTGTGCAATTTCCTAAGTTTTAATGTTGTTACTGTTTTGACCCCCCCCCCCCCTTTGAACAGGTTGGTCATTGAGAGAGCGCAATATAAATTAAATAAATTAGTAGTATTATTATATAAATATGAAACGTTTTAAGTCTTGATTTTTGTTTATTTTAACAGTTTCAGCTTGACTTAATTTTCCTAGAGTCATACTTTGTTTATTTTGTAATATTGTTTTTTTCTTCTTCAGAATACAGCACATCCACCGGCATGGTCTTGGATCCAGTGACAGATTTTCCACGTGTTGTTGTGTTGCATTCCTCATTTCCTGTATGATGCACCATACAGGTAGAAATAGAACTTATAAATCATTATGTTATAAGTCAAAATTCAAGAGAGGCTTAGATTTGCCGTCTTCATGATTTGCCTTCGTTTTGCATTATAATTTAAAACAAGTGCCCTTTCAATAGTCTAAAAATTAACAAACTGTTCTGTAGGAAAATCAATATCCAAAAATCAAGCAAATTAAGCTTTTTAAATAATACAACTGCCAGCTCAGAACTTGCTTGACTTATTTTAGCGACATCATCATCAGTGTTTTTGTATTGAACAATCAATGTTTCCTGAACCGAGTATCCACCTCATTGGATTTGAAACACTGTTAACAACTTTTCTGAATTGTAACCTAATAATGTCAACATGTATAGTGTGGTTTTTTATCAATACAAAATCGATAACCATCGAAAAATAAATAAACTAACTTTCTAAGTTAATCTTTGTTTTCCACTAGGCACATATTTAAATGCCTATGTCTCGCTAAAAACTTTCTAACATCATAATGATGTCATAGGTTTTCAAATTTGGCTAAACAAAAGGTTGTTATTTATAAAATTTATAAATTTTTTAGCAGCCCTTTATTTCTTGTGTACCCTATTTACACTTTACTTTCTCTAATATTTCAAAAGCTATCAGGATTGTTTTCTGCGATTCAATGATATAGCTTACGCATTAATACAGCAGTGAGCCCACCAGCGATACCCGAACACCTAGTGTTTGTTGTCACAAACACGTTAAGTCTAGTTCTTCTTCTTTAGGTGTTCGGGCAGAAAGCCCCGAACAACTCTTTGTTTTTGTTCGTTTTTAGGTGTTCGGGCCTTACGCCCGAACAATTCTTTGTTATTGTTCGTTTTTTTTTTTAGGTGTTCGGAGCGGAGCGTAGCTCCGAACACCTCTTGTTATTGTTCGTTTTTTTTTTTTTTTTAACTTCTTCAGATTCTTCTTCTCTTCGTCCCTTGTCCGCTAACAAAAGCACACTTCCCAAGCTCGTATAAACTTGAAATTTCTACCATAGTTAGATAACCATTAGGAGACGAAACCGTTTCATTTACGTCATGATGACGTCATCAGGTGTCAAGTTACAAGGTTTTTAAAATTAAAAAATTTAATCTTTGAAATTCTGTAACAAATCACACTTAAGAGACCGGCGGTTGTTTTATGCGGGATCATACTTAGGACATATAGGTCTTTATTTTTTGTCGTGTGCGTGACCTCACATGACCTCTACTTCCGGTCGAAACAGGAAGAAATAGGAAGTGCCTTGTAATTTAAAAGTGGCACACTTTTTGAAGTTTTTTTTAACGGTGTTATAGTCGAGCAAGAGTCTGGTTTAAAAAAATAAGACAAGTGACGTCATAAAAGTCAAGAGCGCCCTCTAGCGGCAGGTTGAAAACAATTAAAAATACACTTTTACTAGATGTCTGTGGCGAAGTTTATGATAATCGTTTCAAAATTGGTATACAAAATGACCTTCTTGCAGACAACATATGTGTGAATTTTTAGATTGATGACGTCATCGTGTGTCACGTGGTATCGCATTAAAGGTTTACTTTTTGAAGCTGTGTATCTACAAAACCACAAGTTTGACTGAGTTGAAACTTGGCATGTTGATAGACAGTTATATTGACTACTTAAAGCTAGAGTGACGACTTGATGACGTCATCAAATTTTTTAAAACAAATTTTAGAAATTTTGACCAATTGGTACATATCTTCAGTACAAAGCAAGCTATAGTCAAATTTCATTTTGCATGAGACTTGGTAGGTCCTACAAGGATATAACGTGGAGTGACGTTTTCACGACGTAATCGATTTTCATGTTATGTCACCACCAAGGTAGTGTTTTACAAGATCTATATGTACAGAACAACTTTGGTGATCAAATGGAAACTTTGCATATGTACTCAAGCTGGGATGTGTTACATCCAAAAAGTTTGGTCAAATCTTTAGAACCACCATTCTAAAGACTCTATAGAAGTGTACAATATTTAATACACAGACATGTTTATAACATTTCTTTGAAACACGAGGTCACACCGAACACCTCTTTTTTGTTTCCAACAAAAAATTATGTCTAGTTTATTTAGTTCTTCTTCTTCTGAAAGTTGTTTGTCCGCAAGCAAAAGCATAGTAAAAAACATCAAATGCACTTGAAACTTTGCATGTAGTTAGAGTATAACTGGCAGATGATCCATAAGTTGGGATGTCATGATGACGTCATCAGGTGTCAAATTACAAGCCATTTAAGCTCAAAAAGGACCCTCATGCTAATGCCTGTATGTCTCTGAATAGTAAAGCTACAGTATTCATATTTAGGCATATGATAGATGAAGACATGAGCAACATTTGAAAAGTTAACGCCAAATTCACATGACCTTTACTTCCGGTCGTACCGGAAGGTCAAAGTTTATCTGATCAACTTAAAATTTGCCCCATGTTAGAACCTTGATAAAACCTCCATTAAGTAGTTGTGACGTCATGATGACGTCATCAGGTGTTGAAATACAGTAAATCAAAGTTTAATATTTCAAAAAATCATAACTCAAAAATTACTAAATTGATTTGTAAAATCGACACATCATCGGAGAGGTCTTTTAGAACCCAACAAACGTTTCACAGAGTGTGACCTCATTTTACCTCGACTTACGCTTCAAAACGGAGGTTGAAAAATTCAAAAATCATACCAGAAGAACTATCCGGCCCGTATGTAAACCACACGAAAAGTAATGCATTGAAAACCCGTAACTAATCCACGTGGCATGTTGCGCTCCATTGTTCATAAGGTTCAAAGTCCACGAAGACTGTGTTTAGGCCTGCATAACACATCCATGGTGGCGCTATATCAAATTAGTGGTCAATTCAATGAATGATTGGCTCCGCGATATTTAATGCCGTCCATTGATAGCTCAGTGCATAACTTTCGTGTTAGTCTTTTGTTGGCTTGGCGGTAAGTGGCCTGTTTTGGCTGATTGTATGACTTTTGATAAATGACAAAATGCAATCGGCGAGAGATCGAAATTAGTTTGACTCTGATCAACAGCGGTATTTACCAGAATCCAACTTTTAGATCTTTATGAATACTTCAATAAAGTACTGTGTGAACAACAAAATAAACTTAAACAATGGGTTCCTATGCCCTGAAAAACTTGACAGACGTTTAATTAATACACGTTCTATCTAGAGCTCTATGCAGTCTTAAGTAGTAATGTTAGCACTTGTTTCCCGTGTGAACTATGGTACAAACGCAAGAGACTTACATGTTACTTTCTTTGACAATTCAAAAGCTATCAAAATTTTTTTCATCGATTCAAAGGAATAGTTCACGCAGTAAGGATACCCGAACACCTAGAGTTTGTTTTCCAACTCTAAATCTCTAGTTAGGTGTTCGGGCATTCAGCCCGAACAACTATTTGTTATTGTTCGGTTTTTTCTTCTTTTTTGTTTTGCTTATTCTTCTGTTTCTAGTTGTCCGCAAGAAAAAGCATACTTGCGAACCTTCGATCAACTTGAAACTTAATGTGACGTTAGAACATAACTAGCAGAAGGTGTGTGAGTTGTGATGTCATGATGACGTCATCGGGTGTCGAAATACAGTAAATCAAAGTTTAATAATTCAAAAATTCATAACTCGTTCAATACACAATGGATTTGTACAATCGACACATCATCGGAGAGGTTTTTAAAAACCTAACAAACGTTACACAGAGTCCGTTAGAAATGTGTACGATAAGTTTTATCAAAAGTTAGTGAATGAGTTTATTTACTTAATTGGTTTTTGGACGTCCATTGGATGGAAGTATAATGTATAACGGAAGTTGAAAAATTCAAAAATCATACCAGAAGAACTATCTGGCCCGTATGTAAACCACACGAAAAGTACTGCATTGAAAACCCGTAACTAATCCACGTGGCTGGCTGTTGCGCTCCGTTGACCAAAAGGTTCAGAGTCCATCAAACCTGCACACCACGCGGCTGGCTCCTTCCATTGTTCATAAGGTTCAAAGTCCACGAAGACTGTGTTTAGGCCTGCATATCACATCCATGGTGGCGCTATATCAAATTAGTGGTCAATTCAATGAATGATTGGCTCCGCGATATTTAATGCCGACTCTGAAGTCTATTTCGTTCGATGTTAGTTCATTGATAGCTTAGTGCATAACCTTCGTGTTAGTTAGGTGTTCGGGCCTTACTCTTTGTTTTTGTTCGTTTTTTTAGGTGTTCGGAGCGGAGCATAGCTCCGAACACCTCTTGTTATTGTTCGTTTTGGGTTTTTTTTACCTCAGATTCAAAATTGGTATACGTCTAGTACTTCTTCTTCTTAGGTGTTCGGGCAATCCGCCCGAAACACCTCTTGTTTTTGTACGGTTTTAAAAAAATACTTCTTCTGCTTATCCCCCGCGATTGTCCGCAAAAAAACGCACACTTCCGAAGCTCACACAAACTTCAAACTTCACATGTAGTTAGATTGTTACTTGTAGAAGACACCGCTGGAGTGACGTCATGATGACGTCATCAGGTGTCAAAATACAGTAAATCAAAGTTTAATATTTCAAAAAATCATAACTCGAAAACTGCTGAATGGATTTGTACATTCTATACATCATCGGACAGGTCTTGGAAAACCCAACAAACAATTCACAAAGAGTGACCCAATTTTATCTTGACTTCCGGTCCAAAACGGAAGTTGAAATTTCAATAATTTATATCTAAAGAACTTCTCGTACTTGAATCGAAATTTTTACACCAGGTTGTAGGATATTGTGCCTTCTCAAACTTTTACACAGAGATGATACTAGTTTGACCTTACTTTCTGGTCGAAATCGGGTGTTAAAGGCAACGTAGGCCTATATATTGACCCGCATTAAAAGCACGTGAAAAGATCTTCTACTGAGACACGTAAAACCGTATCTAACCCAGTGGCACGGTAGCCGTCTGTTGCGTTCCAGTACACCACGCGGCTGGCTGCTCCACTTCCGGCCTGTTCATAAGGTCCTACACAGGGTCCTGCATGTAACCTGTGTATACACGATACACTAGCACACATTCCGCGCCACGAAGACAGTGTATACATCCACATAACGTGAAACGGATTGTTGATGTCATATCCACTGGTGGCGCTATACGGTGTTAATGGTCGTTTGTTAACGTACTGCGCTTTTTATAATGCAACAGACTCAGAAATGTACGTCGTTCGACGGTAGTCCAATGAATTGCTCAGTGCATATATCCTTCGTGTTAGCCTTTTGTTGGCTTGGTGGTAAATATCAACTATAAAAACGAGTGTATTTTGCTGAACTCTTTTGGTGATTTTAATAAATTTTGATAACTGAGAAAATGTGATCGGTAAAAGATCAACATAAATTTGACTCTAATCAACACCGGTTTTTACAAGATTTTACTTTTAAATCCTGTTGAATACTTCAAAGAAATACAATGTTAACAGCAAAACAAATTCAACATAAATTGCACATCGTGTAAACTGTAGGTTCTTATGCCCTTATCATAATCATGACAAATGATGTTGCTTCAGTTATCGGCACCACAAAAAGGTAGCAAGCAGGCGTAGTTTGATAAAATTTATTTTTGAATTGTTAGTGATAGTCTTTTAAACTATCAGTTCAGTTAGTGACTATTTAAAAAAAAATGTGTACATGTGTATCTAGTACACATTCTGGAGTTTCAATGCATATCCATCGAAAAATAAATAAACTTCATTGTGACTATAGTGAGAGATTAAAAATTTCAATCATAAACCGGATTTAAGAAAAAATAAATCTAAAAGATTTAATTTTAGTCTGAAACGATTGAAAAAAGCAATAATTATCCGCAGACTGTAAAAAGTTTTTTAATCCTCCGAATGATTTAAAAAGGACGCCAACTTTATCGGCAATGGACCAATCAGGATGATGGGACTACATCACGTGATGAGCTCACACAGCTAACTCAACTTTGTTGGCGGCCATTGCTTAGACCGACTAGCTGTACCGAGTGCTCGTTAAAAACGTGAACGTTAAACGTAAAATCCGAACGAATTATCAATCATAATCACACAAGTTTTTAATCGGGACACTCGGCAGAAACCTGGAGATCATTTTTCAGATTTTCAAAGGTAAGTGAATCCAATCTTATGTAGTAAAATTTTGGATAGGCTTGCAATTTTTTACACGACGATGTCGTCGTGTGAAATGAATGGGGAGTATGTGGCTATATTAAACGTTGGGCTTCATTTTGTTGACGATGTTCACCGCCTTTTACACACAATGTCCTCACTTTATTCATGTTACGTTCTCATACAAAGGCTACTAGATAGAGAACAATCATAACATAATTTCATCAAGATATAAAATAGCAAGAGACAACGTGATTGTTCGTCTCTGATGAAGACCAATTTCGAGATCATGTATGTTTCTGTTGGTCGATAGAACCATGGAGGTAGGAAGAAAACTATGATTTGGGCTCTCTGTGCTCAAAATAATTAATATTAAACTATAGCAATTAGTTTTACTTCTTATCATGGAGGTAGGACCATGTTCTTATCTGCTGAACCATAGTGGCACTTTTATATTTTGCAGAATGACCACCAAAGATTGAAGCGAAATACAATCTAGAAAATATTGGTCAAATTCCTTTTTAAAATTCAATTGTGTGCTGGTCGACAGAAACCAAAAACACAAACAATTATAGTTAATATTCCAGTGACGTTTACTTAGTTAATGCTTTGTACTTCCATGGTACTGATGTCGAGGTTTTCTTAACAATTGTCTGAATGTTTTCCATGTTTCGGTTGATCTTTGTTCCTTACTGGTTGCTGTTTACAGTTTTCTTGGTCCATCCAATGGCAAAGTCAAAGGGTTTCAATTGTAGCTGATGCATGCAGTTTCCTACATTATTCAGATCAGCGGGTAAGTATTTCTTGTTTCCCCTGATGTGTATGGATTCCCATCCTACACAACTAAAAGTTAGTAATTTGCAATCGTTGTCATGGTTGCTAGGGAAAGTAATACTTTTTACATGATAGTGTGTACTGTGCAGAACAGTGCATGCAGTCTAGTGTAGTGTATTACAATCTGGTATGCTTTACAACACTGAAATGTTCACTCTATCACTGTGTTTTAAATAAGTATGTTCCTGTTTTGTAGAATGACCACCTGAGACCTAATGCAAGCATCAATAACAATCTAGGAAGAAAAGACCTAAATCCTTTCAAAGAATTGCCTTAGCCAAACTCGGTGACATAATATATATTTTTTACTTCTAAATTTAATGTGTTTTTATCAATGTACTTTGAATCTACCACAAGGAAACAATGTGGTAATACCAGTTAAACCTCGATGAGGTGTCATACAGCTTGTTTCTTTATTTTTTCTATTGTTTTATTGCAGGTTAATGGTGGGGTTACAAACGTGAACTCCTCGCATCTCATTAAAAAAGAGGGTTGACACCAAATTAGTGGAATTTCATTCACTGATGCCAAACCTGTGGATATGTTTAATCTTTTTTACTTAAATGTATAACTATTGTTTTTACGGCTTGGAAACCTATGTGAGGCAGCATTTTTATAATGCATGAAAGGTGCGATTGTCTTAACTAACATTTGCTTATTTTGAAGTTAAGGTGCTGTCAGAGAACTTGTTTAAATGTAAAAACCAGATTACCTTCAAATAAATTGTTTTGAGATGATATATGTGAAAAAGCTTTGGTTTGTTCCCTTTATTTGTACACGAAATGAAGCATTAGTCACATGACTAATGAGATTAGTCTTCATTTTGGATGACTAACTGCAAAAGTCATATGACTAATGTTTAGTCATTTCAGACGTTTTTGGATTTAGTCAGATGACTAATTGATATTAGTCAAATTTGACTAATATTTGACCTGTATTTGACTAATTAATGTTAGTCACCTAGCTTGTCTGACTAATTAGTCATTAGTCATTAGTTTAATTAGTCATTTCAGACGTAGGGCAGGACTAATTTTAATTAGTCAAAATGACTATCTTATGTTTACAGTGTACTCTTTAAAAGCAAGTACCTAAAATCAAGCTAGCATTGTAAAAATAGACTCCAATTTCTCCTTATCTAAGAAACAGACATAAAAACCTTTATTTTGTTTTCATGTGCCATAAAGGATGTATACATTAACAGTCACCCACATCCTGAGAATATTATTATGATGAAATTGCAGTTTTAATCCTTGTGTAATAAACATGGAAACTCAATAGAACTTTTGATGTTCATGGACTACAAAGGTAAACTCCATGTTAAGGTCTATCTAAGAAACTAATAAAGTTTGTAAGAAAATGGTTTTGACATTTTTGCTGTTCCTGTGTTTGCTTTCCTGCTGGTCCAGAAATGGTGTGTTTTATATTTTAACCCCAATGATGATTTAGAAATAAATCAAATGAGATTGCGATCATGTAGGTTTAAATCATTCAACGGGTTGAGGTTAAATCTGTAAAGATTTGAAATATAAATCCACTGGATTGATTTTATTAATCCTTTACAGATTAATTTTTTAAAATCTTTTGAAAGATTAATTTTAAATCCACGCTGTTTGGTCCCTAATCACACTCCTTGAAAGATTAAAAATTCAATCCTGTGGATTTAAATTTAAATCCTTGTATTTTTGACAATGGACCCTTGGCCCTTTCAAATAATCTAAATAATGTACTCATTTGCTAAATTATTTTTGTAAGTTCACCTTTGTTTTTCACTTGGCACATATATTTAAATACCTATGTCTCGATAAATAAATTCTAACTTCATAATGATGTCATCGGTTTTCAATTCTGGCTAAACAACAGTTTATTATTTAGAAAATGTTATATTTCGAGTAGCCTTTATTTCCTGTGTATAACTAACGTTTAAACGTAGAAGATTTACACATTACTTTCTTTGAAATTTCAAAAGCTATCAACATTTTGTTTTCAGCGATTCAATGAAATAGCTAACGCATCATACCATGCCGCATAGGAGATGGCAATCAACATGGGATAGCGGTTTGGTTAGAAAGGGAAAGACAATACTACCAATATCCCGTCATTTGTCTGTCAATTGGTAGATTAACCAAGTTATAAAAACTAATTAATTATGCAAAAAAATCTGATAAATTTACTCAGGCAATAGATATGTAAACAACACACTTAGATAAAGAAAACGTTGAAAAAATGCAAAACAGACCATTTTAACCTACTGAACAACTTGTCAGCAGGTGCTGACAACGTACCGGACTTAAGCTTGTCCAATTAAGGTGCCGTGTTCGAGGGTCAAAACAAAAATCATTAAACTTGCCAAACTCGCCTTCTGGTTCAATCTTCAATTTCAAGTCAAAAAACTTTTCACAACCCCTAGTTTGCAAAGTATTAGAAAGACCAACCTTCTTCCGCCATCCTTCTCACTATCGGAATGGGATATAAAAACAAACTTTCATGGCACCATACGGTCATAAGCCTTACCACTAACTTTCATTGAAAACCCGAACACCTAGTGTTTGTAATCCTACAAACACTACATTTTTAGGTGTTCGGACAAAAGTCCGAATACCTCTTGTTATTGTTCGTTTTTTTTTTTTTTTTACTTCTTCAGATTCTTCTTCTTCTCTTCGCCGCTTGTCCGCTAACAAAAGCACACTTCCCAAGCTCATATAAACTTGAAATTTTTACCATAGTTAGATAACCATTAGGAGACGAAACCGTTTCATTTACGTCATGATGACGTCATCAGGTGTCAAGTTACAAGGTTTTTAAAATTAAAAAATTTAATCTTTGAAAATCCATATCAAATCAAGATGAAGAGACCGTCGGTTACTTTTTGCGGGATTATATAGAGGTAATATGGGTCTTCATTTTTTATTGTGTGCGTGACATGACTTGACCTCTACTTCCGGTCGAAACAGGAAGGAACAGGAAGTGCCTTGTAATTTAAAAGTGGCACACTTTTTGAAGTTTTTTTTAACGGTGTTATAGTCGAGCAAGAGTCTGGTTTAAAAAAATAAGACAAGTGATGTCATAAAAGTCAAGAGCGCCCTCTTGCGGCAGGTTGAAAACAATTAAAAATACACTTTTACTAGATGTCTGTGGCGAAGTTTATGATAATCGTTTCAAAATTGGTATACATAATGACCTTCTTGCAGACAACATATGTGTGAATTTTTAGATTGATGACGTCATCATGTGTCACGTGGTATCGCATTAAAGGTTTACTTTTTGAAGCTGTGTATCTACAAAACCACTTCCTAAGCTCATATAAACTTGAAACTTTACATATAGTTAGATACCCATTAGGAGATGAAACTGCTTTAGCTACGTCATGATGACGTCATCAGGTGTCAAATTACAAGGTTTTTAGAAAAAAATAATTTAATCTTTAATCATTAATCTTTATGCGGGATCATAGTTAGGTCATATAGGTTTTTTTTTTTTTCGTGTGCGTGACCTCACATGACCTCTACTTCCGGTCGAAACAGGAAGTGCCTTATAACTTGAAAGTGGCAAAAGTGGCGAATTTTTTCAAGTCGTTTTCAACGATGTTATAGTCCGGCCAGGGTCTGATTTAAAAAAATTGGACCGGTGATGTCATTAAATCTAAAAGCGCCCTCTGGCGCCAGGTTAAAAACAGCTCCAAATACACTTTTACTAGATGTCTGTGGTGAAGTTTATGATAATCGTTTCAAAATTGGTATACATAATGACCTTCATGCAGACAACATGTGTGAATTTTTAGATTGATGACGTCATCATGTGTCACGTGGTATTGCCTTAAAGGTTTACTTTTTGAAGCCGTGTATCTACAAAACTAAGTTCAACTTAGTTGAAACTTGGCACGTTGATAGACAGTGACATTGACTACGTAAATTCCAATAAAACAACATGATGACGTCATTCCTTTTTTTTATACAAATATTTGAAATTGTGACCAATTATTACGGGTATTGACCCGCTGTAAAACCACGGGACACACACACACTACGCGAACTAAACCAGTTTACTGTTTTTTATCGCGTAGTGTGTGTGTGTATACGGTGAGCAAATCAACCGCAAGGTTCAAAGTCCATCAAACTTGCCATGGTCTAGTCTCTGTTCAAGGTTCGCGCAACCTGCTTTTGACAATACGCTTTGCTAGTCTCTAAAACAGCCGTCCATGCAAACCTCGTTAACAAACAAATGCTAGGCTTTTGATCGTGTGCTTTTTAACCAAAAGTTGAACATTTCATGAATTCATATCTCGTCGTCTTCTTTTCCCCAAAGATTGTCCAATAAAAAAGACACTTCAACTCGCATAAACTTTAAACTGCACACATTCATATTCATGTGTAGATGACACCGCTGCAGTGATAGCATCATGACTTCATCGGATGTCAAATTACAAGGTTTTAAATATTAATTTTTTTATGTTTGAAATTCCATATCAAATCACGGACATGAAGTGCCTTTTTATACTTTAGTTTTTGACCGATTAATATTGTTCTGTCCCGTGCAAATAAGACTGAGAAAAGAAGGGAAATACTCAGGTCCAATTTTGTTGATAAATAACGATTTTGTTTTTATTGTTGCATTCGTATACACAGGAAGTGTGGCAGCTTTATTTATTATTTTGAATAACATCTTTAGGATTGTAATCAAGTGGATAATCATTCAAAAATATTGGGTTTTGATTCCAAAGCGACTACCATGGAAACTAGCATGCAGATCGATGCCCGCGCCCGTCAAACACTTGATTCTTATGTTCTATCATTCTAAACATGTAAGCATTGTTGTGAAAAAAATCGTACACGATTATTTCATATATGTGATCATTATAAAAACAAGTAAAGGGAACCAGCCGATTATATCAAGAAACATTATACTTCCATCCAATGGGGACGCGTCCAAAAACCAATTAAGTAAATAAACTCATTCACTAACTTTTGATAAAACTTATCGTACACATTTCTAACAGTCATATTTACCAAATTCAATTACATTTGAGCCACTGCTAGTTCTTACAAGATTTATGAGTACAGAACGACTTTGGTAATCAAGCTGAAACTTTGCATGTATCCAAGTTGGGATATGTTACATCCACAAAATTTGTTCACACCACGATGACGTCATCGAGTGTGACATGACGTCACCTTAAAGGTACAGGTTCAAGATCTATATACTGAGTAGTATGTTTGGTCAAGCTGAAATGTAGCTTACATGTATTCAAACTGGGCTGTGTTACGACCAAATTGAACGTCAGTCCGAACACCTTCTTTTTGTTATACAACAAAAAGTTAAGCCTAGTTAGGTGTTCGGGCCTTACGCCCGAACAACTCTTTGTTTTTGTTCGGTTTTTGTTCTTCTTTGTTTTGCTTATTCTTCTCAGTGGGCTTTGTCTGCAAGCAAACGCATACTTTCAAACCTTTGATCAACTTGAAACTTCATGTGAAGTTAGAACATAACTAGCAGAAGCCGAGTAAGTTGTGACGTCACGATTACGTCATCGGGTGTCAAGTTACAAGCCATTTCAGTTCGAAAAGTGACCTCATGCCGATGCCTGTATGTCTCTGAATATTAAAGCTACAGTATTTATATTTGGGCATATGATAGATCAAGACACGGCAACATTTGAAAAGTTAACGCCAAAATCGTACGACCTTAACTTCCGGGTCGTTACCCTAGGTCGAAGTTCGCCTTCGTTATTTCCTCTTTTCTCTTAGCCACGGTACGGGTGAGATCGCAAATTTCTGTGTCCACGGTTTTTGCTGATAAATAATCCTTATCTGATTGCTAAAAGAGACTTAATTTTCAAGATTAGAGTTAAAGATTAAGTAGTAGTTTAGATTGAGTAATTCACGGAAGTTGGGGAGGGCTCCGACTGTCGGTTCTGGGGGTACATCCGTTCCCCCGGGACAGTCTGAGCTCTCGGAGGGCTGCACCGGTGACACTCCGTCGCCAGGCTCGCAGCCCTTTAGCCGGCCCCCGCAGCCTCAGTCGGCTGCGTCGGCTGGCGGACCCGCCGACCAGAGAGGGGAGACTTCCCGTTCCCCATCTTTGGTCAGTGTACGTGGGTCTACCCAACCGAAGGTTAAACGCCCCGACAAGACAAAGAAAGCTGGTGCTGGGGCGATAACCAAGAGAGGAAGGGCTAGGGGTGGCTCCAATCCGGAGCGCATCGCGCCCGCTCTCGACCCGGCCTCGGGGTCGTTGCAGCCGGAGGGCATCCCCCCTCCACACGGCTCAGCTTACCCGACCCTCACCGGCCTCGTGGATTCCCCCACGACGGTCGCTGACGGTCTTTTGCAAGGTCGCCTGAACCGATCGGCACCCGCCCACGCCATAGGCTGTGGGGCGCTTGCGATGGGTAGAAAGATTGGTGACATGGAGCCGGGTAGCTGGGAGTCTCCTGGCATACCCCGCATGCAGGGCCCGCCCTCGTCTTCGAGTTTTACCCGCTGCACGGGCGTCCCGGTCACCCAGGTATCTTTCGAGAGAGCCTCAGATTCAACCTGGGACCGATCTTCGCACAAGAGGCAGAAGAACAAAAAAGGCCGTCACGCTCGACATTTCCCGTCAAGCTCTGACGAGTCTTCGTCTGGCTCACACAGGGGCAAGCGTCACCGGGGTAGCGAGTCGTTATCCCGGGACGATTTCATGGCAGCCTTTCAGACGCTCGCGGCCTCAGTTTCCGGCCGGCGTGAGGATCAGAGTTTTGGCCCACCGGGCCCGTACATCCAGCCCGACCATTCCGGTCACGACTGGGTGCACTCGAGTCAGGGCGGCCTCCCGTGCACGGTTAGCCGTGCACCGGCCTCACCTCGCAGCCACCATCCCGCGCCTACTGCACACGAACTTGCGTGGGGTATTGCGGGGCAGGATGGACCGTCACGCACGGGTACACGGGCACCATCCCTGCCGGGGATTAGCCTGCACCCTTCGGGGTCCCTCGTGTCGGGTCCCTCGTGTCGGGTCCCTCGTGTCTGATCCAGGATCGGATCACCGTGGAGGGGGCACAGCTCTGCCGTTTGGTGACACGCCTTCGCTGGGTGCCTCCGGCCTTCTCAAGTCCGGCGACCCGTCCCCGGAAGAGGACGAGTTGGCTACTAGCATTCAGCGGCTTTCAATTGCCGAGACTGAATTGCGCCTTGTCCAGCAGAACATGACTCGGGTGCTGGGCCTTCCCACCGAGAAATCTGAGGACCCTCCCGCTGAACGACAATCATTCAAGCGGAGGACAGGCCCGACCCCAAGGAGCGGAAGTAATTTTCCAGCTATGCCACTCGATCGTGTCTGCAGTGACCGTATCGATGGCATTATGTCGGCGACCACTTGGAATGCTTACTCCAAGCGGGCGGAGACGTATTATCGATTCCCCTCGGAGGATTTCGATAGATATTTTGCAACCCCAGTTCTGCCGGACTCGGCGGCAGATAAACTTGCCGCCGATAGGGGGACAGCTTCTTCCAAACTTCCCTTTGCAGACAAAGCCCGAGGGAAGATGGAAGAGGTAGTCAGGAAGATGGACTCGGCGTCACGCTTTGGCATGCGCACATCGTCCTTCCTGCTCCTTTTGTCCGAGTACCTAGCGCTAGCATGCGATGAGGACTCGGCGGTCCCGGCAGACATGATGGTGGCAGCCCTCCATTGTCTTGACAATGGAAGAAACCACAGGCCTCCACGCCACAGGCGAAGAAGCACAAACAGGCCTCTTTTGTCATCCCCCGCTGACGCTCACAGAAACCCGCCCACGGTGGGCATACAGGGACAACAGGTACACACGCACGCAGGCCCAGGGGCCAGCAGCGGGCCCAGACGGGTCGCGGCTTCCACTCTCCTGTCTCCAGGCGACCTCCCGCCGACGGACCCGTGGGAGGCCGCCTTCAGAAATTGTTGGGGTCCTGGGCTCAAGTCACCTCCGACAGGTGGGTCCTCGGGACGATCGGGCGCGGTTACGCACTCGAGTTCACGAGGACCCCCCCCCCCCCCCCCCCCCGTCAGACATGCTGACGCGGCCAACACCTATCCCGTCCGATCCCCACAAGCGCCGTGCCCTCGAGGGGGAGATCAGTTCCCTTCTCCTCAAACGGGCAATACGCATCGTCCCCGATCAGGGGACTCGGACGGGGTTTATGTCCACCTTCTTGGTTCCCAAGAAGGAGGTGGACACTTGGCAGCCGATTCTAAACCAAAGCCCCTAAACAAACATATCCGCCCAAAGCGCTTCCGTATGGAGACGCTGCGGGCAATTCTCGATTCAATCGATACACCTGCGTGGGGGGCAACCTTGGATGCTTACTTACACGTACCCATCAGGGCCGAGCACCACAAATTCTTGCGTTTCCTCTACAGCGGGACGCAATACGAATTTATGGGTCGGTCCAGAGAGGCGACAGACACCGCGCTCAAGATTGCTTGGCGCCTCACGTCTGACCTCGGGTTCCTAGTGAACGCCGAGAAGTCGCACCAGATCCCCTCTCAGGTCCCCACCTTCCTCGGTGCGGCGCTCGACCTTCAAGGGGGCTGGCCCGCCCATCGGCGGACCGCGTGTTGAACTTGCATCAATGCGTGGCCCTTTTCCTCCGGGCAACGGTGGCACCGGTGCTGGCCTGGCTCAGATTACTGGGCCTTATGGCCAGCATGGTGGATTTGATCGATTTTTGCAGGTTGAGGATGAGGCCTATTTAACTTTATCTCCTCTCCTATTACCGGCCCAGCCGGCATTCGATCCACCTCCCAGTGCCTACTACGCCTTGGCTGACCCCCCACCTACGTTGGTGGATGGTAGAAGCCAACCTCACGCAGGGTCGAGTGTTCCGACTTCCCCGGCCGTCCGTGACCATCGTCACCGATGCGTCTCTGTACGGCTGGGGGGGCGACCCTTCACCCTCGCCAGATAGCAGGGGTGTGGGGCCCGGAACACCTTTCAACCCACATCAACGTCCTGGAAATGGTGGCGGTCCGCAATGCCCTCCAGCACTTCGGGGCGCAGATAACGGGGCAAGCCGTCCTGGTGCGTTCCGACAACGCTACGGTCGTGGCGTATATCAACCATCAGGGGGGCACCCGGTCGGCGCGGCTGTGCGCACTGGCTTGGGATCTACTCCACTGGTGCATACAGCAGGGGACCGCTCTGTCAGCAGTCTACATTCCAGGAAAGGAGAATGTTACAGCCGATGCCCTCTCTCGGGGTTGGATTGTCCCGACAGAGGTTCTCCTGATCGCCCCATTCTGGCCACGACAGCCTTGGTTCCCTCGGCTGGTCAGGCTACTGGTGCACAGGCCGGTGGTCCTCCCACAGAGACCGGACCTCCTATACCAGCCCGGATCCGGAGTGATTCATCCGGCTCCGGGGGACCTGCACCTGACGTGCTGGGCGCTGTCACGAGATCCCTCAGAGCAGCGGGCCTTTCGAGACGGGCTGCGGAGGTCGCCGCCCAATCCCGGAGGGCCTCCACTCGGAGAGTATACGATTGCCGACTACGCCATTTCTTTAAATGGTGCAGAGGAGGTGGGGGATTTCCTCCTTTACCTTTTCGAAAGCGTGAAGAACCGGCCATCGCAGCAGTTCACACAGGGTTTGCCGATGGATCAACGGTTTCCGATAACCATGCGATCCGACAGTTGACTAGGGGGATGTTTGTTACCCGTCCCCCTGTGCGCAAGCTGATCCCATCCTGGGACCTCTTTAGCGTACTGTCAACTCTGACCAAACCCCCCTTCGAACCGCTAAGTGGGGCCACATTGCTGCACATGTCAATCAAGGTGGCATTCTTGGTGGCAGTTGCTACGTCTCGCCGACATAGCGAACTCCACTCCCTTACAGTGTCGGCAGGACACATCCGGTGGGAACCCGGAGGCGTCCGCCTAATACCTACTGCAGGGTTCCTGGCAAAGAATCAGTCCGATTCTTTCGAACCCCCAGACATCTTTGTCCCCGACCTTAAAGCCTTTTCGGCGGTTGCGGCCGACAAACTTTGGTGCCCTGTACGGGCATTAAAGTGGTACATCGACCGCACAAAGTCCACCATTCCGACCGGCGTCAGGCGATACGATCGCTCGTTGGATCGTTACAGCTATCCGCTCTGTGCCGGGCGGGTGGCCTGCGGCCGATGGTCCGGTTCATGCCCACGAGGTGTCCATATAGATGATATCACGAGGGCGGCTTCCTGGAAGAACCCTTCCACGTTCTCCGACTGCTACCGGAAGGATGTTCTGCAGGTAGATGGGAGAGCGAGTCGAGCGGTGTTGCAGGCGGCCAGCCGAGCTGCAAAACCAGGACAAGCTCCACCTCGTCACGGTTCACTTTAATAGGTGACTTTTTCCCTTATATCAGAGTGCCTAACATTTACTTATGTTTTGCCCATCCATGAGGACGACACCTCCCGTTCGTTCGTGCCCACCGCCTTTTTTTTCTCAGTGCTAGTCTATGCAAATTAGTAATTCGACTTTACCGGTAAGTAGAGTGAAGTAGACTCCCCCCCCCCCCCCCACAGTAGTGTGGATGGGGTCTACGAACGAATACTTACCGGTAGAGTATCCCTCCCTCCTTCCCCACATACTCGGTTCTTGGGTGCTTACATTTGGTAGGGCTCATAGAAAAGAGGACGACTTCGTGGCATGCATGTCGCGGGGCATTGTGGGTAGGGCGGTGGAGGGCGCTATTGTATGTAAAAGTCTTAGCAATATTGCCTGGCGGCATAGGGAATATGCAAATTAGTAATTCGACTCTACCGGTAAGTAGAGTGAAGTAGACTCAAAGTTTAATATTTGTAAAAAGCATAACTCATGAACCATATGTTTGTTTTTTATAATCTACACATCATCGGATAGCTCATTTAAAGTTCGACAAACGCTACACAGAACCCGTACAACATTTGAACTTACTTCCGGTTCAAATCGGAAGTTGAAAATTTCTTAGTATCCTATCTTATATATATCTTTAAAACTACTGATCATTTTAGCATAATTTTTGTATCAGGGTGTAGAACGTTAGTCCTGCTCAAACTTTTGAACACAGACATGACAACATTTTGACCTTAATATATGGTCAAAACCGGACAATGAAGCGCACCTACCCACTCGTACCCCCCCCCCCCCCACTTTGATTGACAAAACATTATGTACACATAACGTTGAAACTGATGCAAGCTGCAGTTCAGTGTCGTCATTGTTGTTTCATGTGGCGGGAAGCTAGCCTTTAGTCAAGGCGCACCGCGGCACCCCCAGCCCGGATATCACGCACGAAAAAAGACCAGCGCGAGCGGCGAAGCCACGAAGCGCCTTTACCAACTCGTTTTTTTGCTACCGATTTTGGTAGGAGAAATGTATGAATAATGCATTAGCTCGCTTTGATGTTGGCCAATAAGAAGACACAATTACTTGCTTGACACAGATGCATGAACAATGCAGGGAGGGATTTGTACACACGTCCATGCATGGCACGCATAACAAGATTGATAACTGCCATGGAATGGCTGCTGTGTGTGCTGAGCCGTGAATGATTATCTCAGATAAACAGTGTCTGATTTTCTTCAATATTTTGTGGTTATACTTGGTTGTATCATTCCATACCCAAGTAATTATGAAGGATAAATAAATACTCTGTCAGTTAAACATTGTGTTTTGTGAAAAATACTGCTAAAATCATAAGAAACATGCCCGGGAAAATTTTCAGTGGAAACTCTTTGAGCCTTCAGAGTCAACGTACAGTACAGGCTAGGTATTCAAATACCTGTCGTTTGGGACGCAGGTCTAGTGCACTATCCCCGGGGGACTTATTTTGGTATTGCGACAGGCTGTTTCGTACTTTGACGGAACTAAACTCGCATTTCTAGTTGGAAATAACGACAAAAATTGCTTGGAAATTTAAGGAAGGAATTGTCAAATCGTACTGTCAAATTGAACAAATATTTGCGAGAGAGGCTTAGATTTGCCGTCTTGATGATTTGCCTTCGTTTTGCATTATGATTTAAAACAAGTGCCTTTTTCAATAGTCTATAAAAATTAACAAACTGTTCTGTAGGAAAATCAATATCCAAAAATCAAGCAAATTAAGCTTTTTAAATAATACAACTGCCAGCTCAGAACTTGCTTGACTTATTTTAGCGACATCATCATCAGTGTTTTTGTATTGAACAATCAATGTTTCCTGAACTGAGTATCCACCTCACTGGATTTGAAACCCTGTTAAAAACTTTTCTGAATTGTAACCTAATAATGTCAACATGTATAGTGTGGTTTTTTTTATCAATAAAGAATCGATAACCATCGAAAAATAAATAAACTTACTTTCTAAGTTAATCTTTGTTTTCCACTAGGCACATATTTAAATGCCTATGTCTCGCTAAAAACATTCTAACTTCATAATGATGTCATAAGTTTTCAACTTAGGCTAAACAAAAGGTCGTTATTTATAACATTTATTAAATTTTGAGCAGCCCTTTATTTCTTGTGTAAACTATTTATACTTTACTTTCTCTGAAATTTCAAAAGCTATCAGCATTGTTTTCAGCGATTCAATGATATAGCTTACGCATTAAAACAGCAGTGAGCCCACCAGCAATACCCGAACACCTAGTGTTTGTTGTCACAAACACGTTAAGTATAGTTTCATTTTTAGTCTTCTTCTGAAAGTTGTTTGTCCGCAGGCAAAAGCATAGTTGCGAACCTTGGATGACCTTGAAACTGAGTAAGTTGTGACGTCATGATTACGTCATCGGGTGTCAAGTTACAAGCCATTTAGGTTCAAAAAATGCTACACAAAGAGTGACCCTAGTTTACATTGACCTACGGCACAAAATGTACATTGAACATTTGGTTAGTATTAGCCCGCAGGCTAAGCACGGGGCTGGCTGATCCGCTCTTTTGATCACAATCTACGAATACTGTGTGTAGCACACAATTAACCTGAAACGTGCAAGGTTCAAAGTCCATCAAACATGTTTGTAGTCTAGTCGCTGTTCAAGGCTCGCGCAACCTGATTTGGTGTTATGCTTTGTTAGTCTCTAAAACAGCCGTCTATGCAAACCTAGCAAACAATCAAATGTCAGGCTTTTGATCGTCTGCTTTTAAAAGAGTCACATAAACTTGAAATTTCACATTTCACATAATGAAATGAAACAGCATCAATAACGTCATGATGACGTCATCAGGTGTCAAATTACAAGCAGTTTTTTGTATTAAAAATTTAATCTTTGAAAATCTACATCAAATCATGAACAAGAGACCTTGGATTGCCTTCAGCGGAATTATATAGAAAAAAACATGTAGGTCTTAGTTTTTTTTTATTATGTGCGTGACATTTCATGACCTCTTCTTCCGGTCGAAACCGGAAAAGCCTTGAAATTTAAAAGTGTCAGTTTTTTAGAAGCAAGGGCCTGGCTGTTCCGCTCCATGGTTGAAATCGGGTATACATTGACCCGCTGTCAAACCGCAGGAAAATAAACTGCACTGAGAACACACACAATACGCGATCTAAACGGTGACCGCGGCTGCTGCATTGAATCAACCGCAAGGTTCAAAGTCTATCAAACATGCTTGTGGTCTATTCTCTGTTCAAGGTTCACGTAACCTGATTTTGGCGTTACGCTTTGTAGTCTCTAAAGCAGCCATCCATGCAAACCTCGTTATTATTCTCTTGCCAAAAATATGATAAATCATCATGAAGTATGCACATGTGATTTTAAGGTGTTCCGCCTGGATAATAAATGTTTTAATCGTGTTTTAATAATTATTTCCATCAAGTAATTGTTTGTATGTAAAGGTGTAACATATTGAGGTGTTGCAGCACACAGTGTTTTTCAGGCTATTGTCAAAGATGATAAATTTTATAGGGAAACATGTATTATGGCGCCCAGTTTTTAACAATGCCAAAGTCTAACAAACATTACATTCATTGTTGTTCACACAACAGGCCTGGGGTGTATTTTCTATGTTTTGATGCAGACAGGGAAAGTGACCATAGCTTACAGTGACAAATGAAATGCGCCCTCTTGCGATGGGGTTCAAAAGACTTCTTAGAAGTTCGCTGTTTGGAACAGTATAAAAGAATTATATATTATGTAGAATTCAATTATAATCGTCAACATAATGATATTACAATTAACATCTGATTAGGGAAAGTAGTATATTTCTAAACTGTTATTTGAGGGAGGTTTGTCGGGTTAAACGATTTTATCTAAAGAAACCTTCATTTATTTCTTCAAAACCTATACTATACTTCTCTTTTTAGTTGGATAAGAGGCAAATAAAAACACTTTCTATTGATGTAAAATTTTACATTTATTAATCATTTATTTGCAAATGCAAATGCAATCACAACTCAAATATTGATTGTAAACAGTCCTGTCTAAGGTTTTAATAACAGAAATATGTGTAATTAAAAAATTATATTTTTTTTAAAAACTGTTAAATTCAATGTTCATAAACCTGCATGTATAGAGGAAACTTTAAATAGTTTTTACTGGCTTGATTCAAAATACTGAAGACTGTTTTGATATGTAAGCTGTATTCTTGTACCCGTTAGTTTTATGGAAATTGTCGCAGTAACAAAACCATTTATTTCCCCACTCATGTAAACTAAATGAAAAATGTAATAAATTCACAATTTCCTATTTTTTAAGGTTCACAATCTAGGCCTATTTATCAACAATCTTTTATCGATTCAATGAAACAGTTCAGACATCAACAACATACTGACCCAACGATATCCGAACACCTAGTGTTTGTTTCAACAAACACTAAATCTCTAGTTTCCTCTTTGTTTTGCTTATTCTTCTCAGTGGGCTTTGTCCGCAAGCAAACGCATACTTGCAAATCTTTGATCAACTTGAAACTTTATGTGTAGTTAGAACATAACTAACTAGCAGAAGCTGAGTAAGTTGTGACGTCACGATTACGTCATCGGGTGTCAAGTTACAAGCCATTTCAGTTCAAAAAGTGACCTCATGCCGATGCCTGTATGTCTCTGAATATTACAGCTATAGTATTCATATTTAGGCATATGATAGATAAAGACACGGGCAACATTTGAAATGTTAACGCCAAATTCACATGACCTTTACTTCCGGTCGTACTGGAAGGTCAAAGTTTGCCTTGGTGTAATTCTTTAAAAAAACACTTTCCCGGCAAAAATTTGATTTCTGTTTATCATCAGATCAACTTCAAATTTACACCATGTTAGGACCTTGATAAAACCTCCATTATGTAGTTGTGACGTCATGATGACGCCATCAGGTGTTGAAATACAGTAAATCAAAGTTTAATACTTCAACAATTCATAACTCAAGAAGTACATAAGCTATTATAACAATCTGTACATCATCGGAGAGGTTTTGAAAAATGTAGCAAATAATACACAGTCTTATGCCGATTGTCCTTGATTTCCTGTTCAAACTGGAAGTTGAAAATTTCAAAATTCGTACTTTAAGAAATATTCATAGGGGGGCCTACTTTTTACACACACACTACGGAAAATTTTTATATCAGATTGTAGGTCCTTAAGCCTTCTCAAACTTTTCCACAGAGATGTTACCTTTTTGAAATTCACTTATGGTTGAAATCGGGTATACATTGACCCGCTGTCAAACCGCGGGAAAATTAACTGCAATGACAACACACACAATACGCGATCTAAACGGTGACCGCTGCTGCTGCATTGAATCAACCACAAGGTTCAAAGTCCATCAAACACGCTTGTAGTCTAGTCTCCGTTCAAGGTTCGTGCAACCTGATTTTAGCATTATGCTTTATTAGTCTCTAAAACAGTCGTCCATGCAAACCTCGTTAACAATCAATGTTAGGATCTTGATAGTGTCTGCTTTCTTAGACCATATTAGGACCTTGATCAAACCCCCTTTAAGTAGTTATGACGTCATGATGACTTAATCAGGTGTCAAATTACAAGATTTTTAAACATTACAAATTTTAATCTTTGAAAATCTATATCATAGCAAGCAAAGAGACCGTCGGTTGCTTTTTGCGGGATTATATTATAGGTTTTTAT
Source organism: Leptasterias polaris (assembly GCA_037783415.1). Taxonomy (NCBI): domain Eukaryota; kingdom Metazoa; phylum Echinodermata; class Asteroidea; order Forcipulatida; family Asteriidae; genus Leptasterias; species Leptasterias polaris. Next base: position 1,468,969 of record JAZGTN010000020.1, read on the forward strand.
TTTTCAAAGTGTGCATGACATGACATGAAACCGGAAGTGCCTTGTAGCTTAAAAGTGACAAATTTTTTCAAGTTGTTTTCAATCCAGCAAGGGTCTGGTTTACAAAAAATTGACCAGTGGTGTCAAAACATCCCAAAGCGCCCTCTAGTGGCAGGTTATAAACATACCAAAATATACTTTTACTAGATTTCTGCGGTGAACTCTATGACAATCGTTCAAAATTGGTATACGTAATGAACTTTATGAAGACAACATATGTGTGGTATTGTAACGGGCACCGGTTGGCCAGTAGGGAACACCAGCACGACTCCCCGTCGGAGAACTGACTGGTGGCCCCTGCGGGGCGATCGGTGAAACCCGCTCACTAGTGAAGCAGCTCCCGTCGTCCTTCCGCGCTGCATACGCATCTCTGTCGGGCGCACGGATCCATTCGGAGCCGTCCCGCCTGACGCGCCAGTTGCTTCGGAACAACCCCTCGCTGCGCCTGCACGTACGCAAGATGCTTGGTCCCAACCGGGACCGAAATCCCCCGCAAAGGGTGATATGCCAGGCCAGCTCCACCCTGAATGACCCGTCTCTGCATGCACCCGGGGGCGACAGATCTGAAGCAGCCCGTCGGCCTAGCCAACGTGGGGGTACCACAGAGTGATGGGGGAAACTCCCGGCCACCAGTGACCGAGACGAGTGACCGCACATCCACATCAGAGAGACCGGCAGCTTCGGCAGGGACCCGCAAGCCAATGATGCTCCCGAATAAATTCGATGGAGTCTCCTCGTGGGCAGATTACCTCATCCACTTCGAGAGCGTCGCCACAGTCAACCAGTGGAGCGAGGCAGAGAAAGCAATGTTTCTTGCTTCGCACCTATGAGGATTGGCACAGGAGGCCTTGGCTGACATGGTACCCTAACCCTTCCATTTTGGAGTATTTCGAGGAAAGATTCGGGGTAGCGGCCCAGATCCTGTTACATCGGGCCCAACTATCGATGCACACCAGAGGCCGAGGGGAGTCGCTGAGCAATCTCGGACAGTCCGTTCGCCGGTTGGTGCTGAAGAGCTACCCGAAGCTACCCGTCCAGGCGCGGGAGGACTTAGCGGTGGAGGTGTTCCGCAACGCCCTGGGCGACGAACAACTTCAACGTCACATCTTCTCAAGGAAGGCAACTACTCTAACCGAGGCCATCACTCTTGCCACTGAGATGGAGGCTTTCCTTGACTCCCAAAACAAGAAGGGGAAGCAAGGATTCCGGGATGTCAGGACCATAGCAGAGCCTCTACAGCCACCATTAGTGCCAAATCGGGAACGCCTTGACGCTGCCCCCCCCCCCCCCGACAGACCAACCGGACTATGATGGAGTGTTTTGGGTGCCATGAGTTGGGCCACTTCCGGCGGGACTGCCCCCACAGGAGGCGGGGATTTAACAACAATCCACAGCGGGGGAAAATCGGGGCGCGACAACCACCCCAACCACCCATCGCAGGAACATCCGGCCGAGGCCAGACGACCACGAAGTCGCTTCCCGGAGAAAACTACATACATGGGAAGGTTGCCTCAACTCCGGTATACTTCCTACTGGATACTGGAACGAACGTGAGTATTATCTCAGACCGGGTCTTCGGCCAGAAATCGGTGTCTGACTGGCCAGACCTTCAACCTTCACCCCATACTTTGAGGCAGGCAGACGGGAGCTCAATGCAGGCTCCGGGTCAGGCGGAGTTCGAACTCAAGGTCGGGGACCAAATCATCCGTCATTCATGCGTGGTGGCCAACATAGAGCCGGACGTCATCCTTGGGATCGATTTTTTTATCAACTTACCGCTGTCAGTGGCATTGGAGAGACAACGCCGTACTCATCAACGGGAAGACAGTCGCCCTGGGAGGCCGTCAACACCGCCCCTCAGTGGCAAGAGTTCAAGCGGCCGAGAATACAGTCGTGCCGGCAGGTCACAAGGCCCTTATCCGAGGGAAGATGGAGGCCGGTCGGCAACAACTGGGGACAGGTATGGTGTACCCTAATCTGGAGTCTACGGATGGTTGCGAAGTGGCGGTCGCAACGGGGCTGGTGGACGCAACGGACGGGTCTTTACGGACGGGTCTTTACCCGTCAGAGTACTCAACCTGACACCCGACCCCGTGACAATCTATCGGGGCACCTATGGACAGCCAAGACATTTTTTCGGAGGAGAATGGAGACGGCGACGGCGACCAGAGCGTGCATCACATTGCCGCAGCGACCGGTGGACCGGGTAGCGACTCAGGCGATGTGCTAGGCCATCTTCAAGACCTGTTTGACAGAGGGTCCGTAAACCTGAATGAACACAAACAGGTTCAGTTGGCAAAGCTCCTTTCAGAGTTCCAAGACGCTTTCACGGGTACGGACGGCCACCTTGGCCGGACAGAACTGGCCCAGCACAAAATCTACACGGGAGCGATGACGCCGATACGTCAGCCAGCCAGGAGGCTGCCGATATTCAAGAGGGATGAAGCTGGGAGGCAGGTCGAACAGATGCTGGAAGAGGGGGTTGTGGAGCCATCCGATAGTCCATGGTCGTCGCCGGTGGTCCTCGTGAAGAAGAAAGACGGGACAGTTAGTTTCAGTGTAGAATACAGGAAACTTAAGAGGCCACCATCAAGGACGCATATCCCATTCCCCGGATAGAGGGTCTTGGTTCAAGACCCTAGTAATATTATAAGCTTCCCACGATCTATCGCCACTAAAAAGATGCGCTCTCACCAAGTTCACAGGGTGAGAGCAGTTTGTGGTTGATAGCGCCCTCTATTTAAACTCTATTGGTGAGGGAAATTAACATCAGGAGTACAGCTTTAGCCAGGAGTACAGCATGCTAGATACCTAATAAACAACTGGAGCATCTAAACAAGACTACCCGTAGTGGTATAGTGCCACACAATGACTAAAGTAGTTAGTTGTTTCTGTTCTTATGTACAATGTATTTCACATGCAATATATACAGTAATGTTGACCATGTTGTTTTCCATACAGAATACCAGAACTTAAATGGACTTTTTGGACAGTTTCCGGTAAAAGAGGCATGAGTTTTTATTTCCAAAGGTATGTTGTGTTTACGCTCGGACTCGGTAATAACCACCACACATTGACTTCTTTTAGTGACTAACTGTCACAGCCGAAAAGCAAGAGAGAAAAACACTGCATACAAATTATTATTAAAGCAAAACGATTTTTTTAATTTTTTTTAATTGATATTCTCCATCTCACATCTACATCATTTAGGGATAATTTTTTATTAGCTTACTTTTAGATACCAATCACTTTACACTTAATTTTTTTTACATTTATCCGAACCGTAATAATGTAGATGTTGGTTGATTGTATGGTTAACAGTGTAGTGCATGGGCCAAATATCGAAACCCTGCACCCCCCTGGGGATTTTTGGAGACTGGTATTTTTGGAAACCTTATCCTATGGGCTATTGAAATCAGGGTGTCTGCAAAATTCCTACTGGTGGGTAACACCATGAGGGCACTTTTTTCAAAATGGCTGTCAAAGAAACGTAATGATAGATGTTTTCATTGTGGAAAGGCCTTGAAGTAGGGTACAAATGCAATTGTATTGCTGAAAATGATAGATAAGGGTGTCTAGAGCCAAAATCTGGCTTGGTACCCTTGGGCAATTTTTGTTATTGACTTCACAAGCCACGCCCACTTTTCTGATTATGTAATAATTATGACAAATGTAGTTTGTCGTATAAACATCATATTTGGTATCAAATTAAAGCTATTGAAATGCAAATATACAGATGAGAGAACATTAACATAAAATGGAGGTCACTTTACGGTCATTAAAGGTCATACAAGGTCAAATATGAAGGCAAATGGAGGTCACTTTACGGTCATTAAAGGTCATACAAGGTCAAATATGAAGGCAAATGTAAGAAATCAAGTGTAAAATGTGCATATAAATATGTCACCTGTATTGCCATAGCAGGCAATGAAAATGAGACTTTACTATCATTTGAAAAGCTCTGTAAAATTTAAACCAATCGTATCATGCAAACCAGTCAAAGAGATCATCGATCACCAATATTTATCTTTGTTTACCAAAACTAGAGGCTGAAGCGTTTAGAATTTAAACTATATGTCAACAGTATCATCATTAATATGCCAATGGTATCACTTTCATGATGGCCTACGCAACAACTCTAACTGCACCTGAAGAGGAGAAGACGAAGTTCTATTGGTGGTCTACCATGGTGGCTAACCATGGTGACCATTGGTGGCTAACCATGGTGGCCTACGCAACAACTCTAACTGCACCTGAAGAGGAGAAGATGAAGTTCTATTATGATCTACGACACACGGTAGAGGCTGTTCCCCATCACCACTTCCTTGCCATCCTTGGTGACTTCAATGCCTGACTGGGGCTGGGGGACGCTCCTTTCACCTTTCATCAAGACACAAACAACGGTTTGCATCTGTGGCTGTCACCATCCGGGAGGAAGGCCCAGATCGAAGAAATGGCGTAACAGTATCATCAACTTTTATGCCCACAGTACCTTCTCTACGGTAGGACCAGATCATAGAGTGGTGGTGATGAAGGTTCGTCTCAGCCTCCGTGCACCATGCAAGGCAGTGACAAGCAGGGTGAAGTACAATTGGGAAAAGCTCAAGAGAAACAGCGATCTACAGGAGAGGTATGCCCGCCATGACGTAGAAATTCAAAATCGGTTGCAGGTATTGACGGAGGATGATGATGATTCTGCAAGCAACCGCTATATGACAAGTTCGTGAGAGCAAACAAGGAGGCTGCAGAGATCTGCATGGACAAGGTGAAGAGGTGGGGGGAGCCACATCTGATCCTCGGGTCGTCAGAGCTAGGGAGGAGATGGAAGTGGCCTACTGTTCTCTTGTAGCAGACCACAGCTTCACCAACCAAGAGGACGGTGTACAAAAGCATGAAGAAAATCCTACTTGAAATGGGTAGGGACATGGACAAACCACTACAAATCCTTCTTGGTGATGAACCGGAGGTGCTGCAGCATGCTGGGTGCACAGGTGGAGGTGGATCAGGTGTTCGATACCCTGGACATTCAACCATGAGGAGTATGTCAAGGCAAGGGGTGCGCTCAAGGGTGGAAAGTGCTGTGGGGATTCAGACGAGAGAGGTCTACGGTGGGGCACATCATTGCACTAGGAGACTTATTGAAGGTGTCAAGCAAAACATTTCCCTGTAGTCATCACCTTCATTGACTTCCGCCAGATGTTTGACACTACCGGGTCAAGATGATGAACATCCTCACCGCATATGGGATCCCCAAAAAGTTAAAGGGAATGGGGTAGCCTAAAAAAAGTTAGTGCAAGTGAATGGGGTACCTACGCAAACACCCCGGCCAGGGTCACTTAACTAGATGATGTCACCGTGTTCTTTGACATCCTGGCAGGAGTGATTCAGGGTGACACCTTGGCCCCATTTCTCTTTATCATCGTCCTCGACTACACATCACTCACAACATTGGCTGTGGAACAATTTGAGTTGAGAAATCCTAAGGTTTGACAAATTTGGAGGGACAGAACTAAAAACGCTTCTTGAAAACTTAGGGACGACACAAAGTCAAGAAGAAATGGTTTCAAGAGATAGCACAAAAAAAGATTGTAAATGATTGACATGTTTCAATAGATGCTTAAAATGATTTTAGCAGCACTAAACCTAAAAAGGAACTAGGAATGGTGTCAAGAAATGGCACGAAATAAATAAACTGTAACAGTTTTTAGCAGAACAACATGAAGTAGGAATGATTTCAAGAGATAGCACAAAAAATATTGTAAATGATTGTAGCAATAAAGCATGAACTAGAAATGGTTTCAAGAGATGGCACAAAATAGTTTGTAAATGATTTTAGCAGAACATGAACTAGGAATTGTTTCAGAAGACAGCACAAAAAGATTGTAGGCCTAAATGATTTTAGCAGAACAACATGAAGAGGAACGGTTTGAAGAGATAGCACAAAAGAGATTGCAAATGATTGTAGCAGTAAAGGATGAGCTAGGAATGGTTTCAAGAGATGGCACAAAATAGTTTGTAAATGATTGTACAAAACAAAATAAATTAGGAACGGTTTCAAGAGATGACAATAAATAAATTGTAAATGATTGTAGCAGAACAACATGACCTGGGAATGGTTTCAAGAGAAGGCATGAAATAAATTGTAAATCATTTTAGCTGAACAACCTGAACTAGGAATGGTTTCAAGAGATACAACCAACAAAGATTGTAAATGATTGTAGCAGATTGATTCTAGTGATTGTTAGAAACAATCACAGAGCTGTTCCGGTAATTTTCTTAATTTCGAGATTCCTGCATGGACCGGAAGTAAACATAAAATTAGGGTCATCATTTTGAACAAAATGTCGCAAGTAATACTAGCTACAATACAACACAAACATTACGATTTTATGACATGTGGTTCGGGAGATATAATTTTTCAATATTTGAACTTCCTGTTTGGACCGGAAGTAAAGGTCAAAGTGGGGTCATCTTTTTGAATCAAATGTCGCAAGTGTTGCAAGCAACAATACAACCCAGATATTACGATTTATTGACATGTGGTTCGGGAGATATGACCTTTTCATTATTTGAGCTTCATGTTTGGACCGGAAGTAAAGGTAAGGCCATCGCTTTGAATAAAATATCGCAAGTGATGTAAGCTACAATACAACACAGACATAACGCTTTTATGACATTTGGTTTGGGAGATATGATGTTTTCAATATTTGAACTTCCTGTTTGGACCGGAAGTTATTTAGTAAAGGTCAATGTGGGGTCATCTTGGCTAAGAAAATTTTGCAACTGTTAAAAGCTACTATACAAAACAAACATTACAATTTTATGACTTGTGGTTCAAGAGATATGATTTTTTGAGTATTAAACTTTGAATAGCTGTAATTTGACACCTGATGACGTCACAGTAAAGAAATTATGTTTTTCTTATACTAACAAATTTGATAAGGAGCAACTTATTCCAATTTAATTATTTTGAAAATCTTGTGTTTTTGACCAGCAAAACATTTACACTTATAGCGCAAAAAGTGACGTCATGATGACGTTTCGGGTAATGTTAGGCCCGAACTAACATCTACACTACAATACAAGTCCATAACAAAAAAAAGTTTGAGGATCGAATGTTTACTTCTTGAGAAACGATAGCCACAAGACTTGCTAATTAAATATTCACACAGCTGTCACATGAATTAATTAAGAATGTTTATCTATGACATCTAAGAACTAATTATCGGCGAACTAAGTCCCAATCTAATTAGCCTTGACACAGTGTGCGAACTGATAAAATGAAGGTGAATGTACATAGTCAATATAGCGCTTCGTTGTAGCCATGGTGCCAAAATTGACAAATTATTTATTAATTATGGCTAATTTTAGTGGTCCTTTGATTAACTTTTCAAAACACTTAACGTAGATCAGGAAACTAACAATTAACTTATTTAGAAAATAGTTTTTAAAATAGTGTTTTGACCAGAACACTTTTATCGCTATACGATTGTACACAGAAAAAAACGCCCGAAAAATGACGTAATGATGACATGACGGGTAATGTTAGGCCAGAACTAACATCTACACTACAAGACAAGTCCATAACTGAAAAAAGTTTGAGGATTACAATAGCTGTTCCGACTACCACGACGGAACAGCTAATAAAAATCTCGACGATAACAGTCGGAACAGCTAATAAGCCATTTGCGAGTTACATTTGAATAATGTCTGGTACAATGACTTGTTTAGTCACAAGTTACCGCTTAAATTTGAATTCCTCAGACTATCGAGACAGTTGCTATGTCACATGATTAGGGGCAAGCTTTTGCTTAGTTATGTAAGAGACGGTGAACACCCATACACAATTCTGAATGGATGTGTATATTATGGCACAATGGTACCAGGGTTTGCTCATCTGGAGGTTGCTATACAAAAGCTTGCCCCGAACCATGTGACATAGCAACTGTCTCGATAGTCTGAGGAATTCAAATTTAAGCGGTAAGTTGTGACTAAACAAGTCATTGTACCAGACATTATTCAAATTTAACTCGCAAATGGCTTATTAAGAATGGTTTCAAGAGATGGCACAAAATAGTTTGTAAATGATTGTAGCAGTAAAGTATGAACAAGGAATGGTTTCAAGAGATGGTACAACATACTTTGTAAATGATATTGGCAGTACAACACGATAGGAATGATTTCAAGAGATAGCACAACAAATATAATGTAAACGATTGTAGCAGTAAAGCATGAATTAGGAACGGTTTCAAGAGATGACACAAACAAGATTGTAAATGATTGTAGCAGAACAAACATGAACTAGGAATTGCTTCAAGAGAAGGCACGAAAGAAGTTGTAAATAATTTTAGCAGAACATGAACTATAGGAATGATTTCAAGAGATACAAAAAAAAAGAAAATTGTAAATGATTGCAGCAGTAAAGCATGAACTAGGAATGGTTTCAAGAGATGGCACGAAATAAATTGTAAATGATTGTAGCAGTACAACTCAACTTACCTGTGGAGCTCGAAGTCTTTCCCGCCTCAAAATGTGTCAACGCAGCGATAAGTTACTATAGAGTCAGCCCAACATTTGACGATCGTCAGCTCATGATCTATGATCAGATTGAATTTTATCTGTGTCATTAGAACTGAGTTTTCGCGCACTTCGCGACCACCTGATCAGTTTAAGCAACAGAGCGCGACCACACAAAACTGAAAGGAAAAAAATAAAGAAAACCACAGCAATTTGAATATTAAAGCCTGCATATTCATCAGGGGGTGGGCCGAAGGGGTTTTAGTGGATAAGCAGTATGTTATTTAAACGCTAATGCTTATCAAAAAGAAAGAAAATGTTCGCATCTGCCGAACAGTAAAGAATAAGTTTGCCTATGAATTCTGAGGCTTAAATGAATAACTATATTTATATACAAGAAATGCCCGTAGACTTCTGGGACTTATTTAAGTAAACTCACGTAAGCCTTGGTTACCTGGACCCCTTCGTTGTAAGGGGCAAACACCACCGAGCCAAGTTCAGGGTCCACGTAGCCTCACCATACACGTTAATTATGAAGACGATGCAGATAAGATTGGAAGTGCTGTGGTGAACCTCACTTGTTGAAGGTAGAACGAAGAGTGGGGTGACGAAGCCCGCTCTGTAGCTTTTTGTTACCGCGTTTCGCACCAATAGTTATAATGAATAGGAGAGTCTTCTAAAGGTATATGGGGATCTTTGTTGATGTACACCTGGCCACATCTTTGGGCCATTCATCAAAAGAAAGGAAGAATTCACTACATCAGCCCCTTGCCAAATCACATTGACCTTAATGTGATTGGTAGTAGCGAAATGAAGTATTTAATATAAACAAACATTTATGTACAAAGAGAAGTCATATCTATTTACAATAATGGTCCAAGTATTTTCTTGGCCATCTTACTCGCCTTCCAGAGCGCGTAAATCTATCCGATTTCTCTGGAACGGTGTTGGATGGATCAGATTTTGGTGACAAAACTGGAGTAGATTTCGCTGGAGTTATTTTAAACTCGAAATCTGTGTGTGCAACCTTTAATCTGTCAATACTTATTGCATCATGTTTTCCACGTACATCTACGATGAATTTTTTTTTTTTTTTCTATCGATGACGCGATATGGACCCTGGTAAGGAGGTTGCAGTGGCCTTTTAACAGAGTCAGTACGAATGAAAACATGAGTGCAAGTAGACAATTCTTCAGGAAGGTGGCTTGATCGATGATTGGGTCTAGTAGATTTGGGCTGGAGTTCAGACATGTGATGACGCAAACGGTCAACGTAATTGGATGGATCTAGGAATTTTGAATCATCCGAAGGGATGATAAATTCTCCTGGTAGTTTGAGAGTTGTGCCGAAAACTAGCTCTGCTGCACTGCAACCCAAATCGGTTTTTAAGGATGTTCTAATAGTCATCATTATTAAAGGTAAGGATTCGGTCCATCGATTTGGTTCATTTTGAGTCTTAAATGCAGATTTCAAGTGTCTGTGAAAACGTTCTACTAATCCATTTGCTTGAGGATGGTATGCAGTTGTGCGAATGCGTTTGCAACCGAAGAGTTTGGAAAGGTTAGCAAACAGTTTGGACTCAAATTGACCACCTCTGTCGGTTGTAATTGTTGCTGGTACACCGAAAGTAGCTACCCATCTGTCGACAAAAGCTCGAGCTACTGTTTCTGCAGTAATGTCAGAAATAGGGATGGCTTCTGGCCATCGAGTAAATCTATCAATGCATGTAAGTAAATAAGTAAATCCTCGAGATGGTGGTAAGGGACCAACTATATCAATGTGAATATGGTTAAATCGCGCATCAGGGGTAACAAAGGTACCTAATGGTGTCACAGAGTGGCGATGTACTTTAGCACGTTGACACTTAATACAATTTCTGGTCCATGACCTAACATCTTTGTTCATGGATGGCCATATGAATCTTTGAGTGATAAGGTTTTGAGTAGCTCTAATTCCAGGATGGGATGTACTATGGATAGAATTGAATACATCGTTCCTAAATTCGTAGGGTATATAAGGGCGATGATGACCAGTGGATGTTTCGCAAGTAATTGTGCCTTGTGAAGTGTATAGGGGAATTTCTATGAAATGAAGATTTGACGATTTTCGTAGCTTAATTAGCTCTTTGTCAGTCTTCTGCATTCTTGCCACTGCATCAAAATCCACTGAAGTGGTACAACTGATAGAGGGAGTCAATTTTCCAATGTGGAATCTAGAAAGTGCATCAGCTACTGTGTTTTCACTACCTTTCACGTTCCGAATGTCCGTGCTGAACTGTGAAATGTAGTCCAAGTGTCGTGTTTCTCTGGGTGAGTAACGATCAGGTTTAGCTGCAAAGGCATATGTAAGGGGTTTATGATCTGTTACGATACAAAAATCACGACCTTCTAATATGTGCTTGAAATGCCGAATAGATAAATATACAGCTAACAACTCTCGACCAAAAGTACTGTATTTGGTTTCTGCTGGTTTTAAGCGTTTCGAGAAGAAAGCAATAGGCGTCATAACGTTATTCATACATTGGTGGAGTGCACCACCAACTGCTACGTTAGACGCATCGGTCATGAGACATAGTGGTATCTCTGAATTTGGATGTACCAGCAGGGTAGATTCAGCTAGACATGTTTTAGCTTTTCTAAAGGCATTCAAAGCTGTATCAGAAAATTTGATTTCTTGATTTTTTGATTTAGGCCTACCTCCTAAAAGGTCTGTGAGGGGTTGCACTGTTTCAGCACAGTTTGGTATAAATCGGCGGTAGAAGTTAATCAATCCTAGTAATTCTCGTAACTTGCGGATAGAGTTTGGAATCGGAAAATCTTCGATCACTTTGATCTTTTCTTTGAGTGGCACAATGCCATTGCTGTCAATGTTATGACCAAGGAATTCCAATGAAGTTACGCCAAATTGGCATTTGCTAGGATTGATTACTACTCCATATTGACGTAAACGTTCAAAAACTAGTATGAGGTGTTCTTGGTGTTCTTGTTCGTCTGTGCTTGCTATCAACAAGTCGTCTATGTAAGCATACACAAAATTTAATCCATGTAGTACTTCATCTATGAATCTTTGAAAGGTTTGTGCAGCGTTTCTAAGGCCGAATGGCATGCGAACGTACTAAAGAGGCCAAAAGGGGTTGTAATTGCCGTTTTGGGAATATCTGATGGCTCGATAGGTATTTGGTGATACGCCTTTACCAGATCAATCTTGGAGAACACACTTTTGCCATGTAAAGAAGTAGTAAAATCATGGATATGTGGAACGGGATATCTATCCGGTATTGTGATGTTGTTTAAGGAACGATAATCACCACAAGGTCTCCAATCTCCTGTTTTCTTTGGAACCATGTGTAAAGGTGATGACCAAGGACTATCTGATGAACGAATAATGCCTAAATCCAACATGTGGTCAAACTCGGCTTTCGCAATTGGTAATTTGTTAGTGGCAAGGCGTCTAGGTCTAGAATGCACTGGTGGTCCTCTAGTGCGAATATGGTGAGTGATAGTATGCTTAATGGCAGTTTCCTTAAAATTTGGTATTGTTCTATCCCGGAATTGGTCAAGTAAAGAAAGGTATACAGTCTTTATCGGGAATCGAAAACATTGGCCTTGGAGAAATCACTGATGTTGTAATACCAGAGATTGCAAGCTCTGTTTGAGAATCTATAGTATTAGCTGAAAAGTTTCTCAAAAAATCTGCACCAATTATCGGTATAGGGACATCAGCAATGATATAAATCCATCTATATGCACGTCTTAGACCTATGTCAATAGTCATAGACTTTTCACCATAAGTTGCTATTTTGGATTTATTAACTGCTTGTAAGGTGTAAGGACTCGAGTTCTTTTTGTCTGTTGTGGTTGGGGGCAACACGCTAACTTGGGCGCCTGTGTCTATTAGGAATCGAGTGCCAGATATTTTGTCAGTGACATAAAATAGACGACTGTGAGATTTGCCAGACACACCCGTCGTCTGTAGTTGCTGGCTTTCTAGTTTTCCTGGGTTGGATTATCACTAGAGGCGTTAAAAGTACATGGTTTTACGCATTTTAATGCCTTGTCACCAAATTTCCAATGATACCAGCATTCTGAGCCTACTCTAGTCGGTTTGTTAGGGCTGTAGCCTGATCTACTACGCGAACGATCTCGATATCGGTTATTGGATCGTTCTCGAGATCGTCTAAAATTACTGTAGACTTTGCGTTCATCTTGTGGTTCACTCGTGACTAATGATTGAACTAGCATTGTTAGATGTGACACTTGTGATTGCAAATCGTCTAAACGAAGGTGGACTTGCTACTTCAAGTATTTTGTCAGCGATTAAAGCCAATTGTTCAAGATCAACGGAATCACTCGATGAGGCAAGGATTAACTGAACATTTTGTGGCAATCGCTGTAAAAATAGTTGTCTCAAAATCCTCTCTTCTAACTTGTTTTCACCAAGTAGTTGTTTCATCCTACGGAGGAGTTGAGAAGGCTTTTTATCACCTAATTCTTCGGAAATCAATAACTGATGGAGACGTTTCTGTTCCGATTGTGAAGTCCGTTTTATTAATTCTGACTTTATCTTGTCGTATGGGTCTGCTGCAGGAGGAGAAATTAGCAAATCTCTAACTTCATGAGCAATTTCAGGTGGTAGTGATGAAACAACATAAGAAAATGTTGTTAGTTGTTGTGTGATGTGTCTTGTTTGGAACTGAGCCTCGACCTGAGCAAACCAAATTGTTGGGTCATGGGGCCAAAATGGAGGTAATTTTAGGCTCACAGCAGCCAGGGGTTCTGTATTTGCTCGAGGATTTTCTTCCATGGTAAATTAACTGGAATGCAATTATATAGTAAGAACTTAATGTGAAACTCAATTCAACTGTTGCAATGCGTTGAAATCAAATTCAAAGGAATTGTACATCTCAGAAAACCAACGCTGCTTTAATTTGGAGTCACCATGCAGGCCGTCATACAAATGAACAAAGTGGTTTCTTTTGTTATGCGTAGTTTTACTGTGATGAGTTCTTTTTCTACTTTCCTAATTGTGTTATGCCAAGACAGCGTTCTCAACACGGTGCCACTCTGGGGAATGGTATTGTGCGCTATAATCCTCTCGTTAACTTCGTCAACTATCGAGTTGTGATTGTGCTGAAAAATTCGAATATCCTCTTCGGAAATGATTGGTGTGCGAAGCTTTTTGCTTGACTGAAATTTAGCAAATGACGCCGGAGGAACAGTTGCAAATGTGACTAGAGTATTTGGTCTAGCGGTTTGTATTGCGTTCTTGAACTGGTCTAGTTCATGGAATATACTCTCAGCAGTGTGGTTGGATGGCTTTAGAACGCGACTTTCATGTGTGGCATCGTATTGAAACGCAGTCAAGTCATTGATACCGGCTGCTAGTTGAACTACTACACGGTCGCTGGCACTGCATGAATTTAATTTACGGATAGTAGGGCCTACTAGATTGTAAATTTTAGCACCTCTAATAACGACAAAACTAACTGTAAAAGGAAATGTCTTCTAATGGCTTACGATAACTTGAAAACTTGTTACCTCTAGAATCCGCGACAAATACAAATTTAATCATTACTATAATACTGTCCGATGATGTTGTTTGCGTCGGGATCACCAGTTTTAGTGGATAAGCAGTATGTTATTTAAACGCTAATGCTTATCAAAAAGAAAGAAAATGTTCGCATCTGCCGAACAGTAAAGAATAAGTTTGCCTATGAATTCTGAGGCTTAAATGAATAACTATATTTATATACAAGAAATGCCCGTAGACTTCTGGGACTTATTTAAGTAAACTCACGTAAGCCTTGGTTACCTGGACCCCTTTGTTGTAAGGGGCAAACACCACCGAGCCAAGTTCAGGGTCCACGTAGCCTCACATACACGTTAATTATGAAGACGATGCAGATAAGATTGGAAGTGCTGTGGTGAACCTCACTTGTTGAAGGTAGAACGAAGAGTGGGGTGACGAAGCCCGCTCTGTAGCTTTTTGTTACCGCGTTTCGCACCAATAGTTATAATGAATAGGAGAGTCTTCTAAAGGTATATGGGGATCTTTGTTGATGTACACCTGGCCACACCTTTGGGCCATTCATCAAAAGAAAAGGAAGAATTCACTACAGGGTAACGGCTCCAACGCGCCACCTACGTTGAAAATAATCTCATTTGACTGTCGGGACGTGAACTGGTCGATGCTCCACATACAAAAATAATTATGATTTGATGTACCTACTATATTTGAATAACACGCTGACGGCCGTTGAAACTGCCTGGAAATTTTCATTTTTATCACAGGGCGTTTTTATCTTCAAATGTTGTAAATTCTACTAACATTCGATTTTTTTTGCGTTGGTAACTGCTTCAGCAATTTAATAATTTAATAAACACTTGTATTTGACGAAATGCCCCTTTTTTGTTTAAGATGTGTATGTTGCCTCAGAACCTACGGTAAATCTCCCTGTCCGTTAACAGACGATTCTTTGCATGCAAATAAAAATAAGTGTATTCAGAAACCATTTTCTCAAAACAAAACAAAATAATTATAAAATAAAATAAAATGTAAAATATCTTGAGGCTGACGGCTACGAGGGATTTTATTTTAAATTTCCAGAAATGAAAGATCTATCCTTAAACATTACGTTTAGTAAAACAAATCAAGGACAAACGAGAAAATTTTTCACATTATGCCGATACTTCTAGCCATTTTAAGGGAGACGTTTTGGAATGAAATTCTAACCTCCGGGTCCTAATCACACATGTTAGCCGCTGCATTAAACCAACAGAAAATGTGCGGCAATATTTATACGCATTTTGTACCCATATAACAATTTGAATTTCACTTAAAGCTTGACTGGCATTGATACAATTCCTACAGATGGGTCATAAATTTGTATTTACTGAAAAAAAGCACATTACTTTGTTCTTTAGTGTAGAGGGTATATTCTATAGTTTGTCAATATGTAAAAGTAGAAATTTGGAGGGGGGGCGGATGGGTCAAAACAATTTCGAAAAAAGATCAAACATTTTTAACATTGATTAGGCCTACTGTGCATGGCCCCAAGTGTGTAATAAATAAATACTAGTGCCACTCCTCAAATACATAAATCCCCATAAAAAAAGACTCCGGTCTCGCAATCCCTTGTTAACAGTTATGATTTATTTCTACACAGTAACTGCATGGTTCTAGATGTGCGAAAAGGAAGAGAGAAAAAAATAAAGGAAACAAAATAAATTATAAAACGAAGCGCTGATGTGCAAATTGACCATATTCCCTTTGGTTTAATTTATTGAGGGGCTGTTTGGAACCCGCCATTGCGTAGATTAAGATCCAGTTTTTAAAAAGTGCAAAGGAATATATATAGTTGATTTGCCAGCAGTGCCCCCTAGAAAAAAATGTTCCCCCCGCCCCCCTTGTGTCCCCCTAAAAATTGACCTTAGTTACGCCGCTGATTATTTTCCCTATTAATTTTAACTCACCAATTCCACGCTTGGACGCCAACACTATACTGCCGGTAGAAGCATAAGATTTGTAACCTCGGAAGTCGCAACCTATAAAGACAAATTTGGCTGAACTTAACTAATATGGAAACGGAAACATTGGTGTTCCCCTACAGTCAACCCCTCGTCGTAACGGCAAACGCAGGAACTAATCCCAACATTCCAGAAAAGGGAGTAGGCCTACTTGTAATGCTAATTGCTGCAGGTATTTCATCTTTAATGACGTCGAGTCATATTCAAATGTTGCTTCAATTGGGTCCCCCGTGCTAAGGAATTTACTTTACCAATTGAAGGAATATTCTTGAACCCAGTCCAACTTAGTAAATAATTTACGGGTGTGGCATTAACGAATAACTTAAAATCATCTCTAGTATAGGCCTACATAATAAATGACCGCCACTTTAAAACAGAAAATATAGATTGTACATCAAATTCATTTACTAAATAACCAAGTCGCAGTTACCTTAGCATCATACACTTTAGGAATTGATCAGTTGTTTTAATCCAATTTAAGTGTAGATATTACAACTATCCTGTGAAAATTGGTGGAATTTTTTGCGGGTTGTTTGTGCAAAGTCAAAATGCTGTGGTGAAGACGCATTGATTTTAATCACATCCTTGGTTGTGTAAACGTTTTTCAACCTTATATTTGTCACCTGTCTTGTTGAATTTTGTTAAATTATATTTTTGCCATGATGCACCCCCAAATTCGAAAAAATTGCTGCGATGCCCTTCAAATTCTAGAAAAAGCACGGCATGAAGTTCAAGGCATGGCACTTTAACGATTTTTTCCCCCGTGGGGAGCACCTGGGGGCACTGAAAATTTTGGGTGCCTTGTGCCCCGCAGCCCCCCACCTCCCCGGCTACGCCACTGTTTCTGATAGCAAGGTTTTTACAATCCCTTAACTTATTCTGTTCACCACATGAAGAAGCTCATTAAAATGTCTACCTGAAAGAACAAACCCCTTTTATGTTACAATATTATATGACAAACAGTTTCCACATTCTATGAAATAAAACTTTTAATTTTGCCTTCCACACTTACTTTCATGACCTTAAATGGAAAAAACTGTGATAAATTATTAGTATATACCAATATTGACTGTTTAGTGTTAAAACTACGACGGCCGAGGTGATACTCGACTACTCGGCGCGTTCTGAATTCCCGTGAGGCGAAGGAAGCCGGGGAATAATAGACTGCTCTGAGGATCGACGAGGGAAATGTAGTTTTAACCATTGCACGATTAAAAACAGTCAACATTGTTTATAACACGCCATTACATGTATTGTGCCTGGACGTCTAGGTACCAATAAGTTGCTATTCCATTGGTTTTGGTTTCTGTTGGACAGTACATACTACGGGTAATTAGTAATTAGTGTCAGATTAATATCACAGAAAATAGAATAAGCTGTTTCAAACTGCTTACCAACAAAAAAGACTATAGTTATTAGTGCAAAAAATAGCCTGACGTTTCGACTCAAGAGTCGTTCTCGAAGGCTAAAACTGTACCGGAACACCCCTATTGGAGCAATAGAAGAGTCTTTCAAAAACGTTTCCTGGGCGTAAGCCAGGCACATAATACTTCCACTATTTAACCCAGTTGTTCCCAGTAGCCGTTTAATCCTATTGTGTATAATTCAGCAGTTCTCTGAAACGACAATCCCTCCATTGTGTTTCCCAGAAAATCGTAACAGCAGCGTTTAGCGAAGCATGCAGCATGAAGCTTTTTACTTCAGATTTAACTTTATTCTAAGCCTGCTATTGCTTGCAATGGTTGTGTGAAAGGAAATGTACTTTACGTCATAAAGAAACGGTTCAAATTCACAATAGTTGCTAGGGACATGCGTTGACAACAGTCGTGAACAGGTGTTCTATTGGGTGGGGTTTAGCATGAGAGAGAGACTGAAAGTGGTAAGATGATTTATGAATGTAGGTGGAGCTAGGTGTGGTGAGGAATAATCATGCCTCTGTATAATATCGTCACCGGGCATAGTGACATACAGCCATAGCAGACAGCATTAGGGCAGCAACTTTATTACTGGAAAAAATTACTTGTCAAGTTCTACTTCGTGATTTTTAAGGGTCAGTTGCCACAGAGATCAGAAACACACTACAACATAACAACCGTGAGTTTATACCTGCTAAAATAAAAACAATTCACATGGTCTTTCAAAAACGAATAGCAGATTGTTTGAATTAAATGAAAGATTTACTACCTAGAACTGGCTTGTAAATAAGAATGAAGTATGTCACAGATGACGATTGCCGTCTTATTATGGGACACTGATATTTGGCTTGTTTCGATTAAAAGACTAGATTTGTTTATTGTGGAATTTAAAGAAAGTAGTTTGAGCAAATGCGATTGTACACACCTGGAATCTTTGACAGTTTTCCCATTACAGATGGAGATGAGATGAAGACGAGAAGGCTACGCCCAAGTACAAAACTGAATGTGATGCTCTGCAGCCCAACAGCGTACTGGATGTTCCCAACGACCTGACCACCCTCACCTACACCTATGCCAACCAGCCCATAACCACCATCCAAGACTCGGTGAACGTAAAGAATGTACACAATAACTGTGTTGGTTTGCATGTATCTCAATATTAACCACTGAATTGTTTTTATAATATTCTGAAATTATAAATACTGTGATTATATACACAAATTGTGACTGGTTTAAATAAATGAGCCAACAAAATTAATATTGAAACAGTTTTTAAACAACTATAAGTGCACTGCGAGCCATTGAATAATTATTGAATTTAAAAATGCACAGACGATGTTTGCATTAAGAATAATGTAAAGTCAATTGAGTGGTTGTTTGGATACACTGAAATCTATTGGGGTATAGGGCAACAATACTAACACTAGACTAGACATTAGGTGTTTGTGTACAAACACGAAGCTGTTCCGGTTTTCTGATTCATAAAAAAAAATTAACTTGCCAGAAATAAAGGTCAACATGGGGTCATAGTAACCCTTGTCTAACATTTACTGCTTAAAGGGTTTATAACTAAAAAGAAATTGAAAATCAGTTGTGTAGTTCTTGAGATATGGTCCCACTTCCGGTTGACCCAGAAGTAAAGGTCAACATGGGGTTAGGTTACCCAAGGCTAATCTCCCATGCCCAAGGAGTCTATAACTGAAAAAGTTTATAAAATCGGCTGTGTAATTCTTGAGATATGGTCCTACTTCCAGTTGACCTGGAAGTAAAGGTCAACATGGGGTCACGGTTACCCAAGGCTAATCTCCAATGCCCAAGGAGTCTATAACTGAAAAAGTTTATAAAATCGGCTGTGTAATTCTTGAGATATGGTCCTACTTCCAGTTGACCTGGAAGTAAAGGTCAACATGGGGTCACGGTTACCCAAGGCTAATCTCCAATGCCCAAGGAGTCTATAACTGAAAAAGTTTCTTAAATCGGCTGTGTAATTCTTGAGATATGGTCCCACTTCCGGTTGACCTGGAAGTAAAGGTCAACATGGGGTCACGGTTACCCAAGGCTAATCTCCCTTGCCCAAGGAGTCTATAACTGAAAAAGTTTATAAAATCGGCTGTGTAATTCTTGAGATATGGTCCCACTTCCAGTTGACCTGGAAGTAAAGGTCAACATGGGGTCACGGTTACCCGAAGCTAATCTACAATGCCCAAGGAGTCTATAACTGAAAAATAGTGCACTACAAAAACTAAGTCTGAATCAAGCAATACCAATACAGCACCATTTATTAGAGCACCCAAATTTGTGATCAAGTTGGTATTAGCACCAATAGTGCACCAGATACAGTTGGTCTGAATCAACTTACACGAATAAAGTACGAAATTTTCTCTGCCATTTGCAATGTGCACCAATAGTACAGCAGATATACTTAGTCTGAATCAAGCTACACCAATAGATCGGAGCACCAAGGTTTCTTTGTCCCTTTGGAGTGTGCGCCGAAAGGGCACCAGATATACTTGGTCTGAAATAAGCGATACGAACAGTGTATCAATAGAGCTTCAAATTTTCTGATCAAGCTGCAATCAGCAGTATAGTGCACCAGATAGTCTTGAACTAAATCAAGTTACAACAATAGAAGAACCAACTTTTCTTCGTCCAATTGCAGTGTGTACCAAATGTGCCCCAGATATACTTGCATTGAATCAAGGTAAACCAAAAGACCACCAAATTGTCTTGGTCCATATGCAGTGTAATCCAATAGTGCAGAAACTATACTTGATCTGAATCAAGCTTCACCAATAGTACACCATAAAAACATGGACTAAATCAAGTTACAACAACAGAGCACCAAATTGTCTTTGTACATTAGGAGTGTGCACCAATAGTGCACCTGATATGGTCAGAACCAAACTACACCAAAAAGTACCAAATCTGTTAGTAGTGTGAACCAAGCTAAACCAAAATTGCCAATGTACATTGCAGTGTGCACCAATAGCTCACCAGATATACTTGGTCTAAGTCAAGTTACAACAATAGAGCACCAAATTGTCTTCGTCCTTTTGCAGTGTGCACAAATAGTGCACTTGATAAGGTCTGAACCAAACTACACCAAGTCAATTTGCAGTGTGCACCAAAAGTATACTATACTTGGTCTGAAACAAACTACACCAAAAAGTACCAAATCTTTTAGTCATTTAGTAGTGTGAACCAAGCTAAACCAAAATTGCCAATGTACATTGCAGTGTGCACCAATAGTTCACCAGATATACTTGGTCTAAATCAAGTTACAACAATAGAGCACCAAACTTTCTTTGTACATTTCCAGTGTGCACCAAAAGTACACCAGATATAAATGAATTGAATCAAGCTAAACCAATAGAGCACCAAATGTCTTTGTCCATTTGCAGTGTGCATTTATAGTGCACCAGATATACTAAGTCTGAATCAAGCTGCACCACTTGAGCAACAATTGTTCCTTGTCTGTTTGCAGTGTGCAGCAATACTGCACCAGATATACATGTACTTTGTCTGAATCAAGTAACACCAATAAAGCACCAAATTGTCCATTGGAGTCTGCACCAAAAGTGCATGTCAAAGTATTTCCAGTTTCCTACTGTATTCTCTAAATTGTTCAAATATTGTTGCCCGCTCGTAGAAAGGATCACCGCTCTAACTTCCTTAGTCCTTTCAGTTCACGGAAAGTTGGTCATGCAGCTCAGTCGGTCTTAAGTTGTTTTGATTGACGTGTATACTAAATGTTCGTTTATTATTCTGGGGTCGAGGTTTGCAGTATTCCTTATTTGGTCATGATATTTGGTGATGGCTATTGTTACATGGTATGTTGGAATGTAGGTGTGGCAATTGAGGGAATGTTCTGTGCATAGGGCAAGAGTAAAAAGTGAGGTAGTATCCAACATGATTTCGACCGAGCAGGGTCGCAACTGAGTGGGGAGAGTGAGTGAGAGAAAGTGGGTCATTACGTAACCACCCGGCGAGTGAGTTCAGCCCTCACAGGTTTTGGTGCAAACTCCACCATTTATAGAGACTACGTGCGACAGAAAAGTCCTTGGCGCATTGTTTTAGTAACCCCACAAGTAACCGATTTCGACTGGCACCCGCAGCCTGGAACCAAGCGCTCCAAGAAGGAGAAATATTGTGAGTAAGATTTAATTGCTTAATGTGGATGAATATTGTTGAATTGAATTGATTGAAAAGAATTAGGCGAATATAACTCATTTTCTAAGTTTAATATTCAACGAAGAGCAATGCTTTTGAGCAAATGAAGTATTCCGTTTAAAGAAGTTTACAAGAAGTATCAAAGGATAATTATACTCCTGAAGTTTTAAGCAAAATAATTTCAAAGTGTATTAAGTGTTTTAGTTGATGCATTGCGTTTAAAATAGTGTGCTTATTGGCAAGATATTTTGACGCTTCTTGGTTGACTGTTTTACTATAGATGACTGCCTGACCCCAGTTGACGATCGACAGTATTGTCGATGTAACCAGTGAGCCCGAGTCCTCCACTGGCTGACTACAGGGGCTGAAGCCACAGAATTGCCATGCAGGGTGTTGAGTTGCTAAAGCAGGGAACAAACTGAGCCAGAGTGACCCAAAGAGCAGCTAGCCAGAAACACGGTTTTGTTGTATGAAGTCAGTCCAAGAGATATATATATTTGAAGTAGTGGGAAGTCGCCACGTCGGTGACTCTCTAATAGAATTTGTGCAGTAATTTAATTTGCTGTTCCGACGTAGTGGTCGGAACAGCTTTTGTTTTCGTCAGGATTTTTATTTGTTTTTCTTATTATTCTTGACTTCCGCCAAAACGCCATAGGTTTAATACATGTATTTTGTCACCTCCAAAAAGCATACTTTGCTTAGTATAAAAAGAGTCAAATCCTATATCAAATGAAAGCTTAGGTCATGAACTTATAGTTAAATGTAATTAGCTTAACAAAATTAATTAATTTACTTAGTTAAAATGACATGAATATTTAATTAGCCAATCTTTAGACCACTTTATCTCGAAAAGTATCTGACCGATCGTCAAACTTTTTTCGATAATATACTTGTGGGATACAGTATAACTGTTTGGTGGCCTAAAATGACGGACGACGTCACAATGACATCATTTATTGCCCTTTTTGTATCTGTGTACAAAAACCTATTGCTCTAAGATTCTAAACTTGATCCCAGTCCTAGTGTTGTATACAAGCGGTGTTGTTGCGTATTTCGTACAATATACATTGACTCCTAACAATGAGAGACTTAGACATAGTTTAGGTTTTAATGTATTTCGGATCCGGATTCTGCTGTTGTAGTTGCTACAGATCTGAATTCTGCTGTTAGTGTAGTTGCGAACGAAACTCTCTGGGCAGCGAAGGCCTAGCAAAAGTTCTGAAAAAGGGTAAAGTTGAGTCTACACTGAAGGCCACAAAGATTGCCATAACGTGGTCAGGGAATCAAGAGTGAAAGGGCCAAACAGAGGACAAGAAGAAGCAAAACGTACGGGTAAGTGATTTATGATCAGAAAATCTGTGTCTAGGCAACACCGATTGGGCAGTATACGGATATTGTAGTGTACATAAAATCTTGTCATGATAATCGTATTTGTGATAATCGTAACCCTCCATCTACGATCGGAGACCAGTGGGTTACGAGACTACAAGCACAAGATTCGACCACAAGTGCAATTACGACCAATGTTGACAGACTAGTCACCAGATTAGCCAAAATTTCCACTTCGAAAATCATGACACAAATTCTAAGAACACAGATTTGATCATCAATGTCTAATGATTCCATTCAAAACATCATTGAGAAAAATATTTTCAAGAAAAAAATACAAAAACTTACCGGAGACTGACCAACGTGTAAGCAAACATGTAGTAACATCACAACCAATGAGCGTAAAACCAAACGCCGCAGGCAGGCTCAACGTCACAATCTGAGTGCATTAAGTTGCTGTGCACAATCACAGGTTACATAAAAAAAATTACTTTACAGATTGAGCGTGCATTTTCTGATATGCTAGTTCATGTACAAAACTCTGTGTGCTGATACTGCAAACAAGTGGCGCAAACCCCTTAAATACATTAACTGTGCACATAAAGACGTAGGCCACGCCTTTGTTTTAAGCTGATTGGTCGATAAATTATGCTGATTGGTCGAGAAGTACGAAGTGCGGGGTTTAAAACCTCAACCATCGTCTGTCTACGCTTCATGAGCTTCGCTCAGTCTCAGGTAAGTTTTTGTATTTTTTTCTTCAAAATACTTTGTCAATGATAATTTTAGTGACGAATGGATTCATTAGACATTGATGATCAAATCCGTGTTCTTAGAATTTGTGTCATGATTTTTGAAAAAGGTATAAAATTGGGCAAATCTGATGACAAGTCTGTCAACATTGTTCGAAACTGCACTTATGGTCGAATCTTGTGCTTGTAGTTTGTAACGCTCCAGTCTCCGACCGTCGATGAAGGGTTACGATTATCGCAACTACGATAATCGTGACAAGAGACTAGAGGGTTACGAGACAAAAAGAACAAAATTCGAACACAAATAAGTGCAACTTCGACCAAT
Organism: Leptasterias polaris; assembly: GCA_037783415.1. Lineage (NCBI taxonomy): Eukaryota > Metazoa > Echinodermata > Asteroidea > Forcipulatida > Asteriidae > Leptasterias > Leptasterias polaris. The sequence goes on from JAZGTN010000020.1 coordinate 1,493,039, forward strand.
GTTGACAGACTAGTCACCAGATTTGCAAAATTTTTACCTCTTTCGAAAATCATGAGACAAATTCTTAAAACACAGATTTGATCATAAATGTCTGGCCGCCATATTATCTACCATTTTTCTCTTAGCACCGATGTGAGCCGGACGTATCTAGGACAGCTCTATAGTTTTAAGTGTTATAAGTGTTTTACGATATTGTGATTTATATCTTGATAAATAAAGTAGAGTGTTGTTGTTGTTTTTTTCTGAGTGATTATGGAGAAGCGTTTGGCCCTCTCTAGCGGGGTCCGAGTCGGTGGTACTGCCAACACAGACTCGGACCCACGGGACATGCTGGGGGACACGGTAGTGCCCTCATCGTGGCATGTTGCCCGTCCGTCACTGGGTGTCGGGGACCCCACTGGTGTAGCGGAGGATTCGAGCGAGTCCTCCGTTCCGGTTTCGACCGGTGGGGCGAGAGCTATGGCCAGCAGATCAGCCAGCAAGGGTAAGCCCTGAACTGGTCTGATCTCAAAAGGAAGTCACGGCAAGCGGGCTCGGGCGAGCCCGTGACCCGTTATTTCAGGCGGTCTCCTGGGGACCCGGCCAGTGGCCGCGACAGACCCGGAGAGGACAGAGGAAGGAATGTCCCATTCCAAACCCGCCTCGGTGATGAATTCACCGTCCAACCCGAGGAAGAAGCAAAACAAACTGCCATCTTTTTGCTCTTCCTGGGGTGACTCACCCATGAGGGTGGAAAACCCTGCTCGGCACTAGGGTACGGTCTCCACGGCCAATTTCATGGAAGCTTTTTGATCTATTTCGGCATCGCTGGCAGCGATGTCCGGGGCCAGATCAATTGCTCCACCAGGGTTAAACCCCCCCGGCCCGCCTCTCGCGGCTTCAGGAGCCTACGCGGTCCCGGGGTGGCTACGCGGAGACCAACTCGGCCTCCCTCAGACGATATCCAGGGCTCCCCCTTCAGCACCAAGTATCAGCGTGCATCCCTCCGGAGGATTCGCTGAATCAAACTCGGGGGAAGCCCAGGATGGAATCCCGCTTCAAATAACGGAGCATATTCCATGCGGCACACGTGACTTGTCACGTGGAGTCGTCGACATACAGTCACGACCAAAAGTACATGGACAGTCACGACTAGAAGTACAGTCACAACCAGATATACGCCCACGTGTGGGTTTTCGCGCCGTCGAGTCCGCGTGGCGATGCGTGTGGTACAGCACGTGAGGATCCGCGTGCGAGTTCGAATACTCGCGCGGATCCACTGGATGTGGGTGATTCCTCTGATGATTCCTTTGGGTCTGAGGACACAGTGGACATGCACCGGCTTTCCAATTTTGAAACCCAGCTGAGACTAGTCCAGCGGGACATGATTAGGGTGCTCAACCTGCCGACTGAGAGGATAGTATTCCAGCCCCTGCCCACCAGTCCTTCAAGAGACGTACGGCTCCAGTCGAGCCACTTTCCTGACCATGCCCCTCGACTCAGTCTGTACTGAGGGGATAGTATTCCAGCCCCTGCCCACCAGTCCTTCAAGAGACGTACGGCTCCAGTCGAGCCACTTTCCGGACTCAACTATTTCCGGACTCAACTATTCCGGCAGACATGCTGATGCATGGATGTTGGCGTTCCCTTTCTCCTGGGCCAGTTGACACAAGTCTCGGTGATGACAGTCCTGACCCGCCGTCACAATATTTTAGACGCCCTCCTCCTCCCGACAGAGGGAGCACGTAAACGTCTCCTTGCCCTTTCGCTCCTTGGAAAGGATTTGTTCAGTGATAAATTTCAGGAGGCCATGGAAGCGGAAGCCAAAAGACTGGACGCTTCGGAGAAAATCAATCTCCGCAAGCCCAAAGCCCAGCTAGCAGGAAACAAGGCTAGGAAGGCAAAATCGGGCTTCCAAATCCCTCAGCGCCGCCCCTTCAAAACATTTCGGGGCGGCCGGGGAGGGTGGAGAGGGTGGCGGGGTCGAACGACGGCGACGCCAGCTGTCCGAGGAACGCGCCCGGCCTTTCAGGACCGTCAGCAAGGGCAACCACAGCAGTCGGCCCAAGCCAACAGGACACCATTTTCCCGATTCTCGGGAGGATGGCGTAAGTGACTCCATCGTCTTAAGGCGGCTTCCCGTAGACGGACCCACGGGGGGCCGCCTCAGACTCTTCCAGGGGTCCTGGGCGGGTCTTATTCCCGACGAGTGGGTGCTTCAAACAGTAAGCGTAGGTTATGCTTTGGAATTTACAAGCACCCCCCGTCGGGGACCCTTGTCCGCCTGACACCAGTGCCCCCTCTTCAGGAAAAACGCGAGGTGCTCGAGAGAGAGATTCATTCCCTCCTCACAAAAAACGCTACCCGCATAGTGCCCAGAGAACAAGAACTCACGGGGTTCATGTCCAGTTTCTTCCTGGCACCAAAGAAGGGCACTGGTGCCTGCCGACCAATTTTGATTCTAAAACCGCTCAACAGATTCATAAAACCGAAACGCTTCCGGATGGACACACTGAGGGTGATCCTGGACTCACTGCCAATTCCATCATGGGCTGCGTCACTGGACCTACAGGAAGCATACCTTCATGTACCAGTCCGCCCCGACCATTACAAGTTCCTTCGATTCCGTTACAAGGACAGCACTTACGAGTTTACTGTCCTCCCCTTCGGTCTTTCAACGGCCCCCAGAGTCTTCACGAGAATTGTGAAAGCAATCTTCACCGACAAGAAATTACCGCATTTATGTACCTAGACGATTGGCTCGTCGTGGGTCAGTCAGAGGCAGAAGCTCGATTGGCTCGTCGTGGGCCAGTCAGAGGCAGAAGCTCGATTGGCTCGTCGTGGGCCAGTCAGAGGCAGAAGCTCGATCAGCCATGTCCATGACACTGGGCCTAACGACTTCCCTCGGATTCGTCGTCAACGAGAAAAAATCTCGGCTGACGCCAACTCAGTTCCCAATTTTTCTCGGGGCAGAGATCAACCTCCAGAAGGGGATCGCCCGTCCATCTCACGATCGGGTGACGAACCTATGGCAATGTGTCCACCTTTTTCTACAGAGAACATCAGCCACAGCCCTCGCATGGCTACGTCTCCTGGGGCTCATGACCAGTATGGTGGACCTTGTGGGGTTCTGCAGACTTCTCATGCGCCCACTTCAATTGCACCTGCTAGCTTTCTATCGACCAAAGCGACACAAGTTAAATCGCATGATCCCAATACATTGCCTTATCCATCCCCATCTTCGATGGTGGCTTCTAGAGACGAATGTGGCGCTGGGTTTGTCATTTCGACAACCCCGACCGGCCGTCATCATCACGACAGATGCTTCTTTGACAGGTTGGGGGGCAACGCTTCCCCCCCGGCAGGTGTCCGGCATATGGGAGAAAAACTTCCAATCCCTGCACATCAACTTGTTGGAGATGTGGGCAGTGGTAAAGGCCCTCGAGCGGTTCAAACCCCTGATATCGGGCCGCCACGTACAGATCAGGTGCGACAACACAACTGTGGTCGCCTACATCAACCACCAGGGGGGGAGGGGGGGGGGGGGGGGGGGGTGCACTTGATCCCCATCTCTGTGTCTACTAGTATGGAACCTTCTCCATTGGGCCATGGAATCCAATATTCAGATCTCTTCGGTTCATATTCCGGGCACTTCCAACGAACTGGCCGATGCACTGTCACGAGGAAGGATTGTCCCAACAGAGTGGTCACTACTTCCGAGTATTGCCCAACTACTCTTCAGGTGGATGGATCGGCCACATGTAGACCTGTTCGCAACGGCAGCAAACGCCCAGTTGCCCGTGTATTGCACCCGGAGCTACGACCCTCTGACCTTACACACGGATGCCCTGTCAATGGCATGGGACGGGATATTGGGGTATGCCTTTCCCCCAATCTCCCTACTGTCAAGGGTACTGGCAAAGATAGAGCATGAAAACTGCAAGATTCTGCTTATCGCGCCCTTTTGGCCCCGCCAGCCCTGGTTCACCAGGCTTGTCAGACTACTGATCGACCATCCTGTGGCCCTTCCGCAGAGACCAGACATCCTATACCAACCATCATCGGGGTTTCTGCATCCAGCTCCGAGGGATCTACACCTGACCTGCTGGGCTGTATCAAGAGATCCCTCACAACGGCAGGCCCTTCGGAGAGCGCTGCAGCTATCGCAGTGCACAGCCGACGATCATCCACAAGGCAGGTGTACACCAGCCGACTACACCGTTTTTACAAATGGTGCAGAAGAAAGACTGCGGATCCCTCCAGTGCTTCTGTAGGGGTGATCGGTGATTTCTTCGTTCACCTCTTCCAAGAACATCTTGCCGTCTCTACCATCCGTAATTACCGGTCAGCCATTGCGGCAATACACGAAGGGTTTGCTGATGGGTCATCGGTATCGGACAATAAAGCTCTTTCCCAACTTATCAGGGGCATGTTTGTTGAACGCACCCCGGCCCGGAAGCTAGTTCCCTCCTAGGACTTAACTCAGGTTCTCGAGTCCTTGGCAAAGAACCCCTTCGAACCCCTTGGCCAAGTATCACTGACGAAGGCGTCCATCAAAGTGGCCTTTCTCCTAGCGGCAGCCACCACGAGGCGGCGGAGCGAGCTTCACGCACTAACGATTGACCCAGGCCACATCCGCTGGGACCAAAGTGGAGTTCGCCTTGTCCCGAGGTTGGGGTTTCTTACCAAAAACCAATCCCCGTCCTTCCAACCGCCTGATATCTTTGTGCCTGAACTAAAGTCTCTGTCCTCGGTACCCGAAGACAGACTATGGTGTCCTGTACGGGGGCTAAAATGGTATCTCAACCGCACCAAGGACCTCCGGGGAAGTGCAAACAGCTGTTCATCACCTCCGTTCCCCCACACCGAGCAGCATCCAGGGATACGATTGCCCGCTGGATCGTGCAGGCAATCCAATCCGGCTTGGCAACGGACTGGCCTACACCTTCGGTGAACCCGGCCCATGCCGATCCAACACTGTACTCCAAAGACTGTTTTGTTGAAAGGACGGTATGACGTAATCGGATGGGCGCCCGTTGGTATGACGTCATCATCGGCCGTTAGTATACGTATGAGATGATTGCGAGGGGGTTTCGCCGGGGAAGTCTCGCTAAAAAGACGCTCCGTATAGCCAAGACGTACCATTTTGAAAAATCATTCAAAGTTTCAAAATAGTACTCTTGATAAATTAAAAGCAGAGATGAAGAGATAAACTCACATAGATAGACTCATCGTAATACCGTAGACAGATTCAGGAAATTTTTGAGCGAAAACAAAGACGTTCATGTGACCATGGAGGGGCCTTCCTCCATGATGTGACAAAACTTCAAAAGAAATGGTCACTGAAAAATGTGTTATTTAACTTTCAGAAATCATCCACGTCTTCTTAAAGTGATGATAATCTTGACACTTTGCGAAACAGTTGGGAGATTCTTAAAAAACTGGGTTTATGGTGTTTATTGGCTTAGCTTTCGGAAGAATTCAAGAACGTTACAATCTGCATGTGTATTTATTACAGCGGGCACGTCAATGGTGAGTGCTTATTGTTAGCAAACACGCTGTATTCTTGTTGCCAGACTATTTATCAGACAGGTATCCGGCCGCGGGCTACCCGGCCATGTGGTTCCCGCTCTGTTTACCGTTGCTGTCAACTAGCTGTGTGAACCGGCTGGTTCGTCTACGGTGATCCACTGCAAGTATTTTGGTACTTGCGCGATGCACGGCAAGAAGCATAACGCTACGTACACTGGCGTGCAAAAGTCTTCGCGCACCCACGTAACCTTTTTCTTTCAACAGATTTTTCACAGAAATAAACGATTTATTAAAAATATACCAGTACCTGTGTCGAGTCTCATTACTTTAATCAGTTTTAGTCACAGTTTTCATGATCTATAAAGGTTTATTACATTGATTATGAGTCCGGTTTCGCGACATGATTTTTGATGTGTAAGACCTCTAAATTGAATGACGTCATTATTTATTCATGAGCTCATGAATATATTAAATTGGGCATTTAATTTTTAAAATTTGACAACAGCTTTCGCGCAGTTGGAAAGCCTTTCTTATTAATATTTATGAGGTGGTATCAACCAACCGATCACAAAAAAGGAAAGAGGATACGTCAGGCTTTCTTTATTGGCGCTCTTTTTGCATCACAATACCTTTCACTTCGCCACATCGAACGTTACAATGGCAGAAAAAACTCCCCTCACGGCTCATGAAAAAGGAATGATTGAAGCATTATACCAGGAGGGGTATTCAGCTCGGGAAATTGGGAGAAGGTTGGGCATAAGAGTTGTTGAATAAAGTATCTTGAGTTTATGCTTAGTGCACATCTTGTCTCCAACATTACAATTCATACAATGGGCGCATTTAAAGTCAAAATAAGAGTATGTCAAAGGTGAAGCAGGGGTTTCCCTTAACTTTTTTTTCCACTCGCCGGCCGGGCGAATCAACCAAAATTTTGGATCGCCCGCAGGTTTTTTCACTAGCCCGCATGTATTGACGTGACGCACACAATTTTCAAAACGTCCAACAAAAAAACCAAAAACAAAACGCACGGAAGTGAAGTTCGCAAAATTGCGTTTTGGGATGATTTTATCCCCTAATTTTTGTCCTAAATCATACCTTTTCCATCATCAACCATTTTCATGGATTCTTGATTTGAAGATCGGTTGTTTTGAACTTCATTTGCAATAAAATCTTCGCGAATCAACGATCGTTCGACAACGCACATTGAGAAATAATTCAATGAACTTTGCCCTGCATCGCCCTCTATCGGCAAAAGTTGTCGATGTTTAATTAGACTTCATCCAAGGCTGTGTATTGTACACAATCTGCATGCGTGCGGCACACTGTGCGGCAATTCTTTACTCCGTTCGTGAACGTGTACTGCGTTGAAGTCTAGCCAAGCTCTTATGAATATGGTAATTATCAACGGCCATTAATCACCAATCACGTGTGGAATGTTGGTTAGCTTGGACTTTGGACCGACTGTGTTGTACATGTACTGTGTGTTGTGTATGCGCTATGCATGTACCGGTGGGCGATCGAACGTTATGTGTGGGGCCGATGCACGTGTTGTGTGGATACTCGGCAGTATGTGCATGGTGTTTTAACGTTTGTATACCAAAATGAACGCTCGATCGCGATCGCGGCCACATTAAATCAAGCAAATATCCAGACTTATCAAACTAAAAGCTTTAATAAAAACTTTCTTTGGGATTTTACAACCGTACCCTCATTTATTGTGAACAAGAACAATTATTTAACTCGCCCGGCGGGCTAGTAAAGGAAGGGTTTTGACTCGCCCGCCGCTGTTTTCACTCGCATTTGGCGACCGGGCGACCGCTAATTTCGAACCCTGTGAAGGGTCTTGTATCTCGAAGTCAGACCAACTTTGAAGGTCTGGAGTGCTTTAAAATAAAAGGAAAAGAACACGGAACAGCTCTGTGTTTGTTCACAAACACCTAATGTCTAGTTTAATTTGGAAACGACATTAGTTTTGATAAACTAAACCAAGGCTTGAAAGAAGAAAACTGGTGTTTAAATTCCACAAACGATATTTTGTAATTTTTTGTACATTTCTGTAAATATTACTTCCCCTTATAATTAAAGAACTTTGCCTCCCCACAGTAGTGTGGGAGGAGTCTACGAACCTAGAGCCACTACTAATGCATTTTCCTTAACCGACAGGTTCGATTCGCTAAGAGTTTTATGTACACAATAGCGCCCTTGTAACGTCGGTTTAAATAAAACGTTTATTTCTCTTTTTCTCCATAACAACATACACTGCCTTTTTGCCACTACAGATGCCTGATGCAACGTCAACTATGATCAAACACAGAAAACAAATATTTAGTGAAACAACTATATTTAGTGAAACAACTTTCCAAACAAACTAAACATAGCACATCCAGAAAATATGGAAAACATAATCTAACCCCGAGAGGGCGCTGTTGAGCACTTAAAACTCAAATTAAAAATACAAACTGACCCTAAATTATATCTTACAAGCACACCTGGCAAGTAAATATGTTCCAAGTAACAACACATTACAATATACATTATCATAATGAATAGAAAACTGGGTAGATAAAGAATTAATGCCCGAGTCCAACTAACTACCGTCCAAGTGAATACGATGCAACTATATAACATGCACTAGATTTAAAACCCCCAAAAGGGATCCAATCCCGTAACAAACATAACCCATTTAACCTTCAAAATAAACCTAAAAATGCAACATTATCAGATATCCAATACAGATACACTAGCAAATTGTAAGAATTCCTCTAATAATCTGAATAATAATGACGACTTTATTCTGAACGGAAAACTTATCCAACTCACAACATTCCGGCTCCCTAATTGCGGGACCGAAAAAGGAGCAATTAATACAACTAAGAGGCGCATACAAAAACAACCAAACCCATTAGAACACTGGTTCAAAAATTACTGTGAAGTGAAGCTAGTCTGCTTCCAGTGAGGGGAAGAAGAATCTCATTTTGCACTGCGGCCTTCTGCTCAACTCTGGATACCTGGTCGCTTTTTGAAGAGCCTCTGTGCTCGCAGCATCCATGCCACTGTTGTCTTCAGTTGCTTCCAGGATGAGCACTGATTGATCAACTGATCCACAGTCACAGAGCCTTCTTGGAACTTGAGAGTGGTGGCGTGAACCCGCTTGACCTCTGGATCTTTGTCGGGCAGCTCCTTGACTATGTCTGATTTAGGCCATGAAGATTCCGGCTCCCAAAGGAAGGCCGGCCCCTGAAACCAGAGCAGGGCTCGAAATTTACGCTGGACCGCAGGCCCGAGGCCAGTGATTTTAGCTTCGGTCCAGTAAACTTTATGTCGAACAAGTCCGCCGGTCTTGTGTATTTCTTTTAACAAACTAATATTATTATTAATAATAATGTAAAATATATTATCTTTCATTAAATAAATGTATTTCAATCTCAGTTTTAAAAGTTTCCGTTTTTACTTGTTGTCGTCAAATCAATTCCGAGCGCGGAACGTCAAACCCACTTCGTCGTGATGCTGCTGCGTGCAAGTTTACCATCCAGCAGTTTACCTATGCCCACCACCTTGTAAAACTGCTGGGCTCAAACCATGTTTAGGCACCCGGGGGCGAGCGAACAGCACCCTCCGTTTCCACAGTGCATGCATGATGTATTGGTGCCCGGCGGCACAACACAGTAAACAGCGCATCGTTCGTATACCACTGACCGTGTACATACACATTGGATGTAGTCACTTTGAAGTCTGATACCTTACAAACGAATTACATAGTGTTGAAATCGTATCGATAACGTCTTGGTTGTATGCTTTCAACACCACACATCCCTGTGTTGCATGGATTAAAAGCAACGTCTTGTTTCCACACGTCTTGCATTGACAACGTTGTTGTTCTGTCAAAACTGATTTCATTTTTTCTATGGAAGCAAACGTCGCGTAAAAAGAAGGTATGTGGAAATTTCTCGAAGGGGTTTCAAAGCCCAAACTGCCTGTTAAGCGATCTGCAAGTGAAAAACTTGCACGGGCGCAGAAGTATGAAAAAACAAGTTAACTTTTGGTGTGTTTTTGTTCCGTTTTGGATTTTTTCTTCTCGTATGACTTCGGTCTTGTAAAAAAAATTCCGGTCCAGTAAAAATTCTGAGCAACAAGCCCTGCGGTCTTGTGGATTTTTCCCCCAAATTCGAGCCCTGCAGAGTGTAGGATCCACCTTCGGATGAATTCCTCTTGAAGCTATATCTGCTGGATTTTGCAACGTCGGAACATGCCGCCACTGCTCAATGCGGGAGCCCTCTTGTATAGTGGTGACATGATTAGCCACAAAGGTGTGGAATCTTGTGGTCTTGTTGGCAATGTACCTCAAGACGGAGGTACTGTCTGTCCAGTAGTATACATCGAAATCTAACTCCATTGCAGAAGTAATCAGTGTGACCAACTTCACTGAAAGACTGGCTGCGGTTAACTCCATTCTCGGGGTGGTGACCTTCTTGAGAGGGGCAACTCTTTATTTTCTTATTAGCAGATTGCAAAAGACTCTTCCCGACCCATCCTCCAGTCGTGTGTAAATGGCGTTGCCGTAGCCTTCGTCAGAAGCATCTGAAAATGCATGGAGTTGGCAGGTCACAACCTCTACAAAGTCACTTGGTGACAGGCATCTCGGATTTGGTGTAGACCAAAGGGAGCTTGACAGTAGGACCTGATTCGAGCCCACAAACTTCCAGTCCTGAAATACGGTATGTGGTGAATTTCTGTGACTGTCCAATAGTGTGTAATTCCATGGTTGTGGCCTTGCCGGTTACTCTAAGCTGCTGGGCAAGGTTCTCGGTGCAGAAGGTCACGTTGCTGCCCGAGTCAAGGAATGCATAGGTCTCCACTGTGGTATGGGTGGTTGGGGACCTGACTCTTACTGGAATGACTGCCATAGTGCAAAGACCTGCGCCGGCTCCCATGTGGGAACTAGGCCTATCCAGTCTGGAGACATTTATGTGGAACAGGAATTCCCCTGGTCGGTGGTCTTGGGGGTGTCAAGCTTTGGGGAGTCTTGTTCCTTTTGTTCTTGCTGTTCCCTTTCCTTGTGAAGCACTGTGGGGTGTAGGAAACTGCACTCCTTGCATTTGGCCCTGGCTCTGCATCGTTTGCTCAGATGGCCGTACTTCAGGCAGCCAAAGCTTATTTACTTGGCTCTCAGCTTTCGGCACTCCTGCATTGCGTGTCCAGATCCTTGACAGAAACTGCAGGGCTTTGAACTTGCTACATCAGCTGCTAACTTGGTGCTTTTGTCTGCACAGTCATAATTCTCATCCCTACAGTTGCGGACAAACTCAGTTGCCATGGAGGCGCTTCCAATCTTTCTGAACGGTAGCTTGGGACGTCCTGTTTTATCATCCCTGGTTTTATCGTCCCTGGCTTGCCTCCTATAGCAAGCCGTCCATAGACTGGATCAGTAGCCTTCCTGGCCTCTCTTTGGATGAAATCTAGCAGATGAGTGAAGGTCACTGGCTCGTTTTTCTCCCTCTTATTCATGACTATATTACGCCATCTCTCATGTCTAGAAGGGGAGTTTGGACACAAGTCGCTTAATGTTCTCAGAATACTCCAGAACCGTAGCTGCATTAATGGAGTGGACAGCATTTTTACTCTCCACCAGGAATATTGCAAAGGCGTCAAGTCCAGATGGGTTATCTGGTCTGATCTCCGGCCATCCAAGAGCCCTCTACGTATGCATTGGCCAAAAGATCCATGTCTCCATAACGCCTCTCCATCTCTTTCAACGCAGTCGGATAGCCTACTTAGGCAGGAAGACAGCTACAACCATTCACAATATGGTGTGGCTCTCCCTCGGTAAACTGCTCCAGGTAGTTCATCCGTTCATCATCGTCAACCGTGTTAGCGACAATTCTAGCCTTAAACTGGCGGATGAATCTTTTATGTTCCATGGGATTGCCCTTAAACTTTGTGAGGTCGGAGGCTGGGCTTTCGGATTTCTTTGACTAGATGTTGTGCTACAGAAATGGTCGATTCTATCGGACTCTGAACTTCAATGCCCTTTGGAATATTACTTGGGCCCTCCGTTGAGACTTGATCCTCCTGCTTCATAATCTCTGTCTCCGCTACTGTTTCAGGTTCTTTCGTTTCCTGAATAAGGGCCTGTTTGGGGAGCTTCTTTCCCGTACTTGTGAGTCCAAAACTTGTGCTTCAGGTTGACTGCTTGCCTGGGCTTGAGGTGATACTGCCGGGACAAATTCTGATGCAGCAGGGCTGAAAACCACACCCATCGGTGAGGGTAGTGTAAAAGAGGGGAGGGGAAAGGCACTCAAGTTTTGCTCATCTCGAATCTCACTCTGCTCTTGCAGGACCTTGGAGAGGTCCCATGCGGGCAGTAACTTCCGGACCGGAGGTTCGTTCAACAAACATGCCTCGGATCAGCTGGCCTAAGGCTCGGTTGTCCAATACAGAGGATCCATCCGGTAGTTACGGATAGTCCCTATCGCTAGGTGTTCGTTAAAAATGTGAACCAAAAAATCACCTATATCACCTACAGAAGCACTGGTGGGATTAACAGCATGCCTTCTGTACCATTTATAAAAGTGACCCCTAAGAACAGACAAATGCACTTCCACAAATTCGAAATCCGACCCTCGGTTGGAAAAGCAAGCCCCTTCCGTAGTCGGGACCAGGCATGACTTCTCTTTGTTGGCTATGAAACCCAGGGAAGTTGCGAGCTCGATCGTGGCGACCAAGGCTTTGTGTGTTTCCATCTCGAATTGGCCTATGACGAGCCAGCCATCGAGGTACATAAAAATTGTTATTCCTTGTTTGTGGAGGCGAGCCCCTATGGATTTCACAATTCTGGTGAAAACACTGGGAGATGTTGACAGGCCGAGCAGGAGGGTTAAAAACTCGAATGTCCTGCCTGAAAAACGGAACCAAAGGAACTTGGATTGATCTGGACGAACCGGCACATGAAGAGATGCATCCTTCAGATCTATTGATGCGGCCCTTGATGAGATCGGTACCGAGTCGAGGATCACTCTGAGGGTATCAATGCGGAACCTTCTTGGTTTGATAAACCTGTTTAGTGGTTTTAAATTCAATATGGGCTGCCAAGTATTAGCATCCTTTTTCGGGATCAAGAGGAATGTTGAAATAAACCATGCTGGCTCTTGGCCCGGGGGCACAACGCGAACTGCAGGCTTGAAGAGTGCATGGCGTTGTGCCCGGAGGACCAGAACCGGGACCGGAGTTTTATGGACAGTCAGACCCGACGAGGGGGGGGGGGGGGGTCGGTGTAAATTCGAGAACATAGCCCTCGGAAACTGTTCTTATAGAACACACCTGTCGGGGATAAGACTCGCCCTGGAACCCCCACAATCCGACAATGGGGGACGACCTACAACCAAGTCGTAAGGCTGGCGACTTACTGGGCTGCACAACCGGTTGTTGAAACTGGCGCAATCCGTTGGAAAGGCTCAAGCCCCACGCTGATGAAGACTTGACCCTCATACTAACCCTCGTACCACCACGAAACATTTTGAATGGTCGGCGTTTAGGGGTTTGGAACCCAGGTTTCCTTTTTATGGGTCTTATTCCCGCTTTGTTGGGTTTTTGCACCGGACTTGCGGAGATTTATCTTCTCCGTTGCACCAAAGCGCTTCGCCTCTGCCTCCATGGCATCTTGGAATTTACCATCAAATAGGTCACCACTAAGCAGTGAAAGAGCTTCAAGCAGCTTAAGAGCCCCTTCAGTTGGCAGGAACAGCTCATCAAGAATGTTGGTGCGACGGGCTGTCGACGCCATGATGGCCACTCGTGTGAACTGCGCCAGCAAAAAACAAAGACCCTCATCAAGGCAGTTAAATGCTACTGTCAACATATCTGCTGGAATTGTTGAGTCTTGCTCACAACCACTGACAAGGTATTCCGATAACAAGAGGAGAAAAGAAGTGCCCCTCATGCCACAGCGAGACGCAGTGTCAGATTTGCGAAGAGCGTCTTCCATCTTGGTTTGGGTCTTGTCTGCAAATGTACTTCTCGGAGCATTGGCAGTTCCATCTGCAACAAGCTTATCCTTAACTGAATCAGAAATGACTGGCACAGTGAAGAACTTTTCGTAGTCTGCTTGTGGGAAATGGTAGTAGGCAGACGTGTGAGGTGCAGTCGGTTTCCATACTTTGGAGTCAGCGATTGCCTTGATGGTACATGTATCTGCGCAGACAGAATCAAGGAGCAGCACCAGAAAAACCGGAGGACAGGGATCTGCTGGCCCTGTGCGTCACTTAAAGGACTGGAACTGGGCTGTCTTCAACTGAAGGGAGTTTAAGCACCCGAATCATGTCTCTTTGCACAAGGCGGAACTGAGTCTCTAAATTGGAAAGCTTGTGCACATCTGGCACATCATCCGATGAACCCTCCAATGGTGATCTCTGATCCAGAGATCTTGCACGCAAATTATCGGGTGCAACGTCACGCAAATTATCGCGTGTTTAATCCAGCAAATCGCCGCACGATTCCTCATGAAAATCGCGTGATGCATCACGTATCGCGTGAGATCTGACCTGCACAAAATCTCATGTTTCCTCACGCAAAAAATCGTGGGTATCATCACAAAAAAGTTCGTTGGATTCAGTGCGCAAATTACCGCCAATTACTGCGCGAGTCATCCACCCTGCAGTATCCCGCTTTGCAAGTAGTAGCGTGAAAAGGTCGGCTGGACTGCAGATGGGTGTCATAGGCAATCTATCTGCTGCGATACATTCCACTGAATACCCCAGACGGGTGCACGCTAATGCTCCGTGCGGACGTAGGGGTAATGCTTTCCTTTAAGGGGTGGACAATTTTGCTGAGATGCCACGTCTGCCAACCAGAGTAAAAAAATAAAAAAATAATTTTAATTTTTCTAGATGTACTTTCATACAGTAAAATATTGTAAATGTATATGTACTTGCTAAAAATGATTTTTTTTTTATATCTAAATATTTTTGTTCCGGGGGGGGGGGGGGGGGGGGGGGCTGCCTGTTTCGTCGAAGTGTAATGTGAGAATTAATACCAAAAATGGTAGAGGGGTTCCTTGAAGTGTTTATGCCTGGGATGCTGTCGTTTCTGGGGGTTGAGTGAGGCAGTGGTTTTTATTGCGCGTGATGATGGACTCGATGTTTGAGAGACGGAGAGCACATGGGGTCTCTCTTCGCTGTTTTCTCGTGGCCTCGGTGGCCAGTTGGGCTGAAGTTTTTACGGGTTTGTTGTTTCATGTGTGTGGTTGATCGCACTAAGCATGAACTTTGTTTGCGACTGTTTTGTCAGCTACCAATCCTGTATAATTCCTTTAAGGGGTTGTAAATTTTTTAATCTTTGTTATTTTAAAATTTATTTTCTCTTGATGTACTTTTATACAGTAAATATTTTGTAATTTTTTATGTAAATACTATTCATGTCTATTTTTATATTTATATATTTTTGTTCCTTGTGCAATTGTAGCCAGTGGCATCGGAGTTGAAGGCTTTCGAGTCACAGTTGTTTAGTTAACTTTTTTAATTCCAGGCATGTGCCATTGGCTTTTTGTTTTGTCTTGTTTTTTCTGTTTTTGTTTGTACTTTTGATATGCCGAATAAATAATAATAATAATAATAATAATAATAATGGTCAATGTTTGGAGCAGGCCCACTTGGTTGCTACGCAACCAACCCAGCTCTGCGTTTGGGTAGCCTATGTTGCCGTCTCTACCCGCCTGCGACACCTCCGGGCCGTAGTCACACCCCTTTGCTGGGATTGAGGCCAAACCTGATAAAGCCACCAGGGAAGCCGAGATGGACCTGAAAGCATCCATTCAACCTGCCTGCTCCGTTTCCGACCAGGGGAGCTATCGGGTATGATCGACGCAGTAGGTGGTGTTGCGTCTCTCCCCGCTGCAGGGCTATGCCAAACAAACCCATCGGCTCTTTTCAGAGCCACCAAATTTAAAAAAAGAGATTTTGACCATGTTTGTTTCTTTAAAAAGTATTTCACATTAAACATGTTCTTTTATTTCTAGGTTTTGACCTCTAGCTTATTCTACTCAAACATTTAATATTGATGTCCATTTACTTGCTCTGTTTTTTCCACCACCCCTTTCCCTTCTCAGTCCATCCTCGTTTCTTTATGATGATCTTTCTTTTATAAAAAGGTTCCACGCTTCACATAAACCATAACTTGGAAGATCACCATAATGCAAATATTTTCTCAAAAATAAAAAATGCATATCCTTTATAATTAGTTTTGCAGTCAAGTTTTGATTTTTCAACCTTTCATCAACCACCATCATCACATTTCAAATGACATTAACCCCCTTCCTCCCCCGCTCTTTCATCCAAGTTCTTGTCAATCCGCCCACTTACCCCCTTTTTTCTCTATAACCTAAACCCCCTCCCAACCTTTCTCGATTTCTCCTTCCCTTTTCTCTCTTCTCCCTTTTCCGTTTTTCCTTTTCTTTCGACCTCTCAAAACCTGTCTTTTCTTCTATCACCCCACTTCCATACCTTCCCTTCAAACCCCAAGCCCCCCTTTTCAAACCCCCCTTTTCGACAGAAGCATTGAACTTAAACGAATGCACACCACAATTTGATCGTTGAAACTCTATCGTCCTTAATGCAAAAACATCATAATAAAACGGCTGAAGACCCTATTGTTGCAATTATGTCAAGAACATTTAACAGAGGCAAAAAAAACTTGAAATGTAAAATGGCAAAAGAGAAATCCTCGAGAGTTTGATTTTCTTTCTTAAACAAAAAGCCAACAAAAGTCAACAGCTTGTCAAAAAATCTGTCTAACTATAAACTGTCTTTGATGGAAACGATTGCTCCAGGAAGAGGTTTGAACTTCATTCCCACACTTAAAACCAACAAAGACAGCTATCCTACGCCATTCAAAACTGCTCTTCAGAAAAATGAGACTTCGCGTTTTAATGGCAGGGAAATCGAAATTGGGTCATCTACATCCATTTCGGATGCCATCAAAATGGACAACCCCTGCTACCTTCAATACAAAGTTAGAAACTTACATTGAAGGTACACGTGAGGAACAGTCCAAAATCAAAATTAACTAGAGATTCAGTTTTTGTTAATTACAAAAACAAGGTGTTCGTGGTGAGTGATATTAATAGGTAACGACATTATACCTAATCAATCCAATGTCTGGTTCAGGAGTTATGAATTGTTCAAAATTGAAGCATAAACTTCCGGTTTGGACCGGAAGTCAAGGTCAAAAAGGGTCACATTTTGTGTAGCACGTGATTAGTTTATGAAGACCTTTTAGATGATGGATGAATTGTAAACATCCAATATAGTCCGGCAGCCAAAGGGGTGAACCATGTTTTGTTGGATATATAATGTTTTTTTGCAGATTCCACACAAGAAGGTCATACTGTTTAAGAATCTGAGTGATGACCCCTCCTCAGGGTTGGGCAATTTTTTATATCGATTATTTAATGATTTTATCGATATTTATCAATACCTATGGTGTAAACACAACCAATACAAGCGTCTAACCCCCAAAATGGCATTAAAAACATACAATTAGCTTACCAAGAAGTAGTATGTAAAAAAAAGAAAAAAGAAAGAGGGTGTAGGGTGCTGAAGGGGCGTGGCTAGTGGGAGGAGGCGGTAACTGTATCCAAACACACATGATATTAGAAAACTAAGTACATTTATTTATGAGAGTTTCTTGTAATAAATCTTTTAAAGAGATTTGTACATTATAAATGTATTTAAGGATGATATATGATGGATGGGGTACGATCCATCAAGGGGCGTGGCCAAGGTATAGTATTCTTCAAATCCAACCTGCGTATTTGTACGACTAAAGTAACCCTGAAGTAAAAATATGTACATGTACCCTTTTCTACATTGATTTCTGTGGAGATAGAGTTGCATTTTGGGAGAAAGTAGGGGATTGGGAGTCCAGCCCCAAGAAATGAAATGCCTCTTCATTCTCGACAAATCCTTTAATGTTGAACCTATCTAATAATGCCCTACATTTTGGTGCTACCCCATCCAGTGACGCTGTATCTGATGACCTGTTGTTATTTGAAAATTGTATTTGTGACAATTCAATAATAATATTATAATAATAATGTTATGATATAGGGGATGTGGTGAGAAAATTGTTCAACAAAAATGTTGTGACGTTTTTTGACCGTGTGGGTCGGTAGTGAACTGGGGGAGGGAGGGGGGCGTTCGAGATTAAGAATAATTTTTCAGATCCATTGGGTAGCAATAAAGAGCTTTTGGAAGTCATGTTTGCTTCCTCATCAGTTGCATATTGGTCGATATAAAGAATCAGGCAAATCTCTTTGTACATCTTAAAAAGATGTAGGGTTATGACAGTAGTGTATGCCTATAGGAAATAAAGATATATCACTGGGTATGTTTGTGTTCATGAGTAAATCCGTTTTTGGACTTTTCAAAGTAAGACAATCAAACCTCATGAGTTTTGTAATTCATATGAATTATTTGAGGGAGAATGATGATGAATGTTGTTTAAAAGCAATGAACACGCAGATCGTAAAAGAAACCAGAAGTAAAACAAAACTCCAAAACATCTCTCGTGTTCACTACAACCTAAAACCGGACAATGGGTTATATCACAGGTAATCAACAAATTATTGCCTCTTATTCAGAGCGACCACAGACTTTCATAAATATTTTTGGATCTACCTTTCTTGGAAGACAACAAAGGATAAACGCCTTGTGACTCCTAAAAACAAACATACCCGGACACCCACGTTTATTCTGTTATTTCCCATACACTTGTTGCAACCCCACATCTTTTAAAAATGTACAGAGATTTGCCCGATGAGGAAGCGTACAAAGAATCTGAAAAATCCCCCCCCCCATCACTACTGACCCGCACAGTCAAAAGGGTCAAAGAATTTCGGTTTAACTATTTCCCGACCACTTCCCTGTTATAAAATAACACAAGTGGAGATAGCCCAGCACAGTTAACATAAATTGGATTTGTTTTGTCACAAAAACAATTTTCAAGTTACAAGTTACAGATAGTGTCAATGGATGGGACAGTATCAACATTATTTTATTATCATTAGCATCTCCGTTGCTTCTTTGGCTGACTGGGTCCCTGTAGCTCCGTTTGTTTTGCTTGCCGTTTAAGTTGTTGCGAAAACCAAAACCCTACATCCTCTCCGGTCTGGAGGATGGAGGTTTCATTTCTAGTCACATTGGTTAATTCAAGCCATAAGAGGGCGCGCTATAACGAGTTGTAACCAAGCGCAATACACCAGCCACTATCGATCTCTGACGTCTTGGGCAAAGACTAGTACCTATACAGTACCAGTACACGTGGAGCCCCACGTGCACCGTAGGTTTAGCGTGTGTTAAAACGCTTTCGTCAATGCAGGTCAAATTTTACATGCAATTTATCGTTCTTTTTCGACCAGATGTAAAGTTCAAGATGTTGTTATTAATTCTGTGCAAAAGTTTGAGCTGGTTTAACGTTCTACATCATGATACAAACATTATGCTGAAATGATCAGTAGTTTTAAAGACATGAATCACCCTATTCAAATACGAAAAAGAAATTATACTCCTTAACAACCCAGAGATAGTGGCTTACATGAGATACAGAGACGATGTTTTAATAATTTACAATGGCAACAAAAATAAAGCGTTGGATTTCATTTAGATGTTAAACAACCTGCACCCAACTTTGATATTCACTTCAGAGATCTCCGACAACCAAATCACCTTTCTTGACCTCATAATTTACAAAGGTGAACGTTTTCAGAAAGAAGGGAAGCTTGATAATCAAGTAGCAACGAAAAAACGGACACGTTCCAATATCTTGCTCGAGAATCTGCACACCCCGAGTCTGTATTTGTGGCGTCATTAAGGGTGAAATTACGAGATACAAACGCATATGCACACACAAAAAAGACTTCGAGAGTAAGGTCAATTTCTTTAAAGAAAAACTGATAGAACGTGGATACAACACAGAAGAATTGATCCGCTGCACGAAATCTAATGATGACCACAGGAATTCAATGTTGAGTGCACTACCTAACATCAAGAAAGAAACAAATCTGCCTCTAGGTTTTATTTTGCCTTTATTCCCACAAATACACCACTCTAATCTCAAACGTGCACTTTTGAAACACTGGCACTTAATAAATGACAGTGATCTCCTTAACAAACTCTTCCCTGTACCACCTCTGTTGGCCTATAAAAGACAAACGAACATAAAAGACCAAATAATTCGGGCTCGATTGCAAGTTTCAACCGAAGATAACATACTCAAAGAAATGGACGAACAGAACTTGCAAATCCTGCTTGAATTACTACAGGAACAGTCGGGTACACTAAATTAAAGAAAGATCAGGGTTTGTATCCAGACGAAATTACGTAAACTATAAACAAACAAAAAATACCAATCTCTCTGGATCCTTCTGCCCTAACAAGCTAGATTTTGATCACTCCTTGTTTCAAACTTTCATGAAAAGGATACATAAGCCAAAATGGTGACTGATAAAGTGCAGCTTATATAACGCACTGAAAATATGTTTTGAGCCATTCCATTAAAGGTACAGAAAAAAGTGGCTCAACATATTATCACTGGATAAAAGTTTTTTTTAGTGAGTTCCAACATCTCCTTCCCCTTCCAAACCCCCCTCCCCTTTTTCTAACCCCCCTCCTCTCTTTCTTCCGTGTAGATGCATACAAACATCAAAGATTAGGTCTGTTCTAACCTTTGCCATGAATATTTGGATAACGGAGACAAAAAACAACATCCAAACAGTCAGGGGATGATTTATTACCAGAGACCACACCGATAAAAACATGTCGCTGCCAATTTTTTTTTTGCTAGCACCGGAATTAGTTTCAAATTTCCCGCTTCACAGTGCATTTCCCTTAAGTTTAATTTGGCAGTCTCCATCTCATACCCTCCATCCTATCAAAACCCCACCCCCTACCAACACCTGTTCCCTTTGTGCTTCTGCCCTTTCACTTAACACCCATCCCTATTAAGAACAACACACATAACGCCTCATACGTTCTTTAAAGCCTTAGTTTTCATACATGCTTCTCCATTAACAAGGGAAGAATATTATAAATATTAAAACTAAAGCTTTTGAACACTTTGAGTGCGTTTTGGTACTACTATTTTTTGTGCTTGTTCTCTAAAAACACACTATATTTCATTTTATCGCATACGCGATCAAAATGCTTTATGCGCCGCGACACGCAAACACTGCGGGCGCCCTCCTCTTGATTTGTCACTGCGCTGGATATCCAGGGTGGCTTTATGTCAATTTGCTTCCAGGTCTCGATATAGGCCGGCAAGCCTTTTCTGCCACTTTCCGTTGGCAGGCTGCCAATAGAGTTCGCGGGCTTTTTGGGGATTGGTCAGTTTCTTTTTCCTGGGATGGGCAAACAAAGTTTCATCCAATCAGAATTAAACTTGGCAGAGTAAGATTTAGGGGATGGGCGCCAGATTTGTGGTATTTGTCACTTTTGTTGTAGCTATCTATTAAACGGGAACAATTCAAATTCTATTAATTTCATTGTTTGATTATCTCGTTTTGCATTCTTCCTTTTATACATTTTTTGTCTGTCAATTAATATTATTTTGCCTGGATTGTTGGCATTTGTGAGGGCAGACTGTGGTTTTGATATTAGGAAGAATCTAAAGTTGGAAAGCCTTGTCTCCGCATAATATTTGGGGATTTTTGTCGGACGCACGGTCACTACGGATTTTATTTTCGCCGAACTTTTTATTTCATCGGACTATTATTAGTTGCGTCACATCAGACTTTTGTTTTCGCCGAACTTTTAATTTCGCCGAACTTTGATTTCATCGGACTATTATTACTTAATTTAGTTGCGTCACATTAGTCTTTTGTTTTCGCCGAACTTTTAATTCATCGGACTAGTATTACTAATACTAGTTGCGTCGCATCAGACTTGTGTGTGTTCGCCGAACTTTCATCGGACTTTTCAATTTGGTTTCATCAAACCGGACTTGTATATAATTATACAAAGGAGGGCAACATAATGCCTAAGCCGCGACGAGAAATTCGTCGCCCAGCACGGCTACTGGAGGCTACGGTGGGGGGTCCAACAGCCCGAGGTCGCGGCGGGGGCTCAAGAGGCCAGGGACGGAGACCTTCACGGCGCCGTGGTGGTGGTGGTGGTGGTGGTGCAATGCATCGCGGACGCGGAGGTAGCACTAGCAGCAACACACGTCCACAAGCAGCAAGGCCTGAGATGGCGGAAATATTACAACCGCATCCAGTTGGTGAGTCTGGCAGTGTGCCACAATCTGTTCTTTTGAGAACATCGGCGCCGGCCAACCCTTGTGGTGGTAATAATACCACCAGTGCTGGTGGTACCAGTGGTAATAATAATGCTAGTAGTAGTGGGCCTGGGGGTAACAACGTATTTTCTGTTACTAGTGTTAGTACCATGACGGATAGTATTAGTAGGCCTAGTTTTAGTAATGATAATACTACTACTGGGCTTGATAATGTTAATGCTGGTTGTAGTGCTAGTGCGTGTAGTGGCATGCAAGCCAATGCATTGTTGTGTTCGGACGTGCGTGATACATCCAATGTTAACTGTAACTCCCCTCATATCTTTGGTAATGTCGCGCCTGCAGCTCAATTTGCAACACAGGCGACTAATTTTCCAGCTCAGCCTGCTCTCGGCCTTAATCTGTCAGAAGCATATTCAAGGGATCCGGGCCACAGTTTAGTATTAGGTCGGCCAGCTCACGTGCCATCGGTACACGGGGGGTATTCGTTAGATTTGCACGTCCCCCCTGCATTGAAAGAGAAAATTTGGTGTGGGCAGTTTGTGGATTTTGCTTTGCTGTACAATGATAATGCCGTTTCTGCCATGATTAATTCAGATTCGGGATCGTCCATGACCTTGGCTGTAGAGGGTGATAAAGTGGTGGTGAAACCAGCGTCGGCACAGAAAAAGAAAATTGATTCTTATGATAAATGGATCAGTGCCTTTCATGTTTTTATGTCGGTTTTTACGCTCCGACACCCAGGCCGTTGTGCGGAGTTGTTGAAATATGCTGACACTGTCAAAACAGCATCGTCGCAATTTCCAGGTTTTGGTTGGCGCTCATACGATGAACAGTTTCGTTTGCGCCAAGCTACTAATCCATCAAGGTCTTGGGCGGAATTAGATGTGGAATTATGGGTGACGGTAGCTGCTGCGTCAGCTTTAATGCCGACAAATAGCTATAATAAGGCAAATTTCAAGGGGGTGTTCAGTGGTACTGGTAGGTCAGATCCTTCAGTTGCGGCTCATGTTTGTTTTGGTTTTAACACCGAGCGGGGTTGCCGTTGGCAACATTGTAAGTTTGCGCATAAATGCAAGAAATGCGCGCTTCCCGGTCATGGCGCGGTAAATTGTAGAGTAGGCTTAAATTCTGCGCGGCTGAGGTCAGACCGCCCTGCTGCGCGAAACTTTGTGCGCAGAACGGAAAGCGTGCGCAGCTGGGCCCTGGGCAAACGCTAAATCATCAAGTGAGTCGGGGGGGTAGTACTAGTTTGAAGGCCATTGACCAGGGAGAAAAGACGCAAAGCACGCAAAGCAATTTTCGTGCCTCCCACGCCAATTAATAATGACGTTCTGCGTCTTTGGCTGCGGGAATATCCCGACAGACACGCTGCTTGTCTCCTTCAGGAGGGTTTTTCTCACGGGTTTTATATTGGCTTCGAAGGGCCGCGGGTGGGTCGCACTGCAGGTTGTCTCACCTCAGCCGCGCAGCGTCCATTGGTGGTTCAAGAAAAACTGAGTAAAGAGATAAGCATGGGTAGGATTGCGGGCCCTTTCGATTGCCCACCTTTCCCAAATTTACAATGTTCACCGATTGGTCTGGTTCCCAAACATGAACCGAATTCATTTCGTTTAATTCATCATCTATCCTTTCCCTCGGGGGGCTCTATTAATGACTACATTGATAAGAATAAATGTGCAGTTCACTATACATCGTTTGATAAGGCTGTAGATATTGTTCTAGCGGTGGGTGATGGGGCTTGGATGGCCAAATCGGACATCAAGTCGGCTTTCCGTTTGCTTCCGGTTGCCCCCGCAGATTATGAGTTGTTAGGGTTTCAGTTCATGGGTCAATATTTTTATGATAAATGTTTGCCGATGGGGTGTTCAATTTCTTGCTCTCTTTTTGAGACATTTAGCACTTTTCTTGATTTTAAGGTGCGTGAAGTAGCTCATTCAGAATTTGTGTGTCATTATTTAGATGACTTTTTGTTTGTGGGTGCGTCATCACAGTGCTGTGGTAACGTCCTACAGACATTTAAGAATGTCTGTTCTACCTTAGGTGTGCCAATTGCACTTGAGAAAACCACCAGTCCCAGTCAATCCATTGTTTTTCTTGGCCTTGAAATTGACTCGGTTAGAAGGCAAGTTAAGGTGCCGTTGGATAAAGTGCAAGCCCTGCGGGGAAAGATACAGGCTACTTTGCGGAAAGCAAAGGTAACGCTTAAGGATATTCAATCATTAATTGGGTCTCTTAATTTTGTGTGTAGGGCCGTTGCACCAGGCCGAGCGTTCACGAGGCGGCTTATTGCTCTCACAAGGGGGGTGACAAGGCCGTATTTCAAGATGCGCATTTCTTCCGGGGCAAAACTAGATTTGTTAACCTGGTTGGAATTTCTGGATAATTTTAATGGTGTTTCCCCTTTACATTACCGGGGATGGAATAGTACTGGGGTACTTGAGCTGTTCACGGATGCCGCAGCAAGCATTGGATTTGGGGGTTACTTTG
Source organism: Leptasterias polaris (assembly GCA_037783415.1). NCBI lineage: Eukaryota > Metazoa > Echinodermata > Asteroidea > Forcipulatida > Asteriidae > Leptasterias > Leptasterias polaris. Next base: position 1,517,318 of record JAZGTN010000020.1, read on the forward strand.
AAGGGAAATGGTTCCAGGGCAGGTGGCCCGCCTCCATTCTAGACAATCCTCCGTCTATTGCCTTTTTGGAATTTTACCCGCTGGTAGTTGCGGTTCACTGCTGGGGTCTGTTATTGACAAACCGGAAAGTTCGTTTTCTTACGGATAACAGTGCAGTGGTGCATATTATTAATAATCAGTCTTCGCGATGCGATTTGATAATGCAGTTGGTCCGCAAATTTGTGTGCCGATGCCTTATGCACAATATCATCTTTAAAGCTGTTCATGTTCCGGGGGTCCACAATGACATTGCTGATTCCCTATCTCGGTTTCAGGTCAAGCGTTTCCGAGTGGTGGCCCCCGGGGCGGACTCCCAAATGACCCCCATCCCGGAGCTTCTCCGCATGTTTTAGCAGGTGAGGTCCAACGTCTGCTCTCTGTTGCTTTCGCATCCAATACCCATAAGACTTATCAAACCGGTTGGAGGGCTTTTTGTAATTTTCGTAGCCTCCCGCTCGATGGCAATTACAGGGTTTCAGTGCATGACGTGCGGGAATTTATCGCTTGGCTGTCATTGAAACAGTTGGCCCCAGCCACTATTGCGACTTATGTAGCGGGGGTTGGTTTTCATCATAAAGTGCAAGGGCTTCCAGACCCGACTCAAGATTTTTTGGTTTCTAAATTGATGGAAGGTTGTCGTAGGGATCGTCCTTCTGTGGATAACCGTTTACCCATTTCGGTATCAGTTTTATCGCATCTTTTGGATGCACTCTCACATGTATGTACTAGCCAGTTTGAAGTTATATTATTTCGGGCGGCCATGTTGGGTGCCTTTTTTGGGTTTATGAGGATTGGTGAATTCGCCGCAGACTCACGGAATCGTTTACAGGATTCTCTTTTATGGTTCTCCGATGTTCAATTTCATGATAACAGTACGCCTGCGGCCTCTATTCTTATTAATTTCGGTTTCACAAAGACAAATAAGACCGGTTCCCCACAACCCATTCGTTTGGTGAAATCGTTGGACACATTTCTTTGTCCTGTTACGGCATTTACAGCCTTTGTGGCGGTGAGGCCCTATCATCTCCAGGCAAGCCCTTTTTTCTGCCATTTTGATGGAAGCGTGCTAACTCGATTTCAATTTAATGCTGTGCTCAAGAAGGCATTAGCCTTTTCCGGGGTGTGTACGGGACCCTTTAGCTCCCATTCATTTCGTATAGGGGCAGCCACTACAGCGTTTGTTTTGGGGGTTTCTTGTGATGACATTAAGAGTATGGGCCGTTGGCGTTCTGATGCAGCTTATTCATATATTCGTCCACAACCACGCTGTGTTTTACCGGGGCTCAGTGTGTAATTTTGGCTCTAACATATTTGTTTTTATTTTGTTTAAATATCTTGGGCAGGAGATGTGTGGATTATTGGGGACTCTATTATTCGACGGGCTCAGTGTCAGCTTCAATGTCATCAACAGGTGCGGTGGAATGGCAAGGGCGGGGCAAAACTTAGTAATGCCACGCCTTTGTTGTCCGACCTTGCCAATTCAGGGCCTCCTCCGGGGCTGATTATCATTCATCTGGGCACAAATGATCTCGTCCAGTTAGATGCCTTCTGTTTGCGGCAAAGTGTGCGCATTTTTATGCAAGAGTGCTGTACGCAGTTTCCGGGGGCTCGGTTGGTATGGTCGGACATCCTTCCCCGGGCTTGTTATGTTGGTGCCCTTTCCCAATCAAAATTAGAGATGAAAAGGCGTTCAGTCAACAAGTGGGCGCGGTCAGTGAGCCGCCGCATAGGTGTAACAATATTGAACCACCCCCAGTTTAAGTGGTCCCTTTTTCACTTGTTTCGCTATGATGGGGTTCATCTGTCTCCAGAAGGAAATAATTTGTTTCGGCTGAACATTCAGACCTGCATTAATGGTTTATATTATTAACTGGGGCAGGGGGGGGGGGGTCCTTGGCGTGTCTGTCCTTCTCCCGTGTGTCGCTTTTTTCTGGTGCGAGTGGCGTATTTTATGGGATAAGGTCTGACAATGCCTCTTTTTTGATTATTTTTCTGTTAAATTAAAGCCGAATTTGTAAGCATAGTTTGGGCGCCCATCAGTTCAGGTGGGGCTAATCCGACCGTGGGTACAAACGGTGGAATCGCACTGTGCATTTACGGCTTCATTTGTAATACCAAATTTGCATTCATTTATTTACTGGGTATATAGGCTTTGGCAAGCTGCCAAGTTAGGCCTAATGGACTTGTTGGCAAGCTGCCATTTTTTGAATTGACTTGTTGGCAAGCTGCCATTTTATGTACTGAGTTATTGGCCTTGGCAAGCTGCCAAGTATAGGCCTACTTGTTTATTTATAGGCCTTGGCAAGTGCCAAGTATAGGCCTACTTGTTATTTTATAGGCCTTGGCAAGTGCCAAGTTAGGCCTACTTGTTTTTATAGGCCTTGGCAAGTGCCAAGTATAGGCCTACTTGTTATTTTATTGGCCTTGGCAAGTGCCAAGTCTAGGCCTAGTTAATGGGGAAATAATTGGGTACAGGAAAACCTGCCCCCAAAACTGTTTGGGCAAACATGCCCCCTTTTTGGTTATAACTTTCCCGTTCATGCAAGGCCAAGTTTTGGTTTGAATAAAAGCAGCTTCAGCTGCAGCAAAAATGTCAATAAAGTATCATGTCTTTTTCTTGTGTGTGTCGGTGTATAATTCATTTTATCGCATACGCGATCAAAATGCTTTATGCGCCGCGACACGCAAACACTGCGGGCGCCCTCCTCTTGATTTGTCACTGCGCTGGATATCCAGGGTGGCTTTATGTCAATTTGCTTCCAGGTCTCGATATAGGCCGGCAAGCCTTTTCTGCCACTTTCCGTTGGCAGGCTGCCAATAGAGTTCGCGGGCTTTTTGGGGATTGGTCAGTTTCTTTTTCCTGGGATGGGCAAACAAAGTTTCATCCAATCAGAATTAAACTTGGCAGAGTAAGATTTAGGGGATGGGCGCCAGATTTGTGGTATTTGTCACTTTTGTTGTAGCTATCTATTAAACGGGAACAATTCAACCCGCCTCCACCCCTGCATAGAACCACCCTCTTTTACAGGAGTAAGTTCTAGATATATTGTATGGTAACCTGGCACACATTGTGTTGCATTACATGTGCCTGGCGTATTTTATGGGATAAGGTCTGACAATGCCTCTTTTTTGATTATTTTTCTGTTAAATTAAAGCCGAATTTGTAAGCATAGTTTGGGCGCCCATCAGTTCAGGTGGGGCTAATCCGACCGTGGGTACAAACGGTGGAATCGCACTGTGCATTTACGGCTTCATTTGTAATACCAAATTTGCATTCATTTATTTACTGGGTATATAGGCTTTGGCAAGCTGCCAAGTTAGGCCTAATGGACTTGTTGGCAAGCTGCCATTTTTTGAATTGACTTGTTGGCAAGCTGCCATTTTATGTACTGAGTTATTGGCCTTGGCAAGCTGCCAAGTATAGGCCTACTTGTTTATTTATAGGCCTTGGCAAGTGCCAAGTATAGGCCTACTTGTTATTTTATAGGCCTTGGCAAGTGCCAAGTTAGGCCTACTTGTTTTTATAGGCCTTGGCAAGTGCCAAGTATAGGCCTACTTGTTATTTTATTGGCCTTGGCAAGTGCCAAGTCTAGGCCTAGTTAATGGGGAAATAATTGGGTACAGGAAAACCTGCCCCCAAAACTGTTTGGGCAAACATGCCCCCTTTTTGGTTATAACTTTCCCGTTCATGCAAGGCCAAGTTTTGGTTTGAATAAAAGCAGCTTCAGCTGCAGCAAAAATGTCAATAAAGTATCATGTCTTTTTCTTGTGTGTGTCGGTGTATAAGATGCTTATATATATAATACCATCAAAATGTTTTTTGTGGTCACACTAGTCTCATCTTATGGTCTGCTTGCACAAGGTTACAAGTATGATTTCACTTTTCCCCTACACACAGCAGCCCGTACGGCACCGCGGGAACCAATCCTCGTGCCGCCGAGTTACTGGAGGAAGCCATGGGAGTTACGCACGGTGCGGGGCTCACCCGAGCCTGTTTCCCGTGCATTCCCTTCAGGCCTGTGCCGGTCTTAGACTTTGATCCCCTTTTCACGGACGAAGCGGGAGATTCAACCGAGCCATCCGTTCGACATGCGTGATCCACGACACCCAGTGTCGCACGGGAAATTTTAGGCAATGGGGGCGCTACTGTGTCAACCGGTGTTTCCCGTGTTGGGGTCGAAACCTGGAGGCAAACCCATGCCCCCGGCCGAACTCCTGAAGGAACCAGCGACCTCGAGGAGCTACCACCTACCCTGTTGCGAACTGACAGGCTCTGTTGCGCACGTTTCTCCATTCTAAAACGCAGCAAAAATCTCTCTCACACACTAGAACAACTCTAAAAACTACTCAAAAAAGACACACTTGTCCAAAAAACAACTCTACACTTCTCAAAGCAAGAATGCAACAATATAAAATTGTAGTTAGCAAATCTGAAACATGTCTGTAGACGTTCGGCGCTAAGAGGAAAGAGGAAGATAACATGGTGGTGAGGCCGTGGGGCATGGTGGGTAGGCCCCAAGAGGGCGCTATTGTGTACATAAAACTCTTAGCAAATCGAACCTGTCCGTTAGGGAAAATGCATTAGTAGTGGCTCTACGGGTAAGTATAGTGAGGTTGACTGTTAATTTCAAGTAAAAGAATAATTGTGTTAATTTTGTCACTAATTTACCCTTCTTTGAGATCAGTGTGACAGTGCACCAGATATACTTCAAGTTACAACAATAGAGCACCAAATTGTCTTTGTCCATTGGCAGTGTACCCTAATAGTGCACCATAAAAACTTGTACTGAATGAAGTTACAACAACAGAGCACCAACTTGTCTTTGTCAATTTGCAGTGTGAACCAATAGTGCACCTGATATGGTCTGAATCAAACTACATCAATAAAGCACCGAATTTTCTTAGTCAATTTACAGTGTGAACCAAAAGTATACTATACTTGGTCTGAAACAAGCTGCAGCAATAGAGCATAAACTTTCCTTTATCAATTTGAAGTGTGCACCAAAAGAGCACCAGAAATATTTGGACTGAATCAAGTTAGACCAATAGAGCAAAAAATGTGCATTATCCATTTTCAGTGTGCACTAATAGCGTACCAGATATACTTTGACTGAACAAAGTTACACCAATAGAGCACAAAGTTGTCTTTGTCCATTTGCAGTGTGCACCAGTAGTGCACCAGATATACTTGGTCTGCATCAAACTACATTTATAGTGCACCAATAGAGCTCCAATTTTATTTTGATCAGTTTTCATAATGCACCAGATTTATTAGGACTGAACCAAGTTTGACCAATAGAGCACCAAATTGTCTTTGTTCATTTGCAGTGTGCACCACTAGTGCACCAAATATAATTGGTCTGAATCAAACTAGACAAATAGACCATCTTTAGAGCTCCACAAATTCCTTATCAAGTTCCTCTTGGCACAAATAGTGCAACAGATACACTTGTCTGAATTAAGTTACACCAATAAAAAAAGCCCTAAAAAAGCCCTTGTAATTCGACACCTGATGACGTCATCATACGTCATGAGAACTGTGCCGTCTTCATATTGATTTTTAATTGTGTGATGAGTTTCAAGGTTCAATTCAGTTTCAATCTTGAGTTATGCTCCAGAGAAGAGTTCTCCGGAAGAAGAAGATGGAGAAGAAAGAAAAAACTAGCCTTTCAGTTTTTGTCATGTGAAAAAAAAAGGTGTTCGTGGTGAGTGATTGAATGAGTAGGTAACGACATTATAACTTATCAATCCAATGCCTGGGTCAAATTTAACATCAACTTCCGGTTTGGACCAGAAAACAAGGTCAAATAGGGTCACATTTTTTGTAGCCTGTGATTAGCGCGTGAAAACATTTCAGATGGATGGATGGATTGTAAACATCCAATATGTGGTCAAGAGGTTATGATTTTTTCAAATATAAAGTTTCAACTTCCGTTTTGAACCGGAAGTCAGTGTCAAATGAGGTCACACTTGGTAGCAATGGTTGTGTCTTCTGAGTCCTTTCTGATGACAAATAGATGATAAAAATCAAATATGTGGTTCAGGATTTGTGATTTTTGAAACATAAAATTTCAATTTCGAGTTTTAACCGGAAGTCAATACAGCACGAACACCTCTTGTTTTTGTTCTGTTTTTTGTTTTGTTTTTTTCTCCTTCCTTCCACGCAACTCTTCTCTGGAACATAACTCAAGAATAAACCTGAATTGAACCTTGAAACTCATCAGATAATTGAACCTCATTATGAAGACGGCACAGTTGTCATTACGTCATGATGACAAGATGACACACACTTGATGATGTCATCGGGTATCAAATTACCTTAAATTAAATTGTAATACTTGTAAAAATCATAACTCATGAACCACTGAATGGATTTGTACAATCTACACATCATCGTATAGGCCGTTAAAAGTTTGACAAATGCTACACAGAACCTTTACAACATTTGAACTGAATTCCGGTTCAAACCAGAAGTTGAAAATTTCAAAATATCTTATCGTATTCATATCTTTAAAACTACTGATCATTTCAACATAATTTTTGTATCAGTGTGTAGACCGTTGAGCCTGCTCAAACTTTTGCACAGACATGACAAAATTTGTACTATTACATCTGGTTACGCCTTTTAACAAATTTACAATGCACGATAGTGTATTAACACACGCTTAAACATGTACACGTGCATATAGCACATGCGGTTTCGTTGACATCCACTATGTTTAATGCACGTGTGATTTTTGCACGTAGATGTATTTGTGCTGTAATGTATATTACGTGTTAGAATACATTTCGCATTGATCGGTGTTCAAACTTATATTGCACTCGAGTCTAGTGAAATTGAGAGTGTTCAAATACGTGTATGTTGTATCATAATATGCTATCAGGAATATCGATGTACCGTACAGCGCTTGCAATTTTGGATCTTCTCTCTCTTGAAAGTAGACGTGCTATGCTTTTTGTTAAATGGGGTGAAAACTGTTGAAATCCACAAAATGTTGAAATATGCCTCCCCTCTTAGAACTGACCGTACTCTTAAACATCTCAGAGAGAATACTTTGAAAGGGTTAGTTCCACCACTCTGTAGTACAGACAGATATAGAAAATCCTCTTTTCCAGCATTGTTCAGGATTCTATTAATATCTGTGAACCTCAATATGAAGACAGCACAGTTGTCAATTACAAGGTTTTTAAAGTTGAAAAGTGACCATTTGCTTTCCGCTGTTTGTAGACAACACATCAGGGAATCAGACTCCTTTACCAGCCATACTGGTGGTACCACCCATAAGACAAGGGGTCATGTCACTTGCACCACAACTAATATAATCTATCTAATATCTTGCAGAGTTTGTGGTGTTCAATATATAGGTGAAACAAGAACTACACTGAAGAGGCGTTTCTACGGCCACTGATCCACAGTCAACACCCAAAAGCTGGATACACCTGTAGGACACCACTTCAATCTTCATAACCACTCCATTTTTGACATGAATTTACAGGGCATTGAGGCACTAGGTAACTGCAGAGAGACTGTCCGTCTGAGTAGAGAGAAATTGTGGATAAGGCGCATAAAGACCACTCAGCCCCATGGTTTGAACATCCAAGAAGGAAATGACTAATAACCTTTTGTCTTTGCCATCTCCCTTTCCCCCACAGATATCCATATTTTTAGTCTGCCCTATTAACTAATTATTTACTTTTCTTCCAACCTTCCATTTTGTCCTTTGTGCTTCCAACTTCTTGTGGTCAAGCCATCCCCTTCCCTCCAAACCTCCCCCCTTTGTCTGCATAATCCCTGCTTACCCCCTGCCTTCTCTGAATGCTTTATGCTTTTCTCTCTCCACTCTCCCTATTCATGTATTTCCACTTGACTGCTCTTGTCACCCTGGTATGCATGTATGTGTGTTGTCTTGTCATTTAGCCTTCAAGAAAGACTCTGCTAGGGTCGAAACGTCAGGCCACTGACTAATTTTTTGCATTTATACTACAGGTCCTTTTGGTTGGTAAGCAGTTTGCAACAACTAATTCTATTTTCTCAAGGTATAATGTCGTAACATATTTATTCAACCACTCACTTCGAACACCTTGTTTTTGTAGTAAACAAAAACTGAAATCTAGTTTCTTCTTCAGAATCTTCTTCTTCTGCGCAACTCTTCTCTGTCGTTTAACTCAAAATAGAAATTACAAGGTTTTCAAAGTTGAAAAGGGACCATTTGCTATTTGCTGTTCCTCATTGAATTTGAAAGCTATGATGTTCACAGTTGGGCATCTGATAGATCAAGACTAGGGAAACATTTGAAATGTTAATGCCAAAATCATACGACCTTAACTTTCGGGTCGTTACCCTTTTTTTTTTTTTCCTTAAAAAATAAATTTCGGGCTTATCTACGGAATAACTCAAGATTGAGATTGAATTGAACATTGAAACTCATCAGACAACTAAACCTTAATAACAAGACAACACACACTTGATGGTGTCATGATGACGTTGTCTGGTATCAATTTACTTTAAATCTAAGTTTAATACTTGAAAAAATCATAACTCATAAACCACACCGTTGATTTTTACAATCTACACATCATCGGATAGGTCGTTAAAAGTTTGACAAACGCTACACAACCCCTTTGATCCTGACTTCCGTAAAATTTCATAATATATTATCTTAATCATCTTATAAACTACTGATCATTTCAGCATAATTTTTGTATCAGGTTGTAGAATGTTAAGCCTGCTAAAACTGTCGCACAGACATGACAACATTTTACCTTTTACATCTAGTTGAAAAAGAACACTAAACGACGCACAATAGCGACCTTGCCCTGGCCAATTTAACTTTAAATTATGTTTCTCAAGCGTATTTTCTTGTACTGTATAGGTACACGAAGGAATACATTTCGCATCGATCAGTGTTAAAACTTATTATTGCACCCCAGAGAATAATCCATCTAATATTTGAACAATTCATAACTCCTGAACCACACATTGGGTTTTAACAGTTCATATATCATCTGAAAGGTAGTAATAAACTAATCACGCGCTACACATTATGTGACCCTGTTTTACCTTGACTTCCAGTTAAAGCCGAAAGTTGATACTTAATGTTTCAAAAATCAGAAATCCTGAACCACATATTTGTTTTTTATCATCTGTACGTCAACAGAAAGGAAACTTATATTAAATCCCCCTCTGCACCACACAGTGGATTTTTACAAGCTATAGATAATTGGAAAAGTATGGCACAACTTAAGAAAAAGTACACAGAATGCGACCCCATTTGACCTTGACTTCCAACTCAAAGGGGAAGATGAAATTTAATATTTACCATAACTCCTGAACTACACTTTGGAATTGTAAAATCTCTACGTCATCAGAAAAGTTTTCAAATTTTCAACATGCCCCACACAAAATGTGACCCCCATTTCACCTTGTTTGTTTGAAGTACAACTCCAGACAATGGATTGATAAGGTAAAATGTTAAAACCAATTCATTCAATCACTCACCACTAACACCTTGTTTTTGTAAGTAACAAAAAATGAATCTCTAGTTTTAAATTGGTTTAGTTCTTAATTATCCAGAAGGACTCAAATTGTTTTAATGAAAGGAGCTCTCTCTGATAAGTTTGTTGTAAATTGCGGAGATCCGCAAGGATCTTGTCTGGGACCCTTTCTTTTTAGCATTTACTCATCCAAATTGATTGATTTTGTACAGCACAATGTCCCTAATAATAATGTATATAATATTATACACTGACTGTACACAACTTTTAAGCCCTGTAGTTCTCAGGGATGTGATTGGCTGTTAAAAAAAAACTGAACTCTGAGCGCAAAGTGCGAAAGCTTGCGAGCTCAACAACTTGCTAGCACGAAGCCCACTAAAAGTTAAAACATTTATCTTTGGTTTTAAAAGCCATACTCTGCAATCTGGGGCATTAAGTAAAAAGTATTTTTTTAAGTTTTTAAAAATAAAAATGGGGGGTGGCAAACAAATCGGATTTCCGGTTAAAAATTTAGAGATCACAATCCCTAAGTTCTGTCAACCAAGAGCAGGTTCTGGTCAATGGATGCTCCTAGCAAGCTTTTAGCCAGGATTTGAAAATAGGGTGTCCAAATTTGACTGGATTGAAAAACAGGGCGTCCAAATTTTGAGGGTAAATAATTTTCAGCAAGCATGTACCACAGAACTATTATTGCATTTACTGTGTACTCGACGTATGCTTTGGGTCTGGGCTAAAGAAAATGAAATCAGCACCGTACAGCCCTAAGAATCGTAGTATTTCGCGCTGTGTTATTATTATTTTTAAAGTTTGGGCGGGGTCACGACTTTTTCATATTGATTTACCCTGTACTACTTGAGTCGAGTTGCGGTATTCTCGCTACACATTGCCCACGAATTATATACGAACGGAACAATCGTTAACATTTCAATGTAAATGTACATGTACATCGTACATTTACAGTGTACCACTACGAGGGATAGTTTGACAGTGAGGTGAGCATGTAAGCAGTACTACAGCTGTATGCAGGAGTGAGCATTCTTTATTAAACCTGCATTACCCATACTCATGGTGGGAGGTTCACACATACAAGCAGACACGCACGTTTTGACTCATATACTGCGCATGTGCGATGTTCTGCATAAATTAATATGCACTGAAAGGTATAGGTTGCGGCAGCCAGAAAAGAGCGGGAATGACGTGCCTAGACTTGGTTCCAAGTCTGTGCTCGTGGTTTTTAGTCTACCTGCATTGCCTGAAATAGCGCCCTCTTGTGGATTAACCTCCGTCTTTAACCTACGAGTTAGAGCGCGTGATAGCCAATCTGCGGGGGGATTTTGTGTGGCTGATGCAGAGAAATAACCGTTATCTCAGACTTGAAATCAAGTCTACAACACGTGTGTCTCGAGTGCTGCCGATCTATCACGACATGTACATATACATACACAACGCTTTTTACGTCGACATACATGTACATGTACATGTATTTTGTAAACTTGTCTACTGCGTGGCGTTTCACCGCTATAGTTTCTAAAGCCTTTGCGGTTGTTCAAGCCTTCCCACCACTCGGGGGCACTGTCTGATGTTAAATTTGATCCCTTTGTCGGTAAACAATGAATGGGCGATCACTATAATAAGATAAATTGGTTGTATCTTGCATAAAGTTACCTTCACTGCAGCTGGCAGGTAGTAATATTTTTGGATTTGCATTCGTTTTGCTTACAATTTCAGGTATTCGGATGTAATTTTTTTTATTATGTACAAAAAACAGGGCGTCTTCAAGGGCGTCCGACAGTTTTTCAGGGTGTCCAAAAATAAAATAGGGCGTCCAAAAGACGCCCGGACGCATCGCTGGCTAATAGCTTGGCTCCTAGACAATTGATAAATGATAACAAAACTGAGTTTATCATTAATGGTAGTAAATTACAACTATTTTAATTAACTTTATCACATTTAAGAGTGGGCGATTGTACTATTTTAAAACTATGTTACAAGTATGCAATTTAGACTGCTGGTGTGGCTATGATCAAGCACAATCCAAAGACTTGTTTAACCGCATTTTATCATATCTATTATGTCAGAAGAATTAGGAAATACTTTTCTAGATTACTTTAATAGTTTATTAGATTACTGTAATAGTTTATTTTATGAAAAACAATCTGTCCACAGTGACACTAGACTTGGTTCAAGTCGGGTTTCGTGCTAACCGAGTCAACGGTACATGCTAGCTCTGATGAGATTTTTAAATGTGCGCCCTCTAGTGCCAATTAATTGCCAATCTAGACAGTTAGATCGCGAGCAGAGTTGATTGGCACTTTTCTGTTGAGTAAGGGCGCACAACAAAGAGGTAAAATAAAGCTGCGTGCGATGGATGCAGTGGATTAATCAGACGACCAAGGACTCGACGAAAGTTGACTTGGGTCAAGTCTACAGTGACACAACCTTTGGAACCAGGTACAATAATCCATAATATACTGTGCAAGTCTCGCGCGCATTCGAACTTCCGGGACCACAGTGGTCACAACCATATGGAGTTTTACGTGGTCGAGAATTTGTTTTGTAAGATTTCAGAAAAAAAATGTTCTTCGTTTGATGGGTTTTCTCGTTAGGATACGCGCGAGACTTGCACAGTCTATAGAGACATGAAATCTGAGAAACGTTTCATGCAATAATAGTGCCCCTCTAGCCAACAACTATCAATATCAATATCAAGGACAAGCATCACTGGGACAAAACACAGGGTTTGTCAGCTCTGTAGACTCCGCCTCCATCGATCGGTGTTAAAACTTATATTGCACCCCAGAGAATAATCCATAACTCCTGATAGATCAAGACTAGGGCAACATTTGAAATGTTAATGCCAAAATCATACGACAGTGAGTGGTAGAGTATAGGGTTAAAAGGTCAGGTTTGGTCCTGCTTGTGTACACTGCATGGCAGACCCACACAGTCGTAAATCTGTCTTTAGCCGTGTTCGCATTGGATTAATGTTTTACCGAGACTGTGGTTAACATTCCAAAAGGTGAAACTTACCAGCGTCCAAACTTGGATTAATGACGTGGGTAAACTAACCGACACGACCGCTAGAAACTAACTGACTAACTTAAGACAAACACAAGAGGGCGCAATCGTAGTGACCTTTGACCGGGGTGCATGACAGTGAGAATGCAACGAGTGCAACTGAGCTTCCCTGTAAACACGTGTGTTGTACGTGTCGCCTCACGATCACGTGGCGGCGGGTCGAGGGACCGGATGTGGCTTTTTACCGGGACGGCTTTTACCAAGATCGCGTTCTCACTGGACTATTCTGCTCGGTTAAACTGACATGGTCAATTTAACCGAGCATTTTCATGGGTCTGTGGAGGGGTTAAGCAGTACCCAAAGAGCTTTAGCCAGAGTGTGAATTGAGAGCCGGGGTCACTCAGTTGAGTGGAACTAATACTTGGTATCCAGGAAGAGGCCAGTGTGTGTAATCTCAGTTTATGTAGCAATCTACTGTGTGTACATGGTGTATAGTGTTTTGGAGAAATGAGTTGGTCTGAGCGATTTACTTCAATATTAAACTCACCTCCTAATCCTTGTAAGTCGGCTGGACCCCGATCAGCGTATCGATGACGGATTGTTACTCCACAGTAAAAGGTAGTACCGTAATTTTCGGATTATAAACCGCGGTTTATACGTTGATTTTGACTTTTTTTAAAACTCCTGCGGTTTATTCTCCGGGCGGCTTATACGCCGACGTATAAATATGGAAGAGAAAAAACAGCATTTTTATAAAGAAAGATCGTTTGTAAAATGTTCTAAATAAAAACAATGCTCTTAAACGATAAAAAATCCTGCAAAACATGCCTGTGTGGTGACAAAATTCTGTTGAAAATGCCTGTTGAAAATCCCGCCTCATTTGTATTCCGTGTTGCCTTTATAAAACGTTTATCAACCGCCCTATTGTTAGAGTTCAGTCCCCCCTCAGAGATGAACAATCAGCGAAACTCGAGTTAGACTAGACTGGTCCCCTGTCTATTTATCCCAGCGATCTCCATATGCTGATATATCTCCGATGCTCCATGCGATCTCCATACGCTAAGCTTGGGCGATATACCACGATATTATCGAAAATCGCGATACAATTTTTTAAACGATTACGATATTGTGTCTGGTTTTTTAAAATCGCAATATCGGCAAATCGCGGTTTTGATGAATGATCGCGATGCATTTCCTAATCGAGATGATATGAGCTGTTTAAAAACATAAAAAGGCACCGACCGCAACCGCGAGATTCCCTACTATTGATCCCCGACTGGGATTCTTCGAAAAGACCGACATCAAACAGACGGTCTCATACAGACCAACATCAAACAAACGAAAACTGTGCGGTATTGCTCACGCACGTACATGTATAAAAACGTTCCTCCGACCACGAGGTCAAGGTGATTTCTCACAAAGGGAATTTCCCTTGCCTTTTCGTTCCCACAGCTACACGCCGCCATTCCTTCACCCCCTAACTATAAAGTTTACCACGTTAGGAGCATGCAAGCACATCTGCGGGATCGAGGTGATGAATACTATGGCAGTGCTGTGAGAAGCACTACGTCATAATTATTCACGCGATCGGCCAATCGGAAAGCTGTGAGAAGCATACGTCATAATTATTCACGCGATCGGCCAATCGGAAAGCTGTGAGAAGCATATGTCATAATTATTCACGCGATCGGCCAATCGGAAAGCGGCCGGTCAGGAATCAGCCAATCAGCCTGTGCCAATTGCGCTCGTGGTGCTTCGGGTAACATGAAGAATAAAACCATGGCTAGAATGGAGAGCCTTACAGCCTTTATCAAATTTCCTTACATCAATAACCAATTCGCGGCACTTCAGTTTTAACACTAATTTTAAATCTGAAGTGGGTTCCCTCATCAACTCACGTCACAAATTAACCGCGAAATCATCGAATATCGCGATATATTTTTGACGATGTATCGTGAATGAAAAAAAGCAATATCGCCCAAGCTTACCATACGCAGTTTTGCGAACTTCACTTCCGTGTTTTGAGGTTAGTTTTTTTAACATTTTGGCCGCGGTTTATACGCCCGCGCGGTTTATACGCTGACACCTAAATATTTTTTCCATATTTTGGAGCATTGCGGTTTATACGCCGGGCGGTTTATAATCCGAAAATTACGGTAGTTGTGAAATATATATTGTTCACAAAAGGACAGACGACTAACAATGAGGATAAACAATACTGAAAACAGTTAATAAATAAAACTCCAACAATTCCTCAAGAAAACTGGTTGTAAAAGGCGCGGATTAAAAGAGCGAACGTGTCCGTAAAACGGGGCAACAAAAAGAAGGCCGAAACAACATGTGCAAAATACAACCAGCTAAAAATCATTGATAAAACAATGCACACGCCGTGTACCAACAAAAGCACAAAAGCTGGCGTTGATTGGTCAGTTTTGTGCATGTGATGTCAATGTTTTTCTATATACAGGTAGTCACCACAGTATTATGCGAATTCTCACAGTGTAACAACTGTACAGTGGTGATGGGCTATACATGGGCTGTGGGAATGCTCTAACTTTAGTTTGTGCGGGTTGTATGCTGGGGCTATACACTAAGAATAATACACAGTACTCTAACTCTAATGGGCTTGTTGCAGGATCGCAACACTATCCCCTATCTAGTTTGAAAAAGCTCCTGCTTTTTAACAAGGGAAAGTCATGAAAGTAACGCAATTGGTGGCATACAATTGCAAAACATAAAGCAAAAGAGAAATGAAACTATTCGCTGTATAGTGTGTCTAAATGAACACGAAAAATATGAACATGAAAAAGCAATAATAGGGTAATCAAAACGATTAAGCACTGCTCATACAAAGACTCAAACAAAAGTAGGCATGACATTATGTGAGTATACTAACAACGTGTAGTCCAAGGGAGTAGATGCTCCAATGAAAAACATCACTAGCTACAATATAAGCGAAAGTTCCACTACAATAGAAACGATAACAAAAAGTTCCAATACACACAATACAGATGATAATGTGAGTTCAACGTCCGTAGTTTAACACAATCATGGGCGGGTGAAGATCACTGCAAATGTGGCGAAATCAGGAGACTATAGCGCAAAGTTTCAACTGTCAATTGTTTGCAGTATGATTTAAGCGGCCTAATATTCCTCGGATCTCGCTATGTTACATGAGCACGAATCTGCAGGGATTGAGCCTGGGCAATCTCTTTCGTCTTGTGCTTAACCCGCTGTTCCAGCTTATCCATGCGGCCGGACAATTGTCGTAACTCCTCCAGTATTCCGTTGAGTGTGAATGACGGGGGAGTGCCATCAAAGCACGAGGGGGCATCAGTGCCAACACAGACTGAGGCTGTGGGGACGGCGGGCGTGACATGGGGCTCAAGTCGTTGCACAGCAGGGCTTGAGCTTGAGGGCTGAAGGGACCATGTTCATGTCATGTGGTGTTTGTGGGGGGGACATCCGTTGTCATGGAAACGAGTCACTCGAGATACCTGGCTAATGTTATCATTGTTCGCTGACTCCTACGAAGGGAGGGGTTTGTCTGCTGAGGTGCAGGAGGAGGATGGACAGGAGCTTTGATGGACAGGAGCTTACCGCCTGGGCGGGCTGAAACTTGTGCCATGGGCGGAGCAGTTGGGGGTTCGGAAAGGGCAGTGCTGGATGAGTCCGTGGGGCAAGATGTCAGTGTTTGTTGTAACTTTGCCATCATCTGTGGACCTCATCACTATGGTAGCTCTTCAGCCGATCGTGGTGGAGGATCTTGGGGCATCCTTTTTGCTGCCAGCGAAGTTCAAATAATAGGTCATTCAGTTTCCTCTTAATAATACACGGGCCTTCCAATGAGCCTGCTTAAAAGCTTGGGAGATAACCCAGGGGTTCTGGTACTGTCTCTCATGTACACTAAATCACCAACTTTGTAATTGGTCTGGGCTACTCGTGGGTCATGGTCTTTCTGTTGACGTTCTGCTGCTTTATTGAGATGATGTCGGACCAATTGATGAATCGTTTTCATCCATTCTCTTAGTGAGGTGACATACTCACTTTCATTAGGGGGGTGTTCTTCTTGTGGCAGGCCATTAAGTACCAAATCGATGGGCGCATGCGTCTCACGGCCAAACATCAGCATATTTGGCGTATACTCAGTGGTTTCATGCTGGCAACTTCGGTAGGCAGAAGTAAGGAGATGGAGATGGAAATCCCAATTGTGCTGGTTATCATCAACGTAGGCTGCGATCATGTTGACAATGACTTGATTAAACCTCTCTGCCTGACCATTGGATGATGGATGGTATGGAGATGTTCGGGTTTTGTGGATCTGCAACAGTTTGCAGACTTGTTGAAAAGGTTTGATTCGTAGTTTCGGCCTTGATCAGAATGAATATCAAGGGGATGCCAAACCTTGAAATGAACTCGTACACTATCTTGTGAGCAACTGTTTCAGCTGTTTGGTCAGGAATGGGGTAAGCTTCCATCCATTAAGTAAACTGATCACCAACGAGGAGTATGTACATGTATTTGTTACCCCTCCTGCTCTGTCCATTGGTGCACCAACTCGGTAGTCATGCAGTTTGGTCTTTTGAATTTTATGAGGTCTTTTCCTTGCACCACTCTTGGCGCATTTTCTTATCCAATTACGTACTGTCTCTTTAAGCTTGTACCAGTAGAATTGGCGTTTCGTCATCTGGATTGTCTTCTTGACACCAAGGTGTGTAGACATGACAGCATTATGTGTAGCGTAAAGGACCATGCTCTGCAGCTCTCTGGGGACGACGAGCTGGAGGTAGGACTGTGTGTCGTCAGTAGTCACCCATTTTATGTAGAGGACTCTGTTTCTTAACACCAATTGCTGCCATAGCAACCAAAGATTTCTTGTGGCTGGGCTGTGACGAACTACTACATCTCTGCTTCAGTCTCTCAGGGCGTGGAATCTCTTCTGCAGGGGCATGAACACTGTGATCAGCAGTGTCATCACCATGGCAACGAAGGAGGAACAAGCTTTAATCTCGGCCTGAGAACCAGGGGTGTCTCGCTTTCCACCATCTGGTGAATGCGGATCTCTCCGCCATCATCTTAGTTTGGTTGCTGACTGTTCTTTCAGATACACGGCTTTGGGGCTCTGCATCATAGTGAGGGCCAGGGGGCATAGTGATACCCGCCTGGCCATCAGCGGTAACATCCATTCATCTGGCTGACAGAGGAATGACGTCGTCAATCTTATTGAAGTTGGACCATAGCTCATTTTTAGCAATGCATTTCTCGCAACCACCACACGGGAGGCTGGTGAGTATGGTCCTGCTGTCGTAGCAAGGGCAGTCGTCTGGGTCACCCTGGGACAACATTGCTCCGATACCAGCGTCGGATGCATCTAGTGTCGATGATGAAAAGTCCATTGTCGTTTTATAGGGTAAGACATAATTTCATCACCCGTAAGGGCAGCCTTCAACATTCAAAAGCTGCTTGGCAGTCAGGGGTCCACCTTAATGTCTGTCCGGCCTCTAACAGACTGTTTAGGGGACTGGCAATCGTTGAAAACTTCTTGATAAAATGACGATAATACGAACATAGTCCAAGGAATGAACGTACTTCGGTTATGTTCTTAGTGGGTGGCCACTTTTGAACAGCAGATACTTTGCTGGGGCGTGGCTTCACACCATCCGGGGTTATGGTGTGAGCCAGAAAAAGGACTTCGTCACGAAAGAGGTGGCACTTGCTCGGTTTCAATTTCAACCTACCGAGTCGAGTCAACACTTCATCAAGTCTTTGTATGTGCTCAGTGAATGTTGAGGACAGAATGATTGTCAGGATATTTCTCAGATGTTTCTGAAAAGCGTTGCCTAATACCCCAGACTGTTTAGTGTCCCTTAATGTCCACTGTTTAAAGCAACAACAAAAGGAAATAATGCGGAAAATTCAATAGATTTCAAAGTATTCTTATTTACAAACTTCCTCAGTGCACATTATATTTACAAACAGCTCGCAGCGCACTTATAATTATTCACAAGCTTTCTTTACATTCAATTCATTAAAGTTGTCACAATTGTATATAAACAATCGCGATAGTTATTAGCTTTCTTTACATTCAATTCATTAAAGTTGTCACAATTACTATACTATTTACAAGATGGTTCTAAATTTCACCGGGTCTTGGATGGTGCTTATGGACGGGTTGGCCTAGGTGTAGTTGAGGTTGGTCGTTAGTAGTATCGGCTATGCCGTTGACCTGCAGAGCCTCTACGTCAATTCAGTTACTGGACGTGGCCTCGTCTCTAGTGCAGTCCGGATAGGACGTCTATAGTGCAGTCCGGATAGGACTTTGGCTTAGGGATAGCCCTTAACTCGGAACCATGGTTGTTATAATATTGTGGTGTGTCTCACTCTAGTGGCAACACTGGCCCTGAAGATACTCTCAAACGATACTAATTACAAGACAATTATATTGTCTTCAATAAAGTCGCTGCCTTGATTATTCTTGCTATAGCTGTATGTTGCTATGCCTGGTAACAATATTACAAAGGCACGATCACTCCTCACACCATCTATCTCAAACTTGATTTGAAAATCATCTGACCACTTTCTCTCTCTCTCTCTCTCTCTCTCTCGCTATATACTCCAACTTAATACACCTGTTCGTGACTGTTGTCAACGCATGTCCCTAGCAACTATTGTGAATTTGAATTGTTCCTTTATGATGCAAAGTACATTAATTTGAAAGCACGACAACCATGGTTAAAGCAATTACTGGATAAAATAAAGTTAGATCTTATATAAAAAGCTGAATGCTGCATGCATCGCTGAATACTGCTACTGTGACTTTCTGGGAAACACAATGTACGGATTAAGTTTTCAAAGAACTGCTGAGTTACATAATAGGATTACACAGCTACTGGGAAGTACTGGGTTACACAGACTGTTCTATTAGTCTAATATGATAATGTCATCCAAGTAGATGAGGAGAGTTTTCCAATGAAGTCCTTTCAAGTACGTTCAAGAGTGCTTGGTGTGTTGCAAAGTCCAAATGGCATTGTGATATATTCGTACAGGCCTTCTTTTGTACAAAGACCATTGGTGATGCCTAGGGTGAAGTGGACTCTCGTATCACCCCGGCTCTTATCTGGCTGTCAATTACAGTCTATTCCTTGCCTTGAAAAGCTTTAGGGGGACGTCGAGGGGGTTGGCATTTGGGTGTGCATCACCAACATCAATTGTGTGCTGCACAACTGATATGCGTCCCAAGTCTTTGCAAAAGTGTTCTCATGCTTCCAAAGAAGTTTGGTAACCTTCTCCTGTTGAGCGGGTGAAAAATTCTCACATGTCTTTCATGTAGGCTTTGAAGGTCCTCTGACCATCTGATGGATTGTTCATGGGGAGGGGTTGGGGAGGGGTTGAGGCTGGAGTGGGTGGGGCAACATCTGCGGGAGTACTGAGAGGGGAAGTGTCAGCATGCAGCCAGTATGTGCGCATTACACGACAGAGATGATCAATTTCACTGTTCTCTCTCTCATCAATCAGTTCAAGGGAGTCAACCTCATGAAGGTATCCAAGAGTTGTCCCTTTATGAAGTTGTATGTCCTCTACTATGTGGGTCGATGAGTGAGCTACTGATGATCAAACTTTGAGGCAGGCTGTCTCGTGGTGCAGGCTGCACTACGGCACAACCTGTGGAAATGTTATGTACTTCTGCGTTTCCTTCTGTTATTAGCTCACTGTGTGCCGGAACTATGGTATTGGCTTTCATTGAAACCTTAGCGGCATTTACATGTTTACCTCTGATTTGCCACTGAACCCAACTGCCTGCGATTCGTATACCACGGCGAAATTCGAGAACACAGTCATGGAAATATAGAAAGTATGCAATCATCATGAATAGCAGCAACGATTACATCCCATTCAAATTGTTGAGTTCCAATAGTGATGGTCAATCCTGCAATACCGTCAATGTCAATTTGCTCATTGTTCACAGTTTCCAGTTTGATAGGTGAGATGGAGGTTTGCAACTCGGGGCGCTTTTCGGCGGGAATCTTGCCAAAAAGTTCAGGGGAAATTAGTCACTGCCGCTCCAGTGTCAACTAGAAAATCAGTTTTCAAACCGTTTATGTCCGCTGACAAATATGCAAGCATGCCATGGTAATTCAGTTTTGCTTAACGAATGACTGTCTGTGGTTGCGAAAGGACCGATGCCAGGCCGAACGGCATGGTCCCTTCTAGTTTTCCGTCTTTGGGGAAATGATGATTGGCACAGGCTCTTCCTTCTCCTGTGCTGCAAGCTGGGAGCAATTTCTTGCAAAATGGCCCGGTTCACCGCACTGGTAACAAATCAGGGTTGATTGATTGCCACCAGTCGTCTTGTACTTGTCACAGCTCGGTCTGCTCTCAGCTCCACTGGTACCAGGCCGATTGGGGCCATTCCGTTTTGGACACTGATTTCGGATGAGCTTCGCCATGCCGTCAAAGCGACGATCCAAATTATCTGAGAACTGCTTGAACTGCGACTGTGACACAAACTCCTGAGTTGAGCTTTTGGGTTGTGTGACAGAGTTCTTGGTTTGATGGAGCTATGAATGATAGGGCTCCTCCCTATCTCAAAGAAATTCTCTCACCATATACACCAACTCGCAATCTTCGCTCTACAAACCAACTTCTTTTAACTGTCCCTAAAACAACCACTTTCAACGGTGTTCGCGCACTTTCTGTATCTGCACCCACTCTCTGGAAATCTCTTCCTTTACATATCCGAGCTACAAAGTCTCTGGACATTTTCAAAACATTGCTAAAAACTCACCTGTTCAATATTTCTTATGATTGACTGTTTGTTATTTTTTCCACTTTTTTTTGCTGACACGTTTATGTAACTTCCTTAGGTCACATTCTCCATATGAATAGCACACGGATACATAGTCATGAGTTATGAAATCCAGCCAACCCATTGGTTGTCGCCCAGGCCCAGAAGTGTATAAATTGAGGAGTCTGAGCCACCTTGAGCCAGACACTCTCTGGAGCTCACCAGAGGAAAGACCAGCTAGACACCAGCATGCCCCAAGATAGTGGTAGCAGATAGTGTTTTTGTTTTGTTTGGTTTTTATGCGCCTCGGAATAAGTTTAGTCTTAGATAGATGGCGCTTTACAAGTTTTAATTATTATTATTATTATGGGTAGCCTGATGGACGGCACGAACATTTGTTCTCGACATTTTGAAGATTGCTCGGATGGCAAAGGAAAACTCAGGTCGATGATTGTGCAGTGGAGAGATGTGGCTTGCGAGCGTTTACATCAAGGACTTACAATCGATGTAAAAAGCTAGTCTCTGGCATAATTATTGCTATTGAGGCAATGAATAATCTTTTTCGTTGATGGGGAAGATAATGAGTTCATATCTCACCACTGCCGCCAGTCTCACAAATAATAGGAGGACAGAGACGAGGCTTGGTTACAAGAAATAGCATAGACATAGTTTATTCAGCAGGACAACCGAGGGCCTGGCCCATAATAGGGGTGGTAGTACAACAACAGTGAGTGGTAGCAGATAGTGTTTAAAGGTCAGGTTTGGTCCTGCTTGTGTACACTGCATGGCAGACCCACACAATCGTAAATCTACCTTTGTCTTGTACAAGGCTAGGGGCATGCTGGTGTCTAGCTGGTCTTTCCTCTGGTGAGCTCCAGAGAGTGTCTGGCTCAATGTGGCTCAGACTCCTCAATTTATACACTTCTGGGCCTGGGCGACAACCAATGGGTTGGCTGGATTTCATAACTCATGACTATGTATCCGTGTGCTATTCATATGGAGAATGTGACCTAAGGAAGTTAGTGGCGAAGCTTTGCCCGACTCTGTTACAGTACTCGGTACTCAGTGAGCAGGACTGCTCTGGTCATTTTCATGGGTCTGTTGAGGGGTTCAGCGGTACCCAAAGAGCTTTGGTCAGAGTGTGGATCATTGAGAGGCGGGGTCACCAGTTGAGTGGCACTTATACTTGGTCTCCAGGAAGAGGCCAGTGTGTGTAATCTCAGTTTCTGTAGCAATCTACTTTGTTTATAGTGTTATGCGAGTTCTCACAGTGTAACAACTGTACACTGGTGATGGGCTATACATGGGCTGTGGGAATGCTCTAACTTTAGTTCGTGCGGGTTGTACGCTGGGGCTATACACTAAGAATAATACACAGTACTCTAACTCTAATGGGCTTGTTGCAGGATCGCAACAGTACTCTCTCCTCGCATGTACAGTGCATTGAGGATTTTTTTGACAGGAAAGTGGGCTTCAATACAAATGCTACCTTATTATTCTTGTCATTATACAGCTGTTGCAGCTATTCATTGTGCACCTTGCCTTCAGGGTTAAACTACGTGCAACATGGATTTCCTGTTTTGTTTTTTTCCTCCTTAAAAAAATATGAGAGATCAGCACTACAGTTTAGACTGGCAATCCTTACAAATATATAAAACTTTCTGGCCAACCAGAAGAAAGCCTGCAAACAAAGGTTTCCATCCATGGATGAACTCAGCAAACTACAGCACAGGTGTATTGCAAAAAGACATATACCCAGCTAACAATTTGACGTTCTCACAACTTTGTAATGAAGTCAGACTTTGGTGTAAATGAGGTTATTAAAATAACGTTGTCACAACAACACTTTGTCGACTCCCCTATACAACTTCCGAACGTAAGGACGCAATGTAACA
Source organism: Leptasterias polaris (assembly GCA_037783415.1). Classification (NCBI taxonomy): domain Eukaryota; kingdom Metazoa; phylum Echinodermata; class Asteroidea; order Forcipulatida; family Asteriidae; genus Leptasterias; species Leptasterias polaris. The sequence goes on from JAZGTN010000020.1 coordinate 1,540,550, forward strand.
ACCATGTTGTTGGTACGTTTAAGAAACGTTTCAAGTGACCTTATGACAACTTATATAAACGTCACAACAACGTTGCCAGAATGTGTGTTTTTGGTTGTTATAACGTTATCTAAGTAACGTTGTAGCAACGAATCTTTGTCGATATCCCCTGTCTTTAGAACATAATGATGCAACGAAACTACCACGTATACAAGATGAGCCCATGGTATCTGAACGGGAACGTAGGTCTTTGTAATTCCAAACCGAGGCAAAACACATTTAATAGTACCCGAGATTTACTTCAAACTTTGAAAGTGTCTTTAAAACATTGAGGAACAAGTTTTGTCTTTAGAGGAAGTTTTTAGCGTGGAACAAAACGGCCTAAGTGATGATAGACAATCCTATCAGTGGAAAATGTTTCTGTAGAAGATTCTGTCCACGGCTTGGAATACCGCTGTACATGTACAGGTGGTAGTGGTGGTGGTGGTGGGGGGGAGGGGGGATTCTCTCTTGATGTGCACTGCTGCTTGACACAATAAGTTCAATTAAATGCAATTAATGGTTGTACTGTTCAGATTGATCGATGCAGATGTGATAGGGACGCTCCTCAAGTGCCAATTGTATCTATGACAATCGATGTAAAAAACTAAATTGCGAACAAATATTGCTTGTGATGTCAAACATGAAGCCTTTTTACACACCCCAAGGGCGTCTCAAAGCGCTTCCAACATTATTACCCCTTAAACCATCTCAGCTCCCTGGGGAGTATACAGCCTGCAAATATGCGCTACTAAGCTAAATTAATCACAAGAACCATCTCTACCCTCACAGGTACCCATTTTACCCCTGGGTGGAGAGAAGCAAATTATTGCTCAGGAACACAAGTGTCACGACCGGGACTTGAACCCACACTCTGCTGAACAGAAACACCAGAGCTTGAGTTCGGTGTTCTTATCCGCTCGGCCACGACACCCCATAATAAAATGTCCTCCAAAACCATCCCAACGGACGAGCTGCTTGAAATATTTAATATGATGGTCTAAACATCGCCAAATACAAACTATAACAACGTTTACGAGGTCATGGTCAAAACATACTATTGTTTGAATGTTTTAATTAAACTATTGTCACAACGTGATAGTAAAAACAAAGATACTATTGTGATAAAACTAAAAGGCCTACAATGTGAACTTAAGGTCACAAATGTTTGAAGGTTGAGACAACGTGGCTGTCACAACATGAATACCAAAATACAACGTAATGACAACGTGAACACCAAAACTTAAACATTACTTTCTGACAATACCAAAATACAACAGTGACAACATACAGCCGAAACTTAAATATTACGTTTTTAATGTTACCTTTAAAATACGTGAAGACAACGTGACTGCCACAACGCAAAAACTACGTTTTAATAATACCGAAATACAACGTCAAGACAACGTGACTGCCACAGTGTAAATAGGACGTTTAGAAAATACCAAAATGCAATGTGCAGACACTGTGCATGTCACAACATAATTACAACGTTTTAACGAGACCAAAAAATAACTTATTCACAACGTCGATGCCTTAACTTAAATACTATGTTGTAATAATACCAAAATACAATGTTGTGAAAACGTTCGGTAAAACACTTTTCGGTAGTGTTGCATAAACTACCAATATGCAACCAAAGTACAACATTGGTTGAAAATCATGTTAAGATCAGATGTTCATGCAACGTCGTCAAAACCATCGACCAAATTGCAACCTTATCACAACGTTGTGCAATGTTGTAGCAACGTATTGGGTTAGCTAGGTACCTGTGGATACTGCAGCCCTGGGAAAACAAACAACCCCAAAGCAATGAGACAACAGAGGGTGCCAAGCAGGAATTGTTTTGCACGCAGTACATAAAACATTTTATCACAGAATGATAACACGGATTATGCGCTAATAAAACAAAATAAAAACACAAGAGACTTGTCTGACCTTCTGTCACAGCTCAAAACTGGCTTCATTGAACCCACAAATAAAAAAGGGTAGGCTTGCCAGCCTTGACAAAAAACAGACAGCTGGTCTAAAATAGCATCAAAAAATCACAAGCAACAAGCTGCCTACCTTACAATCACGGGCAACGAGCGAATCCACGCTAGTCAACCATCGGTTTACTACTGTGGTTGCGTGGTCCCAATAGCCTTGTTTCATGCGAACAGGTTAAAGCGCAGAATAGAACCAGTGACATTATAACAAAAAAGCGGAAGGCAATGGAAATGTTGAATGCCGTGCCGACTGTTGACTAGACTTCCAAACGAGTTGTTTGAGAGAGTACATGTACGTCGCTGCGTTTCTAGTCAGTGGTCAACCACAGGTCGACTAAATGTGCACACTATAGAACTTGGTCTAAGTTGAACAAAAAATGGGGCCGGACATGTGGCCAAGGATTCAGATATTGGCCACACAAGTGGGGCTCGTTAAGACGGTGCAGTTGGACAACAATTATTTTCTAAAAACTGAAATTAAAACTACACAATGATCACAAATTAAGCTTAATAAGTCAGTTAAAAAGAAGACAATAGTCCAGCGTGAACTGTAAATTAGGCCTTAATAAAACCACACATATTTGTGTGAATTAAATTTCCATATTCTCCAAAAATAAATCCAACATATGATCCATCAATGCAAAAAAAGTGGAACCAGACTGGCAATCCTTGCAAATATATAAAACTTACTGGCCATCCAGAGGAGAGCCCGCAAAACAAAGTTGCCACCCACTGATGAATGCAGAAAACTACAGGTGTATTGCAAAAAGACATACCTGCAGGGGATACTGCAACCCTGGTTCAAAGTTAAACAACCCCCATGCAATGATACACAGAGGGCGCACCCAGGAAGTGTATTGATCTTTCCACTGTTGATAAACAAACCCTACTGGTTGGCATCTGGGCTGAATGTTAGCAAAAACATTCAATCGCGTCAACAAATGTTGTGACCAAATTCAACATTTCTGCAAACTTATATAATTGTAAAATATAAATCCCATGATTGGTTGCTCTGTCTCCAAAAAGCTCAACACTATTTTGGAATATTTGTGTAACAACTAACATTGTAACAAACTGTGGCTATCTGTTTTTGTTAAATTGTATTTATGGCTTCCCATAGTTTCCAACCTTGGTTGCGGGCAAAACTTGGGCTGACGTTTCAAAGGTCCCAGTGACCACCCCAGTGACATACAGTGCATAATCCATTTTATCATGGATATTTAAAATAATGGAATATCCTATTTTACTACTCATTTATGACCATGGGACTGAGGTTCGTTCCACTGTCTTACGTCACAGTTCTAATTCTATAACTAGGAAGGAGTAGCACTCTTTACTTGGTGTACTCATGGGGGGGGGGGGGGGGGGGGGGGCCTTCGCTCCATGGTGTACTTTACCATGGAATCAATAATGGAGGAAAGAAGAAATAAATGAACAACAACAAAAAGTACAGTGCCTCAATGAATACATGTCTGGGCTAAAATAGTAAATGGAGAAATATACTGAAGTTTGCTTACCACCACTGTTAAAGGTCACCTCAACTTCAATTTTTCAAGATGATTCTTGAGAATGCGAGCCACTATACTTCACTGCCGTACGTGGAAGATCTTCGCCTACTGCGTTGGTGACTTCTACTTCTACTCTAGAAACCATAGAGTAGAAACCAACTTAAGGCTCGCGTTTCTACTTGACTTCGTGAAGTCATAAATATGCAGTAACTCATTTGGGACTCATTTGTTTCACAGTTTTCAGCTGTTCCAGACAGAGCAACCACCCTACCACCCTTCCTCTGTCAGTCCGGTGTGGACGGAGATTCTGTCCCCCCCCGGAGATTCTGTCCCCCCCCCCCCGCCAATCAAATAATTCAACGGCTTTGAAGTGTGTGCTTCTGGGAGGTCAGGCTCTGGGATGCTATGTCAAATACAGAGGTGTCCACCACAGCCTGATTGAGGATCAGGGCCAATCAAATAACTAGCCGATTGGAAGTGTGTGCATGTGAGGTTGGGTTCCTGGATGCTGAATGTCAAATATAGAAGAGGCCACCTCTACCAGAACCAGATTGAGAATCTGGGCCCATCAAATAACTTAACCTTTTGGAAGAGTGTACTTGTGAGGTTGGCCTCAGGGATGCTGAATGTCAAACACAGAGGAGGCTGCCAGAGCCAGATTGAGAATTATATTGTTAACTATATAATCATTGAAATTCTGACACATTCAAAGTTGGTTCCTGCAAAATGTCAAGATAAAGCCTAGTATTAAGTGTAAGGGTGTCAAATTGCCTACCACAATCATCTCACAAAATGTCACAATGACAGGTGCGTAAATTTTAATTTTGTAATTGGGATAAAAATGTGGCTTTCAATTTCACTGAACGACAAATTGTGAGAAAATGTTTAAAAATACCAATGACCAAAGACAACAATTTGCTGGAGACCTCTCTCATTTGTCTCAAGGCAAGGGACAAAGTGTAGAACATGAAAATGTATCTAAAGGTAGAGTGAAGTTTGAATAGGCATTGGGGAAGATAATGAGCTATCACTTTAGTGTTTTCATGTGGGAATATAGTGGAAAGTGAAAATGTTTTTGAGTCTGCGATACGTGTATGCAATTAGCACTGAATGGTAGACATGCTAGACATGTGACGCATCCTTGGCTTGTTGACCAGGGCCCAATTTCATAGAGCTGCTTAAGCAAAAAATATTGCTTAACAATTGTCTGCTAAGCAGAAGTGAGCAGGATACCAGTCACAAAATGCACTTGTGACATGGCAGTTTGGCTGGTAACCTTATTCTGGTAAGCATACTTCTTTTGAGCTTAGTTACTTTTTTTGCTTAAGCAGCTCTAAGAAACTAAGAAATATCCACTTACCTCTCTGGTTGTTTGCAGTTGTTCTCCATGACCGAGGGAAAATTTGTGTCCATCCATGTCCCGTAAAATTTTGCAAGAAATCGTCAAAACAAAAAGGTTTTCCACATTCGCCATTTTTAAATCTCATTGTTCTTGGGGCACTTTCGATAAGTGATAGACATTTTTAAATGAGGTCACGTGTAAGCTTATGGTAACTGAATGGGCCTATCGCCTGTACCCCTCATATCAACACCGAAAAAACAAGAAACAATACGATTCCTTAGTGTAAAAACTGTACAAAAACTCAAATTTTCACGATGTGATACTACATTGACCATTATTGATTGGGAGTTTATTTCATATTCTTGTAGGACTTACATATAATAAATACACCATTGAGATAATAACAGAAAGCTTTCCTTCATCAATGAACAATAATCATTGCTTATTATAAGGCAACATTGAAGGTAGGGTAAAACCTCAATCTGGATACTTATGAAATTTGTTGTTGTGGTTCGTGATTGTTTTCTTCAAGTAATTTATTTCTTCTCAAAAATGTGCTTATAAAGTAAACTGATGAAATTTCTTTATTTTTTTTTTAAGTTTAGAGTGTTGTGGGGCCATAAGGAAACCAAGACAGTGTCAATTATTCCCACTTATCTGTACCTGGGTCTAATGAACGTTTTTTAACATCATTAATCAGTAACATTTGTAACCATTTTGTCGCCATTCTTGTACCCTCTCCTTCAACTGAGCGAATGAAATATCAAACTATGAAGTGGTCGGTAACAAATAAAGTCCTGCTTGAGCTTCATTCCAATGACATGCTTAAGTGCAAAATATTGCTTAGAAAGATTGTCTGCAAACATTTCAAGAAACCAGCATCTAACAATACTTTCTCACACAAAGGCCCTTTGGCAGGTAACCTTTTTTGTTTGAAGTTGCATTTTTCTGTGAGAAGCAAATTTGTGTGCTTTAAGCTCTACTTATGTTCATAAATTATTAAAACTACTCTACAAAATAATGTGACATCAGCAAATAGTTCAAAGACTTGTTAATATTGCTTTGGAGTACAATGATAGGTTTGTCTCCATCTTGAACCAAAATGGAAACTCATTGGACTGACTTTGATTGGTTGAGCACAGGAGTTAAAACTTCTCAAATTGTGGTCATTTGGGGCAACTAAGAAGCTATGGTCAAATGTTTTTTAAAGGGGTCTTATTGTGAAGCTTAATTGTAAATTATGGAGAATAAATCAAACAAAGTAACTGCTTTCTAATAATTTTGAGAAAAATTACTGATTCAATATATATTAAATATTTTAAACTATATTTTACTCAACAGAAAACTGAAACATAATAAACAGCACCATAAAGAACTATTGTATGCCTTGTTGTTACATCATCTAATACATCAAACACAGTTTAACAACTTGAATTAACAAATAAGCTACAAAAACCATGTACAAAAGGTTCCAGTACACATAATGAGGTTCAAATTCAAGGCACACAAAAGTAAAATCTCCAAAAAATAACCATCGTAAATACTTAATCTTAAGAGCCTCTGTAAGTTTTTTATGTTAATTAATTAATTGAAACAAAATAAATAAATAGTTCTGCAGGTTCTTTGTCTGACAAGCAATGCCGACACCTATAACAAAGGGTCATTTGATTACAATTTTGTTTAAATATATGACTTATTTTTTGTTTTATTAATGACCTATTGCAAAAAACGTATCACTAGTTTACAACCTTGTTTTACCTGTATTTTGAGGTGAGCAAGACAACTAAAATTATGTCAATTCCTTTTTAAAGATTTTCATTACCAGGTTTCCAGTTGCATCAACTGTTTTTTGCTGAAAGACCCAACAATTAAGCATTTTTTCTCAGATGGAATTTTGACAGATGATGATGTTTCAAAATGAAAAAATATGAAATAGTTTCACATAATTATGCCATTCACAATGCAGAAAATACTTGTAACATGGAAATTGTTTGTACATGGCCACTGGTAGAATGGGATAATAATGTCCGGTCCTGACGACTCACTTGTGCCTTTAGCCGACCTATTATTAGTCATTGACAGTTTTTTTTGTTCAGTGTGTACATTGCAAGTTTATAACTTCTTTAACCTATCGTTTGCTTTTTTTTGGGGGGGGGGGGGCACAAACTTGGGCAAATGCATCTAAAAACAAAATGTAACCATGTATGAAATGTTTAATGGCTGACATAACAGTTGCAAACATACTGCAGGTATGCCTCAATGAGGTACCATAATTGTGTAAAAAGTGTCAAAGACAAATCTTCATCAAAAATCCTAGAGTGGTAATTTCATCATTTGTAATGCTGTGATTGATCACGAAACTAACATCAGGTCATTAATAAAACAAATTTTAAAACATTAAGAAAAGTTAGAGTAAATATGAAGTTCAGTTATTATGCAACAAGTCTCTTCAGAGAGCAACCTCAACTCAGTGGTTTACCAAGAAAGGGTCGTTACAAGAAGAAATGTCACAAAACAATGACTGACAATTGCTTCCGATCAGGTTCTCCTGATGGGTACACTATAATTTCACATTGCCATTCCATTCAAGTTCATATTCTGAAATCAAATTAAGCACACAAACAAAACTTGAACAGTTTTTTAGTTGAAATGAAGAGCATTAGTCTCCTGTGTATTTGTAGATACTCAATACACAGCAACTTTAACTCAGGTCTTAAATGACTCTTTCTGCCAGATGGAATTATTTAAGTACATGTACAATCATACTTCCATCAAACATGACACCTTTTCGCTTATTACAAATAGGAAAAATAAAGCTGTTGCACCCTATCTTTCAAGAAAATATCCCCTCAAATTTCATCAAAACTTGACTTGTTAACACACAAACTGAACTTCTGTCATACAATACGCATCAAGTGATTATCCCTTTATTTAAATTATTATAATCAGTAATAAGCAAATAATAACTGTCTTAAATAGTTTTGCCACAAAATGTGAGCCTATAAATACATCATCTTTATCTGATTAGCCACGTTAAATATAATATAGATATATTTACAAAATAACCAATTTGAAGCTAACTTTCAAGACATGTTTGACTGAATTAAATGTTCAACTTAAAGTTTAAATGTACAAGGTTTACTAATTGCCTAATCACACACGATCTACCAAAACACACAATCTTACGAGCATTCTACAGCAATGTCTGTCCAATTTAGTTGAAATCCTTCTGAAGTAGGACAAGTTCAATTCTTAAGTTCTTGAAAAAATAAATTAACATGAAAAAACTCACAAATAGTGCTGTAAAGCTGAAAGCTTAACTTTTCAATGTGAGATTGTAAGGGGTTCGTTAAACAAATTCCTTCAAAAGAAAATCTAAAAATTAAGGTTTTTTAATATGAAATTTACAACTTCAAATATTTATACTGTTTACTTATGTGTACATGTAGATCCTGCCCTACTTTCCCACACATTACATTACAATACAAACACTAAATCACAGACAACGTCAACGCTTAAGCGGCAAGACAATACCCCGCAATTCCTTCATTTTCAGAGCAATTAACACTTACAGTTGGACAGATAAAGTAACAAGGGATTCTTTTCATGTAGTAACCTACATGTACACAGAGATAGTGGAATATATTGAATGGCACAATCACATCATAATTCCTAAACTTCAAAATTTTCAGTGAAAATTTATTAGTTTGTTTCTTAAATTACAGTTAATTTCGAAATTTCAAAGAATGTTACACCTACTAAACACAAAAGGGAAAAGTCCCCAAATGTTCCTTATTACACAAAGTTGTCCCAAGAATTGCCTGACAAAAGGCTTAAGAATGGCACTAGAATCAAACGACTTGATGTTATTAATAAAGCTCAAAGTGTAAAGCCTGAAGCTCTAAAGTAATCATGTCATGTAGGTAAGATGCATAAGGGTTATGTACAAGTTAAACATAGAAACATTCTCCCAATGTATTACAGTTGTGTGTATGAAGTCACTGGAATGTTTCCTTATTATGTTAAAGATGAATGCCAGAGGAACAGATTATCAAGATTTATTACCCCATATAAACTCACCATTGTACAAAACATCCACAGCAGACAGTTTATTTAAACATTACAGGTTGAAGTATGTCCAACCATACAATCAGTACAATTTAAAGTGTTCAGGGAAATTACAGTTTACCACTCCATGTCATATCCATTTCACTTTCAACATTCTTCATGTTTTCTGAAAAAGTTCAAGGGATAACTATAATTTATACAACCAAAGCTTTTAGACCATAAGTGACAAACGTTTGCTCCACTGTAATAAGCCAGTTAAGTATCACTTATGTGAATCATTCAGAATTTAATATTTCTTCAAAAGACTTATTCACATTATCTTGTTTACGTCATGTACCAATTCAATGCATGCACTATGGTCTGTTGCTTTGCATCATAAGCAAAAAAAAGAAGACAATATGTAGTATTAATGAAACCAAACTGGCCTATTACTTAGGGCTGTGTCAGACAAGGGAATTTTAACAGGCAACCCCAAATCACTGTATGCAGAAGGAATTTCTTTAAAGTGTCTTACTACACCTATCCACAAGAAGGTGAAAATTAAAGTGTGGTATTATTTTCTCTTCATGGCGATTGCCTAGAGGTGGTTGCTTGCAAGTTGTCTTACGTCAAAATTGACATAACTGTGTACAACAATAACCACGAATAATAGTCCTACTTTCTCGAAGAGATTCAAGTATATTTGTACTTGGATTCACATTACAAGGTTATATACATTTTGTTTGAAAAACCTCATTCAAATGATAACCAAATCATCAAGAGATTATTTCACTGGACTGAACCACAATGTGTCAGACACTCAATGCCAAAGTCAAGTTTCAGGGTTGGATATTTGAGCATACAGTAATAGTATACATAGGCCCAGGTCATAACATGCACAGATGCAACAAATGCACTTGTAAACACCTCGCTTTGGTACTGCATGACTGTCTAAGGAGTATACACTTTCCTAATAAGGGAAACTTGGCTCAACAAATTATATTGAGACTCATATTGTTATCATTTGTATAAAGATGTGTGTATTGACCAACAATGCAAATACCAAAGATACAAAATTTATGCAACTGTGGATGGTGTACTCTTCTGCAGCATTGATAAATAGTCAGTTGACAAATTTGACAGTATCTATATTAACCAGTGTGTGGAGAGAAGACTCCACTTTCATGACTCTCCATGGAGCTAGATCTTGAGAGATCCTTCTTGGTGTTTGTTGGGGAACGTGACGGGGACCGTGATGGGGAGGTACAAGCAGCAAAACTATGAGGGGAAAGTCCAATAGGGGAAGAGCTCTCTGAATGGAGAGAAAGCCTCCATGATAACTGTTCCTTCTCCATAGAAAGACGTTTCTTTTCGTTGACTTCTCGCTCATAGTTTTCTCGTAGTGTGATGTGGTCTGATGAGAGTTGCCTGTAGAAGGATTTACACAAGCTACATTAGAATTCCTAAATTTATCTCCAAATTATTTGGAGAAGAAGTTATTTACACTAAATATCTCCTCTAGTTAACAGCACTTGCTCCAACATGCCAACAAAATTGAACATTTAAGTCATGATCAAGAAATCATTCCAAAGTTGGCAATCAGAATGTAATAAGTCCAGAGTCAAACTGTATCATTAGCAACACACTCAGCTTTTGGCCTCCATGGTGGCAACATAGGCAATTCTATCGTGTCTCCAGTCTGTATCAATAGAAATGTATAACTTCCTCAGAGAGGTGACTTTTCCCTTGAATAAATTATCTTGCCCCCTGAGAACGAATGTATGTGTTTTTTTCATTGGAATGCTTACCGTTGAAAGTTTTGCTTCTCTGCCATCATGGCTTGAAGATCTTCTACTTTGGCTTTGAGTCGTAGAATCACATCATCCTTTATGGGTAGTTTCTCCAACTGTAAATAACAAAAGTGGAAATGAGCAAATTACATGTCTGTGAAAAAAATAATATAAAAAGGACGACCAGATTTAGAAAATGCTCTAGGGTAAAGAGGCAATGCTGGCGCTTTGAGGAGTTTGATTTTCAAGTCAGTTTTTATATCCGCTTGGATTAGCCAAGATTCCTTACACTTAAAATAAAGACCTTGGCAATTAACCCATGGGGAGATGCAGGGTACCTTGTAAAACAGATGCATTCAGCACATCATAACGATTAGTGTGGAGTAAAGATCAACTCAAATTGTGGATGGAGGGAAAGGTTTTAAATCTCACATTGTTGCTGCTTCGATAATCCATAATGGATTATCTCATAATCCATTGAAGAAAAATTTGACTTCTATAAATATATATGTCTGCAACTCATATTTTCAATGTGAAAACAAAAACACAAACAACTGAAACTAACCAAATAACTACACTAAATAAAAAAACAGGGTTTTTCAAAAGACAGTTCAAAGATGACTTGACCTTAATACCTTAAGCAGGTAAAAGAATGTCAGCCCAAGTAATTTCTAGTCGTACATATAACACATTGAAACATGTTCACTATTATGACTCATGAACCAGAGTTCTTTTTGTGTACTACCTTTGTGACTGTTTTAAGTAAATGACCACAATAAAGACAATTGTGTAAGAATGCTGGCTTAAAAATTCATGTACAAACTTTTGTCAACTTAGCAGTTTAAAACAAAGATAATGTACATGTAGTACATGCAGTTAACTATTTGCCCTATCGTAGCCAAGCAGTCCAGTGCAATGGACTGGTGTTTCTGACCAGCAAAGTGTGGGTTTGAGTCCCTGTCTTGAAACTTGTGTCCTTAATCAAGACACTTAACCATTACCTCTTCAGATGGGGCATAAATCTTTAAGTCCCATGTGTTGTGTAATGCACGTAAAAGAACCCAGTACACTTATCATTAAGAGAAGGGGTTTGCCTGGGTGTTTTCTGGTATGGTTGGCTGCAGATTCCACCACAACTTGTAAACCATTACATGGTGCTATGTAAATGAACGGGTCTTATGTTTCAAACATAGCTCCACATACCTTGTGACACCCTCGGGTGTGACAAAGCGCTATAAAAGAACTGCCTGTGTTATTGTAACTTACTTCTTTCTTGAGCAGCATACTATCTCTTCTGAGCTCCATCAGCTGATTGGCCCTCAGCTCTACTACTGACTTCATGCTATCAACGTCTGCTTCAAGTTTCCTCTTCTCCAAGATGGCTGCCTGTAAAAATATCATAGTTCACAGATAATTTGTATTCAATCTTTAGAGGCACATTACATGATGTGTATGGGATCAGATCTTGGATGGGATTCTCAGGTCAATGACATGGTGTGTAAGAGCAGTCGCAGACTTTACATGCTTGGCCGTCTCAAGCGTTTTGGTGTACCCTTTGAGGACTTGGTATCTGTGTATGTTGGCTATATTCGTCCTTCAGTTGAGTATGCATCACCAGTGTGGCATGGTAGCATCAGTAAACAGCAAACTCATCAAATTGAAAAAGTTCAAAATAGAGCATGTCATGTCATCCTTGGTAACACCTATACTACATACACAGATGCTCTTGACCTCATGGGACTCCAGACGCTTGAAGATAGATGTCATCAATTATGTACTAACTTTGCTTTGAAATGCAGTACTTCTGAAAGATATGCTGGTTGGTTCCCTCATAATAACAGAACTCATAGTGTGAGACTTCGACATGCAACTAAATATATGGTGCCTAAACATAGGACTAATCGTTATGGTAACAGCTCAATCCCATTCCTTTCCAAACTTTTGAACGAATAGTCTTAGACTGGAGCTTCTATTTGTTTATGTAATCTATTGTTATGGTCACAGTTTGTACCATCTGATTTATCTTTGGAATTCCTTTCAGCCACATAATTGCCGAGATGAACATTCCTAGTTTAGCTGTTCCTTTCTGTTGGATTGTTCTCGGCTGGCTGCACTCCTTAGTTCTTTTATTTCTTTAGCAAGTGGTTGCATTTATTTAAATTCTAATGTACGTATATAAGGCATGGTATGCCTATGCTGCGGCCTCCTTCGGCTCAGAGCTCGAGATGGGATGCTGACCGGCCACACCACGGGAATTGACGGCGCTACTACCACTGGCAGTATGACACTTGGGCGTGGTCGTTGGCTATCGGCTCAGATTGATGACTGGGACTACCCACTACCCCCTCCGTGTGGCTGTGTGGTTGGCGCCGGACTCCCCATTCCCGAGACCTGAGTTGTTTGAGCGGGCGACATTAATATTTACGGTATTTAAAGCTATTATTTTGGCCAAATAATAACATTCATTTATGTGTACCAAGTCGCTTTAATTCATGATTTTCAATTACTGATTGTAAGTTTCCTTGATTCGCCTTTGTTGTTTATAAATAAATTCATTTATTTGTTATTTATGATTATATACAACGTCTGGACGTGTTCCCATTTGTTTGTTGCTGGTTTTTTCACATTAATCTTCATTTAGGTATTCCCATTGTTTGTAAAATCGCTGTGCTGCGAACCACCTCACTTGGTCAAATCCAAATGAGTTGGGCGTACGTAACACTATGTGTGATAGGGCTGTTCAGTTTTTAATTTCAATGCTAGGATCCCTGTTTCTAACGTGGTTTTTCTCATAGTGGGGCTTCAATGTAAAGGAGGGCTCCCACGATATCCTGCGCATTTTTGTAATGTCTTCTCAATGTTTTATCCAATCTTTATTCCTATATTTATGGTCATCTTTTATCAAATGTATTTTTAGGGCTGTTCAGTTTTTAAGTGCAGGGGAGCCCTGTTTTTGGGTGGTTTATTTCATGGTGGGGTTTCAATGTGTAAGAGGGTCCCCGCAACACCTTGTGCATTTTTAAGGCATTTTCGATGATTTATCAAATTTTTATTTCTATTTATTGTCGTCTTTGTTAAAATGTATTTATGTACCCCCGTACTGCGGTGGTGCTATTTTATGTCTTTTATCTGTGTAATTTTTAACAATATTTTTACCTTGTAATGCCACATAATTCAGCTTGGTGCTGCCAGTTGGTTTTTTAATAAAAAATGAATGAATGATGAAAAAAGTGTATACATCATCTTGAAAATAAATTAGCAATTAAATCGGAAAGCTTGCTTTCAAACATTTTGACCCAGTATGTGTCATCTTGATGCATATTTCCATCTAAAACAGTGTCAGGAAATTGTCCATACTCAGTAGTGATTTCAGAGATGCAACTGGCTATTATTTTTTTAAAATAATAAATCAAAAAAGAGTAATGTAAAAAAATGTATGTCCAGATTTTTAGCAAAGTGACGCAGGAACCGCCACCGCATTCAGAGTGAATCCCGCCGTCATGCAGTTTGAGGATTAAAAAGCTATATCAGTAGAGGTCAGTATTGAACTCTAACACAAGAACTATTGTGTTTAAGATGTTGTCTCAATTTCAACACCATCACCACCATGATAAGGTTCCAGTTAATCTTGAAACATTGATGAGAAATACAATATAATCTTGACTACAACCTTCAGTTGATTTACCTGAACTTTGGAGTCAGAGTCTTTCTGAAGGGCCTCCTCTAATCTGACCACTCTCTCTTTCTGATTCTCACACTGGAAGGTCCACTTGTAGATTTCATCCTGACAAACAAAAATAATGAAATCCAGTCCATTATGTAAAATGTTCTACCCTAAATTGAAACTGCACAATCACTTTGTTTCTTAGAGAAAAGTGAGCTCAAGATGATCCCGTTCATTAAATACACAAGTAGCACATTTATTATGTGATACATGCAGATGGCACTCCCAAAATGGAGTTGTTATATTCATCAATATGCAGTCATGCATACAACTCATAGATCATTGATAGCTGTGAGACTCTTAAACACTATGGCCATGTTCAGACAGCGTACTAAAGTTAGACCCGAACCGGTTTAATAAAAAAAAACTACCTTGCGTTCAGACAGCTCGAAGTTAAACCCGATACGGTTTATCTTCGGTTTTAAGAGGTCAAACAGCACCCTGACCCAACACAACAACATCAGGTTTATTCACAAAAGCACACTCATGGCCCTGTCTAAATAGTATTGTATTTCTGCTGGCATTTCCACGTCTTTGTGGTCATGACTTTCAACGTTTGTTTTTACAATCAACTTCGTTGTTGATCGATGCACTCATGTACTGACTGCATGTATACAGAGCACGTGCGTGAAGGTATCTCTTTTAGGCACACACAAACAAATTTTCCTATTGGTTGATGAGTTGGACATGGATATTATTGGCCAATAGGAAAATTCGTTATGAGCTCCATGTTTTAATAGGGGGAAAATGGCAATCTGGGAGCTGAGATTTTATACGTGTGGGACTAGACTGTAAAATTTTGGATACTCAATTCACCGTCCAGTCATTTCGGTCATTTTTATACACGATCGTATTCAGAGCAATCTTGGTAAAAACAGACCTAAATAACAGGTGAGCAAAACAAAAATAACCCAAACGAAAGAGGCAGCGTACGTAGGCATAATTTTAATAGCGACCATACACAGGTCAGCGGTCATCCGTTGTGAGTTAAAACGAATGTGGTCATTTTTATTCTGTCCACACGCAGTGTTAAAAGATAAACCCGAAGCGGTCTAAAGATAAACCCTCCAGCTCGGCGGTCTAACTTTTCCGGGTTAAACCCGATTCGGTGTAACTTTAGAACCGTTCAGACACAGAGTTGAACTCGATCGGGTTGAACCATGAGTTAAACCGACCCTTAGTACTGTGTCTGAACGACCTCAATATGAACCACAAACAGATGGTAATCTAGGTCTCCTATGGCCTCATCATATTCCAGAGTAAGCAATGATGCATATAATGTCTTACATGTAACTCTTGTTTCTTGATTTGCATTTCCTCAATGAGTTGTTTCTTATCCTCATCATGTTGTCTGTTTAACTCCTCAATGTGTTCTTGATGATGTTGTTGTATCTCAGATACTTCTTCAATATGATGCTCCTCCATCTCACGCACAGCTTGGTAGTGTGAAGATGTAATCTCAGAAGTCTTAAGAAACAAGATGAGATAATTTGTACAGATGAAAAATTTCAAGGGAAAATAGAATGCAGATATGACAAAAATCACCAATTATATTCAGACCTAAACAAAAATACTAGAAACAAAATTTAATAACTTCAGTGAATAATATATTGAAATGACAAAATCTCTCTCTAGAATTACCACCTCTTCCAAAAAGGGGTTACTTGCTCATGGTTGTCACTCACAAACTAGATATTCCCACTTACTTCATCCACTATGTAAAGCTTCCTGTCTTACTGAACTCCAAGGTTGTTGAAAAAAGGAATAAATTCACAGGTTTCAGTTTCTGCAATTGTTTGAATAGAGTCTTACATACCTGAGCTAAATGGTCTTCCTTCATGACGATGATTTCATCCTTGTGTTTGCCTTGAGCTAAAAACAGAGTGAAAAATTCCAGCTTTTCAAGATTTTCATATAAATGCAACAATTGCATCAAAAGTTTTACTTGTGCATTTTAACTGATGCATTATCTAAACAAAATAGACTAGAGTGTGATTCGAACCTGCGACCTCCTGATTAACATGCCGATGCTCTACTAACTGAGTTATCTAGCCCTAATGTTGGCAGTCTCCCTACTTTCTCAATATCTTTGTTTGGGGGAGCCAGTCAGTAGCCATTCAAGCTGTAACTGCCAAGAAGCCAGGGATCACACCCAAGTTTACAATACAACCCGGGAAGCGGCAGCAGAGGATCACCTTGAGGGGATGCGACTAAGAATAATGCTGAGTATAACTCCTCAACCCTTTTGTTCCTGTCACTGAGTTGGGATCAAGTCCAAGATAAAGCTATGAGTGTTATCAGTCTTTGTGACTCACAGACAAATCTGACTTAAGATTAGAGAAGTAGAGTACTAAAACTATTCCTCTTCAGCCATCAAAGTAAAAAACAAAGTAGTATAACTCTTCATTTTCAAAAAGTGATTTCTCTAATCCACCAAAAACACACCTGTTAATAAAAATGTGTAATGCTCATAAATAACATTGTCAAAACAGAGCATGTAATATGTACATAAAGTAAAACAGGACCTTGACCAACCAAGACTATGCTTTAGAATAAACTTAGGTTTATGCCTTTCTTATGAAAATTCCAGCCTGTGTACATACCTCTATCTAGTTCATCTACATGATGGTTATTTAATCTCTGTTCTAGGTGTGTGAGTTGTACAAGGTGATCATGTTGTAGTTCACTGATTTGTTCCTCATGGCTCCGTCTTGTGTCCACTAACTCCCTTTGGATGCAACCAAGCTCATCCTCTTTTTGAACTACAAACAAATCAAAATCATAGAAGAAAAAGAGACGTTTTCAGTTAGGTAGGATTTTATTTTTGGAAGCGTTCACATTGTAGAGGTCAGGGCTCGATTTCACAAAGAGTTAAGATTGAACGTAACTGCAAATCCATCGCAGTTGCTTAGCAAAGAGTGATGTCACAATACAAATCACTATGGTAATACTGACAACTCATCTTAAGATGAATCTTAGTGCTTTGTGAAATCGACTCATGGTACAGCTGTTGCATGTTTAGATCAGGGTCCAATTTCATGGCTGAGATTACCGCGGAGTACTGTGCTAAAGGCAACCTGTAAAGCACACAATTTCATGGCTGAGATTACCGCGGAGTACTGTGCTAAAGGCAACCTGTAAAGCACACAATTTCATGGCTGAGATTACCGCGGAGTACTGTGCTAAAGGCAACCTGTAAAGCACACAATTTCATGGCTGAGATTACCGCGGAGTACTGTGCTAAAGGCAACCTGTAAAGCACACAATTTCATGGCTGAGATTACCGCGGAGTACTGTGCTAAAGGCAACCTGTAAAGCACACAATTTCATGGCTGAGATTACCGCGGAGTACTGTGCTAAAGGCAACCTGTAAAGCACACAATTTCATGGCTGAGATTACCGCGGAGTACTGTGCTAAAGGCAACCTGTAAAGCACACAAATTTCATGGCTGAGATTACCGCGGAGTACTGTGCTAAAGGCAACCTGTAAAGCACACAATTTCATGGCTGAGATTACCGCGGAGTACTGTGCTAAAGGCAACCTGTAAAGCACACAATTTCATGGCTGAGATTACCGCGGAGTACTGTGCTAAAGGCAACCTGTAAAGCACACAATTTCATGGCTGAGATTACCGCGGAGTACTGTGCTAAAGGCAACCTGTAAAGCACACAATTTCATGGCTGAGATTACCGCGGAGTACTGTGCTAAAGGCAACCTGTAAAGCACACAATTTCATGGCTGAGATTACCGCGGAGTACTGTGCTAAAGGCAACCTGTAAAGCACACAATTTCATGGCTGAGATTACCGCGGAGTACTGTGCTAAAGGCAACCTGTAAAGCACACAATTTCATGGCTGAGATTACCGCGGAGTACTGTGCTAAAGGCAACCTGTAAAGCACACAATTTCATGGCTGAGATTACCGCGGAGTACTGTGCTAAAGGCAACCTGTAAAGCACACAATTTCATGGCTGAGATTACCGCGGAGTACTGTGCTAAAGGCAACCTGTAAAGCACACAATTTCATGGCTGAGATTACCGCGGAGTACTGTGCTAAAGGCAACCTGTAAAGCACACAATTTCATGGCTGAGATTACCGCGGAGTACTGGCTAAAGGCAACCTGTAAAGCACACAATTTCATGGCTGAGATTACCGCGGAGTACTGTGCTAAAGGCAACCTGTAAAGCACACAATTTCATGGCTGAGATTACCGCGGAGTACTGTGCTAAAGGCAACCTGTAAAGCACACAATTTCATGGCTGAGATTACCGCGGAGTACTGTGCTAAAGGCAACCTGTAAAGCACACAATTTCATGGCTGAGATTACCGCGGAGTACTGTGCTAAAGGCAACCTGTAAAGCACACAATTTCATGGCTGAGATTACCGCGGAGTACTGTGCTAAAGGCAACCTGTAAAGCACACAATTTCATGGCTGAGATTACCGCGGAGTACTGTGCTAAAGGCAACCTGTAAAGCACACAATTTCATGGCTGAGATTACCGCGGAGTACTGTGCTAAAGGCAACCTGTAAAGCACACAATTTCATGGCTGAGATTACCGCGGAGTACTGTGCTAAAGGCAACCTGTAAAGCACACAATTTCATGGCTGAGATTACCGCGGAGTACTGTGCTAAAGGCAACCTGTAAAGCACACAATTTCATGGCTGAGATTACCGCGGAGTACTGTGCTAAAGGCAACCTGTAAAGCACACAATTTCATGGCTGAGATTACCGCGGAGTACTGTGCTAAAGGCAACCTGTAAAGCACACAATTTCATGGCTGAGATTACCGCGGAGTACTGTGCTAAAGGCAACCTGTAAAGCACACAATTTCATGGCTGAGATTACCGCGGAGTACTGTGCTAAAGGCAACCTGTAAAGCACACAATTTCATGGCTGAGATTACCGCGGAGTACTGTGCTAAAGGCAACCTGTAAAGCACACAATTTCATGGCTGAGATTACCGCGGAGTACTGTGCTAAAGGCAACCTGTAAAGCACACAATTTCATGGCTGAGATTACCGCGGAGTACTGGCTAAAGGCAACCTGTAAAGCACACAATTTCATGGCTGAGATTACCGCGGAGTACTGTGCTAAAGGCAACCTGTAAAGCACACAATTTCATGGCTGAGATTACCGCGGAGTACTGTGCTAAAGGCAACCTGTAAAGCACACAATTTCATGGCTGAGATTACCGCGGAGTACTGTGCTAAAGGCAACCTGTAAAGCACACAATTTCATGGCTGAGATTACCGCGGAGTACTGTGCTAAAGGCAACCTGTAAAGCACACAATTTCATGGCTGAGATTACCGCGGAGTACTGTGCTAAAGGCAACCTGTAAAGCACACAATTTCATGGCTGAGATTACCGCGGAGTACTGTGCTAAAGGCAACCTGTAAAGCACACAATTTCATGGCTGAGATTACCGCGGAGTACTGTGCTAAAGGCAACCTGTAAAGCACACAATTTCATGGCTGAGATTACCGCGGAGTACTGTGCTAAAGGCAACCTGTAAAGCACACAATTTCATGGCTGAGATTACCGCGGAGTACTGTGCTAAAGGCAACCTGTAAAGCACACAATTTCATGGCTGAGATTACCGCGGAGTACTGTGCTAAAGGCAACCTGTAAAGCACACAATTTCATGGCTGAGATTACCGCGGAGTACTGTGCTAAAGGCAACCTGTAAAGCACACAATTTCATGGCTGAGATTACCGCGGAGTACTGTGCTAAAGGCAACCTGTAAAGCACACAATTTCATGGCTGAGATTACCGCGGAGTACTGTGCTAAAGGCAACCTGTAAAGCACACAATTTCATGGCTGAGATTACCGCGGAGTACTGTGCTAAAGGCAACCTGTAAAGCACACAATTTCATGGCTGAGATTACCGCGGAGTACTGTGCTAAAGGCAACCTGTAAAGCACACAATTTCATGGCTGAGATTACCGCGGAGTACTGTGCTAAAGGCAACCTGTAAAGCACACAATTTCATGGCTGAGATTACCGCGGAGTACTGTGCTAAAGGCAACCTGTAAAGCACACAATTTCATGGCTGAGATTACCGCGGAGTACTGTGCTAAAGGCAACCTGTAAAGCACACAATTTCATGGCTGAGATTACCGCGGAGTACTGTGCTAAAGGCAACCTGTAAAGCACACAATTTCATGGCTGAGATTACCGCGGAGTACTGTGCTAAAGGCAACCTGTAAAGCACACAATTTCATGGCTGAGATTACCGCGGAGTACTGTGCTAAAGGCAACCTGTAAAGCACACAATTTCATGGCTGAGATTACCGCGGAGTACTGTGCTAAAGGCAACCTGTAAAGCACACAATTTCATGGCTGAGATTACCGCGGAGTACTGTGCTAAAGGCAACCTGTAAAGCACACAATTTCATGGCTGAGATTACCGCGGAGTACTGTGCTAAAGGCAACCTGTAAAGCACACAATTTCATGGCTGAGATTACCGCGGAGTACTGTGCTAAAGGCAACCTGTAAAGCACACAATTTCATGGCTGAGATTACCGCGGAGTACTGTGCTAAAGGCAACCTGTAAAGCACACAATTTCATGGCTGAGATTACCGCGGAGTACTGTGCTAAAGGCAACCTGTAAAGCACACAATTATATTTTTAAATTGTTTGTATTATTATAACTTTGTGTCATGGAAGTTCACCCCAAATAAGGCTATAAGCAACTCTTGGTAAGGGGATACATGAAGAAAATATCTTAGATGAAAGTAAATCAGGAGAGCTTAAGGTAGGAATTGATATTCCTCTTTAAAGGCAAAGTATACCTTTGGTTTTTGGAAGCGTTTGATTGTTTTAATCCTATATAAAAGTTGATATATACAATAAAACTAACATGGTCGCGTTTTTGAGATAACGCCGAAAATCCTGAGCGAATGTGTCCACGCAGGAAGAATAATCCTTAATATTATTAGGAATACACAATCTGAGAAACGTTTCTGAATAAATAGTTTATTTTCATCTTTGACAGGATCTTAAGATTAGAACCAATTTGAAAGGAGCTCCTGCTGTTCTAACCCATCATTAGTACTATAAAATGCCAGGACATGCAGATATTTAAAACTGAATAACATTTTTTCATAACAATCCTGCACATCTTTATTTAGTATGCATCTTGATCAATTTTTTCCCTAAATAGACACATGTTCAGATGTACTTCTTTGAGTAAAAGACAAAAGATTAATACCTGTACAGCTCTTTGCATCTGCAAGTCGTACTTCAATTTCTTGTATTCTTGTCTTGAGGTATGGGTTTGCAAAGGCATCCAACTAAAATAGACACATACAAATGGTTGAAATATTGAATTTAAACACTGTATCTATTCCTACAGATGACATTCCCCTTCCCGATCAGCATTATTTCCCAACACAATCGATACCATATTTGGTGATTTTCTATTTTGGTTAACTAGGTTGACCTCTTTGCATGCTGCTTCTGATCTCAGAGTGTGTGTCCTCTGTAATTGGCCTATTGATCTAATAAGTAGCAGACAGTTCATAAACACATAATAACAAAAAATTGCTCTGAGGTTACAGCACTGATTCCAACGATTTACTTCCTATTAATCCAGACCAGTATTGTGCAGAGTCTTTCATGTATGTTAGGATAGAATGCTTAAAGACAGGAATAATTACATGCAGTCAAATAATGTTCAATTCCTTTAAGATACACCTGATACATCCCATTAAGCTAAGCCAATGAAGGGAATATCACTTACTATCAGCAAAGGTCTTCACAACAGAAAATGTGTGTCAAAGTCAGAGCTAAGTATGAAGTAGGTCAAAGCACAAAGCCTAATCGTTTCATGTGTTCCCCAAAGACAGCCTGCCCAAAGTAGTTTTGATAAGAAAAGGACAAGGACACTTCTGTAAACAATTAAATCAGTTTCCACCCAATCTTAATAATACGTAGTGTAAGTTAAGGCCTACATGTACCTTCTGTGTGAGATACTGGACTAAGATGGTCATAGCTTCAAATCCCTGTAGTCCTGACTTGAGATTCATCTTGACCATATTCAGCTCCTTGGTTCTTGCTTCACACAGAGCCTCTAAGCGTTTGATATCAGCATTAGCTTTGACTAAGAGACTAGGGTCAGTAGTTGAAGATGGGATGGAACGACCCTTAGCAGACTTAGTGGCATCAGCTTCTGGACAGAAATCAAAGAGATGTTGATATTGAGAACAGTTGTATCATTACATTCATAATCATTACACATTTCTGTAGAATTTTGACTACAATATCAAAAATATTAACACAATGCATACACTTGATTATTTGTTCACTGCATTGAGTCAGTGATATTTAAACATACAAATGTTGTCCCCTCTGAGTGAAGGAAATTATTTGTCATGAGGTCTCACTGGAAGTGTTTCTTGTTACTGAAAACAACAGAGGAAACATGAGTACCAATTATGGTTATACTGATTACATGTGTGGTCATCACTTAAATCTGACAACTTGCTGACATAGACCTGACAATCTGTGCAACTACAGGATGTTTTTACAATAAAACAATCCTTCATCAGACTCCTATGTGGGTTTTGGGGTCGAGTTGTAGCAAAAGACATCAATTCTCACATCTTCCATAAACAATGACTCATCCAATCAAAACAAATCAACTCTACATAAAGATGGTGTCAAGCACTAGCTGCATGTACACTAGTACAAATATTTACAACATGAAAGTAATATTTGTATAAGGCCAACTGCAAAAGTAATGTTTCAAAATAGAAACAAAAATTGTTCATTAACAACCCAGTATCCCTAATACCCCAATACAATATATCAAAAGTACACAAGTATGAATCCTGATAACTTTGCTTTTCTTAACATTTGTTCCTAATCTTGAAAGTTTGTTTAAAAATATTGATTTATCTTGTAAAATTATGCATTAGACAATTACTTGCGATAATATCCTTCATAATACACATCGTTATAGCAGCTTAATTAGCTCTGGCTATTTTATTTTTAAAAAAACTTGTTTAAACAAAATAATATGATTTTGTTTGCCATTTGACCATTAATAACCCAAGTTTTGGGGCCACGCAGTTTTTTGAATTTAGACTGATCTAATCTTGATGTATTTATTCTGAGAAGAGCAAACACTTCTTCCAAAAGAGATTTGACCGGGTGGTACCCAACAGAATTATAAAATTTTTGAGTTTTTGTTTATAGTAAATCTTTATAATACCCACAGCCACATGGCAAATCTGCAACATGAACCCAGACATTTTGGGTTGCCACTCGCACCGCAATTGTCCGCTGGAGAGGTGACGATCCTTTTAAGAACTGTCGGTTCATTTTCCACACCATCAGGACGACAATCTATAAGTGGAACTCCTTCAGAGATTTGATCAGTTCAGACAACGGCGCCAACTTAAAAACTGTCCTCCTTCTCAGAACTTGAAGAAAATCAACTCAGCTTTCTACTG
Source organism: Leptasterias polaris (assembly GCA_037783415.1). Classification (NCBI taxonomy): domain Eukaryota; kingdom Metazoa; phylum Echinodermata; class Asteroidea; order Forcipulatida; family Asteriidae; genus Leptasterias; species Leptasterias polaris. The sequence goes on from JAZGTN010000020.1 coordinate 1,564,432, forward strand.
AGTGTTTACATTTGTTTTGTGACACAGCGGTTTCTGAAGATTCTTTAGTTGAAAGTTTGACAAATTCAAGGCCCAATGAGTGCCACAACAAATCACAGTGTCAAAGAGTCTAATGGCGACTCAAAAACTAAATGCTAAAAAGGAATACAAATTTTCCAAGTGATTGAAACAGGAAATATATAATCAAAGCTATTTCTGTGTTAGACTAGTTTGCATGTGTGCAGTTCTTCTGCTGTATACATGTGTCTTACTTTGACATATAGGGGTTAAAATGTGCTGAGCGTTTGTGAGTAATAGACACAGGAAGAGGAAGCTGTCACAAATGCAGTGTCATAGCAACAGTGTTACATGACAGCCATTGTTGACTGCTTCTTATTAACAGAATCAATTGCAAATCAAAATACATCATGCCCAAGAAATCTGGACCTAAAAAAGCTATGAGCGTTCAATAAACATTCGGGATAAAAACAAGAGGAGACAAGTTTCACTTTCAGAAAAAAAATGTCTGAATGCAGAATAAGAATTTTAGGAGCATTGAACTGGTGGACTTGGGACTTCAATTGCAGTGTATTTCAAGGAGTTTGTGACAGCTGTTACTTGAATGCTAGACAAGTAAATTGATGAATGCAAATATCATCAACAACAAGGGGCAGAATTTGTTTTACTCCCTGATGGCTGCCCACACAAAAATCTTAATATTTCAACAAAACATATCTATCAAACAACTGCAAATTGAAGACGAGTCTATACAAGAACTACCTACATGTAGGTGTATCATATAGCAGCTATATGACACCGTATTGGATACGGCTCTAGTCTAAACTGCAACAAAAGTACCAAGGCATCTCATATATGATAGGATCCGAATCAGGTTACTACAACACACACGAAGGTCTCATGTTGGTATCTCAAATCAAATAGGGGCACAATGTACTAATTAAAAATATGACATTAAATGATCTTGAGCTAGAGAATAATTTCACGAAATGTAATTGTATTATGAGACAAATAAAACATCAGAGATCCTATGTCACCAAGGTAAAGGTACAGGCATGTGTATTTGTCTAAAATGTCATCACTGACCTATTGTAAATATAAACCCTACCAGGATCAGTTGACAAAAACACCTCCAGAATTTGCACCCCAAAAATTACATTTTATGGGGAAATTGTGTTTTTTGCCCAATATCATGAAGACTGGATAGTATGTGTAATACATGGAGACTATCCATTAGAGAATTCTTATTATCTCAAGGGACGCTACACATGACAACATCTGATAATTGTAAACCTTGTAAACCCTTATAAGGTGCTAAAATAATTGGGTCTCAGATTTTCATCACTGCAATAACCTATCTTTCTGAAAGTATGTATATACTCAGCGCCTTGAGTACCTTGTTTGGTAGATACGTGCGCTATATAAGACTTCGATATTATTATTATTATTATTATAATGACCCATGAGGTCAACTCAACACAGGAAATTGTGACAGTGTTGCCAGTGTGATTCACTAGTACTATACCATAAGGCTGTTACAGTTGTAATGTACATAGTGGTACCAGCTGTCTGACACCCAGACATCATCCACTGACTGACACATTGATAATTGGTTGACCCTTAGCAGACTGACTACTTGTGCCTGTTGTATTGAGAGTGAAATGGCGTCACTTCTCAAGAGAGGAGCTTTTGCAATAAAACCCTGATATTAACTGCTACAGATAATAGCGCCTGGATTCTACTACACTAATGAAGAAATTGTCCCAAACTCATTAATAACGGTCAAAGGCTATGCTTTCCTTGCTCTATGAACAGTCCAACACAGGTTCAGAAGTGTACCTAATAATTGTAAAAAGGGAATCCTTCTCCCTAAATATTAAGTGAGTTGTGGCATTAAATTTCATTGTTAAGAATGTGTGTATAAGCTTAGATAGAGAAGCTTACTACTTCACTGTGAAACTATCATGACTATACTATCCAATGAAGGTTTAGTTAGGTAGTGATGATGTGATTGGTCAATGCAATTCTTGCTACATGATTGGACCATGGAGGATTGGACCAATCAATTATCTTTTCTGATACATTAATTTGTGATGTATTCCACCTGTTTGTTTTTTGCGTGTGAACATTTCTGATATTGAAACTAGGGTTTCTGGAGGAAGGAGGACTTAATACTACATGAGCGTTAAACCTGAGAAAAAAACCCAACATGACTAGAGTTTCATGAACCAGAAACACTGTGTGTAAAATCTTACACATTCAGAATTTTTAGTTCTTGAACAAGCTTAATTTACCAAGGACTACTATATCCTCACATCCAAAGAAAAAGGCATTGATTGCACTTGCCAACAAAAGTTCAGAATTGAAACTACATGAGCTGTAGCATGTGCCAAGGCAGTGGTGCAAGGTAAATATTGGCATGAAAAGACAGGTGATCTGGATAAATGCCAAAAACTCAATCACATCATCATTTATGTGGTTCTTGTCTCTGTTAATCCGACGAGAGAAAGGAAAGAGCAAGACCAATGCGGATATTACCATGTGGAACTGAGCCAACATGATTCTGCAAACTTAAGATTTTGAAGAAAGGTAAACATCAGTTTTAAATGCGTTTACTTTCTTTGGTTTTAAAAGAATGTATTCCAAATTTGTTATTCGAATACTTCATATTTCTTGCTCATGAATTCACACAAAAAATATTCAAAGTGTTGCAATTAGATTGTTTAATTTGCTGTGTTTTTATGTCAAAACAAAAAAGCTAATTTTTTCCCCCCTTGAAATTTAAATCAATGGAGTATTATTTTCCAAAAATTAAAGCACCTCCAATGACAGTTTTAGATTTCTCTTTTAGTATTTATAAATAGGTGGTTTGCAGTGAACTAAATAGCTTTGCTGGAAGCTGTTGGTATGGAAATCAATGAATCCCTCGACAGGTGCATGTACAAATCTAAGGAGCCCAATTGGAGCATCTTTAATTTGACTTTTTTTAAACAGAAATTGGATGCCATTTGATGATGAATCACAACGTTGACATTTAACAAGGATTAATCCCTGTGATTACATTACCCTATTACATCAGCAGGTGCATTCATCTACACCTGCAGCAATCCACTAATAGATCCCAAAAGGTATATCTACATAATACCAGAGACTCTAAACTAAATGAGTGGACCTGTTTGTGATAATCAGATATGTATGGGCTCCATGAAGAAGCTTAACTACAGCTAATGGTTGCGGGTTTTTTCACATGTTTTGAAAAGTCATTGTTTGTACATTTCCTACAGGTTCTATATTATGAATGTAAAAGTTTAAAGTCCTCCTTCACTATTTATATTTCTGCACAAAACTTAACAGTTGGTGTAGATGACATATTCACTGATCAGTTTAGTACTTGGTGATAGCTGTTGCAGATCCATGGACAGGTAAGTGCACCTAGTCTAAGCAATACACAAACTTAGCTTTTAACATTAAGCTGGTTGATACGATACATGCAAAAGTAAATAAGTAGTCCTAGACCATCTGGCAGGAACACATTCAGATCAATATTACAGTAATCCGTGACAAATTTGTACTTTTACAAAATTTCAATTAGAGCCTGCCACCTCGGCTAACCACAAATAATTGAGCGCTACAATGAGACCAAGTTCAGGTCAATATGAGGTCAATCAAGTCATGCAGCAACACAAAGCGTATTGTAATATACGCATAATCCTTTTCAGATACTTAGAAATTGATACTGTATACTCCAGAGTCTTATTGTACCAGCTTCTAAACACTTTTTACCATGACTGATGTATGAGGTGATTCAAATGAAAGACGTTTTTCCCTGAATCTATAAACACATCTATTATTGTTGTTTCTCTTTTGGTAACTCTAGGGATATAAGTTACCAGGTAAAACCAAAGTTGTCATGATACATGTGGCAGCATTTTCAATTTCATCATTTCCTTTATGTATGAAACTATGATTGAATGCAATTTTATGTGGGTTTTTTTCAGAATACAAGCGTATTTTGAAGAAAGTGCTTTGCAAAACTACAAATTGAAAAGTGATGAATAGAGGATGTGATGAATGTTGCACTTATTGGTCACTGTAGGCAAAAAAGCTGGGCATTGGTATTTTATCGGGCAGAATGGTCCATGGAGCAATGAGTCACTATTCTTGTCATCTTAGATAAATTGCATGTTGAGAGTTGAATACAAAGCTACCAAGAACTTTACTTTTCACCTCACTTCTAAAATTCTGCTGGAGAAAATTACCACCAAACTGGTGTAAATCTGACAACATCCTGTGTTCTTTAAGCAAATGAAGTATAGATTATCTTACCTTTACCAACAGAGGGCCTCCTTGCAGCATCTTGATGTGTAGAGTCTGCCTTCTTGTTGGGTAGCAGAGAAGTTCTTTGCAGTCTTGTAGCACTTGTACGTCTCACCGGTGCTGTATGCATTAAAACAATCTTTTGTTAGCTTTACAGTTTACTATTAGTTGCTTCACAGTGTGAAACTGTCACTGGGTGGTTTTAAGATGCTGTTTCTAAAATGTTTCCATCACAACCTTTTATGGCAGTGAGCAAAATTTGATGTTTTAAACTATTATTTTCTGCGCAACAACTGGTTTGAGGCTTTAATCAAATGCGAAGGATATCCTTGAAAAATGTCTTGAAATCTACCTGTAGCTGTTGTCTAATCACCTAGCACTATGACCATATTTTTGTTATCTAAGCTAGACATGTATCTGTGCAGGAAGACGGAGGTTTCACTCTGTGTACTTGCTATAAGTACTGTATGCATACTCATTCAATTTATAATTCATATCCAAGTGTGCAAAAAAATCCATTCAAACATTCATCTGCTTACATGTTCATCCTCCATTTGCAAGATTTGTCTGTGACAACTAATACCTTTAAAATTTCTGACACTCTGCTAACGACAAAGTAATCAGCACACACAGGTACAAAATCCATTTTCTGTATCTTGAGCATGTATTTTTATTTTTATTTTTTTGGTATGAAAGGAGAAGATAAAAAATGACATACATGTATTACACTAAACCTGTGATCCATACCATCCTGCTATCCTTAAACACCTGTCATTTGTCCCACCTTGCAACCTCTACCCACATGTCCCACCTTGCAACCTCTACCCACCTGTCCCACCTTGCAACCTCTACCCACCTGTCCCACCTTGCAACCTCTACCCACCTGTCCCACCTTGCAACCTCTACCCACCTGTCCCACCCTGCAACCTCTACCCACCTGTCCCACCCTGCAACCTCTACCCCCCTGTCCCACCCTGCAACCTCTACCCCCCCCCCCCCCCCCCCCCGGTCCCACCCTGCAACCTCTACCCCCCTGTCCCACCCTGCAACCTCTACCCACCTGTCCCACCCTGCAACCTCTACCCACCTGTCCCACCCTGCAACCTCTACCCACCTGTCCCACCTTGCAACCTCTACCCACCTGTCCCACCTTGCAACCTCTACCCACCTGTCCCACCTTGCAACCTCTACCCACTTGTCCCACCTTGCAACCTCTACCCACTTGTCCCACCTTGCAACCTCTACCCACTTGTCCCACCTTGCAACCTCTACCCACCTGTCCCACCTTGCAACATCTACCCACCTGTCCCACCTTGCAACCTCTACCCACCTGTCCAACCTTGCAACCCACTTGTCCCACCTTGCAACCTCTACCCACCTTGCAACCTCTACCCACCTTGCAACCTCTACCCACCTTGCAACCTCTACCCACTTGTCATCATCTATCCCTTCCTCCTACCCCTACCACCTGAGGGACATCATGTAACACTTGTTCACTACCACACCCAAAATAAAATTTTAATCTAGCCAATCTAATAACAGTTCCTGTCTACCAAGTGGCAGCATGTACATGTGCCCTTCCCTGTTTCATGGCCATTTGGTCTGAAATGTGACTGAAAAAGTACTTGGTCTTAATATTAAATGCAATTCTTCACACTTTTTGTGTGAATTGAATTGATAATAGTGACAGCAAAATACAAACTAAAAACTACTGATTTGTGCATTAATAATTGTGACTTCTGCACTAGACTGCAGAGTGACTAAAGTTATTGCACAAGTTTTTTTGAGAGCCCATGTGTGGCTTGCCGTACAAATTTAGATATTGGGGAAAAAACAGTTCCCCTGCTATGCAACCGGATTCATCTTTTTACTGGTCAAAACACTTGATTCTACCCTGTACTGTAACTACACCCTTATTAAGACAGCAGACAAATGAATACACGTACTACATGTATTCACTGTATAAATTATCCTATTTTGATAGGAATTTCAGTGGCCATTACTAACACAATACCAAAAGACAAGGACAAGTACAATGGTTACATCATTCACTATAAAAACATTAGTAGGATTATGCATACACAAGACCTCCACCTTGTTAAGCTTACTGAAGGACTATCTCAAAACAATAGCTGGATAATCCTTTGCCGAGGTCAAAGCTTAGTTATGTTTTCTAATCCAATACAATGATCCTTTAATGTAATAATTCTTACCAGCATCCACAGCTGTTACTCCATTGGTTAACAAGCTGGAGAGCTGAGAGTCATTCTTTGACTGGTTCCCGTCTGTCTGTTTACCAGGAAAGCCCTTATTAGCTGCAGAAGACTTGGACAGGGATACCGGTGCAGGTCGACTTGGCTTAGAGAAACTAAATGTCTGCAATCGAGGTGGTGCATTTGATTCTTCTGTAAGAAAGAATACAAATTCAAGTTATATTACACATAACTTACAGTGTGGCAGTATAGTTTTGTCATTAAGGTTTGTATTCAGCTAGTTACAGTAAATCACCTGGTTGGAATTTACATCCAAAAGATTCTAAGAAAATTAGTGAAAAGATAAGTCTAACAATCAGTCACTGATCATTCGGTTAATTTGTTGTCAACTTGTAAGTGATGAGTGGGTCATTTGCAATGTCCATTAATTAAATGTGTTAGAACCATGAAAACAGTTAAACAATAACTTTTTCACACAACACAGAAACAGCAAGATGAATGATACAAAATGCTAGCTCAACATTTTAGGTTTACAAGGATAAAGGGAACTGCAGGAATCACATCTAAAATAATTTGGACTCATTCTTTCCCTCATGCAGGGAGACAAAACAGCGAGTAAAACAAATAACATATAATGACAGGCCAATTACAAACACTCTTTTTAAACAGCTTTCAGCCAGAGCTAGAATACTTTGGGAAATTTACCATTTCTGTTCATCTGTGATAAAAAAATATATAAAAAACCACGCTCGTGTGGCCTCGAAACTGAAGCTGGAAATAGACCCAACTTTCTTCGTATCTACAACATTATAGGGAAAGTATGCACATTGTGAAATGGTGGTGACTGATAACAAGTGTCTAAATGGAAGTGCAAATGTGAGAAGTGCATGTTTTATTCCCAAACAAACATGATTGTTTAAACTTTAATTTAGAAGAAAAGACACATGAACATGAATGAGGAAAACAAATCTGATAGTTTCAACAACAACACAAATCAAAATAATTGAGTCAAAAAGAAAGGTGTTACAGTAACTATTCATTAACTATGGTAAAATGTTCAGGATTGCTGAGCCAGTAATGGAAGGAAAATATCTTTGTATGGATAAGCTCTTAGGATACATGTAGGTAACCAAATCCCAGCAATGCTATTTCAAACTGACCAGGTTTTGTCTTCATCCAGGGGATGCATAGATGGTTATATGAATGATCAGCAAGATAATCACAATCTCAAGTACAGGCTGTTTCATACTTGAATATGAACGGGAAGTGGGTTATTACTGTAACACCAACTATTGCCAAGGTCTAATCATTTACTTTCAGCTTTTTGGTCATGTATCTGATAATATGCTGAGTAATATAGCTGAAAAGTTGAGTATCAGCCAGGAATTATTTTAATGTAGCTCTTACACATGATCATAACATGTAGTTTGTAGATGTAATTTTTGTTTGGGGGGGGGGGGGAGGGGGGTTATAGTTGGTAATATATGTACAGAGTTTATAATTATTAGTATACTTTGTAATTCTCCCATGCATTGTTCCCGTAGTGTGCAAAACCAACCTCAGTAACCTGTTAAGTTACTAACCAATGATAATTGTAATTAATAATCACAGGGAGAAAAAAGATTATGGGCGGACACCGACACAGATTTAAAGGAAATCAATGACTGAATGATCATAAAAGCAGTGCTGCAAAAAATATATATATATAAAATAAATTAAAAATTAAAATGAGTTTGGTGCCAAATGTAAAACACAATTATTCCAACAAGAACTGAAGAAAAAAATGAATATGGATGTGGTTGAATGACTACAGCATGTTGAGATCAAGACAAGGTGGCTATAGATGTATATCGCATTGAATCATATTCAATGATTTTTGTCTAACTATGCAGGACTAATACACATGAAACAAAGAAAGAACAAATAGGCTTTGCAACCAAACAGTTCTGCCGAGTGATTTGAAGAACGCATTTTTTTCTTTCATCGGAAGAGGTGGAAACTTTAAAGTATCATGAAGGAAAATTAATACAGTTTCTGGAAGTATTACGTGCAAGTATTTGAAAAAGCAAAAACGATTTTATCTTAATGCAAATGAAAAAAAAATAAAGCAACCCTCAACATGCTAATGTCATAATTTGTCAAAGAAATGAAGCAATGAAAACTTTAGACACTTGAACTTTGACCTCTGGTCTGGTGTACTTACTCCTAGGGGCAGGGCGAGGGCGCTTTGCATGTTTAGCTGTTGTCAAAAGAAGTTGCATTAATAAACATATAGAGAACATACAAAGTAAACATGATTACATAAAAGGAACTTCAAACAATGATCGTAATTTGTGTGTGATAGCATTGCTTAAAGAATTAGCACATACAAATAAAATATTTATTTTGCTGCTGGTTTGTCATAAGGAAGGTACATGTACAAACACAAATTCCATTCCTATACTCTTCACTATGAAAATCATTGAAAGGTTTCTTCATGTGCTGTAATTTGGAAGCATTGCTTACTTTCTGGGGACTGAACAATTACTTTCCAACTCCCCAATTTTTCAAGTAAATTAGCAAATCAAAAAACTGTTGTTACCATTATTTTACAAAAATGCTGTACCTTTCCTTTAAAGCAAACAAACCAAGCAGATTGTGGTCACTCTGTGCATATCCTCATCTGATGTCAAGTGTTCATGCACAGTCATTTGGTCAAAACAAGAAAAAGGGACCAGCATACACTTTGTGTGAGACAATAAGGTGACTGCGGCAAAAAAAATACAATTAAAAAAACCTAAAAGCTTAAATACACACAGGAAAAATATGACCCTAAAACATGAAGAAACAGACTAACAACTCTAAAATAAACAAAAGCCATCTTGCTTTTGGCTGACTGTAAAAGGGACAGAAATATTTATTTCCCTGGACCCAAATCCTTTCTAATGCATGAGCTATAACAATTTTTTTGTTTTTTAGTACATGTAAAATGTACACTAATAATGCAGTACTCAATTAGTATTATACTCAATGCAGTATATTAATGCATCTTGTTATGCATGACTCGATATTATAAACAGCTGTTTGACAGTGTGTTGTTTCTTTTGGATAACAATTTAAATTTTCCATTTGTTTTGTAAGCCAGAGTTTATGCAGAAATTTTTGAGTTGGTTTCTCGCAAAGTTTCTTTCAGGTGATTTTGGTTTCGAGATGAAATTTTTGTGATACTACTTTTATAAGACACCCAGAAAACAAATTCCATTCTCATGTTTTCTGATTTGATTGTTTGGGTTTTTAATATCTGTAATATTAAATATTAGCCTTGACACGATTCTTCACAGCTGTTATCTACATGTGATTCACAATCTACATCCCGGATATAATAATTCTAAGTTTTCTAGTTATCATTTCCCAGTTCGTTTTCAGTCCCTTCAATCCAGTCATTACTGCAAGGAAAAGCTTTTGATATGATAAAAAAAGAAAAAAAGAAAAGAAAGTGCTTCAAGTGTTATTTTCACTATCAACACTCGACAGTCCACAAGCCCTTGGCAGAAAATCCATTTATTAACTCAATCAAACTCAGCCTAAATAGCTGATGTTCATGAAACCCTATCTGAAGTTTACATGAAGGAACTGAGTATAGGAAGTCATGATGATGGAGTCTCTATGCAGCGTGTAATACATTTAATTTCTTCTTCAGAAGTGACTGTCATTTCATCTGATAGGAATGAGCTTGAACTCAATGTAACATTATCTTGGGCTACTCTTAGATTACCCTGAAATGAATCTTTGCATCTTGATGCTATTACTCAGGAAAAAAACAATCTCCATATATGGTCAATAAGTCTCCTTAAGGATGCTACTCTTCAAAAGAAAACCGTAGATAATCTTGTGTTTATTTTTGCTCATGTACATGTACATGTATACTGTATAGAGTAATTGGACACATCTGCAACTGTTATTTCTGCTGAGGTTTCATTATCATTCTATGCTGACTAAAAAAATTACAATAAGATTCTGACTAAATTTTGCTGCTTCCTCAAACACAGTACACAAACTGAAAGTAGTTCTTATATTGCATGTGTATTTTTAGATTATTGTAGCAGCTTGTGTTTTTTGTGCCATCCAAAACATGAATAAATACAAATATCTTCAAAGAGCAGGAATGTTTTTAGACAAATAATAGTGACTTTTGGTTTGCAGCATATGCCCAACCTGTTAAAGGAAGAGCAAATCCCCTAGTCAGAGCTATGATTGGCATGCATTCCAAGATGCTCTGTCATTCCTTATCTTTCTGTATCTATGTATTTAACATGTGCTTCTACAATTCATGGCATATTTTCCCAGAGTAACCAGGTCATGAGAGCCTGGAGAATATCGACTACAGATGTGAGATTATTCAACGAGAAAATGAAATGCAAAAATGGAGGACAGTCGGGTTGTATTCCCAGGAGGGTCCCTATTAAACTGGAAAATATTTTTGAGTCAATTACTTCACGGTCAATAAACGTTATTAGGATGTGTACATGTACATGTTTATTTGCTGTAGTTATGACACTCATCAGATCAAAGTTTATAATTTGAACACAACTCTATAATGATTTGTTTAAAAAAAGCTGTTGATTCAATTTGTTTTCTAGGTTAATGTAGAAAGATTTTGTTTGCGCCATACATGTATAAATATGATTCAGTGAAACCCTAAACTGTAGGCTTCCTTCTCCCACCACTTTATTTCACAGCATCATTCTGTTAACTATTCTTGCTCACAATTACACAGTCTTCCATTGTAACTGATACCATCAGACACCTTTTAATCAATCAAAGCTTCAAGGATGAAACATCATCCATAACACTGACTAGTAGATGGCTTCAACACTCACTTGGGTTATATCAAATGCTTACAGGCCAATACAATCACTGTGCAGTGTGCTGTGGATATTAATGCAATCAGAGAATTATGCATCATGAAAGGCTTATTTAATAATAGACATCTTTGTGTTTTCAGCAAATGTTCTCTATAATAGCCAGTGTTCTCCACAGACTTTTTCTTTGGGAGGGCGGCATGACGTAATAAAAATGGCGCCCGTCGATATGACGTCATCAAAATGGCGCCCGTTGGTTTATGACGTCATCGCACGTGAAAGGAAAAAACACCTGAGATAATCCTTTTCTTAAAAATAATCTTATTAACCCCCGGGCCCCGACACTATAATAAGGAGAATGATTGACATCCATTTCATTCTGTCGAAACAACCTTGTTGTAAAACTAATTCAAAACCTACAATTTGTTATACATTTTGCTTTGTGCGCCGCGCCAAAAACATCAGAGGGATATGCCGCTCAGTGTTGGATTTTAGAAAGCTGGATTTATATGCGTTGGTGGTGATCGGATAAGCCCACACGTGCAATTTTCAAAACGGAAAAAAAAAAAAAATTAATTACAAAAAAACATTTTTTTGACGATCTTATCCCCTAATTTCTGCCCTCAATAATACCTTTTTCATCAACAACCATTTTCATGGATTTGTGATTAGAGGTTCCGTTGTTTAGAACTTCGTTTTCAATAAAATCGTCGAGATTCAACGATCGGTAAACAACGCACGGTACGCACATTGAGAACAAATTCAATGAACTTTGCCCCGCAACGCCCTCTATCGGCAAAAGTTGTCAATGTTTGAATATCCTTCAAGGCTGTACATTGTACCAATCTGCAGGCGTGCGGCACACTGTGTTGCAATTCTTGCTCGTGAACGTGTACTGCGTTGGAGTCTAGAAAGCTCTCTTATGAATATGGTAATCAACGGCCAATCACAGCGTGCGGAATGTTGGTTAGCTTGGACTTTGGACCGTGTGTGTTGTGTATGCGCTATGCATGGACTACCGACCGAACGTTGTTGGGCCGATGCACGTGCAGCGGTGGATACTCAGCAGTCAGAACCATGTGATTGTGTGTACATCGTGTTTTAACGTTTGTATACTAAAATGAACGATCGCAATTCCAATGCTGCCGCTTAGAAGTCGGGCTTGGCTCGTCGGCTACTCGTTTGATCGTATTAAGTGCAGGCTAAAAATAGTCTGTCATTTTTTTGGCAGGGCGGCCAATTTCTTTGGCAGGGCGGCCTTAAACTTTGGGAGGGCGGCCCGCCCTCCCAAAATACGTGTGTGGAGAACACTGAATAGCTGCTGTAAGACACGGTAGTGTCTTTCACAATTCTTAGCTGCAGTTCCTTATAGACCTATAAGTGTTCTCATCAAATGGTTGGTATCATAGTTGCTTCTAGTGAATCAAGGTTGGTCTACTATGCATTAATAAAATGATGAAGGAGGCAATGGTGATCCTTGTGCACCACATGAAAGATCACTTGCAATATTTTTACACTCCAGTGGTGTTCCTTGTTACTGAAGTGGGAATGTTCTGAGGTATTAATAAATAAAATGTTAATAAGCTTCAATCATGCAGCATAATTACAATCTTTGTTTCACAGGTAAAGATGGTCAGTGCAATGATTGAACTGTACAGAATAAATCTGTTTATCAAAGTGTTAACGCCAGGTCTATACCTACATATAGCTCTCAAATCTGGAAACTCCCAATACCAACAGAGTGAGTTGTCAGGAACTTATCTCACATTTGATGTTGAGACTTAGTTTATGAGACTGATGCACAAATCTCTACAACATTCATATCCAGCCAATAAGATGAGTCATAACAAATATATTTACCATCTGAAGTGGAGGTGCTGAGTCTTGAAGACAGAGATGTTTTTGACTCAGTCCTCAATGAGGTCTCTGAGTTCACCGTTGATGTACTCGTTTTCCGTTCATGATGATTGCGGTCTGTATGGCGCAGAGATGAGGTGGTTTTATTGGCTGGTTTCCCTCCTGCGTCATTGCAAGAGAAAAAAACCCGATTTTTTATTAATGAGAAGTGACAGTTTTCTGCTGTTGTCATCTTCAGAGAAACACATTTTCCAAATTGCATACTCTTGATGCAGAGTACAACATGAAAATGTAGCTTTGTAAAAAGTGGAAAAAATGTACTTCAAGTAGTTCTTACATAATATCCTACATGGAATTCTTAATTAGGATCCATCAGGATGCAACACAATTTGAAAAGCATGTGATTTAATGCTTCAAGAGTATTTACAGTAGACATGAATTGTACACTTAACATATTGCTGCAAAACAAGTCTCATGTTAATTTTATGTTAATTGACATCTTCACCAAATCGGGAATATTCTGCGCATAGTACAAGACAAATGCCAGCGTGGGTGGGCATGACGCTGAGAAAACGTGATGTAGATTCTTGTGGCTACTGTACATAGTACAAGTGTAAACAAATCCTGTGTTATATACCAGTTTTCTTTTTGTTTTGTTTTTCTAATAAAATAAAAAATGCAATGACAAAACTCAATTCAATATGATGTATTTTTTGGCAATGACAAAGTTTCATTGTCAAACTATGAATTTCAAACTAAAATTTGTTTCATTTGAAAGAGAGGTGATTCCTCAAAAACATAATTACCTCTACATGTGTAAGAAACTGAATGAAGCTATAAAACTAAAAGCAGACAACTCACCAATAGAGCTGCTTCTACTACTGGTTCTGGTAACAACACCACTCAGATCAGACTTCATGCTCCTGTTGGACGAAGACAGGCTATTTGGTTCAACCTCCAAAGATGATGTACTAGTTTGACCAGATGACTTCTTGTTAGGCAGAGAGAAGCTTGACTTGTTGCCTGTCATGTCTATGGACTTTCTCCCCGTGTCAATTTTACTCTTTACACTAACAAGTTTGATGGAGGATTTGCTGTCCTTGTTGGTAACTGCCTCTGCAGCCTTCTGTTTAGGAAGTTCTGCAGCCTTCTGTTTAGGAAGTTCCACAGCCTTCTGTTTTGGAATGACATTACTACTGCTACTGTGACCTTTGTTGGTAGCAGAAGTGGGATTCTTGTTAGTTTTCCAAGAGCCTGGCTTGTAGCCTTTCTTGGCCTTGATATCTACAGCTGAAGCTAAAGAAGATGTTTCTGTTTTACTGTCCAATGACTTAACAGCAGTTAGCTTCAGTTTTGTTGCAGCTACATTACTTTTCGCAGATGATCCATTGTCTCTGCTAGAGCTGAATGACTTGGGCTGCTGGAGGTATGACATGCGTTTCTTAGGCAACTTTGAGTTGTCACCATTTTCTATCCCCTTTTGTGTCTCATTCTGTTCTACCTTTCCATTAGAATGTGATGTACTAGAATTGAGCAGTTCTGGCCCAAACTTCTTTTTGTCATATGAAGGTGACGTCATTTCAGCCATTTCACACTGTGTTACAGTCTCCAGCTCTGCAGAAGGACATCGTTCTTTGATTGTTAGTTGTTTGTTTTGCTCATGGTCAGGTGATATATCAGCAATGACTGTACTGGCACTTTCACTACTACCTTCTGAAGCAAAGCTTCTCTCCTTCTCAGGGCTAGTTGTATTTTCATATCCTGTACTCAAAATATCAAGAGTCACAGTAGGGCTAACAGCTTTCAATTTATCCTTCTGCTGATTGGACTCTATACATACAGGTGATTCTCCATTCTCAACAGTTAAGTCCTCTTCATTATCCCCCACTGTCACAAGCGTTGCTGTCATTTGCTGCTGTAGAGATTCCACATGGCAGTAATCCACTGCTGATGCTCCTCCACTATTGGTTTCAGGACTCAAACTCTTCTCTAATGTACAAGGATTATGACAGGAGTTTTCCTCAGCAAAGTCTGTGTCTGCCTGTTGTACTAAATTCTGCCATTCATTACTTAGATCATCAGTATACACACACTTATCATCCTCTCTCGGTTCGCAACAGTCTTCATTGTGGACATGTCCATCTGGCACTTCAGTTGTTGAGGCAAGTTTCTCATTAAGATCTGGCCAACAAGGATTTCCATCGGATTCATTCATTGTACTAGAATTTGTACAACTAGTTCTATCCTTGCATTTTGGGCTAATCTCGGATATAGGCTGGTTGACTATCTCTGTGTTGTTGTTTGTTATGTCACTACTGTCTTGTGGACTCCATTTAGGAACTGAGTTAAACTCTTCTCCAGGTAACTGTTCATCACCTACTGCCGTTTGTTCCAATACAGAATGACAGTCTTGTTGATCTGTTGATTCCAACTCACTTGTCTCTATTGATGTTGTTTCTAACTCCATACTCCAGGTAGGAACCAGAAACGAAGGGATATTGTAAAATGTTGTATCACTTCCAACTAACAGGTCATCCTCAACGACTGTTAAAGACTCCAAAACCTTTGGTTTACAGTGATCAGTGAGTTTGGGAGCAGAGTCTGATTCCTCGAGGAGTGGGGCAGTTTCACTTTGTGGACTGTCCAAAGGAATGTTGCAATCTTTTAAAGCTTGTTCAAACTCTTCTGGAGTCAGTAGATCAAATCGTAACCGACCTGTTGGAGTATCAAGTGCTGATGGTACAGCCCAGAATTCATTATACTCAATATCATCAACCTCAGGTAACCCAGAGTCAGAAACTACAAATGTATCTTTTGCACAATTTATATCAGATTGTGAAATTCCATCTGATTCCCAGTAGTACGAGTTCTCTGTGGATGACAGGGGTGTGGATGTGACCTTATCATGTGCATCCCATGATAAAGGTGAAGTCTTTTTCCCAGAGTGTATGGCAAAAGTGGAGTTCAAATCTGTGGTTGTTGGGGTACAGAAAGTGGATTCTTTAGCATGTTTTTTCTCCGCTTTTATTGGTGAATATCCACGGGGACTTTTCCCAACTTTAAATGTTTCATTGAAGTTAGTTTTCTGTCTTGTACCGTCCTTTTTTAGCTTTAAACTATCATCTTCCAACAGCTGCGTCAAGTCATTCAGACTGGGCTGTGATGTCAGTCCCTTTTTTAGGCCTCCAGAGAATGATTTCCGGGTTCTAGGGCTAGACTGCTCAGGAGTCTTCTTCCTTGAAGGGGGACTTCTCTGGCTAGATTGATTTCTGTGAGGTTGACTTTGGTCATGTGCTACTGTAAAGGTAGCATCATGGGATATTGTTGAAGGGGATTTGGAATGGATTGAAGGCAGTCTACTCTGTGGAGTCCTGTCATGAGTCCACCCTGGGACAGTGATACCAGAGTCCGCAGGGCTGATTCTCTTTTTTTGAAACAGCTTGCTGCCGTTTGATGCCTTCTCTGCAGAAAAGCATTCAATTCTAGAGATTTCAGTACGTTTAACAAGCCCTCTCCTCCCTACAGGTGGTGCTTTATCATCATTTACTGCTAATGATTTAGGTCTGGCAATCTTTCCACTGATTCCTAGAGCTGGTATCTTACTCGCAGGTTTAGTCTCCTTCCCAGATCCTTGCTGTAGAGAAGCAATCTTCCTACTTGTATTAGGCGCCAGTTCTAATGGTTTCACCTCGCCGGCCGAGTTCACAGCCTGCACTTTGAATGCATGGATAAAAATCCCATGGTTTGGGCTGCATTCAAAGTACTGAATCCCATCTACACTCCCGTCATTCTTCCCAAGGGGTTCGTCAAGTCTAATGCCACAGAGGCAGCCCTGGGAGAAATGAGTCTTCCCCTTGAACTCTAGTGTCCCAACTCGTCCGTCAGCTGTCCAGACGCGTTGACCAATCAGAAGATGCTTACTGTGTAACACACTGGTCTTCTGAGGGATTCCTGATGGAGACACTGATGGGGAAACATTGATGGATTTAAGGTCTGGTGACTTGATTGAATTGGAGATGGTCTTAGGAGCTTGCAGAAGTGATCTTCTGTGTCTGGTGGCTGGAAGCCTGCTTTCAACTTGAGTGGCCTGTACAGTGAATAAAATAAAAAAATAAAACACACAGTAAGATAAATATGCCTAAACACTAATGGGTTTATAACTACCAATTATGTACCTATCAAGATTTAAACAGAATCACTGAGTGGAATTATTTTTAGAACTGCCACAAAACACTAATAACAAAGTAAGCAATTAACTTATGAAATCACTAAATAAATTGCAGACAGTAAAATAATTTTTTTTACTATTGGTCAATATATTATATATTTATCATATTTTTGTGTGTGTGGGTGTGGGTAAGCATGACATACGAAGTGTGGACCTGAGAACAAAAGGCAGGGTTTTGAAACACTATGTGGACTTACACAGTGCTATTTACAGTGTTGAGGAATAGGATTTTCCTTAAGTGTATAGAACAAAAGAATGTCCACACAGTGACTGCAACACAGAGCTGTGTGTGGGTGGGTGTGGGTAGGTATCCACATTCAAACCGGGGACCTATAACAAAAGGGACAATAGGTCCACGGTTGCTATCACAAAGGAAAGCATTGTGGTCCATGGTTGCTATCACAAAGAGTTGAACAAAGGAGGGTCCACGATTGCCGGTATTTACACACGTCTGTGAGTGTGCGTAGTTGAATCAGGTCCAGCAACAATAACTAGTTGATACTCGATGAGGAAGTTAAAAATAGCCCATCCATGATGGCTATCATCTTTGCATACATTGGTATTCAACCCAATCAGGTACAGGTAGTACTCCAATATCTATATTGCCATGACAACCACCAAAAAGCAGAATACATTGTACATCAGACATGTTAATGCCAGGTGAGGTGGTATATGACTCACACCATGAATGGTTAGCATGGTCTGCAAAATACACTGTGGTATAACAAAGACACAGATGCTGGGTTATTATGAATGTTTGCATCAGCTGCTCATTATTCATCCTACACAGGAATTTTAATTTTTGTTAAATACATTATTGATTCTATTGGTATTTTACACAATTCAATGATTTTAATCTAATTACATACTTCTAGATTCAATAAATATTTAAATATTAAAAAAATGTACATAAGTAACTAATTTCTTCTGCAAAGCGAGATAAGCATTGCACTAGTACTTTTCCTAGTACATACATGTAAAGCTGCAATGTACAATGACCCTAACTATACGAAGAATTTCTTTAATTTCTGTTAAAAAAAACAACTCCAAGCACAATCTAGATTACACTGTGCTTGCTGTAAGTACATGTAAAACTGTAGAGCAATCTTGTAGAACAAAATCAATGGTGAGCAACATGGGCAGAGTGACTAATGCAAATACATGCCACGTTGTATGTGTATGACAAGTATTTATTTAAATTCCCTAGTGAAAGACATCAGCCAAATAATATTAAGATTTGGGTCTGTGAGCCTTTAAAAGGTGGGGTCCTCTTTACACTTCAAAGTACATGTAGAATTCAATAATTTGACAATACATGTAGTACAACACTGACTGAGACAAACCCTTTATTGCTTGTCATGCACATCATGAACACTCTCCAGGAAAATAATTTATTCAAGTCAATTCACAGGGTTCATCAAGAACTATGATCGCAGTCCCACTACATGTATAGTGTATCGTACATTCATTTTGTAAGGACAGAAACATTTGTAACATTGTACAGTACCTTAACAATAACCCTTACAGACTAGGCACTTTTGCTTGCATGTGGCCTCAATCATCCCATACCCTCTTCTCCAATGTCACTCCACCCCAAAAATTCACTTCAGCCATTGGATAAAAGAATTTGGGACTTAAAATTACTGTGATAACAATTTTAGAAATTAAAAAATTGAAGTACAAAATCATGTACATGATGTTCTTTAGCGCATTGAACAATGTTGTATTTTTATACCAGCTATGATGAGAATGAAACAACAAATAAATCGTTAATGGGAATGTAAATAATCTGTGTCTCAGAAACACACAACAAATCCAGTACATCTTTTACAGACAGACTTCATGTACATGTACACTGTTCTTGCATGTGTTTGGATCGGACAAATTGAAGGAAATTTTCTTAAGTACCCCTGGGTTAAGGCATGTTTAGGTTATATATGCAAGGGCCTATACACATGTATACATGTGATGTCAATGGAAATACCGCAGGAAGGGATAACTTCAAGCAGTACTATGTAATGACTATTTTATTACAAGACTACCTCAGTGGAAGTTTGTCAACTACAGGAAGTCTTCATGCATGATGGGATAACCTCCTAAAGGTGTACCCCCAAGAGACTCTTTCCATATGGTACATTCTACAGTACCTTGTTTGTACAGGAGAAATTCAAGGTGTGAAGGACATGAGCTATTATTCTCATTTGAAGGATTAAATTCCATGGATATTTTGAGTGCGAGCAGCCTTAATTAAAAATGCCCCTGTAAAGCAGGGACATGGATAGCATCTATGAATATATTACATTTTATAAATTAGAGGCAGGAAAAACAAAAACAGCATTGCTGTGTATTTTACATATGAGTGGCTATTTATCTTCAAGAGGACATTATGTTTTGTTCATGTTTGAAAAGACTATTTTTTAATATTGTTTTCATTTGTTTAAGTATTTGTATATTGTTTCTTTCTTTCTATCTATATTTTTTCTTTTTCTTTTCCTGAATATATATATATATATATCATAAAATAAAATTGTTGGGGGGGGGGGGGGGGTGCTTTGTTGTGAGTTCAGCATAGGCCTACTCTAGTTGTTTACAACATATGAATCAAAGAGAGGAAATTTGCAATGGTAACATGCATTATTCTCTTGTGTAATCCTGATCAGTCAAAGAAAACCTCTTCTTAATATCATCTCTTGATGCAAAGTTTCAAGTTCTAAAATATTCTTACCCAAATTGAAATTTAGAGTAGATCTTCAAGGGTTAATTTTATTAGAATATTAACCAGTTTATAACATTAAAAAACACAAAAATAAACAGTAAATTGTATTAATAGAAAACCTGTGCCTTACAACAATTTGTACAAATCTTGACTACAGTGCGTTTTAAATAATTAATTTTTTGAAAGGCAAGTTGTGAATCCAATCAATTTCGTCTTAAGTACTGTAATGCGATACTTTTCCCTTGATTCCTGAATAGCATAAAGCGGTCTCAATACAGACAATTCCACTTGCTATCAAACAAACCTTGCCTTCAGCAGGTGTTTTCAAATCCATGGAGACTTATTCTAGAGAGAACCCCTGCATGGATGCTCAGATATGATTACAGAATTGCCATGTGCCACGTCAATTCAAACACATCAACATGCTCAACTCAACAGCATGATAATCTGCTTGAAATATGTCACATTACATGAGCAAATGAACAGTGTGGGTTGTGTTTGTTGTGTTGTTTAGTTTTCTGCAGGGTTGCCCTTAACTTTTACAGTGACTAAACCGGGACCAGTCTGCTAGTTTTTCTACTAGTCAATAGTTCGTACTAAATAGGAATGCTTTCCAACACTGAACTAGCCAGCCAAACCACTTGGAATGAATTTAGACTGGTTCCCAGGTGTAAACTGGCAGACCATTGTTATTCAGGCATGTGTCTGATACTCATAATCCACCAGAATATAAGCAGACTTTTAAGGGAAACTTAGGCTAAACAATACAAAAATGCAGGTACCTGTAAATGCGTACACATGAGTCACTGCACATGTACATGTGTACAGTAGGTATTTGTGCATTTTGAACATTGTAGATGATTTTACCTAATAAGTGCCATATACACTCAACTCATACAATATTTTCCTGAACAGAAACAACAAAACCCAGAAAATCTACAGTTAAAAAATGTAACCTGACAAAAAAAGCTACCTTAAAGCCATCATGAAAACATTTACATGCATTCTCAAAATCTTACCCAAAATGGTGTAAATTCTGCAGAGTGCATACGAGGATAAATAAATGCTGGCTGTGCCATGAAGACCTCCTGATCATCTATTCAGAGTTCAGAATACAATTCCAGGTTCACTTAGACAGAGCTACATAATCTGTATTGTTTGAAACAACAACTCCGTATTGGTGAAAGCACAACAACATCCACACTGCGTGCCACATGTTCCAGACAACACTCCTCATTCGTTTTATCTGACAAATTCGCTGACAAATATGCCACATCTCAACCACTGCCAGCCTCAGACAACAGCTCATCAATATTCATAAGCTTGGAGCTTTACTACATGCTGATGTCACTAGGTGTTGCTAGGCAACTCCTCCTAATGGTCATTAAAATGGTAAATCTTGCATGAGCAGCTGCATGGTTTAAATGCGAATTACAATGGTAGAAATTTTAGAGAGGCTTTGAGGAATTCATCAACACATCATGGCTAGATTCAAGTATTGACCAATTAATAATCCTGACAATGACATGTACATGATACATGTAATGTTGATTTTTATGCACAGGTAAAATATTTGAAAAAAGTACCATGCAGTATACTAGAAAGCATTGATGATTGTTACATGTACATAAAAATATGTTTGGTCTTTGTTGACACATCTTTTTTGCCAGCAAACTATTCTCTTTGAATGCATAGCATTGTTAAATATATTTTTTAACAGAAGCAAAACATTAGCATTATGTTTGGTGTGGTGTTCTTAAGATTTTTTCAATCAAGTTTAAAACAGTTTTAACTTTTTGAAAATAGTTTAATGACAAACACTTTCCTAGGTTGATTTGAAGGCGCTGAACTTATTTTAGTATTTTCTTTTGTAAAATTTTCTCAGGTTAGATTTAAAACACAATTTATTTATTTATGTATTTGTTTATTTATTTATTTATTTATTTATGTATTCTATGCAGCAACATCAAACTTTTAATTATGTTAATATTCAATCACTAGCCTTGCATACAAACTGGACAGCCTTTATCCCCATACTATTTAGCATACATGTAGTGAAGGTCATCGGGCAAATCGCGTCACCCATGTCAATATCAAATTTATGATTGAAATTGAGATCTGTACATTACTTGCGATGGCGGCAACGCTACTGTTCCAACTAATCGTGAAATACTTCACTCTTCAGTGGGTGTCGATTGAAACTTCATAAACTAAAAAAAACTAAAACAAAAACGGAAGTGAAGTTGGCAAAATTGCGTTTTGGGACGATCTTATCACACAATTTCTGCCATTAAAGGGACACACCGGTTACCTGTTTACGTAATTTAGTCATGTAGAATCAAAGAAATGTCTTTCTACATGTAGATGGTTTTTAATTTTTGTATAATACAAAAATATCACGTAATTAACGAGAAATGACCGAAAAAAACAAAAGCGGTCAAAGGTCACCGTATACGCCTTTCCAGCCGTTGCAAGTGTCAAATTTACGGGACACATGATATGCAATGTTGCAAGTAGACTGGTGCTCTGTTTATGTAAGTGTTTTACTACAACAAGGCATGAGGATCCAGTCCACGTTATCCATCTGAAAGTGTGTATAAACAACGGACACGGTAACCAGTCAACTCGCCCCCCAGCAAACTCGCCAATTACAAAGTCCCCCAACTACAAAGTCGCCCCCTATCATACAAACTCGTTCCCTCTCAAAGTCGCCCCTCACAAAGGAATGTAACAAATTGGTGTGATTGGACTTCAGGGGAATGGAAGCTATCTTGAGGAAAAGCTATCTTGAGGGAACGAAAGAGGAATTCTGGGGAACAAAATCTCATTGCGAGAGAACGAAAGCGTATTTTTAGGGAGCGAAAGCATATTTCGGGTGAATGAAAGTACATGTATATTTCGGGCAAAAAATTCGAAGTCGTATTTCGAGGAATCAAAAGCTTTTTTTTAGGGAACGAAATCTCCTTTCGAGGGAAAGAAAGCGTAATTTAGGGAAGGAAAGCATATTTCGAGCGAACGAAAGTATATATTTCTTGCGAACAAAATCATATTTCGAGGAAACGAATGCGTATCTTCAAGGAAACGAGAACCTATTTTCTAGAAATAATCTCATTTCGTTACCTAGAAAAACACACTGCGTTCACAAATTATATTTCCATCGAATTAAATAACATTTTGAGGAAACAAAATGATTTTGTTGGAATTTTGTGTGTCGAGGGATGCAATAGAAATTTCGAGTGAGGTTTTATTTCCCCACCTTTTAATTTTTTATTTCTTTTTCACTTGTCCCTTCAGGGGCTCCGTTTTTTTTTGTTTTTTTTGGGGGGGGAGGCTCGTTTTGGGGGAATTGTTTGACTCAAATTTTGTTTAAACTAATTGTACCGTCAATATAAAAGTTGTATTCCTATGTATTGACATAAATCTTATTTAATTACCAAGAAATTCAGTACAAATCGGGTCAAGGAGCGTACACAGAGCATTGAAAAGTTGCGATTTTGAAACAACGGATTCGATCAGCGAGGTGTACCGACTAGCAAACCCGCAATAACAACAACGTAGTTGGTGGTCTGGCTCCTTACCCCTCCCGCATTTTCATGAGCTTCCAGTGTACAGCTATCTCTTGGCTATAGTGGGTTTCCGTCGTGCTAGCACTGCCGAGATACGCTGCTCGCAAGCGACACGACTGCCCCTGTGTTACGTGTACCTAAGTCCCCACGCTGTGCACTGTAAGACACGCTTCCGTTGCTCGGACTCTCTGAAATAAAATCTTACGTTCGACTTTTTTGTATTATTTACAACTTGTATCCATAATTTGAATACATATTTTTGTGTATCAAATACATGTACTCATGAATTCTTGTTAAAAAACAGAGTTGAATTCGGTGCAGTAATTAATTTTTATACGGCTGGAAGTAAAACTAACTGAACTCCGAAGATCACGAGGGTTATCCGAACCAAAAAAGTGGTTCGGATAACCCATGTGACCTTCGTTTTTTGAAAAATGCTCAAAAACTACCAAAATTGATGGTTT
Source organism: Leptasterias polaris (assembly GCA_037783415.1). NCBI lineage: Eukaryota > Metazoa > Echinodermata > Asteroidea > Forcipulatida > Asteriidae > Leptasterias > Leptasterias polaris. Next base: position 1,588,631 of record JAZGTN010000020.1, read on the forward strand.
CTTTTAGGAACCGTTCTTCACCATTCCTGGAAGACCTTTGGAGTCATGTTTTAGTCTATTTTGTAGCCAAAATAGCCCAACGAAGCCGGTGTGTCCCTTTAATAATACTATTTCCATCAACAACCATTATCATGGGTTTGTTATTTGAGAAATCGGCCGTTTAGAACTCCGTTTGTAATGAAATATTCGTGATACAACGATCGATCCACAACGCTCACAACATTTAGAATAAATTCAATTAACTTTGACCCGCATCGCCCTCTAATGGCAAACATTGATGATGTTTTGTCTTAATCCAAGGCTGTGTATTACCTACAATCTGCAGCACAAACACTGTGCAGCAATTCTTTACGGGGCTTGAACGTTACCGCGTTGAAGACTAGCCCAGCTCTCTTATGAATATGAATATATGGTAATTATCAAAGGCCATCAACGGCCAATCACAGCGTGCAGAATGTTGGTTATCATGGACTTTGGATTGCTGCTGTTCAGTACAACAGGCCATGTGCTGTGTGTGCATGGACTACCTGTGGGCGACCGAACGTCGTGGGGCCCGGGCCTGTGCACGCGAGGTGGATACTCTCAGCAGTCGGCATCATGTGGTTCGTGTTTTGACGTTTGTTTACTGAAATGAATGATCGCGATTCGGAATTGCGATCCCGGCCACATTAAGTCTATCCAGCAAATATCCAGACTTGTCAACTTATAAAAAACCTTTTGAAAAATAGGAAACATTAAATATAAAACCTTAAATCATAGGGTATTTTCGTCAAAAGTTTAGGAGTGGGATCGGGTATATTTTATTTATTTTTTTTGCAAATGTCTAAAAACTAGTGGGGTCGGCGTGTTTTTCTAGGGAGGGTCGGGTAACCGGAAACACACATATTATTTTGTTTGGCTTTATAACAATTTCTGATTTCAAATTAACAATCTGTCCATAAATCTAAGACCAATTCTAAAAAATTCAGTACATTTCCAATTCAATTTCAGAAAAAGGTGTCAGAATATGAAATAAAATGTTCTTTGGTGTACATACATGTACTTCAAGTTCATATGATAACCAGAGAGTAAATTTCCTCTTGAACAAACTTCTTCCTGTCATCTGCTCAGAAACTAAACAATGAATACCATTGATATGACATCCTCTCTATCCAAACATCTTTGCATTCTCTTCTGCATCCTTCCAAAGTGCACCCCTGAAATTGACTTGCCAGATGAATGAACAATGACCGATACCAAATTCTACTCAAGGAAAAATAATCACAACATCTTCAGACTGCAAACATACATTGTTTATGAAGGATGTAAATGTCACTGCACTAGAGTAAAAGGTGCATGTACATGTAGATGGAATGTAAGGCAAGTATACCATCTTGATTAATTAGATTTCACGGGGGACATGGGTAGGAATGATTAATATAAACTATGAATGATGCTTGTATGTAACAGATGTACACACTAAAACACTCAAAGAGTCTTACATGTTTTCAATGCTTTATAAATATAAGTTAATTAAGATTGATTTATTGAAGAGTGAATTGATCCATTTTTTTAAAAAGTGGCAAATTACTTGTCACGACTACCAGGATGGTTTTTTTATATGTTGCAGAAAATGTCAATATTTACATGTAGACTGAGTCACTTGACCTGCATGGACTGAGGAACCAGCTGAAACAATTAAACAAGATTGGTTTCTGAAAGATTCATTGAAATCCTTCAGTTTTCATTCAAATATTCAAACATTACAAAATACATTAGCTTTTTTCATTTTCGGTGATTAGAAAATGACCTAACATTCAGGCCCACAAGAACGGGGAGTGATGTGGGTGCTGCAGCACCCCAAACTGTTTCATACAAGGTGCTGGTAAATATAAATTCACCCTATACATGAACAGAAAACTTGGAAAAGGTCAAGCATACATGTATATATAAAAAATGTATGACATGTCATAATAAAAAAAAAATGAACACACCCATCAAGTCTGTTGTTGGTGCTCATATTCAGCACCAAGCTGCGGTCAGACAGCCAGAATGGTTGTTGTATATTATTACCATACACAGGGATACATGTATCTGTTTTTCATGTGTGCCTGGTTGGCTGATTGGCAAGTATTTTTTCGTAAGACTTGCGTACGATGCAGGATTGAACGAGGGTTACAGGGATTTTCAAAAGGTAAACCGCTTTCTCATGTCTTTGTGTACAAAACATTGCACTGCCAGCATTCCAGCTTTGGCATCGTGCACCACTTGCGCGAACCGGGCTGAAAAAGATTGGTCTATTCTGTTGTTAGTTTCAAAATTTGATATACATGTACTAATCATGCAGTCCCTATGCGGATAATTATAGGACGCTTCCCAGCATTGTTTCCCAAACAATTGTTCCCTGCCCGTTTGTCCAAATGAGACAAGGTCGTGTCAGGGCAGACAAGGTTGTTGTCTTCATTGAGTCATCTATGATGTTTAGTAGGAGGTTTGGGAATTTTCAGAGTGTGGATTGGATGAGTTTCTGTGCCTGATTTGTGATTGTTATGACCAATTTTCAAACAACAAAGATCTTTGTTTGGCTTTCATTGTTGCAGAATATACATTGTAATTACTCGGTGAAATCTGGCTTTCCATTTCCCCAAGCTTCGCTTTATCATGGAAAAAGAAAAACAAATTGTTGGGTAATCATTTTGAAAATTACACTAATAATATCCCGCCCCCCAAAAGGGACACGTAAGGGCCAAATAGAGGCTCAGATTAAATGACAGAGCATCTAGTAGGACCCCAAAGCTTACGAGGCCCTTAAGCGGGCCCTGGACCCCTGCAGTATAATGGCTTTACGGTCTGCACTCATCAATTGTCTTTGGAAAAAAAACAGCATCCCTTGCAAACAAAAATTCTTGTGGACCTGCTTACATTTACATATTTTGAAGTCTTTTGGGTTTTTTGGTTTTTTTCAAAGATTATAATATTATCAATATATTTTCTTAGCATTTGAAACAATTTAAAATCTTTCCAATGCTTTATTCAAACACTTTTTAACATCTCATTGGGAATGACAAACATGTACGTGTACATGTACCAGGTCTCTGTACAAACTATAGAATGAAAATTGAAACCGGCATTGCACGACGGTTTTCCTTCAAGAAAGTTTTCAATAAGCACAGGAAGACCTCATCTCCCTGTGGCCAATTCCGTTCTGGTCACTGATGTTACAGACAGGCACATTTCCTGGGTTTTCCTAAAAAGGCTAATGAGGTCTTGTTGACAACTTGACAACTGACTGCCATAAGCTTGAGGGTTTACTCATGATTGAATTGGATTGCAAGAGATAACATTTAGGTTAATTATATGGATTAACACCAAATCCTGAGATTTCTAATTAGGTTAGAAGGAAAATAACCTTGAGATCTTGTAGTAGGGGATGAGAGAATCACTCATACCTGAAAGTGTATGGTACAGAACTAACTGTGAGGCTTTTAATGCAAGAGTGGTGAAGGAAGTGAGGTGTTGGTACACAGAGAGGCATCCCTTGCTGTTATTTATAGCCAGGGTTGGACTTGCAAGAATGAACACAAGTTTGTATTGAAGTACATTGCACATAATGCACAACACCATTGTATTTTATGTACACCCATAGTTGCGACCCCTCCATCCTCCCGACGCTCACAAAACGGAGAGTTACGAGACAACACCAGTAACATATCACCATACATGTGTACATGTATGTGCAATTTCGACCACTTTTGTCAGACTAGCGACAAGAATTGCCAATTTTTTACCACTTTACATGACACACATTCTAAGAATACGGATTTGATCTTCAATGTATAATGAATCAATTCAGAACACTCAAAACATCATCCAGAAAATATTTTGTAGAAAATTACAAAAATTTACCAGAGACAAACCGAATTGCCCTGAAGCATAGACAGATAATGGGTTGATGATTTAAACCCCCCAAATCATTTTACCTACCTAGCAACATCTCGACGAATCAGCGTAAGGACAAATGCAGCGCATTTGATGAGTTTGCACAATCACAGGTTGTTTATGAGAAATAATTTACAGATTGAGTGCGCATTCTGAAATGCCAGTCCCACAACATGCAGCGCAACCTGCCTATTGTGCAAATCCATTCAATACATTAACTGTGCGCATACAGACGAGTGCCATGCCTACACAGTGGTTTGTTTACGCTGATTGGTTGAGATTTAGAAAGAGCGTTTCATGGACAATTCGGCCATTCTCAGGTAAGTTTTTGTCGTTTTACTGCCAAATATTTTCTCGATGACAATTTCAGTTTTTTAAATGGATTCATTTCACATTAATTTAAGGATCGAATCCATGTTCTTAGAATGGGTGTAACAATTTGTAAAAGTGGTAAAAATAGGGCAAATCTGGTCACTAGTCTGACAAAAGTGGTTGAAATTGCACATTGGATAACTATTAGTTTTTACTGGGGTTGTCTCGTAACACTCTGGTCTGTGACCGTTGGGAGGATGGAGGGATAATTATGATTATCATAACTAGTAATTAGTATAGCCAGTGAGCAAGGACCAGGTATAGCTGTCCCACAAGTTGAATCACAAAGACTTGATTTAAATCGCAACAAAAATATGCACCAATCGGTACATATGAAAATTGAAAAATTGGTAACAATAATGATCTATTGTGTTGTGTTCTTACCATTGTATCAATCCTCCGATCTCATCGGATCAAAATACCTGCTTCAAAAGTTACAGCGTCTATCTTCCTACCTCCATGGTCTATGCCAGTTGTGTGAACTTAAGCTTCATAATAATATAAGGCAAGTTAACTTGAAGGAAGTGAGAACAACTCTACAACATCAGTACATGTTCTCTATGATGTGTACATGTATGCATAGATGTATGTCATGTCACTTCTGTCACAGTACATACATGTATGTACATTCCTTGGTTCAATACACAAACATGATGGTCCACAAAGTAGCATGTGGTGTCTTGAGTGTTTATTGGATCTATGAATGAAGATGTGAACTATTAAAACCACAGGTCAAACCACAACTCAATCACTGTCCTCCATGACCATATGGGCACACTTAAATTCCTCCTCTGAATAAAGTTGTAGCCAAATATTTCAATACAATATCAATATAATCCAAGTGGAGGAAGGAATCCAATGATGTGAAATCCAGATGAAAGTACAACACTTGTGAAATCCTGATACAAAAAGGAACCTTTCAACTCCAGTCACCTTTTAGAACACAGTCCCAGCAGTATGACCATAGAGCAAGGCCCTCTATGGTATGACTTAACACTCCACACTGCTTCATACAGTCAAGTCCGAATTGTGCCCCAATGAGTGTATTATGTAATCCCATCCTGCCTTGATATGCCCTTTTGTCAAAACTCAGTGACAGACCTATTGTCTGGCAGTAACACTTTGGTGACTGTAATGATAGCAAATGGCTGAGCAGTTTATTGACTTATAGATAAGTAGGATTGATTCACAGTGAATTTCATTGATTATAACAATAACAGGGTTGCTCTGCAGACATTAGTGATTTAACTCCAGCAGTGATTGGTGTCATTGAGTTTATTAACATCATTTGATTTGATGAAATTTAAGATGAGTTTTTCAATGACCAAATATCATATCTTTGTTCATTTAAGGATTTATAAGTCTTGATGGTTTTAAGTGAAAGTGGATCAAACATTAAACGTTAAGGAAAGTGTTGAATAATCAAATCAACATGCCTTTTCAATAGTTGCAATGGATGCAAAATAACTAAACAAATATTACCATAGTGGGATAGATGTTATTAGAACCTTTGACAGGAAATGGATAGTATGAATTGGCAAACCACATAGGCCCTAATTCTTAGAAACAAAATTTACTTGGTTGTTTCTGAATTCTGTTTTGTTTGTTTGAATACAAATGAAGGAACAGGGCTGTCATTTCAATCAGAGACATAAGGCAGGAGGGATGAGACTCCATCTCCTTCCCTAACTGTCCCTTGTATGTACACCATGTACATCTGTAAATAAAATATAACCTAATTTGATATACTGTCCCTACAGACTGTCATAAATTAAGCCTTAAATATAATCACCAAGCCCCCATAAAGAAGCCGATGGAGTTCTAAATATAAACAGGCAGTGACCTTACCAAATGTAATTAATTCAATTATCAGAGATTCCTGAACTGGTCAGTAAATAATCCATAATCTCATCAGGTTTGGTTCTTCAAGCATATTCCTGTTAGCACTATATTTAACTCTCAGTCTGTACTTGACTATAAAGTAAAACCTGCTTGTATGAGATAAAAGTGTGGACAACTTCTCCGCAGGGAGGGGAAAAGGAGAAGTAGGGAGGTAAAAAATGTCTGGAAGAGAAAAACATTGGATGCAAAATTTTGATACTAAGAAACTTACACATTTTTGGAAGGTTACCAATAAACAAAAAGTGAAGAAATAAACATGCATGGAATAGCAATAAGAAAATACTTCAAATACTAAGTAGCGCATGCGTTTTAAATGAAAACATTTCTATGAACTTCAGACCTGCATTCTGGTGGAAGTTCCCTGGACAAGGCCTCAGCTTGCATGATCACCAGATGAAGCAGATGGTATGATGATGATGGCCTTTGCTCACAGGGGCTGCAGCAGTGAACGGTGTGAGGATAAACTCCCAAGAAAAGTGCACTTGTATGCTTAAAATATCAATTCCAATCAAGACAGTCAAGGATGATGCAGTTGCAACATTCAAGCCACACTAAGAAATTCTACAGGGAAACTGATAGTCACACAGAGGGAATATAGCTCTCTCTCCCTCAACTGTAGCGAAGTAAATGACGATAAAAGCAATAAGTAAAGTGCCCAGTTGTGCCAACACAGATGATGAGAAATTCAGTTTTGATGAAATTAAAGTTATGCCTTTCTGAATTTTAAATCATGAGCAGACCTTGCTGAAGTACTGTTCAGTTTACTTGCAAGCCAGTTCTGGAAATAGATTGACCTGGGACATATTTTGAAAAAATAACTGACCAGAGCAGTGTTTCCAATGACAATGGCAGGCTGTCATTGACCAATGATGATAATTGTAATTGTATGTGTGTTCACAAACTCTTCCCTGGGATTTCTCCTTCGTTTGTAGAACCAGATTAAATGTTTCAGGTGTTCTTGTCCAACCTTTATAAGTACTTCTAACTCTCTACCTGTGATCATCCAAGAATGAAAAGAGAGTATCTCAGTCTGAATCCTTCAAATCAGCAGATGTTAAAAGAGTTAATTCCACTGAGCTGGAGATCAAACACATCAAAAAGCGTGTTTACCACATAACAGGATTAGCCAACATACACCCATGGTACACCCAAACACATGACCACTTCTCTTAACATCAGTAACACCTGATTGAGAAGGACATAACTATTTGCATCAAGTTTAGTAGGTTATCAGAAAAATGCAGATGCCCTGTGGATGCTCTTGTAGCTGGGGAGAATAGGGACTCTAAAAAATGTGGTGTACTCCTGATGACACAAAAAACTGACTTCCTGAGTATTGATGATTTCACTTAAGAAAACAATTCATCATTCTTCCCAAATTGTGAAAAGTTTCCATATAACTCTTTTCAACTATATTCTGCCTGTATTGTTGTCCAGTTCATAATTCATTGCAATTTGTTTTTCCACAGAGTTGTCATTTTTGTTGCAAAAAACTCATTTGCAAACATGAGATGATGATATGTAGAACTGTGTAAATTGCTTGACCAGAATCGGGTGAGACAATAAGTAAAACTGAGTTGTAGATTAACACAATGTGAGATTGTTACTTTGATGAACTCATCCCTGCCAGCTACTCCCAGATTAGCTCTCCATACCACCAGTACACTGTATATATTTCCATGATGCTATACCACAATCAATACCAAGATTCCCTCTAGCCTCTATTGCAGTATCCATTGTCCAAATGACACAGTGGCTGGAATAGGATCACACGCGTTGTTGATAATACCAAACCAATCCACTAGCCAACCAATAATATTTTTTGTTCATATATGATAAACCCTCCTCCTCTGTATATTGGACCACAGATGGTTAGCTCCAACACCGTGTGAGAGGATAGCAGAGTGGAAAAGGTCAGAGCAAGGATGCTGTTACTAAGGACTCTATAAAAAACACAGTGAAGTGAGGAGACTCAAAGTCGGAGCGGTGGTCGGTGGCACGCTGGGTCAACTAGCATGTGTCTTTTCTTCCTCACCAATCGGCTGCTGGCTCGATCCCAGTTGGTGGCGTCAACCGCGATTAAGAAGACCAGAATGTTGGAGATTCAAGCATAACACAGTTAATCCAGTGACGAGGTTGACAATGTTGACTAATGGATTGTGGCAGCCGGTTCTGGTGTGCACTGTATGCTTACACTTCACACACCATGGGCTACTGCAGCCTAAAATTATACTCCTGAATACCACCACAAAGCTCCCTTTAAATAACACTGTGTGAATATTCCCCTAGGCATGCAGTTTACTGTACTGTTACCATGGTTCACAACCTGGTACTACTTTCTTTCAAAGGATGGTTGAAATAAGAATACAGTTCAAGGTTGATGCACAAGGCCCTGACAAAGAAAATAAAGAACTGAAGCTCATTTTAATTTAGTAGCCATGGCTATTCATTGGAGCTCAAGAAAATTGATGTCAAATTATGATGTCATTGAACGTATTGATCAATGGCAAGAAATCCTTGATTAATAGAAACTAAACAAAAGATTTAAGTTCAAAAACATTTTTTCAAAAACATCTTGAGGGTATTAACACTACAACATGAATAAATCTCTGAATACATATTATAAATGTTGGCGCTGGAATTTAGGAATGGAATGGATCCTGTGAGTCAGAGGAGTAATTACTCCATCTGGACTGTAATAATGTACTTATTCTTTCCAAAATGTACATTCCAGGGCTCGAATTTAGGAGAAAAATCCACAAGACCGCATGGCTTGTAGCTCAAAATGTTTACTGGACCAGAAATCTTTTACAAGACCAGAATCAAAATGAGAAAAACAATTTTTATTTTATTAGAGCAAGCACTAATAATGTAAGAGAAGATGGGTAATTAAGTATACTTCCTTTCTCAACAGAATTGGAAGGTATTAATTTAACAGACTCAAAGTCAACATTTGAACATACGTTCTGTTCAAGATGTTACTCAGATGAAAAAACAGCTGGACTTGTCTGGTCATGAGTTTACTGGCCTGACACTAAAATCACTGGCCGCTAGCCAGTGGTCCTGTGTAAAATTTGATATGTAATACTATAGAAATTGTAACCATGAACCTCCTCATTTTCAAAAGCAAATGAAACCTTCACTCACTTCAATACAAGTTGTAAATCCAACATCCTTTTGCAGTAATATGTTGAAAAACAAAAACAAAACAACAAAATCCTGATCTTTCAAAAATTAAAACCAAATTGAATGAATATGTAATGTATGATCCTGCCATTCCCCTGAGTTTTCAACAGGAAATTGTCCTCAATGCATGATGCATACTAGATGCATATTAACCGCATAGAATCTTATAAACAATTCTATCATCGTATACAAAAAAAATGTTTGTAAATTTGGTTCAATTTTTAAAAACCTTGTTAGAAACTAAAACAGAAATTAATAACACCCTAGCCCACCCACACAACTTCCCTGTTAAATTCTTCAAATTGCAGATCAGTACACTGCCTCAAAGCGCACCAGACGTTTTCATTATCGAATAGAGAGGTTTGAAATGCCAATGTACAGAAAACAAGAGCGGTCATGATATAGCATCCTGTAGAGTACAGGCCAATGTCCAAGAAAGAAAAACACAACCAGTAAAGAGTACGATGTAATTGACACAGCTGACCTTCAATTTGAAGGTCTATTTTGCTATGTTTATGTAGCATTTCAAATTAAATGAAACTATATGTTTACTGTAATGGACATTATTTTACAAACACCTTGGTGGGGAAATTCCGTTGTTAATGGAGTGTGGTTCAATACACTGTATAGCCCTGTACAATATCTTTTAAAAACTGTCAATAAGTATCAAATTATTTACTATTAATCCGTTCTTAAGCTCTATTCTGTTAGTTTTTTTCTTTTCTCCATCTTTTAATGCTGAATTTCTGATAAGTCTTTTCTTAACCTTAGTTATAATTTTCCCAAATCCTTCATTTATTTTGTAATAGTGTTTTACTTACATAATGCTACTAAAATGGGAAATCAGTTGAGAAACAAAATGAAACTAAGAAGCCAGGTCAGACATGTGAGTCCTTGTGATACAATCATGAATGGCTGCAAGCTTTTTTCAATTTAACGCCAACATGAATCATACAACCCTGTGTGCCTCACAGGTTTTTTACTTCAAAACTGTATCACACTGTAGGCAGTCAAAGTGGAAATAGATCATCGCTTCCTAATCCTTTCAGATTCTACATTTATTTCTCAAAGTCAGATGTCTGGCAGGAGTAATTCTCGGAATAATCTTTCATAATTATGAGATAGCTTTTACAGGATCATTTTCAAACTCATCTAGAGGTAAATTACAAAAGACACATTCTCTCTTTAAATCCAGAATATTTCTGAGGGCAAAGAGCAGTTTGATAACAGATCCCCTTTAAGTTTCTAACACGCTGAATTTGGTTTGGACAGATGTTTAGCCGAGAGCACTAGTATGGCACAAAGAGCAAAGTCAGTTTTTGTTGGGGTGAGGCAAAATGAGAAGAATGAGGACAATGCTCTGGAGCAGATTGAGAAGGAAAGAGACAGGGAAAGATGGAGAGATGAGGAGAGAGAACTCTGCTAGCCCAAGGGAGAAAACGTCAATGTTCCGTCAAAAAAATCTTTAAAGGAACCACACAATAATGATACAAAACAAAATTTGTTATAAAATGATGATTACATTCAATCTGAATATGTGACATGAAAATGGTTTATAAACGTCCAGGAAATTAGTTTGTGTAATGTGAATTGATGGATGAGATATAAAGAATTCCTTTGTCAAGTATTAACTTTTGGCAAGTCATTTCATTGAGAGTACATTCCTCTATTTATGCAAATGAGTATATTTATACACGTAAAAACAGAATAAATAATGAATTGTTTTTATTTGACAGCTTGTCGTCAGAGTATCATTTACATTTTGTGTGTGTGTTAAATCCAAATATTATGTCATTACTGCTGTGTGCCTTATCCACTAGACATATGTACAGTTCGATATTAAAGGTTCTGCATTCCATTTGAACAAACAATTTATCCTTCAAAAACATTTTTTTTTGTAATCAATAAGAGTATGTACAAAGACAAACGAATAACTAAGAGAACTGTTGGTATAACCATGGAGGTAGAAACAGTTCCCAAGACTAAAAAAAACAAGTCTTTGATTCGAAATGATAGATCAGTCCCTAATATGTTTATTTATAGATCATGTAGAGAGCCATGGTCTGGTCTGTGAGTCACTTCAATGTTATAAATGATCTCTCCAAGGGGAGTAGTGTGGTATTTTACTGACCTGTAATGAACCCATGAGAACCTCCTATGAGAAACTAGCAGCTGGATTGGAATTAACTCAACCTCTGTAAATGGGAGGTCGATAACTCTTATCATAGGTATTTATTTATGCAGGAAATTTGTAAACAAAATGAAGTAAAGAATATAAACAAATGTAGATGTTAAACCTCTTGTTTGTAATTGTTTGAAATATTTTTCAAAAATACAGCAAAAAAAAACCCAACCAAAACAGTTGTAGATTTGCTATTAATCAGGCAAATTTTATAAATTTTACAAACTGAATTCTTAAGTACAATAGTGTAACAAAATTACACAGAAAAATAATGGAGGGCTGGGAAAAGGCTTGAAAAATTAAATTATGTCATGCTAAGTGGTTTTCTATTTTTAATAAAGTCTTGTTTTAAACTACGAAACAGTCAAAAGCACAAGTCTATGACTTTCCTGAATTCTTTAAGTGCTGTTTTATCCACTCCAATAATGTGTCACCTTTTTATACTTTGGTTAACATTAACACTCTTTACATATTCTTATACCTCACAAAAGTAGTCAAGATCTTTTAACTGAACTTTTTAAATTGAATCAGAGGTAACACATGTGTACGGATTCCACTCAATTTTATCCAATTCATCTTGTGGTTTATTACTTAAATTCAAGGGGAGTTTTTAATTCTACCATCAATTTGAATTAGAGGAAAAGTAATTGGAAAAGTGAGCCAGCAGTATTTTCTTTTACCCAGAGATCTAATACCCTCTGAAATAAAGTAAGAAATTACAAAGTAATAAATGACAATTTCCTTCAACCTAATTTGTTGATCATGAGGTGAGTGGCTTCTTGCATGTTACAAGTCATGCAAGATTAAAAACTTTCCTACACAAATTGAGAAGGATCAATGGTTGAAATTGCAGTATTTCTAAGTAAGTCATAATATTTCACAAACTTTCACACACAATTTGAACCAAACACTGTCAATAATGTACATATGTGTACACCCTGAAGCATACTGTGTTGTAAGTGGTCTATCAAGCTGTAACCAGCCAGTTCTTATGATGGTATACATGTTCAATAATTCCATACAATTAAAGTTTGTCACTATGACGTTATGAGTTGAAACCATAGTTACAGCATGGAAAATTCCTTCCTCCATGGTTACAGTCAGTAATATTTAAATCCTCTAAACCTAAGAATAACTTGACATCATCATCCTTCCTAATCATGCGATTTTCTTGTGAAGCCAAGATTGGTTTAACTTTAGTGTTCAGATCCCTGATCTTGAAGTTATTTGGAACTGGAAAAGAGTGATTGTCAGAGACTCACAATTCTTGACAAAAACAAAATGACTTGATAAGATTTCAATGAACAGGATGAAGGAGTAAGGTCATCTGTCCTTTCTCTATGACAGGGCTCGAATTTGGGGAGAAAATCCACAAGACTACAGGGCTTGTAGCTCAAAATTTTTACTGGACCAGACATTTTTTTACAAGACCTGATTCAAAATGTGAAAAAACAAAACCCAAAACTTGCTGCCACAGTTTAACATGCATTTGACTGCTTTTATATGAACCCGAACTGAGACAAGTAAGAGAAGAGTACACTTGATTACTCATAGAATTGAAAGATAATTTATCAGACCCAAAGTCAACACTTGAACATAATGTGTTTCTGTTATTCAATTGAAAAACACAAGACCATCGGACTTGTTAGGTCATAAGTTTACTGGCCCAACACTAAAATTACTGGCCTCTGGCCTGTGGTCCAGTGTAAAATTCGAGCCCTGTATGATCTTACTGAGTGAAGGGCCAAGGGTTGCAAGGATTATTGGTTGAGCCATCATCTAAAAATACATGCAGCAAGACATTTAACCTCCCCATAATCTGTCTAATCTTTTACCATCCACCACCAATTTTGGTTTCTTTCAATAAGTTTTATTTATTGATACTGCAAGTATTCAGCAAACAGTTGTACCGACAGCCTGAAGGTGTCAATAATGTCACAAATACACTCCGTTAAAATACATTCAAACTCTTCATTTTAAAAATTATTCTATTTACAATACCTGAAGTGGATGATGTACAGCCAACATCTTGTCTTCTTTGAATCCCAGTAATTCAAGTTCAAGAAATGCTTTTCCTAGTTAACTCAACTTCACTGTGTCTAGAGCACGTCCTCTGGCATATTAACAGCATCAAATGAACTCACAGATCTCTCTACAATCCAATCCACTTACTGCTCATTGTCAACCTTATGTAGACCTGTGACTTTTCAACAACTATTCCCCAAAATTTCATTCAAGAGATGAACAAAAGGAACATGTTTCATTTCATCGCAGGTAATGGGTGTTGAAAATCTCCACAATAAAACATTCCAAATCCAAGCGCTTTTACAAATGTTGAGAAATTCCAATCATAATGAATAAACCAGAGGTGAATTTCCTTTTGTCCTTCCTGTATGACAACCATGCAGATCCTACACATGTACACATGTACGTCCTTGCTCTATGATGTAACCAACTACTCAATAGGAACCCAATAGAAGTCAGATACACCACAGATCCACGTCATGGCAAAATTCTGCCAGTTAACCCACATACAACATTTACTTTTATGCAGCTCTCGCACAATGGTGGCTTTTCTACAAAGTTATTCTTTAGTTCTGCATGCTTCTCAATGAGAAAATACAATTATGGAATCCAGATATTATAATTCAGTGAGCCATGTAGCGCTGTCTGTATCTACAAGTGTGTGTGAAAACTGACACATTCGCGTAGAGTTTGAACATGTGTATTCAGCACCCATGGATTCCATCACACATCCGCCAAATAAAGAGCTGGTTATCACTACAGACACCCAGTCAAGGATGATCAATTTCACAGCAACCTAACCAGCAGAGTTGGTATGGCAACAACAATGGCTTTCCAGAGAGTCTGTCTCCACACTTTGTTCGAATGTGATATTACGAAGTACAACCTGTAGTTGACACATTACTGATGCAAGGAGTAACATCAACCATCAACTTAACGCCTCATAATGATATCATCCCACTACAAGTCTGTCTGATTCTACAGATCCTTTGTTGTGTGGTTTGAGCTAAAGATCCTGGTTAACACATGAAGCAAAATTTGACAGTACAGTGTGCTCTCAACTCCAAGTCACACACACTGATAACTCTGAGTCTGATTGGACATGAATTTGGGAAGGTTTATTTAGCCAAGGGAAAACCCATAGGGTTTCTAACACTAATTGGGCACAACCAATCACTTCAATAGGGGAGGTGGTACATTTTGTGTTCAGTCATTGCAATGCAAATAACACATGTAGTCTGGTAAACGTCAGAAATGTCACAGGGCTGTTAAAATGTTTTTCATTGAATATCTCTGTCCTTTCTCTATGATCTGAGTAACATGGTAAAAATATTACTCTGGAAAAAGTACAATTGAAGTTGCAGTCCTGAGAAAAGCTCCTTCCTTAGTGCTTGTAAATTTACCAGGTCAGATCATGGAGTTAGAAATACAAATACACTTATTTTGGAAATTTTTAATTATTTATTTATACACATGTATCTTATCAACTATTAAACACATCTATTTATATCCACTTATGTGCAGGAAGTGGCAACTTCCATACAAAAAACCCCACACAATTAAACAGAAGTCAGACTGTAAATTCTTGGAAGCGACAGCTTTAATTACAGAACTCTTATTTTTTTTATTTTTTTTATTATCATTTGTTCAACTCGCTCAAACTTTTATTCTTCATTCCTGTGTTTACTGAAGGGAAGATGAAAGTATTTTTACTATTATTTTAAAGTTAGTGTTAACCTTGTGTTCTGCCATAGTTGTTTGTATGCAATTACTTTGCTTTGATTGTCTTTAATGGGGGATAATCCCGATGCTCACATTTCAAAATCCTGTATTTCTTAATCTTTTTGTGTTCACTTAAGTTATTGTTTTTAGTTTGTTAATCTTGCCTTTTAGTTATATCTTTAACTACTCAGGAAGGCTTTGAGGGGGAGGGGGGGGTCTTCTTTATGCAGTTTATTCCTCCAAGTTTCATGATAAAAAAACTGTCTTATTGTTCTTTTAAAAATTTGCATTTTGTTGATTTTTGTATCAATATCTATGAGACTAAACTGGATATTTTTGAAAACTGCCTGAAAATTGAAGTTTCCCACATGATCCATCTGGGTCTTTCAGTATAATTTAGTGGCGCAAATACAGTATCCTGGAAGTTTATGAACAGAACAGATAAAAATCCATTACTGACTGTAAATCACAGCCTTGGGTGAACCTTGCTGACCAATTAAATGACCTCACAATATTTTCTACTTCAACATACATACAGCACTGCACTAACACATTCTGGCTGGTTGGTCGATGTTGCCAACAGAGGGGGTGCTTCAAGAAAAACTTTAGGTGAAACACTGCACCATCAGGGTTGCACCCCACTAAATACACTTCCCATAGCAAACAATGTAATATGCTAAATATTCATAAATACACAAAAAATACTTAGAAGTCTCACAGATTTTTGCTGTAAAGGGGAAATTATCCATTGACTCTTGAACTTTTATCCTCTGCTCAATTTGATAAGTATGGGGAGTCCCTGGGCCTGTTGGTTCCCCCTCCAAGTAAAAACATTCCTGCACCAGTGTAATTTTCCAAACGTTCCAGCATCTATCTTGAAAAATGTCCCTACAACTCTCGGCAAATAGCGGCTGATTATTTCAGAGCCTATGTCATCCAAAATACCTCAAGATGAAAGTCAACAACCCCAAGTTCACAATTGGACAACATTTTTACACTGTATCACTTTTATTGGGCTCTCAAATCTGTCGAATAGAGAGTATTTTGAGGGCCTAGAAAATATTAATGAGGAAGACGATCTGTTTTCTCCCTATTTAGTGGGGTGTATCCATAAACTACCACACATCACATGTACTTTATAAATGGCTGGTTCTTAAGCCCTTTTCACATGACAGCAATTTAGCAGGGGTCCCTTGCTTTATTTTAGCATGGTTGTGAAATTTTACAGATTGTGAAAGAACAATAATGTTGGGACTGTGCTGTCCAAGGTCCCTAGTGAAATCTTCTCAAACATTGCTAAATTTTGTCGGAGGTTCTGACCTTTGATAAAATCTTCTGCTAGCGGAAGTTTCCACGAGTGCGAAATCATCATGTGAAGGGAGCCTTTGTTTATTGAACAATGTCCTCTACGAAAGCTTCCATACTGTGCATGCGTGGGTGCCCTTCATTATATCATACATAACAAATGCCAGAATTTTCGCTTTAAAAAGAAACATAGTTAGACAAAAAAAATATTTTCTTTTTGCTAATATCATAAATGCAAACAAATGTTACAAAGTCACTCTGGTTTGACACAAAAAGACAGTAAAGTTTGCTTACTGTTGGTGCCCATAAAAGCAAAATGTGCTGTAAACACACGTTGAGGTGCACAGTGCACACACAGTACCAGGGAAACATGCTAATTAGGTTCCAAAGGCAACCGGACAATAAGAAAATGTGTTACCCGCTCTGCATACTATGTAACATTTTCCTATTGGCTGAATTCCTAGAATAGAAATGATTTGTTAGGAGCTACATGTACATGTAGGAATAGCTAGCATGTTGTTTCATCAACACTACCATTGGTACATGTACATGTAAGTCAAACTACTACAATGGTTCGAATCCCCATGGGTAAACTACATGAACATTTTTCCTTACAAAATGTTGGTTTGAAAAATGGTGCATGACCTGTGTTATATGACGGATCAGCACCGTTTTCTCAAGGGTAAAAAATGCTTCTTGTTAGGCCATGTCACATGGTTTTGTCCGCCCTCTACATGTAGTTATACAGTGTAACTCTATGGTGATAACTGACATATAGGGTGCACCACACTAAATAGGCCCAAATTCATTCGCCAAGCTGATTATCATAATTTGTAGGCCCTCAAAATCTTTTGAAATAATATAACGTTTTTGGGGTCATGCAATTAATAGATTGTGTATTTATAAGAATCTATCCCAACCTGGGGGTTCTGTGCTTCAACTTTTGTGGAGACTTGATAAATTGAGGCGTTAAAGTTGGCCCTATTTGACTTGGGAAGTGGAGAAGTGCTTCACAAAAATTGGCAGCAGGTCGGTTTGGGAAAAAGCATTTTCGGGGGTGTTTTTTTCTGGGGTCGTTAGCAAAAATTCCAAATGGTTGACAGGGGTCGAAATTAAACTACAGTGCTCACTAGCCGGCAGGGACAGTGGAAATAAAAAGTTACTGGCCCGCCAGACAATCTGGTGGCCCAACACCATTTTGTATTTTAAAATCAGCAATGCGGGGGTTAGTGCACATGTACATAAGGGGGAAAACATTTTTGGGGTCCTGCCTTTTTGAAAAAAGGATGGATGTTCGCCCTACTTTTTTTTCAAGACGACCGTCCAGGCTTTTTTAAAAGATGGTTGCCAGCCTCTTTTCCTGTGTGCTAAATTAAAAAAATATGATCCTAATTATTTTATATAAAAATAAAATAAAAAACCCAGAGATCGTCAAAATGGCGCCCTTTAATTATATGGCGACATCGGACGTGGAAGCAAAAACATTTGAGATAATCCTTTTCTTAAAAAAAAAATGTTATTAACCCCTGGGCCCCGACACTATCTAAGGAGAATGATTGACATCCATTTCGGTCAAAACAACCTTACTGTAAAGCTAATTCAAAACCTACCATTTGTTATACATTTTGCTTTGTGCGCCGCGCCAAAAACATCAGAGAGATATGCCGCACAGTGTGGGGTTTTAGAAAGCTGGATATGCGTTGGTGATCGGACACGTGCACAAACTTTTCAAAACGCTAAAAAAAAAGCTTTAAAAAGAATGCGTTTTTGGACGATCTTATCCCCTAATTTCTGCCCTAAATAGTACCTCTTCCATCAACAACCATTTTCATGGATTTGTGATTAGAGGATCCGTTGTTTAGAACTTCGTTTGCAATAAAATCATCGAGATTCAACGATCGGTCGACAACGCACATTGCAAATTCAATGAACAAATTCAATGAACTTTGCCCCGCCTCGCCCTCTATCGGCAAAAGTTGTCAATGTTTGAATATCCTTCATCCAAGGCTGTATATTGTACCAATCTGCAGGCGTGCGGCACCACTATGCGGCACCACAGTGCGGCAATTCTTTACTCGGCTCGAACGTGTACTGCGTTGGAGTCTAGCCAAACTCTCTTGCCGTCTTATAAATATGGTAATTATCAACGGCCATCAACGGCCAATCACAGCGTGCGGAATATTGATTAGCTTGGACTTTGGACCTCGCTGTTGTTACGTGCGTGTCATGCACTATGCATGGACTACCGGTCTGCTGGTGTGTGGTGGTGGATGGGCCACCGAAAGTTGTGGGGCCCGGGCCGATGCACGCGCAGCAGATACTCGGCAGTCAGAAACATGTGGTTGTGTGCATCATGTTTTGAAATGAACGATCGCTATTCCAATTTGCGGTTTGGAAGTCAGGCTTGGCTTGTCGGCTACTCGTTTGATTGTGTTTAGTGCAGGCTAAAAATAGTTTGTTTGTATTTTTGGGCGGGGCGGCATTAAACGGACTTTTCTCACTGTCCCACCGGGCTATCGTTTTTGGGGTAATCGGTGGCCCGGAGATAATTTCACTGGTCACGGGCCAGCGGGCCAGCGGTAATTTCGACCCCTGGTTGACCTGCCAAGGTTCGAAATTAGGGGTCGCCAAATGCGGGTGAAATCAGCGGCGGGCGAGCAAGTCAAATAATTGTTACTTTTCATGATAAATGAGGGTACGGTGGTAAAATCCCTAAGAAAGCTTATTATTAAAGCTTTTAAATTAGTTTAACAAGTCTGGATATTTGATAGATTTAATGTGGCCGCGATCGCTTGATTGGAATTGCGATCGTTCATTTCGGTATACAATCGTTAAAACACAATGCACATAATCACATGGCGCTGACTGCTGAGTATCCACCGCGGGTGCACACCGCCGGCACCACACAACAATCAGTCGCCCACCGGTAGTCCATGCATAGCGCATGTACACAACACACAGTACACGCATAGTACAACACAGCAGGGTCCAAAGTCCAAGCTAACCAACATTCCGCATGCTGTGATTGGCCGTTGATGGCCGTTGATGGCCGTTGGTAATTACCATATTCATAAGAGCTTGGCTAGACTTCAATGCAATACACGTTCACGAACCGAGTAAAGAATTGCCGCACATTGTGCAGCACGCCTGCAAATTGTGTACAATACACAGCCTTGGATTAAGACTATTCAAACATCGACAACTTTTGCCAATAGAGGGCGATGCGGGGCAAAGTTAATTGATTTTTTTCTCAATGTGCGTTGTCGACCGATCGTTGATTAACAAAGATTTTATTGCAAACGAAGTTCAAAACAACCGATCCTCAAATCACGAATCCATGAAAATGGTTGTTGATGGAAAAAGTATAATTTAGGGCAGAAATTAAGGGATAAAATCATCAAAAAAACACAATTTTGCGAACTTCACTTCCGTGTTTTTTGTGTGTGCTTTTTAAAAGTTTTTTTGTACGTTTTGAAAATTGTCAATGTGAGCTAATGAAAAAACCTGCGGGTGATCCAAAATTTAGTTTGACTCGCCCGGCCGGCGATTGGGAAAAAAAAGTTAAGGGAGACCCCTGCCTGCCAAAAATTGAAAAGACTTCTGAAGTTTAGTCCGAAAATATGTTTGATTGGTTTTCAAGTATTTCAAGTATTTTTGAATATTTAGCATTGGTTCTTATTGGAGTTTATTTAGTGTGGTGCACCCTTACATAAACATGTACAGTATGGCGCCCTCTACTGTCAGCTTTCCATACATTATTTTCACACCAGACTGATGTCCGTTTATAATGGCGTCAACCCCTCCTACATGATGTTCTCTGAATAAGTCAACAGTTAACAAGCCAAGTGTCAGGGAAAGGTGCATATTGAATAAATCACCACACTCATATTATTGTCAATTTACATGTGTAGACCTCAATAAAATTATAGTCAAGCAAAATTGCCTTCATGACATGAACTTCATTAGCAAGATTTTGTATAACGTTCAAAGAGGAGCTCCAAGGTCAAATTCAGTTTCAAGATGCACCCATATTTAGATTTAAAAGTGGGGAAAAAGTAGTTACAAGTCTCTAACCAAGCATTAAATGGTGTTAAATGTCATTTAATTTTATACTCTTTTAAAGCGAAATTTGAAACATTACGTCACAAACAAGTGGGTCTTAATATTCCAAAGAGGAATTCTGCAGCAGTCATAGAGTCAAATTCAATGCTGTTTTGATTGAATATCATCAACATTCAGGAATGAAAAATTCTCTGCACAAAAGTTCACAGACCACATTATTTGAAATGTGATGTCATTTGAACATTTTTGGATTTGAACAAAAACTGCGCTTGACAGTTATCAGACACAGTGGCTTTAAATTTACACCATTTTAACCTGAGGTTAGACACTTAGTAGACTAATATTTTTCCCCATTTTTCAGTTTTACCTGCACTGTGCATTCTAATAATGTAGCTTTGCCCTACTCATGGTTATCCTTGAACATCTATTACTTTACACTTCTTTGCCATCTTCTCCGTATAGTTATTTTGGAGCCGACCGATTACAATGCTAGTCAATTTTTAAGGATCCTTAGACTATGGTTACATCAAAGAACTAATACAATTAAAATGTCTGTATCTTCTTTTGATAAAATGCAAACTTTGACACATTTTGTAATCTTAAATTTTGGTAGGAGAACGGGGCAGGAAATGTATTTTTTTTTTCAAACATCTACAAATCAGACTGTGGATGATAAACATGTAGATTTTGATCAGTTTGAATTGGATTGAACTTCTGATTGTTGAAGACAAAGAATGAGATTACTAAAGGACAAACCAATCCTGGCTACACTCATCTCCAATCAGTATATTTGACCTCACAAGAATACTTAAAGGGACACGTTGCCTTGGATTGGACGAGTTGGTCTATAAAAAGCATTTGTAACATTTATGGGAGTCAAGAATTTGACTCCCATAAATGGCCGACCGTGTTAGTTCACAATGTAAAAGGAAAACCACGCAATTTCGAGCCATATTTGTGTGGATCATTGTATTCTACTTTTAAAACATCTTTCTAATTTAACCATATGCATTTCATAACAAACAGTTACAAATGCTTTTTATTAGACCAACTCGCCCAATCCAAGGCAATGTGTCCCTTTAATCTGGATGCAAACTTTGTGGCTAATATCAATTGGATTATTTACCACATACAGTAAAATTCCCCACAGAGTATCAGGAGATTAACAGATCATGAAGTATTCAGCTGGATATTTTCTTAATACAGGGAAGGTGATATAAATTGTGTTCAAAGTAAGTGAACATAAATACTTCTCCAGAGTAGTGTCTGTGGCATTTGTAGAATACTATTTCTTTAGTTTTTTCTCTTATAAACTTAACAAGCTTGAAATTTGACATAAACAGTTATTCAACGGTCAATGCCAAGTTAAATAAACAATCAAGATAATTCATTACGAACTTGAAGTTGAACACATACAATTACAATGTATTTCCAAAGGTTGTAGCGTCCAAACAATGAACACGCATGAGTCATCGGTAATTTCATTCAATTTCAAGATGAAACCAGTTTCAAGAACACAAGTGTCTATTTATTTTGAGAGGCCCATAGATGTTTGTTTATAGAAGCCAGAGATATGCCATGTTCCACATCTAAATAGACCGCTATACAAACAATCTCTAATACTAGCTACTGGATCATCCAACTGATATCAAATGCTTTGCACCCAAGTACATGTACATGTATGCATGGATGAGTTCTTCCTCCATGATGTATGTGAGATTGATTGTAGTCAATTTTTCAACTTTTAAACCTTAAGGACTAGCTTTGGGTACAACACATTATATAATATTTCAATTTGTCAAACAAGATCCATGTACCTACAATGTATGTCTAAGATGACAAAGCAAGTAGGCAAGTTCAGCCATAACATTAACGGTATGCCTGATTTGTTCAGCAATTAATGGTGACATCTATTGGAGGTCAATGAGAGAGATCAACAAGAAACTGCATAATGTGTCATTATAAAGCAATTCATACATGCAACATACGCATACACATCCTAAACCATTGGCAATGTATAATTCAAGTAAAAGTTGCAATACAGCAAATTTTATATTTATGTGTATTTTTGGAGACACATGTTTTACATGTACATCAAATTATTTTTGAGTGTGTTATATTTTTGATTTAACAGGTTACATTTTAAGGGTGTTACATGTAGGTTGGCTCTCTTAAAAATGTGATGACTTTTCATCAGGTGAATCCTATATTTATAGGACCTTTTCAAAGCCAAGACTTCTTATATACCACAAACCATACTTACATACATTACATAATGTCTCTGTGCTATTCTGTAATTACATTATTGTTATAACTGCTTATAAGTTCCAGGACAAAAGTTGCATTACCTAATAATTGTCAAAAGTCCTCTCTAGTATTTATCTTGTAGAACGCATCAAGACGATCTCCAGTTAATATTGAACAACTACTCAAGTAGACACCGAAGGCTTTATATTGAAATAGTATAGTGTGAAGTGAATTGAATAAATTTCCCCCATTTGAGTCATTGTCACATTTCCTGAAAAAAAAAAACCAACGGTTTCCTGATTGTCTCTAGACAAGATTTGAATGAATTATGTAAATGATGTAACCACAAATTTAAGGTTTGTAGAATGTATACAAGGATTACACATGAAGGCATACCTGTACATGATATGCTTACTGAGCAATTATGTTAATGTGTAACTGAACAATTTATCACAATCCGTACCAGTACTATCCATATTGTACACATCAGAGATCATAATGTCACCTAAGCTTAGAGACTCTCAAAGTCCATACCTTCACCTTTATCCCCAAACTGTCTGGATGATTAAAAAAAAAATCATGTAAAAACATTGAGATCTAAAGCCAAAAAATCAATCATTAATTTTCTGACACTACATTTAAGACATTCGTGGACGAGCTATTACATTAATCAGTCAACTCAGAGAATTGAGTTTTTAGACTTGAGAGTGAAAAATGAGACTACATTTACGGAAAAGGAACTTTTTAATTATACAATGCACATGTCTTATGGTAAACCTGAATGTGTGACTCATTTTTCTTATACTACTAGTCATTTATTTACAAGGAGTCTGATTCACACCTGGGAAGGAATTACCTGTAACCTTCATTCAAGGTAAAACCTACAAATATGTCTACCATTGAGAAGCATCTTCCAACAAAGTAATAATCACTACAAAGATTAGTCACCTACATGTAGGAATATTGGGCTCATGGCAAAATAGACTCGCTGCTGAATGCAAAATCAATATGTAAATTTGTGTGTGAGTTGTATAGAAGTCAATAAATCAAATCTGAATAAAGTAAACTGTACCCATTCTTAAAAATAAGCCAATTGATAATTTGATAATTTGGGTATGACATATAATTGGATAATTATGCTCTGTACAAAACACAGACCCATAATGCAGTTATGTTCTTCTCTTGAAAAACAGTATAACTTTTTCAAGGACAATTTCACGAGTTATTTCTTTTTAAGACACTTTTTTAGAATTTGAGATTTAAATTAATTGGTACCTCCTGTGTTAACTTACATTAAACAAAGTTGATTAAAATAAAAATTCAATGCAATTTCTTCAGTCCCTGAACATATTTCTCTGCAATAATTAAAAAATTCACTTCAATTTTAAACAACTAAAATCTATTATCGGGTAATGATTGAATTACAACATAATAAAATATCAATAAACAAATTGTGTTTACAGAAAGACAATTTGTTTAAAGCAATTTTGGGTGTAATGTGAACTTACCACAAAGCCGAGTCCAACCTATAGCTAATTACATATTATTCATTCATGTACCAGTCACGATGAGTAAATACATCCTGAAACTTACACAAGAATCTGATAAAATTCCCAATCTCAACAGGAGATAATTCCAACTGACCAGTCCACAATGCAGCTCACGAAGAAAAATCTTGTGTAGATGATGGCATTATGTTTGTGCAGTTGTCACATCCTAAGATGATACTGACAGTAGAGATGGAGAAATTAAACTGGAGTGGTCTTAGTTTCACTGCACCTCAGGCCGCCTACAGGGCAATATGACCACACGGCAACCTCTCATCCTTAAAGGCATTCCAATTCAACAACCCCCAAAAATATTCATCAATATTGAATATATTTGGCATCTCCACACCATGGACACAATTTATCATTCAAGGGTTGTACTGCTTCTATAAATGTACATTGTCATCCACGTCATGTGATCAAATAAAAAACAGCAAGTAAGAAAAACGACGACTCTCACGCGAATATTGATCGCCAAGTGCAGACACATCTTGGGTAGCGATGTGAATACCAAATTGGAGAGACACAGTTTTATGCCACCGGACCATGCCAAATTTATTACCGATCAACTGGCAGTTGGATGAGAATTATTAGCCAGCATGCTATACAAGCCTGTAGGTTGAATGCATAATCTGCATTAACATTTCATGTATAAACCCTGTAAAGCCAACACATGCTTGTTGTTTAGTTTAATTACCTACCAGTAACTCATGGGTAACATTCCTTGTCGTTTTAATCAATGATAAAATAGTGACTTTCTGTCCTTTGTCCTGCATTTCCGACATCAGTGATCGTCAAATCAAAATTTCAATAAACATCTAATCTTGATTTTGGAAACTCGCACTGACTGCTATTTCTTATAGTTTACTCAAAGCATGTCTAAATATTTAAAACTTAAATGTATTAAATAGTAAAATTATGGGTATTTTGAGATATAATAAATATGTGAATTGTGTACAAACCATAGTAACTGTACATGTATGTATTAATCATTGCGCCTTTGGTTGTTGTGAACATGCACTAATGTCCTTTAGTTGCATAGATGCCTTCCATGAATGGAAGCTGAGACTGATTTCCCAGTGGCATTAGGGACGGCTCAATCATATTTGCATATTCCATACAGTGCAAACAAAACAACATTTGACTGTTCATTTCTAACTGGGCAAACTAAGTCTACTGAAAACACTGATTAAAAGTACATATACATTGAGTATGTTTTGCAACCAGAATCACTTGGCATAATTTTACAAATAATTTGTAGATCTCTGTCTGTATTATATTTTCATATAGTAAAATTATGGGTATTTTGCAAATATGCTTACTTTCTTTTGAAATACATGTATATATATTTTTTTAATGGTACAAAGTTTCTTTTTATTTTGTATTTTTTATTACAATATTTCCATGTGAATTCAGCTGGGCCTAACTCCTTGGCTCTGCTTCCCGCTGAATTCTGCGATTACGATCACCATTCTTCGCTAACTGTGCAAGCACCCAATTTCTAGCTGTGAAAGTGAAGAACGCACAAGCAAAAGTTCCCTGCTAACCTGTGAAATATGCTTGACGTAAGTACGGAATTCCCTGCTTCCGTAAGTGCCGATTATTTACTTACAGTAAGCAGAGCCATGAAATTTGGCCCTGATCTGTATTAATAATAAACAACAACAATACTACTAAACAAAAAATAATAATAACTGTTAACAATAATAATACTGAACAAAAAGAGTTAGTAGGTCAAACAATTTACTTATTATTGTTCAGATTTATAGATTTTGTTTTAAGGTTTATTTGTGAAGATCCATTATCAAGTTTGTAATAAAGTATTGTAGAAATTTATCATAATGTACTGAATCAAGGCTACTCAAATCTTCTTAAAAATTGTCACGATTTCATTATATGCAATATCCGATGGTACAGTGCTTGACTGAAGCCCACACCCACACCATCCCACACCCTTTCCCCATCTTACCTACGTCAATGCAACGTTTGTTCTTTATGCATTCACTTATCTTTTTTGACAGAACTAACGTAATGTAATGATCTAAAGGATAATAATGACCAAGTGCTTTACCAATATTATAATGCATTTCTGCACGGGTTGACGTATGAGTTTGTTGTTCTACAGCCTCGCTACCATGGGTAGCGCTCCGTATCAATATACCTCTCGTCACTTACCCCTGGAAGGGAAGCACTGAAAAACAACGCTGATTTTGGTAACCAAAAATGACTGAACTGTGCACACTCTTGTTCAAAACTTTTGAGTGCTTGTAGGGCACTTGCACTTGTATGGTTCTTAGTGTGCATGTGTCAAAACACAAGCATTTTGACATAATCCACTTCAAATAAATCATATTTTTACAAGGTCACCCTAAACTGCATACAGTAAGACATGTCACAAGATCAAAGAAGAATGAGAGGGGACCAGTTGCTCTATTACTTGATGTTTTTGAGGGGCTGTAACCATTTTGAGCACCCTCACACATGTCACAGTGTGGATCAACCACAAGCCTAATTAAAATATCCAATATATTTGGATATTTCAAAGTCATAATTCAGCAAGGCAATCTGGGGGAGGGATTGTACACCACTGGGAACAAGGTTGGCTGTTTTAGTATCTCTCTCAATGACAAGTCATTCTACATGTATGTCTGAGTGGCAGAGTCAGTGTGCCAAACATGAATTGATAATGAACAAGGACACATGGGCACAAGTGTGTCATCTTACCCCGATTCAACAGGAAATTCTTCCATGAAGCATGATCATCATTTTATTCCAACGCTCAACCAGTTATGCCCACTTTTAGTTGCAGGGGATTTTGAACACAAGGGATGTTATGGGAAAACAATCATTTCAGTTAGCATGCTTTTATGCAAAGTCACATTATAATGCATCATATTTGGGGGGAAAACATTCCAACAAAAACATTTTCAGGATTTTAAATGGAAACGTACACACGAAAAATCCCCTTCACCATAGAAATCCTTCTTGCAACTTGAGAAACATAATTTGTAATTTAGGTCTAATACATTGTTTTGCTACCACCATTTTATATTATCCCCTTTAACATTCACCAGGCTATGTGACGCATGAGATGAATGTCTCTCTGAAACAGAAGTAATACCAAGTAAAGAATGCCATTTCAATTTTGGTTCTAATCCAAGCTGGTGCCCTTTACAGAAGAACATGACCCTGAGGTATAAGATTTGTTGATTCAAGCAGGCAACTACACCTTCAATCATCCATCCAGCCATCTGAAGAAAAACATCACTTCTCATCATAGCTTCTTGACATCCAACACTCACCAGCGTATACAATTTAAGTGAGAAGCAATCTCAGTTACTAGGGAAAGTAGCATGCTCTGAAGAAATCAAAAAGCACAGACCAACAGAACAACTTTTAATTAATGGTATACCTGCATACATGTACATACATACCTTTCATTTAGTTTCAACCTAAGGATTTCACAGTCAGGCACTCTACAAGTAATTGTTGTTATTACCAATGTAATAAACTCAACGCAGACTTATTCTATACCGTATTTGAAATTAAATGTACAATGAAGCCACAGTAGGTTGGTAATTTTCTCAGATGGGCAACTGCCTTAATTGACATTTAATTGTAACCTTCAAGTTTATTTGCACTTTAAAGGTATTATACAGGATTGGCAGAGCTGACAAAATAATCACAGACAGTGTTCATGTTTTGTGTAATCAACCACATACATGAAATAACAAACCTGTGAAAATTTGAGCTCAATTGGTCATCGAGGTCACGAGAAAATAGTGAAAAGAGACCTTATGTGTTTTCTGTTTTTCAAACATCGAGTTTATTATCGCGCGCGATAAAAACTATTGTTTTACTCATTTCTCAGAAACGATAGCATTTTAGGCAGAAATATTTTAAGGAACCCTTTCTACCATTACTTACTTTAAAACATGTAAGTTATGTGTGAATCTGTAAACATTTGTGTTTTTCGATCTTACCAATAGTGTACAGGGCCTTTAAGCAAGATGCTCCTACAATGTAGTAAGCACACATGTTCCATCATGATGGTTCCTAATGGAGTATTATGCCATGGCAAGTTATTTATTAAAATACATATTTGTGTTCCTTTTTGTTATAGATAAATTTCATTTTAGTATTGTCATTTTATTTTAAATCACTTCCCACAGAAATGGACAACATCCTGCAATTAAGAAGTTTGGGGGATTTAACACTTTGAGTGGGATTTATTTACAAAAATGTCAATATCTCACTAAACAATATAAATAAAACTGCTACAGATTTTGAACACATGTTAAAAATTAAAATAAGACATACATGTATCTAAGAATGTTCATTCTGCACTGAAGAAGATTTACCTTTGGCTGCTGTGTCCATCCTGTGTAACCCATCGTGTGAAAATGCTCAACAAGAACCACGGCAGATTCAACCTTAATGTCGAAATTAACCCTCCAACAAAAAGCTTAGCATTAACTTCCTTCTAACTCTTTCACAGTTCTGAAAACTCAGCCCAGGGTTCTCTACACTTGTATACTGATTTCCACCTCACTCTGATACCTAATTACACCTCACATCCCGTACAACAGTGACTCACAGATCTCAAAATAATCCATTAGTTTATGGTTAACGCAACTCTTTTAGCAGTTTTGTAACTGACCCTGCTCACATTGTAAAAATGTCCTCCCTCGTTTCAGTCCTCTGAGATTGTGATTGTTTTTTTATGGCGACAGGATTTCTTGGATGAGTTGAAGGAATTACACATCAATGTGTGAAACAGGTTTCAGATTTCCATAATTTTTGTGACCTTTTCTTTACAGGAAGCAGAGCTAAGATAACAGAATACACGATGAAAGCAAATCTGGAATCTTGAACTAAGGCTTTGAGAGTGCTGGAACCTCAAGCAAATAATACAGCTAGAGTAACAAGAGTAATAAATGAACACAGCCCCGTTGTTACAAACAGTAATTACTAGAATAGTGAAATCTACAATCATGGATTCATGCAACCAGCTGGTCCTTTCTATTTGCTTCTGGTGCAACCTAGGGATGTACCAAAGGTATCTTCCACATCTAAAGAGTATCTTAACTCAGCAATATCTTGAGACCACTAAAGGTCATTAAATGCTGATGGTGCTAGTCATTTTGCCTCATCTAGCCATAGCCGATTGCTGCCTGCCTTAATGTATTCCTTGTTTAGTTCCCCCCTTTGCTGTACAGGTGTTTCATTAAGGGAGAAGGTTATCATTACAGTCCTACAGCTGGGGGAGAAGTGAAGACATGTCTTGGTTTCTGTTAGGTATACTGGCCCTTCAGGTGTTGAGAGGGTACAACTGCTATAATCAACCAGACCTTGATCATTGGAATGTTTGTAGAAAACCAAGAGTAATTATTGCACAAGAAGCTGTGAAGGACATTGTCTTCATCTCAGGAAACTCACATCCCAAAATGAGATTGAGAGTGATGTTATAAGATGTTATTAGTCATTGAACTTAAATTGAACAAGAATTTCTCAATTTTAAATCTGGGCTTACCAGGCCTTTTGTAGATTGTTTTTATGTCCCATCCTTTATTTGCTTGTATTTTTCTGTAAACTGTAGTCCTTTGAGTTTCCTGTCTGGTCCATGGTATTGACTTTGCCTGATTTGCTTTTATTCAGAGGATCACAATGGAAATAAGTCTGACTTTTTTGTTCTATCTTCGGCGGACATTTCTTTTTAAGCATGTTTTCTGTTTATTTGTCAATTGTTATGTATTTGAATGTATTTCCTTTGTAGTTTGCCAAATAAAAAAATAAAAAATAAAAAACGACGAATGAGTTTATCTTAACTCAAAGGTTTTTTCAAAATTTCTATTACTTTTCAAAATAAATCTGATGCAATATTTGTATTGTCTTTAAAGTTAAAACTCTGAAATGACTCACACAATTTAGATACAAATGTATAGTGCATTATTAGGTAAATGAAAGCACTTTGACATGCATCATCAGCGGCATTGTCTTTAGTCTCAAAACCCAAGGATATGACAACAGGTGTTTCGAGCTCATTGGCAGGGGTTAAGGTGTATTAAGGTGCCTAGAGTACATTTATGGTCAAAATAAGGAAACTTTTTGTCAGCAAACCAATTAATTCCATTAATTCATGCAGCATTAGTTAAAACTCCATGTTCCGTCTTATTATGGTAGTCGTTGTTTACTTAATTTGTTAACTTTTTACCATTGTAACTGTTAACTGGTACTGTTCTTAGCGGAAAGGGTTCTTTACACATGTGTAAAGTGTGCAGAGATAATTTTATGCGGTGCACTTAAAACAATAACCTTATTAGATTACATTAGATTACTCTGAGTAAATGACCTATTTGTAGTCAGACATTCCTTGTATCAAGTCACTAGTATTCTTGCCTCACCCATATCCGCCGACCTACGGATTTATCTGTAGTACACGCAAATGCTGAACTACAGATAATCACGTAGCAAATTTAATGCGAACATTGCACCATTGATAAAAGCCTGATTGCCCTTTGGTTGGATGTATGGTATCCGAGCAGCCTTCACGATATTAAACTGTGTTTGTCAGCCATGTTTTTCTGCATCGGATGCTACTTTTCTGTGAATTTTCGATATTTTTTTGGAGGAAAAACACGGGGAGTTTTAGGCAGTACCGCGAGAAGAAATACTGATAAACAACTTGTCGTCAAAACTCAGAACATGAAGCTTAGAATAAAGGTGATTTTTAGCTATAAAAATGTGTGAAACAGACATCAACTGTCATGTAACTTTGTACACATTCATATCTCATGTGTTTACGATGGTATGACCTATATTTATACAATAAACGAACCCATAAAGTTACATCGGGAATATTGTTACTCCGGGCGTTACTGTGTGTGTGTTTACGTGTGATTGCCTCGTATAGAGCATGTTTTCCCGACAACTTCATACAATTTTTGTAAAGTCTCGTTTCGGTAAGCTTCTTCATGTTACAGGACAATTTTTACACCATTTTTAACTTTAAACACACTTTCTAAACATAGTACTCTACCAACAACATTTGTCAATCTACTATTTTTAGCTGATTACTTAAAATATAAAAAAGTGATAATTTTCAGTAATGAAACTAATTAATTTTGCCACAATTTTCTTGCATTGTACTATTGACATGAATTATGAGTTTGACATTATTTGCAAAATGCAAAATGTATTGATCTCAATCATGACTTTTGACAAAATGTAGCTCTTTGTGAAAACAGTGACAAAATGGTATTTGACATGTATTTACCTTTTGATAGATCAGCTGTAATTTGTCATTCATCAAATACAATAAAAATCTTCTCAGCTAAGATTTGTTTGGGAAAGGTCATAATTTGATTTGAAAATAGTTGTTTTAAGCATTTTTAAGAATACAATACTTGTGTTCTTTTACAAGCCTTGGTATGGGCTCTAGCTTCGGCTTGTTGACACTTACATGTAGGTACACATGTATGCACAGTAGACATTATTAGCCATAAGGCGTGTCAACCATTAGTACAACATCATACATGTAGACATTAAGGATTTCATTTAGTGTCAAAGGTATTTGATAGGCCTATAACAGGAAAGAGGGACTGCATTACACCCAAGTAAGATTATCAAAACAAAATATCAAATATTACCTTCCATTCTCATGACAAGACAAAATCTTAAACCAACAGCATAAATTATTCTAACATCATTCACTTGCGTGTATTTAAACATTTATATTGCACATTACAACAAGGCCCAACATGTGAGAACTGCAGTCTCAGATTCCCAAAACCCAAGCTACATGGAGGTGAAAGTTAAATTAGCTAAAATATTGATTTATTTCCAAGTCCTTCAAATATTAAACTACAGACACAATGTAATTCCTATCAAAGACTTAATGAGTAGTAAAATATGAGCGCATATGGACATTGTATCCATAGTAACCAGTGAAATACAAAAAAGGAAAGAAAATTAATGAGATTTAAAGTCATGGCTCCGGTATTCTACATACCCACATGTTAATGTACAAATGTGAGCTGTGCACACCATGTTCTTGTGCATCATTATACTGCCAAAGGACCTGTGCAAAATCTTTAAACAATTTTATGAAATGTGAAACTGCAATTTTCTTTCAAAAGCAGTTCATATTTTTCATGAAGTAATTTGTTGATAGAGTAAAGATTTATTGCATACTGTTGATGTATTTGATCACATAATCACACATTTGCAAATTTTCAATATAATAATCACTCTTCAAAACTGTAGAAAAAAAAGGTGGGAGAAAAAAAAAAATTAATGAACAAAAGTACACTGGGCAATTTGTGCTTGATAAACAGTTGTTGCATTATCTGACCAATATCAAATTGAAGTCATAAGTTCCATACATCCAAATTTAACCATGTAAATTGAAGAGTATAACCTGAATGATTGAACTGAGTGGCTGGGATTATCCTTCCCTGCAGACATAAAGTCAACACAAATACATGAATGTAAACTAACAGCAGCAAAAGGTACTCACGGTTTCGGCAGACTGCACAACCTACAATCCTATGTAGGTTTCTTTCAACACGATAAGAAAAGAGTCAACTGACCATATGGAATTAACCTAGAAAGGCGTTTAAACCACAGATATCTCTGCAACCAGTGTTGGTGGCCGATGATGTACATGTATATTTGATACAGTATTAAGATATTTTCATTGATGCAGAATGACGAAAAGAGCTGAATGGATGCAGGCTCCCTAATGGTCAATCTGAACGACTTTCTACATACTCCCGGTGACAAGGCTTGCCTTCATTGTCAATACGTATACACCCCACATGTGTATACAATAGTAAGACTACAACATCTATATGTCCTCAGTTCAACATAGTGTGCCGCAAGCTGATCAAGGATTCAAGTGTTCAATTCTATCACCGGTTGCATCACATACTCATTAACAATGTCAATCTCGAGTGCTTGATGTAAAATAAGTATCAGGCAGTTTCCAAGTAGGCAAGCTAAATGATCGTGAAAATTACTAGTCTAATGTGGATCTGTTCTAGTTTAGAAAACTCAATGCCCGCAAAGTGTGTTCAGAATATACTACCCACCCATCCCATTCATATGCAAATGACATCAGACACAAGGGGTGTGATGTTGAACCCATGGTGTGTCAAGGTTATTTGCAGTGTGTTATCATTATCCAATGACGCAATTGCAATGAACAATACGTGCATATTTTAGGGGCAACAGAAGGGTCCAACTTGCCACTGAATCAACATCTCTTATTGTACATTGTACCACCTCAGGATATTTGATCAAGTTAGGTTATTTGTATTGAATTCAAATGTGATGTAATACCAAATAAATTGAGCTGCTCATTCTGGAGGCCATTTCAATTTATTTTATTTTTTTTTACTTAAAAACTTACCGGCACCTGATGATCTTTGCATAAAACATTTACACTTGTTGTCTCCATTTAATAATTTTTCTTTTTGGGGGGAAAAGCAAAAGATGTGTAAACCAATAAAAATAGTTTGTACCTTGGTCCACGCAAATGATATTGATCTTTGCATATAATTTGGCACAGTGACTAATTAGACAGGCAGGTAGGGTACACCTGCTGTATGAGAAAAATATGGGGGAAAATTAAATAATTACATTTATGTATTTTATATGAAAGAGAGTTTATACAGTCCCATGAACTGATAATTAGCCAAGTACTTAAAAGTTCACTTAAGTTCACTTGGACAGTGTCATTCCTAGTCTTATCGATTGGTGATATAGTCTTGATTGTTAATATCACAACATGAATTACTGGAGAAGAGATATTTGTATCACACAAACATCTGTATAAAAACACCTTCATGCTTTTGGCACTTGGACCCGCCCACATTTTC
This sequence comes from Leptasterias polaris, assembly GCA_037783415.1. Lineage (NCBI taxonomy): Eukaryota > Metazoa > Echinodermata > Asteroidea > Forcipulatida > Asteriidae > Leptasterias > Leptasterias polaris. The sequence goes on from JAZGTN010000020.1 coordinate 1,622,980, forward strand.
TTTTCTGGCTGATTCAAATATTCATAAAACGAAAGTATGTGAACTGCTGGTGAGCAAACTGTGACATACATATACTGTGTTGTAACTTGTAAGCCATAAGGTAGTTCATCATAATGCAATGGCAATGACAATGGTACTATTGGTGATCGCCAGTTAAAAACCTGCAAATTATGTGACCATAGGTTTTAAACCCAGTTTACTTCTTGCAAATTCTATTGCTGGCATTGAGGGGATCAAGGGTGTCGATTTCCAGTCTATCTTTCTAACTCCATGTCTGGCTGGACTGGTCAGCACTGCAGTGCAAAATACCAGGTGATGATTATGATACAGTCTGACATATCTGACCCGATTAGAGCCTGCATTTGACACCTGTTCCTCAGTGTGTCCAGATGGACTTGTACCAGCATCCATGGTACCAGCCGGACAAGATCAACTGCATGTCACTAAAAGTAACTTTCAACACAACAAGACATTTTACAACTATACAGTTTTTTTAAACAGACACTTCTGGGTACCATACACATACTCGGTTTCTGAATGCCTTAATATAATTTATGCAAATTAGCCTCGTCAAGATAGATTCGTGGACTTGTCCAGTCCCTCCGAGCCAGTGTTGCGCTCTCTTTCGGTCAATAATACAAAAACTAGCGTCACTACCAAGACTCCTAACAAATTCATTCCTAACAAATTGAACATCGTCAACAAATCAAATAAAAACTGGTGTTGTTTTGATAGTAGTTGCAGGATCCAACATGTATCTTTCAGTATGATTGGGACAGTTCACTCAACAATAATATGAGGTAACTGTAAAGTGTAAGTTTCTTACATTGACATTTCATCACAGGGGAAAGTGTTAATTAACACAGACCACTCAAATCCTGTAACATTTGAACATATTTGCAATCAATTAAAGCAGTTTAACTTCTCCTTCAACAAGGTTTCATTTTACTAAAGATTAGGTATCAATCATTGAGGGTAGGTACAGGAACTGGCTATGAGTATTACCAATGTTACACCCTGAATCCACTCTTTACATTATTAGGCCATACGGGGTAAACTGTATCTTGTCGTCCCGTTCCGACCCCTGTGGGTCTAAGATAACTCTACAGTTTTTAACAGAGTAATTGCTGGAGATTACGATTCCGAAAGTTCTCCGCAAAAACGCCAGTCAAATTTGAGAAATTATCGACCAAACATTGCACTAGATAATCGACAGCGATCGAACACTGTTTACGGTTGTGATACGTCGGCTCGTTACATTTTATTTGAAATACCTGCGCACAGACACCATGTGATCTAAATTCGCCAATCACATCCTAGGTCACACGTCATGTGACACCCCAAAACAAACATGGCGGCGCCCATGCCTCGCTCGGGTGAGAAAGACTCCGTGATAAATCCGAAGTGTTTTGTTCACCTAAAATCTGTCAAAGCTGAGAAAGCACAATATATTTTCAGGGAAGAGTAAAATCATGCATGAGGCCGTGTTCAAGCGCGTCGTCATGAGATGAGATCATATGTGTGAGATCACGAAAAACACAGCATCTTTTGATAGTAGGCCCCGTACTCGATATAGGCCATGGAGCTATATAATACAGTGCATAAGGACCTCATGCGCTAATTTTTATTAGAGAACAAGGACATGCAAAGAAAATAGGACCGTAACGCAGTTAAAATGTTCAATGTAAATAAATGTTAAATAAATAATAAATGTTTGTAAATTATTAAAAATGTAGCTTCTCCCCGTGTCGGGTGAGAATCATGTATTAAGGCAAGCTTGAAGAAATGAGGCGTCATCATAGGGCCTATATACAGTTCTAAAGAGGGTGGGGGATACAAAAACAATTGTTAGGGGCAGGCCTGTAAAAGGAATTATTCTTCTATCCCTTTTTTATTTTTTTGGGGGGGGCGATTTTAATTGTTTTATTTTTGTATAATCTATTTTATTTTATTGTTATCTTTATTTATTATTAATATTTTTTTTGGGGGGGGGGGGGGGGGGGGGCGAATATGAAAGAAAAGGACATCGGCACGTTATAAATTAGCGGCGCCCGTCGCTCAGTGACGAGGGAGGGGGTGGGGCGCTGGATTTTTACTCTCTTTTTTTTTATAATGAAGGCCCATGGAAGGCCCAATTCCAGCCAATTTTGTAAATTTGTTGTTTTTGTTTGGGTTTTTTGAGGGCGTGACCATTTTGTTACATTTTGTGTGGACTTTTTCTTCCTTTTTTGATCTTGGTGGGTTTTTTAATTATTTATTTATGCCTTTTTATTGATGCTTTTTTATTTATTTATTAATTTGTTTATCAAATGATAAACCATAAGGGAAACTGACTGGGTAAATTTTAAACGAGTTTGGGTTGAACAAAACAAATGTACTAGCTAGAGTGGAATTTGAACCAACGACCTCCGGATTAACGTACCGGCGCTCTACCAACTGAGCTATCTAGACCTATGTTGGCCGTCTCCCTATTTTTGTCAATAATTATCCTTGTTGGGGGTTACCAGTCAGAAGCTATTCAAAAAGTGTAGCCAGGGATCACATCCAAGTACGATACAACCTGGGAAGCCGCAGCCAGATACAGTGAATTCACCACAAGGGAATTTGACTGGGTAAATTTTAAATGATTTTGGGATGAACAAAGAAAATTATACTATGAGCGGCTCACCCCCTAGTTACGGGCCTGGTAAGGGAAAATCCACAAGAAAGGGGTGTGTGTGGGAGGGGGGGGCGGCGGAAAGGAGGGAGGATCATGAAAAAAAAGGAGACGGTGTGCCTATAGGCACTTTCCTGCCCATTAATCTTTAACGAATTAGCGAATGTACTCGTTCCGGCGAGAGACATCGACAGAAAAATGATCAGAAAAGCGTTGAAAACCATCCTATGGATGTTGTTTTCAGTGGGAGACAATGGTCTCCCTCGAAAAGTCAAAAGGCGATAGTTAAACATACTTTTTCTTTGATGTTTGCATGCACCCTCACAGAAAAGGGGGTTATAAGTGGTAAAGGGGAATGTTTTAACTTAATAAAACAAACATTTCCCCCTTTTTTTAATTTTTTTATTTTTATTTTTATTTTTTATAGTTTACCTTATGATATTTTTTTTGCAACAACAGTGATAGGTGTTTTAGGGGAAAAGTATCCTATTAATTAGAACAAAGGTCAAAAGAATAAGACAAAAAATTGTCAGTTCCTTAATTTTGTTGACAATAATTGGAGCGACTCATCATTCCATCCTTGTTGTTCAATGACTAGCCTATACATTTTAATTAAACTAAGCTCTTTATTCTTGGCACAAAACTTTGATGGCTAACCATTCAGTGATGTTAAAAAGACACGATAGTCTAGTTTTTGAGTTTTTTTTTGTTTTTTTTTATAAAGGATATAGGCCTATAATATGTTTTACGGCCCACACACCAACGGGGGGAATCGATACGGCGCGCTGCCCATGGTCAATACCGTGTCTCAGCCGCGCAATTTGATTTGTGTGTGTCGGAAGACTTCAGTTCGCACATTGCGCGCGCGCATTATCACAGATTGCGCCCAACAACGTTTTTAGCAAACTTTGCATGTTTTTGCAAATTTGACTGGATATTTTTTGGAGAACTTTTAGTATAGTGTTTTTAGTATGTCTACAACTCACAAAATATACCTTCAAAAAGTAGACCCACGGGGGTCGGAACGGAAATCATTTTCCAGGCATCTTTTCGTTTACACCGTACGGCCTATAATGTACATCATTAGAAATTTGCACATTTCTGAATCTCTGCATACATGTATGTACATGTACAGAGGGGCTGTAATAAGAGTACTCCCAAAGTATAAACCAGACATTAATGCTTGCATAGATTCATGTCACGACATCACTTTGTGCATGTTAATTGACAAATTAAAATAAACATCATTCATATAATGTACATTTTCAGCTGCAGTGAGTACCTACTATTCACATGGTCAAAGTAATTTTAAAACCACTCTGATGTCAACCCAAATTAAATCAAGAGACAACACAAAGAACAATATTTATGGAAACAGATGACATGGACGTCAACTTGAGTAAAAAGAAACATACACCAAGGTTAGAGGATGTAATGATTAGATTTAGTCATGGATTAAGAAGTGATGAAGCATACATGTAAGTACACACAGGGATAAAACAATTCATACATCAATCTTAATATTATCATATGGTATTATTGAACTGCAAATGATGGCAAGGCATGAATCATCCTTCTACATGTAAATGCAGCCTATTGTTTTACATGTATGTGGGTTTTAAAGTTTTCCAACTTAAAAAAAGAGATTAATTTGACCCAAATCAATTTATACATGTCAAAATCAATGGACGAATACATGACAGTCTGTGTAATGAAGCCAAGCTACATGTATATGTACCTCACTGAATCGACAGACTACCTGACCGCAACTGATTAATATTCACCAGTTGGAACTATCTCTTGGCCAGCATTATTACCATGAATTATTCATACAGGAAACGGTGTGGAGCGTTGACCGTATTACAAAAAATATACATTAGTCCATAAAAATCACTCACATGTTTCTCATAGGCCCCTATGTCTAGGAATCTTCAAATTTAAATGTGCCTTTAAATTTCTTGCAGAAATTATTCAGGCAGCTAAATTAGGGAAATTTGAGCATATGTTTTTAAAAGGGCTTTAATAATTTAAAAGAGAAACAATTAACAAAGGAGTGCACAAAAATTTAAGAGAACAATTAAAACAACTCTTTAAAAAATATAAGTGTGTAAATTAAATGTGTACACAACATTATGGTTTTGTGAATAAAGTATTGACATTTAACACTGTATGTTGCCATAGAGTCAGAGATGTTGCGTAGTACCTCAATTTTAAGAATTTTATCTTTCCAGCTTAATTAAATACACTGATTTTGAAGACAATCAATACTCCTTGGCTTATACAGCGAGACACTACTTACAGTGACAATGTAAAGTTTTTGACTAGTTTTCACTTTTGACTAGTTTTCACACTTGCAAGTTTATCTGACTCTGATCTACATGTATTATATGGGCAAAACACTACAAATCCTTTTTTAGCCTCACCAGGAAAGTAATAAATGTATTAGAGCACATGCTGTAAACGACGGGGGATGTCTAATGAGAACAATAACAGAACATTCTTGGCCAGCCAATTATCTTTGTTCTTTTACAAAATTTATACAGCAGTTCATTTGTCGCTCGGGCAGTAGTCAGTCAATTCTTTTGCAGATACACAGATACAGATAGCAGCAGTCAGGTGTTATGTATTGTTGTAGCATACACAGTGATCTGAATCTTATTTGAATCTTATTTTAAATTCCTGGTGAAACTTACGGTAGCCATCACAGTAAAAAATGTTTTATAAACAGAAAAAAGGAGTGAGTGGTCACTTTAAGGCCATTGTCAACATACCTAATGATTATTGCATACATTTGTAAGCCCCTTTTAGTAAGTTTTAGACACTTTCTGTTAAATGTTCTCATACATGTAGGTTACCCTTTAGCAAGTAACAGCCATGGTCCAAGTTCAAGGCCTTTGTAAGTCAATTTATTTTAACACTTTAAAAAGCTGGATATGGTACATGACGTACATGTAGGCCAACACAATGTCAACATCTTTGACGTATACATGTATGTCTACAAAAAGGAAAACGTACAGTACTTAACAACAGTCAAAGATGTTTTTGTAAAGCTTTAAAATTAAATATAGTTCTCACTTCCAGATCAGTAACCACAACACACTGAGAAGAAAATGAACATTTGTATTCATAGATTATATGAATCCATATTTTGACAGTTCTAAACATTTCTGGAATTTATATTTCTATGGCTGGCTATTTAGGCTTGGCATACTGAGCTGATTACATTATTTCACACTACATGTACATGTACACTGTGTAACACAGCTGCAGCAATATTGGTTTTTGTCACATATGTGTTTGAAGGTCATGGTTGGATTATTTGCAATTACATTAGAAGGAATGTACAATATTAGTCATAACAAATTACATTAATAATCTTCCATTAGGTGTTGTTTCAAGTACAAATTAGCTCAAGAGTTTATTCCAGCCTACTACCAATGTCGGATACTTTTGTCTTCTAAAAATGATTATAGTTCTGTATGTACTTTGCATTAGGCCAAACAAAATAATATGTGTGTTTCCGGTAACCCGACCCTCCCTAGAAAAACACGCCGACCCCACTAGTTTTTAGACATTTGCAGACAAAATAAATTAAAATAAACCCGATCCCACTCCTAAACTTTTGACGAAAATACCGTATGATTTATGGTTTTTATATTTAGTTTTTCCTATTTTTCAAAAGATTTTTATAATTTTGACAAGTCTGGATATTTGCTAGATTTATTGTGGCCGCAATCGCAATTCTGAATCGCGATCGTTCATTTCAGTATGCAAACGTCAAAACACGATGTACGTAACCACATGGTGCCGACTGCTGAGTATCCACCGCGCGTGCACCGGCCGCCCCACAACGTTCGGTCGCCCACCGGTAGTAGTCCGTGCACACACAGCACATGGTGTGTTGTACTGAACAGCATGCAGGGTCCAAAGTCCGCGATAACCAACATTCTGCACGCTGTGATTGGCTGTTGATGGCCGTTGATAATTACCATATTCATAAGAGAGCTGGGCTAGTCTTCAACGCGGTAACGTTCGAGCCGAGGAAAGAATTGCTGCGCAGTGTGCCGCACGCTTGCAGATTTTATACAATACACAGCCTTGGATTAAGGCTATTGAAACACCGACAATGTTTGCCAATAGAGGGTGATGCGAGGCAAAGTTCATTGAATTTATTCTCAATGTGCGTTGTCGACCGATCATTAAATCACAAATATTTCATTACAAACGGAGTTCTAAACGGCCGATTCCTCAAATCACAAATCCATGATAATGGTTGTTGATGGAAATAGTATTATTAAGGGCAGAAATTAGGTCCCAAAACGCAATTTTGCCAACTTCACTTCCGTTTTGTTTTTTAAAGTTTATAAAGTTTCAATCAAAAATCACTGAAGTATTTAATGACTATATATGTTTGAACAGCAGCATTGCCGCCATCGCAAGTAATGTACAGATCTCAATTTCAATGATAAATTTGATATTGACATGGCCCACAAGATTTGCCAGATGACCTTTGGTATATGTATGCTAAATAGCATGGGGATACAGGCTGTCCAGTTCGTAGGCAAGGCTAGTGATTGAATATTAACATAATTAAAAGTTTGATGTTGCTGAAGTTTGTATTAAAATAGAAATAATAAACTTCATTGAATTCATGTTTATATCCCCCATTTGTACAAGTGTTGTAATGCAACTATATTTATTGTTACTGTCATCGGACTGGATGCAAGTGTCATTTTTAGGGTGTTCGTGTACAGGAAATTAACGTGCAAGGGCACAAATATTTTTAACATGTTTCTACCCTAAGTTTTGGAGCAAAACAATATTCTGACACAACAAAATTTCAGTTTTACTATTTACTCTGCAAAATCAAATTGACACAAGCCTACAATCTTTGTAATTTCCAATGTCATTGAACATACAAGATTTTACTCAAAAAGACAAAAGTGCATAACGATTCAAATTTATTTATGTCTAATGTTTGCTTAATTAATTTCCCATTAGCATCTATTGATAGTGCACAAACCAACATGTACTATGCATACACGTCTAGAAATCATTTTTTTTTATTTTTTATGATAACAAATGTCTTGTATTCACTCTAGACACACATGAAATAATCTATTAAAAAAATCCCAAAGCAAATCCGGCAAAAATAGTTTACAATCATAATACCAAACAAAAAGGAACTGATATAGTACACAAAAGTACACCAAAATAAACATGTCAAAGGATTTAACTAGTGCCTAGTTAAATGCATTTCACTTGGCTAAATTTTTATTTTATTTTTTAAACTTAAGTTAATAAAAAATATATTTAATAAACATACTTTTTACAATGGACCATTGTTTTTTTTTAATGTTTTCTTTATGACAGAAAAATGCACATTTGTTTTAATAAGAGGTTGTTTTCAATTACAAGTATCACAAAAAGTGTCCTTCAAAGGCTGTCAAAAGGCCAGTCATTCATCATGCATGCATTAGCCAACTAGTTAACTTACAATTGTAGCATTCTCCATGTACACCCAGGCCAGGCTAGCAATGCAGCATCCCTGTCGCTTATCCCTCCTACCATCCATGGGTGATATGACATAGTTTCAACCGTAATGAATTAGTAAATGGATGCCACATAAAACGTGGACAGACAATTGCACTGAGAGTAAAGCGAGCTAGTTTTTGTTTTACATAGAAGACTTGGTAATTAAGACTAGGGTCAGTTTTAAATTGATTGAATGAAGCATTGAAGTCACCCAATCAGTAGATTATTGTGTATTATATTGTACATGACTGTAGACTAATGGTTGTGTGTACTCGGCCTATATAAACGTGGTCATGCTATGGAAGTGGCAGTAATCAAATATGAATGTATTCACACAATGGTATTTGTGAGTAGTAATGTCTGTCTGGAGAGCCCATTAGGGACAGGCTTCAAACAATGCAAGATTCAAAAGAAAACAAAATAATGGCAAACAATGTTTTAGTCTAAAGTGTTCTAACTTAAGATAACAAAAATGTTAATTTCCAGAAGTATGCATACAAATATATTTTTTAAAGACTCTAACACACAGCTTTTTTTTTCTTATAATGTAAAAGCAAATAAATGAGAAGGCAGTTTCAACTGAGTGAAGTAACATTCATGAAAATGTTATAAAAATGTTTAATCAAATTTCAACGATATATAAGAAGCTGCTAGTGCTATTATTACAATTTTATCGGTTATCCCGCCTAATTTCAACAAAAATTCATATACAATTAAACACCCAACTAATTAAATTTCATTTGAAAATTAATACTCCGTTGCATCAGCATTCAACATTAAAAATGTGTGTAATTCATTTGCACCAGTTTAGTATTTACTGGTCAAATAAGACAACTCAATTTCAAAGATCATTCAATTTTGTAAAAGCCAGCAGCAAGAGGCTGGTCAACCATTTGATTTCATAAATGAGCAAACATTTTTTCAAATGTTTGCATTCAAATTCGTTTCTAAGTGCTTTCTGATTTGCAGACTTTGCCTATCCTATATGTATATAAAAGCATATTCTGATGAGAATTCATTTCTACACTAATAAACTGGCACTTTCTGATTCGCAGTTGCCTATTATATAAAGGCACAAATTCTGATGAGAATTTGTTTCTACACGAGCTGGCATTATCTCCCATCCCAAGTAAAGCTATTTTGAACGAGAAGAAGGATGCCCGTGGTCAGCTCAGAAGATTGAATAATTTAGGTAGGGGGAGGCTGATTGAAGCAATGGGAGACTTTGGAACATAGGTGGCAGCAGACTTACCAGGTAAATTTCCATTGTTTACGTAGTTCTGAGCATGCATTACCGAGAACAAGGGATTTACCTGGTAAGTCTGCTGCCACCTAACATCCTAAAAGTCCCCCATTGAGAACAACCAGGCTGACAACATATAATTAGCAGACATTATTGGCATCAAGAGAGCAACTACAAATTTTAGCAGAAATAACGAAGACAACATAAAAACCAGAGCAAACAATCTCAAGGCTAAAGCAAAAGATTTTGTTTTCATTTCAAAATTGTTGCAGTAACTTGACAAACTTATACTTGACAGTCGTCTATGTGTACATATTGGGTACAGGCTTTAAACTTTAATCATGGGGTAACAAAGCAAAAGGAACAATCATTGCAATTAAGAAAAAACACAGGATGGAAATGAAACAACCTGATCTTACAAAGAACATGGCTTCAGGAATTCTGAAGGCTCTATGACTAGGGGATCATAATGCTAGGGGCTTTGACAGGCCTACTTGGCTTGTAAAAGTGCATTTATCAAATACACATGATCATGTTTTTGTGCTGTTTTTTCCCTTCTTCCGCCTAACTCTTCTCGTCAGCAGAACTCAAGATTGAAACTGAGTTGAGCATTAAAACTCATCAGACAATTAAACCTCAATATGAAGACGGCACTGTTTTCTTGGCATCATAATGGCATCATCAAGTGTTCAATTAAATGAAATCAAAATGTAATATTTGAAAAATGATAATTCCTGAACCACATGATAGATTTTTACAATCTACACATCATAGATTTCAAGATCTCAAAAAAGTAAACAAATGCTATAGAGTTGTGACTCCCTTTGACCTTGACTTCCGGTTCAAACAGGAAGTTGAACATTTCAAAAGTTTTTATCTCAAGAACTAATTATCAATTCATCAAAATGTTAACATGGGACTGTATGTCTTTGAGCCTGCTCAAACTTTTGCACAGAGATGATACAAATGTGACCTTTAGTTCTGGTTGAAATTAAACAATACATGTAGATCCCACGTACGAATGACTTGCATACTTTTCAATTGCATAGGTTAACTGTACATAGTACTACAATCAGTGCAAAACATGCCTGTCAATAAGAAGCACATACATGTAACCGACTGTTGCGCTCATGGGTTTCAATGTCCATGAAGCAGGATTTGGCATTTTCTGCTTTTTAAGTCTTCAATCATACAATACCGCCGTAAGTATTGGCCGTAAGTCCAAGCAAAACCCCAAATGTGAGCACTGTAAAAACCAAGACACTTTCCAAACTCACATAACCTTCAAACTTTAAACTCTGCAGTCAATATGGAATTTGGACATAGTTTCATTGCATGAAATTGCCTTTTGTTCCTGATCTTTTCAATAGTGGTGACATCATCAATCTCGCAATGCCCTAGTATGACAACTTTAAAATTGTCTTAATTATCAACTTCAACAATTCTTGAACAAAATTTCACCATCATTTCTCACTGATAGATAATAACAGTAAAAGCTTATTTGTGTAAATAGTACACAAACTGTGTTTTCTGCGCAATTGGAAAAACACATGGTTACAGTGTCCTGAAAAGACCATTGTGTTGCGCTGTCACTATTGTATTTCTTCAAACTCTTCTCTACAAAGTATCTAGAACAGCAAAGCTGTCATGGCGAGCTGCCTATCGCCTGATAGAAAAACAATAAATTCTAGAAAAACCAATCAACTGATGTTAGTGGTGGGGACTTTAAAAAGTACGCAACTGACTACTGCCTTCTTGGTTTGATAAAGGAGTAACAGAGGGGCTAAGGATGGGTGAGGAATGACTGGGAAAAGAAACAAAAGGCATCATGGGGACTTTTTGGTTAAGGGGGGCAGAGGGGTTGACTGCCTTGCTCGAATTTTTACATAGATAAAAACGTAAGTTAAGATAATTATAAGTTCATAATATTTGCACTATTGGAACCATCCATATTCTAAAACTTTTCACATTGTTGTTGTTTTAGCTCATTCAACTGGAACCAATGTAATAATTATGAGTTATGAATCTGCATGTCAGTGGCAATGTTTGATAAGTACCAAGTTGATACTTTATTGCAAGAAGGAATTATGGCCCCTCAAGGTTTCCGGTGTTTTAGCTCTCTCAACTGGAACGGGTGTCATGCTTATGAGTTTTATTCTTTTAAACGAATCTGCAAGTTTCATGTCGATACATCATTACAATAAGGAGTTATAGACATTCAGTGTTTCTATTGTTTTAGCCCATTCAACTGGAACAATATTCTCATACTTTTATTGATTCATCTGGAACCGGTAAAACAAATATGATTTTCATTCTCATGTCGACTGTGCAATATGTGCATGTCTGTTGTAATGTTGCCTGCTCGTTAAGTCAGTTTTAAAACTTCACTATTTACTCTGACTTTGGCTTTTTAAAATCCAGGTGGCATTGGCAATGCTTAGCCTAGAATTATTCCCCCCAAAAAACTTCAATATTTCCCTAAAAAAATGGTTGAGAACCACAAAACATGACTGTCACTGTATACTGATCTATCTTGGGGATTTTAGATTCCATAAGACATCTCAACAACTTTGCAGCTTGCAAAAATTGAAACTGAACTACACCTTGAAACTCATCACACAATTGAACTTAAATATCAAGACCACAACTAAACAATGACTTCATGATGATGTCATTAGGTGTTAAACTACATACTCAAAATTTAATAATTGAAAAAAAACCAAAAAAAACTGATAACTCATGAACCACTTAATGAATTTTTACATTCTATACATCACCAGAAGGGAAGGGTCTTCAAAACTAACCCTTTGGTTCAAACCAGAAGTTAAAAGAAAAAACTTTTAAAAAGCCTTAATTCCAAGTTGAATGGTAAAATATTGTTATCAATTGATGCAATCATTGTTTCATAATATCAATTACGAACACCTTGTTTTGTAATTTAACAAAAACTGGATTTCTAGTTGTTATTTTTATTTGTCTTTTTTTTTCTCCTATAAAATAAAACAAGGAACTTACCAACAACGTTAAATTTGCAAATATGTAGAGCGTACTCCCTTTTATGTTGTATTCCAAAAGACATCAAAACCTATTGAAATGAAAATATTACATTAATTTTACTGAACTGAAAAATGCAGGAAATGCTTCTTGAAAAAAAATGTACATATCGAATGTCTGAAAATTTGCAACTGTTTCAAATATATTTACATATTTCACAAAATTGTTTGTGTACAATGTACTCCCCATGTACATTACATACTTGCACTATTACATAGACTTTCATGCAATCTGATAATACATGAAGCTTTTGTAATCATTAATCTACAAAGTGTCATCCTTCCCTACATCATTTCAATCCACATGAATTCACTTGTTTCTACCCTGTTGCTAATGTAAGTGTGACCTACATGTAATTCCGCCATAGGCAACATCCAATTTACCACTTCACGTCAAACTTACAATGTACTTTCGGCAGACATTTTTTTACCAACAAGAACAACTTAGGAATGCCCCCTATTTTGTGCAGTCCTGTCGAGTGGCTGACATATCTTTAACAGAACATTCCATTGTGTAGCATGCACAGGCATGCACCTACTGTGCTAGGTTTTGTTTCCCCTGTACAAAGACGGACAGAGGATACTGGAGTTCATGCACAAAATTTCCCTTTTTCCAAGGGTTATTAAGTAATCCAAGATTCCAGACCTTTGTCCTTTTGTTCTTCAAATGTGACATATAAGAATTGACAAGCTGCCACCAATGTTTATTATTATATTCGGCTAAATGGGAGGTAAGTCCAAGTATTCCGAGATACCAGCATACCATGGCAGATTATCAGCCGTGGCTTACAAGACAGCAACATGCCAGTGCTTATTATGAGAACTATAGTATTACAGCAGTGTACTTTAAACGCAGTCTTCAATCACAATAAAAGACGTTCACCAACCTTTAATAGGCCCAAGTATCCAGTTAATTTTTTTTACTGAAGTACTACTTTTTACTTTGCCATAAAAAAATGATAAAATTCATCCACTGTCTACAAAAATGTGCAAGGAAGTGTACATGTACACAGTACATGACGCATATTATAATTTATAAAGACAGCGTTGCGTCTCCTAATTATCAACTTCAATGCTGTAATCAGAATAGTCTTGGCCCAAGACGTCAGTGATCGATAGTGGATAGTGTACTGCGCTCGGTTACAACTCCTTAAAGTGCGCCCTCTTGTGGCTTGAATTAACCAACTATACTAGCTCTCACTAACGTCTTGGGAATCTCGTAGCGCTGGTTTAACTTTTTCTTTGTTTTCTCCCTAGTCTTTCATAGAGAACCAATCAGCGCGTGATCGTAGTAATAAATTTACATAATTATTCTATGTGACCCAGGGTCATGCCAGCTTGTAAATGTTTTCATGCTTCAGCAACGTCAACATAGCTGCTGTCGGTGTGATGTGAGCGATTCTCACTAGAAAAGAAACAAGCTTGTGACAAAATAAAAGTCAAACAAATTAAACCTAAGCAGTCAGGAGCTATGGATGATGCTCTAGATGGCAACGACCTGTTCGTCTGCTTACAAACCGACTTCGGTAAAAGCTTAATTTTCCAGTCATTACCTCAGTTTGTCGATGTGATTTAGAGAAACTTTCTCTATGCCATGCTTAAACCAACAGAGATACATTCAGTCGTCGCAGTTTGTGGATTCACAGAAGGCTGCCAGAGGCAAATACTTGTTTTTGTTTACCAATGCACTATTCGTCCAATAGTGCAATACCATTACCAGTCTCGAAGCCCTTATCAGCATAAAAAGACGTGAATTTCTGCAGTTGAACTCGGTGTACAGGCCTGTCTGCGGTTTATTCATCACAGAGAGTCATTGATCACAAAGTGTTGAGTTGAGAGAAATCCCATTTTGTTTTGTTCAATTTGATTGTTTAATGTGTGGATAAAACTGAATTGGTTCAAAAGCCTTTGCTGTCACTGTCTTAGTTAAAACAACATACAGCCGTTTGATTTGTAGTCTTATTGTTAGCCACATAGTAAGTCAGTCGTACTCTCCCAGAGTCCCGGCAGAGAGGGACTAGTTTAGTTAATAACTTATGGGGTTAGATGAGTACATGTCAGCTATCTGATAGCTGAGGTTTTTCTTTTTGAGGTCGAATAAATAATAATAATAATAAATCATTTTACCTAAGCCTGACAAAGCAAGTCATATTCCAATCGCACAACTGATTTGAAACTGGCTCTTGATGATCGTAATCGTCCAGGTTCAAGGGTTGCGTATTGCGATCATTGCAACTAGCAATCGGTAAAACATCATTTACAACCCCCACATGAAAAAAAAGTAAATAAATAGGTCAATAATAAATAAACAAATAAACATAAATAAATAAATAATGTGTACAGTGTTCAAGCTTCATATGCATAATAGATAGCACAAAAGCGCTTGAAGTGATCCATCCAATAATACATTATGGTATAATATTATTAGTTTCCATTTATTCTTCTCTAATAATACACACCAAGATCTGAGCTTATTGTATTTATTTTATTCTTCTTGCAGGGGCCAGTCATCAGGAAAGACATCAGCTTTCAGAAAATTGTATGCCCAGCTTGGAGAACTTAGAAATTAAATACTTAAGCCTGGAACTATTATTGCTGCCATGACAGTGACAGCAAGTCTTGCCACACGATTGGAAATCAAAGATGCCTTGCAAATATCATAAGGAATGCAGTTCCTATTCAACAGGGACCAGTCTGTGACAATATCGAGCAAAACTCAAAGATGTGGAAGAAATCTTTGGATGGCTTGCAGATGATGTCTACTGAAAAAAGGAAAAGATGGGTCACATCATTATATACTGTCAGTCAAGAAATACGTGTGCAGAACTGTACTCTGTTTTCTGCTGCAAGGTTCCATCATCACATCACAAATTGTTCAACATGTATCATATTACAGAGAGTGATGTCCACGATCAGTTTCTACGTAGCTTTTCCGACCCTGAGGGAGCTGTGCACATACTCTTCGCAACCGTTGCTTTTAGACTGGGGTTTGATGTAAAGGTGTCATTTTTCGAACACCAAGTGAAATCGATGTACAACTAAGTGGAAGAGTTGGGCGTGATGAGCAACAGAATCTATCAATTGTCATAAACTATCTTATAGACACCGAAAACCCCAGAAACACTTCATGAACAGATGAAAAACTTCCTTGACACCCAACAAGAAGAGCTACGCAGCATTCTCAGGCTCACAAGTACAAGAACTTGTGCCACAATAACTGCTTTGATAACTGCCGTTGTGGGGTATTTCTTGTTAAGCCTGTTCAAACTTTATCATTTTCAGAATCACAATTCTGTGAAAGATTTTTCTTTGGCATAAAGAATTTGTTTGGGCCATTTTTAACAGGTCAGTCTAATCAATTCATTATCGGCATACATTGTATGTTGCCCAAAGTCTGAATGATAGCAACTCTAGTGATGATGAATAATATGAAGCTGATGCAGCTTAGGGTGAATATGCTAAACCATGTGTTGTATTTACAGTTATTGAAGCATTTCAAAGTTGATGTGTTATTATTCACTTTGGCCAATAGACCAGTAACTTAGTTAAAGTTCACCACAAGTCAATCAGTCATAATTCAAGTAGGCAGCTATTCAAATCAACTATTTTTAAGAAAAGCATTCATTTGTCATAATTCTTCATCTTTAGTGTGATACACACATATTATTGACTAAAGTCTGCAGTTCAGTGCAGCACTTGTATTTCAACAAACCTTGTTTTTGTCAGCCTTTTTTATTATTTTAGCCAACAATGTATGCGATTTTTGTTCAAACATACTTGATGTTCCTAGCAACTCACTGAAATGGGTGCTGCGTTCCTCATGTTCAGAGCATCTCCAATATTTGTCCCTTTGCATTCATAACAAGTTTTAAACTATAGGGCTAGATAGCTCAGTTGGTAGAGCGCCGGAGGTCGTTGGTTCAAATCCCGCTCTAGTCAATTTTCCTTGTTCAACCCAAAATAAAGTTTTGCCTCATAATGGTGTATTCCAGTAGAAAGAGGCATTTATAAGTGTTATGATGTTGGAGATACATCGCACTTTTAGCACGTAATGTTTGTTGGCTCTTTGGAAATAATTTTAATTCAACTGTATCAGATGTTTTTATAGATGTAGGTTATAACATAATGACTATAATAGATAATGCATAGCTTTTTCTTTTGAGCAAACCATATCGTGGGTCTGTAGTCATCCGACTGCATCCCATCATGCATGCTTGATCGGAGCTGCCATGTTGTTCGCGGATTTGATTGTTTGAATATGCATTACACAACCTTAACAAGATTCCCAAGACTTTAGTGAGAGCTATAACGAGTTGTAACCGAGCGCAGTACACTATCCACTATCGATCACTGACGTCTTGGGCCAAGACTATAATCAGAAAGGCTAAATCCACTGATAATAATATATTTATCCTTACACTTAATTTACAGGAATTACAGCAGATGGACAAGGCATATAATTAACGGCCCATTCTATCCAGTCCTGGAACATGAATTTTAGTCTGGGTCTGTAATGTAGCCATTAATAATAATAGGCCAACGGTGTGTCCCTTTAATTTTAACTAGATTTTGAGCCCAGCAATTCCGAGTAAATATTAAAAACCAATTGTTGTGAATTTTGCAATACTATTTATAGCATTGTTATGTTGGTATTTACCTACATGTACCTACGAACTTGATACGACCATAGAGAAAGGACATACCCTCTATGCTACGACACACTGGGCCATAAAAAACCCCATAATTGCAGTAACAGACAAAGTTGTGTGCCGTGATTGAAGATCATGCCATGGCATCATGATCATGGGAACCGGTGTCACGTCCTCGACGTTCCGCCGTACTGAGCGTTCCCGGTGACGTACGCATGCGCGGCTGTACTGTTCGTTCCAGCCGTGTTGGTGACGTGGTCTCCTTCTCGTGCTCTGTAACTCATTTGTCACTGAGTACTTACTGGCCTCGTCGTAAGAATATTTCTTAGATTGGGCATGTACAGCCCTCTTTTCCCCCTCTGTCAGTGTCAGGCCTTCTACATACTTCCCGCTGGTAAAGGTAATGAATTATTCTTGATGTCTTCACACCTAGAGTTACGAAACAACTTGACATGCTTGTGCGTTCATCACTCTATAGCTCATGGGCGACGCCATGACAGCTAGAGACTACAGGAACACTCAGTGCGGCACAAAATTGACTACTTTCGCTTGCTGCGCGCAGGCATGACATGACGCAATGTATTATATTTAGTCATCTGGAACGTTTAGTACGCCGGAATGCTCAGTGCGCGACACCGGAATGATGGGATTAACACCGATCACACTAAAACTAAAAGCCTACAACAAGTACAACTGACGACGCCTGACGACAACTGCCGACAACACATTTTAAATGCACTTTCAAACAATGTTTGAACAAAAATAAACTGTTCAATATAATGTGTAACTGTAAGAGTCACATGTATCCAAATCACCTTCAATCTGTTGAAAACGTTTTATTTTTAACTGTAAAAAAGGGTTTTATTACCACGATTTAGTAACGAAAAGAAGTGTCCGCCATGATGCATCTGGAACGCACTTGAACGATACCAATAATAGTACATTATGCAATGAGTAAGTTCTAAATCTAAGCTAAGTGCTTATTTTTGGGGGGGGGGGGGTTTGTACTGCTTTTTTCGTAGTAAAAAAAAACTTTTTGACAATTAAGAACAAACTTTTTCAACATATTGAAGATGATTTGGATACATATGACTCTTACACATATATTTTACGGTTTATTTTTGTTCAAACATTAAAATTTGTTGTCGGCAGTTGTCGTCAGGCCTTGGCAGGCACTGAGCTAGTTCAAGTTTCGGCTTTAAGTTTTATTTAGACTTAGCTAGTGCGACCCGATAACAGATTAACACGATGATTTGGTGCTAAATAAACTCCCAATTTCTCATCAAAGGTGCAAATAAAATGTATAATTCTCAAATGCTACATAAATTAAACATTCTTTAGTTACGTACCATAAATATGAACTTGACAGTTGTACTTCAAAACAGCTCAAAAGTAAAATAAATTATCAACAGGTTGCCATGACTAAAATATTCAATGAGGCTTCATGCGAAACTTGTGGTCTAGATGCCGACTCGATATTGGGTGGCGCATTAAGTTTCACAATGCACGGGTTTAGACTGGTTCGGTTTTTTGACACGTGTGTTGTTTACATCCTTACGGCGCCCTTTTCTCCAGGGCAGACGATAAAATATCTGGATAATTTTTAACGGTCGGTATAAAGAGCGCCATCTACCAGCTTAATAACGCTTAGTCTATTTAACCATGGAGGCTCGGAGGAAGAAAATTAGACGATGGACCCTAGTCCCCTGTCTTCCGCAATGATGGTCTTACGGGTGCGATGGTCTTACGGGTTCATCCACTGATACAGTATCAGTGGGTGCATCCCATCAAATCAACTCTCATATAGCTTATAGCAATGCTAAATAGTGAGAAATGCTAAATATTCAAAAATACAAAAACAAATACTTAAAAGTCTCACAGCTTTTTACAGTAAAGGGACAACTGTAAAAATGACTATTGAACTTTTATTATCTGCTCAATTTGATATGGGGAGTCCCAAGGCCCGTCGAGTTATACAAACACACCCCTAGCTGCACCGGTGTAATTTTCCAAACGTGCGAGCATCAATCTTGAAAAATGTCGCTACACCTCAAGGGCCTAAACCAAAATACCTCATGCTGGAAGTCAACAACCCCCAGATCACAATTGGGCAACATGTTTACACTGTATCCCTTTCTCTCAATATGTCTAGTAATGATAACATTTTGAGGGGCCTACAAAATGTTAATGAGGACGATCCGACGATCTGTTTTCTTCCTAAAGTGGAGTGCATGCAATGCCCAATCATGCAGTGGATAAACTTGCTGTGACGTAGCTTTCAATTTCTGCGTGATGATTGGTCCGCTCCGAAGTGACGTATTTGTCACCTACAAGACCGTCCGTCCGTCCTGTGTGTGTGGATAGGTAGTGTACGCGGTCGTCTGCTCAGAATTAATCAGTGGTGTGTGTCTGTCAAGCGTAATGTGTGAATGGGATGCGAGGTTAAAGGTACATCTGGCAGGATCCAGCCAAGTGCTTCAAGGCTGGTATCTGGCGTTCAATGTATTCAAGCGCGTCGTCGAAAGGCGACGTCAGATGTTCTTGCTAGATGGACCCACCAAGTTACATTAGTTTTTAAGAAAGTAATTATATTTTCAAATGTCTACTTTTCAAGGCAATCATAAAACTAGTCAGTGATACTTTCTGTGAAACAATTGTTTAAAAAACCCAAATAGGGGCTTCATAAAAGGTTTATTGTTAAAGTTTCATTATGTTACCAATGTAGACAAAATTTGCTTGGGAAAAACTTATACTTGGACTAGTACCAGTACAAACTTAATTCCAAGTTATCATTCAGAGACAAGAGTCTCCTCCATTGATCATTATTTATGTCAGCATGGGTACACTTTGCAAGCCATCATCAGCAGAATATGGGTGAATGATTAATGTAAAGCCATCTTCTTGGTCCGAGGCATTACAAAGTGCAGTTATAGCATTTATTGGACCGACACAAGGAGACATGGAGGCAAACTGTTTGCTTCTTAAGTTTAAAAATACCAATCTAAAGACAATTGAGCAACTTAAGCAAAGATCGGACAAAAGAAATCAATTCAAATAAAACAAATTTAAGCAAATAATTCATTTTTGTAAACTACTCATAATTTTATTTCTGCTCCAATCTCAGGACTGAGCTAAGCTACTTATCATACAGCAGTAGAAAAAAACCTTGACAAACTCACAAACAACAATCGGACAACCACTTTATGCTAAGCTTTAAAAATTGTCATCCCAATTAAGACCTGGCTGTGTTGACTACACTCAGGAGAATATTGTATTATTGAGTGATACAGAGAGCTGAACTATACACTCGCTGAAAACACTTAAACTCAACATTCAGCAGATTATTATAAGCTAATGGAAATCTAGATATTAAATTGTAGTTAAGTCATTTTCTAATAACTTTCTTTATTGAAATAAGGAAACTTGGTGATAACAGAAAAACATGTTGTTCTCCCTTATCCCATATTCTGATAATGCCAGGTGATTTGCAAAGGGGAGTATTCTCATTGGCCATGTTTCAGTTTGATTTATTCTTAACCAATGACAGTGAAAATATTTCCCTTCCACTGCAGCAGTTAGGCCATTTGAGTTCCCATCAAATCTATGCACACCTAACAATTTACATGAACAATGAAATCCTACTAAATTCTACTCTCTGTACAATTATTTGGCAGAACAGTTGTTTATTTAAGTCAGTTGTAATTCCTCTGAGTTGGTGATTTTCCAACAACAATCCAACAGGAAAAATATGCAAAGTAATTCTTAACATTACAAATAATCCAGGTTTACTAGTTAACAAATCAGTCCATCATAGCAGTCTTTCATACATTAAGCATTCCATGTTGTTTAAGAAAACTTCTGTTGAATGATTTTACTTTTGTTTGCAGTGAGCAAGGACATTTTAGATGTTCATTAAATTGTACAGTTTTTATAATAAGTTACATCCATGGAGGGCATAATGAGTTACACATCAATGATTTTACTGGAACACAGTTATTAACATTTAGGAAATAAAACAACCAATAAAATACACTACATTTTGCCAACTTATCTTAAAACAAGGTGTTATTAGAATAAAAAGCCATCAAAATTTCAAAGAGGCATTTTGGATACTGGTTTCATGTTTAAAAGAAAACATGCACAAATAAGGTTGGCTATTATAACTTACATTCATCTAAAAATAAATTACGTCGTTTACCACTTAGTATATTATACCCCCTTCCCAATCCCCTAAAAAAGGTTATTAATAAATAAAATGAAGAGAAACAAAGTCCTTGTTTCTATGAAGTTACTACAAGGTCAACTGTATTTATCATATACAATGACAACAGACTAGTCAAAGGGCTCTGTAGGAAACAAACTTTGGCATTTACACAAACTTTGTTCAAATGAAATTTTTACTTTATAACATGCAAGGCTATTACGTCATTACTAACACGTATTTCAAGGGCAAGCTTTATTTATGTTAGCAATTGAAAATAACATCTCATTTTACAGTGGCAATTTCAGCTACATTACACATTTATATAACAATAAATTTGTATAGGACTTGAAACAATTAACAGTGAATATTGTATGTGAATCCAAGTGCTGATTTTAATCACTGATTTACTGATATCAAATATACATAGTATGAAATATATCTCAAGTACCCGACGATTTATCATAGAGGATCCAGACAAGATAAAGCATGTAGCAAGTATGAGTGCAGTTCAAATACATGTAGATCAAGAGGACAAGTAGATCAATAATTATATGCAGAATTAAGTTCCACCTTCATTGATGAAACAAATTCTTTCTGATGTGAATGATATTGTTGGTATATTACAACATATTCAATAGATCATTTCATTCAGCTATGCCCTCAATGCATTTACTAATAACAATCGCTGCAGCCAAAAACACAGACAAAAGCTACCTTCAAATCCCAAAACAAAATGTAAACATTTCATTAAGAGAGCTGTGTGGTGCACTGCAGTGGGTTCATGGTCGAGATAAGAGATGCATGTGTCCATAAGTGCTGTTTCAAGGCAGATGTGATAATTGATGACACCTTATGAATCTTTTGGAATTTTGTAGAGACACAACCCATAAGGCATATTTTGAGTACACAATGAGTGTGTGTTTAAATAGGAACTATCAAGTGAAAATGTTTCCCAATGTTACATGTAGATAGGTTGATAGGGTGAGCATGTCTATCACAGGTATGAACATGTTAGCAAGATTATATAACTAATACCAAGGTCAGCAGTAAGTCAAAATATGATTTCTTAATGTAAAAATACTTGTAAAAGGAAAAGGTGAGATAATTTTCTTGCCTAGTGCTCCATTTTTGAGTTGGTCGTGGCTTACTCAAGCATGTGCTTTCCATCTTTGCCATTGTATCATTTGAATGAATTTGATTTGATTGAATTTGGTAAAGCTTTTGACAAATTACAATAATCAAAGCTGTCATTATTTAAAAACAATACTTCTTTGGTTTAAGCAGGAAAAATGTGTCTGGCTGTACGAAAAAAAATGGTCTGTACGATATAATCTTAAATTATATGTGATAACAGCATAAATTCACTCAGGGAATATTCTTTACACATCTATTGTAGATGCTTTTACTCACTGTGGGAATTCAGTTACAAACTTAACCCACAAGAAATTTCTTCCCATCATTTTCTATATGAGTTAAGGTCAATAATTTGTTTTCTCAACATTCAAATTTGCAAACTATGTTTTGCATGCATGGAGCACACATTTTATATTTACAGTTTGCAATGAATCTGTTATAGTAAGCTACTACCTGAAGTACAACCTTAACGTCCCTCTTTGTATAGATACTGTAGCAGACACCCTGTTCTCCATGGGAAATAGGTGATCATGATACAGAGGAAATGGCATTATGTGGTGAACCCATCTGTGTTAGGACTTTATCAAGCCATTGTAATGGGCCATTCAAATGAATCTCAATCCAGCAAGGTGTGCTGGTTACATCCTGGCGGTGATACTCAGCTCCCCATCCCTTAACAAAGCTCATACGGATGGTACACATCTTAGTCAACTCGTACACTGCTTCAAAGCCATGGTTGACTGACTGGGACAGTAGAGCGGCAAATTCCTGATTGTTGAAGATTTTAAGACTGCATCCTGGTGGGATCTTGCAGACTGTGGTCGGATGGAATCCGTGGCGGTAATTGCAGTTACGACTCTGCACAAAGATGCTGCTGTCACTCAGACATTCTGCATACACTTCACCACCCACATAGTACAAATGGACACCTGCAAGTCATATCAAAAAAATAATAATTTGTCTAAACCGAGTTGATGAGATGCAACTTATGTACAAGTACTTGAGTGATTTGTCACCACATTCATCCTATAATCCTCACTCTTACTCTGATAATATTTAGAGTATCTACAAAGACTCCACTGGATCCATCTGACGTAGAAATTTTACAAGCACAACCAACAAAGAAACTACTTTCAGTGATCAATGTGCATGGCAGTGTTGTAGTCGAGACCTGGAAGTCCGAGACCGAGACCAAGACCGAGGCAAGCCCTACCAAGACCGAGACCAGCCCTTCCGAGACCAAGACTTTTGCAGTCCGAGACCGAGACAGAGACCAAGGTATCCGAGAACGAGACCTACCCCATGCAATACATACAATTGTGTAAAAATATAAAGAAATAAGGTGATATCAGCTTTAAAAAATAAAAATAATGAGTATGCAAGCTAATAACAATTTAGAAAACACACTATCCCATTTAAGTTTCCACCAAACTTCACACTTTTTATTTTAAGGCATCATTTTTTAAATCATTATATTGAATTACATAGATAACAAATCAAGCCGGCAGGAAGTCCAGGCTGTGACATTTTTTTTTCTCAGTATGCTGATCGATCTGTTTAGATCACATATCACGCTATTGCAAATGGGTGAAAAACTTTTTGGGGAAAATCCACTTCCAACACCGCCATTTTTCATTCTGATTGAAATTAACAAACAAAATTTGGGGAGGACGGCATGACGTAATAAAAATGGCGCCCGTCGATATGACGTAATCAAAATGGCGCCCAATGGTATATGAATTCAAAAACCATTTGAGATATTCCTTTTCTTAAAAATAATGTTTTTAACCCCAGGGCCCCGACACTATCTAAGGAGAATGATTGACATCCATTCTGGTCGGAACAACCTTATTGTAAAACTAATTCAACCTACGATTTGTTATACATTTTGCTTTGTGCGCCGCGCCAAAAACATACACAACCGAACATACACAACCGAACATTGTGGGGCCCGGGCCGATGCACGTGCTGTGGATACTCAGCAGTCAGAACCATGTGGTTGCATGCATCGTGTTTTAACGTTTGTAAACTAAAATGAACGATCGCAATTCCAATGCTGCAGTTTTGAAGTCGGGCATGGCTCGACGGCTACTCATTTGATCGTATTAAATGCAGGCTAAAAATAGTCTGTTTGTCATTTGTTTGGCAGCGCGGCCAATTCTTTGGCAGGGTAGCCTTAAACTTAGGGAGGGCGGCAAAACCCATGTGTGGAGAACACTGGTTACCGTATTATGGGTATGGTGCATGTTTTGAATGAAGACTAAGCAGCGCATTGCAATGTCAGTGTACACGTGTGAAAAACACGGACAGCGGTATTTATCAACAAAGCAACACGTACTTCCTGTGCATGAAAAACATTATTTGCTGTGGTCTCGAGGGTCGAGACCGAGACATTGGCAGCCGAGACCAAGACCGAGACAAGTTCTTCCGAGACCGAGACCAGCCCTTCTGAGACCGAGACTTTTGCAGTCCGAGACCGAGACGAGACCCGAGGCTAAAAAAGAAGGTCTTGAGACGGTCTCGAGACCGAGACCAGGTCTCGAGACCTACAACACTGGTGCATGGACAACATGAAAATAACTGTACATTATTTAGTACTACCAATCAAACACTACCTTTGCTTATGTGTCTCCTTGTGTTCTCAATGGTGGAATTCCTGTTGACATTGGACAACAAGCCAAGACAGAAGCGATCCGTCTTACTGGAAGGGTCCGTGAAGCCATCTACAATTACACTGGTGCTAGAAGCATGGAAGGGCTCCCCCACACGGTTGTTGAGTTCATAGTAAGCCACTGAGCACCAACACTGGGGCTCTGTGTACGTCACTGGCTGCACATCTGCAAGTGTAAACAAACAGCTCCGTTTACTGTAGTCAAATGCAAATAATTGACAATTTACATACATCTAAGTCTTCCTTTACATAATTTTTCATAACATGAGCACAAGAGAAAAACTCCTGCATCAAAGATACAAGAGTTTAAGAAAGACATCTCTATAAAATGAAAAAAATCTAAGGATTTGTAGGGTGTCATGGCCGAGTGGTTTAGAGCATCGGATTCAAGTTCTGGTGGTTTAGTCATCGGGGTGTGGGTTTGAGTCCTGGTCATGACGCTTGTGTCCTTGAGCAAGACACTTTGCTATAATTGCTTCTCTTCACCCAGGGGTATAAATGGGTACCTGCAAGGGTAGAGGTTGATATTGTGTTTGAAAAAGCCTTCGGAGCGCCATGGCAGCCCAGGGCTGTATACTCCCCAGGGAGCTGAGAAAGATTAAAGGAATGTTATTGGCCCAATGACCAGGGCACTAATGTAAAGCGCATTGATGCGTTTTTGTGAAATGCAGACCTGCCAACCTTTAAAAAAAAAAGAGTTGAGTACCACATTAGCGCAGCAGCATTAAAACCAGAAGCCCGTGCACGGCGGCATAACCCAGAAGCCCAACTACATGTACTGTTGTGCCTGTCAGTCAGAAAAAATAAATAACCAGTTCGACTGTTGGCACTGTACAATTTGTGAACTGATTATCTCTCTCGGTATCGACATATGTGCAATTACTGAAACCTGGTTATGTGGTGATGACCGTGACAGCTATCCTCTAGCCGATCTAAGTAACACTCTACCCAATTTTCAACTTAATCATATCCCTCGCCTAAATAGGGCTGGTGGGGGAGTGCTGGTTTGCCTCAAAAAGAGTTTTCATGTCCATCAAAAGGAATCTATAAAGTTCGATTCGCTGGAGTACATTGACTTGTCTATCACTGCCCGTTCGAACACACCTCTCCGCTTACTGGTAGTATACAGACCCCAAAGGATGCTTGATAAGACCCCTACTGCAACTCTTTTCATGCGAGAATTCTCTACTCTGTTGGAACACATCACTATTGACACTGGCCACATCTTAATTGCAGGTGATTTTAATTTCCACATCGACGTAGAATTTGATAGAGAAGCATCAGCTTTCTGTGATCTGTTCGACTCTGCTGGGCTCAAACAACTCGTAATTGGCCCCACCCATCAGAACGGCCATACACTCGATCTTCTTCTAACACGGTCATCCGATGATTTCATCTCGCAAGTATCAGTATCACATCACCTGCCCTCAGACCATGCTGCGGTTACCTGCCAAATGAGCATCGGTCGCCCTGGTCCGGTGAAAGTTGACGTACAGGTCCGTAATCTCAGGGACATTGACATTGATGCTTTCCGTGGCGACATCTTAAGTTCACCATTGTACACCTCTCCGTTTTCTGATTTAGACCTCTTGATTGATCAGTATGAGAGCACCCTCACCAACCTCCTTGATTTACACGCACCTGAGATCAAACGAACTATCAGAGCCCGTCCACACGCACCTTGGTTTAGCAGCACAGTCCGTACTGCCAAACGTAATCTACGCCGCCATGAACGCCGCTGGAAAGTATCCAAGTTAGAGGTACATCAGCAAATTTTCAGGGACCAGTGTGCCATTTACAAGAAGCTACTGGAAGACACCAAGTCTGATTTTCAGAGAAAACAACTTGACAATTGTGACTCAAAGCGTCTGTATCACATAGTTAATAAAATAAGCATGTCGACATCGTCAAAAGTACTCCCCGTTACAACGAATCCACAACAACTTGTCAATCGTTTCCACGATTACTTTGACACTAAAATCCAGACTATAAAGGACGATCTCAACACATCTAACCTCGCTGCTTCGACTACCCCATTTCCTGTCCATAACCCACCTTGCAGCTCAACCTTTGACCATCTGAGTGCACTCTCCATTGATGCAGTTAAAAAACTGATAATGGGATCACAGTCCAAATCTTGCCGACTTGATCCAATTCCTACCTGGTAACTGAAGAGCCGTCTTGATCAACTCGCACCTGCTATCACCAAAATAATAAACATGTCGTTCCTGCAAGGTCATTTTCCTGACGCACTGAAACTCGCTGACATTTCCCCGCTGATCAAGAAACAAAACCTTGCACCAGAGCTCTTAAAAAAACTACAGACCTATTGCTAACCTCAAGTTCATAGCAAAATCCATTGAGCGGGCTGCAGTATCACAGATCCAAGGCTACCTTGCCAGAAACGACCTTTTTGGCCGAATGCAATCTGCCTACCGAAAAAATTGTAGCGTTGAAACGGCCCTACTTCGTGTCTACGATGACCTTTTACTCGCTGCAGACAAAGGGCATGAATCAATTGTAGTTCTCCTCGACTTTTCTGCAGCATTCGACACAATTGATCACCCTGTGTTATTGGAGCGTCTACGTCATAGACACGGCATTCTCGGCTCCGCTCTAGACTGGTTCTCTTCTTACTTCGCTAATCGTCAACAATCTGTAGTCATCAATGGAGCTATTTCCCCTCTTCGTCATGTCAGAACTGGAGTCCCCCAGGGGTCTGTTTTAGGTCCATTGTGCTTCGCACTTTACACCGCCCCTCTGGAAGACATCATTTCTTCACATGGCATCAAGTACATGATGTATGCTGATGATGTCCAGCTCTATGTCACCATGGCTGAAAACCAACGCCCAACTGTCATTACCAATCTCGAATCTTGCATCAGTCACATCAAATCATGGTCTTCTACAAACATGCTACGGTTAAACAATGACAAGACAGAAGCTCTTCACATCACTTCCAAACACCGGCACCGAAATGAAATCCATAGCATTCATGTCGGCGGTTCACAGATCACAACAGTCAATAGTTCACGAAACCTCGGAACAAGTATCACTTCGGACCTGAGCATGCAAAAACAAATCAATAACATTTGCCGTTCTTCATCATTAGTCCTACACAAAATCGGAAAGTTGAGAAAACATCTAGATAAACAGACCACTGAAAGACTGGTTCATGCTTTTATCTCATGCCGTCTGGACTTCTGCAACAGCCTTCTCCATTGTCTACCTGCCTCACAAATTTCAAAGCTCCAACGTATTCAAAACTCTGCCGCTCGACTTGTCACCCGCTCATCACCCCGCCAACATATTACGCCAGTACTCCGTTCACTTCATTGGTTACCTGTCTCCAAACGCATAGAATTCAAACTCCTCCTTCTGACATACAAATCCCTCAACTAATCTGCACCCCAGTACCTCCAAGAACTCCTTCATCCATACCAGCCTCGTCGTACCCTCCGTTCCAGCTCTACCTCTCAACTCGTCCCATACATCACTCGTACTAAATCATATGGCCATCGCTCGTTCTCACATTCTTCACCGACACTGTGGAACAATTTGCCAAACTTCATCAAAACTGCTCCAAATGAAAACATTTTCAAATCTATGCTTAAAACGTACCTCTTTAACTAATTTATTATATTACTGTTTTCTAATGTTAAGCGCTTCGGGACATCTGTGTGAGGCGCTATATAAGTATGGTTTATTATTATTATTATTATTACGTTCCAATTGCCTAGATCATAGATGCCACTCAAGGGGCAAAAATTAAAAAAATTAAAAAAATTAAAAAAATTAAAAAAATTGGCCAGGGGTTTCCCTACAGGCAGTGAGCCCATTTTGACTGCAATAACATATTAATTTCTATGAAAAGCACAGTTGAACAATGTTCCTAAATTATTAGTAACTTACTCGGCATGCAATTAACTTGACAATAATGATGCGAAAGGTTCCATCTTTGGTTGCCCAGTAAACGGACAAACGAAAGCCTATCATAGAATTTTCCAGTTCCACTTCAATTCATCATTTGTTTCTCTTATACAAAGATCACAGGCCATTAAATTCCCATTATTCTCCCCTAATAAAACTAACAGAAACGATGTATTACATGTTGTACACTCAAGTATAATCACACGGCGATGCCGAACACGTGCGTTGTGTGCACGTACATCCATGCATACGGCTATACAATGTACTGTACCAGACTGACCGAAACTGGATTGCGCCATTCCCACCCCCTTTGTTACGCATTGATTTATTAGTTTTCCAGCGGGAGTAAGAATTTAAAATATAGTTCTAAGCACAACCTCTTTTTTATCGAAGCGCATAATGATCACTCAGATGCAGGGTGTCTTTGTTCGGTTGTTTTTGCACTTGGGGTCGAACGAATGACAGTTGAAGAAATTGAGAACAAAATTGTCCGTTCGTGCTGCAGTTTTTAAATCACCGCAATATAGATTTTGCGTCTTTTGAGTATTTTCTGCATATATCTCGTACCGCCGTACTCAGATGTGAAAAAGCATGCATGGTACGCAAAATGCGTACAGGTTGGCAGGTCTGTGAAATGCGCTATATAAGAACTAGTTATTATTATTATTATTATTATTATTATTAAGGAAACAAAGTTTACAAGGCAATTAAATGTTGAATTTTTGTTAATAAAATGAAAATAGCAATGTCCCAGTTATTTCAAAATAATTTCAGAGAAGTATGTCTACCTACCAACCCGTCCAGCTTTTAATTAGCCCTCATTGACACCCCTCACTTCTGCATGCTGATATTTTAGCAGAAAGAAACTCTGTTCCAGTAGCCATCTCTTTAAAAGATTACACGCAATGCAATAATGACGATAATTTATAATATGAATGAGGGAGTTACCTGACAGGTTGATGTTGATCTTTGAAGGCTGTGATGATGTTGTATCCATAGGTGTTCCATCATTCGTGTTTCCATCATCAGAGGACATGTATGCTGGTGGTGGTGTATCAGCTGCAGAAAAACAATAGGTTTCTTCTTAATCTTAGTTTTCATTTGATGACATTATCTGCAGATAATAATTGACTGCTGTGACACTAGAGGGCAGCAGACACTCTTAAGTGTTCATATAGAATCTCAAAAGTTCCCTGACCCCTATTCTTCAAACTGTCAAAGATGGCCTTTCACTCATGGAAATCGAGACTGGTGATCCATGTCTGAGATCTTAGTGCTACTGAAGTGTGTGTAGATCAATCATTTATTCAATCATTTATGACATGATGGATCACTATGGTAGACAGCTAGTACAGAACATACAACAGCATTATTAAATCATCAATGTATCTGCCACATTGACTTCATACTTGTCCAGACAGGATTAGTCTTTGTCAGCCAGGCCATAATAAGACCAGACACAGGCACAAATGACAGCATTATGGATTTGTAAATTGAAGGAGTGATAACCTATCAAGTATTGTCTGAAACTGAAACATAATGTAGGTTTTCATCAGGAAATATTGGCCACTGTTTCCTTTCATTGCCTTTTTGTAACATCTTTTCCTGTGCTGAAACCAAGCTACAATAACCATCCTAAAGTTTAAGTTCTTTGTTTAATCTAGGCTGGTAACATCAAAAATCAACTGCAAAGCTTAAGTAGTTTACTTCATTTCATGTTAACCTTTTCTTTTCTTATTTAAAACTTTGCTATCTTCGGCTACAAAGAAAGGTATGATGTACACATGTAGTGATGTATCTTTCTTGATAAAGAAAATCCCACTAAATTTATTTGCATTTGTCATAATGCACAAAGAACAACAATCCTCCTTAAGATAAAACGAGTTCTCCTAAAAACTCAGTTGTTATCAACTCCTTAAAAATTGACAATCAGCCAACTTTCTCCTTTTTATTACAGTCACCATTCAAAGCAATTACTGTCTCACCAGGAACACCATAAGGACTGCTAGGGCTAGAACTGGCAGGCGATAACTGAGGTCCTCCTGGTGAGCCTGGGTGATGAGGAGACAGTCCCTGGTTGCCTTGCTGAAAGCTATGTGGGTAGGTGGCATTGTGAGGATATGGTGGATCCGGAAGGCTGCGATACGGCAACAAACTGTGGGATGGAACCGATTCACTGTGACGTGGAACTAAGACCGGTGGAAGAACTAAAATGAGACAAAGGAGAAAAGATCAGTAAATATCCTCACATGTGTTGCAATCTCTAAAAGCTGGTGCCTTGATTTTCATTTTGATTTTCTCATAATTGACATAAAATACACTTGCGTGTAAATACTTTTCAGTGCACCCATTGTTTCCCAACCACACAGTGAATGCTCACCAGGAGAATTTCCCCATGTGGCAACACGCGACACCTTCATTCCCTGACGATAAAGTATAGCACACTGGGAACAGTGGCAGCAAATAGCACATCTGCGGGATCGACATGATGGATATTATGGGATGGCAGCGTTGATGAGAAGCATTACAACATAACTATCGCACCAATCGAATGCGCTTCGGCAAATAGGAAATCGGCCTATCGGGAATTAGCCAATCAGCCTGTGCCATAGCACACTCGTCCTCCTTTTGGCGATACCATGAAGAAAGACCACCATGGCTTGATAGGACGACGTAAACAGTGTCTTCAGTTTCCTCCTTGTCAACCTATGCCGTGATCCATACAGAGTCTGAACTCTCAACTCGGACTCCGGTTTTGAGGCATACAAACCCGCCATCCGCTGCAAACGCTACTTTGAAACCTTTAGCTTAACATTTCAAAGACTTTATAGCTTATAATGTTATGTTTCAACTTTCACTCCGAGAAAGTGTAAAATCAAATGACATTTTACACCATTTTAATGTGAGGTTAGAAGGTTAGAGACTTGGAGATTTGTTCTCACTATTATGAGGATACTATCTATGGAAAATGAGTGCATCTCAAAACAGAATTTGACCTTGTAGCCCCTCTTAGTAAGAGTACTGATGGGTATTTTTTGCTGGAACAACACCAGACACTACCTTAGCATACGTACATGAATGTACATTTTAAACACCTTTAACCAGTTCGACGCGAATGACGAGTTAACTCGTGAGATTTTTTTAACTGACACATATGAATCGCTGTTACCCTCAGCGTGCGAATTGTGTATGGGATTCAGTTGTAGTTGCATTGCGGGGTACCATGGATATATCTAGTGTAATTTACTAGCGATTGAACTTTTATGGACACAGGGCCAGCCGATGAAGACAACGATTGAGATGACATTTGTTGACAAAATCAAGATGGCGGCCTCCATGAGAAAACGCGTGTACAATAATGACACGGAAATTCTTTGATATTTTGTATCGTCAGGGTCCTCTAATTCCGATTCATCTAGTTCAGAGGAAAGTAAGGGTAATAGTTCAATAGTTCTGATTCAGAGTTTGAAAATAATAGTGAAAAAAGCAAGAATTCTGAAGTTAGCATGGTTATATCGAAGTCAGTTCTGATGATCACGATGATGAGCTGAGGTGAGTGATGATAATGCAGATTTTTCTGAGGGATCCATATCTTGAGATGGTGAAATGTGAGTTTAAACAAAAAGAGAGAAATGTGAAGGTGTTTTCCCCTGTTGTGACATGCTTTTTAAATCACAGAGCTTTTTATTTCAGAAAATTGTCATAAAGAATAAAATTATGCCAGCATTTGCACTTTTTTTTTTTTTTCAACAAAATTCACAAAAGTATCCCGCGTGGGGGGTAGGTAAATTCGGTGAAAATTTATCCCGCGTCGAACTGGTTAAAACCACTTAATTCTAAAGGATTTGAGGCAACATAGTAATATAAATGTTTTAGTTTATTACAGCTGAAGTAAAAGCTACTCTGGATGAACTGAAACACCCTTTTTCAAGGTTTATTTGACAGAAAGTAAAGCACTAAGCTCAAACATTGAATCACACAATGTGGATAATTAAGACACCCAAGGACTACCACCAGATAATCTCAACCTATTCAAATACATATTGCATAGACACCAAGGTAGCCGCTTCACTGCAGTGTTGTAACCAAGTCATTTTTTGTCAAGTCAAGTCAAGTCGCAAGTCATCTTTGGTCAAGTCAAGTCAAGTCGCAAGTCAAATTTTCGCAAGTCAAATTTTCCCAAGTCAAGTCAAGTCACAAGTCAAATTTTCGCAAGTCAAGTCAAGTCACAAGTCACATAATGTCCCGATAAGCCCACTCCCATGATGATGTTGTGACAGACTAAATACAACCATTGAACCACATGCACGGCAATAATTGCCGTGCTTTTTTAGAATTTGAAGGGCATCGCAGCAATTTCGTAAGTGTAAAAAGGGCACCACGGCATTTTTTTCGAATGTGGGGTATCATGGCAAAAATTTAATTTAACAAAATTTAACACGACAGGTGTCAGGTGAAAAAACTAAGGTTGAACACAACCACGGATGTGATCTAAAGCAATGCGTCTTCACCACCACAGCATTTTGACTATCCTATGCACTGTTTGTGCCAAAAATTCCCCAAAACAACAAAACAAAACATATTTAAAAAGAAACAAATCTTACGTTTTACATTTAAATAATCTTTCTGTTGATCCAAAATGTCAAAAATTGTGTCATTTTTGTAAAATAAAGCCTATAAGTTGTGCAGTTTTCCGTAAACAAGCTAACATTTCCGAGGAAATGTGCTTTGAAGACCATACTGTCGACGGCTTTTGCGTGAATACCAGTGGCTCATTGCTCTGTACACGTTTTTTTCGCGCACCAGCGATGGTGATTATTGCAATTCGAGGGAAAAACCCTTTTCCCCGAGCATGCGCAGACACGTAAAGTCTTTTGTCAAGGCGTTTCAAACAGGTGTTGTGGGATATTTCACCAATAGAGGGCTTTTACTCCAATGGTATCGCATTGTTTTGAAACGCCCTCTCGTTCAATGTTTCCTATCTTTATTGTTGCGCATAAAGGAACGACATAACAAAGACTAGGAGCCTCTAAATTGGAAAAGACGTGACCGCGTGCGTTGTGTAAACTGTGATCGCAATGTGGTCCGTGTTTTGCGGAACTTCCGAGTGAATTGTTTCGACATTAATTTATCCAAACCCTAAAAATGTAAACGTATAACTTCACATTTAATATTCCTGTGTTGTAACCAAGTCATTTTTTCTCAAGTCAAGTCAAGTCGCAAGTCATATTTGCTCAAGTCAAGTCAAGTCACGAGTCATTTTGGCTCAAGTCAAGTCAAGTCGCAAGTCAATGAAATTGGCGACTCAGTCAGACTCGAGTCCAAGTCACCGACTCGAGTCAACAACACTGCTGCAAACTCCTATCATAGGATATTTTATGGCTGAAATTATTGCTAAGAGTTCATGCACTGGGTAACAAAATGTGCCAAGGACTGGGGCATAAATTCCCAGGCATCAATTTATGACATTTGTGGGATGCTTGTATGGGTGAGACTCCATAATGTCTGTATTGTGCATTACTTTGACCCTCTGTGCATATAAACACTGAGCTGTTAAGATGTATGCATTGATAACCTGATACAACCAAATCCATTTGCTGGAAATCTGATTAAATCACACATCTACTGTGCAAGTAACCTTTGACATCAGAGAACTAGTACCCCCACACACCTTCAGTTTCAAAGTATTGCACCATGCAGTATATGAATTTAAACCAAAAGACTACAACATACATAGTCTTTGTCAAATAGCAAATAACTTCCGTTTGTTTTCTTAAACACAAATCTAATATTTTTCTTAAGTTCATGTCAATTACTTGACTCAATTTGTTTATATACACCAATCCGACAGAAAAAAATTGGTTGCGCACACTATTGACAAAATTTAACAACTGCGGTGTCGCAAGCTGGAAGCACTGATCTCTATATACTGTGCTTCCAGCTTGCGACACCGCAGTTGTTAAATTTTGTCAATAGAGGGCGCTGCCAATTTGTTTTCGTCGGATTGGTGTATACTTGTATTGTGTTATGTATTTACAAGTAAAAATTTACAAGTGAAAATTTGTAGATGGATGAATCAATAAATACTGTACATTCCTCAACTTACAAATAACTACATCTGTTTTTCTTTCCAGTAGGCCTGAATGTACCAAGGAAAATCTGTGCCAGTCATGGTGGCAAAAAGAGGGCAAATGTATTTGGAGGGGCATATGTCAATAAGAGAGGGCAGACAGAAACTATAAACTGGTGCCAAAATGGCTGCTTGTCTGAAATACGAGCCGGTATGAGTGCTTCCATAATGTGACAGGGGTCAGATTGGGTTTTGGCTATGCGCTCTTAGCTTTATAATCAACTGTTGGATTGTGCAACTCAATGGGTTGAGATTTGTAAAATGTCTGGGACTTTCAGATAGAAGGGTCAGATAGTGGAAAGAATTTACAGTTTGTTCAGTACATATGGAAATCAAGTTATTTCATTCCCTCTAATTAAAAGGGGGAAATAACCACACAATTATAAAGCTTTCCCTGATCAATGAAAAACATGTCAACCTGTTTGTTTACAACTTGTATACAACCTGCAAACATGAGAGTCACCAAATCTAGGTTGTCATTTTACACCCTTATTATTTGTTTAATCTTCAAACACTTGTTTCATTTTTGAAGTGACAAAACATACAATAACAATTCACAGTTGCAGGATTATTGGGTATTAAGCATTTAGTACACTTTTGAAGTAAACCTTGATCGGGTTCTGTAGATATTAAGAGATTTAGGCTTTTCCTGAAAAACAATGCCATAACATTCGATTTTGTATAAAATTATCCAAACACAGACCATGTTTGTTTTATGTAGGCCCTATACAAACAAATTTCTAAATCTATTTTAGATCAATAACTTTTGATCATTTCTTGGTTGTATTTACATTATAATAAAACCACAATGTTGAAGGCTACTTGATATAAGCTGCTTACAGACATGTAACCTACTGCCTTGTATTATTAATTGTGCGATCAAGTGTACCAAAACAAACCACTTTTTATTTTGATGTATTCAAATTTATGTGACCTGAAACTGAATCCAAGGAGAGTTCTGAATCCAAGGAGAGTTCTCAATGCAAAGAGAATAGATGCTTGTATCGTAGTAAGAAGCCTGGTAAATCATTTGTGTAAGGGCAATGCAATACAGGGTAGACAGCTTTACATTGATAAACATCATCTCTATGAGAGAAATGGAATTTTGTACTGGAACATTTTCAGGGTCACAAAAGCAATGACCAAGTATTGAATGAAATTGCAGTCTTTTAAAAAGCAAGGCAACTTTCAACTGAGATAAATTCCTCAACTATGTTACAATTCCCGTTATTTTCCTACCCTCAAAACAAATCCTATTGAAGAATCAATTTTTGATTCTCTAAATTAACAAACATTAAAAGATTCTGCATCTTAAAAGTTTTGTGTATGATATCAAGGTATTATTTCAGTAATGCTACCAGTAATGTACATTCCCATGGGAGCCATTTATTTATTATGACAAATTTGGTAACATTGGTTTGGTAGAGCAGTACAGGTACATGTAGTATGCCTAAAACACTATACTGATCCAGGGGATACAAGATGTATCATGGGAGGGGGGGGGGGGGGGGGGTCCAACACAGTGCAGAGTAGTGTATGACTCATTGTGATTAGTCAAGAGAAAGAGGCTTGAAGCATTTAGTATAGATCCAATAGGAGGTCACTGGTACACATGATATAACAGAATTCCAATACATAGGCTACATATTAATCTGAAGACTACCATACCTATTGTAATAGCTGGTACATTTTATCACTTTTGCTTCCAAGTCGTTTATTTTCAGTGTTTTTATTCAGTTAATAGCAAAATGATTCCATCACCAATTTTTGGGGGGTAATTAACAGTTTGAGATTTCCACTAGTCCCTAAAACTGAGACTAGTGGATTCATAAAAGAGATATATGTGTGTACTAAATATAAGCTACATGTACACGCAGAGGAAAAAACAACAAGACTTTTAAAAAGATGTACCATCACAAATGAATCAAAACAAAACAGTTAATTAATTTGTTGACAGTGAGCACCTGTTCTGCACTGTTTGAGCAGGTTTTAAGAGTGGTATGATGGATCCACTGATCTGATAGTCATTCACAATCATTTGGTTTAACATAAAATAAAATTCGCATCTGTTAATTTTTTATTTCTTTTCTAAAAATGTTGTATACATTTTTGTTATGCTACTGAAAACTAAGGAGGGCTGGTAGATGTTTGTGTTGCTTTTAAGCTAGCTGCCATGATAAAATTCATGTTCATTATTGACCTATTGCAAATGATTCTAGTTCATTAACATTTACATCATTTGAAGTGTTTTGTTAACAACTAC
This sequence comes from Leptasterias polaris, assembly GCA_037783415.1. Taxonomy (NCBI): domain Eukaryota; kingdom Metazoa; phylum Echinodermata; class Asteroidea; order Forcipulatida; family Asteriidae; genus Leptasterias; species Leptasterias polaris. The sequence goes on from JAZGTN010000020.1 coordinate 1,660,448, forward strand.
TTTGTAAATGAGCCAAACAAACATTTCAATAACTGCAGTTCTTGTATCTACACAAAAGATCAATTGTGACTTGCTTTCCTGCTCTTCCTAAACATGCATTCTGTTGTCATTTAGGTATAATCCAAAGTATTTATTTTGTGCTTCCCAAAGGTCATTGGTGATTTCCTTTTACATGCATCTTCTTTCCTGAGAGTGTCTGCTTTACTAGAGTGTAAATGAGGCCAATAGATCCCCTGTTTGTTAGATGGTTTCCTGACATAAGGAAACCTATATCCTGTCACACAATTGACAGACAGTTAGTTGCCTCCTCCCTAAGGAGCAAAGCACTTTGTAACGCATGGTAACAGGATGTGTCTTGTATTAAACCTCACACAAATTGACTTTACTTTTAATGTTGCAAGCACAATGTTTCAGCATGGGAAAAGGAAACATTCCTGACTAATTGAACCAAAAAATATAAATTCTTTATAACAGTTCATAATATACATGTTGTAGTTATTTTTTAAAAAAGAAGGGGAACAAAAAGAAAGAGGATAATAAAATAAATTGAGATTTATGGAGTTGTAACTGTACTTATTTTCATCTTTTCATTGATAATAATGCAAACTGTCCGATGATTTTTCCTCTCAAAAAATTACATAATGTATGAAATGCATGGATGCTAAGGATGCGTAAGACTACTTATACCCAGAGGCTAGTGGTTCATGTAAAGAAGTGGAAAGCAGTTTATAAATTGTACATCTGATAATATGAATTTTTAACTCAACACCCACGCAATGTTGAGTGCTAATCACTGCTGTCTGGTGTCTGATGTTTTGACAGCTTAATAAGTTCAACCCCAACCAAACACTGTCAACACCTGTCAACAATACAACAATAACCCTACATACAATGCTCTTATGCTACTGTGGAGACAATGACTCACTTCCTGCTTAACAATACAACATTGGAGTTCAATACAAAGCCCCTCCTCCTACTCTACATGCAGCTAGAAAACACAGGCAGAACTCTAAGTCAGCCTTTAACTCATTCCACCATATACTTCCAAGAAATAGGAGTGTTCTTATTACTTAATGTCACCAGCATTAAACAGCTGTTCATATTCATCGTGTTGTCATCTTTATACACATGTTCATGTAGACACTGCAGCCTATAATGCTCTGTAATTTAGGGGGTTTTCTTTATCAAGAATACATTAAAGGGACACACCAGCTTCGTTGGGCTATTTTGGCTACAAAATAGACTGAAATATGACTCCAAAGGTCTTCCAGGAATGGAGAAGAACGATTCCTAAAAGAAACCATCAATTTTTGCAGTTTTTGAGCATTTTTCAAAAAACGAAGGTCACGTGGGTTATCTGAACCACTTTTTTGGCTCGGATAACCTTGTGATCTTCGGAGTTAGTTTTACTTCCAGCCGTATAAAAACTAATTACTGCACCGAATTCAACTCTGTTTTTTTACAAGTATTCATGAGTATTTAACAAAAGAAAATACCTATTATAATTATGGATACAAGTTGTAAATAATTTTTAAAAATCGAACGTAAGATTTTATTTCAGAGAGTCCGAGCAACGGAAGTGTGTTGCACAGTGCACAGCGTGGGGCTAGCTACACGTAACAAAAGGGCAATCGTGTAGCTGGCGGGCAGAGTGTCTCGGCAGGGCTAGCGCGACGGAAACCCACTAGCCAAGAAATAACTGTACCTGGAAGCTCATGAACATGTGGGAGGGGTAGGGAGCCAGACCACCAACTACATTGTTGTCATTCTTGCAGGTTTGCCAGTCGGTACACCTCGCTGATTGAATCCGCTGTTTCAAAATCGTAACGCTTCAATGCTCTGTGTACGTTCCTTCCCCCGATTTGTACTGAATTTCTTGGTAATTAAATATGATTTATGTCAATAAATAGGAATATCACTTTTATATTGACGGTGCAATTAGTTTAAACAATTTTGGAGACAAAAAAGTACAAACAAACTAACCCAACCCCCCCCCCCCCCCCAAAAAATAAAAATAAATAAATGTTTACACACTTTCAGATGGATAACGTAGACTGGATCCTCATGCCTTGCCATAGTAAAACATTTACATAAACAGAGCACCAGACTACTTGCAACATTGCGCAGCATGTATCCCGTAAATTTGACATTTGCAACGGCTGGTAAAGGGTATACGCTTACCTTTGACCGCTTTTGGTTTTTTCGGTCATTTCTCTTTAATTATGTGATTATTTTGTATAAACAAATATATAAACCATCTAAAAATAATTGTCTATGATTCTACATGACTAAATTTTGTGAACAGTTAACCGGTTAGACCCTTTAGGTTGAAAATGATCATGTTGTATTTTAACTTTGAAAAATATGGCTTTGCAGGGTTCTGCCCACGGTGGTCGGTGCCGGAAAACCCGACCGGCACTCATGATTCCCCGACCGGCACTCGCATAATTTTTACTTTTTCCGACCACTACACATTTTCCCTTTTTTTGGCCCATTTCCTTCAAAATATTTTGAACAACGTGTAAAACAAATTATTTACCAGTAAACAGTTTTATCCAAAGTTTTGAGTAGCCTACTTCTTTGGTTTGAGTATATTTTAATGATCCAGGATCGAGCATTCCTCCCGCTACGATGTACAATATAATATATCCAACGCACGAAACCCGCATTGATTTTGCAATGGTTTCCAGTCACGCTGATTATAGCTTTACGCTTGGAATAACATGATACCAGTTTCATCATGTTGCGAACCCTATTCTACAGCGTTTAATACAACGGAATTGAACTGCAGATTAAGCACCATGCCAGTGTTCTCCACAGACTTTTTCTTTGGGAGGGCGGCATGACGTATTCAAAATGGCGCCCGTCGATATGACGTCATCAAAATGGCGCCCGTTGGTTTATGACGTCATCGCACGTGAAAGGAAAAAACACCCGAGATAATCCTTTTCTTAAAAATAATCTTATTAACCCCCGGGCCCCGACACTATAATAAGGAGAATGATTGACATCCATTTCATTCTGTCGAAACAACCTTGTTGTAAAACTAATTCAAAACCTACAATTTGTTATACATTTTGCTTTGTGCGCCGCGCCAAAAACATCAGAGGGATATGCCGCTCAGTGTTGGATTTTAGAAAGCTGGATTTCTATGCATTGGTGGTGGTGATCGGATAGCCCACACACGTGCAATTTTCGAAACGGAAAACAAAATAAAAAATTACAAAAAAACATTTTTTGGACGATCTTATCCCCTAATTTCTGCCCTCAATAATACCTTTTTCATCAACAACCATTTTCATGGATTTGTGATTAGAGGTTCCATTGTTTAGAACTTCGTTTTCAATAAAATCGTCAAGATTCAACGATCGGTAAACAACGCACGGTACGCACATTGAGAACAAATTCAATTAACTTTGCCCCGCAACGCCCTCTATCGGCAAAAGTTGTCAATGTTTGAATATCCTTCAAGGCTGTACATTGTACCAATCTGCAGGCGTGCGGCAGTGTGTTGCAATTCTTTATCGGCTCGTGAACGTGTACTGCGTTGGAGTCTAGCAAGCTCTCTTATGACTATGGTAATCAACGGCCAATCACAGCGTGCGGAATGTTGGTTAGCTTGGACCGTGTGTGTTGTGTATGCGCTATGCATGGACTACCGACCGAACGTCAGAACTCAGCAGTCAGAACCATGTGATTGTGTGTGCATCGTGTTTTAACGTTTGTATACTACTAAAATGAACGATCGCAATTCCAATGCTGCCGCTTAGAAGTCGGAATTGGCTCGTCGGCTACTCGTTTGATCGTGTTAAGTGCAGGCAAGTATTAAAAATAGTCTGTTTGTCATTTTTTTGGCAGGGCGGCCTTAAACTTTGGGAGGGCGGCCCGCCCTCTCAAAATACGTGTGTGGAGAACACTGCATGCTATAGATGCTGTAAATTGTTTTCCCATGGCGGTAAAGGCGTGCTCGCACTGAGGGCCTACATTCAAGGCACAGCTGCAGGGCGCACGTGTGTAACCACTCCGTGCACGATCGAAAGGAAATTGACTTGACTGTACTAGGAAAAAAAAAATTCCGGCACTAAACAAATCCTGGGCAGAACCCTGGCTTTGTTTTAAAAGATGTAAAATTTGCCTTGGGGACAAAGACTATTAGTTCAAGAAAATGTGATGGAATAAGTGATTAACCTATTTAGATGATTTTTAATAATAAAGGTCATTAAACAAATTTGCTTAAAACTCTGTATGAGATAAGAACATACAGTACTTCTAACAAAGTGACAAACCTCATACTTCCTAGTGGCAATACTTCCAAATGGCAATGGAGAAATTACTTCATAATTAATCAAAGAAAAATGTATTCCCTTTAAATGTCCCAACCATGATATCATTAAAGGTTCACAAAGTTTAATTATACTTGTTCACACTACATGGGTTCAATGATTCACAATAACATGACCTGCTTATCATTTACTTCAGGTACATATGTTTTGATTGCTAAGGCCAAGGGCAATTTGACCTCTAAAGAGCTGTTTTGAAGACAACTAACAAACAGGCAGAATATATAGGAATATTCTTGAATACACAAAGATTGTATTTGGATTAATTCTCGCTGATTAGTGAATGTCACTACTTGAACAATTTCAAGTGTCACCATGCCTTTCGTGTCACAGTGTTCTACTTGTAATTTAAAGAGTAAATATCATTTAGCCAACTGTCAGCAGCCAGCTGCCTAAAGTTGCAGTAGATATCCATTTATAGCATTCGTCCAAGTTTTGTGTAGGCTACATTTTAGACCTACACTAGGGTCCAATTGCAATCACTGTAAAAAACTAGACTTAAGTTTTTGTTTAAGAACAAAAACAGGGTGTTCGGCATTTGTTCAATAAGTCATTCGTTCAAGTTTTGTTATTACCCTGGTTGTGGTAGAGTAATGAAAGAAGGGGTCGAAAATATGAAGACATGGTTTTGCTGATGACGCTATTATGATGTATCCAAAGCCTATTTCTTTTCGGATCAAAAGTTTGAATCTTTTTGGATTTATTCAACAGTTTTTCAGCAATTAAAAGGTTAACAACAAAAAATTCACGAGAAGGCGCTGTTGAAATTAGTATCATTTGTCTTTCAATTGAAAGGCCAAGGGGTCAAACTTTTTTCATACAAAGAGACCTAATCCTAATTGTAGACAATAAGTTGTTCTTATCACTAAACTTCCACTTCCGTTTTCGACCGGAAGGTCACACGGGCTACTTGTGAAGTTGATAAAATGATTTTCCAATGATGTACAGATTGCAAAAATCCAATGTGTGGTTCAGGAGTTTTTATTTTTCAATTATTAAACTTCAACTTCCGGATTGAACCGGAAGTCAAGGTCAATTGGGGTGAGGTTCTGTGTAACTTTTGTTGAACTTTTCACAATCCGTCCGATGATGTGTAGATTGTTAAAAATGACTTTGTGGTTCATGATTTATGAATTTTTCCGTTAATAAACTTCAACTTCCAGTTTCAACCGGAAGACAAGGTCAAACGAGGTCACACTTTGTGCATCATCAATTAAGTTTTTGAATACTTTCTAATGCTATTGAGATTACAAAAATCCTGTCTGGTTCGGGAGTTATGATTTTTTCAATTACTAAGCTTTGATTTTATATAAAATTGTATAAAATAATTTGATAACGTAATTATGACGTCACTCCACATTTTACAAGACATGGGCGATGTCCAACAGTACACCAAGTTTCAACTAAATCGGCTGTTTGGTTTAGTAGATACAAAGTTTCAAAAAGTGCACCTTTAAGGCTCTACCACGTGACACACGATGACGTCATCAAACTACGACTCCACAAATATGTTGTCTGCATAAAGATCATTATGTTAACCAGTTTTGAAGAGATTCTCATAAACTTTGCCACAGACATCTAGTAAAAGTGTGTTTTGAACTGTTTTCAACTTGCCGCTAGAGGGCGCTTTTGAAATATGTGACGTCACCGGTCCTATTTTTCTAAACCAGGCACTTGCCAGGTTACAACATCGTTAAAAACAACTCAAAAAATGTGCCACTTTCAAGTTACAAGGCACTTCCGGTTTCGACCGGAAGGAGGTCATGTGAGGTCACGCCAGTTAAACAAAATAAAGACCTATGTGACCTTAGTATGATCCTGCAAAAAGCAAACGCCGGTCTCCTACCTGTGATTTGTTACAGAATTTCAAAGATTTAAAAACCTTGTAATACAACACCTGATGACGTCATAATGACGTCATTGTTCGGGTGCCGTCTTCATAATAAGGTTCAAGTATATGCCAAGTTTCAAGTTTGTACAACTTTTACTTTTTGAGAAATCTTGTCGAGAAGATTCAGGGAGAAGAAGAAGAGGAAGTGTAAAAAAACCATAACAATAACAATAGGTTTTCGGCTGAAGAGCCGAACACCTAAAAATGCAATCTTACTATAAACACCATTTCTGACATTCAGATAAAAACCTGCAAGAGACTTAGCCAAGTCTTGCAAAATTGTATACAAAAACCATCTTATTTGTCAGCTCTGCCTTTTTTGTCTCTAGACTCTCTTTAATCTTTGTTCACAAAACACAGATCTGATCTGGGCACATTATATAGAGTTACTGCGTGCAGATGGATTATGGAACCAACATTGCATTTCATATATTTCAAGAAGATTCTAACCTCAATCTGGAAGTCATGAGTTCAAACAAGGTAGTAGCTAAAACATTTAAAAACATGATATTTTGTTAATAAATCTCAAATTTTAATAAGGCAAAAAATATATATATATATCAGTTTCCAGTTTCATGCCATTTTAAAATAGGGTCGGTAGGTCAGAGAGTGTGTGCAAAAATTTTAACTTCAAAAACTGCTCCAAAATCAACAAAGACCTCTTCAGTATACTTTAAACTCACATTAGGTATGCAGGAGATGTTTCTGGTTAATATCGAGGTATGATTGTGTCTTTAATATTTCTAAAAAAGATACATTTTCGGCTAAAAGGATGCCCCAAATTGTCCACTCACTACTTCTGTTGAGTCCATGCTTGTTCATCTGTCAAGCCCATTCAACGGATTTTCACAGCAAATTGGACAAACTCTTGCGCAATTTGCAGTTTGCGCTCTGCAAATTATCAAAACTTGGCGCAGTCTTCATATTGCGCTCTGTAAATTTGGCAACTCAAGCTGCTAATTTGGCAAATTACGCGCAATCTGCAGATTGTGCAAATCTGTAGAATGCGCTCAACACGCACTGTCATGTACGTGTACATGTACATGCTGTGCATTGAATGTGGGTATTTTTCGCTCGGTAAATGTAGCAAACAGTTTCTTTCACACAACGCGCGACGACTGTGGATCACAAAATCATGAGACTCAAATCACGGAGATATCGGTAAAACTTTAGAATCACAGCGTAAAGTAAGGATTGGTCGGGTTACCGGAAGAGAGAACCTTTTTTGGGGGGCCTAACAATTTGTACGCTTTTCATTAGATTATGGCAACATACATTTGAGAATATAATGGAAAAGTTTAATTGTACATGTAGACACCTTTTGCGTCTCGTGTACATTGTCACATTACGAGTAATTTTGAAATAATTGCGGTGACATAACGAACAGCAAAAATGCAAGAGGCCTTGATCTTGACCACTGCAATTGGCTGTGATGCCCTGCTGAGTCAGCTGTGATGCCCCTTCAAGAAAAAAAGCCAGCATCAGGGTTCAAAATTAACGGTCGCCCGTCGCTAAATGCAAGTGAAAACACTGGCAACAAGTCAAAACACTTCCTTTACTAATCCTCTGGGCGAGTCAACTAAATGTTTCATTTCACAATAAATAAGGGTTACGGTGTGGTAAAATCTCAAAGAGAGATTAATTTCAAGTTTGTAAAATAGTTTGACAAGTCTTGATATTTGCCAGATTTAATGTGGCCACGATCGCGATCATTCACTACAAACATGCATGCACGTACGTAACTACATGGTGCTGCATTTAGGTTGTGAGTATCCACCATAACGTTCGCCCGCCAGTCGTTTATGCACACACACAACACAAGGCGTATTTGTGCAGTACAACACACCTGGTCCAGAGTCCACGCTAACCAACATGCCACACGCTGTGATTGGCCATTGGATATTTGACCATTGCCTATTGGCCATTTGATCATTGGATAATTACAATACTCATAAGAAATACTCGGAACACAGTCATGAGCAAAGCAAAAAATAGCTGCACAGCTGATCCTGTACTATACACAGCCTTGGATTAAGGCTATTCAAACATTGACAACTCTTGCCGATAGAGGCAAAGTTCATAAAAGAAAATTCCCAATGTGCATTGTCGTCGAACACCGATTCTTGAATCGCGAAGAAGTCATTGCAAAATTTGATAATAAGATCATCCAAACACCCAATAATTGCAAACTATGCTTCCGCGTTGTTTGTTTTTCTTAGCTTCGAAAATTGTGTGCATACATGTACATTGTACATGCGAGCTAGTGAAAAACTAGCGGGTGACCCAAACATTTTGTTGACTCGGCTGGTTGACGAGTAATACAAAGTTAAGGAAAACCCCAGCAGCATGCCCTTTAACAGTGGTTAACTGACCAATTGTCCAGTTACAGGTTCTCATTATAAAGTTAGATTTATAAACAACTTCCACATTGCATTGTAATCATGATACACAGAATGCAATTTACATTTTACAATTTACAATTTACAATTTAGCATCTTCACAACAATTATACGATCAACTGCTACAATCTAATGGGGACCAGACTGATTTACTCAGCGCGTCAAGATCTGTTTGTGGCATTTTTCCCCCCTTAAATTACCTGTAGGCTAGGTATTGTAACAGCTGTGACCTCATCTTATATATATGAGTGACCTTTGAACCTGTTTTCAACTGCCTCTGCCTCGCCCCCATTTTGTACATGTACATCTGCACATGCTTTTTTTAAAATAAGTTGTCGCTAGTGCGCATATTAAATTTGTTTATAGCATGTGGGTTGAAGCTGGTTCCCAGACTAAAGCCTTGGAAAGCATGGTCGGCGACGGACAGTTCCTCTGAAAATTTTGCTTGATTTTGGGGAGAACAAAGACAGTTTTAGCTAGTTTACCGTCAAAACTACACAAAAGGTAGGGTCTGGGTCAAAGTCAAAATGTTGTGATGTAGATGCAATGTTTTGATTACATAAGTATGGTGCACAGCTGATTGCCAAGCATTTTGTTTTAATGTGAACAAGTACAGTTTCTTGAGAAATAAAAGGTTTATTGTTTTGGCCTGGTGCCCCTTGAGTTAGCTACCTGAAATTTTCACAAGTCAAGGCCAAAACAGCCAATCCCTTTTTCCCTTTTAGGGTTGAGGCCTGAATCACTAATTAAGATAACTTGTTTTTAAGCAGGCTTATTGCTCAGGCTTAGTGTACATTTTGCACTGTGTTCTACCTACATTAGCCTCTGAATCATGCTGATTACTGTAGAAGTTTAAAACTACAGACTGAATATGAAAAACAATTTAAGTATGGTACCTGGACTCTCTACTCTCTTGTAGTGATATGGATTGATACAGACTTCTTTCTGTTTCTTGCCGAACGCATACTCGCAACAATCCAATGCTTTCAACTCATGGTGACTTTGGAGGTCTGGCCATCGCCAAACACGACAATAAATAACATGAGGGAGCCCTTTCCTGTGCGAGACTTGTAACCTGCCATCCAGAGACCGAGGTATTGTGACACATTTGCTGACTTCTCCAGGACGAGATAGTGCCTTTTCCAAGTCCTCCATGGCACCTTTCTTTTTCTTGAGCTTTTTGACCAGGGAGTCAACAGCTTTCTCTGCCCATTTTTCCTCCTCATCACCTTGTTTCCATCCCAGGAGTCTTTTCACCACTGGGCTGGTAAAGGAGAAGAGACTGGCCATGGACATTGTGCTCAATTGTCTGCACGATTAGTCGATTACCCAAATCAATTCAATTCTACACACAGCCCTCGTGGAAGCTCCTTTAGAAATGCTGGAAACTGTATCTGTTGAACAAAAAACAAAAACAGCAGTTTTAATTATTTATTGATGCCCAAATATGATGCCCAAATAACAGCAAATTGTTGTAAACTTGATCTACTTACCATTAACCTAAAAATTACTGAACTTCATTAATGCATACTATTCACTAAGCCATTACCATTTCTTGGGTATTTTTAAAGGTCTGTGTTCTTTGGATTATTAGAAAAATCAAACATGCAAGAGGTTCACCAAAAATGCAAGGCAATACTCCTTCAACATTTATAAAAGGATGACATCAGCATTTATAGTGAGTTAGCTTGTCTTACATGGTTGTATGTTAAGAAGCGATGACAAACTAATTCAATCACATGAAATACTTTACCCTAGTTTTAATACAATCCCAACAGACTTGACTACAAATCTAGCCTGATTTAGCTAATTTGAGGTAGTTCCGTAAGTGTCCCCTCGATAGTGGCAAACGGTTATAGTTTTCCTGTCTAGTAATCCTGTATTGAACCAAGTAAGGGCGTTACACATGTCATTGAAATCCTAACATGTCGTCCTTTAATTCTCTAACACCTCAAGATCATGTGATCAATATAAACTTGTCCCTTAATTTTGGGAATATTAGTCATGGCTTATGAATTGGTTTTCATGCCACCAACAAGCTACACAGCTTATATTTGCATAATTACAACAATTCGGGAGAATAGGAAACAAATTTCCATTCATCAGAACATGGAAAGATTGGTTTATTTTCAAGGAACTTTCTGCAGAATCAGGGAATCAGAGTTGGCAGCTCTGTAGCCTTTTGTCAAGGCCTTCGTGGCTTGAAAAGCTTTGTAGAGCCGCGATCCCAAGCGACTGAAATGGGAGACCACGCACGCGAGTGGCGAAGCCACGAGGGCCTTTTCCAACTTGTTTGCGGTTTCTTATGTGTTTCTTTATAATCTTGACTTTTGCTACTCGAAACGGTAGCAAAAGTCCAAACCAATCAGAAGTGCATAACGCAAGTTTCATACTTCATGAATAATTCATTTAAAAAATCGCGTGGTCTCTCGTTCCAGTCGCTCCACTGTTTACAAAGCTGTCCAAGCCACGATGGCCTTGACAAAAGGCTAGCAGCTCTGCTGCTCTGGTAAAGTAAGCTTCTACAATTTTTTCTTAAAACAAAAACCAAAAATCTGCAGGGCGAAAAATACACGATAGCAAATTCTCATTTCAGTTCTGCACTTGTTCTGCACTTGCCTGTGCAACACGTCAATGTGTACAGTGCTTCTGCTGCAACAAACGAACTGTACCCAGTGCTAGTGTGATTGCATGCTCAACTCAGTGGTCTGGTTCCTTACTCGTTTGAACATAGCAAGTGCATTCTACAAAGAGGGCACCACACTTCAAATCACTAGTCTCGCCAACAAGGACAAATTTATGCAAATTTGGATATGTGTCGGCCCAATGGCATAAGGGCAGTGATAGTATGAAAGGCTCATAGGGTAGCCTTAGAGTTTCTAGAAGTAATAGTTAAGTACTTGCGACATTGATTTCTGATTATCAATTGGAAACGGGTAGGCCCTATGTAAATGTAGACAATGTGACTACATTCATATCTCAATCTCATTATATGTAACTGATTCTATACCATGTGTGTACAGTGTGGTTTTTTTTAGTAATAATGTCAAGTGATGACACTGACACCGCATTTACACTAGATCTAGAAAGGTGGATTGAGACCCGGCATTTTTTTTACCACCGCAGATCAAGATCCCGTGTCGATTTACACCAGTGCTTGATCCAGCTCCGATCCCACTTTTGAACCGTATGTATATTGATTATTGGTCATGCATGACGTCACCGCCCAAGGGTTACGTGGCAAAGATCAAAGGTCATGATTACAGCGCACCTTGTTTTCCTGGACATACATAAACAAACATTAACGATGGAAAATACAGTACAGCAGATACGATAACAACGACCATGGAGGTAGAAATAGATAGTAAATTTACAAAATACAGCAACAAGGCAAGCTTCAAACGTAACAATGTATGTATAAAGAGACGCTGAAAACAACAAAATGTTTCACACACACACACAGTCCATTTGCACGACAACAATGAACTATGAAGACACGCACAAATAAACAGGGACAGATGTCGTCCCCCCAAAGCACAAAAGCGAAAAGCGCACCATTCGGAAATGACCACATCGAATTGCGGTGTCTGATCCACCTTTGCATTTACACTTGTATTTGGAAATCAACTTTGCCGGATCTGATCCACCAATTGCCGGATTCAACCCTCCTCGAAAGGTGGATAAAAATTGCCGGATCTTGAACCGGGTCTGATCCTGCTTTTTTGCATACACTAGCTGTTAATCCACATCTGATCAGATCCGGGTCTGATCCATCTTTTGGGGATCTAGTGTAAACGGGGTCTCAGCTATCCTCCATGCTCAGACCATTGCTTCATGCTCAGCAGAGAGTCCGAGTCAGACTAGTGACGACTGAGTGAGTGTAAAAAGGATTTACGAATGCATTTGTTTATTGCTGACAAGTGACATGAGGTAAATGTAATTGTATATGTACATCTTGATCCATAATATGATTATTATAAGGAAATGCAGTGCTTTAAGAAAAAAACTGGAAATTGTACCTTATAAATGGCAACGATGTCAGAAGAAGAAAGTGTTCCTTTGATTTGATGCAAAATCAACATCATGGCACCGGCCATCATGGCAGCCATGAACCTACGCTAAACGTACGACGACGTTTACCCACAAAAAAATAGAAATCACAAGAATTTATTTGATAAATAAATCAATAGAAGCTATACTCACCACTTACATCTGAAAACTTAAACAACGATATTCTGAAGGAGTCTTCAATTCATGTAGACCATTTGTGGTTTGGCTTAAACTACAAATCTTGGAATATCTAGAGATTGTTCGGTATTCGAATGTGTGTTAGTCCCGTCGGCTGTGACTCATTCATGCAAAATACACATACCTAGCCAGCAGTGAAAATGTACACAGACGATGCACGCAGTATTCATAGCATGCGAGCACTGTTCATTCAATGCTGTGTGATGTGTGAACAGTAATTTTGGCGACATGAAGACTGCTACTGTTAGCGTAATTAATCCTCAACTTATCTCTCCGCGCTCTACTTTTCACATTATTCTCAGTTTAAATAAAACATTACATGAAATTAATGCTCATGAGTAATTGGACATTATTTCTAAAGTAACTCATGAGGAAACAAAAACTTACAATTTATTTGATACGTAGAATGAGTATATGAATGTTGCCCTATTTCCTGAACCTTTGCGGTGATCCGTCTGTCACTAGACTGGTGACGTCACTGTTATTGGCGACAGCAAGACGACAGTGTCGTGGCAGACGCCACCACGCGTCCAAAACATACAAGGTGAATTGAACAGAATAAAAAGTACAGAATGGGATAATTTGTCAAAGAATCAATAACCTAAAACACCAAACATATTCAATTACACCAACGCCCTCCTCTGTATTAATATGACATACGTAAATCGAAGTATTGATTGCAACTTTGCATAATTAAACTTTTGAACTGTTTGACAGTAGTACAATGTTGGGAAAGAATAATTTAATTAAGGATTTCATTGTTATGAGGTGCTCGGGCTGATAAGATTGAACAAATACATGTAGGCCTACATGTTTACAGATTTGCACATAACTTACATTGAATAAAAAAGTCATTGTGGAAAACTTGAAACTTCCCCTGAAACATTTTTGACTGAAATCCTGTAGTTTGTGAGACTTGGAGTTCTCAAACAGTGAAACAATTTTTTTTTTTAATCACTATTTTCTCATGACTCAGTCATTAAGACCGATTGCATTCAAAATTTTCACAGGTTTATTTCTTGTACGGGTGACATAAAGTGCTGATACTATAGTATCATGGGCATGTCTTTGACATGTTGTCCACGAAAGTTTTTTAATTAAACCTTTTGCATGAACAAACAAAAACAATAATAGAAAAATGATAATTAGGGTAAATTCGAAGTAGGTGGAAAAGATCCAGAAGAATACCTGGCCAAAGACATTCGTAAGATTTGGCAGGTGAGAGTAGCTCTGTGGTGGTTGAAGCACTTGGCACCATTCCGAAAGCACTGGAGAAACATCTAGATCAAATAATAGGCACAACTTAAGGGTAAATCTGCTACAGATGGCGGTGCTTTTTGGAACAGCGAAGATCCTCCGAAAGACCATTTAGATCAAAGACTATGGGACGTAGCCCGACTCAAGGATTTACTGGCACAAAAGAAAAATGTGATCTTTCTTTTTCATGCTATAAAATTAAACGATACTAATATTAACACCTTAATATCACAACGACGATTACAAAATTGAATTTCACAACATATCTGACAACAATAACAGTGAATAATTTCCCTTGTATAGCATAGCAAAATGCTACGCAAAATGTATCAGGTCCCTCCTCAAAATATTGCTACTAGCAGTACATGTATTAGCATTCAGTGTGCACAAAACTATTCAGTCTACATATTTTACTATGCAAAATTGCTGGACGATATCGTTCTCTGGATGATAGACTTTACAGTACCCTGTGAGATGTTTTTGTTTTACACCAAATTTGAAAGCATTACAATTTAATTTGTGACATCAATTAGCTTTACTAATCAACTATGATGCTATTAACACAGTGCTAGTGGAATGCACATCATTGATTGGTGCATGGAGGAATGCTGTACGCGGAAAATACTATCCCACAGGACGCACCCCATCCACCACTGATCAACACCGCCCTCTGTAGGTAAGTATGATACGAACGAACGAACTTTTCTTCCCATGTTTAGTCTAGTTATTATGCGACTTCCATTACCCATTAGGCCTATAATTATTGAATCTTGGTTAGCAACGGGAATACGGGGAGGATAACCAAATTAGTTGCACCCAAACACAGCACAACAGCGCCCTCTTGGTGAAGCCCTGGCCGGCCCCTGAAAATTTAATTAATGAAAATGCGACAATGCGACAATGCGACGGCACGACGCGACTATGCGACGGCACGACGCGACAATGCGACGGCACGACGCGACAATGCGACGGCACGACGCGACAATGCGACGGCACGACGCGACAATGCGACGGCACGACGCGACTATGCGACGGCCCTATACAAACAGTACAAACAATGCGACGGCGGCGACGCGACGGCACGACGCGACTATGCGACGGCACGACGCGACTATGCTACGGCACGACGCGACAATGCGCCATCGACGGCGCATGTTTGGGAGATCCAAGCCAGAATGCCACACATGCGCCGTGTAACTTGGCAGAGATGGAATTCCATACATATTGGCTATCTGCGCCTTCGCAGGTGAGATCCTCCAAAACGAGGCTGAGAGGTAAAATTAGTTTCCCTTGAACACATAAAGGACTTAGAATCCGGACTGAATAGACCTTATGCATATGACGTCATTTGAGTAGGGCGCCCTCGCCTAGAGGTCAAAAGGAAGATGTTCATTGGCCAGTCCTGTGCGCCGCGCGTACAAATCAGCGCGTTTCCATTGTTTCATCATTAGTTTACCTCTAAGATGGCGGCTTGGTGACGTCAATGCATAAGGTCTATTGATGTATCACTTAAGGGATAACTGACACCTAAGACGGTCAAAGCGTCAAGGAAGGGTGCATCCGACACGAGAGGCCTAACAATCTACACACGGAACTTAGTGAAAACATACCTGTATGTATATATAATAACTATTTGAATGCCCAATCATGAACAATGGTTGGGTATTTGTGAGTTTACACAACATGTTGGTTGTCTATATTATTTAAAAGGGATTAACGAGCTTTTTAGAGTGGTGACTGTGAGATTTAAAGGAAAACTTACACGATGGGGGCTGCCTTTCTGAGAAAAATGCCAAAACCTAAGGATTTTGTACAAAAGATGGTTCACTACAGATTTACAGACGAATAACAAAAATCTAAGATGTTAAATGCATTAATAAGAAGTAAGCAAATCATTAGCAAATTCATTGTACCTTGTTGGATTCTATCATACTTCATTATTATCGCATCGGCACCAACAATGAATACTATACAACTCCTAAAAACAACCATGAGGGCGGTATGTCAATTTAATGGTTCATATCAAACTACGGTTAGTTCGAAAAAACATTCAAAGTTTTGTTTTTTCCCCGAGATACAGACCTCCAGTTTCACTGTCTTAGAGTAAAAACCCATCCCTCCCCTCCCCCCCCCCCCCCCTGTTTGCCGATGGACAATAATCATGTTTGGGGGTCCCTGTGTGTTTTTTTAATTCTTCAACGTCTCTTCTTTGTTACCGATGAATCTTAAAACTTTTGTTTTTTTAATGACAAACTCCCAGCATACTTGTTATATTTGCATCATTGACAGCAATTGCTCGCCCAGGATTATGTCTTAGGGGGCAGAAAAACAATGTAATGGGCGGGGTCCAGGGCCCGGCGTACGGCCCCTGGCGGGGTCCAAGGGCGAAGCTCCGTTGGGGTCCAGGGGCTGCGAAGCCCCCGGAAGCTTCCGTTTTGGGGTGAAAAATCAATCCTCCATACGCCTAAAAAGAGAGAAAAGGGCCCACTTTTTCAGCACTTTTGATCTATATCGATCTTTTAGCTTTACTGGAAAAAGTTATGTAACATCAACGGGCTCAATTACAATTTTGCTCCCACATATCAACTAGACCGAGTATGCATATGGACGTACATGTCACCTTCATAGGAATAAGACGGCAAACCCAGATCCTATCGATAATCCTTTGTTTTTGCGAAAGTGGCGTCATATAATAATCATCTATATCAGATTGCTGTTAAAAATGCAATGAAAAGTTTAACCTGGGCATGAATTTGACGTGTAACTTGGAAAGGGTAGGATTGCCGGCCTTTTTAATACCTGTCGTATAGCCGTCTTTTTAAAAATGTGGAAAGGAAGAAACACGTGATGACATGCGTTTGGATCTGGTCGGTGCATATTAGGTTTCATGCATATTCATTAAAAACATCTTGGGTAAAAAAAGTACTAATAAATTATTTAAAATGTAAAAAAAATCAAAAAGTTACGCGGTGATTGTCAGGCATTCAGGAGCCGCGATTTCGGGTTATTCCCCTAAGTACCGGAATTTACGGTCGAAACACGTAAACCACAAAATAATAGAGGCCCTTTACCGGCTTCCATAAAGGACCCTTCTGGCATGACGGCTCCCAAACCATACTGGTGCCAGTCCCAGTAAAATTGCCTTGTTTCGTACTGTTGGGAGGAGCCGGGTTCGAACCCAGAACCGGGAGCGACCAGGTTAAGAATTCTGAGATAGTACCAGCGCCTTATCGAACCGAGCTACTGCATTGGTGCTTATCGAGGCCAATTTAAATTGTTATGAGGCAAAGAATGTAAGGTGCATTATGGGATGGTTGTTTAACATGGGATGTGAACCATAGCCATGATTTAAGGTATTCTGTCCTCCGATAGCGATCCTACCAAAGGCTGCACCCCAATTGGTTGGTATTACTGTTGAAGTGAGACTTCAAAAGTATGAAAAGAGATTTAGACCCCAAATGATAAAACAACTTTCAGAAACCATTTAGGTATGCTTCATCACAGTGACCTTTGACCTCTTCAGCCCCTCCATCTAGAAAAAAATCCCCCCCAAAACATCGAACAAAAAACACAAAAACAATCACAATTCTGTTTTCTCCCAGAGCAACCACCATCCAAGTTACAAGTCCAAATGTCATTTTCAACTCAAGTTACGGTCCGGAGAGTAACGTGACCAGGCGGACGGACGGACGCCGTACACAATGACATCAGCCCCCCCCCCCCTTTCAGCCTTTGGGACTGAGTGGGAAACTAAGAGTACTTGAATTAAAGCACTGATTTATAGAAATATTTAATGCATGAAAATGGCTTAAGATTGCAATCAAATTCAAAGTTCACAATACGATTTGTTAATTGGATTATTTATAATGATACAGCTCTTGAAGTTGTTTACGGTCATTATTTAGGAATTGTTTAAAGTCGTTGACAAATAATGAATCTTTGAGAGAGGCATGGGAGGTAGAGGGGTTGGCCCACGGGTCTGTTCTTTGAGGCAGTGGCAGTGGTTTCTCTAAAGCTATAACAAGCATTGGGAAGCCAACAGGGCCATTTTGGAGAATTTTTACAATATCAAGCACCAAATGGTTAACCAAATTAAGGATTTGAAGGGTCGCCCATTATTAGTTTTTCTGATGAGTACAATTCTGCTCTTCAATTATTATTACCTTTTTCAATTCATGAGGAATAAACCATTAATTCATTGATTGTATGTCACAGACATCTGAAATACAAACGGTGTATAAAACATTTTGCCTTGTCAACAAAATGACAAATTTTTCATATGCCTCAATTAGGAACATCGACCTACGGTGAGAGCATCCAAAACGAGGCTGAGAGGTAAAAGAGTGGCCCATAGTACCGCTTAGAATCAGGTCTGAAATAAGGAACTCAGTGACGGGACTGCGTTTGGCAAAAATGCCAAACTGTATGGATTTTTTGTACAACGAATTGTACACTTCTGATCTACAGTCCAATTAACAACTTAGAAGTTAAATGCATCATGAGTTATGCAATAACATCAACAATAACTGCATAACTTCTTTTCGCCAAATTGTCATTGGTCCTTGTGGAATACCATCAACTTCATGCATACAGCGCAATGGCACGAACAGTGAATACTGCCCCTCCAATGAACGACCGTGAGGGCGGTATGCCAATTTAACGGTTCAGATTTAACTACGGATCTCTCGAAAATCGTTTCTTTGTTTCTACCCAAGGTACATGTATTGTCTGTATGTCCACGTAGGTTTTGCCAAACTGATCGACGATCTTAAGTAATATCAATCCAATAGTACATGAAGTTTGAAGTGATTTCAAATTGGGATTGACAGATTTCTACTCTCGTCACAACCAATCACAGCAACCGTTAAAACTTTTTGACTGGAATTGATTTGCTTTATTTATTTAAAATAAACTGTAGGCTAATCAAAGTTTTTACAGAAATAAAAACAAAATATATTAAAATAAGAACAATGTATTAAAATAAAGATGTGATGCATCACACATTAGGACTAGTTCAATCGAGGTGCCGTGACTAGATTGATAAGATTTAAAACAAAAATCCCAAATGCTTACAGATTCGCACTTAATAGGCATAGTATAATGGTATAAAGATGGTCTGAAAATTACCATATTTATAATGACCATAATAGTTTTTGAGAAATTAGTAAAACAATTAGTTTTGATGTTGCTAGACTGAACCTTGAATAGCAGCTATATTCAGTGTGTATTGTGGCAATTGTTTTGAAAAGAATTTGTATACAGATGTTTTCATAAAATCACACAACATTGCAACCGCGTTAATCTCCCATAGCTGAGGGTTCAGAGGTGCCCGGAAGCTCAATCAATGGTGACCTTACAGCACCTTCAGTATTGCACATCGGGGAAAACACCAGTCGACTGACACAGCCCGTTAATTCTGTCTGTGAGAGACATAACCAAGGGAAGCATGCAGGCTAATTATTAGACTTGAGAACAAGTCGTTAAATGTCTGTCGCAGTGATAGAAAAACGGCTCTCTCGCAACTATACTCCGCGCAAGACTGCTATACTCCGCGCGACTATACTGCTCTCGCCGAGCATTATATAGTCTCGTGCGGAGCAGCCCTCTCGCGAGAGTACAGTTGCGAGAGAGCCGTTTCGCTATCACCGCGACAGACATTTAACGACTTGTCAACAAGTCCAGCTAATTATATGCGTTATGCCCCCATTCTGGGGCTGGGTTTTTCCCTGATGTGCAACACTGAGGTACAATACATTACTGCGATGTATAGGCCCTATGCCAATTTTTGGAAATGTTGTTTTTGTGGCAAGTCCTTTCTTATCGTAACACTGTGTATGCAACGTTGTGTGAAGTCCGTCTGTTAGTGCAGACAAGCCTATAATATTTGGCTCTTGTTAAAATGTAGGAACAATTTATTGAATACAAAGGCTGACTAACATGTCCATCTGGTAAAACGGCTTTTAGACTTTTCATGCTATTTAATTACAGTTTTGTTTATTTTCCTGAGTGCAAACGAATCTGAAATTAGAGTAAGTAGAAAGAATATTATGCCTGTAGTGCTTTACAACTCAACATCAGGAACAGCGACATCACTAAAAATGACATCATCAAAAACTTTATTTTAATATATTATTTATTTCAAAGGCTAATTAATTATACAGCATTTATTACCTTTCTCAAAATATTCGTAATATTTGTGTTGATAGTTTCAAAGTCGCTCTTAAGACTCGCTTATATTTAGAGAATATCATTCATTGTAGGCCTATAGGTCCTAATTAAACTGTCGTTTTTGTAGTTGGTAAATTTACAATGAGTGTAACATTGTTGCTCTTTTGTACTTTCTACCTCTGCGCATCGAAAGTGTAATTAATTTTGCGCATTTTAAACAATTTGTATTATTTGTCGTTGTTACTTTTTAAGGCTTTTAGTACGCTACTTTGGTTTTATACACCGTTGCTCTGATCATCATGATTCTTAGAATATTACAAATTAAATGTGAAGTTCATAATAAAAAATACTTTCTTAAAAACTTGTTTGCTATACATCGATTTTTGACCATTTTATTATGCAATAATAATAATAATAATAATAATAATAATAATAATAATAATAATAATAATAATAATAATAATAATAACGTCTCAATGCGCTTTACATTAGCTCGCTTATTACATCTAAAGGAATATTTACAAAACCTATTGCAATTATTAAGTTTTGTTAACTCAGTACCAATCGAATAAAACTGCTATCAAGTCAAGGGACGACGAGACTTAAAAATAAATAAATCAAAGAGCCTATCGTTTAATACGAGACTGTACGAGACAATTTTGTTTTCAAATGCTGTTAACATTGAGGTGATTTGTTGAGAAGCATGTCATTTCTAAAGAATACAGGCTTTCACGAGTATTGCGTTAGAAAAACTCAAGTTCACAACCATCATTGTATTTACATAAGGGGTTACAGTTTTAGATACCGGTAAAACATGAATGGTCTTCTAACACATATGAAAAAGACATCGCTTTCTCGAAAGAAGTTGCTAAAAATTCAAGTATGGCCTATATGCCTACCATTCAAAAAGTATCGGAATCTCTTTCAGATAACCATGGAAACGCATTCCCTTACCGCTGCAGCCGAAACAAATTGATTAAGAATACCGGAGACATACAAGTTGAACACAACACGTTTCTTTACAGGAAGTTACTATACAAAATTTAAATGAAATAACAGTGTTATGGGGGCAGTCAGATCAATGTTAATTTTTCAAAATATTGGTTCAGAATTAGGTGGTTTATTTTCCTTTCTGATTGCCTGTGAATCCTGTATTTATCTTTTGAATCCAATGTAATGTGGACGTGGATCATGAGAAGATGATCTTTTGTAATAGATGTGTGTTAAGCACTCTGTATATTTAGTACTTTCCCGAGTTCTGTGAAAAAAATCCACAGGCAAATCACTCGGGTGGGATTCGAACCCACGACGAATGAACGTTTGTATTAAGCAAGCTATTTTACACCATTGCATGCAAGGTTACTGACTTACTAAAACGTATGGTACATGAAATATGTCGTGTTTCCCCCAAGTGACTTTTATTTAGTCCATGTCGTTTGTGTGAGTACAACAAAAGCAACGCTTAAATCGAGTCCAAGCGCTAATTCGCCCGTTTGTCCGATTTCTGACCAATTTTGTTCGTTCGGATGATACATCTGCCGAATTTCTGAAAGAATGTGTTGGCTGGTACACTTCGTTTGTCTGATTTCTGCTTGAAAGTGTCGGCTTGGGAACCTTCCTGTCTTCATCAACATCTTCTCTTCGATAATGACGAACAGTTGGTGTGGCTTGAGCAGTCTGATAGGCGTACTTATAAGAAGCATCTGACGTTGACAGTCTATGGGCTGCTCTTGGCTGTACATATGATGGTCTAGTATTTGGAGCAACACATGCACAATGGGCGTGAATGGTTCTTGATGTTGAGAGAGAATGCTCTCGTCTAGAAGCCTCGATAGACCGAGTACTCAACTGAACGTTGCTTCGAACGGATTTATTTTTGTACAAAATCCAAATCGTCACATCACAGTTCCGCATTGGCCTGAAATCAAGATGGTGACAGAATTCCCTAATCGTATGTGAATGCTGACCAAATGGCAAAGTCTGTTTACCACAAAAGTCGAACACAACTTTTAGACCGGCAGGTAAAGCGAAACTATTTAAGAAAGAATTGTCCCAATGTTTATTGTCAATATACAGTACATAAGTGCCCTCTTTCAACTGACTAAGAATAGCTCGAAGACGGCTACCATGTCTTGGATCCTTCCGTAAGAATGCAGCTACTGCCGAGAAAGATTTAATAAATGTAAGCATGTGCGCCTTACCAATAAAGCTAAGAATGTCATTTTGCAACGCTGTGGTGTTTACAAGATCACATTTACGGTAGGTTACGTCAAATGTTTCCGGCAGTTGGTTGTAGATTGACCCCCAAGTATGCTTCCAGTCGGGGTACAAATCCAAAACCAGACAAGTAAATGAGGGTGGAAATAAATCTGCGTCCGTAAGGAATCTGGTTAGTCCAACAAGATCTGATCCAGGACCACCACCTATGCTACAAACTTTCAGACTGTTCTTGTTTCGCCAATTTTTTGAGATATCAGGTTGGATTTGTTGAAGTGAGTAGTGGACTAGATGACAGTGCTGCATGAAATACGTAAATACATAGGCACAACGGTTAGCTGCATCATTCCAGTTAGATCGAGAGTTAGGCGTGGTCTGACTCAGCCTCGTTTTATATAACTTTGTGATGTTTCCCAGAGACTCCTTCACGGCGTCATACTTAGATGATGCTCGATCTTGATACTCAACCTGATCTAAAAGAGGATGCATGGCATTGGTTAAAACACCCCTGAAGTAGTCAGCTGCTGCCTCCGACTCGGGTGTGTGGTTGTTCTTGATCTCCATGATTCTTCACGGCGCACCTACAAACAGATATTATATTATCTATTACAAATTGTGCATTACGTCATGCAACTCTAATAATCATAACATTTGGCTGAGAGTGAGGATATGCACTAGGATGGATTTTGGGCTACAGGGCTTTTGAGTCACGAAGGTCGCCTTTGCTCGGACTATATTTGGATGCCGAAAACTGAAAGGTTTGCGATCAACACCGGGCGTGCACCTTGCACACTCACTTAAGAGACCAGCTATTGAATCAATATCAGATTTAGTATATGACTAGACAGGCACAGAGAATAACAGTCATCTAAATGTGTCAAAAAGAAACCGAACCAAACTTTCCTATACAGTGTAACCAATCTTGGCAACGTTTTCCCACCTGTATCGTTTCAGCATCTATAGGCATAATCCTGCAAAGACGCAAACCGTGGAGTGAACGGCAAGAACAGAATAAACTATTTTCCAGAAATCAAAAATTATAGATGTTTTGATACAATTCTGTAAGGTTTCATGCACTAGGTTATTTCCCTTTCTTTTAGAAGCAAACAAGACAGAATAAACCAAACAATTTGACGCACAGTTCATACCTGAATACAAAAACAAATTCCACAGTCAGAAGTTGAGTCCCTTACACGATTGCACACTAGATGTTCCTTTTGCGTCTGATAGTTCTCGTCAATGATGGTTACATGGTGTTGTGTGAACACATTGACTTATTATGACCGTGACCTCTACCTAACGCTATGAAACAAAATTTCCATTGGCTATATGGCTATGACTTGCTGTTATGTACTTGGGCAGCTAGTTACGATTAACCAATCATCAATCATCATGCTTATATTGTATGTATGTATGTATGTATGCATCACTGATCTCTCATATGACTAGTACGATGTATGTGTGTACATGTACATGTACATTAGAGAGGTTTCGCAAGGCTACGGATACAGATACGGATACGGATACGTCGACACTTTGTGTGTTCACGTGATGCGTAACCGTGGCTTCCGTGTTTTGCGTGCGCGTTGACAACGGATACGGGAGCGCATACACGTACGTAAAAACGGATACCGTTTTGCTGATTTTAGTTGTATTTGTGCCCTAAATTAAAAAATATTTTCCCCGGTATTGCTTTTATCTATGTCATTCATGACATAGATAAAAATGTGTTCATCATTTCTTAGCAAAATATTGGGAAAATACAGTATAAACAGTCGTCTCTATTTTGACATGCTTACCGGAAACTTTCTTTACACGCGTTTAACGTGGGGGTCCGAAAACGATCAGTTAAACAAAAATCCTATTCAATCAAATTCTCCAATGTAACAAGAACATACACAAAACACATATAACTCTATGATTGCGAAACGAAATCTGACGCGTATCTAACGTGAACGGATACGAATATCGTATCATGTATCTGTATCCGTATCCGTACGCTTGCGAAACATCTCTAATATCCATCCATCTACAAGTCGTGAATTGTATTAGCATAGATAATGATCCGGGACGTGCGTGATAACCTCCGAATGAACACCAAGTCTCGCGCGTATTTTGAACATTGGAACCGTCAAGTGCGTGAGTTTGTATCCTTCACGCGTTATGAGCATGCAATGTACATCAAAGTGGTTCAAAAATGTTCAACGCGTGAGACTTGCATGATGGTCTATTGACCTGGGCCAGATTTTTTCATAGAGAAGTACAATTTTCTGCTAACCAAGATTGAGCGGGATACAGTCACATAGGGTACATGTGACATGGTAGTTTGGTAGGTAACCTTATTCTGGTGAGCATATTAAATTGTTTTTTGCTCTGCTAGTTTGCTCAGCAGATCTATAAAACTGTCCAATAAATCCAGATTAGTTTTACGGGCCTTTTTATGTGTTGTTATGGGATGCTGCGCGTAGTGTAAAACTAAAAGCCCTTGGAAACTGAGGATTTTAACCAAAGGGATCCGGGTGTTTTTACGTGTAACAGAGCGAGAACATATTCGCTTCGTATTCGTGGACTAAACCAATGGGAACAAAATGGGAGAACAAAAGGAAGTCCACGATGGTCGTTCCAATAACACACTTGGGTCCTTCCGAGACCGGGGAAATGCTGAGCCTTTTGGCTTAAGACAAGAGCCTTTTATTTCGTAGAGCTGCTTAAGCAGCAAATTTGCTCAACAATTTCCCACTAAGCAAAAATGAGCAGGAGACCAGTCACAAAATAGGCCTACCAGCTGCCTACCTTATAACATTAGCAGAATTGTGTTGTGCTTATAGTTACTTTTTGAGCTTAAGCAGCTCTATGACATTTGGCCTGCGGACACAGGGGCTCATCCAGGAGTTTCCTGGAGTTGGGTGCAAACTTTGAGGGCGTATTTCCAAGTTAACATTTTAAGCACTGATGTTAACCACGGCGTGGGGCCCACTTTAGGGACCCGCGGAATCTTGTTACATTGAATACTCTCTGTCTGGTGCATTCTAGAACATTTGTAGAAGAGTTTTACACGTTTATTTTTTGAGTGTTCATTTTGACATTACGAATTTGATATAGGCCCATTTGCAGTTCAATTCATGTTTTTTCGGTCGGAGGAGAAAGGGGCGTGCACGCTGCGCTACCCTAAACCCGCCACTGGCGAAGAGAATCAACATCATCACTGAAATCATGTGTACAGGTCAAAGTAAACAGTAATACTTCCAACAGCAATGATAGGACACTTCATATCATTTATTCTGATCGAGAAATGTGCCAAGTACCTCTATAATCATGGGAACCATCACTTAAGTATAACAAATTTAGTAAATTAAACTGATATTTAATCAACATTAATTAAACTAAAGAACAATTTGATGAGGTCGTAGACAGAAGAACAATGGCAGCAGAAAAACTGTGTTGTATAGTCCCACGCCGATTAAGACGGGATGAAGAAGGGACAGACCTTGTCTAAGTGGCCAAGCGGTCTACGTTTAGAGCAGTGGACTCAAGTTCTGTAATTTACAGAATTGGATTCGAATCCCGGCCTGGTCAGTCGCAACATTAGTGTCTTTAAGCAATGCACTTTATCATAATTGCTTCTCTCCATCCAGGAGTACAAATGGATACCGGCGAGAGATGGGGAATCTGCGATGGACTGGCACCCTGTCCAGTGGAGTAGAGATATTCTCGGTCGTTTAATGCCAAGAAAACCGGATAAAAATTACCGGCCTGTTGGTTCGGAAAAGACTTCATTCTTACAAGATACGTCTATTTACCAAGCACTTAAAGGCAACGTATACATTTGGTTATTGGAACCCGTTCGATTGTTTTAATCCTATGTAAATGTAGATATATACAATAAAAACTGGCCTGTGAAAATTTCATTTCAAAAGGTTGTCGCATTTTTTGAGATGTCGCCGAAAATCCGGAGCGAATTATGTCCACTTATGCAGGAAGATTAATCCCCAATACATTAGGAATACACAATCTGAGAAACTTTTCTGAAAGTAACATTTCTCAGATTCGAATTTTGAGGCATAAAAACTAATATATTTTTACATAACCAGATTACTTCGAAGTGAAATGATTCTCAACATGCTTTTTACTACATCGAAGGCTGCTGTCTATACTTCTAATAAATGTTGTTTTATTTATTTTTTTCCTCCTTAAAAGGCACCTGGCAGTGGTATTTTGTCAAAATAAAGCTTTTGTCATTAATATATACATTTTTTTTGAGTGGAATGTGAATAAACAATTAACTAAGGTTAAAAATTTGTATTTTTATTTTAATTACAAATTAAAAAATATGCCCCTCTTTACATGGCGCTGTTCGTGACGTCAATCGAGGCAAGAGAAAATGTGTAGTCTGGCCCCGTACATTACGTCTGGGTACCTGATCAGTATGATGCGTTTTCGTATTCGGACGTCACCACCCAATGCAATCCTAGGACAGTGTACAGTCGACTAATACGAGACGCCAGTTTATACGAGGTTTTTCACCGGTCCCGAACTGTCCCATGCACGTTTCTATGTCTTAAAAACGGAAGATACGAGCATGGTTGTAACGAGAACACGGATAATGGCGAGGTATTGTTTTTCCTACTTTGCCAAACTATTTATCGGATCGGCGTGCCGCGGCGTCGTGGCATACAGCTCAAGTCGATCCGAACACCAGAAACATTTCGCTGGTAACCTAAGCTTCACTGCAACTTCCCTTGCACACTACTACCAACGAAAACATCCCCGGTATCCAAGCATGACGGGGTATCCAAGTGTTCGCTGCATAGCGCTGAAAACGACGTCGGACCGGACCACTTTGCCCTCGTTAGCCTGACTTTCGATGCCCGTAACTGCCTATATTTGGGATCTGCAGGAAAAAAATGCTGGCTGACCCCATCTTTAGTCGTTTTGCTGCATCCAGCAGCAATTTTTGCCGGAAAAATGCAAGAAAAATCCCCTTTTTGGATAACCAAAACGAAACGTACAATCTCACTACTTGCACGTGTATATACAACGTAAATGCAGGCAAGTTCAAGGGGGGTCGATGTTCTCGATCGAGGCGAAGTCTTCCTCGATTGACGTCACAAAAAGGGATGGGCGGAGTCGCCCCCAAACAATTATTATTATTTTTTTTACACTATATAAATACTGACAAACAAGGCCTACTCAAAAAATTGTTTTATTGTTAATAAACATATACTCTTATATTTAAAAATAAATAAATTCTATTTCCAGGTGACTTTAAATTTATCACACCCCTTGGTTTATTTGTGTGTGGGGGGGGGGGGGGGGGGGGGGTGAGGGTAGGAGTAAGTTTCGATATGTTTTTCCGCTGTAAGCTTTCAACTTTCTTTTTGCACTTTTTGATTGACTTTTAAAAGGTTTTCAGCGTAAGTTCATCACATCATATAGGGCCAATTTAGTTTTGCAAAATGCTCTTGTGTTTTGAGAAATACAAGTCCTTAAAAGTTCAAAATTATTGATATAAGTTTATATACATGATTAATGTGTATATTTGTGGAGCTTTTGCAAAACTGCAATTTAAACCGTAGCATCTTCGGCACTGCTTCTGTGTTTAACGCTGAAGACGTCACGAGGAATCACTCGTTATTAAGCAACACCGATGTATCCAAGGGCGGAGAAGTGCTTCGAGAAAAAAAAAGGTAGGACTATTCTTCTAGGGATAATGACTAATTACTAATTAGCGTATTCAATTTTAAAATTCAAGTTTTAAAAGGAATGGCACTTAATGACATTCAAGATGTTGATAAACATACCTCAATTATACCTCAGTCTATTGGGCGTCGTGCATGCTTATGAATGGACCCTTCCCATGAAATATGCTAATTACATTCACGCATGCGTACAGACCCTGCTGGTTGGCAAACGCCATAGAGTTGTGCACTAAGTAGACGCACAAGCGCGTCTGCGTCACGCCACCATCAGCCCCACACAAAAAGGGGCAATGTTCCATCATTTTGCCAACCAGCAGTGTAAGTGCGCACGCGTGATGTGCAATTTAAATATTTCATGGGAAGGGTCTATAGACTGTGCAAGTCTCGCGCGTAAGCGAACTTCCGGGACCATCGTGGTCCCAACCATAATACCATATGGAGTTTTACCTTGGCAAGATTTGGTTTCGTCTGTAATTTTAGTTTAACGTACTTTATGACCATGAAAATTAAATATGTTGTTGGGAATGTAGTACTAAGTGATAAAAAATATGAAAGTAAAATCAATTCAACAATGCAACGAAGAAAACCCAATAATTAAACTTGACCTCTGCTTCCGGTTACTTGCAAAAAATTGAGAATTTGTGCCCACCTCCGATCACCAAATTTGTTTTGGTCGCGCGATGATAATCACCAGACGCTGTAATTGCCAGACGCTAAGCCTTTTCATTGCAGTCTACGGTTGTCGAGGCGTCAGCGTCCTCTTTAAACTGCGTCATGCGTTAACTCTACGCCCGTGCGATCATCGCGCGTCTGCGTTTAAAACTGCTTTAGTGGTTGCACGTATTCAGGCATGGATTTACAAAAGGGTTTCCTAAAAAGTTAAGATCAAATAAGCATCCTTGTCCCAGAGTTTTTAGTTTGTTTCAACAAAAACTAACAAATGAATTGTGTGTTTATTATGAAAGCTAAAACTCATTTTATGCAAATTGTAATGAGTATTTTTGTTGGTCAGATTGTTTCATAGATCTAATTTAAAAACAATGATTTGATTTCAGAAAAAATATGTTCTTCACTTGACGTGTTTTCTCGCTCCGATACGCGCGAGACTTGCACAGTCTATTAATTGTCGTGGTTGTGAGTTGGGCGTTGTGAGTTGGGCGTCGTGCCATGAAGTTGGGCGTCTTGCTATAGAGTCGGGCTTCGTGATTGTGAGTTGGGCGTCGTGCTGGTGAATTGGGCGTCGTGTTGTCAATGTCCGTCGGAGTTGTGAGTTGGCCGTCGGAGTTGTGGGTTGGTCCGTCGGAGTTGTGAGTTGTCCATCGGAGTTGTGGGTTGCAGTGTCCGTCGGAGTTGTGAGTTGTCGGAGTTGTGAGTTGTTCATCGGAGTTGTGGGTTGTCCGTCGGAGTTGTGAGTTGTCTGTCGGAGTTGTGAGATGGCCGTCGCAGTTGTGGGTTGTCCGTCGGAGTTGTGAGTTGTCCGTCGGAGTTGTGAGATGGCCGTCGCAGTTGTGGGTTGTCCGTCGGAGTTGTGAGTTGTCCGTCGGAGTTATGATTTGTCACATAAACTTTATAAAACGGATTTTCAAAAGATGACCCTTCAGCTTTTAAAGTTATCATTTAACTTACCAACACTATAGCTGATGTTATAAGGGACAAAATGCCACCTATCTCATCGTAGGTATAACCCGCGTCAAAGTAATGTCGCACCAATCCATATCTTATTTATTTGTTAAGTTATTGACATTCTATCCTTTTTTATTAATAGTGAAACAAAATGTGCACCCCCTTTCCATTTAAGATCATAGAGAACATGTTGTTTAAAGATACATTCCAATTTG
This sequence comes from Leptasterias polaris, assembly GCA_037783415.1. Classification (NCBI taxonomy): domain Eukaryota; kingdom Metazoa; phylum Echinodermata; class Asteroidea; order Forcipulatida; family Asteriidae; genus Leptasterias; species Leptasterias polaris. Next base: position 1,690,505 of record JAZGTN010000020.1, read on the forward strand.
TGGCCGGTTTCGGGGAATTTAATTTATGTTCAAGATGAAGGATTGTCCGTATTCCTCATTAGGGTATAAAAGTAAAACAAAATTAAAACATAATAGGCCTATTTACATATTTTTAGCGCCAGGAACTGTAGGTAAAACGAGTTTTATTCCGACCGTGTCATTCTGACTGGTTGAACTGCGGTCAATCAGGAGAATGTGCAACTTAATGAATACTCATGAACGTTCGTTCGCGCACACACTATGAAAGTGACAGCTAATTGTGTCACTTTGTGTACAGAAGTTCATAAATTTAAAGGGACACACCGGCTTCGTTGGGCTATTTTGGCTACAAAATAGACTAAAACATGACTCCAAAGGTCTTCCAGGAATGGAGAAGAACGGTTCCTAAAAGAAACCATCAATTTTGGTAGTTTTTGAGCATTTTTCAAAAAACGAAGGTCACATGGGTTATCCGAACCACTTTTTTGGTTCGGATAACCCTCGTGATCTTCGGAGTTAGTTTTACTTCCAGCCGTATAAAAATTAATTACTACACCGAATTCAACTCTGTTTTTTAACAAGAATTCATGAGTATTTGAAAGAAAAAAAATACGTATTCAAATTATGGATACAAGTTGTAAATAATACAAAAAGTCGAACGTAAGATTTTATTTCAGAGAGTCCGAGCAACGGAAGCAGTCGTGCGCAGTCGTGTCGCTTGCGAGCAGAGTATCATCGGCAGTGCCAGCACGACGGAAACCCACTAGCCAAGAGATAGCTGTACCTGGAAGCTCATGAACATATGCGAGGGGTAGGGAGCCAGACCACCAACTACGTTGTAGTTATCGCGGGTTTGCTAGTCGGTACACCTCGCTGATCGAATCCGTTGTTTCAAAATCGCAACTTTTCAATGCTCTGTGTACGTTCCTTGACCCGATTTGTAGCGAATTTCTTGGTAATTAAATAAGATTTATGTCAATACATAGGAATGACAAACAATTCTTAAAAAAACGAGCCCCCACCCAAAAAAAACAAAAAACAAAAACGGAGCCCTGATGATCTGATGAAGGGACAAGTGAAAAAGAAATTAAAAATCAAAAGGTGGGAACAAAAAACCTCACTCGAAATTTCTATTGCATCCCTCGACACACAAAATTCCAACAAAATCATTTCGTTTCCTCAAAATATTATTTAATCCGATGAAAATATAATTTTGTCTCACAAACAATTATTTTTCATTTTGTGAACGCAGTGTGTTTTTCTAGGTAACGAAATGAGATTGTTTCTAGAAAATAGGTTCTCGTTTCCTTGAACACGCTTTCTTTCCCCCGAACTACAATTAAGTTCCCCAGAAATACGCTTTCGTTCCCTGAAGATACGCAGTAGTTTCCTCGAAATATGATTTTGTTCGCAAGAAATATACTTTCATTCGCTCGAAATATGCTTTCCTTCCTCAAAATACGCTTTCTTTCCCTCGAAAGGAGATTTCGTTCCCTAAAAAAAGCTTTCGATTTTACGACTATGAATTTATTGCCCGAAATATACTTTCATTCACCCGAAATATGCTTTCGCTCCCTAAAAACCATCTAGAAATAATTGTCTTTGATTCTACATGACTAAATTACGTAAACAGGTAACTGGTGTGTCCCTTTAAGCACCATGGACTGCTGCGACATGCAAATTATGGGTATATACGTCATAATACAGGAAGATTACAAGGCTGATCCAGCCCTTCACTATTTTATATTTGTAATCGTTGAAATATAAAATAAAGCCAACAACTTCCTATATCCTGGGATAATTGTAATTTAACAAATTTCTGCCCTCAAATCGTCTTAAAATCTGGCAATGCATCTGTAAATTGCTATGAGTTTTCCGGGGTTCCATAAGGAGTAGTTTTTATTTGACACCTTTAACGAACAAACCCACCAAGGATTAATATCAATAAAACAAACTCAAGACGTCGTCAGATTTATGACTATATTGTTAGCTGGAAGCACAGCTTGCATACACACAGGTCACAGCTCGGGTATCGGGAAAACTTGCACAGTTCTCGTCGGGTGAGGGTGTGGTCTTTGGCTTATTCATGCGTTCGTATTTCCGTTACACAAACAAGCTCTAATTGGTTCGTTCGCTTGTGAAAAGCAATCATATATAGCCTTAGCCCCCTCATCCACATCGGGTCACTCAAACTTTAATAACACTTTCAATTAGTCTTTGGACTAATTTGATGATAGGCATACACTTATATATGTATTTTATTTTTAATTGCTATCGGGGTGTGAAAACATATTACCTTTCAATTTTGAAGCCTTGAACGAAACAAAAATCAGTGAAGGTTTATGCTAGTTCGTTAAAAACAAAAACAAAATAATTAAAGGTTGTGCCCACCCTTATACAAAGTTATAAATCAGACAGTTAATCGAGCAGGTGAAGTTTTGCCTGCCAATAAGGATTCTTTGATATCTTTCCATTGTCTTCAGCTATGTCATTATTGAGCACATCACAACTTCTGGAAGATGGTAGCAGCAATAATATTTCCTCATTGTTCAAGAGTTTGTCTTCACACATGCATGACGATGGCGTGCTTACTCGCCCTGTAGGCCTATACGTTGAAAATTTACACTTTGTTCTGTTTGTGATTAATTTTTAATATCCTAATTAGGCCCGCATCCTACCTGCAGTTATTAAAATTTATTGTTACAATTCATGAACAACATTTCGAATAGGGGCATAGATGAATATAAAATAGATCTGCCATCTGACAACATAGTGCGAACAAAACATAGGCCTAGTTTCTCAAGAAAAGCTTAAATTTATCAAACACATGGCTCCATCCATTAAAATGTAGGTCTATACTGAGGAATCGAGATCGAGATTCAGCAATAATTCATAATCGGAGCTCCAATCACATTCGGATGTGTGTATATTGCCAAACATGACCCGCAAGTACGCCACCTACTGGCATTTGCAGTTAAGTGAAAAAAAATAATAATAAAAAAGTCCGACAGACAACTCACAACTCCGACGGACAACTCACAACTCCGACGGACAACTCACAACTCCGACGGACAACTCACAACTCCGACGGACAACTCACAACTCCGACGGCCAACTCACAACTCCGACGGACAACTCACAACTCCGACGGACAACTCACAATTCCGACGGAGGATGTCCTCTATGGAACACCATAGACCAGACAACAAAACACCGCACTGTGATTGCGGAAGTCTGACATTGAAATTGTGATAAGTATTTCTGCACCTCAACGGTTGGTGGCGGTTGTCATTATTGGCACATCAGCAACTCGGAATTTTTTATGTTTTACGGGTATAATAATGGACTATTGTGATCCCCTAGAGTCTGGTGCAGGATTGGGAGGGCAGGGAAGGGGCCTGAGGGCAACGCTTCGAGAAAGCGACCAGCCCATCTATTGGCCGTACAATTTTGAACCCCGATTTCGCTTGAAATCAATAAGCATTGTGACTATACAAAAATGTATTGTATGAAGATTGCAGTGATTTTTACTGAAATGATTTTTTCCCCGATATTAAACATATTGTTAAACTGACTTAAACGAAACATACGGCTAAAGTCTCAAACAAAAAATGCAGAACCTCGAGATTAAAAAAATAAAGACCAGTTCCTCGTCGTTCCTATATCAGTCTTCTCGATCTCATCAGATTGCTATTAGCAATCTGATGAGACATTGACCTGTGAGTCAAAATGACATTACAGTGCTCAATATCTAATTGCTCCATTTCCCTACCATTGCTTTTCACATGCTTGTGTTTATTTACATGTTTTTGCCTTCAATTTTGTGTTTTATCTTTTGTGCCTTTTATAGAACAACTGTTTTATTTCCCCCGTATTCAGCCCCACTTTAATACATGTTTGGCACACTTTTTCAAGATCTAGATTCAAATCAATATTTATAGTTATTAATTAATATGGAATACGCTTTCAATACTTACAACGGTTTATTCTCAATCTCTAAAACAAACCCATATGGTTAAAATCAAAGCGATAATTGATGTTTATTGCTCTCATTATACCTTAAAAAATAAGAATACTCATAAAAATAATAGATGACTAAATACAGAGAAATATTGGATCTCTTTACAGCAGGCATGATATTTGGAACCTTTGAAAAAAAGTAGGAACATTTCATCGAGTACAAGGGCTGACCTATACACAGTTTAGACTCTATTTATAAACTTTTCAGGCCTCATTAATAACAGTTTTTCCAAGGGCAAACAAATCGGAAAACAGAATAGAGCAGGAAGAATATCATGCCTGTTGCAGGTAATTCCTACACATACCCTCATCAGTGAAAAAATAAATAAAAATGGCATAGATAACTGGTTAAGTATTATCGAGGTGTCATCTTTTTAACTGAGCTATAAATCACTATACAAAGTCCTTATGATTGGTATCTGATGGAGCACCTGGGAAAAGGGATCTTTGAACAGGTTAGAGTTGAAGGTGCAGATTAACAAATCTTTATCTATGCATAACAAAAACATTCTATTAAATCTTAGTAATATATACATATTTTTAGAAGCTAAAATATTTGATGTTTCTTTATTATTGTAGAGACACGGGAAGGAGGCCGGTCCTCTAATTAAAAAGGACGAGTATTCACCAAAAGATAATAATATAAGCAAGCAACAATTTCTACATGACGTGTTAATTATAATAATGATCTCCTGTACTGATTTTAATTATCCAATGCAATACAGCACATAGACTACAAAATAGCATATGTAGTGACCACTCTTTGTACTAAGTCACCACCTCTTGTCCACAGTGGCTTTATTTAAATCTATACCTGGATATTCCAGGGTACCTAAGCAGGCAGGTAGCCTATTGTTATTTCATGCATGATTAGGCAGGACACTGAGGATAGAATGATAAAAGCTGGGTGTGCACACACTCTCTCTCATTCCTCTCTACAAGACTACCAGAGTGGACACAAGTGTTTTTAGTTTAGTCCTGCCAGCACGTTTCGTGAGGTCTTTTCCTTAGCTTAGGTATTACTTTAGTTTAGAGTAGGTGTATATTTATTCATCATAAGTTAGCTTAGATATAGTACTAGTAGTAGTTATAATAATTTGAGCAAGTGTGTCCACCAAGGTGTTGGTTGTAGTACACAGCCACCCAAAAGGGCAGACACACTTCTTCACCATCCGTCGACTCCGACTCAGCAGCACATTTATAATAATGGAGGCAGAACAAGATAGGGTAAGTTGGTAATTCACAAGAACCCTACACATACATTACATTACAAATGCACACCGTTACACTAAAGGTCAAAAGGTCAGCGCAACACGAGGCTGGCTACACACACACTACAAGTTTACAATACACACTGTGATTGAAAAAGCTTCATAAAAGACGATCTTTCTATAATCAAAAGATACTAAAGATATTATAATACTCACAGAGAGTTCTACGAAACTATCCCTCCCAAATGAATAGCATGTGGAGCATGGCCAGAGCCATGCTCCCCACAAAATGGAGAGAAATACCGAGATAAAATAATGTGCTCTCTCGTGCAAAAGCTACCAAATGAAAAAGAGACTGGGTCAACAGGTGGCGACCCCAAAGTAAACTTTTTACAAAATAACCACTGAGGGCGCACTTGGGATCCCTACATTATCAAAATATTTTAACTGACCAAACGTTTCATTTAACTCATACTTGAAAACATTGACAGTATAAATTGAGATTAACAACCAATTAAATTATGAACCAATGGTTGTCCACATTCCATTCGGTGCAACCAGGTTTTTTTCCCAACCGAAATTAGTGCAACCAAGGATGGAGGGCAACAAAGTATAGCCCGTTTCCGTACAGTATTTCATAATTGCTTTGCATGCAACACGGTTTAACAAAAACAAGTGGTCAATTAATAAGGACAAACACTAGCGTTTACTGAAAGGATAGTTAGTTGGATGTTGATATCTCTTTGATGCTTGCCCATGTATATGTTTCTCACCCCTGCTCTTCGGAAATAAATTTTCACAATTTGATTTACCTTTGCCTTTTACAAATTCCTTGTCCTGTGAGCTTACTGAACGAAGAGTAGGTGCGGACTGCGAGACAAATATTGGGCCTTGATCATCAGAACTTTTAGAACTACAGCTATCATCGTCACAGTCATCATTATTGTCAATGCCATCCTTATCTGCCTCAAAATAAAAGGAATCCTTCCTGTTTTTATCATGATCATGGTCTAAACGGTCGTGGGGAAACATGTAGTACCTGTCAGTATCGAGATCGGCATAAAAACAAGGACTTTGAATTTCATCCGCATCATTCATATCCTCATCATCTTTATAGTCTACAATATCAGAAAACTCACCATTGCCTATATCGCTATCACCATCATCATCATCCTCATTCTCTTCACTATCATCGTTATCACTACCCTCATCTTCGTCTCCTTCTCCATCTTCATCTGTATATTGCAGATGGCTACAATGTTTCAAGAGCTCATGCCTTGCATTATTCTCAGAACCATCCTCCTCACTGTCTTCACTGTCATCATTATCACTACCCTCATCTTCGTCTCCTTCTCCATCTTCATCTGTATATTCAAGATGGCTACGATGTTTCAAGAACTCATACCTTGCATTATTCTCAGAACCATCCTCATCACTGTCTTCACTGTCATCATTGTCACTACCCTCATCTTCGTCTCCTTCTCCATCTTCATCTGTATATTCAAGATGGCTACGATGTTTCAAGAACTCATGCCTTGCATTATTCTCAGAACCATCCTCCTCACTGTCTTCACTGTCATCATTATCACTACCCTCATCTTCGTCTCCTTCTCCATCTTCATCTGTATATTCAAGATGGCTACGATGTTTCAAGAACTCATACCTTGCATTATTCTCAAAACCATCCTCATCACTGTCTTCACTGTCATCATTGTCACTACCCTCATCTTCGTCTCCTTCTCCATCTTCATTACTGTGTTCAAGAGTATTGTGGTAATTCAAGAACTCATACCTTGCATTATTCTCAGAACCATCCTCCTCACTGTCTTCACTATCATCATCACTACCCTCGTCTTCATCTCCTTCTCCATCTTCATTACTGTGTTCAAGAGTATTGTGGTAATTCAAGAACTCATACCTTGCATTATTCTTAGAACCATCCTCCTCACTGTCTTCACTATCATTATTAGCACTACCTTCACCTTCGTCTCCTTCTCCATCTTCATTACTGTGTTCAAGAGTATTGTGGTAATTCAAGAACTCATACCTTGCATTATTCTCAAAACCATCCTCCTCACTGTCTTCACTATCATTATTAGCACTACCCTCATCTTCGTCTCCTTCTCCATCTTCATTACTGTGTTCAAGAGGATTGTGATTATTCAAGAATTCATACCTTGCATCCCTCTTAACATAATCATTCTCATTCTCTTCACTATCATCATTATCACTACCCGCATCTTCGTCTCCTTCTCCATCTTCATCTGTATATTCAAGAAGGCTACGATGTTTCAAGAGCTCATGCCTTGCATTATTCTCAGAACCATCCTTCTCACTGTCTTCACTATCATCATTATCACTACCCTCATCTTCATCCCCTTCTCCATTTTCATTACTGTGTTCAAGAGGATTGTGGTAACTCAAGAACTCATACCTTGCATTATTCTCAGAACCATCCTCCTCACTGTCTTCACTATCATCATTATCACTACCCTCATCTTCATCCCCTTCTCCATCTTCATTACTGTGTTCAAGAGGATTGTGGTAACTCAAGAACTCATACCTTGCATTATTCTCAGAACCATCCTCCTCTGAGTCACTGTCTTCACTATAATCATTAGTACTACCCTCATATTCATCTCCTTCTTTATCTTCATCTGTATATTCAAGATGACTACGATGTTTCAAGAACTCATACCTTGCATTATTCTCAGAACCATCCTCATCACTGTCTTCACTGTCATCATTATCACTACCCTCATCTTCATCTCCTTCTTTATCTTCATCTGTATATTCAAGATGACTACGTCGTTTCAATAACTCATACCTTGCATTATTCTCAGAACCATCCTCATCACTGTCTTCACTGTCATAATTGTCACTACCCTCATCTTCGTCTCCTTCTCCATCTTCATCTGTATATTCAAGAAGACTACGGTGAGTCAAGAAGTCATACCAATTATTTCTTTTACTATCCCAATGCTCATTCTTGTCATCCCCGTCGTCGTCGTCATCGTTGCTATCCCCGTTGTTGTCATCATTGGTATCGATGTCGCTGTCGTCGTTTTTGACGTCATCTTCGTCAAAGTTATGGTACATTTTGTTATAATCTTCCTCCTCACTGCCTAGAGGAAAATGACGTGGGAAGTTAGGTTGTTGGGAGGAGCTGCTTGAAGAAGGTTGGCTTCTTGGGGTAAAAATGTGGATGGCACTGCCTAAAGGAAACTGATGTCGGGGAATGGGTTGTTGGAAGGAGCTGCTTGAAGAAGGTTGGTTTCTGGAGGTTACATTTTGGATGGCGCTGCCTAGAGGAAACATGGGAATGGGTTGTTGGAAGGAGCTGCTTGAAGAAGGTTGGCTTCTGGAGGTTACATTTCGGATGGCGCTGCCTAGAGGAAACTGATGCTGCATGGGAATGGGTTGTTGGAAGGAGCTGCTTGAAGAAGGTTGGTTTCGGGAGGTTACATTTTGGATGGCGCTGCCTAGAGGAAACATGGGAATGGGTTGTTGGAAGGAGCTGCTTTGAGTAGGCTGACGTATTGGAGCGTTGATGTAGGAATACATTGCCCCGAAAGGCTGCTGTTGGAAGGGTGGTGGTTGATCTAGTTGGAAGACAGTGTCATTCATTTGGATTCTTGACTGAAGATTGCTGACGCCAATTTGCCTTCTTGGTCTGTTTTTGCGGAATAACCGAACCACGACATCACAGCTACGCATTGGACTAAAATCTAGAAGTTTGCAGAAGTTCCTAATAGTGTCTGGGTAAGAACCAAAAGGTAAATTTGGTTTACCATGGAATTGAAATAACATGTCCAGACCAGCAGGGGATGCAAATTGCTTCTCAAAACCATCACCTGGGTAATTGTTGTCAATAAACAACACCAAACAGCCGTGCTTTAGCTCATTGAGAATAGAACGTAGTAGTTCTCCTCGGTTTGGGTCGGTTCGGAAGAATGCTGATACCGCAGAGAAGGATTTCACAAGCGTAAGTAGATCTACATCTCTGATGAAACTGATGACATCACTTGGAAGTCTTGTGTCTCTGACAAGGTCACATCTCGTGTAGGTCACCTGAAAATCATCTGGTAGGTTTCGGTAAATAGTATCCCAAGTGAGTTTCCAGTTGGGAAACAAATCCAGAACAAGGCAATGGAGCGATGAAGGGAAGGTGTTTGTGTCTCGAAGGAATTTAGTGAGGCCGACTAGGTCTGAACCCGGCCCACCACCAATACTACAAACCCTCATCCTACTCTTGTTTTGCCAACTTGTTGATATATTAGTCAAGTTTTGATGAAGAGAGAGGTACACGAGGTAACAGTGGTGCATAAAATACAGGAAGACATAAGCGCACCGGTTAGCAGCATCGTCCCAATTCGATCGAAATTCGGAGTTTGAACGAGACAGCCCTGTTTTGTACAACCGAGAAATGTGTCTTAAAGACTGACTAACTTTATCATGCCTATCGACACCATCGACCTGATCAAGAAGTTCATCGAGGGTTTCTGTCAATACACGTCGGAAGAAATGTGCTGCAAAGGACTGTGCGCTTGTTGGTGTTTGAATACTGTTCAAATCCATTCTGTAATATAATTCATGCAGAGTACACAGGATTACATACTTGTCACAAGTGAGCTTGAAGGCAGCATTGAACACTTCGGTTCTAACAAGAACTGTAAAGATTTGCCCTGAGTGGCATGGCTATATATTAAGTCGATACTACTGAGTACTGTTGCTGATGTTGCACCATAGAGGATTGACGCAGTGATGGAGATTGAGCTACGTATATATTGGCTATAACTTTAGTAATTGTTGCTACTGTGGAATTTACCAACTCAGTTGTAATTAAAATGTCATTACTTTAGACACGTTAATGGTACAGGACTATGAAGATTACTAATAGTACACAGTAATGAGTTAACTTTACCTGTCCTTGGTAATCGATGCTTGATCTTACTTAAAAAACAAAATATTTTCGGCGAGTTTCCCTTTTTTGTTTTTCACCACAATCATGCTGACTCAGAAACCTACCTTCAGTTGGCTTTCCTGTAGAGCTGTATTTCAGAATAAAATACGAATAGCACATGTGACAAGTCTGACGGAGATTTATCCAAAGACAACTATGAAATTCGGTAACCGGAAGCGTTTGCCCAGTCATTGCTCATCGAATTGAGGGTATTCCCCTGTAAGGGACCGTGACGGGGTTTTTTATACGAGGTACGGGGTTCTAGAAAGGCCATAGATAAGGCAGTCGTTATACTGTTGTTATAAACTCTGAATGGGTATCCAATTGACCATATACAGACTTACGAGATACGTGGGATACAACATTGACTTATTTTTGGGGACTGAGTAAAACAATCAAGAACATTATAGTCGAGCGGCGGAATCCAAATTTTGGTCGATTTAATGGACCCACTCCACACACAGCCACAACAGGTAGGCTATCACTGGAAAGGCAAACATGTCCTCTTTAAGGTTAGCCATGATGTGGAGCTGTCAGAATGGAAGAAATTTGTTTTTAGGGACATTTTGGTAAAAAAATCTCAGTTTTGGTCAAAAATATATATATTTTTTAAATTGCATTTTTTACGTCTATGGAACATACCCCATCCATGAAAGTAGGTTTTAAGCCGTCAAAATGCTCTGTAAATTTACAATAAGCATATTAAAACTAGAAAATGTACAGTAAATATAGGGAATATTGATTTAAAATGTGTTTTTCACTAATGTGTACTTTTGAAAAACAAAATTTGCCCATAACTCTGTTAACCTACTAAAACAGCTTGAGTTTCCTGCATTAAATTATTTTCAAATACATGAGAGATTATTAGCTTGACTGATTATTGTAGGCATAGCAGAAATGCCGGATTTTGCGCAGATGGGGGACTGTAATGGATGCAGGGCTTTGCTGCTTAGTCATGTTTGTTGATATTCCTTTGCGTAGTACTCACAAAATTGAAACTGAAACTGAAGAGGTTAAAGAATTCCAACATCACGTCACAAATGTAGCATGAAAATACACTTAGCCAAACTTTTTAGATTCACATTGAAGGTATTCAAATGTAAATTATCTATCATTCAACAATAAAAATATTTATATAGCTCAGAAAAAGTCACGATTTCAGTAAATGGCCAATCAATTTTTACCCTAGTGTTCAATACAATAGTTTGAGCAAATTGCACCTTTCTACTCAATACTGCCTAAGTTACTGTACATTTTGTAATCTTACGGTAGTAATTGTGAATTTTTGGAGCCTGAAATTGGTCTAAAACTTGCCGTCACGGATGAGGCTTGTCCCAAAGATGTCAAAAATACAAATATCTTAAAAATCAAAATTTTGACCAAAAATGAGAAGTTTAGACCAAAATGGCCCCAAAAACACATTTCTCCCAATTTTGGAGCTCCACATCATGCCTAATCTTAAAGTAGACACACAAAGTTTGGAATGATGTATGATGTAGGTGTGTGTGGGGTGGGTCCATTAAACTCCTAAAATAAGCCTCTTCTGAAAGGTTCACCGCTCGCCTATTACAATTCCATGGAACAAGCGGTTTACCCAATGACACAAACATTGTTTTGTGGCATAACGATCATAGGAGAGAAATTACGCATTGCAGCGTGTACAACATTATGTTAATGTTTAACCAACCTCAACTGCCCACTCATGTGCAGATGGTAAAGCATTACAGCTCCGCATAAATTATTCTTATAAGGAAATATATTTACCGCATATGGTTTGCACAGGATATGACAAAGACTCGCTCAATGTGTATTTCATGTAAGGGATCTCCCTCCGAGGTGCAATCAACACTTGGTTTTTAAATGATTTGTTTCCCGTCAGCAAAAATTGAGGAATCATTACCCAATAGTCAAACCTCCATTGTCCATCATTCTGTAACAACCAGGCGGTACATTGGTAAGTAGCATTTATGTATGCATGGAATTATCCCTATACATCATTTCAACAAATTAAAATGTGAACAAAACGAGACTAACCATTTGAAAACAGATTTATAATATCGGAATTATAACATTATTGGTTTGTTGATAATTTACTCATAAAGGGTGCAATTTATAGTGCGCATTAATTTGGGAAATTTTAGCAATCATAATAAGAAAGGAAGATTTTATTTACCGTGGAAACAGAGCAGCCATTATACGGCTATGACAGGATAACTTAAGTCATGATGTAGGCCTACATCAAGCTATTATAGAACGGGGGGGGGGGGGGTTCGTTGTTTTAAACAAATTATTAATCGATTGCGAACTATTCAGATACATTCATTCAAATAAAATTTAATAATGTATTTATTTCACATTGCAGGTATAGGTGAAAATCATGAATGCTTCAATGATACAAACTATGACGGTATCAGATGAGCTGTTTTGCCTCTGGACTTCTGAGTCCAAGAAGGCAGCAGGATATTTCCGTAGTCTGCTCACAAAGATAATGGGAGCTATTTTGTCAAAGGTGGATAATCAACAACAACACCAACAGGTTACCAACTCACTGAGAAGCATATCAGCCACCTATCGGTCTAAGTTGGGGTTAGCTGATGCAGAATCAAGACCCAACTGGGATAATCCTGCAAATCGTTGTGCCTATGTGTTTCTATACTTCATGAAACACTGTCATCTTGTGTTTTTGAGTTTACAACCATTGCAGAGAGAACATTTTTTCACACAATGGAGCACAAATGGAAAGGATCTACGAATTTGCAGCCTTGGAGGAGGCCCAGGTTCGGAACTGGTTGGGATTGTTGCATTTCTACGAGAAAACGATCTGTGTTCCGTCTCCAGACTGAGGTGCACAATCCTTGAAGTATTTCCAAGTTGGAAAGAAACTTGGGACAACATCCATGAACATATACCAGAGCTTCCAGCCGTTGACTACATAGAATGTGATCTGATTCATCATTCAAAGTTACCAGCACCAGTCGTAGACGCAGTCAAGAATGCCGACATCGTCACAATGGTCAAGACGTGTTCAACCATCTCAGCCTTCATGAGGGTAGACGGTGGAGCACAGAGGATGCAGACTATCTTCCGTGAAATGAAGAAAGACGCTCTGCTGTTATTTATCGACAATGAGAATGCAGGCAAGAGCTGGGAGTTCCTCAGCAGTTTTGTTCAGACTGCTGGAATGAACATTTTATATAACTGGTCGGGTAAGACAGTCATGCCATCAAAGAAATACTCAGCAACGATAAAGAAGTTTAGCAGTAAAGTGGATTTCAAACCGATGCGGTTCTGTAAAATCCGAGCGGTGCTTCTACAAAAGTGTGAGACAGAATTTTAGTAAACCTATTGCCAAGTAATCAAGTTATATTTAGGCCTACCATCAACGGGGAAAGAATAATTATAATTCTACAGATGTGCCAATATTTCTGAACCTCAAAACAATTTGTAAAAACCCGAATAAACCGTGAGTCTTGTCCATGCTAGGCCAATACAAATTATTAATTCATTGTTGTTTCCACCGACGTACCCATTTCTTATTCATCAAAAAGGAAACTATACCTCTCAAGTAGCAATAAGGTTTATCGCGATTCCAGAACCGCAATGCATCATGGGAGGGCATAGGGGGCAAATGCATACCGCAGTACACGATGTTCGCAGGCATGGCCTAGGCCCTGTGTAAACTAAAAAAGTGAACAAGCTTATGATTTGAACGTCGGAACAATTTTATAAACAACACAGTCGGTCGTCGTGCACCCAGGCTACCGATTTCCCGGGTTGCCCCCTTTTACTACACCCGACATGCTTGGCAAAACAGCGCCCTCTCTTGGTATTTTGCTAATCGCGATAAACCTTATAGATAGTTCCCAGTAGACGCCATCTTTACGGGCAAATCGCATTTTGGCTCGCAGGCGCGTCAAGCGCTCAAATTATTAACGCAGCCAGGGGCCGCGTCGTTCACTAACCAATCATGCAATGAGTTTTGTGAAATGTGCGCGTACTGCACGCCGTTTTCACGCGTAATGCATGACTGTGTGTTCCAAATTGCCCGTAAAGATGGCCGATTTACGTCATATTGCAACCTATCTATTCGTGAGATGTGCAACATTTATCACTGATTGTTTGGACAGAAACATTAATAGCCTTAATCACATGATTTTAAATTTATCATCATGTTACTTTAATTCTAACAATGTAGGAGTAATTTTACACACTGTTCAGTTTTTTGCCGCGAGGTGTGAAGCTTTAGTGATCAATATTAATCTAACCTAAAACTTGTGGTTTTTTTTATGGGAAACCTTTTAAATAATAACCGATTTCTTTGTTTTTACCGTGAACTTGACTGTTACTAAGGCCTATATAATGACAAGTTATAAAAGAATTTTGACTGTCTTGACAATTGACGACTCTTTTGACCGACGGAGTTAATATTTGAGTTATGAAATGTTCAAGATGAAATGGTTTAACAGAAGTTTGAAAAAAGAAATAAAATTATTTGCGTTTATCTCAAACGTAAAATTTTGGCTTTGGCGCAGATTGGTCACGCCAAAACGATGGACATTTTAATAAAGATAATAGATCATAATGAAAATGTTTGCTTTTTATTTTATATGAAGTATAGCTATCAATAAATTCATCTCATGGGGTATTCGTGTTGCCTTAGTACGTTTTAATAATTCTATCTTGCTTTTTGTGCTGTTGTACTGCTATTTTTTCATTTTTTCCTTGGACTTTGCATGTATTTTTTATTTTAAAGCGCATTAGTCTTTATGAAAATGCGCTTAATATATATTTTAAAATTATAATAATAGATAAATATTATTCATAATAAATGTATGTTAAATGAATAATTATGCTGTGTCTTTCTGTGTTAATTGTTACATTTGAACTGTAAAATTTCAAAATTAATTTGATGCATTAAATCGCACGCCTGGAGTTGATACACCCCAGTCAAGAGTCAGTTTGAAATCAATGAATACTATGTGGAAATGGATTAAACATTGTACAACCAGTGCTTTCATCAACCATTACCTCCAGACAAATCCCATGTGACAAACCGTGGTACGAAGTATTGACCCGGTCGGTTTTCTGTTCATTTTGAAACACAGTGTTGCAATCTACTTAGCAAGTGATAAGGTTCAAGGGTAATAATGATGCCAGAGCCATTTATTTCACAGTCAATGATGTGCAGGCTTTTAACGCATTATAGCCCTGTCATGGCCGTGTTGCACATTAGTCATGAATAATTTATAAGCATGTCACAGACGTGTCACCGGGCGGGTCGTACAACATCCTGCAGTGTTATGAGTTAATGCCATTGTATGCGTACATGATTGTATTTCTTATATCAACGGTGCATGAAATGGTGAACTTTATTTGCAACAATGGAGAACTACAATCCTTTGTACGTTTATACATTTCAATCAATCGAAGCGGCAAAATATTTTGACCATGTTGTTGGCAATTACTTCAACTTCATTTTTTCTCTCGGAGGTGACACAAAAGCAATGACGGAGAGGCTTCGACTTTGTTTTGATTCTATTTCAGTTATTTACAAACAAAGCTTGCATGATACGCGTGTCAAAAGACCCGACTGGAGCGACAGTGGCTACCGATGTGCATACGTATACCGATTTTTTACCATTCACTGCCATCTTGTCTATCGAAGCTTGCAGTTATCACTGCTGTACTCTGGGTACCTTCTGCGGGTAAGCTGGGGATGGAACCCCGTACTTTATATCTGCTGTATTGGGGGTGGACCCGGCTCAGACGTGGTCGGTCTGACAAAGTTTCTTCGAGACAGTTCACCACTTTTTCAAGCGTCCCATGTAGAATGCACGATAATCGACTTATTCCAAGAGTGGGAAAATAGCTGGAAAACACTGACTACTGCAAATCCGAATGATTTCCAACTTCACAGAATGACATATATGCCAGGTAATATATTATGGGCAGACAGTTGCCTGAGTCCACGCGGCCTCTTCGCTGTTCGGTCAGCTCATATCATCACCATGGTCAAATTCTTTTCAACCGTCGCAGCTTTCATAAGAAAAAAAAACTCTCGTGGAAATCTACTTCGTGAAATCTTTCAAGAATTGAGACCTGGTGCTTTGGTGCTTTACATCGACAATCTATATAACAACCAACATACAGAATTCCAGGACATTGCGTACTCAAGAGGTGTCAGAGAAGTGTTGTTTGAATGGCACGGAGAAATGGTTTTGCCTGGATTTGAGCCCGCACAGTCCATCAGTCGCATTGCTAAGTCCACTGGATTTAAACCACTCCAACGCTGCACAGTGTCAATTTTGCTTTTGAGAAAACCAGATTACTGGACAATGGTCTAAGGACAGATGTAGCTAAACTAGCAATCCAATTGGAAACTATCATCAGCATAATCAAAGCAAACATTGTGAAATAACTTAATATTTTGGGGAAAAAATACTGCAAAATATGTGACACAACAATTTCAAAGGGAAAGTCTTCAATTCTCCCCCCTTTTTGTTTATCTTCGCCTTATTTTAAGTTATTGTGACCCACAAATTTAGTGACTTATTTATAGCTTCAGAGTGTTACTTAAAGGTATATTTGGGGGTTTGATATGGAAGAGCAAATAATGTCAGTTCCTTATATAGTTTTTTCACACCCAAACCGTATAGGCCTACCAATCTGTGAAATTTTAAGTAGATATACGGGGTAGTGTGAAAATTATTAGAGAGCGTTTGTGCACGACGTGCTCATTTTTTTAATTTCCGCATTCAATTTAAAGCAATAAGTAATTAAGAGTCTTTAAATCATGTTTTCTTGACATGTTTTCTTGACATTTTTTTCTCCAGGATTTGTACTTTTATAAACGTTCAATGCATGTTGGATGGAAATGTATATAAGACATGGTGAACAAAAATATATTTCGTATTACGGGTTTTACAAATTTTAAAGTTAGTAATTAGTATTTGTTCACCATGTCCTAAATACACTTCTATTTATAGGCCTACACCATCCATATACGACAATTTCCAATTAATTGTTTATTTTGATCGGTTATTTAAGATTACAGTTAAGTTCTGTGGGAATGTTTTATTTGTGTCTCTAACTTAGGGGCAGCTGCAATTTAGGGTCGGTCGGGTCACGCCAAACATAAAACTTTTAGGTATAACCTCTATATGACCGTGAAGTAGGGTATAGGCCTACTATAATGCAATCTTGTTGCTGTAAATGGTTGATATGGGGGATGTCTAGATTCAGAATCTGACGGGTGCCTGCTTCGCACCCTTGGGCAGTTGTTTTATTGACGCCACAAGCCACGCCCACATTTAGGATTATGTAATAATTATAACAAAATGGTTTTTTTTTCAAGCAAGCATATCTTGTTTGGTATCAAATTAAATATTTTTCTATAGCCTTGAGATTGTTTGCCCTGGTATTTATGTTGTCGTCTTCACTTCTGATAATGTTCGGACCATGTAAAATTATAAGTTAAAACAAAGAACTATGTTTTAAAAGAAATATTAGCTTGACAAAAATAAGGGGTGTCGTGTACAATTTAAAAACAAACTATTTTTGTTGTTTTCTTGTGCATTTTTCAAAAGTCAAAGTTCTTGGCTGTTCTTTTATTCGTTTATTTATATCTGAAGTTGGTTTCTTTAACCTTCAATGTTCTCTGCGAAGCATCTCGACATAAGATTGGCTGTTATTATAGTGTAACAATTAGTTATCCTCAAAACATTTTCCTTTATATAGGCAAGTACGAATTAGAGTGCACAGAATTTGAATTGTAATGCAAACACTTCAAAAATGTTTGCTCAATGATAAAATTAAATGGTTGACCAGCTTTTGCTGCTGGCTTTTACGAAAGTGAATGAGTCTTGCGGCCTAATGAAATTGAATTGCCTTATTTGTCCAATGAATACTAAAAGTGGTGAAATTGAATAAGGCCTACTCCTTTTGACTGTTGAATGCTGATGCAACGGAACACTCATTTTCAAACGAAATTTAATGAGCCCGGTGTTAAAATGAATGAATTTTTGTTTAAATTTGCCGGGATAACCTCCACTATAATATAGTTTTATTTTTTTCCACATTATTCTGAGCTTTGAAACTTGAAAGGCCTGCCATGACTAACCAAACGAGAAAATAAAAAGCCGCCATCGATCGGCGGGGATAAAAATTATGCCCGTTGCATGCTAGCTTCAGCCTCAAACATTACTGACTGCAAAATCATATCACATCAAGTTAATTTATAAAGCAAACGTTGCTTGCGCTAAAAGCTTGAAATTAATTATCATTGAACGGTACTTAAAAAACGTTGCTATTTAAAAAGGAGCTCCAAGTAGGACTCAGCCGATTTCTTCGTCTATACGCATCATGCCGCCCCAGCCGAATCAGCGGCGGTTTCATTACTGCGCTTGCAGTTCCAGCTTCCAGCACGGTGTAGTCGCGGCAGCGCCCTCACTTGGTCTTGCTAATCACGTCGGTGAGGTCAGACTACATTTTTTGACTGCACACAGTTGAAAACATAAATTTCTTTGAAGAATAATTGGGGAAACTGAACTCTCAATAAGGGTGAGTCTGACTATTGAATGAGAATGAGAATGAGAATGTGCTGAACGCATCCAAAACAAATTCCTTCGCTTCCTTGGCAACAATGTAGACAACACACATATTGTTAATTTGTCTCCTCTTGATTCACTAAAGAAACGTAGACAGAGTCTGGATCTGACTTTTCTTTTCAAATGTGTGAACTCTTACTTTACCAGTAATCTGTTTTCCCTTTTTCCCCTGAAGATTCCCCGCCCCAACCTTCGGCATCCTGACCTGTTTTACGTTCCAAACAATAAAGTCAATGCCACTAAAAACGGTTTTATTCATCGTCTGTCCTCTAATTACAACAGAATTACCCATTCAAATCCCAGTATTGACATTTTCCACCTCACCCTTCCTGCCTTCAAACATAAAATCAATGAAATCTTGTGATTTTTTTATCTGAAGGGGGAGGTCGGGTCCAGAGTGTAACTTATGTTATAACTTTTTATTTATTTTTTTGATGTAAGAACTGTTCACCATTTTAATCTCTGTCTTGTTTTGTTTGTTTAAATAATTTTATTGTGCTATTTTATGTAATTTAATGTTTTTATCCATCCTGTTATTGGCGCTTGCGCTGTTGGATGTGGCTGAAATAAAATAAAAAAAGGTTTAGTCCGAAGTGGATAAAAAAAAAAAAAAAACCGTCACTAGATTGCATTTTTTGCTCGTGTCTTATAAGATGGACTCTCCTTTTTGGCCGTGCATGTAGTGTGTACATGTATGTTGTAACATGGAGGAAGAACTTCCTCCATGGTTGTAATAAACAAGTATCAAACTGTCACTAAGCACATTTAAGGCGTATTCATTAATTTAAAGAGAATTACAACTAGATTTCTTTTCTGCTTTCCTTAGAATTAATAAATAGATGTTAGTAATGAATTTGTCACAACAATTTACTGGGAAGAACAATTACTATGTCTATTGTCAGTCTTTTTTCCCTTCTGTTTTCCTCCTTGGTAATAATTGATATTTATATTGATATTATAAAAGGAAAGGCATGGGCCTTGAGTCATAGTTTACATAAAGTTGTTGAAATATTTACATACATTTAAGCATCTGATCTAATTCTTATTACAGAGGTGCAGGACAAAATGACAACTTCAATCAAGAATGAGGATGAGGCACTAGATTTGAGCGTTTTGTCCCCAGAATCACAGAATGCTGGAGATTTCTTTCGAGACCTTGTGAGTGAAGTTCTTCCTGAGCTCCTGAGCCATGTTGAGGGTCAATCTAACCAAGATAAAGCATACAGAGTCAAGTTTGCACTACAAATGATCTCCAAGAGGTACAGATGTAAATTAGGAGACACAGATCCATGGTCCAGATCAGAATGGGATGACTCTGCAAATCGTTGTGCCTATGTATTTATGTACTACATGCAGCATTGCCACATGATGTACATGGCTCTACAGCCTCTACTTCAACCAAGCCTCTCATTTTCAGGTATCGTTCAAAGATGGAGGCAGATGAATCATCTGAGGGTTTGTTGCATTGGAGGTGGTCCAGCACCGGATCTTGTGGGTTTGATGAAGTTCTTCATAGACACTAATCTGATCCCCATAGCTATGCTCAAGTGTAGCATCTTAGATGCATTTCCAAGCTGGAAGACAGCCTGGAAAGAAATTCATCAAAAACTGCCAGAGCCATTCCCTGTAGATTATTTCCGATGTGATCTTGTAAGGGATTCAACAATTGAATCCGTTGTATTGGATGCCATCAGAACAGCTGAAATCTTAACTATAGTGAAGTCTTTCTCAGCTGTGTTTGCCTTTATGCGAGATGATCCAGAAAAAAGTGTCCTATTTCAGGCTATTCTGCGTGAGCTCAAGCCAGGTGCAGTTGTTATTTACATTGACAATGAGAAGAACAAAGAAACATGGAGACATTTCAGCAAATATGCTAAAAATGCTGGGCTTGATGTGTTGTATGAATGGCATGGTAATCCAGCCCTTCCAACCGGAGCGGACTCTGTCATCATCCAAAACTACTCAACGGCCCTGGAACTTCGCCCAATGAAATCATGCGCTGTTTCTGTTGTACTTCTTCGCAAAACCCGACCAACCCTGTCTCTCTTAGAAACCACAGATGTAAATGGACCAGCAGTTGTTCATTATCCAGGGAAGTCCAGTCATTGGTACCTTGATGCCAATTCACCTTGCCTTCCATTTGAAGTTCATAAGATGGGTAAAATTCAAGTAGAGTGGCCTCACTATAAAGGCGGATCAAACCAATGCCCATGAACATAATAATACACATTACACTCATAATGGCATGTTGCTGATTGAAAGTTTCCTTGTACTTCTTCGCAAAACCCGACCAACCCTGTCTCTCTTAGAAACCACAGATGTAAATGGACCAGCAGTTGTTCATTATCCAGGGAAGTCCAGTCATTGGTACCTTGATGCCAATTCACCTTGCCTTCCATTTGAAGTTCATAAGATGGGTAAAATTCAAGTAGAGTGGCCTCACTATAAAGGCGGATCAAATCAATGCCCATGAACATAATAATACACATTACACTCATAATGGCATGTTGCTGATTGAAAGTTTCCTTGTTACATTAATGTAATTTAGTATTATGTTAAGAACAGTTGGTAACCATTTATTGAACTGTGAATTACTCATGTTTCTTAAAACAAATTTTACTTACTTTAATAGATTAAACCGGCAATTCTTCATGTACTTATTAATTGGTTGACCATAGTTCTTGCTGGTAGAAGAATTGGGTAGTATTGTAGTAAGATTTATATTACACTTAAGTGAATAGAAATAAGAATAATTTACAACTAAACATGTCATGTGTATACCTGTCTCATATGTCTCCAAGTCCACTATTCATACTTCATCACAGTGGTTTTTGTACCATATTGTTTCTTTCTTTCTGTGTTGTCTAGCATTGTAAGGGAACAATTATGATAAATCTGTTTAATACCAAACTGTCATGAAAGCATTATTGGGAATTCATGCTGAGAGTTGATGTTTTTGACTTGATTTACATCAAGTTCAATGTCCTCTTAAAGTTTAGAATACAATAATGTCCATCATATCAACAAAGCACAATAGAAATGATAAGCTATCAAAATTCAAATTCAAATGGACCTTACGCACTGGTGTCATCATGCTGCCATCTTACAGGTAAAACGATAAAATAATGGAAACGCATCTATATCTGCACGCCGCACAGGAACAGCAAATGAGAAATCTTTCTCTGACCGCTGGTTAAGGTCACTCTACTCAAATGACGTCATGCATAAGATCTATCAAAATATAGTTAACACTTCTCTTGGAGGATAAAACTTGATGCACCACTGATTATTAGAAATTCAAAGCATTTCAGATGATTTCATCAACACATGACTGATTTTTGTCCAAATCTGAAAACTTACTAATTATAAATTTTAGTCCTTTGCCAATTTTCCAGAAAAATAGTGTCTCAATTACTGTTAAAGATTTTGCATTTGAAGACACCCACAAATCTTGCTTAATTCAATTGCCCTAATCAAAATAAGCATAACTTGACTGTCCACAAAATCTCTGACACTGACAGAAGATGAACTTTGTCTCAAAGTGTATTGTTCTTGTAATATGGTTGATGTAATAAATAATTTTGATTCATTTGACTTGTCTGTTTAAGCCTGTTTGATTTTAACAATTACTTGGAAAGACAATAGACAATGTGTTTTGACAATGGTGGTTGTGGCCAGTCTCACTGTTGCTGATTTTTGCACATACTACAATACAAAGAAAATGCCTCAAACAACACACAAGCAGAACAATAAATGTTTCACTCACCATCAAATCTTGGCCTGATTTGGGGCTACAGTAAAAATGATCCATTTTGTCACCTTGTAAGTTGTAGTCTGGATAACTCCACAGAAGGTAACATGTCCAGTGATTGTGAATGTGAGTAGCTTGCCAATTATTTTGTTGGCGCCGAAATTCAAAAACACATTTTATCCGTAAGGTTACAAACTGGAAAATTATCCGACTGGTTGTTGCTATTATTATTAATGTCAAAATTACTTCATACTGAGCTTCTTCACATAACACAGTGGTCGTCAACCTGAGAAAACTTCAACGAAAATGTTCTTTCTAAATTCGACATTATCAATCAGTCCAAGCAGACGTCCCAACCTCTCAAACACTAAGCAGGTGCGTCAATGTGTGTAGGTATGTCAAATCACTCAGTAGGCCAGCCTCTGATTGGTTGTAAAAGTTAGCAGGTATTTGATTAGTGACGTCACACTTCGTTGCGTTACAGGGGACCAGACAAACCCTGACACATTTTCAACTATAGAGGTCTCTCTTCAAGTTATTTCAAGATGGCGACTTACATGGCAGTAGCCAAAGCTAAACAAAAGTAAGTTGGGTCATGCTCTGTTTTACATTTATAAAATGGCCTATGTGACAGATATTAAATAATTTAAGCAACCCAATGACTATCACTCTCTTGTCATGATCGCGATAAGGTCACTAGCTGACTAGTAAAAGTCACCAACCCTGCTAAACGTTTCTACAAAGTGTGATCCGTATTTCGGAAAAAATAGCTACGGCTTACACTTGTGACTTACACATGACTTAAGTTTATCTCACTAAATTTAGGTCAAATTATATCCTTACCTGTCCAAAAGGGTTGACCGAATGTATACCGGGGTGCTGTACTCCTCTTTTTGAAATGTTGACTTATCACTTTTTAGACAGTAAAAAGTACTCGCCCAAGCCCAAGGCAAACGTGTGTAAGTAACTTGGTTTCGAGAAATCCCCCCCCCCCAAAAAAAATAAAAAATTACCCAAAACAAACAACCTGACAAAATAGTTGGAAATGACTTGATGCACTGGGATTCTACTAATTATGTCAAAGATGGAACACCAGGCATATGATCATTTAGTTGTACTCGCTATCATTTTCTGTGTTCAAAACCATGCAGCAATCGGTATCACTCAGTAAAGGCCTAAATGGGGCGCTGTACTCAAATTTTGAGTTGAACGGTAAAGTCAAAATTTTGAGAAAGGAGTACAGCAGAGTACAGTGCTCCAGTTACTGGGGCTTCTACTACCAAGCTAGGCTCTTTATTTGAGATTTGGCTTCTGTCCTAGGTAATCAAAGTATGACTAAATGAGATTGTTACGATATGAGATTGTGGAGACGATAGCGTAACAACATTACCTGGGACAGTTCAGATTTAACAAGAGAATGTTCATTTCTGCATGGTCTGAGCAATGTTCAGACATTGTGCCCATACTTTAATCCTCATATCTGCATTGTTGATTGATTCTTCATGTGAGTACATTAAGTCATAGAATAAAATACATGAATCAGTGCATCATAGGCTTCATTACGTCATGAATCTCAGTTAATATTTGAAAGTTAAATTTAATTGTTTTTCTTTCTTTTTTTTCCAGTCAAAACAAAGAGAATGTCCGCTGCCAAAAATGCCTAGAGATAGGTCACTGGACATACGAATGTTCAGGCAAACGAAAATATGTCCAGCGTACTTCACGAATGTCACACCTTAACAAGAAAATCAAGCAGGCAAAACAGGAAGCAGAGAGACAGTTAGTGTAAGTGACATTCTCTGTTCTCCGAAGAGCGTTTTCCCTCCAAGTCTGTATACTTTTTTGTCCTCGCGTCAAAATGCAATTAAAAAATACTGAATTATTAATTATTTTGTTTTCATTTAACAGCCCCAAGACTGATGCTAAAGCCACAACACACACAAAGGACAAAAGGTAAAAACTAAATTAAATCTCTGCTCAGCTGTGTGGCGGATTTCTTTCTTGAAAAAACACCACCCATGTTTCTAAAGGCACCCCAACAAAATAATATTTACTGTTATTATTTCACAATTTTAATTGATGACAGATCTAAAAAGCGACACAGTTCAAGCTCTTCTTCATCCAATAGTGAGGATTCTGAGAGTGATACATCAGACTCCTCTAGTAGTGATTCATCAGATAGCTCAGACTCGTCTACAAGTGATGATAGCAGTGATAGTAGTGATGAATCAGACACCTCATCCAGTAGCAGTAGCAGCAGCTCAAGCCATGAGAGCAGAAAAAGGGCTCCTCGCAAGAGAAAACGATGAGGCATCAAAAGAAAATAAAACCAGACCAAATGAACACTTTTTATATTGACTGTGTTGCATGCCATCCTGAAAGATCTGATATCAATGTTGAAATTCATTGTTAACTTCACTGAAAAGCCTATACATGTAGAGACCATAGCGACCACAAATGGCTACAAGATTTGACCTACTTCCACTCAACCAAAAAGGTCAAAAGAAGCGTCATAACCTGAAGTTACATTTTCCAATGTTTCCCATTATAGTATCTAAAACAAAACAAAATTTATGGTTTTTTTATTTTTTTCCCAGACACTTAAAGGTATTATACAGGATTGGCAGAGCTGACAAAATAATCACAGTGTTCATGTTTTGTGTAATCAACCACATACATGAAATAACAAACCTGTGAAAATTTGAGCTCAATTGGTCATCTAGGTCACGAGAAAATAGTGAAAAGAGACCTTATGTGTTTTCTGTTTTTCAAACATCGAGTTTATTATCGCGCGCGATAAAAACTATTGTTTTACTCATTTTAGGCAGAAATATTTTAAGGAACCCTTTCTACCATTACTTACTTTAAAGGCCCTATACACTATTGGTAAGATCGAAAAACACAAATGTTCACAGATTCACACATAACTTACATGATTTAAAGTAAGTAATGGTAGAAAGGGTTCCTTAAAATATTTCTGCCTAAAATGCTATCGTTTCTGAGAAATGAGTAAAACAATAGTTTTTATCACGCGCGATAATAAACTCGATGTTTGAAAAACAGAAAACACATAAGGTCTCTTTTCACTATCTTCCCGTGACCTCGATGACCAATTGAGCTCAAATTTTCACAGGTTTGTTATTTCATGTGTGTGGTTGATTACACAAAATATGAACACTGTCTGTGATTATTTTGTCAGCTCTGCCAATCCTGTATAATACCTTTAAATCATGTAAGTTATGTGTGAATCTGTGTGTTTTTCGATCTTACCAATAGTGTACAGCGCCTAAAAACATATTTTAAAATTTTAAAATTCAACAATAAAATCATACTTGGGTGTATGGTGATAGCGATTTACAAAAATGAATGGTCTCTAAGGGTTAATGAAGCTATTGAGCTGGACTTAATACACAGCAAATGGTTAAATCTATTCCACTTTTTTGTATTAAATTAAAGTCACTATTTTGTTCAAGTCAGTTGTACATTATTATGAGTTAGGATTTGAAACCATTTTAAATTAAAGTCACTATTTTGTTCAAGTCAGTTGTACATTATTATGAGTTAGGATTTGAAACCATTTTAAATTAAAGTCACTATTTTGTTCAAGTCAGTTGTACATTATTATGAGTTAGGATTTGAAACCATTTTAAATTAAAGTCACTATTTTGTTCAAGTCAGTTGTTGTACATTATTATGAGTTAGGATTTGAAACCATCTGCAGTTTTTATGATTTATGTGACATTTTTATTGTTATTAGTTATTGTTTTTTTTAGAGCTTTTCCTTGATTAGATAGTATCTGGTACCTTGTCTTCTATTCTCAAAAGTGATATGTTGCATAGAATTTTGATCCTCTTCAGCAAAGAATAGTCAATGAACCTTACATGTACATGATGATGTACATCAACACAGCTACCAAGGGGAATTTGAAGGGGAGTTAGAAACTGGAACAAGGGTGAGCATTAAGGATGTTCCCAAATGAATGCTTTCTCCAGATAACTAACATTATTTATGGGTTACTCAATAATTGTCAGTAAGGTTGGTTGAATAAATTTGGTTTGAGATTATATTTCACTAGTCTTGCGTTTCTCTTTACAGGATTTCACACCAAGTTAACCATGTTTTGATGCAAAGCAATTTCTATTAAGTATTTATTTTCAAAACAGAATATTATGTGAATTTGTAAGTTCACACGCGGATTAAGGGAATGAAATTACTTTTTCTTCTCCATATATACACACGCACGCAAGTTCCTCCATAATACACTATAGAAATATTTTAAATATTTTAAATATTTTAAATAATAAAAAATACGTGAATAAACAGTCAAAACTTAGGACGGAATCATTACCACATTGACAGGTGGAAACATACAATCATTACCATATTGACAGGTTTTTCATATTTCTTGTGCATCTAATAAATAAGATTTAAACTGGCTTCTCATCTCTACATCTCTAGGCCCACTCGATGGTGTAGCAGTTAATACATTAGCCTTTTGACAAGGCCATCGTGGCTTGGACAGCTTTGTAAACAGCGGAGCGACTGGAAAGGGAGACCATGCGCGCGAACCGAGTGGCGAAGCAACAAGAGCCTTTTCCAACTTGTTTTCCAACTTTTTTGATGAATTATTCATGAAGCATGAAACCTGCATTATTCGCTTCTGATTGGTTTGGACTTTTGCTACCATTTGGGTAGCAAAAATCGAGATTATAAAGAAACACATTAGAAACCTCAAACAAGTTGGAAAAGGCCCTCGTGGCTTCGCCACTCGCGTGCGTGTTCTCCCTTTCACTCTCTTAAGATCGCGGCGCTACGAAGCTGTCCAAGCCTTGAAGGCCTTGACAAAAGGCTATTAAGACATCTGCTCTAGAATGCAGTGGTCGTGATCTCTAGTCCTGACTGAGTAGCCTGTGGATTTTTTTCTGCAGGACCAAAGTTACAGAGATTATACCACATGGATTGTAAGGATAAAACCTATAGTACTTTTTCATGTAATGTGTTCTAAAACAATTTGACACGATTAACTATACATTCATATCAATATTAATCCACAAAACTGATTTTCTTCGAATTGATGTTGATGTTGAATCCCTCAGCTTTGTCAATCCCTTGTTTATAGAGGTTTAATATCAGGTGAAGCTACAACTTTGGATGCTTCCTGCTCTGGAGTTCAATCGCTCTCTTGTAGTCTTTAACTGCATCTGCACGTCTGCCAATTTTACCTCGTACTTCACCCCTGCGTTTGTGAACTAGAGGGTCATCAGGCTGCAACTTTAGAGCTGTTGTGCGAAAAACCCAAACAAACAGAAAAACATACAAAAACAGTCAAAAGACAATCAATAATAACACTTATGGATATTTAATATTGAATGGTACTATATTGATAGTTATAATACATCAACACTCGGGATGATAGACTACGGAATTTCAACACACAATATACTACCTTCTGAATAGTCTTTTTCTGCTAGTTCATATCTGCGCAAAGAGGCATAAAGGTTGCCTCTGTTGAAGTAGACATGGGCAGACAGAGGGCTCATTTTAACAGCTAGCTGGAAGTCTTCAAGCGCACCACGAGCATTGCGCATCAGTACCTGCAATCAAAGATCAAAGAAACAATGTTTCAAGTCAAATAATCCACCTAACATCACATACATTATAACCCTTACAGAACGGCATGCCTTTTTCTCAATTCAAGAATTCGAGAGAAATAGATTTTTATATTTTTATGGAATGCCCTGAGCAAAGTTACATCTGTTGCAAAAAAAAACTAGCCAGAAGAAGTTTAATCATGCACAGTAATATTACAAATAATATCTTCAGAATTCCTAATTCCTAATTTGGATACCTTTGTTATTCCTCTGTTAAGAACTGCTGACTCGTCCTTCGGATTGTGCTCCAATGTCTTGGTATAGAAATCAACTGCCTATAAATTATAATGTTATATATTGAGTCAGTTGAGTTATTATAGTAATTTTTGTTTTCGGAAATAGTAATTAGTAATTTATAAACAAACATATATGTGCGTTCATCATATATCATTGGTTAACACATGTATATATTTCCAACACTAAAACGACACAATAGTTTTATAAATCTGCGAAACATGCATTACAAATAACCACAAAATTGATACACAACATATCCCATAATAAATAAGATAAACACTTTGCTGCAAAGTAAAAAAGAAAAGTGCAAAAGCAACAAAAAGAGAAGAAGCTCCATTTAAACAAAAAATCAGGGCTCTGTATCATAAAGAGCTAAGACTGATCTTGAGATTTGTGTCAATCTTAAATGCTAAGAAAAGTGCGATGTCACAATATAAATCCTTATAGAAATATTGACAACTCGTCTTAAGATGAATCTTAGTGCTTTGTGAAAATGTGACCCGCTCTATGAAAAGGGGTATTATGTCGCGCTATGCAATAAGGCATTAGGGGCTATTCTATTGCGGAGAGGTCGAAAAATCTTCACATAGGTGACTTTTATTTTTGTGGTTATTTCACTTCTATTATATAAGTATTATTAGAATTTGTTTTCAAAAACAATCATTTTGATGAGTAAAGATGACAAAACAATGGTTTTTGTGTCCACTTTTTTAGTCATTTCTTTTCACTTTACTATGTTTAAAGGGCTGTATCTTTAAAGGCAGTTTTGTTAAATTGGAAAATATGAATATGCAAATATCAATATATCTTGAGAACGCAAAATGCTATAGTGGTGAGACATATACCAAATTGAAGCTTACAATGTGACTAATTTAACTAATCATATAACTTGTAATTTTTAGTTTTGCGACATAATTGCCCTTTTTATAGAGCCAGTCACAAATAAGCCTGTTGATCGATTAAAACTGGAAGAATATTGATTATCAAAAATCTCTATTTCAAATACAGACAAGGTTGTGATAATGAAAGTGAGACTTAAGTTCAATGAGGACTAGAGCCACCAAAAACATACTTTTAAAAACCAAACAAACAGATTGGGCCATTTCATGTCAACAATATTAGAGAAACAAAACACACCTGTCTAAACTGGCGATTATGGAAGTACAAATTAGCAGCATTAAAGTATGCCAATGCATATGTCGAGTCTTGTTTAATAGCTGACTGGTAATCTCTCATTGCATTATGATGATCCTGCATAAACTGATTGACAACACCACGGTTTGTGTACAACTCAGCAGTCGGTTTCAGCTTTAAGGCAGCATTGAGATCCAAAAATGCAGCAAAAGTATCACTCATCTGGAGACAGACTACAGCACGACCCTCCAAGGCTGGCCTGTAATCTGCGTCATCGATAAAGAGAAGAATGTACTTATCTTTAATGTCACTCAAGCAATGGTCACTCTTAGAAGACCTCATTATTAAATACAACACAATAATATATATTCTCTTCATTCTCACTTAAAGCCTACAACACAAAAACTTTAATATATATTTTTGCAGTAATTGCTTAACATGATTTTGAAGTAAAACTACAGATGATGCAGGGCTTACCTGGATCAACCTCTAAACAAGCCGTTAGCTGGTTCCATGCCTGCTGGAAGTGACCAGAAACTTGAAGATTATAGGCAAGATTGACCCTAGCTGGTAGACACTTAGGGTTAAGATGAAGCGCCCTCTCATAATCGCGCCTGGATCAAACAAAAAACAACACAGGCTAACATTAGAGAACACAAACAAAGCAGAGACTCAGGGATTTAACACATTTCTGTTAAGGGATGGAAAAAGTCATTCTGATCATAAATTCCTCAATCACAAAAAAAGTAATATTTTATCAACTATTACTTAAAAAGAAATAAAAATGTAAATACAACAATAACCATATTTCATTCTGACAAATTTTGCTATACTGTTTGCAAAAAAAAACTCATTCAAATTCCAATATTACTGCAATGTGGTCAAGTTTGTACCTTGCCATCTGATTGGTTATCTCATGTCCGTAGTCCATAAAGGCATTGCCTCTACCAATATACGCATCCAGGAAGAAAATATCCACCTCTAAGGCTGATGTGAAGACTGTCACAGCATCTTCAAGACGATTTAGTCTGAAATAGAAACAAATGAAGTTGCACAAGTGAATTTGGATCAACAGAGCAGGCATTGCCAGAATACAAAGTATAGTTTTGTGCCACATAAATACCAAGTTTGTTGAGAGGGTTAAGGTTCTATGCATGATAATCCTGCTGAATGGTTCCTATCTGTGTCCTACTTGTGAGCGAGCAGGTCGAAGGAAAAAATATTATGCTCTGAATTGTTAGGAGAAAGCACAATAAGGTAGAATAGTAGGCCAGCCAAAGTGTGAAATTACACTTTGGATGGCATATTTTGTTAATGGCCGGCAACATTTTAGATCTATTGCTCATAGCATGGGGAAGAAAATTACGGTGGATGCCACGCTTGATTTTGAATTTTAAGGTCATTTTGAGGTCAAAAGGTCAAATAAGGTCAAAAATCAGTATTTTCTAAATTTGTACCAAGTTTGACCCAAATTGACAGATCTATCCAAAAAATATATTTCAAACTTCATGTTAATATTCCAAACCTATGAAATTATCGAATAAACTTTCATCTTGTACACAAATGTATAGCAACATGAAACTTAAAAGTGTGGTTTTCTCAAAAAGTGCTTATCTTTAGGTATAACAAAGTTTTGTACACTCCCTATCTCATTGGTGCATATATTTGTTTCAAACAACTTTTTTTTCAAGGTAAAGGTACCCAGGTAGTTTTTAATAGAAAAATAATTTCCATATTACACCTTCATATAATTTTGGGGTGTAATGAAACAAGAAGGTACATGTATGTTCTTCACAAAGTAAATTTGAAAGGTAGTGGTTTTATAGTGACATACTGCTTATTACTTTGAGTTATTTCGTTGTGGCAGGGTGGATCTTTTTTTCTTCTTTGAACATACGTGTGGTGTGAGTCTCTCAGACACTGCATGCATTGGGTAACATTTGCGCTTCTTTGCCGTTCCAGAGATCATTAAAAATTCTGTTGCTTTTGAAGATATAAAGTGCACCAGAAGTAGCATCACGTCTGTATCCCTGCAGATGACCACCACTCTTTGATATCCTTCATTGACTGCCTCACATCAACCTGGTGTCAGCCTCTTCATGGTTTCCTCAAAGTTTTACATCGTCTCTACTCGTGTACCTGGCATCTGTAACATCAAAGAACCCACTGCATCTCGTATCTTTGCAGTAGATCCTTGCCCTTCTCTACGATGGCGTCTGACAAGAACTTGGCGAGATCAGATTGGTTCCCATCCAAGGCAATGAATTGGCCTCAAACCTGTCGGAGTGGGACCTGGGGTCAATCAATGAACTTTCGAATTGGCTTTTTCTTTCCCATTCGCTTTGATCTCAAGTCACTGCCTTAATGGAGCCCTCTCCATTCTCTAATGTATCAATCAAATACCACGTCATTTTTTGTTGTATTCTACCCAAAGTATTGTGTCACACTATTTATGAAAACACCAGCGTATATAGTCACCAAATGTCCGACACCCATGAGGCTTTCCGAGAGCTTGGATAAGTGCATGACCATCTATCAGCACACATGTCTTCAGGTTGGCATTCGGTATATTTGTGGTTGTGGTAAAGCCCAGCGATCTCTCCCCCAGCTTTGGCTATAGACAGTGGGACTGGAGACAGCGAATGCTGGAGAATATTCACCATTTCCAATGTTCAACCTCCAGTGGCAGCATTGAGCAATTATTGGTGCAGTAACTTTTTGTCAGCTTTGAAAATTTTCTATAAATTTTGTTTGGTGAAAACATTTACTTCGTACAGATCAGCAAAAGTTTTTGGGCGATGTTTCTTCAAGGTGTCATGAAAACTGACAGTTTCTTCAACCAGACGTTGCTTCACGTTGGTCATATACGGCTGAAGATCACTTACGACATCACTTGGTGCAATGTTTGTGGTTGCGAATGATTCCAGTGGTATATCTCTTACATCATCACAGTCAGTGTCATCTTCTTCTTCAGCAAAGGTGAGGTTTGCTCGGAACACATCAAATCTTGTTAACTGTGTGGTAAGCTTCATAACGTCATCAACATCTTGCTTTTTGCTGGATGGAAAACTATCAAAGTGGGTGAAAGTTGTTTCTTCCTCATCTCTTCCAGATTGAAGAGAGATCTTATGCCTTGTGTGATGCATGATCGCTCGGACCATGTGATAAAAAATTTGTCCCCGGCTTGATCATTTCTCGTTATTGTAATTATGCCATTCTGCATTTTGCATGTCCTGTTCATCCACTCAGTTGCCTGATCAGGGGGAACCTGGTTGAAGCGCCTTTTTGTTCTCTTTACAAAAACATTTTCATTACTGAATTCTGCAAAAACCTCTGGTGCTGTCTTCTTGAGGAGTTTCATATCTGCGAGATAAACAGGTCCCCACCGGGCATAGTTGCTGTGGACAGTGGTCTTAGATGGTGAGCCATGGCAGCATTGCTGAAAAAGCTTCTTGAAGGAGGATCCAGTTTCCGTCCCTCTGAGCCCTGATGAAGTTTAGCAGAATTTCCACCATCTCCATGTAATGAGACAACAGTCAGAAGTTTGGATTTCCAGAGTGCTTGTTATTGAAGTCTTTGATGAGCTCTTGAACATTGTTACTGCTCAGAAAATCTGACAGCTGGCCTTCTGTTCAGAAAGTTCCGCTCAGTGATTGCCATCTCTCTTTTTGAACTGCTTAACCACACTTTGGGCAAATTCCACATCTTTTTGTTAACTATTTTCAACCAGCCAAGATTCAAGCATAGACCACTGATGTGCCACAGAGCCTCATATAGGTCAGTTGGTGTTCTCTAACAGTGCGATAAAAGGCTTTGCATTGAAGCATGATGATGATTGTGTTTGTAGTTTGAAATGACCACAAACCGATTGGTGAAGAGTGTGTCATTGTCATTTGCTGGTACCTAGGTAGCATCTTTGCTGTTGTCACAAGAGGGTCAATTATACCAGTGGCTTCATTGAGTGCTCCCCATGCAGGAGCAGAACAATCCTCTTCATTCAATCAACACCATGTATGCGTGATACAACTCATGCTAAATATTTGGTCTGTGTCTTTGGCCTTTCATTATAGATGATGTTGAACCACTCTGCCTCTATTTCCTTCCTGATAGCAAGGTAGCATGATCAAACCTTTTAAACTCCTGCGGAGCATCATGCTTGATAGCCCTTTGCTCTTTAAACATAATGTGTTTCATTTTTGGATCACCTTGATCTTGTTGTGGGGCAGGTCCTCTTTGCCATACCATCATCTGTGTGCAATGGAAGGCGTTTTTTCCATCAAGTGTTGCTTCCAGGACATCAATGTTATCTGGGCAGTTGCTAGGCAACAGAAGTACTTAATGTGTCCAGCTTATGTGAGAGAAGTAGCCTTTGAGTGCCTGGTCACTAGCTCTGGAGCTAGCTTTGAAACATGGCAATCCACATATGTTTAAATACAACATGTAGCTTAAAAGCCTAAAATGTATCACTGGATGATACCCCGATCGTGTAGGAAACAACCAAAACATAGGATAAAACCACAATGCAAAAAAAATCATAATTTTAATTCATTATTGACAATTGAGTTTGTTGACTGTGTAGGAATCTGAAGAAAAAAAAGAGGAAAGTACAAACAACTTTGATATCAGAAATAGGCATACAGTTGTAGAGCACCATGTCAAACTGTACACCCATACGCGTTCAAATTTACTGCGAGAATAACATACTTTCTTGTTTCATTACACCATATATGAAGGTGTGATATAATTATTTTTTTTTGATGAAAAACTGCCTGGGTATATTAACCTTCCCAAAAAATGTTTTTTGAAACAAACATTTGCACTATTGGGATAGGGAGTGCAAACAACTTTGGTATATTCAAGATGTGCACTTTTTGAGAAAATAACACTTTTAGTTTCACTTTACCATACATTTGTGTACAAGATAAAAGATTAACTCTTAATTTCACAGGCTTGGTATGTTAATATGATGATGAAAATAGATTTTATGGAAAGATCTATCACTTGGGGTCAAATTTGGTGAAAAATCAAAAAATTCCCATTTTGACCTTATTTAATAATAATTATAATATAGTTTATTTAACACACGCTTTACATATAAAATATCTCAAAGCGCGGTACAACATTGAAAAACAAATACAAATGATAATAAATACAAAATAACACAATCAGTTCGAACATTAAAAAGTCAATTAAAATATTCATTAAAAAGGAAGGTTTTAAGACGCTTTTTAAAACCCTCGTATGATTCAGATTGGTACACTGATATTGGTAATCTATTCCACAGGCGTGGTGCACAAAATGAAAAGGCACGGTTAGCATAAAAACTGGCAACTCTTTCTACTGGTTGATAAAGTTGAATTCTGCCCATTGACCTTGAACGTGACTCTCGATTTGTGCCACGTATGCTGATGAGTTCTTTCATGTAGGTCGGCGCCTTGCCATTCAATATTTTAAAAACCAAGCACAGAAGTTTAAATTCACACCTCTGCCTTATGGGTAACCAATGCAGTGCTCGCAATACAGATGTAATATGATCAAATTTTTTGGTTTTCATGACCATCCGGGCTGCAGAGTTTTGAATAAGTTGCAATTTTTTCATATCGTGATCAGAAATTCCAAAAAGTAAACTGTTGCAATAATCGAGTCGCGACGTGACAAAAGCATGTACCAATTTTTCAGTAGAGCCTTGGTCAAGCAACTGCCGAATTTTACTAATTTTCCATAAAGCATAAGATGCCGACCTGCATGAATTTACCACGTGAGCCGACATCGTATTTGCCTCGTCGAGGGTCACACCTAAATCACGAATACAATTTGACAAAGAGACATCCACACCCCCCACCTGCACACCACGTGGGAGTGGCGGGGCAGCCGGGCCAAACTTCGATGAAAACTTAATCACTTCAGTCTTTCCTTCATTCAATACAAGCTTGTTGTCTCGCATCCAAAGACGAATGTCTTCAATACAATCTTCTATCTGACCCAATGGCGCCCCGTCACGACCACACGCGATGTACAGTTGGATGTCATCAGCGTACATCATGTATTCCAGGGCATGATTATTAATAATATCGGCTATTGGAGTAGTGTAAAGACTAAACAAAACTGGCCCAAGGACAGAGCCTTGGGGGACCCCATATTCCAATGGTACTGCCTCTGACACCACCGATCCGATTCTAATACGCTGAGTCCTATCACGCAGATAAGACGAAAACCACTCAAAAGCGGAACCCTCAATACCGAACCTATTGCGCAACCTATGTATGAGAATCTGATGATCTATGGTGTCAAAGGCAGCTGAAAGATCAAGAAGGATTAAAATCACTTCAGATCGTCTAGCGAGAGAGCACAGCACGTCATTTTGAACCCTGACAAGGGCAGTTTCTGTGCTGTATCCCTCTCGATAGGCAGATTGACATTTACAAAACAGTTCATTTTTGGAAAGATAATCATTTAACTGTAATAAAGCCGTCTTTTCTATGAGTTTCGAAACAAACGGAAAAGACGAGACCGGCCGATAATTTTTTAAAACATTGCTATCGAGCCCATGTTTCTTCAACAATGGGCGAACAATAGCATTCTTACAGGATGCAGGAAAAATACCAGTATTAAATGATGAATTAATCACTTCCGTCAACAAAGGAGCAACTAGGTCAACGCATTTTTTAACTAAACGCGTTGGCATAGGATCGAGTTGGCAAGATTTGTCCGAGAGATGATTAATCACTGAAATTACTGAATCAACAGAGATCATTTCAAACCTGACAAATGAACATGAATTTAATGTTTGAATGCCAACACCTGGAATAACATCAGGAAGATTCTTATGTAAATTGATTATCTTTTTTCTAAAGAAAATTGCAAAAGCATCAGGTAGCAATTCGGAATTGATATTATCAGGTATGACAGATGCCAGCGCCCCTTTAGTACCACTAATCTCGTCAACGATGCGGAACAAAGTTTTTGTATCCGCAACATCAATGCGACCCCGATGATAAGAGGCGTGGGCAACTGTCAGACAGGTTGCATAAGCATTACGAGCCTCAATATATATTTTATGGTCTTCTGTCCATCTTGACCTTTTTGACCTCGAAATGACCTTAAAATTCAAAATCGAGGGTGGCATCCACCCTAATCGTCTTCCTGATCCCATGAACAATAGATCTAGCATGGATGCCAGCCATTAACAAACTATGCCGTGGAAAAATTTTCTAGAGGACTTTTTAAAGTTTGGCTGGTCTACTAGAATATTTCAAGGTTTGATAGTTAAAAAACAAACTCAAAACACTTGCAATATACTTTTGATCAGTTGAAAAACAAATACTGTTATAAAAAGTGCATTAACTCGTTGACTGCCGCCTACGAGTATATTCGTAGTAACAGGTGTAACGGATTCTGCCACTACGAGTATACTCGTAGAGAATGAAAGGCTTTTGTATAGTGAATTGAATACACTGGCATCACTGAGAACGCAACGAATACGCTTCTGGCAGTGGTGAGGACACATCATCAGAATTTGTATGCTACAACATGTAGACAAAAAAATATATACCTATTTGTATGCGCGCATGCGCACCACACTTAGATGCTTGGTAAATGGGATGCCCCTACGAATTTATGACCGGCAGTCAACGTGTTAACCCTCTTGCTGTCTGACCATTCAATACCATTCACTGTGGTTTTGAATGATAGATAAGCTATGCCAGCCTTGCAATATGATACCATGAGGGAATGCATGTACACAGTACAGTTCTGTGCACAGTTGTGCCACCATACACAACTTTGGCAGTTGAATGGTTTCAAATGGTTGGTCAACTCACTTGAAAATGTTGCGAACAGTAGGAAAGTTAAATGTAAACAAATCCTTGAAATGAAATCATTTGATTAATGCTTACTTGTGGCAGCAAAGTCCGAGCGTGTGTCTTATCTTGGGATCTCTTGGATCCATCTGTAAATTAATCAATTATTAGCTATTAGTAAATTATCAATTGAATATCTTATACTCTGTAACGTCACCAAACCCAGATGAACATAATTGTAGAGAGCAATGGGCAATCTTAGAACAATTCTTGAAAGATTATTAAACATCCTTCACAAAAAGTAGCTGAAACAAACAAAAAACATGGAAGAGATGAACTAAAGCATACACGGTTTGTTTATCTTAAAGATCTACTTCAACGGCACTAAGATAATTTAAACTTTGCCGAAATCCAATCAATTTGTGTTTCATGATTACGTATATTTCAAAGAAAATCCTTAGTGGTGGTTGCGTAATTTAAAAAAAGGGTAATTTTGACCAGCGTTCAGCAGCTCCTCATAGCGAGTTTTTTGAAACAGCGTGTCACGTGATGAAAATATATCATAGACTTTGATGACGTACATGAGTGGAAACGGCTTGTTTACCCCCCGCGCAGCGGAGTGTGTTTATTGTACGCGTCTATAGCTATTTTCACGGTAACAAAAACAAAATGTCAGACACAAGCGGATCGTGGGAGGAACATAGTGTGGACGAAGAAGAATTAGTAAATACATATGATAGTATTGATAGTGAGGATAGCTCTGATAGTGAGGATAGCTCTGACAGTTGAGGGAGCTCCTCCGAAGACGAAGAGGGCGTTGATGAAGCTGGGGGAGTTGCCGAACCATATATATGTAGGTTTGAGCCACTGGCCGCCGAGGATCGCGAACTTATATATTTCCATTAACGTCAACGTAACAGGGTGTTTAGATAATCTTCCAAGTTAGCTGGTGGACAGTACAAACGAACTATTCAAACCTAATCTCCCCACTCCAAGCTGTGTACAATTGGGCTTTGTACCATTAGCATTTGAAATGGCGTTGTAGGAAACAGCATTTATCTAGAAAATTCAAACTGCCAATTAAGCAGTCTCTGTTTTTTATTTAAATGATCTAGTTGTAATACATCTAGGATTCCTCAAAAGGTTAAGAGTACAAACGAGATCTTAACAAAGCCCTGTGTTTATGAGCAGATTATCACAGCCATCAAAGTGCTACCACTATATATACCACTATATTGTATATATTGTATATAGTATTATGCTACTACAGAAGTATATGTTTTGATGCTTCTGTGTCTGTCCAGTCTGACTCTCCGTTTGTGAAGCATGTGATGGCACTGTAGTTGGCGCTTTCATGGTTGGAATTGACCCTGGCGTAAGCCTGTTGTTTTAGTTGCGATGTTGAATCCCGACAGTCGTCTGTAAAATGGGCACTACAAATCATTGTCCATTTTGTCAACGTGAAGTTTTTCCGTGTGTTGGTCACGAAACCCACCCCCTTCTCTGGACAGGATCTCTTGGAAATCGGTAAAAAACTCACATCTGGATTCTTATTTGTGTTCCGAGTACATCCACCGACAGCACATGAGTTCAGGACGGTAAATTATCTCGTCTTAACTTGGTGAATGTCTTCGAATAATGAGATCATCATACATAGTTACCGTGTAAACACACGACACCTCGCTACTTCCTGGTTTTCCGTCCCAACAAGTACGTCATCATTCGCTGGTTCACGCACGTATCCTATAGTGGGTTTGTGGTGCGCGTAAATGCAAGTGCTATAGTATTGGACAAGCACAGTGCCTATGGAGGGAGCCATGGAAGCGCGCGAGTTTTTAAAAACCCCAAGAAAGGTTTAATTTTTTCAGTTAAAATTACGAAAAAAATATTGGTGTAAAACAATCCAATCTACAAATTCAGAATACTGAATAACATTACGTATGAGATTAAGAAATCTGTTTTATTTCTCAATTATCGTTGAAGTAGATCTTTAAGAAACCTTCCACACTGAGAAGCAACTGTCAAACAATCTCCTTGCATCTTTACTTACCTTTACAGCTTGAGCAAAGTCTTCCTTAGCGTTCCTGTAATCTCTCTGGGCAAAGTACATCAAACCTCTATTGATCAGAACCTATTAGAATCACACCAAGACAAACACAAATTACTGCATTTTCCATTCACAGAGTATTGTCCTAAAATCATCCGACTATTAAGAAGTCACCTTTGCTTTATTGGCCATGCACTGTGGAAACCTAAGATGCCTCTCTCTGTCTCTTCTACTCACAAAACCAACCATCAGAACCCTTCGAACAGGGTGGAGGCCTGCGCTGCACTTACAACTCTCAGATCAGAGACAACCTAAACGACATCGACCTTAAATATGATCAGACTGTATGTATTGCACAGAATCAGGCTGGATGGCAGAGACCAATTTCGAGCATTGGAAAAACCATTGGTCACAACGTACCGAGCCAATTTGGCTCGAGTAGCATCAATTAGTAGCGTTAGTAGTTCTAAAATGTATACAAATACAACCATTCCATCATGCAAAGCCAAAAAATCCAAACCTACAATAACTTAAAGAAATAAATTCACAGAGTTGATTGGTTAAAGTAAATTTCTGTAATCCAAATATATAAGAACTGTTACCATATATACAATTATTTGAGACATTAGTTAAAAACTACACAAGTAAATAAACATGACAACATACAATGCAGTATCCGAACAGTTCATCATTCAATTAATGGAATGAGAGAACAAAAGTCTGATAGAGGTTAAAAAAAAAAAAAAAAAATCAGTTAAATAATGTAAACAACATTGATGAATTGACACAAGGGTTGGCTAACCTTTAGAGCATTGGCCTCTCCTAGCATTAGCACAATGCCATAGTCTCTCAATGCTTTACTGTAATCCTTGGTAGTATGGTAACATACAGCACGATTGAAGTATGCCAAGGAACATGTATTATCAATCTCTATGGCTTTACATAGATCCTTAATGGCTAGCTTATAGGCTAGGATGTAATACTTCAAAGCACCCCTACAACAAAAATAGAAATAAGTCATCAATATCAAGAAGTCATTGGTTTGACACAATATCTCAACAAATAAAAGGTGGCCTGGAGCATACAGAAAGCTGGAGTCAGGAACCACTATGTAGAAGTATAAATCCTACTCAATAGGGATGGATGAAATCTCAGCAGTGACAATTTTATAAATCTGGCATTCATACAAACACATAAGTACACCTACCTATATAAGTAAGCCCTGACGCTATTAGGTTGTAGCTTGATGGCCTCGTTACAGTTAACAATTCCTTTTGAGTAGCGACATTTCATACCATAGTACGCAGCTCGACTTAGGAAGGCTTGAAACAGCTTTGGGTCTAAGGCAAGTGCCCGGTTGAAGTCCAGAATACCCTTAGATTGACGGAGCTTCATACGAGTTAAACCTCGCTGGTAGTATGCCTTCAAATAAGCATGGTTAAAGGCACTGTACACGTTTGGTAATTACTCAAAATAATTGTTAGCATAAAAACTTACTTGGTAACGAGCAACGGAGAGCTGTTGATAGTATAAAACATTGTGAGAAACGAC
Source organism: Leptasterias polaris (assembly GCA_037783415.1). Lineage (NCBI taxonomy): Eukaryota > Metazoa > Echinodermata > Asteroidea > Forcipulatida > Asteriidae > Leptasterias > Leptasterias polaris. The sequence goes on from JAZGTN010000020.1 coordinate 1,731,455, forward strand.
TCCCTCTGAAGTAACGTAGTTTTTGAGAAAGAGGTAATTTCTGACTCAAATAATAAAAGACTTCTGGCCAGAAGCCTTTTATTCCTATCTGAAAGCACACTAATTTGTACAACAAGGGTGTTTTTTCTTTCATTATTTTCTTGCAACTGCGATGACCGATTGAGTCCAAATTTTCACAGATTTGTTATTTTATGCATATGATGGGATACACCAAGTGAGAATACTGGTCTTTGACAATTACCAAAGGTGTCCAGTGCCTTTAACATTGAAATAGAATACAGGAGATAAAAGTAAACTGCACTATCAAAGTTTTATTTTCAAATTTAAAAACAGTAATGATCAATGTAATAAATATGATTGAAACATTAAAAGTACCATCATCATACACAACATTATGGACAGGGGTAGGGACTGACACAAATATCAGCCTGGCATCATCAGTCTAGCTGCTGGAATCAGTAGCAATAGTGCTAGCCAATTTTAGTGGAGGCTTTTACTTGTGTATGAATTTTAAAAGCACAAACAATGAGAAAACATATATCAAGAAAGTTTGAAGAATGTAAGTCTTATGGCAACTTGAGACCATAGAATCAAAGAAATAACACTATGAGCTTACCTGTGGATAGTCACTGTTGATTTTAATTGCATTATTGAATGCTTCAAATGCCTTGAGGTAATTAGGAATCTCAGTGTGGCACATACCAATCAGATAATTCACTTCAGCAGCCTCCATGGGCCAACTATGACGCTCCTGCCAAGGTTTCTGAAAATAAATACATCATCATGTTAAACAGTCTTTAACTGAGTCTAATTGAACATGGCACATACAATCCAAAGCCACATGAATCCAGATTAAATCTAGTATGTTAGAAATGACTTGGTCCAGCAACATTTCCCTTAAAAACGTTATGATTGAAAGACTTGATATAGAAACTAGGGTACACATATTGGCAGTAGCTACAGGCACCAAAGAAGTTATTATTACTGTTCAACTCATCCCTCAAAAATCAATTAAAGTTTTTTGTTTTATGGCTTATCCTTCATCCATGGGTAAGGGACAGAGCAGTCTATACAATGATAGATTCATGGATTAGTAAGTAATACTCAATATTCTTTCCCATACTTACCATGAAGTTAAGTGCCTTCTCCAGACTGTCCACAGCTTCCTTATATTTCTTGGCCTTAATCTGTGTCTTGCCCAGCAGGATAAAGAGAGGCGCAGAGGGTTGAGATCTAGCTGCTGTAGACAGTACATTGATGGCCTTAGCATAGTTATGGAGGAATGACTGTACAGCTGCTTGTTGAGTAGCAGAAGAGCCTAGACCATGACTCAGCTCAGCAGCATGTCTGTGGATTCAACAAAATTGATAACAACAAGGTTTTAGTTAAAGTTGACCCATAAATCAACAGTGAGAACTACGAGGTTTTCAAACCCTTTTAAAAAAAACATTTGATTGACTTGTAAGTGGATTCAACTCTTTAGACACAAGCTCAAAATACTTTGGAGACAAGTTGATAGATCAAGCCACTGGGTATTCAGGTTAGCTTAGTGGTTTCTTTCCTGCCTTTCATCTCTGTGGACCCTAGTTTGAATCCCGCCTCCGACAGGATTTGCGTGCGTGTGGATTAGGTTTTCTGTAGGTTTTCCCCAGTTGAGGTTTTCCTTCCATATCTAAAACTGAAATTTCTACATCGTCTTCTCTTTAAGTAACTTCAGCCTACACTGCAAGGCACTCTTGAGAATTCCTTGGACTCATTACCAGAAAGTTTTAATAATTATACTAAATAAATAAAAGATTGACCAAACACTGACCTGACACAGAAGCTGGCTAGCTCAAGATTCTTCATCTCTAACAAGATTTCACCCTGCAAGGATAACATAAACGGTTTGTACATTTACATAATACAGCTACACACAACCAGACCTGCCTAATCACTTTCACATTAAACACAGATAACCAATAAATCAAGTCATTTTGTAAATCTAGACTTACCCTGTACATGTAATACTGCTGGCGATCTGGACGGAGGTGAATTGCTCGTGTGAAATCAAGAAGAGCATTCTTCAGCTGAATGAGAACGAAACAATTGAAATAAATCTGTCAACTCCTCCAATGTCCTGTAATCAAAAATCTCTCACAGCTACATAGCTTATGGTCAGAATTCACAGCTCTGATTGCATTTCATTTCATTTATTAATTTCACAGATAAAGATACAAAAGTACAATGATAAAAACAATCAGGGAGACACAAACTGACCACTAAAACAAAAAGCAAAACAAAAGAAGAAAAGTAGGAGCCCTGAAGAATTTCCAAAAAAGTAGACTTAAAGGCACTGAACACGTTTAGCAATTACTCAAAATATATATTAGCATAAAAACTTACTTGGTAACCAGCAACAGAGAGCTGTTGATAGTATAAAACAAGGTGAGAAACCACTCCCTCTGAAGTAACGTAGTTTTTGAGAAAGAGGTAACTTCTCACTAAAATAATAAAAGACTTCATGCATGAAGCCTTTTATTAGCATCTGAAAGCACACACAATTGTGCAACAAGGGTGTTTTTTCTTTCTTTATTTTCTTGCAACTTCGATGACCGATTCAGCCCAAATTTTCACAGGTTTGTTATTTTATGCATATGTTGGGATACACCGAGTGACAATACTGGTCTTTGATAATTACCAAACATGTTCAGTGCCTTTAACTACTATCAGGTTAATATCCTCATGCTATAATTTAAGAAACAGACAAACTTTAAGGTCATTAAATAAATAGAACATGGCTTTGACAACAATATAAAAGATGGTACATTGTAAAAACATCATATTAAAATTATAAAAAGTACAAAATTCACATATCAAAATGGAAATGCTATTGAAAAATTAAGAATACAAAAAGCACTGTGAGTTGTTTGGGAGTAAAAAAGAGGCAAGGTATCTACATGGCAAGGATGCTAAACAGTATAGGTGAAGAGATCTACAAGACCAGGGGCCAATTATTGTTTTCTAAGTGAATTTGTGATGCAAGATAAACCATAGATGATAGTACTTTTAATACAGGCAGGTAGTTCTTCCCATAATCAATGAAATCTGTGAAAAAGAGAATGATGGGCAGCATTGGACCAAGACTTTTGAAGGTAAAAAACTTAACAACTTCAGTGTGTCTACAATCAATGTGAATAAGAGTATGTGTCAATGTCAAATAATTGATAGGAAACGAGCCCTGTTAATATTTAAAAGACTTAACGCAAGTGTCAGCATAATCAACTTCATTAACATAATTAATTAGAGCCTTTCTCAGCAGACCTATACAAAAACTGGGTAAAACGTCTGTGTATCTTCTCTAGCATTTCTTGCTGAGTTGAAAGTACAGAGCACCAGACAGGAGCTGCGTATTCAAGACTTACGTCATGAGTCTTGTGGTAAGCCTCTCCTCTACACACCAGAGCGCGCACATAAATTGGATCTACTTTCACTGCACTTGTGAACTTCTGGATGGCTCTGGAAAAGACAAAAAATTATAGCCTGATAAAGTGAAAGTAAAATACAATTTTTATCTCTGGAATACTCGAGATGCACTAATTTAATACCAATAATTGCTGAAAACCTACATAAGTCTCAAACATAATTTGTTGAGTTCATTTGTAGATTTATACCACTATAAAAATGCTTTCAGTAATTATGCAGGAACAAGTGACATATAAAGAAGACAATTGGTTTAATCTATATGTAACTTAATACAGATTCAAAAGTGATTTTAAGCACTTCCAGTCGGTATTCTGAGAGATTTTCCATGCCTGATCAGGGTATTATTTTTCAGAACTTTTGGAGCTTCTTGAGTAATAATTTTCCTTTGAAAATGCTGTTGCTACAATGAAACCCTGACTTGACAAAGGAAAGACAAAAGTTCTAATAATTAGCACTGGGATTTGACGTTGTCGTGTAAGAAAATACGAGTAGGCACTCACCATGATTCGCAGATGCTGGAATCTCTAAATGCTCGGCCTTACCTCCCATTGAGCCCAATATGATAAACAATGGTCGCAGCCTGTCCATTCTTGTATGCCACAATTGTACAACAGGACAAAGGTCTAGAATCGGGGGTTACAAAATAACCCTCGGAAATGGGATATTACAAGGCATGTTTTCCAATACCTGGTGTCCCTCTTTGTACAGGTGATATAGAGCTAGCACGGTAGGTGCATGCCAGTGCAAGCTACACAAATACACAATGGAAAGTTCAGGTGGATATTTCTGTCAGCCGTCCGGCTGCCAGCAAAAAATTAAGAGCTGCTCCCGTCATTATTGAGTGGTTAATGATCTTCCAAACTACAGTACTTTTGACAAGGTTTAGTTCTTACTTGGGGTAGTTTTCCAGCTTCGTCATGAAGATCAGACCAAGGTTGACATGAGCTGCAGCAATTGTCTTATCCAGCTTTAATACATTCTCAAAATCTGCAATAGCATCCTCATATCTGCTCAAGAAGATATATCAAGAAACGCATTATATTTCAAATAAAAACAAGATTCTTGTTCCAAAGAGATCAAATAATCGACAAGATGTAAGCCTGGAATGACTTTTTAAATGATTATTTTACAAACAAGAAAGTTGACTTAACTGCTTCATAACATCAGTCATTCGGTCAATAATTTGTCAATCATTGTGTAGGTATGGACACAGTACTGTAGTCTTTCACTCACCTATTATCATCCATATACAGCACAGCTCTATGGAAGAAGGCCATGACATTCTCTTCACTATCATCAAGTAGAACCGATACACTCAGGTCTTGCAATGCTTGTTTAGGATTAGCCCTGGAAAATAAAATACATTGTTAGTTTTAGTAGGACCAGAGCAAGGGAAACAAATATCTACATTGTAGGAAACAGTAGCAAATTAATAAACAAATACTTTCTATGTGTTATATGCCTTAAATTAAAAACAAAACAAAACAGGATTATACAATGCTATTAACAGATGTTAATTTATTTAAAATTTTTTTTTTTTTAGCACTTACACTGACAGTACTTTCCGATACAAATCCACAGGCAGGATTCACTCTGGTAGGATTCAAACCCAAAACCTTTGCCATGCCTGAGCAGGTGTCTTACCACCAGCAGCTGGTACCGCAACGATTTAATAGATGTTAATTTTTGCATCGGGGAAAAAATGAGCATTACAGTGCTTAATAAACACTCAATGTAAATGCAAAAAGAAAAACCAAAACAGAAGACAAAAAAACCCAAACAACATTCCTATTAGAAACAAACACTTGAACCGTTGGGCTATAGACGATGTGACCTCTGTTTACAATCAAACCGCCCTCTGTTGACAAGTCTGTTGTCCAAGTCATGTTCCGCCGGGCAAAAAGACGCGTAGTCATGGTAATATTGCGTGTACTTTCTAGCTGGCTGTCAAGTACACAAAGGTTTTGCCCGGCGACATGCGCGCGCATCATGTTATGATTTTCAAATGATGTCAGAGGTCACATCGTCTATAATATCTTCCTTTAATCAGTGACCTTTCACCTTTGACCCGTACCTTCTAAGCAGACAACCTCGATGATAGAAAGCTACACTACTTAGAGGATCTAGATGTATAGCTGATGATAAGTCCTCTACAGCTTGTACAAAGTGTCCATGTTTAGCATAAGCACGGCCTCGGTAGGTCCTTGCTAAGGCATTGGCTGGTTCCTGGCTCAATAGCTCAGTGAAATCTTTGATTGCTGCCATCCAGTTCCTGGGAAAGAAAACTCTAATTAGATCTTCCCATGTCCTTAGACATACGCATGAACAGGACTGGTTGGCAAAACGAGGGCATATCACATATTTTCTTGCGGGGCTGATGGTGGGATGATGCTATGCATTCATGTATTTGCTTACTGCATAACTATATGGAGTATGTCAACCAGTGGTTTTCGTACACATGTTCGGTTAAACACAAAAGAGCTCATTAACCTTATCTCTCACTGAAAAGCGTTTCAGCAAAATTTCCAGCAGAACAATTAACACTCTATAAATTGAACAAAGAAAAATTTAGTTGAGCAGAATTTGAAACAATGAACTCCGGATTAACGTGCCTGCACTCTACACACTGAGCTATCTAGACCCATTGTTGGCGGTCTCCCTATTTGGTCAAAATCTTTGTCAGTCAGAAGCTATACAAACTTTAAATGCCGTGTAGCAGGGAGGGATAACACCAAGTTTATGATACAACCTGGGAAGCAGAAGCCAAGGGATCACCTTAAGGTGATATTTTTGGGTAAAAAAAACAAAAAAACAACAACTTCCAGATTGATGTGCCGCAGACCGCCAACATAGTTAAAGATAGTTCAGTTGGTAGAGCAATGGCATGTTAATCTGGAGGTCGTTGGTTTAAATCCCACTCTAGTAAATTTTTCATCGTTCAACAAAAAATCATTTAAAATTTATCCAGTCAGTTTCCCTTGTGGTTTTTAACTGAGTATTATTTCTAACTCATTATCCTGGTTTGAATTGATTTGATGTAGAGAATGATACTCACTTATTGTTATTGAACTGATAGATACCTCTCTTGAAGATTGCATCTGTCTTACTTGGCATCAATCTTGTCACTTCTCTGTAATCCTCTAATGCTAATAACATCTCACCACGCTGTAAACAACATCAATACAACTCTGGATGTTAAAATACTTTAATATGAAAAGGATTAATCCTGTTGTATTTATGATAAAATATCATTAAATGACATCATACCTAGCATGAAATCAATGGTACAAGTGCAGACATACTGGAGTAGAACAGTGACACGGTTTCAATGTTAGTCGAGGTGAAGAGTACAGGAAGGAATCTTCGTACCTTTTCATACATTTCAGCTCGTTTAAAGTATGCCTCATGGTCATCAGGATCCAACTTGATAGTCTGTGTATAATTCATTATGGCCATTGTGACGTCACCTCTCTGACAAAATATCTCAGCTCTGTAAGAGAATACAGCAAAACAAACTCAACAAAGTCATTCAATGCAGCAGTGGGATTAGTACTATAAAATGGAGTTGAGTAAAACCCTGACCCCTGAAACACTGACAGCGCATGTGTGACTTGGCACTTGAACTTGCTCCAGGCTGAAGAGAATACGTTGATGTTTCATTTAATCACACAGGAAGAAAGGGAAGTCATATGCTGAGAATCTAAGCATTGAACTCAATCCTTGAACATTAAACAGTTTATTGTGATATAAAGGGAGCTTTGTAGCAGGATATTCCACCATATGTGGTGATTGTGGTTTTCCAACCATCCAGTATCATTTTGGCCAATATGAGCCTTAACAAAAACATGTTGAGGAACAATGACTCAATGTTCAAACCATTTGTAACATTACAATTTACAAAATGTTTGCCAATTCTCAACCCTTAGTAACTAGTAAGGGACCAGACACTCACCAGTAAAGCATTTGACCCAATGAACAAAGTAACAGAGCCATGATGATCGGCCAACATGCATTTTGATGACAGAAGGCGAGGGTTGAGTGCCCAATGGTATTTACCTTATGAGTAAAAAACTAATTCCAACTGAAACTATAAGGGATACGACATAACCAATAGTCAATTGTCACTAACCAGGGTTTGAATACAAATGAGTTACTTTACCTTGATCTGTAAGCACCAACATGTTCTTTATTAATCTTAAGAATGGTATTAAGATCTTCTAGAGCCTTGGTTGTTTTATGGCGAAGGAGGAAGAGGAGATGACGATGCCAGTAAGCATCAAGAAGTTGAGGCTCTAACAGTATAGCTCTGTTTAAATCTTCCCAAGCTTGCTTCAGTTTACCAAGCTGCGAAAAGAACAAACAATCACCTTTTCAAAAAAGAGGAATCTCATTTTGCTTTCCTTAAAAAGTATACGAGTTGAATTATTTTATCAACGTTTAATATATATATAAAAAAAAAAAAAAAACATACTTCCAATATGGCCCTCATGATCTTATGCAGAGGTCAAAGGTAAGAGAGGGAGCAATGAGACAGCATCTTTAAATTTGCATGCATTGTACATTGACCATAATGATTCAGGTTCAGGTTCACGTTCAAGTTTATTTTCCATACTATAAGGCAATTAAAATACAAGGTAAAAGCTTAAAGTGTCACTAGAGCGATTTTCGCTGCGGTTTCCCCTTATCAATAAAACTGTAGAATGATACTTCATTATGACACATAAAAAAAATCTAAAGAATTGGCCCTTTCAGTCATGCCAAAATAACCACTTTTACAGACCCTATTTTTTGCACTACCACTCCGAATCGCGAAAATACCCCCCGCGTAGAGTCTCTGCTGCGACCAACTGCATGACGTCACAGAGTGGGTAAGGTCTTGTGTTGTTATATACTTCACTGCACACTCATGCTTGCTTTCCGAATTTTCTCCGACAAATTCCACCATTGCTAAAAGTGAAAAATCTTGGGAAGATCATAGAATAACTGTTGAAGTCACTTATGACAGTAGCAACAATAGTGGCAGTAATTCTGCTAGGAGGTTTAGCGATTTCAGTCGTCAGAAGACGAAGTCAAAGATATGCAGGATGACAACGTTATCCGCGGTGCTGAACCCCACCGGCTCGAGTCGTTCACGCACCCCGGCCGCGGTATGCCAATGCAGGGAAGACAACGCTCGTATACACCGACCGGTGAGTTGTTTATCAACGATAAGGGAATCATTATACATTTACACTACAGCCTGGTCTGAATTTAGTGAAGTTGACATTTTGACTTCACTCCATTGGAAAATAATAGTCCTAACGTGCGCGTGAAACCAACACATTTCTCACTCATGTCATTGCCGCGGTGGAGGAATTAATTTGTAAAGGGGATCAATCCACTCACACTATTTCAGTTGTTATGACCAATAATAATTTCTTTCGAGCATGCATGTCATTTCATTTGTTAAACAAACATTTCGAGTGGATTGGGCACCCTTCTATTTTTTGCTTTTCTTAAAACTTCCCATGTCTAGAAGTCACGGTGGTAGTTGTAGGCAAAGAAAGGATCAATGAGGAAAACGCCCGCCATTTCTATTTTACAGAGGATAGCATCCCATTGTTTATTGACATGATGACGAACACATTACACACGCACGATTTCGCTCGGTATCCGGACATCACAGATTTTCCGATCATGCCCGGTAGCCTGAAACTTCGGCGTCTTTCTCTCCCCACCGTTTTCTACCAACCACTTAATAACTTTAACACACTTACCAGTGGGTTTAGCTCTTCATATTCGTCCAATTGGCCCTTTCGCTGTCTGTCTTTTCGTCTGTTTTCCTAGATCGCGTTGTGTCAGTTTATGTGGAGCCTTCAGTGTGTGTGAGCGAAGTATCCATACACAGTCATCGTCGGTAAACTAACTACACTTTCCAAACGCTGAAGTTGGATCGTGTTTAAGTTTACAAAATTACCCATTCCTTCATAATTAGCAGAATCAGCCGGAATTTGTTTGGAAGCTGAGGTTTAGGAATGTTATCACTGTTCTTTATACAGCGTCCAATACACCCGATTTCGGTATTTTAAAGTCTCATTTACACTTCATCTGCTTGAGGTCCGCTTTTCTGCAGGTCTTCGTTGCATTGTTTACACGCACTGAGTGATTGCGCAATATCACCAGCAACCTAATCCACCTTGTGACGTCATGATTGTTATAACCAATCAAACGTCCTCGACGGCCAAATGCTTTCAAGTTTTGCCAAATCCCCAATAATGACCCTTTTTTTTGATGTGATATTACAAACAAACTGTAAACCCAAATAAGTTCACTAATTTATTAAACAGTCTGATATAATGTCTGCAAGATGTATAATAGTTTGTGCTTTCTCAAAAATCGCTCTAGTGACACTTTAATAATAATATTAATATGTACCGGTAGTTATAATAACCATGCGTCATCAAATTAGATAAGCAATAATTACTAGATGTTAATAGATTAGTTTGATGAGTTCATAATCTAATAAAGTGAATAAATTACATTGTGTTATATCACCATCTTGTAAATACCACTCTGTGACTAGTGAAGACACTGTAAGCCTAATGGCATGTTGATCACATTATTCATATTCAGTTCAAAACACAACTTCAGTTACAGAATGGTATTGGTACATACATGATAACCAACAACTTATTTCTAGTGTATGTGTTCATATATGCAAGATGAATATAACGTACATTGTACTGTGTATGTTTGACATGTAGTACAAGCTGCGCCCAATTTCATGGCTCTGCTTACCTAAAGCGTAGAATCAGCGCTCAGTCTGCACTTAACATAAGCTTAATTATTTCACAGGTTAGATAGGTTTATTTACTTGTGCGTATTTTATGAAGGCATTCTTTGCTTCCACAGGTAGCACACAAATTGTGCACTAACCCTTTAAGTGGAGAATGGTGACCATAAAGCGCAGAATTCTGCAGTAGAAGCAGAGCCATTAATTTAAGCCCAGTCTACATCCTACCTTTCGATACATGGCTCCTCGTCTACAGAGATCAAAGGGTGATGGTTTCTCAGCTTTCTCTATGATTTCAGTCAACTGTAGAACCTCTTCATGTAACCACTGAAATTATAACAGATGTCAGTCAATTACAAACCACCGCTTAAGATTGAGTCACCACTCTCTTATTCCCATTCATAAATACCTTTCTGTTAAAAACATCAAAAAACCTTTATGTTGAGAACAAATCTGACAGTTTAGCCTCAGCTCGCCTCAACTCTGCGAAGATTTTCTATACATGTTGAGCGCTAAGTAGCTCCTTGCGCAAGTTTTGAGCTCAGCACTTAAACTTAAGCCATTGCACATACGTTTCAAACTGTACGAGTCAAATATGCAACCTACCAACTTAAATTGGTCCTGGAAATTTTGCATGCTGAGCGCAATCATCTGATTGCACCCTCTTTTGACTCAAATTCTTCAGGCCATGTTTAAACACACTTCATCGTGCTTATATCACATACTTGAACATGGTTACGTTATCTCCTCTCAACCAATCAGAATGGATAAACTGTCCCAGGTATTTATGAAAGATTCATTCATGTAGTACAAACCCTATCAAAGTAAACAACTCTGCAATCTGAGTTTGTACTGATGGTGTATACACTTCAAATTAATACAACCCTTTGGAAAAGATAGAAACAAATGGTGGGGACACTTCATTGAATCTTTCTTGATTGATAACAAAAGATATTGACTTCATTAGCATTCATCTTTCATTGCTCTTTTAGATAGTGATTAAGTTCGCTTTTGGGCAATCCCTAGTAGGCTGCTGGGTTTTTTCTTCTACATGTCCCCCTGTTTTTTCATATTTGTCTGACTGTTTTTTTCTCAGTCTTCTGTTTATTGTATTGTTTGTTTTAAAGCCTGAATGAATAAATAAATAAATAAATCAAAACATAAGGATTTACAGACTACAGTATTTCTTTACAATTTCACAGTTAAAAGGTACCAATGTCTCAGAATATCTATGGAAGTTATATGGAACATCTGAAGGTGCACAACGGCCACAGTGGGATGGGTTGGAATAACAAAGCAGACTGGATAGGTTCTTACCTCCACAATACCTCTATCATCTTCAGTCTCCATGATAGGCTGAATGATGTCTATCTCAATGGATGTAGAACTGCTAGCTCCTGACATTCGCCTAAAATAAACACATAAACAATGCTAATTCTAATGCATACTTATCTATAATCAAATATTATAACAATAATCACATATTCCACTTTCCACAATTGGCTTATCACACAATGGAGTCTGAATTCTTAAAAGCTACATTTGTGTCACACTCACTAAAGCAGATACACCCCATTCACAATAATAGTAATAATACAGAGCATTTATATAGCGCTCTAACAAACCAGAGAAAGTAACATAATGCTTACACAAAACTAAACAACAAGCAAAAGGGGAAATATAAACAGAATAAGCAAAACTTATCAATTAAACAAGTGAGTTTTGAGAGTTTTATTTTATTTTAAAGCTGCTAGGGAGTTAGAGTGGCGGATACTGTCAAGTAAATTGTTCCAGAGATTTGGGGCAGCAGCGTGGGAGCTTTAGACGCAGTGGTAGTAAGGGTTTGGGCACAATGAGTAAATTGGTATCAGTAGATAAGTGGAGGCTTCTTGCTGGCTTGTACAGTTGACTTTGTAAAAAAGAATAGTTTAAGGGTTCCATAAATATTAATGCATACAAAAGATTAGTTTCGGAATGAATATCTAATCCTTGGTGGCACGAGTGGCTAGTGCATAAAGCGCTGGCCTCTCATCCATGTGGCCCTGGTTAGAAGGCCATATAATATGTGAGTTGAGTTGTTCTCTCCTTGCCACAAGGGTTTTACTCGGGAACCCTCCGGCTTCCCTCTCTGGAAAAATAAAAACACTTTTGGTCTCTGGTCATATATGGCTTATTTTCCCCCGTATCTTGTCTAAATCTCTTTGGAAAGCTGAAGGTGGTGTTCGGAAAAGTAACCTGGCACAGATCTGTACGACTGGAAATCTCAAGACGCCCTCGAGACTTCGTTTTGCATTGTGGGACGCACGCTCCATTAAGGCTAAATCTAAGTCTGCTGCTCTTTGTGATTTTGTCCTAGATCACGACTTAGATGTTCTGGCAATTACCGTAATTTCCTGCGGATAAGACGCGTCTTATCTGACTTTTTAGACCACAAAATCATCACTGCGTCTTGTATTCCAGTGCGCCTTGTCTGATGTCGCTTGAGATCAAAATGACCGCGGCCGACGTGCAAATAATCTAGGTCCTATTTAATGTAGCTGTGGTCAGGTTAATAATGCGGTCGCCAACCATCAACTCACCACGCATTGTTGACGTAGTACATATACATAACGACCGTGAATTCATTCCAACAATGCAGCAACGTGTTCATCCCTCCCTTGTGTGGCCGTGATTTCGTACCGAAAATACTGCATGCAGATTTATCTAAACGTTTGCGAACGCATTCACCCAACCTCTATTGTGTGAACAGTGATTCACGGCATTCACCCAACCTGTATTGTGTGAAAGGTGCGACCATGTTCTAATGTCCATGGTTTACTTTAATAAACTTTATAAAAATATATAATCGTTACTTTTTAATTGATTGTATTTTTTAAATGAAAAAACAATTATAAGTCACGGGAAAGTGACCTTTTTTCGAAACTAATACTATGATAGACCTTCAGTTTCATTAATTATTTTGGGACGGGGTAGTAACATTTTCTTGAAACTAATTAGATGAAGAAGAAATCCGGCGTATTCTTTCAACCAGACGCCTGACATGTAGCTTCGAATAAATTTTGAAGTGTCCAACAAAACCAACCGTCCTTTTCAGGACACCCAAATGAGAAAAGAGATGGTTCATATATCTGTTTCATTTATTTTAGCTCAAAAGTTAGATATAAAATAACTGTAGTGAAAACAAAACAAACGAGAGAAACGAAGTCTTTGAATAAATGTCTGTTTCGTTTATTTTAGCTTAAAAGTAAGATATAAAATAACTGTGGAGAAAACAAAACAAACGAGAGAAACGACGTCTTTGAATAAATGTTATGATCATGACTATAACATAATAATGGTATAAAATAAAGGAAAGGAACTTCACAGAAACCCCAATAATGTCACGTCCCCATCTAGCCTTTTGTCAAGGCCATCGTGGCTTGGACAGCTTTGTAAACAGTGGAGCGACTGGAACGAGAGACCACGCGCGCGAGCCGAGTGGCGAAGCCACGAGGGCCTTTTCCAACTTGTTTGCGTTTTTTTTAGTATGAAACGTGCGTTACGCACTTCTGATTGGTTTGGACTTTTGCTACCGTTTCGGGTAGCAAAAGTCGAGATTATAAAGAAACACATAAGAAACCGCAAACAAGTTGGAAAAGGCCCTCGTGGCTTCGCCACTCGCGTACGTGGTCTCCCATTTCAGTCGCTTGGGATCGCGGCTCTACAAAGCTGTTCAAGCCACAAAGGCCTTGACAAAAGGCTAGTCCCAATCGGAATGGCAGGAGATTTTTCCCGTATGGTAGCGCCCTCTGTTGAATAAACTCCCTTCAGCCCTGTGGTAGCGCCCTCTGTTGGTTAAACTCCCTTCAACCCCATGTGACACAGGGGAGAAAGAATCTCCTGAAAACGCCGCTGAATGGTAGGTTGGTTTCAGTTTAAAATGAACTTTTCTACATGTCTCTACATGTTTCAAGCACATGTGATTTCTATTTATTCACGTGTTGATTAGCGTGATACTTTTAGGGTAACAAAATGACCCCTTTTTGGCGATGTACTCTGCTGTTTGCAGTCAAAGGTGCATGTAAGATCATGCGCCTTGTGCGGAGACTCATGATCTAGTGCAACATGTAGGTGTCCCCACACATGTAAATGGCCACACCCTTGACTTAATTATTTCTCGCAATGAAGACAGCTTGATCCACTCACTATCTACCTGTGGCGATCTTCCATCTGATCATCAAGCCGTAAATGTCCTGCTTGATATTTCTCGCCCATCCCCAACTACAAAAGAAATCAAACGCCGGAATGTGAATACTATAGACACGAACAGTCTACGACAGAACATCAATGAATCATCCCTTTTACGGCAACCTGCTGATGGAGTTGATAATTTAGTCAACCAGTACACAGGCATACTCCAAGACATCATTGATGATCATGCTCCCCTTGTATGCCGGAACATCATTCTCCGCCCGCATGCTCCTTGGTATACTGAGTCTATCAACGCTGCTAAGCGTGAGAAACGTCGACGAGAGCGCCTTTTTACGCATTCTGGGCTGACTGTTCATAAGCAGTACTACAAGGAACAGTGTAATCTCTACAATACTATGCTTAGCGATGCCAAATCTTCGTATCATTGAACGGAAATCAAACAAGCTGACCAACACGATCTTTTTCGTGTTGTGAAAAAGCTGACAAAACCAAGTCTGGACCCGGTGCTACCTGATCACAGTGATCCAGGTGACTTAGCTATTCGCTACATAGACTTTTATCAGCAGAAGCCGAGTGACCTGGAAGATCAGTTGGTCAGCATGCCTGTCAATGCCCATCATGATGTGCCCTGCCCGGATGACACCTGCTCGAGTACTTTTGGCACTTCAAGTCATCACCCATCACAACCTGTCAGATGGATCCTCTTCCATCTACTGTTTTCAAAGGATCCCTAATTGAACTTCTGCCTGTCATAACTATGATAATAAATCGCTCCCTGACACATGGTTTATTTCCATCAAGCCTGAAGCATGCCTTCATTAAACCTCTTTTAAAGTCGGCAAAACTTGATGAGGATGATCTTCCCAGTTACCGCCCTGTGTCAAATCTACCTTATCTCGGCAAGCTTATCGAGAGGGTAGCTGTAAATCAGATCAAGGAGTACCTTCACGATGAGGAAGTCTGCAGTCTGCATATCGCTCAAATCATAGCACAGAAACTGCTACATTGCACATTCAAAACCATCTCCTGTGTGCCCTTGATCAAAGAGAAGCTTTTCTAGTTTTACTAGACTACTCATCCGCCTTTGACATCATAGATCATCACATCCTTTTGCAGCGCCTTGTGACAAGATACGGCATCAGCGGAACTGTGCTAAATTGGTTCTCCTTCTATCTCAAGGACCGATTGCAAAGCATATCAATACGCGGCTTGAACTCATATGATGTCATGTGCAATTCTGGAGTACCACAGGGCTCTGTGGTTGCCCCCCTGCTATTTGCATTGTATACTGCGCCACTAGAAGATGTGATAGTTTCGCACGATATCCATGCTGCAGTCTATGCGGATGACACCCAACTGTATATCAACTTCAATCCTAGAGATAGAGAAGATGCAGTTCGTAGGTTACAAGAATGCATGAACGATGTACATTCTTGGTCTGCTTCCAACAAGCTGTGCCTAAATGGCCGTAAAACAGAACTTCTACACATGACTTCTAGGTTCAACTCACACTCAAAATCATCTCACGGTCCTGCTGATCCTCCATCACTCTTTGTTGGCCAACCAAAAATACATCCAAATGAGTCTGCAAGGAGTCTGGGGATCACAAACTTCGCATGTCCGATCATGTCAACAGCATGTGTCGTTCGTCTTTTGCTGCACTCCGTGGTATTGGTCGAATTAGACAGCACCTTGATGATGATAGTACTGCTAGACTCGTTCACGCCTTCATTACATCTAGGCTGGATTTTTGCAACTCTCTCCTGTACGGCCTCCCTGAGTCTGAAACCCATAAGCTTCAGCGTGTACAAAACAAGGCAGCCCGGCTTGTTGCACGAACACCACGCTGCCAACATATCACACCAGCTTTGCAAGCACTTCATTGGCTGCCAATCAGGAAGCGGTCTGAATACAAGATCCTGCTCTTGACCTACAAGAGCCTGCATGGAATGGCACCAGGCTACATCACAGATCTGTTGCAAGAGTATAGACCTCCGCGTCAGCTACGATCTTCATCAAGGAATCTCCTGGCTATTCCTGCTCATGCATCCACTGTTTTCTATGGTCAACGAGCATTTAAGCATGCAGCACCAAGGCTTTGGAACAATTTGCCTGAGTCCATACGCAATGTGGACTCTCTATTTTCGTTCAAGAAGGTCTTGAAGACCCATCTTTTTAAACAATAACTCATTTGCCTAACCATCTGGCTTGTTTTTTCAAGCCCTGTTGTATTGTTTTTAACTGTAAATAGCCAGATGCTGAGGATCTTGGCTGAGGGTGAATGGTGCTGGTAACCTCTCCCCTCGTGTGATTTTATTGATTCTTACTAAATTCCTGTATTTTATTGTTTTGTATTCAATCGCTTGTCTGCTTTTTAATAGTTTTATGAGTGTTTTCTTTTTGTATTAGATAGTTGCTGACTTATGTATTTTTGTGTAACGCTTTGAGGCCTTGCATAAGGCGCTATATAAATGCTGTATTATTATTATTATTATTAGGTGTTCGGGCATTCAGCCCGAAAAACTCTTTGTTTTTGTTCCGTTTTGGTTTGTTTTCTTCTTTGTTTTCCGTCATCTTCTCCCTGAGCTTTGTCCGCAAGCAAACGCATACTTGGAAATCTTTGATCAACTTGAAACTTCATGTGAAGTTAGAACATAACTAGCAGAAGCTGAGTAAGTTGTGACGTCAGGATTACGTCATCGGATGTCAAGTTACAAGCCATTTAGGTTCAAAAAGTGACCTCGGGCCAATGCCTGTATGTCTCTGAATATTTAAGCTACAGTATTCATATTTAGGCATATGATAGATCAAGACACGGGCAACATTTGAAAAGTTAACGCCAAATTCACATGACCTTTACTTCCGGTCGTACCGGAAGGTCAAAGTTTGCCTTTCTGTAATTCTTTATAAAAAACAAATCCCGGCAAAAATCTTAACTTTTGTATATCGGATCAACTTCAAATTTACACCATGTTAGGACCTTGATAAAACCTCCATTATGTAGTTGTGACGTCATGATGACGCCATCAGGTGTTGAAATACAGTAAATCAAAGTTTAATACTTCAACAATTCATAACTCAAGAAATACATAAGCTATTATAATAATATATACATCGTCGGAGAGGTTTTGAAAAATGTAGCAAATACTACACAGAGTCTTATGCCGATTGTACTCGACTTTCTGTTTAAACTGGAAGTTGAAAATTTCAAAATTCATACTTTAAGAAATATTCATAGGGGGCCTACTTTTTACACACACACTACGGACAATTTTTATATCAGATTGTAGGTCCTTAAGCCTTCTCAAACTTTTCCACAGAGATGTTACCTTTTTGAAATTCACTTACATGTATGGTTGAAATCAGGTATACATTGACCCGCTGTCAAACCGCGGGAAAATAAACTGCACTGAGAACACACACAATACGCGATCTAAACGGTGACCGCGGCTGCTGCATTGAATCAACCGCAAGGTTCAAAGTCCATCAAACACGCTTGTAGTCTAGTCTTTGTTCAACCTGATTTTAGCGTTATGCTTTGTTAGTCTCTAAAACAGTCGTCCATGCAAACCTCGTTAACAATCAATGTTAGGATCTTGATAGTGTCTGCTTTCTTAGACCATTTTAGGACCTTGATCAAACCTCCATTAAGTAGTTATGACGTCATGATGACGTCATCAGGTGTCAAATGACAAGGTTTTTAAACATTAAAAATTTTAATAATTGAAAATCTATATCAAATCAAGCAAAGAGACCGTCGGTTGCTTTTTGCGGGATTATAAAGAGTTATTATAGGTCTTCATTTTTCAAAGTGTGCGTGACATGACATGAACTCTACTTCCGGTCGAAACCGGAAGTGCCTTGTAGCTTAAAAGTGGCCAATTTTGTTCAAGTTGTTTTCAATGATGTTATAATCCAGCAAGGGTCTGGTTCACAAAAAATTGACCGGTGACGTCAAAACATCTCAAAGCGCCCTCTAGCGGCAGGTTATAAACATACCAAAATACACTTTTACTAGATTTCTGCGGTGAAGTTTATGACAATCGTTTCAAAATTGGTATACATAATGAACTTTATGCAGACAAAATATGTGTGGTATTTCAGATTGATGACGTCATCGTGTGTCACGTGGTAATGCCTTTAAGTTTTACTTTTTGAAACCTTGCATCTCAAAAACCAAACATTTTACTGAGTTGAAACTTGGCATAGAGATAGACAATGATAATGACTACGTAAATCTAAAGTTACAACATGATGACGTCATTACATTTTTTTTTACAAGTATTTGAAATTTTGACCATTTATTACGGGTATTTATTGACCCGCTGTCAAACCACGGGATACACACACAATACGCGATCTAAACCAGTTACCAGTTAAACGGTGAGCGAATCAACCGCAAGGTTCAAAGTCCATCAAACACGCTTGTAGTCTAGTCTCCGTTCAACCTGATTTTAGCGTTATGCTTTGTTAGTCTCTAAAACAGCCGTCCATGCAAACCTCGTTAACAATCAAATTAATGCGAGGCTTTTGATCGTGTGCTTTTTTAATCTTTTGCTAAAGTGTGTAGTTTGTTACGCACATCAAAACAGTAACAACACCAAAGTTTCGACTTAATGAAATAGCTCACGCATTGGCACAGCACTGACCCCAGCGATACCCGAACACCTAGTGTTTGTTGTCACAAACACGTTAAGTCTAGTTATTATATGAATCATTGTGGCTGCCTGGTAAAGGAGCCTTTACGAGCCTGCAGCTTGACCGCATTGTACCCACCTCCTTTGCAATTCGGCTTCTTAGCTGTGAGTAAGGATGATTAGCCTCCCAAATTATTATAATGATAAATGAAAGTTTACCTTTTTGTTGGGGAGATTACAGGCGATAGTTCTTCCTCAAAATCTGATTCACTGTCAATATCTGAGGAAGGGAAGACCTCATCAAACCATTCATCCCAGATACCACGAACCCACTCACGGATAGAGTTTGACTCATCCCTAAAAAAACAACACAACAATTTGTTATTGATTTACTTCAATTAATTAAATCTTTTCCCGACATTCATGCATTACATATTACTACACATATACATATAGAAAGTTTAGTTCATAACCCATAAGACCTTAAACATAGAGCAGCCATCTTGATCACTCCCATTCAAATCAATGTAACCAAACTGACGCTGGAAGGGATTCAAATAGGCTGGTCCCTTTTTTGTGTATCTGAGAATCATTAATGAGTATTGTCAGGAATCATGTCAAGATGATGACAGTCTGTTTATTACAATCTTGACTTACTTGTCTCTCTTCTCTTGTACAAACTCCTCAAAGTCCAGTAATTCAGGCAGACTACCTCTTCTATGTGACCGTACTTTCCTGTGATTACAAAGAAACACATCAAGTATAAAGTTACGCTCGATGAACTAAAAGAGAGACAAAATGTGTCAATATTATGCGGTTAATTATAGATTTATTGAACTTGTGTAAATACTTCCTCTTGTTAACTTATTGCTTGACATTATATTGTTATTAGCCCCACCCCAGAAATAATAATAATAATAACACTTATAACGCGCCGGTATCCGTCAAGTTTTGACGCTCATGGCGCGGAACAAACACATAAATGAAAATAATAAAATAGCAACATTCCAAAACAGCATATAGTAACAACAATCAATGCAAAAACAGTGTCTGAAACTAAGCAAAACTAGCATTCTGGAAGAGATGGGTTTTGAGAGCAATTTTGAACTCACTAACAGAAGATAGGCTGCGTATTCTGAGTGGGCGCTTATTCCAAAGGTAAGGGCCAGCATGGGAAAAGGATCTATCCCCCCAAAAACTGCGTGTGAGGGGAACGACTAATAATGAAGAATCGGATGAACGAAGACGTCTAGTGGGCTTATATTCAACAATTAGGCTCCTATTGTAGAACCATGCAAGGGGCAGAACCATGCAAGGAATGAAACACCATCAACAACAGCTTAAAAATAATGCGGTCACATACCGGGAGCCAGTGAAGAGTTTTAAGTATTGGAGTGATATGAGTTCTACGGGATGAAAAGGTGTATGTTCCTGAATTTGCAGATATATTGCTGGTTTATCAAAAAAATATTTGAATTACAGCAGTTGATAAGCTGAAACAATGCAAATTAACAATTTGCACTAATTTAAGTGATGATTTAAACAAAAGTACAATACACATGAAGGTTAAAAACCAAAAACAAAACTTAAAAAACCCCAGATAAGTTAAAACAGATAATATATTAAAACTATGTTAACCCCACAATTTGCACAACAAGTTGCATTCACAAAGTATTAGGATACAGAACACAACCTTTTTACTTAACATACAGTTCTTGCATTTTCCAGTCCAAAATTTACACAAACCATGTGGACATAGGAAATGATTGTATTTTCAAGTATTTTCATGAAATGTTAAATACTTACGGAGGAACTCTCAGTTGTAATGGAACAGGCATCTTGACTTTTGGAAGACTCCCAGACCTGATTTAAATACAATTATAACAAACATTGTGACATTATTTCTAAGTTTTGATACATTCTATTTATTCCACAGTTAACCTAGGTTACTTTGTTTAATCAAAATCTCATTTCTTCTAAATGATGAAGTCTACTTGTAGTTTAATTTACTGTTGGATTAAGTGATAAAGTGATAATCACAAACGAAAATTTAAACCACAACTGAATAGATTATTTTAAATGATATTGTTTTAATCAATGATTTAAGTACCTTGACAATTTCCTTGGCTCTTGTTTTAGGAAAGCTTCTATTTCATTCAAACGACGCTGGATGCAAAGATATTAAAATAAAATCATATAAAATAAGACAGCTTTGATAACATTCTGACTTCAACAAGTGAAATAATTTGAACAAATTGATCCTCTTTGAAAATAATAAAAACAAAAACGAAAAGGTGACATTTCCAAGTGAAAACATTTGGTCAACATTTTAAGGGCACAAAATTCACCTTTATACAAGGAAAATGAACATGAAACATTAAAAATTGTTTTTGGAAAAAGTTGGCAGCACATTCCAACCACTTATCCTCCCACAAGCTTGAATCCTTGCTTCTGATTGGGCAACAGCCGTGGTATACCTCTACACCACAGTATAATCATACACTGCATCAGGCATATTGAAGATAATATGTGACCTGCTCTATCAAAATGAGGAATGTCTCGGAAATCACGTTTACGTGTAATTCGCCATACAAAAGTTGTTGACAATCGAAATCATGAAAAAACACTCCAAAACCCGATTCCGCGATTTCGGTGGTATTAGGTTAAGCAAAACTTGATCTTTCTTGTCGTGGTCTTACCTTTAATTGAAAAGATGAATAAATCCACAAAAAGTACGTTTTCCTGAGCATGTTTGTACACAATTATTTTTCTTCCAGATGGTCTCAGTTACCTTAAAAAATCATGAAAAGGTGCTTATTTCCACTGCAGCGAACGAGCAGTTCCATTCACGTTGAACGACTGTTTTGGTACCATTAGAAAAGTCATGACCTCAACCGTTCTTTTTTATCTATGATAACATAGTCAGGAGGCCGGAAAACTTATCAATTTACAGCTGAAAACTCAATATTTAGATTAGGCGGGCTTTCCAAAAATCAAGAAACAGAGATCATTGATTGGATGAGAGGGGACGAGCGTGCGCAGTTTGGATGTTTACCTGATGATGTCACAAATCTTTCAGCCCATTCTGAAGGATTGAAGCCGGTTTTACGGCCGCGCAATGTTTTTTTTTTCTTTCTTCTATGCGATCACGCGTGTCTGTCTACACGCGCAGTGTAGCCTATCCTATACTACACATAGTAGTTGTTGTCCGACGACCAACCTTGTGAGAATTAACATGTATGTACACGCATTACCGCGTGACTGTGCGCTTTCCATGTGTTTTGGTGGGTAGGAGATCAAGAGCGTAGCTCATACATTATTCATGAGCTACGTGGAGAATCGTTCTATGCGTGTGTGGTTGTTCGAGTCGCGCGCGAATAGCTAGCTGTTGCTAAAAACGATTATCTAAATAAACACGTCGTAAAAAAATGGAAGTGGCCTCGTCTTGTAGACCTTCTTCATTGCCAGATAACTTCGGACTGGAATAAGCTACGGAAATATTAAAGACATTGCTGGAAAGCCAGTGAGCTACTTGTTGACGTGGTATGCATAACTCAATTTCCAAAATGTCTGAGACATTCCTCAATTCGATAGAGCAGGTCACATATGCGCATTTATTATTTTCTTATTTACCTTTTACCATATTGCACTTGTGGGATAACTAAAATAACTAATTTCAAATTTAACTCACCGGATCAAGTGGTTTTCTCTTCTTCTTCCTGTCAAATAAATAAACAAATTTAAACACTTTTAACTCAAAAACAAGAAGGAAATAGCAATATTTTATTTCTGTGAAAAAATTGATTAGCTCCTACAAATTGCTTACAAACTAAAATACTCTATGGTATAATGCATTACATTGAACTTTGTTCTATGACAGCATTATTGTGAACAGATATTCTCCAAACTAAGCAATCATTCATTGTAAACATGTTCTTCTCTTACCCTCTGTGTTTAGGATATAAGACGTACTTCATACCAGCTGCTCGAGCTTTCTCTGCTAAAGTTGGTGAAGATGCTGACAAAATCACAAAAACAAAAGCTTTATTTACAATTAATCTAAAATCAATCTATTTATTTACTTATTTACAACCATCTTTTTCAGTTGTTTTTGAACCCTCTGGATGAACATGCTTTTTGTTCTCAAGAAAAGCGTGTACAAGTTTTCTAATTAACCCAATGGTCAGTTTCTTTTTAAAACACTTGAGGACAAACCGTGAAGTTAGTAAAGCCAACACTCCTGTCTGTTCTACACACTACACACATTTATCCAGAATTAGGATCACTGTTTGAGTTTCATTTTACTTGCAAAATATTTAAATTGACTGGTCTGCTGTCTTTAATGTCACAACTTGTTGTATTTTGTTTGCATTGTTTTAAATTTATTAAACTGGCGCTCACCTTTTTGGACACTGGCATTGGGAGAGGAAGACTGGGGTGTCATCCTTGCCATTGTAACAAGCTAGAATATGAAAAAATTGTCAAGTTCATTAAGCATCCAAAGTCAACAACAGGAAAGAAATTACATCAAAAATTGAACATTCTTTGATTGTCATCATATGTTATAGTTAACCACTACATGTCGGATGATGTGTATATCCACCAAATGTTTCTGGGCTGGCCTACTGCATACGGTTTATACCGACAGATCAACTTCCGAGAGCCCTTTCTTTTTTTGACAGCTAATAAGAATATCATTCCATTGTGTACTGTGGTACACTTCGTTAAAACCATACAAAGAGGAACAGAAAGTACTGGCAATCATGCTATTTATATCCTGTTTTTAATGGATTTTTTGTTCAACCCCCATTCCAGACCTTTGTCCTGTTGTTGTACAAATGTGGCATACAAGAAAGGACGGACTGTCACCATTGTTTACCATCGTATTCGGCTCAATGGGAGATTCCAGCAAATCATGCCAGATAATCAGCAGTGGCTTACGGCCAGTTCTGTGAATCACATAACAACATCATATGTTTCCGCCCATGGCGGGTCAGCAGAAAATTGCTCACTCACTCTTGTTCTTATAACTCTATGGTTTTACCAGTCTGTAGGTAACCCTAGTGTTGAATAAAGGGTCCTTGTGTGTCAGTGATAGGAGGGAGGACTCACCACATCACCAATTATATCTTGACTGTCTTCTTCATCTGAACCTTGTAGTATTGCAGCTTTAGCATCTTCAATCTTCTGTTGTTGCTTCTCAACTTCATCCATACATGCTTCAAAGTCACCATCAAGAACCAGAGTGTTAAACTCGTCTGTTAAGGTTGGAGCTGAGTGGGTACGCCTGCATGTCAACAAAACTAGCTTTTAAAACCTTGCCTTTCATTCTTAAGTAGTTGCCAAGATGTGTAATGTACTAGGTAGTTTGTTATTGCTTTAACTTATCTAATTTATGAAATCATTAATAAAGATATTTAAAAATAGCAAAGTCTGAGGTACAAATACTCTCCAATGTCAGTAGATTGAACAAAACAAACAGTTATTTATTTGAAACAATCAATTTGACCTGCATAGAATATTGTATAAAGCTGTTCTGTCAGAAAGAATGTCAAATAAAAATAATGAGATCAAAACACGAATTTGGACTGGATAGTACGACAAAAAAAGAAATTCAAGTTCACCAAGGCTAAACATTAAGAAACTTACAAAGTAATCAGTTGACAAAGATCTGTTTACTACGAATTGTTAAAAACAACAACAAAAAACACAAACTTTTGGATGCATACTAGCTGATAATTCAATTCCAATTCAATTTCATTTATTTCATCACAGTTTACAATAAAAAAGTAAATATTTGTTTTCCCAGTGTGCACTAAAAACATTCAAATTCAATACTGACTACAAAGACACTTCATTACAAATTACATACACAATTCTGTACTAACTACATAAACACAGTGTTGTATGACTCGAGTCCAGGACTCGGACTCGAGTCCGTCTCGAGTCACAATTTCGGTGACTCGGACTTGACTCGAGTCACGTCTGCAAAAGACTCGGACTCGGACTCGACTATCATGACTCGGACTTGTCCCCGAGGACTCGTGACTCGAGTCACGTATTTTGTTTACAAACAATACCTTTTTTAAATATTAAAAACAATTCCGACGATCCGATCGTCATTCCCGGAGTGCACATGTCATAGAGTTAACGTCTAGCACAATAAATAAGTACTGTCGTATGGTGTTCGTGATTATTGTGTAGATGGCCATCTAAGTACAGCGCGTGTATGTTCGATTCGTATGTTCAGTACGCATATTAACACTGGGATGCACGACACCAGCAGTATTATGCTGGTATTCTGTCAACGTTAACACCATAGCCACTGCTTGTGCTTGATGCCAGGGAAATGGCATGTCTGGTACCTGTAAAACACAGCCTGCATATTGCACTGTGATGGCTGTGTGTTGTTTGCACTAGTTTCTACACATGGTCGACACACAAACACGACGTCAAGTTTGGTCACGTCACTAGTAAAAAGTAGTACAACATTTTTTAAATCATGGCATCTGCCGTTCCGCCCCGTATTGTTTTATTTTGGTTATACCAACTTTAACAAAAAACTTTAACAGAACTTTGTTTAAAATAAATGTGTTTTATTTTGTCATTTCCAATTCTTATTTTACGACATTTGGTTTGCAATAAAAAAAAACAAGTGACTCGTGACTCGGACTCGGACTCGGACCAAGTGACTCGTGACTCGGACTCGGACTCGGACCAAGTGACTCAGGACTCGGACTCGGACTCCACCCAAGTGACTTGAGACTCGGACTCGACACAGGTGACTCGACTACAACACTGCATAAACATATAAATGATAAATAGCTACCTGACTGGTTGGATTTTATCAATCACATCCTCAAGGTGATCCACTGTCTTCAAAAATCTCTCACTTTCTTCTGATTCTGGATCTTCCTTAGTGGAGGTTGTTACTTGAGAGAATTTCCGTCTCATTTCACTCACACTAGTGTACGATCTCACTATCAGATCACAGGATAACACAAGCCAATCATTGAGTTTATCTAGCTATGCAGAGTATTTATCATTGGAAGTGTGATGCAACCAATAATAAGTGAAAACTAAGTGTCATGTTTTCTTTATATATTTGTTAGTATTATCAAATCAAACACAATAAACAATGTGTGAGTAATCAATACCCAATTTCATAAGCGGTTTACCTGTAAGTAACTTGTGGTGCTTGCTAGAAGAATATGTAGATATGCAACATGGGTATTTAATAAACAACGTTAACATTTAATGGTGCATGTTTACAGAGGATTGGAATCAATGCATCACTCATCTGCTTACAAGAACTACCAGCTTTTGCTTTGCTTAAGAGAAGCGTTGATTATGAAATACAAACTCAGCTGAAAATTAGCAGAAAATGTCTTTTACAGGCTTTATAACATTGTTTACTGAATGTTACAAATGGCAATTCGTGATTATCATCTTGTTCTGCAAATTTCTCAAAATGCTGCACAAAACTGTTGAGGAAACAAATCTCAAGCAATAAACCACAAGGGAAACTAACTGGGTAAGTTCTAATTCAATTTTTGGTTGAACAAAGAAAAATGGACTAGAACAGGTTTCGAACCTGCGACCTCCAGACTAACATGCCGGGAGTCTGCCAACTGAACAGGTTTAAAAACCATTCGTCAATTTTTCTTTGTTTACCCTAAAATTAAAATTTAATTTACCCTGTCAGTTTCCCTTGTGGTTTATTGAAATAAAAAGTCGCGCCCTCTTAATATGATCCCCTGGCTGCCGCTTCCCAGGTTGTATCGTAAAGTTGGGTGTGATCACTCTCTATACAGCAGTTACAGGTTAAATGGCTTACGACTGGCAACCCTGAACAAAAATGTTGATAAAATAGGAAGACAGCCAAAACCAGGGCTAGATGGCTCAGTTGGTAGAGCGTCGGTAGTTAATCTGGAGGTCGCAGATTCAAATCCCGCTCTAGCCATATTTTTTTCGTTTAACCCAAAATTGAGGAAATAAAGCAATACAAACATCACCTCCAAACAAGGAATGCGAAAGCACTAGTATCTACTGTATTTGGTAGATTACCGTTTGGAAATTAAATTTGTTGATTAATTTATCCCTCATCCAATACTTGTCCACATTAAACTTATTTTATCAGTGGATTATTTCCAGTCTTTAATTTGTTGAGACTTAGTCTTGTTTGTGACTGACTCACCATGGGCTAGTGTATTGGTGATGGTATCATCAGAGGCCAGGCTAGCATTACCTTGAATGTGAACAGTGGGAAACACAAAGAGAGCAAATACAGTGCACATGGTGAGATGAAATTGAGTGAATGAAGGACTACAGGAGGTGTGGATTACATTATGCTTCAATAGGAATTCGTGTTGAGGAAAAACCAAAAGATCAAAGTAAAATGTATATGTTTAAGTTAAAACATATTAAAGCATAAAGAAAAAATAAACCCAGTTTGTTTCCATAATATCAAATAATAACATGATTTTAATTCAAGCCATGCAGGTGTTAAAAACAGATGAAGTGTGCAATCTATAACTTGAGCCTTGCCTGTGTGTGGTTGAGTAGGTAACCACATTCAAACCAGGGACCTATAACAAAAGAGGACAATAGGTCCACAGTTGCTATCACAAAGGAAAGCATTGTGGTCCACAGTTGCTATCACAAAGAGTTGAACAAAGGAGGGTCCACGATTGCAGGCTGTTACACACTTGGGTGTGTGGGTGCCTGTGGGTAGGCATACCCAGAGTTGTCAGACTTTTATACAATGGAACAAAGGTCCCCACAACGTTTTCTTTGTTAAACTGGGTCCCCACAATGTGATTCTTTAGAAAAGGGAATAATAGAACAACAATAGGAAGTCCCCACAATGGTGTGTGCGCAAAAGTATGTGGGTAGGTATCCACATTCAAACTGGGGACCTATAACAAAAGGGACAATAGGTCCATGGTTGCTATCACAAAGGAAAGCATTGTGGTCCACGGTTGCTATCACAAAGAGTTGAACAAAGGAGGGTCCACAGTTGCTATCACAAAGAGTTGAACAAAGGAGGGTCCACGATTGCCGTTATTTACACACGTGCGCGCATGTGCGTGTGTGAATAAACAATGCTAAGTATTACAGAAATAATCACACAAATTAAGGTGCTTGGAAACAGTGGAATAATAAGTCTCACCACTCTTATGTACTCTTCCTAATCACATCAAACTCATGCAATGTTTAAAATAAGATCACACATGGAGTAGTTGATCTTACCTGAGCTTGACCTTGCAGGGGTCATTGCTACAACCACTTGAGGGGATTGCCCATCTTTAGATGACACCACTCTATCACCATCTTTCGTTGTCAATGACCTGGGTTGAGTTAGTGTATTAGCTTTAGTTGCTGCGTCTCTCTTAAGCCGTCCAAGTTGAGTAAGGTCCTCACAAGACCTATGTTGATGTTCTATGGGCCTACAGCAAAAAAGTAAACAACAGTCTAGTTGTCAAGTGTAATTTACCACAAACCTCTTAAGAAGACAAAGCTGTAATGTTATCTCTAAGGAAGTTTGATTTTCCTAGGTTTGATTGACAGCAGTTTAACCGTGACTTTCTAATTATTGTATGCTTGTTAAAATTTACACACATAAAGGTAAACATCTTATTTGATGTAGTACTAAGCATATGACACTCTCTCCATTGATGTACACCCACCTCATCATTATAATTTTATCTCCTTCATGTCTTTCCTCCGAATGTACTCCATCTTCACTATCTCCATCCTCGTCTCCTTCATCTCCAATAGATATTTGCTGCTCAATGTCTTTGTCCATCATTGTCCCCTGGAACTCTGGGTATAGGGTGCTACGGATGTAAGTAGAAGGTAGGTCCATCTTAGGCGGGGCTGGGGTCCAGTACAGACGTGACTGATCCTGCTTAATAGGCATTCGCCGACCTGCAATCTCCATTTCTTCATCATCGAACTGAATAAATAGTCAAATCAAGGTTGTTTGGAGAGCTTAGTTCAACACAAGGCTAATAATAGGCAAGGTGTTGTGTTACACTGATGCAGCTCAATAATTTAAAGTAAACAGGCTACAGAAATGTCAAGGCAGCATGAAGCTTCCATTTCAAGGAATCTCAAATAGATTGTGTTTTGAACTCACTACTTGTTGCGCTCTTTTCTCCCATGCCTCTAGAGTCTCCATTCCAGATGTCTCTTCAGCTTCTCTAAGTATTCTTTGTGCAGCAGCTGACATTAATCGCTGCTGCTGGTCTAACGCAAACTGTGTAGTCCTCTCAGAGCTAACTTTGCTTTGACTGTGGGAGTTTGTGGACCTTAAGGTCTGGGTGTAGGACTTCTCCGACAGGATCTGCCCCTGTAAAGGTAAGAACAAAATAAATACAGTGATGATTTCGAGGAAGTACCCCAAAAACTTTCGAGCGAGTCGAGCGAGAGACAAGTTTTATCGAGTTTTATCGAGGGGAAATTCAACCCCTCGAAAAGCCACACTCCTCGCACGCAACCTGTTCGTAACCGCACGATCCACGTACATGTGTGTAGCTGTATAAATTACAGGGAAGCAAGGAGCTTATATTTTTAAGCACCTGCTCTGTAGAATTCCCGTCCCGTAATTTGTTTTAATGAAGTAATATTGAATTCCCGCCCATGCAGTATTTTTTCCCCCGTACGGTACTGTAGAATTCCTGCACCTGGACATTTTTAAGTGGTTTGTAGAATTTCCCGCCTATATATCTTAAGCACCTGCTCTGTAGAATTCCCGTCCTGTGATTTGTTTTAAAGAAGTAAAATATTGAATTCCCGCCCATGCAGTGTTTTCTTCCCCGTACGGAGTTCCCGCACCTGAAAATGTTTAAATGGTTTGTAGAATTTCCCGACCGTATATTTTTAAGCACCAGCTCTGTAGAATTCCCGTCCCGTAATTTGTTTTAATTTAGTAAAATATTGAATTCCCGCCAATGCAGTATTTTCTTCCCCGTACGGAACTGTAGAATTCCCGCACATGAACATTTTAAAATGGTTTGTAAAATTCCTGCCTGTATATTTTTAAGCACCAGCTCTGTGAGAATTCCCGTCCCGTAATTTGTTTTTATAAAGTAAAATATTGAATTCCCGCCCAGGATATTCTTCTCTTTTTCTCAAAAAGAAAGGGATTGTAGAATTCCCGCCCAAAATTTTTTGAATGGAGAATAGTTGTAGAATTCCCGCCCGAAGCACCAGCTCTGTATATTCCTGTCCCGTAATTTGTTTTAATAATTTAGTAAAATATTAAATTCCCGCCCTGGATTTCCTTCTCTTTTTTTCAAATAGAAATGGGCTGTAAAGTTCCCGCCCCTGTATTTTTTGTAATGGAAGTTCAAATGACAGTCTACTTTACTACCAAGTCTACTAACATTATCCTGTTAGGCCGCTAAAGTATTTGCGGTCAAGTCACCAAGGTCAGATTTTACGCATGAACGCTCCTCGCAAGGCATTGATTGATCGCTTGGAATTTTGAGGACAAAATGATAGCGCTCGACACCGCTCGAAACTCGCTCGAACTCGCTCGGTTGCTGCCCACAAAACTCGAGGGTGGTAAACGAGTTGCTTCGAGTGATTTGCGTGTACACGTTCCTCGTATGGGTACTTCCTCGAAATCATCACTGTACATAGTAGACCTTTACATGGGCGAATACCAGTGAACATAAACATGATGCCACAAAGATTGGTATATGATTGGCCAAAACTTAGGCAATATGAAACAGGCAATTGATGTTTATGACTGCATGATGTTTACCAATTCAATCAAGTAAACAAAAAGTAAACCCAATTTTGGCATCAAAGGCTAACAAACTTGAAAACATTCTTCCACAGATTGTTGATTGCAGAGATAATAATAATAGTAAAGACATTTGTAACGCGCAAAGCATATCCACCCAAAGGGTGGGTGCTCAAGGCGCTCACAAGAAGAAGAAAAAATTAAATATGACGCGTCATTAGGTGGAATTTCAGTTTGCTTTTGAAATTATCAATAGTTTCACATGTCTTGACTTAGTTAGGGAGTTTGTTCCACAAGCGAGGAGCGGCAGAAGCAAATGCTCAATCACCCCATGATCGTTTTGTTTTGGGGACAACTAGAGAAAGATCACTGGAAGACCGGAGACCAGAGCGAGATGACTTATGGATTTTGATTAGAGAAGCGATGTATTTAGGTGATGAGAACTTTAATGCACGGAAGGTGATGAGAAAGACCTTGTAAGCAAGGCGCTGCTCAACTGGCAACCAGTGGAGGCTTCTTAGGACTGGCGTAATGTGCGAGTATTTCCATGTGTTTGTGACTAGACGGGCTGCGGTATTCTGGACCCGTTGGAGCTTCTGAATTAGGTAGTTTGGGAGACCTAGCAGTAGACGATTGCAGCAGTCAATTCGGGATGTAATAAAAGCGTGAACGAGCAGCTCAGTAGCCTTTGGAGTGAGATATTTGCGAATCAGACGAATGTTACGAAGACTGTGAAATGCAAGTTTCACACAGTCAGTTAGACACTTGCGACTCCATTGTCATGTTGGAGTCAAAAATAACCCCAAGATCTTTGACTTTACCAGCAGGGGAAATTGATGTGGTGCCAATGCGTACGTCTTGGATTTCAAGTTTGGCAATCTGTAGCTATGATCCCAGCAAGAGAAATTCGGCTTTTGCATCGTTAAATTTTAAGTAGCTCACTCACATCCACTTCCTGATGTCGCTGATACAGGCTTCAGTGCAAGAGATCCATCTGTTGAGTTGTTCTTGTACTGGTGGGGACCCTGGTTCACGATTAAAGTCATTTATGTAGGTTGAAATCACTCAAATTAGCATGAAATTTGGCTTCTTCCAGTTTGAAACAAAAGAAGTTTATGTTTAGTCTGTTGCCCCTGGTTTTTTTTGGGGTCAAAATTCAGAGTTTTAACGCTACATACGAAGTGTGAACTTGAGAACAAAAAGAAGTCCACATAATGCACGGACTTACACCAACCACACAGTATTTTTTACAGGGTTGAAGAATACAATATTCATTAAGTGTACGAAACAAAGGAATGTTCACAGAGTGACTGCAACACAGAGCTGTGCGTGTGTTTGTGTTTTTGTTTTTCTTCTTCTTATTTATGTAAAGTTTTACTGCACACATTTTCGTTTACTTGTATTTTTTGCTGTATATAGACTGTGCAAGTCTCGCGCGTAATCGAACTTCTAGGACCATCGTGGTCCCAACCATATGGAGTTTTACGTTGGCAAGATTTTGTTTCGTCTATTTTTTTAGTTTAACGTACTTAATGACCATGAAAATTACATATGTGACCTGTTCCCACGAAACCCGGACAAAGTAGCAAAAAACTAAAATTGAGTTTATGGTATTTTCACATTGTCCTGTAATTCAGCTTTCCAATGGTATATAGATTGTATTGTTTATCCCTCCCGATGGCCCCATGAGAGGGGATTCAGACCCGAGCAATGCCGACCCACAACATTTTTATTTCGAGTAAACCAGTTGTTTGTGAACAGGAAAAAAATCCACACGCGAATAGTACACGCAGCAGCGCACTCAACAAGGTCATTTCAAATAACCATGGTAACCACCTTGTTCCTATTGTTGGATTCATTTGAAATTTGGCACACATAAAGAACTAAACATGACAAATATGTTCAGAAAGTTTGAACAATTTTTATTAGAATTTTCAAAAGTTATGGCAGTTAACCTTTGACTGAAAATTTGTACTTGTACAACAAAAACATGTGGACTTTTAAGTTTTAGTTTTAAAATACACGCACATAGTATCTGTATTAAAACTGGTCAAATTTTGCTTATTAATATTTATGTACCTCCTCATGTCGGAATGGCAGTGCTGTGGCATTATGATCACATAAGAGGTTTAATAAAACAGTCTTTGAATGACTAATAAACACGTCAAGCCAAGTAAGAAGTACGAGTGCTTCGTTCGTTCAACGCGGTCAGAGTCAACGGTGCAGACTCCCTGATGGCCGATGATGCTTCCTTTTCCCCTGGCGAATCGGTCTCGTTTCATGACATTTCCGTCATAAAATATCACAATAATGATTTAACAATGTACACAAATACTAATAATTCGGATATCATGGGTACAAACTTAATAAAAATGCCTAAAATGATGTCAAACACTGGCTTCTGAACATAAAATTTCTCTCGTTACACGTCGAAAGAAGGGACGACGTGCATTGACTCGTAACGACAAACGACATAGTCTGGTTCCCGTTATTGGTGTGCAAACTGTGCTAATAATTTACATGTACGTTCAGGGATCAAGACGGCGCAACCAATCACGTGGTATGCATTGGTGAATCATATTTCCCGTATGAGATGACCACGGCAACAAGGAAATAAGCGTTTACATGTTTTAGCTCTGTAAGAATCACTGTTATTGGCTTACTGTGACGTCATTGACAAATTTTATGAATGAAAATAGAATCTGCAGGCGGCAAGCTTTACGATGATACCACTTTTCAATGGGGGGGATTTATACTCTACTTGGGAAAACGGGCTATTTACTGGTACTTTTTGCAGTAATTTGCTTCGTTTTGTTTCAGTCATCACTTTTTGTTTATCAATTTCATTCCAAAATTAGGTGAAAAAAGGTAGTTTACTTGAACATATTTATAATTTTGTTGAAGTAAAATGATAGATGAATATGTAAAACGTAAGATTATCCCATGTTTTTTTTTTTGACGAATCCAGCCTAAAATGCTTTGGATGCCGTTTACTCGAAATGAATGGATGCGACTTTGTCCGGGTTTCGTGGGAACAGGTCACATATGTTGTTGGGAATGCAATATTAAGTAATACAAAATATGAAAGTAAAATCAATTCAACAATACAACGAAGAAAACCAAAGAATTAAACTCTACCTCAGCTTCCGGTTACTTGCAAAAAATTAAGAATTTGTGCCCACCTGCGATCACCAAATTTGTTTTGGTCGCGCGATGATAATCGCCAGACGCTGTACTTGCAGTCTACGATTGTTGAGGCGTCAGCGTCCTCTTTAAACTGCGGCACGAGTTAATTCTATGCCCGTGCGATCATTGCGCGTCTGCACATACTCAGGCCTGGATTTACAAAAGGGTTCCTAAAAAGTTAAGCATCCTTGTCCCAGAGTTTTCAGTTTGTTTCAACAAAAACTAACAAATGATTTGTGTGTTTATTAAGAAAGCTAAAACTCATTTTATACAAATTGTAATGAGTATTTTTGTTGTTCAGATTTTTTCATAGATCTAATTGAAAAACACTGACTTGATTTCAGAAAAAATATGTTCTTCAATTGACGTGTTTTCTCGTTCCGATACGTGCGAGACTTGCACAGTCTATTGGGAGGAGGTATATATATTTATATATTTTAAACTAATTTTCAAAATTTGTATAGTTTTGTATGTATTGTGATATGCCTGCATAAAGTGTCACATTACACTACTTCAATCGACTACACTCAATGATGCAATTTTTTATTTATTTAACATTTGTCCTTTGCCTGGATGTCTGATGCAATTTTTTATTTATTTAACATTTGTCCTTTGCCTGGATGTCAGCCTTTATTCAAACCAAACCAAGTATATGTTCAAGTTATTATTTTCTTACTCACTTTTTCTGGTGTGGGTTGGATCATTGTTGAGCTTGCATACTTGCTTGGTGTATGATACATTCGAGTTGTTAGCTGCAGACTACCAGGGATGGGTAGCTGGGCAGGGATAGTACAGAAATGATGGATGCTTGTACGGTAACCATCAGTTTTGACTTCTGTAGATCTCTGCTAAAAGCCAGACAAATTTGGGAACAATTCAAACCATTCAAAATGAACGAAATTGGCAATAAAAAATATACACAGCAGAAAATTCAAGATTTCTTTACAAAAGTTAAATACTTAAATCTGTAT
This sequence comes from Leptasterias polaris, assembly GCA_037783415.1. Classification (NCBI taxonomy): domain Eukaryota; kingdom Metazoa; phylum Echinodermata; class Asteroidea; order Forcipulatida; family Asteriidae; genus Leptasterias; species Leptasterias polaris. Next base: position 1,766,432 of record JAZGTN010000020.1, read on the forward strand.
GTAAGTTATGTTCTATGTTGAAGAGTCTGAATAATTCTTCTTGAACAATGTTTGTGATTACACACTAACCTCATCTCTTGGTAGTTTCTCTTGAGGAGCCCAACTTGACAAAAATGATACAGAAGAGCTTTGTACAGTTGGCTTGGCCATTACATCTCTACTGCTTCCCATTCTAGCATCTTTCCTTGGTACAATTGGCTGTGATTCTCCCTCAACATTCATAATCTCTTCATACCTGACATCCAAAGGAACTTGCAAGTCCTGGAAATATAGTTATAATTCAATTGTAAACATTTAATATAACAGGGTAACAGGGGCCACTTATTTGCATAGTTAACAGAAACACTTCATTACACATGTACTTCCTACATACAAATCATTGTGAAATGAAAGACATAAAACACTCATCGATTCCAGAAATGTGTTTCATTGATTAGAAATGGAATCAGTGTATACTAGAAGTTTCTTACCATCCATGCCTGCTGCAGATCCATCTCTTCCTCCCAGCGTATCTCATCAGCTTCATCTTTGAATTCCACTGAGGGTTTAGTGGTTGCTTCTTTGCTATCTGAGACAGTCTGCTCATCCTCCATTACACCATGAGTAACTTTAGTGTCAGCCGTTGAAACTCTGTCCTGGTCAACTTTAGGGAGGGATTCTGTGCTTGCCTTTGAAGAAGATCAAGAACACAAGTGTTGGTTATTCAAAGACAAATGTTGGGCTTCAAATGTGGTAACAAAAATTTAACAGTAATAAACCACAAGGAAAACTGACTGGGTAAAATTTAAATAACTTCAGCTGAACAAAGAAAAATTAACTGCAACGGAATTTGAACCTCTACCAACTAAGTTACCTAGCCCTAATGTTGGCGGTCTCCCTTTTTTTCAATATGTTCGTTTGGGTGCCAGTCAGAAGCCATTCAACGGTTGACTGTCGCGTAGCCAGGGATCACACCCAAGTATACGATACAACCTGGGAAGCGACAGCAAAGGGATCACCTTAAGGGGATGCGCCTCTTTATTTCAAATATCAAGTAATAAACGACAAGTAAAACTGACTGGGTAAACTATTAAATAATTTTGGGATGAACAAAGAACAAATTGGCTAAAGCAGGATGTGATGAACCTTGATTTGAACCCCTAAACAACAATATTGACAAAATATGGAGGCTGCCAACATGAGGGCTAAAATAAAAATTAAACAGAGTAATAAACATACTCAGCAGTAGGAAATTAATTATTGTTTTTAACAGGTTACCTGTTGAAGTTCTGATGAATCTTCCATTTTTACAGCTGGGGTATCATGATCTGACAGCCCTATAGAAACTTGGCTGCTACTGTCAAATACATGAATAACTGGCATCATGTCCTTCACATCTGAAAGAAGATAATATTCCACTAAAAGTTAAATCTACTGACATGATGCAGATAGAATGATATCTCACAGGTATGTGCTGAGATGAGCTCTTCTTTGATGATTTGTGGATGATGAATCCATCATATAGATCCATTTTCTTGATGAAAATTTGTTAAAACAAGTTACTACACCTTTATCTTCTTTCAGATATGATACTTTTTACAACTCATGAAAGATATTTCACAGTGCTAATTTAAAACTCCTTCAACCAAAATGTGGAATTAGAATTTGTATAAAAGAAAGAATATTGCCAATGGGTTTGTAAAAGGCCTGGGCACCAACATGAGCATTAAATTAATGTGTAAAAGGTTTACAGTCAGTGCTGATGGTAACTCATACCTAGTTTGCTTTCCTGTTCTGTAACGTTAATCTCTCTTGTATCCTCTCCCTCCGCCTCAACCTCCTCTTGGTCCATCCCAACTGCAGCCTCCTCTTCTGTTTCTAGTACTGCTGCTGTACGAGATAGGACTCTCTGCATAATCTGTTGGATCTTAATGTCTGCTTCTGATTTGATGCCACTGTGGGTAAACAGTTCATCTTTCATTACAAACACCAATCACGACGAAACTTTGCTGATTATACCTAGTACTAGTAGACAGTGCAAGTGTTACGTGCATTATTAAATTTTTAGAAACCTTGGGTTCCCATGCACATTGCTTTAACATGTTAAAGGAACAAAATACGACCTTTTACATTCAAATACGCACCAGACTTGCACAGTCTATAGCCAGAAAATTCTTTCAAAAAAGATCAAATTTAATACGCTTTGCTCCAGTTCAACATCCGAGCTACACTTAAAATGAAAGGTAGGTTTGATTTTAAACTTTGCATGGTGCGAGTACAATCGAGTGAGGTGACACCATGTGCATATATCTTGAGTAGTGGTGGTCCCGAGAAGAACCAATGGTTTGACAACTCAACGCTTCAATCAGTATTCTCTGATCGTCTTCAGGAGAATGCTGAAAGGTAGGTTACTGATTTTACATGAATACTTGTAATAGTTTTATGTACAGAGTGGTGGTTATTTTATTTTAAAGTTTTCTAACATGCATACAGTTTTAAAAACTTTAAAAAGATGATATAAAAAAACCAAATGCAGTTTCACCAAAAGTGGTTTTAACTTTGAAAAACAAACTGTTTAAAGCAACGAATTTTAAAGATGCAGCTTGTTTACCCTGATTCTCTAGCAGCCTTGAGTGATGAGATGATGTCATCTACTGATCTTTCCTTTGGAGATTCTTCTTTCTCTACGTCAATCACCTTCAGCTTTGATCCTCTCCTCTCCAAGGATCTGTCATGCTTAGATTGCTGTCTCCTCCTAAGAAGAGATTTTAACGTATAATAAGAAATTGATTAAAACCAAGGAAATCTCAGTACATCTTACAATGTAGCACAACACAGTGCAGTTCATTACACAAAAACAAAATAGAGCAAGAATTTTTTTTTTTTAAATGTGCAATTCTCATAGTAGAAATTAATTCCCAAAGAAAATCAGAAAATATGACAGCTATGGATTCCAAGAAGACCTTGTTGATATCAAAATGTTGACATACTTATAGATTGGTAAGCTATCATGCCCAGCAATGTCTTGAGCTTCTGCCAGGAGCTCACTTGCTGATTTCTGAGAGCTAGCAGATCCTGCAGATCCTATCCTTGAAGACTTTGCCTTTTTGGATCCCTTGTGAGTGGCAGTCTTGGAACTAGACCTACTCTTGGTAAGATCCTCACTCTCATCACTCAAGTAGCTAGAGTCTTCTGAGTCTGCATCTTCCCAAGGAGAACTTGCTCCCGACTGTGTCTTCTTTATGCTCTTTTTGCTGCTTTTGATGGGCTCTGTGAGAATGTTGAAAATGGCTTTTGAAATTCTTGATAATAGGTTTGACATGAAGTAAAGTAGATATTTTTAAAGGTTCCACTTGGAAGTTCCATAGTTTCTACCTCCTCAAATGACATGTGAAAACCCCCAACTTGAAGGAAAAACATAAACTGTGTTTACTTTTAATCTTCCTCTTGGGTGTATCAACACTGCCTCTGGATGTTGGCCTAGGGGGTGGTTTGGCTCTTTGTGAGAACATGACAGGTGCAAGGGTTCCTGCTTTGCCGATGATAGCTGGTCTGGGAAGCTTCTCTTGTAGTGCTGCAGGCTCCTGGGTGAAGTCTTCTTGCTGATTGAATCTCAAGGAGCCTGGGACGAATTCTAATCTTGTATTTGCTGAGGTTGGAGGCCCCCGGTAGGAATCTAAATTAGCCTAATGAGAGTATGGGTTAGAGGAAATCAGTAAAAGAAGCTCCTTCATTTCATAGAACGTCTCTTTACTTTGATGATAAAAAAAAAGGTGAGGAAGGACACCTGTGAGAGTTTCCTTATGTTACTGTGCAGATAAATAAATCATTCACTCTTTGTTATAGAAGACAAATATGCCAACATTGCATACATGTACCTTTTGAATAATTAAATAAATTAAATAGTTCCATGTTTTATGCACAGGTATGAAATGGGAAACTGGCAGCAAATTTCCATTGTTTATGTACATGTAGTTCTGAGCATACAACATATCCAAGATTTACATGGATTTACTTGAAAGTTATGAGCCACATAGCATTCTAAACAAAAGTTGCCATTGGGACGAATTTCAATGGGTACACTTATTAGGTCTAAGGGCCATGCCACACATGGCAATTTACAAGCAACCTGTTCAAGGCAATCTCCACAAAGGCAAAACAGTGACATTATAATTGTCACATAATTTGATTGGGGATAATGACACACTGTATGAAAAATTGTCCCTTTGTTAAGAGTTCCGTTTGCATGCTATCCTGTTGGTTGCCTCCAAGTTACCAGTAAACATTGCCCTGTGTGACAAGACCTAAAGCGGTCCATCTCTCTTAAATACAGTATGCTTGACAGCGACAGATGGGCACAACTTGCCATGTCATCAAGAAATAGAATGAACAAATGAATGAATGAATGACATTTATCAGGGGAACATTATTGGGACATTAGGATACTTCTCCTAGTATTGGTATTACCTGTTCAATAGCTTTGATCTCAGATTCTGGTTTGATCATCGCTTGCTTGCCTTGCATCCTGAATTGAAGATTTTCAATGTCTTTGGTGCTGCGTGATGGCAAGACACCCATAGTCTTTGCTCGTGGCTTTTGCATCTCTAAATAAGTACAAACCAAATGTGACTATTCAAGAAAGTTTTGGATGAAGCTGTTAACAAACAAATACCCAGTTTCACAAAGATACAGATAAACCAGTCTACAATATTTAATTTCATGACAATTGACATTCTTATTATTTGTCAAAGAGAACTTACCTTCAGTGGTAATGGTAGTATCCTTGCAATATGGATTTTTCTTTGTTGTGCCACCGGGTGGAGCAGTATATTCTTTATCTAGGGGGTTGTACAAAGGTAAACTTCCACTTCCAGGTGCCTGTGTTATCAAAACATCAAGAGTTGGCAATGAACTAAAAATCTATGGAACATTACAGATTTATGTAAAACAAAACAAACTGAAACTGTGAAGAATGCTCTGTGAGAACAACCTGAAATTTCAACATTGCAAGTAAGAGTCACTACTCACAGGTTTTCGCATATGTAATGGTTGGTTGATGAAGTTTTCCTCAAAGTGGGGTTCAGTCTTTCGCACATACGGCATTCCTTTCTTCCCAAAATCCAAAGCCAATTCTCTGTTTATAAATTATAAACAATAAAGAAAAGTTAACACTGACGAATTGAAAGATTCAGGTGTGAATAAAAAAGTATGAATTTCAATTCTGAAAGAATATTCAAACTTGTGCAAAGAAAATAAATTAAAACACACTTTGAAAGATTATTAATATTTTTCTACCCAGAGAAAAAGGGAAAGTTTCAAACAAAACATTGTTTGAAGAGCAATATACGTAGAAAAGACATTTATAATGTGACAATGGACTCAGGAAAAAGAATCTATGAAGATAGTAAAGAGATGTATACATTGTTCACATCCTGCAGACTTAATAACAAAAGGTTGAGAGTGAAAAGTGAAGCAAACACTTAGTGAGATTGACTGTAAGTTTTTGACAAACGACAGACAAAATGATTTTTTAAATTTGATTTTTCTTAGACAGTACACAAACTCCCAGCAGAATGTTAGTGACCTGCATACAAACAACGAATACATATACCTCCCTACGGTACTTTGTTTGCCAGGGTCATCACTTTTTATGCAGATGCATAAATTCAATTTCCACACCTTCTAATTACAATAGTTATATCAAGAGAGATGGTTTAAAAGGACTCAATATCTTTCATTAGCGATGTCCAAAATCAGTCATTAATAGGAGCAATATTTTAGCCTCTATGGATTAAATGTAAATGTAACACTTCAAAACAGAATAAGTTCACACAAGCAACCAATTTAAACAGTTAGCAATGGTGTGCAAACAATTTAAAATGTAAAACATTTTTAAAAGCACTCAAAGTCACACAAATCAAACGAAATAATTCACTTGGAAATACGTACACATTCTTGACCTTGTTGCTGTAGATTGTACATGCATACAAAGAAGTGGAGGATATTTAAAACGGCAAGAAAAGACTTAGGAAGGTAATGCTTCTAGAAACACCATATATATATGTAACTTCACAAACAGTTTGATAATTCAAGTTCATTTAGGATATTAATCAATGGACAGTATGTATGTTTAATAAACAAAGTGCAATGGATGGTATTGAAAAAAACAAGTGTTGTATTTCTGTTGTAACTTCCTTCTTGTCAAAGAAAAAAAATCAAAAACAACAAAATTAATTACTAACTCGGTATTTCAGACAATTTTACATATAATGTCAATCTCCTTGGTTTATCATTTAACTGTCCAAATAAATGTAAGTTGATCAATTCAAAGATAAATTTCTAAAGTGCTTCTCGATGAATAGATCAAGGGCATTAGCCAGCAGTATTTGTTATCAGTGTTGGTTTCATTATAAATTAGTCACCTGATGATCACATGATTGTTTTCTTCTTCTGCCTCTTTTTGCTGTTCCTTGGAATTTTCAGCTTCTTTTTGGGATCTCTTTTTGATGTTCTCAATCTCCTTTTGCACTCGAAGAAGTTCCGCTCTGCGGAAACCAGTCCGAAATGCACCACGGCTGTTCAGGAAAGATTTAAGCCTCAAAATTCAGGAATGGACTAAAAATTCTCTGTAAACAAATTTACAAGTTCGGACAATATATTCGAAATGCGACAGCATCAAACGTTTTTGGATTTTGACAAAAATTGTACTTGAAGGGTATCAAACACAGTAGCATTTTAAACCATTGTAGTTGACTTTTAATTTTTCCCCACTTTCATGAGGGCTCTATGAAAAATTAGTGGATCACAAAACTGAATTTTACCTTGGAGCCCCTCTTTAAAATTTCTTTTTTGGTACAAAACAATAGAATTACAAATTAATTGTTACTTACTCCTCAGCCATCGTTAGTGTATCACAGTCTGCAGATGTTACTACTGCTAACCATCAATCACTGAATGAGCCTTCATCATGACTTGAATGTGTAAGGAAATCTCTTCATTTTTTGTGCATGTCATTCTCCTATAAGGTATGAATAAAACATTTACACATGTAAGTGAAAAAATAAGTCATAGGTAATATATTTAAGTAAATCACTGCTCTTGCCAAAAGTGTAATATTAATAAATATTAAAATGTTATATTTAAATACAGTAATACTATAGAACAGAAAATGATCATGGGTACAATTGAATGCCCAGTATTTCATCTTTTTATTGAGAAGCCAGTAGGTGATTTTCCTGCTAATTGTCATGTCTTTTTTGGTAACTTGGGCAGTTTTTGGAACTGGCAACAGGCCCCAAATTACACAGCGGCCACACGGATACGTAAAGCAGCCATTGAAATGTTTGCAACCTCACTCCGCCCACAGCCCGGCCGGCTGATGACGTCATGACTTGATTGGGATTATTCCAAAATGGCCGCGCTCAATAGACATCGAGGAAAGTAATTCGGAGGAAGTCGCACAATTATTGTCTGAAATATCTTTTTAAAAGGTTATTTGTTTAAATATCCAAAACACACAGGCATGACAGGGCAAGCTAAGAGGTAGGTGTACACATTTAGCTGGTTTTTAAACCGCCGACCCGCCTGCTGAGTGCTGGGAATGCGCTTTTAATTTATTATCGCTTAGTAAGTTAGCTTCACAAAAATGGGCCCCAACATGTGGACAAGAATTCAGCTTGGCCACACCACCAGTCAGTGGGGCTATTTGATCTAATTCTACTCTAGCCCAGAATTTCTGTGCTTGACCTGCCCCCGTGTATAGTGTTTTACTACTGAGTGTAAGTTTAAACGAAGAGTGGCCATAGCATTGTTGCAACTGGTACTGATACCCACTCTCGTTTTGCTTGATGAAAAGTTGCTAAGCAGTGAGTATTTTCTGCTGAACAACTTTATGAAATTGCTAGTTCGAAAACAAATACATTACATGTACATGCATTTCACGTCAGACAGACGTGTCGTATGTCTATGATAATAGGGAGGTTTCGCATACGAACGGATACGGTTAGTGCGACGGATACGTCATCATTATGACGTCATACGCTACTCGCTATCCGCTATACGTGCAGACGACACTGATATCCCGCTTGCTACACGTAAGTAAAAAACACGTAGGAAAACTCGAACTTCTAGTAATTCTCCTGTATTTGTTTCCAAATATGTATGAATAGTATCAAAATAAATGAATCACTGAACATGTACGTGTCATTTTGTTGATTTCTAAAGACTTTGAAATACGAAAAAATGCACTGTTTCTTCGTCATTTTCCTCTAAAGCTATGAACATAAGCTCGTCTATGGAGGATGCCATGTTGAACAGCGCCACCAAGTGCTGTGCTGGAACAGCGAACAGTGCCACCAAAACGCTGGGATTGCAAAACAACAGAAAGGCTGCTAACGGTTACGGATAGCTAAACGTATGCGTATGCGTATCCGTTCGCGTGCGAAACCTCCCTAATGACTAATGTACTTCCCGTTGGCCGGCCCTGCTCTGCTGGTCATAATTTAAATAAGTTGATAAATGTATACTACAGTTTAATTTCTACCTCGTCCATGACTATTAAAGTGAACTGTTTGCTGTATAGGCCTACCTACTTTAAAAAATTGTTAAGTAGTGCACGACCATCACTTACTTTTTAGGCTTAGCGCTCTCATCATAACACACCACACACAAATTCACGTTAGTTGATGTTGTTGTCAGTATCGTCAGGAAACGAACCTCGAGTCCAAATGAGTTGAACGTTTTGATTGGCCAATTAGAAATGTAACAATTCCAGTCCTTTTTGTTGTTTATGTACAATTTAGCATTTATTACACTTTATATAGACAAACGCATATACATATGTACATCTTTTAAATGTTAAATAATTTTTAGTGTGATTATGTGTGTTTTTTAAATAAAAGTATGTTCTTTTATGGTAAAATTAGCAAACTGTTCACCAATGGCATTGGCTCTAGGAAGGTAAAAGATAACTAGGTGTTTTTCTTTAAGGGATCGTACAGGAGGAGGTCCGCTTTAAAAAATGGCAGTGACGTGCTCCTGTCACTCCATCTTTTCTAGTTTAAATAACTTAAATCCAAAATGGCGGCGCGCTCAGTTTCGGCAAACATTTCAAACAAACTCAATATTATCGCTAAAAATCTGGAAAAGGCACCGAAACCAGACAGAATAATATTCGACACAAGGAAGAGACCAGTAAGCTGTTGATTTGTTTACATTCAATATTTTATTCATATGGTTCAGAACTTTTTCTGTCCCATTTGATTTCTAAATCTAAATAAAAACACATGGTGGTGATACCATTTTCCGTGTATTTCTGACACTGGTAAAGATATGTGTCGGAGAGTGGCTTAAATTCCGCATCCGGTCACCACTTTATCTCCCTAAATTTTAGTCAAATTATATCCTTACCTGTCCAGAAGGGTTGACAAAATGTATGCAGAGAAGCACAGACACTGACTTACAAAGTGTCAAAAATCATTTTTTAAAAGAGAAGCAATTTTTTTAAATTGTGCCTTTTGTGGGTGTTTAATATTTTATAAATCATTTTCCTTTACTGTGCAGAAACCTCCTCTGGAGTATACACGCACATTAATTAAGTAAATGTTGGTCTTGACAACGCTGCTCACTACATCATACATGTACGCTCCATTTTAGTTCCTTTGGCCGGGCATAGGTGCGCGTAGCCCCATAATATTAATAGTGCCAATACTCTGGACTTCCTCCGATCGGTATCGGAGGAAGTCCAGAGTATTGGCACTAGTATTAATGGGGCTAGGGTGCGCGAGACTTTCGTCTGAGCGCGCGGAGAAATGTGCACTTCAATTTTCCTTTTTAAAGGTCAAACTTTTTATTTTAGTGTTTCAGCTAGTTGTAGTTCTAGTTGCGATAATCGTAACCCACCGTCCTCCATGGTCCTCCCGACGGTGGGTTACGATTATCGCAAATACGTTTCACTTTCAGCTACCAATTTCTCAAAGTCAAAGTGGAATATTCATTAAGGAAATAAAGTCCAACATCCATTAAAAAATCAAATAATATTCCCTTTATAAAAAGCGATGGCCGAATGCAGAAATTTTTCCAATCTTGACAGACGCACATTCTGAACACGGATTTGATCTTCAATTGAATGTGTAATGGGAGACTTTTGGAAATCTCTGCCACTAGAGGGCAGCAGACCTACCAGGTAAAGTTGTTTGGCTGTTACACTACTATGTACTACATGATGTACTACACAGTGTTAGGCTTTCGGATGGCGGGAGAAAAGGAGATAAACAACTATGTTGTCTGTCTGGCAGTGTTGTCAGTGTATGTTCCGTCTCTAAAAATGCTTAGAGTAAATCATGTCACATGCAGATTGGCCTCCTAGATCGGCCCTTGTCGTTTGTGACTGTACGGATTGCAAATGCTAGTGCTACTTGCCACACTCAGCACACCACTTTTTGTTCCAGAACAGTTTGGTACTGCACACGACGTGTTATCAAATCAAAAATACAGTAGGGTTGAATCTAAAATAACTTAAAAGAAAAAAACAACACGCAAAACGCGAAGTATTTGTTGACGAGTGCTGTCGGTGACCGTCACTCCCATGCTTTTCCTATTCCTAAAAATTTGACTTTACCTGGTGACAAGCGCCCTCTCTTGGTGATTAGCTGAAAGTCTAAAGTCTCCCATTAATTAATGTAGACTAGAAGTACTACTACGTACTAGTACATAGCCAGGCCTGGAATTACAAATATTTTAGGGCAAGGCCACTTTGGCCTTGGAGCAGGCCAAATTTTGAAGGGCACCAAGGCCAGTAGGTAGGGCACCAAGGCCAGTACTGTAGGTAGGGCACCAAGGCCAAAAATGTAAAAATAGAAAAGGCATGAGGCCCTTTTGTGATCCAAAGTAAAACCATAGTGCATGCCTTTTCTTATTATTGATTAAAACTATACTATCTTTATTAAAAAAATTGTAACAATTTGAAAATTGCCCAGAGGTTCCCCTAAGGGTGGTAAACCCAATGAAACAGTTTGCATGAATAAGATATTGATAAATCATATCTTATTCATAAATCATATCTTATTCATAAACAAACTGTAAAAGTATAATTCTACCTCCATGCTACAGCCAGCACATGTCAACGCACTTTCTAGGTTTAATAGAACCATGATAGAACAAAATACCCACTCCTAAAGGTAAAAAACCAGGCCATAAAACCACAAAGACACCGCACATGCGCTTGTCTTTTGAGTGAAGCAAGAGTATTACAAACTAAAACAATGTATAACAATCTGCAGAGGATTAAGATAAGACGTAATTGGATCTCAATAGGAGTGTCAATCATTCTCCCAAGAGTGTCTGAGGTAAAGAAAAGGACCAACAATTAGGTTTTTTCCCTGTCGGCTTCGTTTGGGTAGAAAAGTTTTTTTTTTTTAAATCATTGTCAACTGGGTAAAACAAGTTTTTAGTGAAATTGCCGGCAGCCTCCGCTTCTGGACAACACTGAAAACAGTTGATTTTTTATTAAAAAGGGCACGACAGCCAACAGCCAACGGGGAAGAAGGGCCGGCAATTAAAACATTTAAAACATTGAGAGAAAAAATTGACAGTCTAATTCTAAGCAATAGTCTGGGCACTGTACCTAATAATAGTAATTGTAACACAAATTTGGTTGTGTATTAATAATTGTTTGATGCGTTATCAACTGTGAAAGTGCTGTTGTCTCGAGGAGAGATAAGCCCATCATCTCTTTATGTTTGGGTGGCATGATTGGCTTGTGCATAAAGCGCTTGCCTCTCACCAATGTGACCCTGGTTCGATACCCAGCTAAGGCCTTATGTGAGAAGAGTTGTGCATTGGTTCTCTGCTGTGCCACAATGGAGTTTTTCCGGGCCCTCTGGTTTTCCTCCCTCTGGAAAAATCAAACACTTTCGATCTCAGGCTGTGCTCCGTGGTCATATATGGGTCGACTGGTTGCCAAGGCCCCCTTTCATGCCCGTTGCTTGAACATGTAGCTTCGTCCAATTCAGCTTCTCAGCTGCGAGTAAGGATGATTAACCTTCCAAATTATTATAGTATTATTAATTATTATTGTTAATATTATTATTTATTTATATTATAAACTACTGTTTTTTAGCGTGTTATATTCTTATTTATATGTAGGGATTTTACAGTGAAGGTATAGCATCCAGACTACCAGCAGCATATTTCAAGTGGAGGGCAAAGCCAGAGGTACAACCACCGGCTATTTATTCAACAGACCCAAATGGTAAAGAAAGAATAATGGTAGTTCTATGTAATAAAAATAATTATAATCAACACTACATGTACTTACTTTACATAACTTGCAATATGGGGGTGATGGGCAATAGACCCCTTGCATACTTTTATTTATTTATTTATTTATTTGAAACCATATTTAACGAGGGTGACCCATCCAGAGAAGCTGTTTTGGGGCCCTCACATTAAGTAAAAATACATCATTAAAAGATAAAATACTAAAAGTGACAAGACTTGGCAGAAAATGCGTAAGCCCAAACAGCACTTTCATTGAGGTCAAATGAAGACCTACTATTGGCTGAGAGTTGTGGGTGGTGTGTACTAATATTCACGTTTCCATTGTTTGACCTCGGCAGTGGTGAGGTATGCATTATGCAAGGGGTCTATTGGAAAATAATAGCAAACTTGAATAGTTTTTGTATGGCCCAGATTCTTCACTGTCTCAAGTAAAGAAATTTATCTGTTTCATGTACAACAAGCTTTCAGTACATTATTCCATCTATTGCAGGTGACTGGATAAAACATCCAGAGACAGGAGAAAGGATCCGTACTAAAAAGAGTCAAATCAAAGTGGCATATCCAAGGGAGAGCCAGCTTGGTCTCTGGAGTGGTGAAGGAATCATTGAAGGCTACAGGAAGTCACATAAAACATCAGGAATCAGGTAATTCTCAGATTTTGCATTTAAAGTTGATGAGGAAATCAGCTATTCTCTTTGCAAAAAGTATACAAAGTGGAATCTTGATTCACTATTACAATTTTATTGAATTCATATTTTCATGTGTAGGTTAAAAAAAACCTGGAAGCCATTTTTACAAAAGAAAGAATTTTATAGTGAAATTCTGGACAAGACCTTCACCATTACAGTCTCCTTGAGAACACTTGATCTGATTGATGAGGCATATGGATTTGACTTCTATATTCTTAAGGTACGCTGAATCAATTTGTTATGAAACTATTCAATACGTGTGTGGATGCCTATTTTGTGAGTTTTTGGATAGTATTGGGCATTTCAATGTTGTGTTTTAACACTGCATGTGAGTTTAAAAAAATTGATTCTCTCGTCGTACACAGTAGCAGACTTAATAATATAAGAAATGATTGCTTGTGAAATTAATAACATGTGGTTGTTACCCAGACTCCTCCAGAGGTGTTGAATTCTATGATGGGCATGACACTAAAGAGACACTTACTACTCAGACTTGCACAGAAAGATCAAGTGTACCCCCATGATCCTGAGAAAAGGGACAAGACCTACAAACGCTATGGCCAGTATGTAATACCAGTAAGTAGCCAAAGATATTCACAATATTTATATCGTGACAAGAAAACTAACCACTTTAAACCTTGAATAGAATTTACTGATAGACTGTAAAGTAAAACAAAACACTGTTTTCTAAAAGGTAATGTATTGATTTAGCTAAAACACAAATACTAAGTCTGTCATTGGTTTGATGTTATTGTTAATAGAAAGAAGAAGCTGAATGGGTGGGGTTGACAAGGTCTCAGGCTATTGCTAAGCAACGACTGATTGAGAACCAGCAGTATCCTGTCAGACCACTTCAAGAAGTGTACACTGAGCAACTTATTGCAGAATTGAGAGGTACAGTATAACTTGCATATTAAAGGTGCTGTATACGTTTGGTAATTGGAGCCTACTGATTGTGTTAATCCTATATAAATGTAGGTATATACAATAAAACTAACCTGTGAAAATTTCACTTCAAAAGGTGGTCGCGATTTTGAGATAAAACCGGAGCGAATATTTCCAAGCAGGAAGATTATTTCCTATAGGAATACCTCAGAATCAAATTTTGGGGGATAAAAAGTTATATATTTTTCCATAACTGCAGTACTTCGAAGTGAAAATCTTCTCAAAATGCATTATACTTTCCAAAGCTGCTGTACTTCTTACCAAGTAAATTTTTATTGCCATTAATTTTCAGAGTCATTACCAAACATATACAGACCCTTTAAAGAGGAGAAATTTAATTGATGGAGAAGGGTTAAAGATTGATTGTTTTTCATTGTTCCTGGACTTCAAAATCCACTCATAAATGTTATCTTGCACAAGTGCTTGTCATGATTACAATGTATATCAAATATCTATTGCTCTGTAGATGACCAAATGAAAGGTGCTACCCTTGATGATGACTTGGATAACAAGTAAGTGCAGTCCTATCAGAAATCAGGCTGTTTGGTTATTGTGTAAAAGTGTGTGTGTTTTTACCAAATAATAACTTTGCAACCAGTTCAATAGTTTGCCTGTTTTTGTTTGAATTCTATCATTTTGTAAAATATAATATGCATCAACGCAGGTATGTATCTTTTCAAACTGTTTATTTAGTTTTCTGAATGATTGATTTTGTTAATCAATTGCAGGTCCAGACCTCTTCTGAGTCGGCTTTTTGGTTTAAAGGGTAAAGAGGGAGAGTCTATAACATAACAAGGAGTTGCATTTGAACAATGCCCATGTGACTTGTGTGAGGTGTCTGACATCAAACATATGGAAGCTATGAATATGAACACTTTACTGTCGGCCAGTGATATATGGACAAACTTACACCCTCCACCCCATTCTTTTATTTGGTACATTGGGGCTTAATCAGACTTATGCACATCATCACATGAATGCTGTTTTTAAAATAATAATAAGCAGTGGCGCAATAGATTCCCTAGGGTGCTCAAACCCTCTTGCACAGAATGGTGTTTGCTGTTGACTTGTCTTGGGGTTAGGAGCTAGCTACCAAATGAACACACCCTATGTCTCAGCCAACCACAAAGCCTCCCTGATTACTTGACACGGTTTTTGACATACTCCTTAGCAGCCACTCAATGAGTTTCATGCATTGTCATCTTATTCAAGATACTTTTCAACTAATTATTTTTTCTTGACTTTGTGTTTGAAAGAAAAAATATACAAAATAGTGAAAAGAAGGATTACTTAATATGTGATTTAGGAACCTCCATTTATTATTTCTTGAAACATTGTGTGATTTTAAAGCCATAAACAATAGTCACATTGTATAACTCGTGTGTCTTTAAGTTTGTCCTGTGAAACTATTGGAATAAACATATTATATGAATACAAAATGAAGTAGCTGTTCTTTTTTCCTGATTTGTGTTGTTTTACTATTGCTTTGCTTTGAATCATGATCCCTCAAAATTGAGATCCATGCAGCTGATTCCCTATTTTCTTGCAATTATGAAAATGCAGGTTTTAACAAACCTTTAGTGTAAGACAAGGAATATCTTGGAAAGACCCATTAATTGAAGACCACCCTGTCCCCAAACCCTACTAGCAATACCTGGTTTTTATTAGAAATTGATTAACTCAGATAGCAGAGGGCGCTATGCACATTGGTTCTATTTCTGAATAGGGTGCACCCCACTCAAAACTCCCATAGCTCACGGTGCAAAATGCTAAATATTAAACAATACTTTAAAATACTTAAAAGTCTCACAGCTTTTTTTTTTTTAAATAAAGAAAAAAAAATCCATTGACTCCTAAACTTTTATCCTTTGCTCAATTTAACAAGTTATTCTCCCTTCGAATAAAAACACCCCCACACTTGTGTAAATTTCCAAAAATCAATCTTGAAAAATCGTCCCACACTTCTCGGCAAAATAGGACCATTCGTTCAGGGTCTAGGTCATCAAAAGTACAAGTTAGAAGGGAAGTCGACAACCCCCAGGTAACAATTGTGAAATATTTTTACACTGTACCCCTTTTATTTGTCTCTCAATCATGTCCAATGTAGAGTATTTTGAGGGTCTACAAAATATTAATGAGGCCTATGCTGTTTTTTCCCTATTAAGTGTGGTGCACCATTTAGAGAAAGCTATTTTTACAGTTTATTTGAATATTGTTAGGACCATAATATTTCATGACAAAAAACCATTATTTAAAATTCATTGAGAAATGTAATTCAAAAAAAACCGCTCCTATTATTATTACTATTATTGTTTATTATTATTAGTATTATTTAAACACAATTCAAAATACAGAAGAACACAACAATACAATAAGCCAATGGAACATGCCTGGAAATAAAACAATTCACTAAACAACTGTGACTCGAAAGCCTTTAACTCAGATGCCCGTGGCTACATGCAAATAAATAAAATATCTAAAAATTTGAAGAATACAAATGGTGTTTTGTGTACATTTTCAAATGAATAAGCATGCCTGATACAAACACACAAGTTACTTCCTCTCATGTAAAGTTTTTCTTCCAGTTGAACAATCCACAGAGTTTTAGCTGTCTGCAAATTCAATGTTTTTTCTTCAAATGTACCCTTTTCATGGGGGATCCCTAGGTAAAGGAGGGGACAATGGGCAAAAGAACAGGGGGATACTGTAGAGGGGCTTCAAAACATTCTTATACCCTGTACAACGATTACTTCATATTCCAACTAGAAAATTAGGTAGGGTTAGGTTTCAAACGAGGGTTATGTATGCCTAAATCTTCATTCAGTGGACTATTTAAGCTTTGGAACAAATAAGGTTGCAAATGTACAAGTTGTTTTTGTTCTTTAACAGTTGTTCTTGTAATGACCTCACCAGAACAATCTACTTTATTGCCCCCCCCCCCCAAAAAAAAAAAACTTACTTATTGTAATTAAAAACTGCATGCATTAACTGACTTGCTAAAGAATAGCTTATACATTTGTATCAACACAAAAAGGGTGGCATCTGGGGAGGGGAGGGGGTGTGAGAAAGAAAACTGACTGACTAGCAGAAAGCTTCACTTCTGCCTGGGAGAAAGTCATGTTAGCTGCTCACTTTCACAGCTCAGTATGGGGCTGGTTGGAAGTGGAATCTACAAAAAGGAAAAAAGTATGGCTCCAGAAAACAAAAACACTGGGGCCCGTACTAAAGCTGAAAGTGAAACATGAACTGGCCCAAAGTGAGAAACTCACCAAATGTCTACATCAGGCCATCAAAGGACTATCTTGATTTGGCTTTCACCAGAGATGAGCAGGGTTTTTTCAGACAAAACCCAATGCAGAGTTACCCACCAGACCTGTCATGGTACTTCGACCCAACTCTGCTGAAACAACCCCTGTTGAGAAAATCCAACCCAAGAGTGGAGTTGCACTTCAGAAAATTCCTAACAAACTCCATCTCAAGAGTGAGGATGATCAACAGGAAGGAGAAGAAGGAGGAGGGTAATTCTGCCGTAGTCGGAGTGGATGCTGAGTGGATGCTGCACTAGATCACCAACAAGCAAATCCTGAATGCGATGGTTGTCCCCAGGGGTCTTGCCATGGCCAAGATGATGTCATGCCAATAGTGTGAGTTCCACATCGACAATAAAAAAAAACTGTACACAAAAATACCTCAGAAAAGGAGAGAAGAACGAACTGCCATCCCAAACATGGCATTCCAAGTTGGCCTTCACAATACTTGGATCGCAGCTGCTGGTGCAAGGAGGCTTCTATCTGCGATGGATACAGCTGTTCCCTCACGAAACACCCTGCAGAAGAGTGTGAACAAAGTTGGTGCTATTGTGATAATTAAAAATAAACAGGACATGGCCCAAGAGAGAAAGCTTGTAAAGGACATTCACAAATTACCAGGCTATGAGAAGGAGAGTGCAGTGAACGTTGAAATAGTCAAAGTAGGCCTATATTAATCCACTGAGAAACTGGCGCAAAAGAAACACCTTTTGTTTCAGCAAAACAAGCAAGAAATGTTGTCTGTGAAAATGTGACATCCAAATAAAAACATTGTGATGTTCAACCATGAGAGCAAATTCTGCTGACAATTTTGAAACTCAACACACACAAACATAACAATGGAAAATGCATCGCCACTTGCCCTGCAAATTACAACATGTGTGATGAACAAAAAGGAGGAACAAATGTGCGAAGAAAATGTTGAACTCTATAAGAGCCAATTCAGATAAATAGAGATCCAACTGATGCTGATGGGTGTCTTGCACATTGTATTTGGACATTTATGCAAAGCAGAGAAGGCTTGAAAATTTGCTAGGCCCCCTCATCTTATTAGGTATCATTGTGCAGTCGTAAGTCATGCTAAATTCAACACCATATGTTTCCGGGTAAAAAAAGAGTGAAGAAAATGCTAAATTACAAGATAGATTGGCTGATGACAATCCTTAACCCAAAACTTGGTGATCAGTCCCAAAAGACAGCCATGACTACAAAGGCAGCAATTGAAATTCCTCAATGTTAAATGGGAAACCATGGGCTACCCAAGAAGTCATCTTACATTTGATATGGTAATACTAAGCATCAGAAATACAAATTTCCATACCTGCCTGCTAGTGGTTGGGAAAAATTTCAATTGTCTGAACCTCTTCATCAAACTTTTGAACAAACGACTGGATAAAGAAGCCATGGAAAAAACAAGTATGGCACAAGCACTCAAAAAGCAAATCCATGAACCACACATTTTCAGTCACAAATCCAAAAGGAGCACTCACCTACACTGTAGTTGCGAGAAATGGTCCTTGTAGTGATCACAGTGCTGTGCATTTGGTCAATAACGGTCAGGCTGAATCAATAGAAAAAGTGTAAATCTGCTGGGTGTCCAGTAACTCTTGGCTCCCCAGCTGCTAAGGCCCTCGCTGAAATGAACAAGAAACAGAAATATTACTCGGACAGGGCCAAAGGCATACAAGAGAAAAGGGCACAGTGTCGATACAGTCAATTTCATTTGCACTATGCTTCACAACAACTGTACAAGAAAGGGCAACTGGAACCAATTTTTCAAAATGACTGGCACAATATTCAAATTGAACACAGTTTATTGCAAACCTTGCCTGCCATGAACAGATGAATGATTGATACTGATAAATAATTTGACAACAAACTTACACAATTTTGTAACTCAGACCAATCGCTGTGGCCGCCAAAAATTTGTTTTCTCTTGCAGGTTTTCTACAAATTTTTGATGCGGTGGGGCTCGAGGGACAATTGTCAAAACAAACACACAATGAATGATGGCAGAAGCGGCTTACATCACATCCTTTGGGCAACTTTTGAGTCCCAGTGTATTCCATGTAAGCCACTCTGCCACATCAATCATTGTGCAAGTTTGAGCCTGGGATATTCTAGACATATAAAACCATATGCAGCCCTTTTCACCTTTCCATTTTAATTTTTGGCCAGCAGCCCCTACACCATGTAGTACTATCTGAGCTTTAAACACATGTACGCAAACCATATATGTGTTTACAATTCTAAGTTTATTGCTTGAAGTTCAACCCCGGTCAGTAATCCCTAGTGTACCCTTATAATTTCCATTAAAAACTGTATTTTTCAGAAAAAATGTGCAAGTAAAAAATGCAAACCACATTTAAAAATCAGAGAATAAAAGTAAAACATTATTTTGAGCAGTCAAAGGTGATTTATTCCCCAAAACTGCCAAAAACAACATGCTGACTAGGGTGTAAACCGCAATTTTGTAAATTTAACATAGCGTTTTTTCCTATAAATGAACTGATTTGTGTGGTTAAAAATTGAAATAAAACTATCACTGGATTAAAAAAAGCTATTTACACTAACTAAAGAATAGCATGGCTGACACCATTCGACTTTATAGGGTGCACCCCAATAAATAAACTACCAAAGCATACAGTGCAAAATGCTAAATATTCACAGCTTTTTACATACAATAAAGAGAAAATTTTCCATTGAGTTTTAACTTTTATCCTCTGCTAAATTTGACATGGGAGTCCAGAGGCCTGTCGAGTTATTTTCCCTCCGAACAAAATATCCACACTTGTGAAAATTTCCAAATAGATTATTCAATCAAACAAAAACCTGCACTCACCCTAACACTTATCCTGACTCAAAATCCTAACCAATAACACTATCTAAACATTAAACTAGTAGGAGTCCCTCTCTCTCAAGAGGAGGGGGAGGAGGAGGGCTTTGTCAAGGAGTGGGGGGTAAGTCTCTCTTACTACAAAATAATACAAAATAATAATTGCCAAGTCTCTATTGCCATGATACAGATATCTTTATTCCTGACAGATTTCTTGTGCTCACTGACTTATATTGATAGTCAGTAGACTATCAATAAAATCATGTACATCAATCGTAGGCCTACTGCCTTTTTAACAATGACAAATAACTTGGCCAATTTCCCCATGCAGGAAAGTCCAGATTCAGGAAGTAGGCCTCTAGCTGAGACTCTGAGAGTCATTTGTAAAAGCCTTTATTGATCAGACTTTTTACCATGTAATGTTTTCCATTGACATTACAAGCTTGGGATGACATATTGATTGTATTGATGGTTGATCTATTTACCCCACACACTTCAAAACCACAAAGGCTATTCATTAAGTTACAGGGGTATTATTTATAGAATTGCAACAAAGATCTTCAGCAACCTTCAGATGACTCTGAGATCAAAACAAGGCATCTTCACTGGACATTTACACCATAATAAGTCCACAATTATTTCAAAAAAGATAACTCCTTTCAATCAAAAGCTATAATTGTACTACATGGTTTTAACTCTTTTTAATTTGCTGTCGATCGGTCTCAACTTGTTGATATTTACTCCATAAATGTGTGACCGGTATGAGAATATAACCTCCCCCCTCTAAATTTATATTCTTTAATTCATTGCGTAACTATCTATGAATATTTATTAAGCCAAATCTTGAGTCCACCTTCTTACCGTTGGTGGCGGACTCTCCCTTACTCATTCAAACTCTGGACGAAGACGTAGCAACAACCATTTATACTTTCGTCCGTCTTCTTGTCATTACAGGTAAACGATTTCTCATTTTATAATTCATACTCTTATCTCACTTATTCATAGACGCAAATCATTTACTATAACTAAATGTATTTTATACTTCTTGATTTAATGTTATTTAATTGATCTTATGAGAAGAGACTTTCTCTGAGCAAGATGGCGACCGTCATTGAACTTTTGGCGGGAACCCTAACGCCATCTTAGTTTAGTATAATTGCTATTCCGAATAAGTTCATTTATCACTCATATAAGGTTTATCTTTTATTAATATTCTTCATTTGTAATTCATTGTTAATTGTTTTATTGATTCAAACTCTGGACGAAGACGTAGCAACAACCATTTATACTTTCGTCCGTCTTCTTGTCATTACAGAATAAAAGATTTACACCTAATACACTATAACTGTATTGACTGTGCCGACTCATCTTAAAGCCATTAATAATTGGCCCGACCAACATCATAAGGGTCACAAATGTATGGAACTCATTTCTGTCTTATGACTTTTTGTTGAGCAAATTTTGTTCCATTTAGTTTGCTTTGTATTTAAGTTATGATTCTTGAGCTCAACACATTGGGATTGATCCAAGATGATGGATGAACACAGCAAATGCCTGCACATTTGCCAATTTCCAGAGTATTCTAATTTCTAATCCACATATTGAAACTTATTATTAACCGACCTATAATAAAATTTCCGATCAATTCCAGACTTGACAGCATGAATATAAACATGTCATTATCTTCCGACATGGCGTTGGATTGGAGCGATGAGCTTCCAGCTGAGTCACAACATCTCCCTGCACATGCTAACTATGATAAGTCACAGTGGCTCAAATTCAACGTAGGTGGTACCATGCTGGAAACAACGAGAACTAGTTTAGAGAGACTTAAGAGCAAGTTTTTCTCTCTTCTGTTAGACCAAGACGTGGCAGACGATATCCCACAAATGGATCCCACTAACAATATCTACAGGATTGACAGGGACGCTAACACTCTTCAAGTACTCCTGAATTACGGATGCTATCAGAAGATTGTCGCGGTTCCTGAACACATTACTCAAGCTTGTCTTCAGTCAGAGATTAAATTTTACAAAATACATTAGAGATGTTGAGAAAGCCTTTGAGGAGTTTTTTGAAGAAGAGGCGATTAGGTCCCAATTCAGTAAGAATTGAGAACGTTACAATAACCGAGATGGCGATGGACAAAAGTCGAATGCATCACAATGTGTATGACATCATGCGAACAAGTACTATATGTTGTTATACCAAAGTACCCGGTTCTAGCACGTGTTACCATGACGTCAGTCATCTGTTTGCTTATGAGATGCCTCATTCAAAGTGTGAGTATTTCCCGTGCTATCTATTCACATTATTTATGTGAAGGTAAACTATTTTCCCTGAATATTTTTTCGGTGTTTAGTCAGCGATTGTATGTAACTAAATGTTTATATTTTTGTTCGTAGTCCCTGCTTTTTTCCGCGCTACGTGCTTGCAATGTGAACGCAAAACATGTGTAGCAGACGACCCAATTATCGGACTGGAAGGATGGTGTCACAAATGCCGATTATGCCTTAGATGTCAAGATATATTGTGCAGCGTGGTACCAGACAAATCATTTGAAACCGAGGAAAAAATAGTTTCTACAGTCTTGGTAGAAAATGAAACACCGCAAGAAGTAAGAAAGACGGCATCAGTGGTTTTTGTATGTGAGACCAAACCTCCAAAACGGGTACCAAGTCCAATTGCTAAAGCCACTGGACTGATATTGCCAAAAATTCGTAATGGGCAGCTTCCCCCAGTCCATGCAGGTGATGCCGGGCATGCCCCAACCTTACAGCTGTCATCAAGGAGACACTCTTCATTCACGGGCACTATAGTGCGGTCACCAATATGCCGAAAAGCTTCCAAGAGTTTCTAAATAAGGGACCATGGTCACTCTCATAGAAACATTCTAGGGTATCACTCTATTTTGTAGGGTGTCATGGCCGAGTGGTTTAGAGCATCGGATTCAAGTTCTGGTGGCTTAGTCATCAGGGTGTGGGTTCGAGTCCCCGTCACGACGCTTGTGTTCTTGAGCAAGACACCTTGCTATAATTGCTTCTTTTCATCCGGGGGTATAAATGGGTACTTGCAAGGGTAGAGGTTGATATTGTGTTTGAAAAAGCCTTAGGAGCGCCATGGCAGCCCAGGGGTCGATTTCACAAAACTCTTCCTAACTTAGGACTAGTCCTAGGCAGTGCTAAGAGATAGGACTAGTCTTAAGTTACTGGTCCTAACTTAAGACTAGTCCTATCTCTTAGCACTGCCTAGGACTAGTCCTAAGTTAGGAAGAGTTTTGTGAAATCGACCCCAGGGCTGTATACTCCCCAGGGAGCCGAGAAAGATTAAAGGAATGTTATTGGCCCAATGACCAGAGCACTAATGTAAAGCGCATTGATACGTTGTTGTAAAATGCCCTATAAAAGAACTAGTTATTATTACCGGTATTCTTATTGTTATTCTGAGAGAAGACTCAGGGTATGCATTTCCCCTTGCTGATCATTGCCCAAAAGAAAGAGTTTGTGAGAGGCGCAAGGAGTGACATCCAAACTTGCATAGTGATGGTCAAAACCATGAAGCAAGTGAATTTATTTGCTATTATGTGATGTAATGCTTGTTGAAATTCTGCAGTAGAGTGCATGGTGTAACCTTTGTCATTTGGCCTATCAATCAGTCTGTAGGTTTAACCTAGCGTTAAAAATACATGTACACAGAAATCACTGTAGTATAATATCAGTCATATAAAGTTATTGCTATTTGTATTTATAGTGAGGCTGATTAAGTATGTTGCGTAGCAATACAACAAACAATTCCGTTTCGGTCGTTTTCAAATAATGGTAAACTTTGCTCTGGTTTTAAACTAAATGGCATTAATGATAGATAGTCTGGGGTTGTTACAAGAATAACAAGATTATTCCCCATGATGTACAATAATTTATGAGGGGCACAAATGCATCACCACTTATAGCCTTGATCAAGGCGGGCTGGCCAACTAGATGGAACGATTAAGTTGCATTTCGCCCTATTTATAGCCATGCCCCAAACACATAGCACACCAAGGAAGGCACGCTCGCTGCATGGATCCATACAAATTATAATGTTCATATTCTGTAGGCCCAACCTTATTACCTTTACCATATCATTTGAGAATTTGTGTGTACGATGTAGTGTGTGTATGATCATGGAGGTAGAAATAGACTACCTGGTGTGACTGACTATTTGTGTCAGACTGGGTAGGTACACATTCAAACCAGGGACCTATAACAAAAGAGGACAACAAGGTTCACGAGTGGGTAAAGCTTCCAAGTTGGAAAGTGTACAAAAACGATGGGAGTTGTTGCCAAAAAGGTGAAGCACAAGCAAAAGAGGGACAATAAAGAGGTCCCTGATTGCAGGCGTTTACACACTTGTGTGCCCGAATGCCCATGACTTTCAAAGACTCGACCATTGTTCCAGTGCCAAAAAAGAAACTGATCAGTTCCCTGAATGAAGGCCTATAGGCCTGTGGCTTTGATGTCACAGATTGCAAAGTCTTTTGAGCGTCTGGTAATGAACTTCACAAAATCTCTGCTGCCGTGTGATCTGGACCCGTGTCAATTTGCTTATCGGACAAATTGATGTGTTGAAGATGCTGTGAATTACTGCTTGCAATTTTTTTGAAACATCTTGAACCTGGAATGGAAGACCAACTGCCTCAAAGTTAGCTCGTAATTTATTCATTGATTATTCGTCAGCTTTTAACACCACAGATCCGGAAAACCTTAACAAGAAACTGACAGATATTAATTTATCAAACTCTTTATGTGAGTGGGTTCTGGAGTTCTTATTGGAGAGTAGACAAGTTGTCAGAATTGGTTCAAGTTTCTTGAAACCAATTTTTGTGAGCTGTGGTCTTTCTCCTTTTTTGTACAGTTTATCACAAACGACTGTAAAGTGGATGATTCATCTAACGTAATTGAAAAATTTGCTGATAATACACCATAATTTGTAATGGCAATGAATCTAGTTATTGACGTTAAGTATGTTCCCTTGATTGAAAAATGGTTTGATTCAAAAAAATCTCATTTTGAAATTTGAATGTTGGCAAAACTAAAGAAATTATCATTGATTTTCGTAGAAATAAAGGTTCAAGTTGAACCAACTACCAATAATGGCAGAATGTGAAAATTGTGGATTGTTCTCAATTTATCGGTACATTCCTAATGAGATTTCAATTTGCTAATTCAGAACATACCACTGCACTAAACCCTGCTGTGTAACTTTTCTGGCCGGGGCTCGTGTTTATTTTGTTAAAGGTCCCCTTAAATAGCGCCCCTTCAGGCTAGGTTAGTCTAGTCATAGAGAGAGGACACCTTTCTCTATGGTCTAGTTAACGGTCCCTTTAAATACCGCCCCCTAAAGATTACTTTAGGTAGGCTAGGACTCGGGAGTCTGTGTTAACTGCGGTGCAAAAAATCAGTGCAGTGTAAATAATGATCAGCTTTGTCTGTGTGTCACTCAGTGTGTTACGTGTGTGTGTGCAAGTTCAGATGTCTGACTCTGAGTCAATTCATCAATTCATTCATTATTCATTGTCTAACTTAAAATTAGTAGTCAGTGTAAACAAAAAGTAAAACAAATGGATCGATAAGGCATGTGTAAGGCAAAGCAAAGGGGCAATTTCAAAACTGTCAAAAGAGAAATCAAACTTCAAATCAAAGCCAAGGTTTGTTATAATGAGATTTCAATTACTGAATTAGCTTATTCAGAACTTACCACAACCATCATTCACTTCTTTTAAGTTCTATCCACTCAATGAAGTCAAAGCAAATGAAGATGTGAACATAACGTTAACGTAAACACTCCAATGCACTGCCCGCTGTGTAACTTTTTCTGGCCCTTGTTTTATTTACTTAACGGTCCCCTTAAATAGCGCCCCTTCAGGTTAGGTTAGTCTAGTTTAGTTAACGGTCCCTCTAAATAGCGCCTCCTATAGTTCACAACTTCATATCAACCTTGTTCCTTTAGTTGTACGGATAAATGACAACTTCGTTTTCATAAAGTCATTGTGCCAAAACATCGTCCCCCTAACCTCCAGCAAAGCATGCTGGGAGACAAGGGGACGAGCGAAGAAATATAACGCTCGTGAGCACGAAGCTGTGGAATACATCATTATATATATAGCGTCCAGCGTCGTGGCGGTCACGAAAACGAGGTTGTGATGACGTCAGCCGTTCCGGTTTAAGACTCTTATCCAACACTTAAGAGGGCGCTATTTATAAGGACCGTTAACAAAATAGGCTAAACTCGCCTTGGAGGCGCTATTTATGGAGACCGTTAATTAGACATTTCTATTGTTGATAAACAAACGGCGCTGGTTGGCCAAGGACGGGCAGGATCTACATTTGGTAATGTCAAAGACCAGTATCCCCACTTGGTGTATCGACACACAAACCTGTGAAAATTCGAAGTTCCAAGAAAAAAATGAAAAGAACAAACACCTTTGATGTATCGAATTTTGTGCCTGAAAATACTACCTGAACTGAAAATTCCTCTGTCTCTAAAACTACATTACTTCAAAGGGGGTCGTTTCTAACAATGCTTTATAAAAATTATCATTAGCTCTTCAGTGCTCCTTACCAAGTAATTAAGTGTTTATGCTTGTTAATTGTTTGAGTAATTTCAAAAGGTGATTTAACAAATGTTGTAACCAACTTCAACATTTTCTGCAAACTTTCAACAAAAACAAATGCATCCCATGATGGGTTGCTTTTTACAACAAATTCAATTGTTTTTCAATATTTGTGCAACATTTAAAAAACTGTTGTATCTGGTTGTGCTTTGCATGGGCTTCCCATAGTTTTCCAGCCTTGTTAATGTTAGAATTAAACTAAGATCAGTGGGCCAAATTGAGAGCGAAATTTATTCACATCGCATAGAAGAAAAAGCAAAAACTTGCATGATTTATTATTATTATTATTATTTATTATTTTATTCGGCAATTAAAAACAAATACATGTAACATAGAAAATACAAGTAAATCGATTAAAAGCCAAGGATAGCCCAAAAAGCTGAGTAGACGGCTTATTTCCATCGGGGTCCTTAAAAAACACAGAAAAAACACAAAAACAAACAGAACACAACAACAAATGACAACATTTCACTGCTCTTAACAATTAAAAGAGAAAAATAGAACATTAACAGGTAATATGAAGTCAATTCAATTCATGCACTCTGTCCCTATCTAA
The DNA here is from genome assembly GCA_037783415.1 of Leptasterias polaris. Taxonomy (NCBI): domain Eukaryota; kingdom Metazoa; phylum Echinodermata; class Asteroidea; order Forcipulatida; family Asteriidae; genus Leptasterias; species Leptasterias polaris. The sequence continues at coordinate 1,793,676 of JAZGTN010000020.1, forward strand.
TGGTGAAACTACCCCTTGAGAAAATTTAAGTATATTGGGAGGAGAGATGTTTTTTTACTGCTCTTTTAAATTGATAGTGACTATTAGAACATTTGATGCTATTATGAATCTGAATTGTGGTTTATAACTAATCAGAAATTTGTTTTTCCTTTTTCGCTTGATGTTAATAAATTCATACTAAAATACTAGTGCAGCTTACTTGAGCTTTTCAATTCATTGGGTGGATTGAATAACCATTTATTGATAACAACCTAATAGTCAACAACAATTTAACAGTTTTACAAGCTCACACTTTCATGCCCAAATCTGCCTTGATGTTTTATTATTCAATTCAATGTATTCAACGTCTCATTCACACTGAAACAACAACCTGTTTTGCAAGAGAGTTTTTATGACAATAATACTTTCAATGACAAAATATTAGAGAAAAATGAGAGCACGTGTTGCAAATTGCACAAGGGAAAAAATGATGTGTCATTTCGGACATGCTGCTTCAAAATTAATTTTCATCAAAGACAAAGTGAACAAACACAAAAAATAACAGCGATGCTGTTGAAACCCCTCAGCCCTTATATATAATAATTAATATTGTAGCTAACCAAAAATATCACCACAACCATGTTTCTAAACCTGAACATTGTGACCTTGATTTCTGACCTGAAGAATTGAGCTCGCCAGCTGTCTTCATGGTCAATACTTTTTGGTGTAAAAAGGTATAACTTGTCTTTAGTTTAAGGGTATGAAAGTAAATGTGGAGTGTGAAAAGCCAAGTTGCAAGACCAAATGTCATTTGTAACTGGAGCAGTCTGGAAGCCGTTTAGAACTCGCCACCATGACCTTTAACACTTGACCTTTACACCCCCAACACAATTCTAAGCTTACTTTCCCCAATGGCACAGGTTTTACAGTGACTACCATAAGTTGATGTTTCTCCTGATGAGTTGTTCCTTGTTAAGCGTTAACATTGCCTGCAGATACATGTAAGACTTGTACAGGCTACAAAATAATAGAAAATAAGATTTTCCAGTTAGTTTCTGATCAAAGAACCCATAATCCCTCTAGAATATTTGACTATTGGATGGTTTTTTTTTATGATAATAGTTATAAAAATTGTATTTGCTCTTCTTCTTGAGAATTGGTCATTGGCCTTGAAGTGAGATTGTAAACACAACATTTGGTACCCATTTTCTATCCCCTTATTCCTCTTGGTGCTTTTGAATAAAACTGAAAATTTCTCTCTTTTTGAACAGTTATCAAGATGCACCTCTGGTCTGTGATTTAAAGATTTTTTTTTAAACTAACATAGTCCAGCATTTTGTAGAACCAAGGTTTTGACTGCTGAACTACCCAGTCATTTCATGCCAGCCAAGCCTGTATTAAGAATGCACTTTTCCACCCAAGCATGCCAAGAAACAGCAAATATTTTGCAAAATGTTTGTTTTTAACTTTTAAAATCATGTTACCTTTTATTTTAAACATCATAACGGTCATTTCACTGGGTTTCCAGCAGAAGATACTTCATAACAATCAGGACAGTATTCTGTGAAGACATGCTCCTGGACCTGGGTCATCGTTTCAAAGATCTTTGGCAACTTAAGCTGGTAACAGAATAAAACAACAATTTCAGTTGATTTTTGTGCAATTGGAACTGACTAGACAGCCACTTCAATTAAGAAATCTTCAATTGAAGAGGTATCACCAACTTAAATCTTTGAATGAAACATACCATCGCAAAAAAGCAGTACCAGCTCCTTGGTCAGTCACTCAGAAATGACATCTGACATGGATGGTCCATCAACCTCACTCCTTTTCCCTTCTTCCTCCATACAGACTCCCTCAAGAAGCCCAGCTTGTCACACTTAAAATGAGTCTAGTGGGGTCATCATCACTTCAGCTTTAGTTCAGGTTAATAGAGGTAACTTCAAAACTGGCAAAAGAGAAACCAAAGGTTTATTGCAAGTTCGCAGATAGTTTCAAGCAAATCAAAAGAAAAACATAAACTGGTCTGCCAAAAGAGGGTGCTCTTTGAATTGTTGAGCACTACACTATTGTAATAAACCGTACAGTCCAAGTTAACTGCACTTGATGGACGAAAAAAATAAATAAATAAAAACCCAATACTTGTTCACTGTTTTGAGAAAAATATCAGAGTTGTTTTTGTTTTAACCATCATATTATACGTTCCCAAGCACATATAACTGAGAAGAGTTCATGGTAAATTGTCTTGAGTTGTCTTGTTGAGTTGGCCGAGTTGTTTTGAGTTGCTGGTGATTAGTATTACCATGCTATAATCGTAAACCACCAGGAAGTACAGACAACTCGACCGTCGGACAACTCGACCATCGGACAACTTGACAGTCAAACAACTCGACGGGTCAGACGACTCAACAGGTCAGACAACTTGATGGTTTCACAAGTTGTCAGTGAGACAACTCGACGGAGTGCCACGAAGAGTTGATGGGTGAGTGACAGATCTCTGTCACAGAGGAATCTCCTCACTGACAATGAACAGACACCCAGACTAAAATAAATAGTCTGCCAACAGAATGGAATCACACAAAACAAAACATACAGTGGTTGACGCTCCACCAAATTGCTGCGCTTGCTGCTTTTCTGCAAGTTGCTGAAACTAGGGTAAAATTTTAAGTGGGCACAAGGGGTGCACCATTTTTGCAAGGGGGCACTTCTGGCCAATTAAAACTGTAGTTTCTGTAAAACAAATATATTGTCTGCGTGTATGAACGGAACGGAACGGCCCGGCCCCATTCACTGTCAGCTGGCCATGGTTTTCGTATTGATTGTGCACGCGAATTTCCATGCACACTGGCCATCCTTGTGTGTGCCCCCACCCCACCCCCCTCTCACCAACGGTATGTCCGTGCCCAGTCAGTACAGTATGCTCACCCCACCCCAAGCTAAACTGCCTCTGAACAATCAGCTGCATGCCAGTGTCATCATAGGGGATTTTATCCTACGGGTGTGTGTGTCACCCCATACGGTAAATGAACATAGGCTGAAGGAAGTTGAGCAAAAAGAAGGCTCTACCAGACAAAATTTCTACACAATTCGCCGTATTGGGGACGGAATCTCCTGCAACACCGGCTGCCTTGCGTTGTCCCTAAGGCCGTAGGAAGCGGAATGGCCATGGCCGTACCAATATTTGGAAAAATTTCTGTATCCTGCCACCACTTTTTCACTAATTTTTACAAAAAGGAATATCTCATTTTCGAATAAATTAGATACTGTTTTATTTTATAACGAATGAAAAAGTGGTGGCAGGATACGGAAATGTTTCCCAATATTTTAGTGTTTTTTTATATTTATTCATTTTCCCCCCTCATTCCCATTGCCTGCAGCCTACTTGCTGAGCAAACCTAGAATGTCACCAAACCGTATGGTAATTTTTCTGCCACCGAAGGAATTTCCTGTGAATGTTCCCCATGGTACAAAATTGGGTTTGATCTTTTTCTGGTTTTGATAATGTAAAGTGAAGGCCCTGTTTTTAAAAATATTTTGTTACATCTACATGTTTAGGGCATTTGTTTGCATTTAAGTCAAAGCAAACAAGTCATGTATGCCTATTTTTGTTTTCTTTTGTTTTATTTTACTTTTGAGGGTGTCTGCTTCTGAGATGGGCATTAAAGATAATTGCATTTTGTGAGCACAGTTGTAATTTCAATGTGTTTTCTTTGAGTAGTATAGACCATGTTACCTTTGTTTACAGAGTGGTGACCTTGCACATTCTTAAGCGTTTCCTGCTGGGCAAGATACTACACAGGCTATAATTATGGGAAAATTAACATTTTGTGTCATAATTTTCACATAAATTCAAAATTTACAAAAGCAACAGCTGTACACCTTTTGAGATGTCCCCCCTTTCTTCATATCAAAAGTTGAGAAAAATCAGACAGTGCAATCTCCATAAAACATAAGATTTGTTGTTTTCTTCCATTGAGCTGTGTACAAATGTGCCTGCAGGAAGTCCAGGCTCTGTGGCTCTTTTGTAAACATGTGATGTCACAGGTCACATCGTCTATACTTGGAGTATTAGATGAACTCAACCTGTCCAGTTGTCTGACAAAAAGGTCGACTTGTCTTTACGGTTGAACGAACAAAGCTGTCGAGTTGTCTGACATGTCTGACTCTTCGACTTGTCGAGTTTTCTGACAATACTGTACATCCAGCAGATCCAGTATAAATAATGGGAGGGTTTAGATTATTTTTATTATTATAAAACACAAACTAGTGTCAGTGAACTACGCTTGCAATTGCCTTCATTGGTCAGTTGGTGGGACTGTGTTGGTTGCGATAATCGTAATTACGATTATCTATCGCAACTAGGTAGGCTAGGACCCGGGATCAGGGAGTAGGGCTGTATTAACTGCGGTGCAAAAAATCAGTGCAGTGAAATTTAAATGATCAGCTTTGTCTGTGTGTGCAAGTTCACATGTCTGACTCCGAGTCTGATCGTGATTTAACTCATCAAATCATTCATTGTCTTACTTAAAATTAGTCAGTGTAAACAAATTATTAAAAAAAATCAAATGGATCTGTTCCGCCCCAACTTGACAATCGCACCAACTATATAGTTGGGATAGCCCTGGTAGGACGTCAGTCAGTGCCACTGCACTGACGTCCTGGGTATAAAGATCCTGTACAATACGAACACAATTTTAGGTACACATTTTTCATATTTTTACCTGATTTGAGAAGCTGAAACTCCATTCATATATTCTTGGTGTCCATAACTACACTTTTTATGAATTCACAACTAACAAATACATCCATGGATGACATTATTTCCGAAAATAAGTCCGAGTTGTGCACTAGCGATGTGACCATCGTGTACTGATTGACTGTTAAGGCTCATGTGCGCATGCGCGATATGCATAGCATTTACAAAGAACGCGCATGCGCGTAAGCATTCTCAAGCGGTTCACAAGCTGTCAGTTTAGGCTGTCGCAACAAATGCGTCAATTTCCATTTTATTTTCACAATAGTGTCATCCAAGGATAAAATTTACAATTCTGAATAGAGCAGGCCTAAAGTTCAGGACACAAAGAATATGCGAGTCAAGTTTCACTTTCAGCTTCCTCAAAAAGGTAAAAATATGAAAAAATGTTATCATAAATTTTTTCGCAATGACAGAGCACCTTTATACCCTGGACTCCGTCGCGTTGTATGCAACGGAGGAGTCCAACCTGGGCTAATAGTTGGGACTGGTCCCAACTTGAGTTTTACAGTTGGGGCGTCCCAACTGTAGTTGGGATAGTACAGGGTACCAGCAGAGTTCTGGTTGGGTATGTGAAGTGTGTGACAAGACAGTAGACTGAAATCAGCACTCTAAGTCTAAAAAAATTAGTGCTGACTTCAATTAATTTATAAAAATCAGTGCCAGCACCATTATTTGAAAAAACAAAAGATTGAGACCGTTCTTCGCAGCAGTGGGAGCTCCCAGCCTCCCACCCCCCCCCCCCCCCCCACCCCCGACCACATGTCACAGTCCCCACGATCGATCACTGTATCGTTTCTCAGTGCAGAGGCTATCCTGTTGAGTTCTATGGGCCATCCCAACTAACTACAGTTGGGACGCCCCAACTAGAACACTCAAGTTGGGACCGGTCCCAACTATAGTTGGGACGATTGTCAAGTTGGGACGGAACAGATCGATGATTGATAATGATTGAAATCTCATTTAACAATACATTAACCATGGCATGGACTGGAGTATACTATAAAGGAAAAGACAAACCTTGGCTTTGATTTATCTTTTGACAGTTTTGAAATTGCCCCTATATTTCAAATTTCAAAACTGTCAAAAGAGAAATCAAAGCCAAGGTTTGTTAATGTTATAATGAGATTTCAATTACTGAATTAGCTTATTCAGAACTTACCACAACCATGACAACCATCATTCACTTCATGCTCATATAACTTTTTCTGGCCCTCCTTTGTTTGTTTACTTAACGGTCCCCTTAAAAATAGCGCCCCTTCAGGTTAGGTTAGTCTAGTTTAGTTAACGGTCCCTCTAAATAGCGCCTCCTATAGTTCACAACTTCAGATCAACCTTGTTCCTTTAGTTGTACAGATAAATGACAACTTCGTTTTCATAAAGTCAGTGTGCCAAAACATCGTCCCCCTAACCTCCAGCAAAGCATGCTGGGAGACAAGGGGACGAGCGAAGAAATGTAACGCTCGTGAGCACGAAGCTAGCTGTGGAATATATCATTAGCGTGCAGCGTCGTGGCGATCACGAAAACGAGGTTGTGCAACTAAGTGATGACGTCAGCCACTTCGTTTTAAGACTTATCCAACAGTAAGAGGGCGCTATTTATAAGGACCGTTAACAAAAATAGGCTAAACTCGCCTTATGGAGGCGCTATTTATGGGGACCGTTAATTAGCTAGCTGGACACTTAACTTCTGTCCAATGAGAGCGCTATAAAGGGGACCGTTATTTAGACATTTCTATTGTTGATAAACAAACAACGCTGGTTGGCAAGGACGGACCGAATGTCAACAAAACATCCAATCGTGTTAAAATTAATGGTGTGTACAACATTGGTAAGATTGAAAATATATAAATGTTCACAGATTTGCACATAACTGACATGATGATGGTAAAAAGATGGTCATGGTGGAAAACTTCCCTTGAAAAAGTTGAAATAGTTTTGCTTGAAATGCCATAGTTTTTAGGAAATGAGCTAAACAATAGTTTTTATCCTGCATGATAAAATCCGATGTTCGTAGGACGCCCTGTATTCAGGGCGTCCCTGAAATCGAGGCAAACCTTTGACCTCTCTGCGCGCGATGTAAACAGTCCCTAGATACAATTTTTGTGGTTTGACTTGCCAAGCAAAGAGTCTCCTCTCATTTGACCAAAACTTAGAAACATGAAAGGCTCCACTGGTTAGTTGCACTTGTTATGCAAAAAGTTGTGGTATTTTAGGCATTTCTGCAAGGTACAAAAATGTGTCATACTGTCGGGGCCATAAAAAAAAAAATTCCCACCGAAAAAGTTTCATCAAACACTTTTTCAATTCACAATTCACGATGATCAAATCATGTGACTGAACATTCTGCTGAGCATTCTGGGGGGGAAAATACAGAGGCTTAAAGGAGCCATGTGCCTTATATCATTTTCTAATAGTCTGGATAATTTTTTTTTGTAACACTCTATCATTTTTGTTATTAATATTAAAATTTAAACATCAGCTTTGTGATTCGATTATCACTGTTTATTTATATGCTTTATTATAAATGTTTAGAAACATAAAAAGACACAAAACTAAATAAAAATAAGATTTGAAAGCCAAGAATTATTTACATTTTTTTTTTTTTTTTTTTTGTTAGTTAAGTTTTTGAAAAATACCATGGTTATTTTTAAAACTAAATAAAAAATATGTTGAATAAAATGAAGAAAACTGCTGGCTATAGAGTCATACACAAAGTCTCACAGAACACTAATAGTCACTGCAGATGTTTCTTCCACGTATGGCTTCACCCGGACACCATACTTTCTTGTTTGCATCGAAAACAGGTCAAACTCAAATCAAATGGGACGCTACTGAAGTCATCGAAGATCGGTGCGTGGTGTGAAAGTTTCAATGTCCATCACCTTTTAATATATGTTTGCATATTTCTTATAAACAAAGGAAGGTAATTAGGGCATCAGTTGATTATGGAATATTTTTATTTTTTTTCAATTCAAAGTAAAAGGCATACTACATCGAAAACCGGACAGGGGAGGATAATGGGGGTTTTCACTGTTTTTTCATGACTCCGAAGACCGATTGAGCTTAAACTTTCACAGGTTTGTTATTTCATGTATTAGTGTGTAATAGGTCACATCAAGTGTGGATATGAAAATTCCTCCGTCTCTAAAACTACATTACTTCAAAGGGGGTCGTTTCTAACACAGTGCTTTATAAAATCATTAGCTCTTCTGTGCTCTTTATCAAGTTATTAAGTGTTTATGCTTGTTAATTGTTGGAGTAATATCAACAGGTAATTTAACAGATGTTGTAACCAACTTCAACATTTCTGCAAACTTTCAACAAAAACAAACATCCCATCATTGGTTGCTTTTTACAACAAATTCAATTGTTTTTCTAGTTGAGTGGTCATCATCACCTCAGCTTCAGTTCAGGTTAATAGAGCAACTTCAAAACTGGCAAAAGAGAAACCAAAGGTTATTTAATGTTCACAGTTTGTTTATTCAGAACATTATGCCCATTAAACAATATCATTATGGAGAATTTTTATTTACTGGTTCCCTTAAATACCGCCCCCTTACAATGAGGTTAGTTTAGGTTATTTAACGATTCATTAAAGGCACTGAACATGTTTGGTAATTATCAAAGACCAGTATTGTCACTCGGTGTATCCCAACATATGCATAAAATAACAAACCTGTGAAAATTTGGACTGAATCGGTCATCGAAGTTGCAAGAAAATAAAGAAAGAAAAAACACCCTTGTTGCACAATTGTGTGTGCTTTCAGATGCTAATAAAAGGCTTCATGCATGAAGTCTTTTATTATTTTAGTGAGAAGTTACCTCTTTCTCAAAAACTACGTTACTTCAGAGGGAGTGGTTTCTCACAATGTTTTATACTATCAACAGCTCTCCGTTGCTGGTTACCAAGTAAGTTTTTATGCTGATATATATTTTGAGTAATTACCAAACGTGTTCAGTGCCTTTAAAACACTTTCCCCTTGAAGTGGAGTAAGTTTAATAATTCAGTTAGGTATCTTTAATCAGCGCCCCCAATTGGTTTTGTCTAGCTTATATCAACCTTTGTTATTTTGGTAGTACAAAAATTTACAACCTCATTTTAAGATGCAGCTTAGCATGCATTGCCACCCCCCCCCCCCCTTACCTTCAGCAAGGCATGCTGAGAGAAAGATCGGGTGTTTGAAGGAAATGGAAGCCCATGAAAAAGAGGTTGTGAGACAAACCGTCATAGCATGCTGACCAAGCAAGGGAGAAGGAAGTGTTCACTCCCAAAACATTCTTACAAAAGATTGCATAAAACTAGGCAGTCAATTCAAGAAAGCTAATTGAGAGTGCACTTTTGCACCCAAGCGAACCAAGACACAGCAAATACCCTGCCAAATGTTTGTTTTTGACTTAATTACCCTTTTAAAAGCATGCATGATTATGACTGTGAGTTGTTTTCAGTGGGGTGTTCAGCAGAAGATAATTTGCAGCAATCACTAGTCTGTGTATAGTGTAGAAATGCTCCTGGACCTGGGATGGTTCAGGTCAACGCCTTTAAATTTGGATGACTGAAGTTAGTAACAAATAATAACAACATAATTTAATTCAATATTTTTGTTTATTTGGAACTGACCAGGGTCACAATTCATAGCTATGCTAACTGCGGAATTTTTAACTTGAAACAAAATAAATGTTAATTGCAGTCATCATACTAATGAAGTTGACAACCCAACCTCTCAAGACAACACATCAAAAATACTCAAAGTTGTAAACATGAATTCTAAAACATTTTAGAACAAAGTATTGATTAAAAAAATCATTTTCTGAATCCGTATTCTGGACATACTGCTTCAAAATTCACGAACTCTTCTCATCAAATCTCAAAGGCAATAACATACATGTGTAACAGGGCCAAAAATCAAGTCAGGAAACAGCATTATGATGAAGATGTAATGTTTAATTTCCATTTTTCCCACAGTGGAAACCGCGCGCAGCCAGCGCTGTACAACACGATACCTTTAAAACTTTACTCCTCACAGAACGATCTCTTGCAACCAACTGAATTAAGATTATGACAAAAGACCCACAGGAATCAAGTACTGCATTCCTGGGCTATGACTAAGCTACTGAATAAACATGAAACAACTATAAATACAAAGGAATATGCAAATGAGTCTTGAGTGCTGCTTGTGGTCACTCAAGTTCCAAGAAACATGACATAAGGATAAGATTAAGATTGAACTTTCCCACAGATCCAATAAACTGCAAATTTGAAGATGTTAGAATGGCATGAATGAAAAAGAAAAGTAAATATATTAGAGTAAATATACCTCTTTGTTAAAAACACTGAGAATTAAACAAACTATGCATAGAAAACAAAACCATTCATTTTCCACATGTCACATTTCTCCACTGCTAAAACGTTGGGTTCCACACCAACGGCAAGGTGTACAAAATAAAAAATGAAACGAGTAATCAATGCAAACTATGACTTATGAAAAATAATCAAAAAAGAAAACAAACTTGTACTACAGTAAAAAACATTGACAAATGTAAAAACTTGAACTTGTCTTGTCCCATAAACACTCTTTTCAACGTAGCTTAACTAAAAACAAAAGGGTTCATGAAACTAAATTGGAAAACTGTCACTTTACAGTCACTCATATTAAAATGATAACTGCAGGCATAACAAAATAACTGAAAAATACTTTTCAACAAGGAAAAAAATTGAATTTCCAGGAAAAAAAATCCAGAAACATTTAAAATAACTTCTCCAGCTTGTACATTTGACGATTCAATAAATTTCTTTATAGAATAAAATGTAACTAAAACTTAAAAGCATAACAAGACTGAGAAAACTCATCACAACAATCAAAATAATGAGTTTAACAATAACATAAAATCAAGATTCAAGACAATTGCTTTGGATACAAGCAAGAAAAACTGTTCAAAGTTCATGGTGAAATATGTTTAATATGGTGGTTGGGTCTCCACTGCTTGTCTGAAACCAGTGGTCAAACAAATTCAACAAACGCGAAAAGTAATTGAAGGCTGATCATAGTGATTAGTGTCAAAAGTTGATGAAATGTACAAGGACAGGGACTGGAATACGCAGCGGATGTCATGATGCTGAAAAAATGAAGCATCAACGAATGAATCGGCTTTAGATACTCTGCTGTGATAGTATAGTTGTGCACAGAATGCTTCTCCGAGGAACACCATGATCTCAAGCAGAAACAATGGAGACTGTTGGATTGCCTTCCTCCACCCATTGGGTCCCTTGACGGGTCACCTCAATGTCATGGTACGGCTCCCAACACGGTCTTATCACCGCATAACGCTGTGTGATATGTCCTCGCTAATTCCGTCAACCACAACTACCATCCTTCCCTCCAGAAAACGAACTGATGTCTATCCATGTTCCCACAACAGAGAACACGACGATACAGGTGAAGCAAGTAGCTCATCTGAATGCCAGTTTCCCGACTACCTCCATAAGATAGTCACACATGCTACATGATGTTCATGTACATGGTTAGCTGCACATCCACCTCCTGTATCGATCACAACCTCTGCTGTCCACAGCATGCCCATCCAGTCCGAAATCTCTGTTTCTCTCTCTCCTCATTCTTCATCCATCAATGCCTTTTGGTAGAGATCCGCTGGTGATTGTCTCAATGAAACCAGTTCCTTCCTTCACGTACATGTACCTCCCATCAAAAACTTTGAGTTGATCAGTTCTTTGTGAATACAGCATGGCAAACAGGTACAACCTGCAGCGCTGGCCGGGGTTCTTCCACTCTTAGACCGAAGAACCATACTGAACTTTAAAAAAAAAATCTTCTAATGACCGAACTGATTGGCAGTGTTGCTAAAAAGGTTGGAAATTGAGCCAATCAAAATCTATGTTAAATCGGAGTGTGTGTCATAGTTACAGCGCCACGATAAAGAAAGTTAAGCTATCCTATTTTTATAGTCGTCGGAAAATTGTGTCAACTAATCTCTAAAAACAAGGTAATCTAGAGTAAAGTAAACAGTCAAGTCAAAAGCACGACGATGGTGCCAAAACATGCTGTATTTTATTTAAGTCTAGTTTAATTTGATACGAAGTGCTGCCTTGTCACTAGCACCTCCATAAGGCATAATGGAGGTAGAAGTAGAACGCTAGTACAGTAGTAGTAGCATTAGCAGTGCCATGTAGCACTTTGTGTGTGTGTACGAACGAATCACGAGCATGACGACGGGGCGCCCAACTCATGATTTCACGTTTATCATAACTATTCAATATTAATAATAATAACCTTTACATTTATTTCAATGCTGCCATAAATCACAAGAATACTTAGTACAAAAGGTTTCATAATACATGAACATCAATATTTTACAAATTGAGAATAGTGAACTGAAATCAAAAGACAACATGATGATCTATCTAGGCTAGAGTAGAATATTCTAGGTCCAGGGTGAGGGTGAAGCAACAGCTTTTGTACCCCAGCCTATGGTGGTATGGGCGGACAGACAAAAGACAGACCTACATTGAAAGACAGCTCATGAACGGGTGTACTGTAGTGTAAGACAGTAATCAATCAAGGCCATTGTTATTATAAACCCTATTATTTTTTAATAAAATTACATACTACAGTATAGAGCCTAGTAGTACAGTCCCAGTAGTACTGCAGGTTGTAGGAATGGATGTTTGAAGTTAGTGTAAAAACAGGGGTTGAAACAAGCACTAAGCAGGTAATACTTAGTATATTAGTACATTATTCATATAATTTTATATTTATACATAAATTTTTCTAACCAAAGTTTTAAGATGATAAAGGTCGTTGAATTTTAACAGTTTTAAATCTGCAAATAGAGGCCCAGAGTCACAGTGTTCACAATAGCCAGTTTTAGAAATTACTCGAACTGCACGTTTCTGGAGAGAAAGCAGTTTGTTAACACTACGTACTTGGTAGAAAATATTTTAGGCGGTTCATTATACCAACATTTTTTGATATTTTGGCTGTTATACCGTCAATATGTTTCTTCCAGGTTAAATTCTCATCAATATATGGTGGCCCTGAAGTGACATCGCCCATCGCAAACATCTTTTGATGTCGCAAATATCTTTGCAAATATCTTTACAAATATTTGCGATGTCGAAACGTCAGGCCACTAACTAATTTTTGCATTTATGCCACAGGTCCTTTTGGTTGGTAAGCAGTTTGCAACAGCTAATTCTATTTTCTCATTTATAATCAATTTTAACATGATCATGATGTAAAATTTAATGTTATGACGTTATTTAGTTGTGATAATCGTAGCCCACCACCTTCCCGACGGTCGGAGACCGAAGGGATACGAGACAACTAACGTAACGAATCTCCATACTCGCAATTTCGACCATTTTTGCCAGACTAGTCACCAGATTTGCCCAATTTTTACCACAAATTACACAAATTCTAAGAACACAGATTTGATCTTAATGAATCCATTCACAACACTCAAAACATCAATTTGTACCCCTTTCAAAAATCAAGACACACATTCTAAGAACACATACATTGTATTTGATCTTCAATGTCTAATGAATCCATTCATAACACTCAAGTCAAAACATCATTGAGACCTTCGGGAGGATGGAGGGTTACGATTATCGCAACTACTATGTACTACTACTACATGTACTACTAGTACAGTAGTAGTACTAGTAGTAGTAGTAGTAGTAGTAGTACACCTATATACCTATTACTACTTTAGCCCTATGCAACAGAGGAGTCCTACATTGCCTTGGCTAATGTGTGTAGTACTACTACTACTACATGTAGTACTAATTTAGTAGTACTGACTACTGTAGTACTTCTATAAATTATGGCTTCCACATGTCATGCACATGAGCCATAGGGGTAAAATAGACCCACTACTGGGGGGCTGGCTGTACTCCTTCTTTCGAAGTTTTGACATCATCAGAGATGCAACATTAGACATTTAATTGTACTTACGATCATTTTTTTGTGCTCCAAATTGCTCACATATTGAGAATCCAGTTGGCGGTTTTCGAGCTATTTTGTAATTTTGCGGCATTTTTCATAGCTAGGTGCTTTAAAAGTCTTGGCAAATTGCCGTGTGTGGCAGATTTTACAATGGATTCACTCTAGTACAACTGATGTCAAAATTTTGAAAAAAGGAGTACAGCGCCCCAGTTCATGAGTTACTGGGTCTAGGGGTTAAACAATTTTGGCCTCCGTAACGCTATACGCCACACACCACGCTGTCTTTATGTGTAAACGGCCACTGTGCGCCGCAATGAAGAGGCCAAGTATTTTGTAACACCCCTTTTCACGGAATGGTTGGTCCGACCAATCGTGTTCGTCGCGTTGAGTGTGCTTTGACAGCAAAACAACCGTGAGTTTTGGGTAGGAAATTGCACTTTTTGAAGATGTTTTTTATTGACAATACATTGTTGTAAGACCCAGTAACTGGGGCGCTTTACGAATGCAGATGTCCAAATAAAACAAAACAAAACAAGTACAGTGCCCCAGACTGGGTCTAGCCATGGTGTAACTTATACGTGAACTCGGTCCAAAGTCAACTCGGTCCAGGTCAACTCGGTCCGAAGTCAACTCGGGCCGAGGTCAACTCAGTCCAAAGTCAACTCGGTCCAAAGTCATCTCGGTCCAAAGTCATCTCGGTCCAAAGTCATCTCGGTCCCATGTCATCTCAGTCCCACCCCAAGTCAACTCAGTCTCAAGTAAACTCAGTCCCACTCCCAAGTCAACTTGGACTGAGTTAAATGAAGTGAGGTTGATGGGAAGTGGCGGGAAGTACATGTACATGTAATTGGCTGTATTGCACATGTATCACTGTGTGGTTAAACACTATGTAATCTCAGAAATTAATAATATTCACCATAACAAAACAAAAAAACACAAGCAACCATCTACATGTTGTACCTCCATCTCCATGCTCTGACTTACATTGCAGCCGCAACACCGTTCAGACTGAGTTTACTTGGAACTGAGATGACCGGTACCGGATGTAATTAGTGTAAATAGCCCCAGCTAGGGCAATGTACTCCCTTTTTTTCTTTTTGACATCTGCGGTCATCATGGTCATACGACGATGATTGATAGGCTTGAATGAAATTAATGTTAACACTGTTGCAGTGTTAGTGTTGTTAATTGTTAGAAGGAAAAATTGAAATATTGTTTGTAATTTTAATTAACAATAATGTTTTGTCCCAACTTGTGAATCATCCTAGCCCCATAATTAAAATAGTGCCAGCGTATTGGCACTATTATGTGAATCGCACAATACTAAAACTTAAACTAAAGCCAGCAATCTCCTGAAAAATGTGTGTTATTTACTTGGGAAAAAACCCCAATTCTTTTCTAGTTTATTTAAAACTTGTTGTCGGCAGTTGCCGTCAGGCGTCAGCTTTTACTGTGACTGATTTATGGGGCTAGAATCTTCTCAACTATATAGAATAGTTGGGACCAGTCTTAGTTTGGATAGTTCCGATAATCATAACCCTCTCACAATCCCGGCTGTCGGGAGGATTATCGCAGGTATGATGATATTGCAAGTATTGTTAAAGTTGGGACAGTCCAACAATAGCTACAGTTGTTGGGTCCAGTTACTCTGACTAAATATAATAGAGCAAGATATATTAGAATTACCAGTGCAGTGGCGTAACATGGATGGTGCTCGATTTGTTTCCGTTTTTTTTTGTCAGGGTTAAGCCATGTGATTGTTTATCACCTGAAGATTGTTGATTGAAACAGTGATGATGCACTTTTTAATTGTTCATTCCATTATTCATACACACCTTCAGGGCTAAGATTGACAAAGTGAGAAAGAAATCAAAATGGAGCAAGTCGTGCAGCAACAAATTTTGAAGGCAGCAGAGATTGTTGAAGATCAATTAGATGCAGAGATTCAGCGTCTTGAAACAATGGACGAAGATGAGATGGAGATCCTTCGAAGACAACGTCTTGAAACCATGAAGAAAGAGCAACAACGTCGTCAAGATTGGCTTGCAATTGGCCATGGATCTTACACTGAGCTACCTGATGAGAAGGCATTCTTTAACGAGTGCAAGAAAAGTGAAAGTGTTGTTTGTCATTTCTATCGAGACAGCGCTTTCAGGTGCAAGATTGTGGACAAACATCTGCAAGCCCTAGCACCAAAACACATGGAGACACGTTTCCTTAAGATCAATGTAGAGAAGAGCCCATTTCTTGCAGAGAGATTGAAGATTGTTGTGATCCCAACCATTGCTCTGGTTAGTGGCGGACAAACCAAAGACTACATTGTTGGGTATGACATGCTTCAGTTTATTTCAGTGCAGTACTTATTTATGAAATTGATTAAATATGAATCTGACTTGAACTACATGTATGTATCTTCATGTAGTATCTCTAGAGACCTTGCACATTGTTTGGATCTATGTACTTGCAGCAGTCTTCCAGTGACTAGTGAGTGCAGGTGCATAGCCAGCCTTCTGGTGTGCGGGGAAGGGGATTTTTGGTCCCTATTTTTAGGTTCAGTTGAAACATACGTTTTCACCGCCAGAGGGATTACGATGGTTTCGAAGGGGATACATGAACGAAACTCAACCAAGCTGGCACCGTCGGCATCACCACACCTTCCATAATTATACAATAATGAGAAGCAGATCACATCATGGTATAATAACAAGTTGGCCTACCGTGTATTACAAAATTGTACTTTTTCCCCTGTTCCAGTTTGTCTTGTATTTTCACAAATGTTTCCGTCCCCATTTACACCTGAAAATTCCTAAGGGGGGGGGGGGGGGGGGTTACACCACTGGGTGAGTGTGATTCATTTAAAATGGGGAAGGGAATCATAACCATGCAAACTTTCATTTGGAATTAAACACTGCACTCCAACCTTTTAAATGTATGCTTTGTTTATCAATCTTTCTGCAGTTTTGATGATCTTGGAGGCAAAGACGATTTCAGCACTGAGATGTTAGAGTGGCGTCTAGGGTGTGCCGGGGTCATCAAATACAACGGTAACTTGACAGAGCCTCCCACGGCTGGGGGGTCAAAAACCAAGAAATCCCTTTTAGGGACTCAGAAGAAAAAGACAATACGAGGAGGAATGAATGATGATTCAGACTCAGATCTTGAATAAATAAATCAAGACTTGGGATTTTTTGATGGTTAAAGTTGCTGGAACACCTTTTGCGTAAAAGTAATATTTGTTAAATTCAATTCCAAGCAATGATGGGCAAAGTAAATTTTCTCTTGACAAGAGAAGCACTAGGTTATTCAACTAGTTGCACGAGTGATAATTCCCAACGTCTTATCAATTTACTTGGGGACTCAAGTTGACTCATGCTATTGTTATTGAGAACAGTAAACTCTTAATTTTGGGGGGAATATTTATGTAAAGTCGCAGCACATAGTGCAATCTATACAACAACATTCCTGCATCAGGTTTGAAAGCTAGTAAAAGCTAAATATAACTCAAAGATTGCATTGATCAAGTTACTTTAGAGCTTACAATGAGTTACATCACTATTGTGTCCATATTAAGGTCTACCAATGTATGGGCACAATAAAATAAATACAACAGTAAATAGTGTATCAAACTATAGAACAATACTTACCATTGTACATAGTAATTTGCTTTTGTTTATTGTTTCTATTACATTTTTTATTTAACCTTAAAAGAAAGTTTCGTTTGCGGGGTGAATTTCAGTGTGATAAAATGGCAATAACGGTACGAGGGGCCAGTTGTCACTGCATGGTAATGACCTTGGTTGGTTGCTGACCACTGTTTATGGACAGAGGCCAAAGGAGATGTACAAGAGCGGCCAGCTATCAACCAAGGTCATTACCATTAATAAATACCTTTTTGTAAATATAAGAATTTTTCTTCTGCGATATTTTATAATTGTCTCATTCATGTTCAAGGGACATTCTTTAGGCTGTTAAATTTGTGCATCTCTTTCACTATTTATGAATATTTACAATAACCAGAACAAGAGGTCTAAAAATTAATAGCACCATAAATAGAAATACTTTGGGTGTTCGGCTGTATGTTTGTATATTGTCTGTACGTACAACCTCTCCTCGCCAAAAACAATTTGCACTAAGAAAACAGTTGATTTTATAGTTCAAGAACTTTTTAAAAAGCTTGTTTAGGGGCCCTTTATTGGTTAGCTCACAGAGCCAGTTTTTAATCATGTGTTAATACACCCCACATGACCAATCAGAGTGCATAATCTCTCTAGAAGGTATTAATTAATGCAAAATAACTTTTATTTTGGTTAATTAATCGAGAAGAAATATAGAGACAACATTGATCACTTGCATAGTATTCATTCAGAGTTTTATTATTAACATATGTCATGCTTGATCACATACCTGAACAGTCCATGAAAATCGAATGATGGAAATGGCCGTATTTTAACATGAATACAAATCATAATTTGACATCGTTTACACAAGCCCAGCTCAAACCCGACTTGATTAGGAATGATGAAGTCTTTAGACTTTAGATTAACTGCAGACTTTAAAAAAGCTTGTGTAATCGAGAAGGGAAAACTGATTCATTTCCTTAGAGGGAGGTATAAGGGGACCGTAGTAATCTTAGGATGATGCCAACACTATGCTAACTGCGGAAGGAAATGGAAGCCCATGAAAAAGAGGCAACATGGCATCTTTTACAGCCTCAATGCTCTACTTAGAGAATTTCAGGCCTGGAATTACACAGATGCTCCTTAAAAAGTTTCTCACAGACTTTAAGGTTTGACAGTGACCTTTGAAAAATGAAATTGGCCATTTATTTATGAAAAGCAAAAGTTTTAAATCCTATATTTCAGAGGATTTTCAGACTCTCTTCGTCATCAAATGTTAAACTAATGGTTTGGGCACAATGCAGCTGATGACAATTCACATCTTTCAAGATAGCTAGAAAGCACGGGAGATCTGTGAAAAAGACCCTTAAATCAGGAAACATCCTGATAAGTCAAGGCCTGCTTTTTAATTCTTTTGACATGTTTTTGATTTGTACTTGTTTTGAAAAATTTAATGTTTCTCGGTGTTACACAACAACCAAAAATAGTTGTTCAACATCCTGAATCATCTTCCTATACATGTACTTATTTATTTCAGTCCTTCATGTAAATTCATTTAAAGTAAGTATGGTTTTCTGTTGTCTGGAAAACCAGTTATGGTTTCTATTTTTCCCAGAGAACATTAGAATTGAGTGCTAATTTGACAACACCTACTCGCCCATCAAAATACTGTTTCGAAAATCAATGTAAAAGCTCACTTGTGACCTTAATGTGTACACAAGAATAACTCATACATCCCCTTCCTTCCCTGTAGTCATAATATAGTCTTTAAAATCCATCCAAAGCGAAGCTATAATAGAGAGGTTAAGCTACACATTATTGCATAGCGCCTACTACTTTGAAGTTTCATGTTGCCACTTCGATGGAAGCTCAAATCATTATGCACTGCGGTTTACCTAGGTCTTGAAGAGGTGAACATACATCAGTATCAATCATATGAAGAAGAACCAGTTTGTAAAAACATTCCCATACAAATATTTTTAAAATGGAGATTTACAATATTGTTTTCTTACCCTTTCAAGAAAACGACTTCAGTGCTATTATAATGACGATATAAATGCACGTATCCATGACGTAACGTGGGCATTTAACATACTCCATAAAAACAAAACAGCTAGCTTAGCCTGCCTAATTACTAAATAATAACTTGTCCCACTGTTGCTCTGAAGGTGGTTATTATACAAAGCACAAACTGTAAATAACCTAAAGTTGACAGAGGGTGTTGGATATAAACATTCTTGGAGACATTTCTTCATTCAGCTATGGCTTTGCTGTAGGGTCATCTACCTGGCGCCTTTTCTGTACTTGTTGGGTGGTTTCTGAAGCTGTAATGGCTTCCCTGTGGTGGTAGATCCAAAGGTACTGGTTCCAAGGGCCCCTGTTGAAGTTGGAAAAGGAAGATGCAAAGTGTGAGTCTACTGGTTAAAAGAATTTGATTTACTCCATTATGAAATAAAATGGCAATGTGCTGTGAGTAGAGGCAATGTAATTTCATTTATTGTTTTATTTTAATAATAATTGCAGGAGCCTCTATGCGCAACATGTCAGATGAGGGTTTAGCAAGGAGCACAAAATGTGGCTGAGGGTGTTCATTGAAATTTCCTTTCAACATCTGGCTTAATTTATTTGTTTTTCTTTTGGAAATACATTAACAAGAGGTCCCTGTCTAGCTGTGTGAACAGTAAACATGTGTCTTGTCTAACTCTAACCCTACCATCATGTAAAAACTAATGGAACACAGGAACTTAAAATAAAGAGGGAAGACAATTTGTTTATTTCACAGACTTCAAAACCCTGTTATTTTGCCAAAAGTTTGTAACCATAAATCATGTTGTTTTGTCAATGTGTCTCATTACAACAACAGTAATTGTTTAACATAATAAGCTTAAAGTAAGGCACACAGTCATGCTTGCTTGAAACAAAATATCACGGAAAGACAATGTAAAGAAGCTGATGTGGCTACATGTATGTGAAAATAGAAAATGAAATGCGAGGTACAAAGTGTGAAATGGATCTCGAGGAATGGTGATGAAAGGACAGATGAAGGGGGAAAACAAAGAAGGACGTCACTCACCGAGGGTGAGACTTTCAAGTGGTTTAGAGGAGCACCTAAAACTTGAAAGCTACAGGAAATGACAGAGGAAGATCGCCTTAGATCACAAAATAACAAGAAACTACCCGAAGAAAACAAGCAGAAACCCAAATAACCAATTAAAGAATACCGAGTGTGTGACTTGATTTGGAATAGAAAACATAAAGTGTGATCCATGATAGGAATGAAGAAGTTAATGAATTGACCAGGAGAAAATGAAAATGAAAACTGCAAAGAAAAGCATTCAAGTAATTAATCAACAATTGAGCAGCATTTCAGATGAAACAAGTTAATTTTGAAAGCATGGAAAATGCAAGCATGCAGAGATGTTTTCCAGCGGTGAAACATTGCCAGAATGATACATAAAAATGTCCCATTGTGGAGCACAGTAAAGAGTAGGACAAACCCTATCAATGCTATTTATTACACCAGCAACAATCGTACATCAAGTAAAATTGCAACTGAACTTTAGTCTTCAAAAAGTCTTCAAAAACATAAGTTTCATCATCAATCATCATCGCATCTACATGTTTTATGACTCAGTGATGAGTCATGATGAGTAGGCTCAGACAGTTGATGAAAGGATGGAATGTACAAATGATATAGCAGCTAGGTGCAACACTGTCACAAAAACTGTCCAAGCAATATCAAACATGGCATCTTTTACAGCCTCAATGCTCTACTTGGAGAATTTCAGGCCTGGAATTACACGGAAGCCACAGAGACCATGGCCTTTGTTGCACTGGACTTGGCCTTGATGCCCCTTAAAAAGTTTCTCACAGACTTTAAGGTTTGAAAATGACAGTGCCCTTTGAAAAATGAAATTGGCCATGCCCTCCTAAAGTTTAAATTCCAGACCTGGAATTTGTATACATTGATTAATCTAGCAGTTTTAGCAAGGAACCAAACCATAATTTCAAATTGCAATAATATATATCAGCTAAAATCTCTTTCCTTGCCTTTGTTTATTTGAAGAAAGCAAAAATTGTCATGATTAATAGTTTTGTTTGAAAACGGCCTCTTATAATGAACACCAAATGTCTACCGATAGCGTGGTAGCAATTAACAACCAATGTGCTTGCTGTTAACCAATTCAATCATCTGATCATTCAAAAATGACCATGATGAATATCATCGCAAAATTATATACTAAATATACAATTAACAACATCTTAAAATACTTCTACCTGTAGTAGATCCAAAACCAAATCCTGTACTGCCCACAGTTGGTCCTGCACTTAAACTGCCACCAAAGCTGGCTGCAGTTGCTGCTGGTTTTGTTGTCCCAAATCCAAATGAGGATGACCCAGTAGAAAGCCCAGCTCCAAATCCAGTAGATGTACCCAGTCCTGTTCCTGTACCCAACCCTATGGACTGGGTACCAAGTCCTAGTCCAGTAGACTGGGTGCCGAAGCCTGTACCAAACCCTCCTGTACCCAGGCCAGTAGTTCCCAATCCTCCTGTTGTACCCAGACCACCCAGTCCACCTGCTCCAGTATTAAGGCCCAGAGTACCTGTTCCAAATCCTCCAGTAGAAATAGTGGATGTGCCACCCAAAGCACCAGTGAATGGACCAGTTAACCCTGCAGCTTGGATACCTAAATGAAAGAATCAATTGCTACCTTCAAACTTTGGTTATTTCTCAGAATGATTCACACCAGAGACGTTTTCCAAACTCCGGCTAAGGCTCCGGTTCAGGCTCCGTTTGATGTTGGAAACACCATGCAAATCGCATTGTGCTCCAAAATTGATGACAAAGCGCAAGCCGGAGCCCAGTTTGGAAAAGGCTGCAGTATCAACTTTAAACCAAGATTGCTTAAGAGTATCACTCATGTCATTCTTCATTGGCTCGGTAAAGACAGGAACAACCACGTCAGTGTTTGACATTACTCATTACTGGGGATTATTGTGAAATCTCAATTCCAGACCTTTGTCCTTTTGTCCACCAAACCAGAGTTATGAGAGATAGATAGGCCGACATGGTTGATACTGGAAATTTCCGGAAACCCTTGATCAAACTGGTTAACGAACACATTTTGACACATTTGAATCAAAGAACATAAATGAAAATTGTGTTAAACTCACCTGCTGGTTTCTGAGCCGTCTGTAATGCCGTTGCCATGGCAATAGCAGCAGCATTTGACACATTATCAAAAGCCCCTGGTCCTTTTGGGAGGGTAACAATTCTGCGTTCCCTTTCTGCAATCTTCTTTTGAGTAGTAAACACATTCTCCACATCACTGTGGTAGACTCTCCGATAATTCAAATACTGTTCTTTCTGAGCCTGTTCATAAAAGTAGTTCTTTATTATGTATTGGTCTTTTATGGAGTGTGCTTATCAATAGAGGCATTATAGTGACACAATAATTGTTCACTGATACTAAACCCAAATTGTGTCAATTTAAAAGGGGATATTACATTATAAGACATGTGAATTAATAAGAAAACATCAATTGTCTGCAACATAATCTAGTCTTGTTTGTACTTACTCTGACAGCTTCATGTACTGACTGTAGCTGAGCAGCCAATGCAATAAATGTTTCATTTAACTTCACCATAATCACTGCCAACTCTACACACACAAAAATCAAACCGAAAAGAAAAAAAATCTGTGTAAAATGTGGTAATTATGATTACTTATGCAGATTTGGTTACTTAAAATAGTAGAAAATAATCTACTTATGATTTAACTTCACCATAATCACTGCCAACTCTACACACACAAAAATCAAACCGAAAAGAAAAAAAATCTGTGTAAAATGTGGTAATTATGATTACTTATGCAGATTTGGTTACTTAAAATAGTAGAAAATAATCTGCATGAAAAGCATATATAATTTATTGGCTCAACTCTCCTAATAAGTCTACTCTTGACTTTATTGTACCAACAACCAAGGGCGTCGATCGCTACTAAAAAGTAGGGGGGACGGGCAGGCGAGCGCAAGTCTTGAAAAATACATCTTACATTATGATTACTTATGCAGATTTGGTTACTTAAAATAGTAGAAAATAATCTACTTATGATTTAACTTCACCATAATCACTGCCAACTCTACACACACAAAAATCAAACCGAAAAGAAAAAAAATCTGTGTAAAATGTGGTAATTATGATTACTTATGCAGATTTGGTTACTTAAAATAGTAGAAAATAATCTGCATGAAAAGCATATATAATTTATTGGCTCAACTCTCCTAATAAGTCTACTCTTGACTTTATTGTACCAACAACCAAGGGCGTCGATCGCTACTAAAAAGTAGGGGGGACGGGCAGGCGAGCGCAAGTCTTGAAAAATACATCTTACATTATTTGAAACCCACACCATTACTTTTACAATTAATTTCTGTGTTACACTTGTTCCCTATTTTTTGTTTGACCAGGAGGCGAGTTACAGGGGGTGATATTTAACAATAACATCATCCGAAATGGGCCTGGGTTTCCCTTATGTAAAACCGAGATTCTACCAAATACAAACAGGCACGTAGGCCTATGAAGATGACTTTAACAGGGGGGGGGGGGGGGGGGGGGGCAAGTTATATCTGTGAAATTTGCCTGGTCACTCACCTTAATAAATAATATTATTAAACACTTTACCCACATCCCCAGATCACCAGAATTGCATAAAATCGTTTAATGTACTATCAGTTTAAATCCGCGATGTAAAACATGAAGTTAAACTAAATAAAAAATTAAACTGAAAGTTAAAAAGTTGATGATGGTAGAAACATCCCTTTAAATATTGATGCTAAAATACTGTTCGATGCTATTATCATTTTTTAGAAATGAGCATGCGCGGACCCAGGATTTTTTAAACCGGGGGGGGCACACAGGCTTCTCTTGTTGTTCAAATAAATTTCAAGGGTGGGGTCCAGGGGCCGGCCGTATGGCCCCTGGTGGGGTCCAGGGGCGAAGCCCCTGTGGTGGTCCAGGGGGCTTCAGTCGCCCCCTGGAGCTCTGAGCTTTTGGCGTTTTGGGGTCGAAAATCAAGCCTCCGTATGCCTAAATACAGAGGAAAAGAGCACTTCAGATCAATATCAATCGTCTAATTTTACTGGAAAATTTCCTGTAACATCAACGAAGGACTCCTAGAAAATGTTAATCCCACGCTGGCTTACACGCATCCCTTCACTGTTGACCCCCCACTGTGTGGTACAAATAAATAAAAATTGCGGGCCGGGCGTTCTGGATCCTGCGCACGTGTTCAATTTGCGTATGTTGCATAGTGGGCACCGACGAAGCACCGACGAAGAAACTTCAAGATTCCGTAAGTAAATGTATTCAAATAGGCACTTTGTCAATGTGATCTGATTAAATGGCCTACAGACTGCAGCACTATTCCCTCAGGACAATTATGAACAAGCCAATTTTATCATCCGGACAACATTTTTTTTAGGGGGGCCCGGCCCCCCGCATGTTTTCAGCATGTTTTCAGCGGGGGCCGGTGGCCCCCCGGCCCCCGGTTCCTACGTGCCTGACAAACATCATATTCACAATCCTTTTTAATCGTAACCACATTGCGACAAATTCTTCAGTAAAATTGAGAGAGTTTTTGATGTTTTTGTTTCTTCTTTCGTTTTTCTTTTATTTTAATTTACATTTTGTTTTTAGAATAACAAATAATAACACTGAACTGCTCCCATTTATTTTAATGGATTTTACTACATTTTGTGCGTTGTGCGATTGTAACAAAATGTAACACATTTGCACGTGCGCGCGCACACACAGACTTCCTTTGTGGAGGGATCGTGTACCGTACATAATCTTACACAAACGACGCATAACTTGAATGCTAACAAATGTTTAAGCGGGATTTTGGCGTTCATGTCTTGGACGAAACTTGTCGTCTATTGTCTGTATTATAGAAACGGAAATAGGCCCAAAATACCATTCTGCGCGTGGTCCATCAGAAAAAAATATGAAAATGAAGAAAACATTTCACCGTTTGTTCGCTATTCTTTTATTTGAACAAAAATTGTAATTAAATATTAAATCAAGAAAATGGTGTATATTTTTATATTTTGTTGCATATTTCTAATGAACAGTCAATCAAAAAGTGGAGGGGACATCTGATATGCTGTCCCCCCCAGTCTAAAAAGTGAGGGGGGACATGTCCCCCCCGTCCCCCACCCATTGACGCCCTTGCCAACAACCAACTCCTGTGTGTCTATGTCTTCATACCTTGTGGTGTGTAGATATTTGGTTGTGCCAGAGATGCCATATAACTCTCCATCTGCTCGATCTGCTGTTTACATAAATGCATCTGATCTTCAAATTGCTCTACTAATCTCTGAAAGTACCTGGGTATACATCGACAAATCATACAGAAAATATTAAAAACAGGTTGTGATAAGCAGCTTTTGGCTTAATAAAACTGAACAACCCTGACAAATATGTAGCAGTCTGGAGATGAAAGTTTGAAACCCATCTGAGTGTACAAAGTACTATATTTCAGAGGATTTTCAGACTCTCTTCGTCATCAAATGTTAAACTAATGGTTTGGGCACAATGCAGCTGATGACAATTCACATCTTTCAAGATAGCTAGAAAGCACGGGAGTTCTGTGAAAAAGACCCTTAAATCAGGAAACATCCTGATAAGTCAAGGCCTGCTTTTTAATTCTTTTGACATGTTTTTGATTTGTACTTGTGATAAAAGTGCAGATGATTCATGCAAAAAGAACACTTACTCTGTAGGTGCATAGTTCTCAAGTTGGAGAGCTGGAGGAATTTCTTGAGTTCTGTGAGCAACTTCAGCATTTTTCAGCTCTTGTGCCGACTCAAACTTGAGTTTATGAATAGCAATGGCATTACGCTGTAAGCCATTGGAAACAACGGCCAAGAGTTGCTTCAAAGCAGTTATTTCTTCTTGTACATGATGGTATGGCTTGACAGAAAAGCGTGTGATATCCTCCCGGATGGCCTTTTGTTTCTTAACGTAACTCCTGATTGGAACAAACATGAAGTATAATTTTTAAATCACACCAAAGCCTGGGCCAGTCCATATGGGATAAGTTATAGCACTGATTACGCTAGAAAATGTATTTATAAAAGTGAATAAATTTAGGCTTATGATTTTTGAATCTTAACAGAAATAGGATCATCAATCTGTTAAAGATGAAGGTTGGTTATTCAGAAATAAAAATGCAAACAGAAAGCAAGAATAAATGGAAATGTTAACAGAAAAAACAACCCAGCTACATTAAAATGGTGGACTTACTTGAATGAGGTGACTGTAGCATAGATGTCCTGATGAAGAAGGGTTTCTTTTATTGTCTTGTTATCACTAAGAACAAAAAGACACTTTTGCTTGCAATATTGTCCACAAATTGACATGTTGAAAATGACAAAAGATTACTCAAAACTTTGTATCAATGTGTGCAGTATATGTAATACAAGGAAACTCCACAATGAAAATGTGTTATTTTGTTTGCATTGGGATAATACAATACAAAGTTAAAATCAGTTATAATGGTAAAACCGAACACCAATCTTAAAATGGTTGTAAAACAAGAAAGTTTCACATATATTTCTGTACATTTCCTTTTTACTGATACAAATACATGTATGCATAGCCCCCAAAATACACAAAATACAAATAATGGTTATGCAAACATATGTAATCAGATAATAGTAACAAGCAACCATGGAATAGATCAAATTCAGCAGTTTCAGAGATCAATAAAAATGAGAGAGATGCAGCATTTAGAGAAAGTTATCTAAAGTCCCTTTCACACTAGCAAACTTCATAGGAAATTCCCAGGAAAATTTGGTTGACACTCGAATTCCTGTTCCTAGCAAACTCCAGGAACACAGCCATATCTTGGGAGTAGGCCATAGGGTTAAGTGTGTTAACCCTGGGGTTAGCATACTGAGTATTCATCCTTCCCAGGAAAATTGCATTGGGTGTGAAATGACCATGTGGTGCAGGGTTAAATCTCCCCCGGAATTTCATGGGGATTTATTTCCTGGGAATTGCCTAGCTGTAATGTGTAAAGGGCTTATGGAAACTGAACATACAGAAAATTCAATTTCAGAATTACAATTTGTTCCCTTATTCATATGTGCTATTATGGCGTGAATATGGCACTTGTTATGCACAGAATAGATATGTTCCAGGTTATTGATGTTCAATGTATGACCAATGAGACAAATTGATGTATGGATAATAATTACCTGGTACCTGATGTGACTGTACCACTCATACCTGTAGTACTTGATGAAGCTAAAGATAAAGGATCAACTCCTCCTAGTCCTTTACTGACTGCAGCAGTAGTTGTTGTAGCACTACCTCCTAAACTAAACCCACTAGACCCTGTCCCTAATGATCCTCCTAATGTTAACCCAGAAGCAGATGTCTTTGCAGGTCCTGGAAATCCTCCTAGGGTCAATCCTCCTGGATCAATCAAAGATTTGTCAACAACACACTTATTAAGATAGGTTGATTTAACATTTATTTATGAAAAGCAAAAGTTTTAAATCAGAAACGATAGCAGTTTTTTACATCACTGATCTAAAATGACTGTCAATAAATGAACAAGAAATTACGAAAGTTATTTACTACATTGAGCACATTATTGAGAAGAGAAAACAAAAAGTCAATGGTGTAAGTAAACAAACACTTTCTTTGTTATCAATTACTTTACATTGATATTCTGAAAAATGTTCCCTTATTCATATGTGCTATTATGGCGTGAATATGGCACTTGTTATGCACAGAATAGATATGTTCCAGGTTATTGATGCAGTATTATTTTTCAGAACTTTTTTGAGCTTCTTGAGTAATCATTTTCCTTTCAAAAAATCGTTGCCATAATAAAACCCTGACTTGACAAAGGAGGGGCAACAGAGGTTCTCATAATTAGCACCGGGATTTGATGTTGTCGTGTGAGAAAATTGAGTAGACACTCAGTGATTCGCAAAACTTCGGCCATGAGCCATGGCTAAAAATCTGCCATAATGTGCTGGAATATCAGAATGCTCGACCTTACCTCCCATTGAGCCGAATTTAATGACAAACAACTGTGGCAGCCTATCGTTTCTTGTTTACCACATATGTATAACAACAGGACAAAGGTCTGGAATCGGGGTTACACAATAACCCCCAGAAAGGGATTTTACAAGACATGTTTTTCAGAATCTTTTGTCTCTCTTTGTAAGGGTGAAAGTGAAACAAAGCCCATCACCTTACATGTAAGTGCATGCCTGTACACTCAATACATTGGAAAGTCTAGGTGGATATAAACATCAGCCGTCCGGCCGTCAGCAATTTTTTTTGGAAAATTCAAAGTTGTTCAAGGCATTTAAAAACATCTGCTGTAAGTCTGTCCAAGAAAAATAAATTACCTGCAGTTGGAGCACCGCCAAACGAGAATCCAGTTCCAGTTGATGTCGTTGCTGTGCCAAATAACACTCCAGGCTTGGCTGCAGTGCTTCCTCCTAAGCCAAAACCTCCTGCTGCTGTGGTTGTTGTAGTTGGTTTCAGGCCTAAGCTCAGTGACAAGCCCCCTGCTGTGGATGGCGCTGTGGTTGCACCAAAAAGACTGCCAGCTGTCATTAAGTAAAATCAAAAACTTTAAAGTGCATTCAAACCCTTTGGTATTTAATTGAAAAGTTTGCTTCGACAACTTGAAGACCATTGATACTTAATTGAAAAGTTTGCTTTGACTACTTGAATTGAAGAACATATTGGAAAAACATGAAACACTGGTTTAATAATACCAATGAGCTATGAAGGGATCTTTGTAAACTGAAATTGCACCTTGCTAATTATCATGGGTCACTAAGTATCATAATCTTAACAGAAAAGGCAAACTTATTCAATTGTCGAATCAATCTCTTGTACCCCAATGGGCTGCGATGTCTTGTTCAATCTTTTTCAATCACTGAAAAAAACCTTTCTTCTAAAAACACAACAATGTAAATAATCCAATTATTACCACCACTTATTGCTCCTCCGGTACCAAACCCAAATCCACCAGCTGTTTTGGCTCCACCCAAAGAAAATCCAGATGATGAGTTTGTTGTGGGTGGTGTTCCAAAGGTAAGACTCCCTGCATTTGTCGTTGTTAATCTAGTTAAATAGAAATAACAATAAAAGCATAAAATCCACTTTTTAAAGGAGGATTCTGACCTTCTAAGTTGTCTACATCTTCCACATGTTCTCATCTTTTCCATGCCAACCCCAAGGGTCATTAAGCCAGGTGATCGGTAAACTGTGGATTTTGAACTATGAACATTATTATCATAGCAGAATGATCACCGAGTCTACTGAAGAAACGGGAATAGCTTACATAGTTAGTTTTAAATCAACATACATCAAACTAGTTTCGAGTTACTGAACCCAAAAACGCTTTCTTAACATCAGGAAATTATCTGGCATACGTAGGGACCAAATGAATGCTCATTGTGTTTGTTGGTACCTGTGTAAATGACCTACAAGATTCAAAACTAAAAAACACAGTCTCAATGGAAATGTGGCGCAGTGTGGTTTTCTGTATGCATGTTTGTATTGTAGTTAAAGATTACTTGCACATCAAATCTAGCTAGTATCAAGACTTGTCAATCCATTTTATAAACTTGAAAATAATATCTCTTTGGAATTTTACTACAAAACCCATTATTTATTGTAACAAATAACATTTGTTTACTCACCCAGCTGACTAGGAAGGTTTTTGCTTTGAACCATGGTAGGGGGGGGGGGGGGGCTACATAGTGCATGAATAAAATTCCACTGAGGACTCCCTCCATGTTTTTTGCAGTTTGCGAAAAACGAAATCCCTGAACATCGCTTGATGGCCTTTAAATTAATTTGATTTGAAACTATGTTTTTCTGAAAGCTTGAACATTCAGTAAGACGGGGCAGTTGTTTTCTTAATAAAAAAACAGGATTATCAAAAAGGCCCTTTTTGATAATCCTGTTTTTTTCGGGAGTGTTTTTTTCTGGGGTAGTTATTAGCAAAAATTCCAAACAGCTGACCTGCTAAAAATTGAAAAGAATTCTTAAGTTTAGTTGTACGAAAATATGTTTGATTGATTTTCAAGAGGCTGAGAGACTTAAACGATTTGTTGGGTATTTTAAAATATTTAGCATTTAGCATTGGTTCCTATGGCCGGGAGTTTATTTAGTGTGGTGCACCCCGGGGAGACCGTTAAAAAGTGTTAGGGCGCCCTCTATATACTCCACGGAGGAAGTTCATTTCTGCACTAATTCGTTAAGTTTAAACTGCTTAATGAACATAAAGATATGTACAACAAGACACTTTAAAAACCCTTGAATTGAAGCAAAATATTAATTTGTTTAATGAGAGAGACTTTGGTGTTCCAAAGGTGGTTGCTGTAGGTTTTGTGGTTGAAAATGAAGAGGCACCACCAAACGAAAACCTGCCGGAGGTCGCCATTTTATTTGGGTCATCTAATTGACCTCTTCAATACAACAGCAATTTATTATGACATTCAACAAACAATTGGGATAAAAACACAATACAATTCAACGGCTATTTTATGTGACCCCTACAATATGGGGAGGCGGGTACCACACTGGAGTCCGACAACCACTGCATGCACTGGATGCACTAGACTTGGACGGTGTGTTTACGTGTGTACGTAGTGCGCGTAAAAAGTCGCCAAGCTAAATTCACATAAAATAGCCGTTGAATTGTATTCGCACCCTCACACTCTGCCCACAGCTCGGCCGGCCGATGACGTCATACTGATTTGGATCATTCCAAGATGGCTGCGCCCGGTACACATCGAGGAAATTAGTTCGGAGTAAGTCGCACAATTATTGTTTAAAATATCTTTTTAAAATGTTATTTGTTTGAACATCCAAAACACACAAATCAAGCTAAGAGCTAGGTGAACACATTTAGCTGGTTTAAACCGCCGACTGGCCCGTAGGGAATGCGCTAAAAAAAAAAAAAAAGGTTATTTCTTAGCTTAAAAAGAAATGGTCGGGACGTGTGGCCAAGGATTCAGCATGTAGTAGTATTACTATTAGTAGGATCGGTTACCCTATTATTGCGGTGGTTATCGCTTTTTTGTATCCAAATAAAAAAATATTACCAACCTGTGTTAAGTGTCCTGTTATTATCATTGCTGAAGTATTACTTTCCACTATGAGCTAAAAAAAATACATCGTTTGTCTGATTTAATTCG
Source organism: Leptasterias polaris (assembly GCA_037783415.1). Lineage (NCBI taxonomy): Eukaryota > Metazoa > Echinodermata > Asteroidea > Forcipulatida > Asteriidae > Leptasterias > Leptasterias polaris. Next base: position 1,825,235 of record JAZGTN010000020.1, read on the forward strand.
TCAACGACGTCTCTGAAAGTGAGCATGCGCATGGTGCGATTCTGGAGGAGAGCCTCATATCATCGCGGCATCATGCTGACATGTGATATGTACGGTGAAGGATATTAAGGGCGCACTTCTTCACAGCGCGGCAGCAAATGGTATTTTACGAGAAAAAACCCCTTGTTTTAACTCCGTACTTCTGTGTACAATTTCGAGAGTGTGACACGTCCAATGACAAAAATTCAAATTGCAAAAGTGAAAATTGGGGCTAGCACTTTGAATTTGCGTCAACAAAATGAACTTTGCAATAAAGTGTGAAAAGATTAGGGGTACGTTTTGACAGACATGGTCAACGGAAATTCACTAGGTCAGTAAAAAGTACATTTTTTTACAATTTTTTGTATAACTTTCCAGGAGACGATACATTTATTCTCGGAAGTCCACAAAATAGTTGTCAGGGCCAATAGTTACCGGTTCACTTATTGAAAGTCGTCGCTTGTAGGCGTATTGACAACGAAAAAACCGGAATTTCTGGTACCGCGGTATTACGAGACCCGTGTTATGAACATGGGGGCTCTGTGCTTCAACTTTTGAGGAGACTTGATTGATAAATTTAGGCGCTAAAGTTGGCCCTATTTGACTTGGGAAGTGGAGAAGTGCTTCATGAAAAGTCGGTTTGGAAAAAAGCACACTTTCGAGAGTGTTTTTTTCTGGGGTAGTTTAGTTATTACTATTACTAATTAGCAAAAATTCCAAACTGACCTGCTAAAAATTGAAAAGAATTCTGAAGTTTAGTTGTACGAAAATATGTTTGATTGATTTTCAAGAGGCTGAGAGTGAGAGACTTAAACGATTTGTTGGGTATTTTTAAATATTTAGCATTTAGCATTGGTTCCTATGATGGCCGGGAGTTTATTTAGTGTGGTGCACCCCGGGGAGACCGTTAAAAAGTGTTAGGGCGCCCTCTATATACTCCACGGAGGAAGGACATTTCTGCACTAATTCGTTAAGTTTAAACTGCTTAATGAACATAAAGATATGTACAACAAGACACTTTAAAAACCCTTGAATTGAAGCAAAATATTAATTTGTTTAATGAGAGAGACTTACGATGGTGTTCCAAAGGTGGTTGCTGTAGGTTTTGTGGTTGAAAATGAAGAGGCACCACCAAACGAAAACCCGCCGGAGGTCGCCATTTTATTTGGGTCATCTAATTGACCGCTTCAATACAACAGCAATTTATTATGACATTCAACAAACAATTGGGATAAAAACACAAATATTATCAATATGAAATTAATAGTATAAATAACTTTTTAATTTAGTTAACTCTTTAATAGTTATTTTGCACATATAAAAGTAGAATTGATAATATTTAAAATGAACACTCTTGTTCAAAATGTCCTTCTATGGCCCTTACTAAAATAAACCGGAAGTGTGTCATGGAGGCCGAATTTTGTTCTGGATGCTTTTTCTCAAACGTTTGGGGCTCATTGCTACACACCGACAAGTATCCGAAGTAAATATCACTGCTTGCACTTTATTAAACTGGCAGCAACAGCCCTCCCACTTCCAACGTTTGGGGCTTATACAGTTGTCGCGTACACTGACTGCAACTTTCAAGAACAGAATCCACTATACACTCCTCACAAAACCCGTACTCAGCGTATCTAAACATCAACGGAAATTCTTCAAATCTTCAGAGTCTATCAATAAAAAGTCTAGCCTGATCAAACATATTTTTAAAAAGACGTTTTCCTTTTCTAATCACCGACTTATTTAAAGTTAAAGTCATCTCAAACGTTTTGGGCTCATCGGTTTAATTTAAAACGTGTTGTCAAATATACGCACACTGACTGCAAGAACAGACTCCACTACACAGAACCCGCTCAAAAAATGTTTGACTCCACAAAATGCCTATTATTTCACGAAGTAAAAGGAAAACCACACAATTTTGAGGGATAATTGTGTAAATCACCTAATTCTTCTTAAAACATTTTTCCAACCCTTATTTGTGTCATTACTAACATCTCGCTTCACCTGACATGAGATTAACGATGTAACAGAATATACAGTGCAAGTCTCGCAAGTGTTTAAATTTCACTGACCAAGTAAAGGGCCTTTCTCAAACCTCGGCTTGGGCTCCGTTAATTTTTTGCTACAGCGTATTTGCACGCGGTGGTTAGTCGAAACATCAGACCAGGAGCCTGGAAGGAGCGCGGAGCCCAAGCCGAGGTTTTAGAAAGGCCCCACTGAGTTGATCCCAACTATTGAGTTCTGTTTCTTTAGGCTACATTTGATTAAAGACGACAAAGTCACAACCTATAAGCGAAAAGTGGTTTCCCAGCCAGGTTTCTCAACCAATTATCACTTGGTGTTCCCCGTTTACACTGTTAAATCCATTGCACGACTTTGTTGAAATGGTCATGATCAAATATCAATTTTCGTGAGAAAGATATGACAAATTAGCCTATAAACAAGGAAGAGCAAAAAGGCGGAAAAATCCCTGATAAACATAGGTATCAATCCTTTCCTTTTCTTGTTCTTTTTGAAACGAAATTCCTGGTTTTATTACACGTTGACGGGCAATGAGTGCGGCGTTAGAATGGATGCTGTGTGTGTATGTTTCAAATGCTAGTCTGTCAGAAAACCGTTATGACTCTTGGAAATTATTTTTTTAGATGTCGATGATCACTATAATTATATCCATCCCTTCACTGTGGAGTGACAACCAATATTATGCTGAGGACTCGGATGTTAGTACCGGTAGCGGGGTAAATAAAACAACCGCAAATTCCGATAAATGCATATAGGATGCTCACTGATGCAAGGGGATCCAAAGTCTGTAAGTGTTTGAATAATTTGTGAAGATTTTCGCCCATCCAGTCAGACGGATATCATTGTGCGGGCAGACGTACCCCCCCCCCCCCCCACCCCCCCCCCCCCCCCCCCCCCCCCTATACACTTCCTACGCCCCACGCCACCTGGGAACTTTCAGGTGCTCGCATAACACAATAAAACAATTCCAATGGCATTATTTATCGACAGCAAATCAGGGAGCACCCCATAAATTATTGTCACCTTCTGCATTGTTCATCCCTTGTTTTTTCCGACTGCAACTTCTGCTGCTCTATTTTTAAACCTCACCTGACTACTTCTGTTGCACCCATTGTACATTATTTTGTTATAAGGCGTGTGCATGTGTTGTTTTCATTGTCAAAGAAAGACTCAGTATCAAAACGTTAGGCCACTACAAATGCATGTTCACGAAAGGTTGTTTTTTAATTTGAAACTGAATATAGGTGAATAAGTATAAAACCACGGGACCAAGGTTAAAATCCCGGTATGGTAGTTTTTTGTATCTTACTAAAAAGGTAATTTTGTACTGAACTGATACAAAAAATAAAACACTAAACACGCTTTTTTACGCGGAGAACAGTGAACCGAAATAGATTAGGTGATATACATTGCAAAAGAACAGGACCGCGGTTCTATTCCTAATAATTATTGTCGAACATTTTTGTATTACGTTAGAGGAATTTACTATTTAGGATAGGCCCCCTAAAGGTTATTTATTATTTATATCTTTAAAAAAAGAAAATCTTATTCGGAGAACCGTTAGCGCAACAGGACAGGTGACTATTGCTCAAAGCTTTACAGACCTGGATTCAAATCTTAGTAGCTTCGTGTTTCTTATTTAACCGTAAAAGGTATAACGTTTTTCTTAACCTTGAATCTGGAGCACTTCAGGACAGTTAGCGCAATTGGTTAGATGTTGGTAGAGCGCATCATCGCAAGTCCTTGGTTCGAATCCCAAGCGCGATTTCTTTTTACCTCTTAGAAAAAACAAACTTTTTAATGTAGATGTTTAAAATAAAAGTGTACTTCTGAGCAAAACAGTTAGCTCAACAGGATAAGTGATGGTAGCGCAGATTGCAAGCCCCCGGTTCGAATCCGGGTGGGCTCAGTAAAATGGACATTTCTTTTTACATGTTATATAATTTTACTCAATGGCATTGATACTATATATTGAAATGAAAAAAGGTTGGAGGTGGGCACTAACTTGGGGCAAAAGGGAGCAGGACAGAGTAGTACTAGTAGACGAAGGGTTTGAGCCACTTAGAAACTTAGAAACTTAGAAACTTAGAAACTTCTTAACTTTTTACTTTGCGTCTTCAGCGGCCTTGCTGCAACAGGGCCTTGCTGCAATTACAAATAGGACAACATGAAAAAATATTATTCATCCAGCTACTTTTCTTCAATAATAGATTCTGAAGATCTGAAGAATGTCTGTTTAAGTTAAGACACTTTGAAGACGGTTTCTGTGGTGGGGTGATAGGGGTGTTTGTTCTTGCAGTCAGTGTGCATATGGAATGTACGATGTATTGTGTTACAAATGAACCGATGAGCCCCAAATGTTTGAGATGAGTTTAACTTTAAATAAGTCGGTAATTACAGCAAGGACAAAAATGGAAAAATATTTTTCATCAAGCTAGACACTTCAATATTCGATTCTGAAGATTTCAAGAATTTCCGTTGATGTTTAGATACTGTGGGGACCAGCCTGGTGGGGACGGGTTCTATGAAGAAATAAATCCAAAATATTGTTACACTCAAAGGACTTGGTGAAGTTTAGCAATAACGCACGACACTTGCAATATTTCTTTCGGATACTATTGCCTGTGTAGCATTGAGCCCCAAACGTTTGAGAACAAGCATTCGCCAGAATTTTGTAGCAGAAGCAAAATCTTCCGGACGGACTGGAAAAAAGAAATAGAGTCCAGATGGAACACATTACAACCCCCAAGGTACGTTTTTGATCATTTCAATTTTGATTGCAGTAGTTACTTCGAAATTTCAGTAGAGTTTTTAAAAAACACAGATGCTTGGAAATTCGATATTTGTTGTTAATGTTATTGAATGATTGACATGATTTTGGTTGATCATTCATGTTGATTGATGAACCATTTTGGCATTTCATGTACTACTGCATCCTCAGTCAGTGCATCCATGGAGGTAGATTCTACCTCCATGGTGCATCCATCCGGCCACAGGCTGAGTTACAGTAAGTTTCATTATTAATTTTGTAAATTTATGATTGTCGATGGATATGAAAGGGTAAAAATATATTCATGTTTGCATGTTGGGCCACGAGAATGAAAGTTATAGATTTGCGTCCACCGCCCGCTTGCCTGAAAAGCTACCGCACGAAAATTTTCATTATTTAAAAAAATTTCATTATAAAAAAAAAAATCCCTTTTATCACAGAAATTCTGTTCCAAATCGCCTACAGCGGAAAGACGATCTGTATAATTTTTTTTCAGGAGAAAGGGCACGACGGCAATGACAAGAAAAGGGCACGGCAAAAATTGCCGTGAAAAGTGGGATTTTTGAAGGGCATTGCGGCAATAGGTAGGGGCAACGACGGCAATTGCCGTCGTTGCCGTCGTGAAGTATCAGGGCTGATTTACCACATAAATGCAGCCACAGTATCATCGCTTGCCGTAGTCTTGGTGCAAGACGCTGTTGTTCATTATCACGCAACTATCCCGATCACGCAACTATCGCCCCCGCGCATAATGACTATCGGGCGCTGTTGGGAAACTTCCAGATAACCACCACACATCGCGCGCGTATAGTGTTGTTGAGTGAATGAGGCCCTATGGTTTTATGGTTTTACTAACTCAACAAGAACATCTTGCACCAAGACTAGCTATGCCGCATTATTGCCGCCGCTGCTTGCCTTGTACATGTTGTAAGTTCAGTTGTATTGAATTTGTAAATAAAACACGACGGTCATTAAAAAATAATGAATAATGAATAATGAATAATGAAAAAAAGCCTCATGTGTTTTCATAAAAGTCCGGACACAAATCTATAACTTTCATTCTCTTGGCCTTGTGTATATGAATCATGTTGCATTGTTGGGCGCAATGCCAATGGCGATCGGTTGATCAGTCGATCATGACACGTCGATCCCCTGCTGCCTGACCAGTCAGTTGAACATAATTCACCATTCTGGAGGTGTTTTTTATAAGGTTTGTATGTCAGAGATATCCTACGTATGACATTGACAGTACAGAATTTACCAATTCTATTGCACATGCAATCGACCGATTGCACAGATCCACCACCTTGTTGGGCTGTTATGGCTCTCTTTTAGTTAGTTTTAACACCGGTCTTATCATAGTTGCCATTACAGCTTATCATCTATGTCCAGGGCTCGAATTTTACACTGGACCACAGGCCCGAGGCCAGTAATTTTGGTGTTGGGCCAGTAAACTTATGAACTAACAAGTCCGATGGTCTTGTGTTTTTCAATTGAATAACAGAAACACATTATGTTCAAGTGTTGACTTTGGGTCTGATAAATTATCTTTCAATTCTATGAGTAATCAAGTATACTCTTCTCTTACTTGTCTCAGTTCGGGTTCATATAAAAGCAGTCAAGTGCATGTTAAACTGTGGCAGCAAGTTTTTTTCTTTTCACATTTTGAATCAGGTCTTGTAAAAAAATGTCTGGTCCAGTAAAGATTTTGAGCTACAAGCCCTGTAGTCTTGTGGATTTTCTCCCCAAATTCGAGCCCTGATGTCTACGGGCAAGTTGTACAACTTTGATTGCAAATTTCTCCCACTTATAAACATCCCATACTACTCCAACCTACTTCATTTTATTCCTTACATCAGGTGAATTATTATATTTGATACATGTACATGCCAGGGCTCACCAAATGATGACTTCATCCAGAAGTGATGTTTTAAAAATGGCAAAAAAAATTGGTCCAAGTCAGTCAAATTAGTCTGAGCCAACTCGGTCTGAATTAGTACTCTGAATCATCTCGGTCCGAGTCAACTTGGTCCAAAGTCAACTTTGTCAAAGTTGCACCTTGGGCTGGGCGGAGTTATCCACTGTGTTTTCTCCCTTCTTGCAATATGGAAGTGACAGTGGTTATGCTTTTAGAGTTGACCTGGGGACACTGAGTTGATCTGTATCCATATTTGTGAAACTTTATATAACAAGATTTGTCCTGTATGTGAGCAGGATCCAATAATAAGTAAAAGATATTCAACTAAATCATTTGCATTGATACTTGTTCTAACAGTGACATCATTTTGGCAGAAAGTAAACAATTCAAATACAAGTTGTACCCAAATATACAATTTTAATCAGACATCTTCAAAAGATTTATCTATTACTTTAGTGACCAAAAAAAATCAAAAAGGTTTTTAACAATGTTTTAAGAGTTTTGTAGGGATACATTTGTGTACTTCAGAGACATGTACTGAAAGCATTTCTGAACTCACCATATTAAATGCCATTAACTCAAAGTTTGAGTAAATACAAACAATTTGCTTTAGTTCAGTTAGTTTAGTATGTATGGCCTCCTATCACAAACAAAGCTAGTTTAGGAGTGTAGTACGCTACATTGAGTACATAATACATGGTGATTCTAGGATGTTAGATAAAAATGACCTGCTATGGAGAAATCTACAATGTATGTGTGGATTTTCAGTGTCTCAGACTTGGCCTTGAATTGATTATTTTTATTTTGTTTGTTGTAACAGATAGAGAATGTGCGGCTGCTTGATCGGTTTAATACCCGTAAGCCAGCAGTAGGAAACCTATACTTAACTGCTACACATCTCATCTTTGTGGATCCAACTGGCAAAAGAGAAACATGGGTAATGTATTTATAAATCAATTACCCCCTTGATAAGCAGCTTCTATCAATCAGATGAATGATCATTCAAAACATGAGTTAAAAGTAGTTGAGTCTGAAGAAACTCAGTGTAAATTTATTAATTGAATGTTCTATTGCTGGTACAGAGCTTGTATCATACCAAACTAATTCAAACAATGTTGAATTAAATGATTAATCAATGAAATTGCCTCAAACATTAAGTGGTACAAGTGTACATTATATCCAGTGTTACTTAATCTGACTTTGATTTTTGAAATTTAAATTTACTTGAAGTCAGACATTTTATTAAAAATAACACTAGTTAAGAATAGACTGTATAAATTAAGATGCAAGTTCCAAAAATTGGACTTAAGTATCAAATTTGCTTTAGTCACCCTCACATGACATACAAAGAAGAAGTGGGATTGTTTGTTTGTTCATTTCCATTCATGTACTGGTTGGTGAATCCAAACTATTCAATACAAGGTAACAGTATGAATGGGGTGTCATCCTGAGAAGGTCTGTCCTTCTTTGATATGAGTGCCCAAAAGTGCGAATGACCAGTCAGCCTTATTTACCAAACTCAATTGTTTTCTCAGTTTGGTGTGCTTAGTCCTCAAGTAAAGCATATCATCATCTGAAAGTGCTTAGTCCTTTTGATTTAATATTAAGGTGTTTGTTATGTAATGTTCATTAAGGAATCCAGTATACTTATCAAACAAGTAAAGAAAGCTAAGTATGTTTCCTGGTTTTGCTGCAAAAGTGCAAATTGCACCACAGCACCCTACAGTACATGTAGCTTATTTGCAAAGTGCAATTTGCACCCAGAGTGGTGCACAGGACATTCTGACAGTCTAACAAAAATAAAAATACACTACAATGGGAGACTTTTGAAATGATAGCAGGCATCCCACTCATCTGGTCCTTTTCCATTGTTCTCATCGATGAGAACAATAGAAAAGGACCAGGGAGAGGCATGCCTGTTAGTGTTACCATCTCAAAAGTCTCCCATTGTATCAAAGGTTGAATTTTGTGTGTATTGAAATTTTGTGTGTATTGTGTATTGTATTTTGTGTGTATTTTCCTGTGTCTGACTTTGTGTGTATTGAGTGTCAATTTTGTGTGTCCTATGTGTACATAATGTCAAGCTTTTAGCCAGGATTTGAAAATAGGGTGTCCAAAAATTTGACTGGATTGAAAAACAGGGCGTCCAAATTGATACGGAACAATCGTTAACATTTCAATGTACATACATCATGTACATTTACAGTGTACCACTAAGAGGGATAGTTTGATAGTGAGGGAGGTGAGCATTTAAGAAGTACTGTCCTTCCCAACATTACGGTGTGCAGTGAGCATTCTTTATTAAACCTGCATTACCCATACTCATGGTGGGAGGTTCACACATACAAACAGACACGCACGTTTTGACTCATACACTGCGCATGTGCGATGTTCTGCATACATTAATATGCGCTGAAAGGTTGCCGGCAGCCAGAAAAGAGCGGGAATGACGTGCCTAGACTTGGTTCCAAGTCTGTGCTCCTGGTTTTTAGTCTACCTGCATTGCCTGAAATAGCGCCCTCTTGTGGATTAACCTCCGTCTTTAACCTACGAGTTAGAGCGCGTGATAGCCAATCTGCGGGGGGATTTTGTGTGGCTGATGCAGAAAAATAACCCTTATCTCAGACTTGAAATCAAGTCTACAACACGTGTGTCTCGAGTGCTGCCGATCTATATCACACACAACCCTGGTAGTACATGTAGGTACACGACATGTACATTGTACATAATACATACACAACGCTTTTTACGTCGACATCCCATGTACATGTACATGTACATGTACATGTACATGTACATATGTATTTTGTAAACTTGTCTGTCTACTGCGTGGCGTTTCACCGCTATAGTTTCTAAAGCCTTTGCGGTTGTTCAAGCCTTCCCACTAGTCGGGGGCACTGTCTGATGTTAAATTTGATCCCTTTGTCGGTAAACAATGAATGGGCGATCAGTATATTTAAGATAAATTGGTTGTATCTTGCATAAAAATTACCTTCACTGCAGCTGGCAGGTAGTAATAGTTTTGGATTTGCGTTCGTTTTGCTTACAATTTCAGGTATTCGGATGTAATTTTTTTATTATGTACATATTTTTTTATTAAAAAACAGGGCGTCTTCAAGGGCGTCCGACAGTTTTTCGGGGCGTCCAAAAATAAAATAGGGCGTCCAAAAGACGCCCCGACGTATCGCTGGCTAATAGCTTGCATAATGTATTAGCAGTGCAGCCACATAAGTAATGAATTCCACTGCACATTATGTCAATTAATTAGTCTAAACATACATTTAAGACTGAGTGTTCGAAGATGTTTGGGTACGTGTACATGTTCATATGAAACAAGCCCTTGACACTCACTTGATGGCATACAGTACATGTATGCTTTATTATTCCTACGTATGCAAGATAGGAATGCACAAAATAGTGTTTTATATTTTAACTGTGGACATTATAGTTTTACCTTTTTGTACAGAATATATTTACCAGAACTTACCTGTCCCTTAGAATAGTTACACCTTCGTTTGTTTTGTCTCTGATATGTGTTATTTATACAAAGGACACTCAATCAGCACGTGATATAAGGCTATAAGCACCATCAAAATTAAACTTGCATGCACCTGCTCATAGTTAGCTATCCCCAATGCAGAAGACCTATGTAGTACAGGACATTCAAGTTAGTAATTACTAATGCTGATTGCTCTAAATTTGTGATGCACACATGTTGACATGTGTGGCTCACACTTGTAATTAGTTTGAGACCACGTTCTTATTAGTTTCCCCTCAGATTAAACACAAACACCAACTCACTGTATGGTCAAAAGAAGTTATTTTATCTTTTTTTAAAGTGATGTACACACAAAATATATAAAAACTGCAGATCTGAAATTTCATCTTATTTTATTGTTCAGCTGTAATTTAAGTAAAGTTTTACAATAGAAAACCTCAGAAGATGTGCCATTCCAGATGTTTGCCAAAATAGCTTATCATTAGTAAAGCAAATTCTCCAGATTTGTGTACAATTCCTTCATTTGCAAATTGTGTAACACTAAACACAGTGTTAACATTTTCCATCCCTATCTGCACTTCTGCAGGAGGAATTCATAAGCCCTTCTTAAATCACAAATTACTCTATAACAAAATAAAACTGTATCTAAAAAGGTGAAATTTAATGATACTATGATAACATTTACAATACAAACTGTCCATAATTTCAATATGTTGTTTCTGCACATACTGTCATTCACATGTTCTAGTCTAAGGTCTTTTTACAGTGAGTATCATTTGTAATTGTAGACCTCTACATGTACATGTACATGTACATGTATACTGAGCATGCATGTATCTTGTGTAGCTGAATCATAATGGCTTTTTCCTGTGTACAACGCCACAAGCAGAAAGCTCTGTACATGCAGTGGACAATCAAATAAATGGATTAAATCTGACAATCCATTAACTATTTACCACTCACAACCCTTTTGGCGGTCATACCATGGTGCCATCCTGAGCATACGTGTACATGGATGTAATAAAATATGCCAGCTTGAGTACATGGTCTTGGTAGAACAGCTTGAATTTCGATTTTTTTTTTGCTTCAGTTTCAATTATTACAGTAGCTTGGGTGGTATTTGGGTAAAATTGTATACAGCTTCAATACATAAAATAAAGATAAATTTATCTTTATTTTGTTAATACATACGTAACGGGTAAATGTTATCATACATTGCGGTAAATATTAAAGTATAGTATTTTTTTGAAGAAACTGGACTGAATTTCTGAAACACAGGACAAATGTTTAACTGTAAATTCTTGGTGAGAAATACTAGGGCTGAATATATGAGTGACTTGCATGTCCAGTTGTGGCTAGCTGCATTGTCTATTTGGTTATTAGAGTTCTCTGTTGTTCATATGTAATTACTATGTACTGTAAGCCTTTAACCTTCTTGACTGAAGTTCAAAATGTATTGGATACAAATATTAAACACTCAATGTGTTTACTTAGGTGTAAAATCTTTTAAAACATCTGCACAAATGTAAGTCCTGACATTGTACAGGTACACATACAGTTGGACAGTTTAAATGATTTGCTTCATTAACCCTAACTCCCAAAGCGTTTTTACTAGAATCCACCCCTAACCCAACACATTCCAACAGCTTATACTACCATGAGATGGGAACTGTGCCCAATCTTAGGTGGACGATACACAACCTAACAAACTCCAACAGGCTTTTTTTGTTTGATTTTGTTGGAGTGTGTACACTTGGCATGTGCAAAAATTTGATCAGTGAAATCACACAGTACCCAACATAACATAATCCAACAACTATCTCATTAGACCATGGAGGAAAGAGCAATGCCAGACATGTACATTTCACACATCCACCATACCCACTCAATCAAATTCCAACACCATTACTTGTCAGCAAGGATACACAATCCCACAGAATCAAACACCCAATCCTAACTTCACTGTACTTAACCTAACAAAATTAAACACTTTGCCCTGTTTGAATTTGTAGGGTATGGGAGGGTTAGGGTTAAACAATGGTTTTTTAAGAACATTTTTTCCCTCTTTTTTTTTAGGCTTTACACACATGGATCGATGCTTTAGTTGGAACAATTGTGACTGATTATGATGATGATTGAGGTGGGAGAATTAGAAAAGGAAGAAGGAAAAAAAAGTTGATGATGATGATGATGAATTTAAGGTGGTTGTTTTTCATTTCACATTTTCATTTAATAATTCTGGTTGTGAAGCCAAGTACTCTCAGAAATGCGAACTTCATCACTATACAGGGGTCGAAATTAAACTACATTGCTCACTATCACTAGCCAGCAGGGACAGTATAATTTTTTTTTTACTGGCCTGCCAGAAGATTTGGTGGCCCACCGTTTTGTAATTTAAAACTCGATCAGCATCATTTTCGGCGGGCAGTCAGTGCACATGTACTAACCACGAACACTCTACTATACAATAAAAACTATTATTTTAACAACCAACATCCAAAACAGATGGGAGGTTATTTAAAACAAATATATATTTGTACATTGTTTAACTTTCTAAAAGGCCCCCCAAAAAAAATTTATGTTAAATCATGGTTACCCAACCGACCCTAACTTTACGAACCTAATCTTTTTATTCGGCTTGAAAAAAAAATGAAAAAAAAATATTATAAAAAAATGAAGGTACCATGGACAAAATGTCAGACTTTGACCAACTTAACATGTTTTTAACAAAATTGAACTAAATACTAGAACACAGCCATCAAGACAATTTTACCGATATCTCCGTGATTTGAGTCTCATGATTTTGTGATCCACGGTCGTCGCATCGTGTTTCCTACAAAAGTACCCAGCGAAAAATACCCACAATTCAAAGCACAGCGCGCACGTGTGTACACGACAAGAAAGTGCAATTTACAGAGCGCAATTTGATTATTGCGCAAATTGTTGCTTGATAGGCTAATAGAGCTGCCAATTCTGCACAGCGCAAACTGAAAATTGCGCGAGAGTTTGTCCAATTCGTTGTGCAAATCTGTTAATTGCGCTCGACAGATGAACGACAGTGGACTCCTTAGGAGTCGCAAGCGGACGATTTGGGGCATCTTTTCAGCCGAAAATTTATCTTTTTTTGAAATATATCTGACACAATCATACCTTTATATTAACCAGAAACATCTCCTGCGTACCTCATGTGAGTTTAAAGTATACTGAAGAGGTCTTCGATGGATTTCGGAGCAGTTTTTTTTTTCACTCGCTATTTAGGAAAAATGTTCACTGTCCCACCGGGCTATCGTTTTGGGGGTAATCGGTGGCCCGGAGATATTTTCACTGGTCTCAGGCCATCGGGCCAGCATTAATTTCGACTCCTGCTATACTAGCCAAGAACCCCATGGAGAGAAGACGAGGAAGGAAGTTTCAGTTTTAGATGTGGGAGAAAAGCCCCAGGGAGTTATTCTAGGAAAAACCCACACAATCGGGTAGGGACTGAAAACCCAACCCACATTTTGCCCCAATGGGATTCAAACTGGGGTCCTCAAAGTGGAAGGAGAGGAAAGATACCACTACGTCAACACAGCGTATGCAGATGATACATGATGTATGCGTGAAGGATGGTGATACTGACTGTTAATGGAGCATATGTTTTGTTGTCTCTTTAGATCCAGCACATGCACATTTCATCTGTAGAGAAGTTACCACTGACAACATCAGGGTCCCCCTTGCAAATCCGTTGCAAGACATTCCAGACGGCCATTTTTGTCATTCCTAGAGACAAGAGTTGCCAGGAACTCTACAAATCACTGCAAAAACTTTCCAAACCAGGTATATAAAATAAAAACATATGATTAACAAAATAATAGAATAGATCAAATCAATTTGACTTCATTTCATTTATAATTAATTGTTACAACTCTAACACTTTATTGTACTATTGTAGTAAAGGTTAGTGTCATTTACAATTGTTGATCTTAATCTTTAATTAGGTTTTACTTTCTTTACTGATGGAATATTGCTGGCCAAAGTAAAATACATCATGTTTGACAATGTTATTATTATTGTTATTATTATTATTATTATTTATTTGACCTCAGAAATACAAGAACAAAAAATACAATACATGTACAAGGCAATAAAAGAACAATAAAACCAAAACAGAAACAACAAAGCAAAACAAAATAAAAATAGGCCCAGCCCCACAATGTAAATAATAGCAATATACAGAAAATGGTGATGACATGGGGGAAAATAGAGAGAACAATGAAAAATGAGTCTATGAAGGGAGCATGCAAGTACAAGAAGTTAATCTGGGGAAGGACACAAGAAAATTACCCCCAAAAAGGGCCAAACAATACTGTGTGGGTCAGGGACAACAAAAGTAAACAAAATCACTGTTGCTGGAAAGTATATTGTCCCACACATAGTAAAACAGGAAAACTGGTGAAAATAGACATGACAAAATGAGGGAGAGGAAGAAGACCAAGTTCACACACATGCAACTCCCGGGTTAATCCGGAGGGGTTAAATAACAACAATGTCAGACATGATTTAAACAGATAGCTTTTATGTGAACCAAACATCTTGATCTGTGACATTCATTGGGTATTAATGATAATCCTTCCTGCTCCTCCCACAGCCACGCTAGATGAAGTGTATGCATTTCACTATAAATCAGCCAGCTTTCAGTCAGGTTTGTCAGCTGGTTGGGATCCGTTTGATCTGTCTGCTGAGTATGCACGCATGGGAGTCCCTAACACCCACTGGTGCACTACATCCATCAACAAGAACTATGAGGTATAATTATAAATAAAAGTTAATAAAAGGAACCAGTGGGTCTAATTGCTGGCTGACTGAGGTCTCATGCTTCAATTGTCAAGTAAATTGGATCGAATAAGAGTGGCAATAAATGCCTGTGGGTTTGTCATCAGCTCATTGGAATGTGTCCTTAGAGTGTACAGCTAGGGATATACAGTCAAGCATGAAGGTTTTGCATAGATGAGTTACATAGGCCTAATAAATGGAAACACTTAAGAGAAAGTAGATTTTTATGTCTAACTTTTATATGTCTAGAAACTTATTTTGGACACTGCTATATTAGTATGGGGGGGGGGGGGCTGGGGTCATTCCTCAGTGTGCCATTCGGCAAGTACCATCTACATGTATAATGAAACCAATTGCTAATAGCCAAAAGGTCTTCACCTAATATAGATGTCATTAATACACATTGTCAAATTTTAGTTATCTAAATATTTCTACACAGATATGTGACACATACCCCAAGATTATGCATGTTCCAGTTACAGCAAGCACACCAGTGTTGGTTGGCAGTGCACGGTTCCGCAGTAGAGGCAGGTTACCAGTGCTTTCCTACCTTCATAAAGATAACAAGGTACAATAAACAAATCATGACCAAGTATGGTTCATAATTTATATTTAAAATTCACAACAGCAGTCTTAACATATAATAAATATAGTCTTAATATAAATTGTGAATTTATTCTTGCAATTCAACATTTTCAATCCAGGCATGACTTGTTTTCTTTCATTGTAAGTGTAATGTGCCCCTAAATTGCAACTGTGGTACAATAATTTTAAAAGGGAACAATTGGGAAGCAAATCATACTATTTAAGAATAAATTAAACCAAAACTATTTATGTTTACCAAAATGGTATTCAAACAATAAATTAACACACACAAATAATAATAGCGAATGGATACCAAACAAGTAGATATATATTATCAATCAGCTACTGTTTCTGAATAGAAACTACATCGTTAGAAACTATGCTCAGAACAATGCTTCTTTAAAAAACAATATTAATAATAATACCAGCGTCTTATACAGCACACCTATTTACCAATAAGGTACTCAAGTCGCTTGAACAAACTCAAAAATTTAAGACAGGTTTTGAAAATTTTGCATTGTAACACCAATTTATGTAGCAGCTTTTTTAAAAGGGTTTACATGGTGCATAGCACATTCAGCAGCCACTGCCATAAACACCACAGCAAACCCCTTTTCTAAGCGATAAGTGTAACTGATTTCTTTTACCTGCAATTATACACAAAGCGAGGGACCTAGGGCTTTACATTTTATCGGAAGGACAAGGCATTAATTATTAAGTGTTTTGCTTGTGGACACAAGTGTCAAGACCAGGACTTAAACCCACACTCTGCAGAAACACACCAGAGCTTGAGTCAAGTTGTTTTAATAGATATTACCTTTGAATCGGGATAAAGAATATTATTTGTGTTTTTATTCATATACTTATGTAAAATTTCCCATGTCCAAACTCATGGTGGGTTTCATGGTAGTCTTAACTGCACTTTTCCCTTTGACATCGCAGTTTCTTAAGTTTGAAATTTCTCTAAAATTGTTCTTTACACAAGAAAATATCGAGTGAACAGTTATGAATTAACTAATCACAAAAAATAAGCAGTTTTTTTTCTGTTTTAACATTCAGGCATCTATGTGCCGGTGTAGCCAGCCTTTGGCAGGCTTCAGTGCACGCTGCCTTGAGGATGAACAGATGCTCCAAGCTATCCTTAACACCAATCCAAACAGCACTTTCATGTATATTGTAGACACACGGCCAAAGGTAGGGAAACAGTCAATATTGGTTTATGAATCTTTTATGTATCATCTTGTACAATCCTGCCAATTAAGACCCATAAATAAGAACAATGCTTTAATTGTTCCTTGCCAACATCAGCAATAACCACAAACTTTTTGTTTTGTAAATCGTCCATTAAATTGTTTATGAGTCGATAGCTTAATGACCAACATTCAGACAATGCCACAGTGAGTTAAATCCCAAACGCTTACAGCTTTCATTTATTTCTGAATATGTGTAGATTAATGCCATGGTGAACAAAGCCTCTGGAAAAGGTTATGAAAACACGGATTTCTATGCCAACATCAAGTTTAAGTTTTTGGGTATTGAAAATATCCACGTCATGAGGAACAGTTTACAAAAACTCATTGAAGGTGAGCATACTGTAATCTGATTGTTTTCCCCTTTTAATAGCCAAGTGTTGACTACATTAATATTGTTGTCATCTTTGTCTGGTTACCTGTGTTTTTAAAGAATGATGGTACTGATACACTTAGGTGCCAGACTGTTTATTCCTTCAGTCTTAGATTGACTGATTAAATTTATGAAAACACAAAACGCTAAGCAATAGTATTTAAAGGTAAGGGTAAACTTCATAATGAATTTGAACCTGATATTAATGTTAAATGTTTTCTTTCTTATTTAGTGTGTGAGTTAAAGAATCCCTCCATGGAAGCCTTCCTGAGTGGTTTGGAAAACAGTGGCTGGTTAAGACACATTAAGGCCATTATGGATACATCAATCTTTATCTCTAAGGTACATCACATCAGTTACCAATCACATTGAGTTTCTTAGGTGGCTGTTATTTGGGGTTTAAAATTTCTCCTTCCTTGTTCAATGAAACTAATTTATATAAATATTTTAGTTTGTTTTTCATAACTGAGGATATTTTGGTTTGTTCTATGTAAAGTATTCTTTTTGGTTTTGTTTTAGTTACTACTGGAGATATCAGTCACTTTCGTATCATGTTTTATTTCAGGGACATCTAAACATGTTTACTTTGGCCTTCATCTCTTCTTTTTAAACAAAAATTTGCTTTTTTATATAGCATTTTAAAGTAATGATTGAACATGTTTTTTGTTTTCACTAATGTGGTATTTGAATGCTTGAGATAGCATGCTGTATAGACCCCTTGCATTGGCCGCCATTGCGAAGATCAAACAATGGAAACGTGCACGTGCCTCGCACAACTCTTAGCCAATGATATGCTTTTATTGACCTCAGTGAAGGTGTTGTTTTAGGCTTGTGACATCATATGCAAGGGGGTTTATTGAACACACAGTCTACTATGGCTGACGTTATCAGTAAGGTAGCCAGTGTCACTCACTTCATCTTAAAACAACATCAGCAAAATCATCACCAATTTATCCTCTTATGTTTATTACAAGATCTCAGTTAGCAATCCCCAGGATTTGTCTTTTAGTTTAAGTTTAAATAAGAAAAATTGGCAAAGAAATTAAGACAAACTTTTTGCTTTACAGGCTGTGTCTGAGGAAGGAATTAGTGTGTTGGTACATTGCTCTGATGGTTGGGATCGGACAGCACAAACGTGTTCTCTTGCTAGTCTAGTACTTGATTCATACTACAGAACTATACAGGGCTTTCAGGTAAGAATATCTAACAATTGTTATGCTCAGTGATTTGTCTTTTTAACCAATTGGAATATAACTTTGTAAAGTGTCATTTCGTTAATAACAGTAAAATCTTACTTGGTGGTAAGGAACACTGAAGAGCTGTTGATAATATAAAACAATGTGAGAAACAACTCCATTGAAGTAATGTAGTTTTAGAGAAAGAGGTAATTTTCACCTCCAAAATTTGAATCTGAGAGAAGCTTCAGGTCTCAGGCATCTGAAAGCACACAATTCTATGCAACAAGGGTGTTTTTTCTTTCGTTATTAACCAAGTGAGGATACTGATCTTTGACGATTACCAAAAGTGTACCCTGCCTTTAATTGAATGAATTTTTGTTGAAACTGGCTGGGAAAACCTTTAATTTGATGTATTTATGTATTATAGCATAATTATTTTAATGTGGAAAAGTAAAATCATTGGCTTCTTTCAGGTGTTAATCGAGAAGGAGTGGCTGGCTTTTGGGCACAAGTTTCTTGACAGGTATGCAACATATAACAAGTTCCAAACTATTTTTAATTATGTAAAAAAATTACCCGTCTCTGACATCTGTTTCTGGTAACAACTGTGAATTTAATAGTCTTTGATGTATGTTTGTTTGTTTGTTTAAGTGAGTTGGATACAGTAAACATCCATCATTTTCATCACAAGGGAATCATAATTTCCATAGAGCATGTTTTTACGTTTTAAGAAGTTGAAGCACCTTCTGCCAGTAATTTAAATTCTTTCCTCACTAGATTTCCACTTGGTTTAACATGAGTTGACTCAAGAGACATCAACACTTACCACATGTCTGCCCTGTCTTTGTGTCATCAACTCAATGATGAGAAATATTTTCTTCCATTTGACTCAGTCCAGTGTGGTGAGCAAGTAGAAGAATCCCCCCCTGAATTGTGAATTTAATGGTCTTTGCTGTTTGTTTAGTTGATTGAGTAAGTTACAGTATATGCCTATTATTTTCATCACAAGGGAATCATAATTTCCCTAGAGCAGTTTTTTATTATTATTATTGGTTTATTAAAAACATTCAAACATTGCAGCCAAAGGCTGAATTATGTTTAAAATACAGCAAGAGTTATTATACAAAATAGATTTTGAAAAGTGGAAAAGATAGAATTAAAAACAATTTATACAAAAATAGAAGTATTATCCTAGAAGTTTTATATGTTTTAAGAAGTTGAAGCACCATCTACCAGTAACTCCACTTTTTTTACAGACTAATACTGTCTCTGTGAAAACAGCAATCAGGAAAATAATCAACAATCAGGAAAACAATCAACAATCCTCCCCCCCCCCTGCCCCTGGTCATCTGTAACCAAACATGCCCTATAGCATGACTCATGTCCCAATTTGTAATGCTTGGTCCAGGGACTCCAGGTGGCAGTAATTAGTGTTTAAAGTTATAAACATGATCAATTAAATTGAGTTCAACTTTTTTTCTCCAGATGTGGCTTGGTTGCATATGAATCCCGTGAGTTCTCCCCAGTATTCACCCAGTTTGTTGACTGTGTGTGGCAACTGACGCAGCAGTTCCCCTGTGCATTCCAGTTCAATGAACGATTCCTCTTGGAGCTTCATGATCATGTCTTCTCTTGCCAATTTGGCAATTTCCTTGGCAATTGTGAGAAAGATCGAGTTGATAACAGGTAATACAAACATGAATGCAAACTTTAAGCATATACAAGGTGGTCAATAAAATAAAAAACACAAACAGCACCCCCCCCCCCCCCCCTCCCCTATAAAAAAACCCAAAAACATTTGAACAAATAATATAATGATTTAATGATTTGTTTTTGTATCTAATCAAGTGGATACTTCAAGAAAAAGGAACTCTTTCCAAAATCCAATCTAGGAAATCATTGATTGATAGGGGGCTTAATATCATTTAATTATGTCAACCTTTTAGATCTGACACATCCTGTTGGTCAGTCAGTGTGCCACACGAAGACGTGTCAAAGGTTTTGCTATTTCCAGGCCCAAAGCTGGCATACCTTTGTGCGCAATTTTACAAAAAACATCCATTTCACCCTTTCGTTTCAAAGGATTTTTTAATTGATAGAAACTTATAACTTAGAGAAGGCCAAGAGTCTTTGAAGAATGCAAGTACAAACCAAGTTCAATTATTAAATTTTTCTTGCATAAATCATCAAAGAAAAACTAGTTCAATGCAACTCCTATGGGAATCAAGTAATCTGTGGAGCAAGTTTGTTTGAAGTGGAATTGCGTTACGCTTACGAACAGGATAGAGACACCCCAATTACTTAAATTAATCTACTCTAGTTTTTCCTATATAGAGAACACCTTGTTATTGTTTGTTCAGTGTGCTTACTCAGTGTAAGCCACACAAATCAAACCTTCAATATTACTAGTGCCAATGTTTGTATGTATGTATTTCAGGATAACAGATAGGACATATTCCCTATGGGCATACATGCAGGGTAGGATGGCAGATTACTATAATCCTCTCTACAAGTCCAATTCCCCAACCACAGGAGGCATCTTGAAACCCAATCTCTCTCCGCAGATGTTCAGGTGAGATCTTCAAGACTCTCCGTTCATTTTTTGAAGAAAGAATACATTACATCCAACAGTTTTAATTATATGTTTGTTCGCTCATAAGTTGATCATTGTATTTTCACTTTACATAACAAAAAGAAATAAGTTAAAACAAATATAGGATTGTGTTTTGTGGTTGAATGGTGTAAATTTCCATTCTTGCGGTCAAAGGTGTTTGCCTTTTAACTGCCATAAGGTTGAGTTGGAATTTGTTTAATTCAGTATTAGTTCGTGTGTTATGCCAGATGTCTTTTAAAGTACAATTGTTCAATCAAGTCAAATCAATTAATTAGTCTAAATTGAATTAGTCTAAATTGATATTTAAACTCTGTTATGTAATATTAAGTGGTGATTGTTTGCCTCATGTAGTGAAATGAACCAATGTCTCCAACATAAATACATAACACACATTGAGGTTCCCTTCAGTTCGTATTCAGAATGCTCTCAGATGGGAAACTTCTTGCCAATGGTGACCTGGGAATGCACATCATAAAGTGCTGTTTAAAATTTATAATACAGGGCTGATAATCTTCCAACTTCAGTGTGATCTTCAATTTTGTTGACCTTTGGAAAAATCTGACAAATTATTATTTAACAGCCTGAAATGTCTTCACCATGTGCACATTGTCAGCCCTTGTACTCAATAAATAGTTCAAATAATAAACCACAAGGGAAACTGACTGGGTAAATGTTTAAATGATTTTGGGTTGAACAAAGAAAAATTGACAAGAGCGGGATTAGAAAATAGATCAATAAATAGTTCCTAACTTTTTTCATGCCTGATAATAATCACTCTGTTTTTATGTTTAGGTTTTGGCGAGGTATGTACAATCGCTATGACAATGGAGTACATCCAAGAGAGCCTATTGCTGATATCCTCAATGCCATGAAGGACCACAGCTCATCCCTGTCTGACCACGTCAAGTTCCTTGAAGATGTGAGTTGTAATAACAAGTTTTGATTTTGACTTTTTGTTATGGAGACTTTATGTTAAATATCTAAGTCTTATAATCACTGTTTAAAAACATATTGTGTCAAATAGATCTGACCAAGTTGTTTTTGTTTTGTTTCTCATATTTTAGAAAGTCATAAATTTAAAGGAGGTACTTGGCATCAAAGATGAGGATGATGTCTCAGACATAATGGATGACAAAGCTTCGTCATTACCAGAAATCAATTCACTAGAGAGCAGTTCTGATTCTCAAGAGTCTGAGAAGGAGATTGACACCACAGACCAGCCTGATAACAAAACTCTTGAAAATAATCAAAGTGCAATGAAAGATAACCGGCAAGAAGGCAGAGATCTTGACCGACACATCTCCTCAAGTAAGCCCTTGACGATAAGGAGGGAAGACAGTGGAGAAATCATGTCAGCATCACTTCTTGCTGAGGCAGTAGAGTCAGTCAGCCTCAACTGGAGGGGCTTCAGGAATATACGTCAATGTGTGTGCTCAACTCCTTTTGATCACTTCAGTCGGAAGGTGAAAACACAGTTTACACTATAGTAAAGCGAGTTAATATACAAATATTGGATGCATTTGAGTGCATTGTTGCAGAAATCTTGACTTTCATTTCACGAGTCAAAGGAAGTGAAATGGAAAAGGCAGATTTTACAGAGTGATTGTATTCTGTGACAATGCAAGAACGAAATGCATTAAATGTTTGTTTTATATAGCTCACACATAGATACTTGTTATTTGAAAACAAAATCATAATAAACTCAAAAAGACACCCCACATTCTAAACATTCTATTGATAAAATAACCTTCTGAACAACATGGGTGACTCAATGTAGGCACCAACCTTGTCTGCCATGACACAACCTTACCTTGTTTGGACAAATGGGCGGGAAACTATTATGGCAAGAAAAATGATAACATGTGACGCATGTTCTACCATTAAAATGACAAGGATCTGTGTGTACGGTATACATATATAATAATATTTGATCACACAGGTTTGATAAGTAGGAACCTGGAGGACTGGGGTTTGTTTGTATAATGTTGGCAAACTATCCAACTTGGTAATTAATCTCTTTATGTGAGGCTATTTCATGTTTAACTCTGTTTGTTTGTTGGGTTTTGTGGGTGTTTCTTTTGCTTTTTTCTTCTTGTTTTGTTTTTGCAAGTTGATGTTTGATCTTGTGCTTGTGTTTGTCTTTTATCGTTACCTGATGGAACGATTTTTAATTTTTTATATCTGCAGTATCATTGCTGGAAGTGTGGTGAAGTGTTCTGTATTCGATGTATTGACAAGCAAACGTTTCTGCCAGGCCATTTCTATGAACGTCCCGTTGCAGTTTGCAGGCCATGTTATAGAGAGCTCAAGTTGGGATCATCGGACCCAGTACCATCTCCAACATCACATGTATCCTCTCCATCACTCAACAACCCTGGCTCTATGTTTGAACCCAGGTTGGATAACTTAATTAATGAGATTCATGAATGAGAGAGGTTTCCAGCAGGCTTCAATTTCACAGAATAGACCTTATGCATTGACGTCACCAAGCCGCCATCTTAGAGGTAAACTGATGACGAAACAATGGAAACGCGCTGATTTGTACGCGCGGCGCACAGGACTGACCAATGAACATCTTCCTTTTGACCTCTAGGCGAGGGCGCCCTACTCAAATGACGTCATATGCATAAGGTCTATTTCTCAGAAGAAACTTTACTCATGGTTTTGTTAAGCTATTAAGCAGACTGCTAGCTAAATCCAACATGTTTTCTTTGAAAGTTTGGCCTGCACGTGTAGGTTTATGTAATAGGACCTGCTGAACTCAAATGTTTTGCTCAGGTACTATTTAACAGAAAACAGGCCAGATGCACATAAATATATTTAGTTTTTTCTTAATATTTAAAAACAGACTGCCAGTTAAAGCATGTGCAAGTGTATGGGTGCTTGGTTTAGCAACCTAACAAATAACCTGCTTACAATGCTTTTTATTTGGCAACTGCAAGTTAATGCATATATTATTGCCAGGGGGATTGATATATATAAGAAAAACCTGCTTTTTCTGAACAGCTTTATGAAATTGGCCAAATAGTTCCAATTTGATTGGTTGAACAGTTAATTTATGCAGATTTAAAGAAATTCTCACACGATGGAAAGGCAGACATAAAGTTCAGAAAACTACAATTGCAGAAATCAATTGTAGTTTTGTGAATGCCAGCCTCTACTGAACATCATTGGTAACAAGAAAAAGACAAATTAATCAATGTATTTAAGAAAAAGGTCCTTGTACTATATAAGTTGCTCTAACTGACTGTTGCTTAGCAATACAAAAAATAAGCAACATATTTGGCTGGTTTCATAGCAATGAATGATATATTATATGTGAATTGTTCATATCTGATGTTATCAGGTTTGATATTGTTTCTATTTAACTGTGCGCAAGGTATTTTGTCAAACTATGTACTTCTTACTTACATGACGTTTTAACAGCCACACGATAAGTATTCTACAGTGTTACTCTGACAAACACCAGTAGTCAGAATGAATTCCCCAACTGTAGTCATTTAATAAGATAGAGCATCAAGATTCTGAGGTACATTTATGCCATTTATCTTTGAATTGTCAAATAATAAATGTTCTAAACATTCTGAAAGTATTAGATATCTATATTTATCCCCTATGTTTTATATAATGAACTTGAAATTGAAATAATAAAGGAGTTAAATATACTCCACTAGTTAAACAAAATGAACTTAAGTAAAAATTTAAATGTTGAAGGGTCATAATTTAGTTCAACATTCAAGCTTGTATTGCCTGGTATTGTGAAATATGTTGCAAACAGTTGCATAATACATTTGTAGGGTGGGTGCATGTAACATAGTAAATTGTGTTGGTCATGTAACACAATATTTTTAATTGGCGAGGAATCAAGAAAATACTCGAATTCAAAAATTTACATTAATTCTACATGGAGATGCAATAGAGCAGTGGATGGATAGTTTTACTGATGAGTAGATAGCAACATTATTATTTTTTATTTTTTTTATTTCTCTGCAGTATTCAATCAACTATTAAATCGACACAAATGCAGTTATGAAGAACTAACAAATTTATGTAGTGATAACTAGTGCCAAGAAAATTGCTCATGGATGTTGGATGTACATAAGATGTAAATTATTTTTGAGCAGAGCGTGCAATTACAGGTTTTGATAATTGTTAAGTCTGTAATTATTATTATTGCATATTGCCGATACGGAATTTGTAAGTGAATGTGTCAGACAATGATTATTATATAAAAACTGTTAGGTAAATAACGTTAAATTTAAAATGAATTCTTTAAAAAGAAAGTTGAAACTGGTATTTGTTTAGTCGTAGAAATTGGAAATAAATTGTAAAATTACCAATTCGATTTTGAGTAATATTCATTATTGCTATGTTTGTAGAGATGTCTTGCGACTTCGATGGAGACATTTTAGGATGGAGTATAGCTCCATGATTTTAGGGAGATACTCTTTCAGATACCAAATAAATAAACCACAAGGGAAACACATTGGGTAAATTTTAAATGATTTTTGGCTTGAACAAAGAAAAATTGACTAGAGCGGGATTTGAACCAACGACCTCCGGATTAACGTGGCGGCGTCCTACCATCTGAGCTATCTATCCCTATGTTGGTTTCCCTATTGTCAATATCTTTTTTTCGGGGGGTCCCAGTCAGAAGCCATTCATTAACTGCCGTGTAGCCAGGGATCACACCCCAAGTATACGATACAACCTGGGAAGCGGCAGCGGATCACCTTAAGAAGCCATTCAACTGTTAACTGCCATAGTCTGGAATCGCCCAAGTTTACGATACAATCTGGGAAGCGGCAGCCAGGGGATCACCTTTAGGGGATGCGACTTTTTATATCAGATTTGAAATAAATAAACCACAAGGGAAACTGACTGGATGGGTTTTGGGGTTGAACAAAGAAAAATTGACTATAGCGGGATTTTAACCAACGACCTCCGGATTAACGTGGCGGCGCTCAACCAACTGAGCTATCTAGCCCTATGTTGGCGGTCTCCCTATTTTGTCAATATCTTTGTTGGGGGGTGGGGGGGGGGGGGGGGTGCCAGTCACATCCCGCTCTAGTAAATTGTTCTTTGTTCAACCCCAAAATCAATACTCTTTTCGTACCACGTATTCTTAAAATAGAGGATTACAACCAATGTGACAATACAAACTCTTATTGGATCGATCCAGGAAAGAGAGGGGAACCTGTGGGCCGACGTTTGCATAATCGTCTTGCAAACGTGATTTCCCTAATCCATACATCAAACAACTCTTGGGTACACTGAATACCTGGCTAGGGTTGAGACAGCATCATAACAATGCAAATCAAATAAAAGGGGTTCGGTGTGCACCTTACACCGTACACTGTGTCTTTGATGAAGTCTTCAAAGACGTTCATTCACTCCACAAGTCACGTACAACCAATGCGTACAGTTTGTTTGTTTGTTTGTTTGTTTAAATGATCTACCCATCAAGGGAACTCGGCAAAGCTCCCACAAGGGGATATAAACACCAAGCTGGCAACAGTTTCGTTGTTATAAGATTCTGTTTTTAATTAATAACCATCATTTACTAATTAATTTAACTTCAAGTATAGGCCCTATTCCGAGAGCAATGTTAGCTTCTGTTTTGCAAAAAATAAGTTAGTGGCCTGACGTTTCGACCCTATCCTAGCAGAGTCTTTCTCGAAGGCTAAATGACAACACAACACACACAAGCAGACAAGAGTTGCAAGTGTAGTCAAGTGGAAATACATGAATAGAGAGAGTGGAGGGAGAAAAGCAGAAAGCATTCAGAGAAGGCAGGGGGTAAGCAGGGATTATGAAGACAAAGGTGGGGGGGGGGGGTTACTAGGGAAGGGGATAGCTTGACCACAAGAAGTTGGGAACACAAAGGACAAAATGGAAGGTTAGAAGAGAGGTAAATAATTAGTTAATACAATGTGGGGCAAATTAATAAAGTGGATATCTGTGTGGGAAAAGGAGAAGGCAAAGACAAAAGGTTATTAGTCATTTCCTTCTTGGATATTCAAACCATGGGGCTAAGTGGTCTTTATGCGCCTTATCCAAAGTTTTTCCCTACTCAGACAGTGTTTGTGGCTTTGTGTTTGTCTTCTGTGTTTGCAGGAAATGGTGAGTAAACTTTTTCAGTTGACTTCAAGATGGAAGACAGACAGACTTAATTTTCCATGCCTTTCTACAGATTTAGAAAGAATCACATGGATTTTGTTGACAAATAAAGTCGCTTTACCTGTCACTATAATATGGACTCTGTTCAAATTCTCTTTCCTTTCTCTATGGTTCAAAGTAATGTTGCATTTACTATGTTGTCTTGAATGTGGTACGTGAACAGTTTTGTTGATCACCTGGTAAAAAAAACCCTTAACATCCAAATTTAGACACATAGGGCAAATTTTACGAGTATTTTGTTTGTTTGTTGGGGCCGTTTGTTGCGTTTGTTTGTAAGTGTAAAATAATTAAAGTATTTGTTTGCTTTCAGTCGAATGTCCATACCGTTTGGAGGAATGAGACGGCCCGAGGGGGCGTTTGTATTTTCAACTGGAAGCAAAGTATATTTTGAGTGCCCTGATGGATATGAAAGGGTTGGTTCCCCCGTGTCTGTGTGCCAGAATAATGGAGAATGGTCTCTGCCTGTACCAAAGTGCATTGGTAAGTCTTTATCTTAGGATACATACAGGGGAAGTTAAGATGACTGTAGCCCTGTTGGGGAGGAGGGGGTCCCAGATGACATTTCCTTTATTTTGTTGTTAATCAACAGTAAAGAGAACCCATAGAGCATATCATTAGCTCGAGTCTCTTTAACTTTATGACTGTACTTTGTAGAACAACTTCAACTTTTCTTATAGAGTGGACATATTTTTTGAACAGGATCCCATTGTTTGAAATATCTTGAGACAAATAACATGATGAATCCTTATCAAATTGTGAGACCCCAATCTTGATGAGGGTGAGTGTCAAGCATGGATGGTATAAGGTATATCTTAATATGTTTTTATTCAATTCCAACAGCTGATTGTGACTCTCTTGAAGCTCCTGCTAATGGTGCTGTATCCACTACACAACGCAAATATGGAAGTGTGGCTCGCTTTCAATGTAACCAGGGTTACAGTTTGGTAGGCGCTAGTGCAGTCACGTGTAAGGATGGACGCAATTAACAATAAGTCACTACAGAACCATGATGTGCCATTTTGCTTTGGTAAACTCCTAAAAATTGTCAATTAAGTAATGTTTGGAAAACAATGTGCCTTAAAAAGATTATTGTCATGTTAATAATTTGTTACCTTGCCATGTTTATTCTGTCAAAAGGGTTTTTAAATTTTTTATTTTAGTTCCCTGGCTTCCATTTTTATATTCGAAAAATGTATACTAAACTGTTTTAATATTTGTTTCAGCTGATTGCGAAGTAGGTGAATCTCCATCAAACGCCCAAACCAGTGGAACTAGAGGTCATGGTGACATACTGTATTTCAAATGTCTACAAGGCTATCAGTTGATTGGACCAAGCATGGTCACGTGTAAAAATGGAGCTTGGAGTGAAGCTTACCCAAACTGCGTTCAAGATATCATGGTTTAAAAGGTTATGGATCATATCATAACTTTATAAGTTAAACCAATGTAGGCCTACTGTGGGCCTATATTACATTCATTCTTAATACAATAATGACAACTTTTGAAAAAAGCACAACCAACAAGACAATCATATTTTTACAAGTATTTTGTTTATCAAAATTTGTTTTATTATCATCCTTTTTCAAAAACGGGTTTCAAAGTCTTGATTATAATTTCAAAATTGTCATGCTTTTTCTTGTAGCATCTTTTATTGATAGGGCCTATTCCGAGGAACCATGGCCCAATTTCATAAAGCCTGTAAGCCCCAAAACTTACTAAGCACAGAAAAATATTGCTTGGCAGAAACAGGTTACCAGCAGACATTCGTAACAGTTTGCATTGTTGCGACTAGTGCCCCAATAATTTTTTGCTTAACAAAGAAATTTGCTAAGCATTATTTTCTGCTAAACAGCTTTATGAAATTGTGCCCCGGGTCCAATTTCACAGAGCTGCCTAAACACAAAAAGTAGCTCAAAGCACAACAAAAATATGTTCACCAGAATAAGGTTACCAGCCAAAATACAATGTCACATCATGCATCAGTTCTGGCTGGTCATGGTATCATGCTAACTGAATCTTTGCAAGACACAAAATAGTCTAACAAAAGCACCTGTTATAGGAATGTATGCCTTACAAAACATGGCACGCGAACGACATGCGCATACGCGTGCCTTGATGGAGGTTTCATATGCAAATTGATTTACCCTAGTTCCCGCACGTCCATGATTTTAGCCAAGCTTGTGTCGACATATTGTTTTGTTTTTTTACTTAATAAAAGCAATGTAAGTTCAAATTCTGTTTCATTTTTGTACAGTTATCAATACATGCACATTATTAACGAGAATCAAACATAATAGGCTATGTAATGTTATATTTTAAAAGTTTCATGTGTATAAACTGATAAGGTATGAGGTAATAAACGTCACATAATGTCTAAATATAGGTCTACTTGTCGTCTGCAAAATTCAATGTGCAAAATGGACAAATGACTCAGTTCTTCCAAAGTTTGGATAAAGTTTTTGACATTTCTTCGATGCAGAAGTTTACAAAAATCAAACTAGACGCAGGTATTTTATCAAGAGTCTTATGATGAGTAACCGTGGGAGATTTTTGGTAAGTCAGCAATTAGCTGTTTGTGAAATTATTGAGATTAAAATGTCAGAATGGCCAACGATTGGGCCTATTCGTTATAAGAATAAGAAACGGTATAGACTGTCATGACTGTAGTACTAGTAGGGACACAGTCATTCTCGTGGTGCTCCTTCAAAGTTGTAAATACGGTACATTGGAGAGGAAATTGTAAAAAATTACTGCCAAAGGAATGCATAGTTTCAAAAGCTGTTAATGTTCTCGTGAAATTCGTGCTCTGACAAACAAAATACCCTGAATTGAGTATTTAAAGTTAAGTACAAATGAGCTCAAGGTACGGTACGACAGTACAACATGAACCAGGTTTCCAACTCCCAGTTTGTTTGATAAAGAGAACATCTCATTACAGACAAAACCTGGTAAGTAAGACCATGGTGAGGTTCCTTTCTCCACGTGAAGAGCCGCATAATGCTGAATCAAATCATTATTCATGCATTACGTAATCAAATTTATAAAGGTGTAGGTGGTAGTTACATTAGTCAAGAAATTGACATTTGTCTATTCGATCCTACCTCCATGATTGTATCGTTAATAGTCTATACATGTATTGGGGCATGCCGAAACTGTTTATTTTTACAAGGCCATGATTTATGTGAAAAGCAAGTAAAGAAATGTCTTAATACAAAAACCCTCACAGAAAAAGTTGCCCAATGCATTTCCGATGGGCCTTCTGTTATTCAGTGGAGCCCGTTTGTGATGTACATGTGGGTTGGTTACATTGAAAGGTACGTCTCTGATTATTGAAAAAGCTCATTTGAAGTGCGCCCTCTGTTTACGAATTTCAACAATAATCATTATCTGCACTGAAATGAAGGGAATGTAGAAGTCATTTGAGGCACGTGAATGAAGGACCTGGACGAATAAAGCGCTAAAACAATTAATTACATTGTCAAATGTTATCATGGGTTTAAAATCTAAGATTAATTAACTAATGTATACAGTTCAAATCAGTAGTGCTCGACCAAGCCATAGGCTATACATTGTGAGATGCGAGTATCGAATAATTTGTGGTAAAAGGCGAAATTGAAAGATGAAAAGTGAAGAGCAAAAGTTGATGAAACATGTTATATTTTGGTTGCGGCGTAATGCTTAAATTATAATTGTATACATCAAAACAGAAATGACTGTTGGGCAAGATGTTGACATTGACATAACTCTTTGAGCTTTACTTGGAGTGAAGCTAAAATTCAGTCTTACAACCCATAATGGAAAACTATAATGACCCTGGACGGACATTTCGGAGTTTCCATTCTGGTTGATTAGCCTTTTATGGAATTGATGAGAAGATACATCATCACCGTCTTTACACCCTGCGCTAATACATCTTCCCTTTGCAATGGATTAATAAACAAGGCCAATCAGCAAAGCTGTATGTGAGCCGGGTCCGAACATGTGACCGTCTGACTCTCGAGTTCTTAATTGCCGTGAATTGTCTTGAGTTGACGCAAGTCAGTCATACCTATAAAGTTGTCATCCTCATTGGACGCAGAAGGCACTTATTGTATTCTTAAGTGAGAACTTACAATATTATGTGCTTCGATCAGCCTGCCTGCTAGAAGTCACACGACGCGCTGCTGGGTGGGCCTCATCATCTCTTTCATTACAAGGGAGTGAAACTCAGCTAAATAGATTGACCTACGAAAAAGAGGCTTCCACCCACACAAGAAAGGTAAGATTAACAGACTGAGTGTTGGGCAAATGAATTTGACATTTTGACAGTGTGCACGACACTATTAATAATACATTTTTACTAGTGATATTGCAACGTTAACATCTGCACGGCGGTTATCAGTTAATTGAATCAGGTTTAACTATAGAGAAAACAGAATTGATTAAACACAATTGGATTTTATATTGTTGTCGTAATCAAAAAGTGCCCATAAAACCCACAAATGAATATTTCTCTTGACTTTTTATATGTTTAATTCCAACGCTTGCCAGATGGGAGGTTTTGGACTTTTGTAAAACGTAAAGATTGTGGCTATACAATTACAACAGTTTGTGTGTTCCCAATCTTTTGCAGTCTTGCATTATGAGTTCGATTTTTGAGTCCTTTGTGTTGATACCTTTAAAGTTTTATTTATTTATTTATTTATTTTATTTATTTATTTATTTATTTATTTTATTTATTTACAAAATATGATCTTCATATTCCCGATCTTTTCTTTAGAGGCATAGGCCTATGCTTAGTTCCATGGATAGAATGTTATCATAGGTCTAGTATTATTTCCAGTATTTGTTTCATCGAGTCTCTATGGAATTTTACGTGGGCGAGATTTTGTTTCGTAAATTATTTTAGTTAATACGTAACGGGTATGACAATGAACATTTTACATGTCGTTTGGAATGTAATACTAAGTAATAACAAATATATGAAAGTAAAACAAATTCAACAATATAACGAAGAAAACCCGATAATTAAAATTGACCTCAGCTTCCGGTTATTGCAAAAAATTAAGAATTTTGTGCTCAACTCAGATCACAAAACTTATGTACTAAACGCTTGTTTTGGATGCGCAATGATAATCGCCAGATTCTGTAATTAAATTGCAACGCGAAGCCTTTTCATTGCAGTCTGTGGTTGTTGAGGCGTCAGCATCCTCTTTAAACTGTGTCACTGGTCAATTTTACGCCTGTTTGACCAACGCGAATCTGCGTAAGGGCTTCTAAAAAGTTCAGATCAAATAAAGCATCCTTTTCCCAGAATTTTAATTTATTTCAATAATAGTTAACACATTTTGTGAATTTATCGTAAAAGCTAAAACTAATTTTATGAAATTTTAACGAATATTTTTTTTGTTCAGATTTCGTCATGATGAGAAATAATTGTAACGAAATGGTTATTTTACAAGTGCATTTTTACATCATGACATTATAGGTGAATTTCCCCAAAAGCCAAAATCTCTGGATTCTAGTCTTTAGTTTTACTGTTGTGTCTCCAGTCAGCCATTAAAGTAATTGTAAGGTAAACATTTAGGCTGTAACCTACTCCAAAGACTAGCCATACTATGCCCCAGGCTACTGAGGTGGTATCTATCTCACAATCTGGGGTGGGCTCAGAATTCGTGGGTTACGTAATGATATATTTTCATGTGTGACAATAGGGTCTGTGTGTCTTTACATGTAGTCAGTGACCAGGGCTCAGTGATGTTGGAGGGTCATTTAGCTTGATGAATATTTACTAGTTAGTAAGATTTGTGTATTGTTTATGTTTAAGTCACTGTATTCAACTTTTCATGTGGTAGACACAGTACCAATTGTTTGGACCAACCAGGTTCCACCTGCCAGAGTTAGCAACCAATAAGAGAGTTTTATAAATGTTGGCAGTGATCCTGGGTGGGGCCTTGTAGTGAATAAAAAGGGCATGTTTTGTTGAAATCTAGACACCCACAGACGAGACGGACTGGGAAAGGACCCCGAAGGAACAAGGAAGGAACTTAACAGGATCTCACCAGGAGGAGCAGTGTTTCATGTAAAAAGAAGCTGTCCAAAACTAATTCATTTGCCTGCTGTTTCACATCTCTTTAAGGAATCTCCCCATTGTTTAAAGTATTAATTGTTCTAAGGTAATAAATCCTGGTGGTCACTTATATTTCCGCCAAACGGATCCACGTACTTTTCTGCCAGCAGCCGCTCGCTGACAGGGATTTTCAATATTGGTGTCAGAAGTTTACGAACAATATTATAGTTTGAGTAGCCCTATTTTTGTATTGTCCCTCCTTTCTGCCCGCCGGCGGAAGGGGGGAAAAACTGTCACAATATTTAAAAACAAAGATTTGATTTCAGAAAAATAATTGTTCTTCGTTTGACGTCTTTTCTCGTTCCGATAGGCGCAAGACTTGCTCAGTCTATTGTGACCTTTGGGTTGTTGACTTCCAACTTGAGGTATTTTGGATGACATAGGCCCTGAAATAAATGGTCCTATTTGCCGAAAGGTGAAGGGACATTTAAACCATAAGTACGGCTTCATCGCTTCGTCAATTTTTATCAGAAATGTAGGCCGTCCTTAGCATCATCATAAGCAACAATCGTATAGTTGTAGCCAGAGCCGCTTTTTGGAAACGGCCTTCATTGGGCTGACGGGATGTGATTCAAAGGAGGACGATATCGGAAAAAATTTCCTGCCACACCAGCTCACGCGATTCTCGAGCTCTACCATCAAAAACAACCACACCTCATGACCACTAATGTCAGATCAGACCGCGTGTCGAAACGTCATCTAATATAAGTCTACTCAGTTGTTGTGTAGCAAATTTCATTTTTAATGGATTAGTAACCAAGTGAGTTTAAAATTCATTTCGAGAATTGTTATGTTTTGTATCGTATTGTACTCGTAACTTTATGCAGGCCTGAGAAATTGAATAAACACAAATAAACATTTGGTTTCACCTTTTATTTTATTTTACAGAGGTCATCGAA
This sequence comes from Leptasterias polaris, assembly GCA_037783415.1. Classification (NCBI taxonomy): domain Eukaryota; kingdom Metazoa; phylum Echinodermata; class Asteroidea; order Forcipulatida; family Asteriidae; genus Leptasterias; species Leptasterias polaris. The sequence continues at coordinate 1,859,462 of JAZGTN010000020.1, forward strand.
TATAAACAAACATGAATTTCGACAACAAAGGATTTACCCTGGAGATGATGGAAAAACAAATAGAAGAAGAAAATATTGAGTTTATTCGTTTCGAATTTGGTGACATGGGTGGTTTTTCTCGCTGCAAGGTTGTGCCCTCCAGACATGTGCGAGCGAAATCAATCCGTGGGGTTAACATCCCACTGGTGCATCTAGCGATGGACCCCAGTTGTCATTTCGCTCAAGGCACAGGATACACGACAGAAATTGGCTGGGGGGATGCGGGATTCCTCCCGGACCTGAGCACATTCCGCACCGTGCCATGGTGTGAAAACACGGCCTTGGTGCTGACAGAGCCGCGCTTTCAAGGCAAGCCGGTATCATCCTATCCACGTTACATCGCAAGGCAACAGATTGACCGTTTGAATGAGATGGGCTACTCTCTACTTTCAGCTCACGAGCACGAATTTTACGTTATTGGAGCCGAGTCCAAGAAACCACTTCACACCGGAAACCTGAGATCATCTTTAAGTATTTTTGCTGAAAGTGACTTATTGTATGAATTTTCAAGATGTTTACACGGGGCTGGTGTTGACGTAGAGGCTATTGACACGGAGCTTTCTCCCGGTCAAGTTGAGATAACCTACAAGCCGGCCTTTGGTATTCGAGCTGCAGACAACGCGCATATCTACCGTACAGCCATCAAGGAAATTGCACAGAAGCGAGGTTACATCGCTTCATTCATGTCCAAACCGTGGCCAGATCAGTCCGGAAGCTCTGCCCATTTTTGCCATTCTCTGTGGGATACCGAGGGGACAAAAAGCTTAATGCATGACCCATCTATGGAGCTTGGTATCTCCAAGATCGCCCAGCACTGGATTGCTGGTATCCTTGCACACGCCCCAGCTATTAGTCTGCTCATGGCTCCAACCACGAACTGTCAGAAACGAACAAAGCCTTTTAGTTTTGCTCCGACCAACGGAACATGGGGAATGGACAATAGGACCTGTGCTTTACGTCTTAAATCTCAAGGTGACAATGGTATGTACCTTGAAAACCGCATGGGAGCCAGTGCCAGTAATCCTTACCTGACCCTTGCGGCCAATGTAGCTGCTGGCATAGATGGCATCAAGCGATCACTGCCCCTCCCACCTAGAGTTACAGGTGACGCTTACAACAATGAAGATGTACCTCCTGGTACCAAGGCTCTTCCTTCTTATCTTAAAGACGCTGTTGATGCTTTCCAAGAAGACATCGTAGTTAAGGAGGCATTCGGTGAGGAATTTTGTCGAGCCTTCCTTGCTATTAAGCGGCTTGAAATTGAAATGGAGCAGGAAGCCACAGAAACCGGAAACTCATCGTGGGAATATAACAACTACTTTGTTATGACGTAGTCCTGGAACTATATGAAATGTTTAGAACACACGGGAACTTCAAATGGACTATAAGAATGGTCCTTGTTCAGAAATACTACTGTTGAGCAATTAACCTGATTATTTATAGAATAAAGACTGTTATTCGTGTGTTTCGAATCACACAATACGAGTACCAAAATGATTTGTTTAAACAAATAAAAATAAAAAACCTGTCAAAAATCCTAAACTGCCCAATTGTTCTATTAGAACTGGTTAATTTATATGTGAACGCACTCGTGTTCAATATTTCGGAAAATGTTCGATGTGCTAAAAGTCTTCTACGAAATAATGATTTTCATCAAAGTTGATTTGATGTAATACTATTTTCTAACAAAATACTAGTTACCATGTCTAAGAAGTATCCCATTAACATTTTGAACAATCAATAAACCATTCTATTGTATCTTAAGAAGTCACTGCCGGTTAGAAATTAAAGACAACTGATTTATGATAACTGGACATTTTAGGTTATTCGTGCCAATTCGACAAGATTTTGCAACATCAATGAATAAGTACCTCCTGCTACAAAGGTTCTTCCTTCGCACCTCAATGGCGCTGTATAAGCTTTCCAAGAAGACACTGTAATCAACGAGGCTTTGATTGGTGAGAAGTTTTGTCGGGAGTATCTAGCCCTCAAACGGTTTGAGGTCACACGTGATGAGGAACGTGATGGGGAAAACACTGAATACGCATTTTGTACAGACCCGTTTGTTGTTGATACCCAATGACGTCATGTTTCAAATTTCGCTCTGAAACTGAAAGCGTATCAAATACAAGGGCATTTTACACCCTTTTCCACGTGAGGTTAGACTAGAGCCCTTTCTCCTACTTCCATAAATGCCTCTATTAGGAAAATTTACGCATAGTGAATTTGACCTTGAAGCCCCTTTTATGCACTGAGAGGTAATCTCTATAATAGGAAAAGTAAAAATCATTCTGTTCCGATTTGTACGCAATGTACAATGGCCTTTCTTTCTTGTTGAATTTATGTTTATACCAACAATATTTTATAATGTTTATTTCGTTTACGTGTGACAAAATACTAGCTATAGCAAAAAGTCAAAACAGATATTCAAGAATCGACATTAAACAAATTGAACAATTATTAAACCACTCTACTTTTATCAGGTAACAATATATTTAATAAGTCACTGCCGGCTTAAAATTAAAGACAATTAATTTACGAAAACTGAACATTTTAGAGTATTCATTCATGCCAATTTAACAAGGTTGTGTATTTTTTGCTAATTGTTCAAACTGATATGACCAATTTATGACGTCTTTCCCACTCATTTGTTGTTATATGTAGCAGGAAGGTGACCCCATTGATACTGGAATATAATCCAACCATGTTCTTCGGTATAGCGATGATCATTTCAGATCTAATCATTCTTAATGGACAAATTGTTATCGTAAATGTGTGAGCTTCGTACACAATTGTAGTGACATAGCTTGACAGCAGTCAAAAACACCCATAAATCGACAACTGCCTTTAGGTAACGACTGTGTAAAAAGTCTACAACTAAACAATAAATAATGTTCTACAAAGCATTACAACAATATACATGTACATAAATATAAAATGGCAAGTTCTTCAGTATTTATTATTTTATGATACTTTTAATTAAGTGGGGGAAAAAAAATTATAATAAATAAAAAATCAACTGTAGGCCTAGCTTAAATTGTTTTATTTTTACTAAAGAAAATTCGTCAACAGTAAGATTTCTTTAATCCAACAATTTCCCTGATAAAGTTAATTGTGAATAATTTACAAACATCGAGGCACAAATATTTAAGAGCCCTTCAAAAATGTTAGTCTTTATTTGAAAGTTTGAAAACAATATTGACAGGAAATGCAAATATCAGCTAATTACTTATAATCTAATTTGCAGTGTTGAACCTTTTAAAAGAGATATCGTCTCAGATATGAAAAAGATTTCCCTTTAATGAATTCTGAGGTAGGACAATACATGTAGTTTGTAAAACAAACTTTATTATTCAAATTCAAATTCTGGCATTAGACGATACGAAAAAGTTGTGAAAAAAATCAACAATAGACAAAACGTGCAACCTAAAAATTACAATGGTTTCATACTTAACTTGAGGAATGTTTCCTGTAATACTTCACATTTGATAAGCACAAATAAGAATAAAATAATTATACAATCTATTGTTGAATATAAATACAATTATGTACACCAGAAGGGTGCCAAAGTTGTTACTTTGAAACATACACTAAAGGGAATTCTGTCAAAATAACAGGTCATGTGTTCTCTGACTTTCAGCAAGGTGCATTCCCCCATGTCCCTTTCAAGTATCAGCATACTAATTTTTATAACGATTTCTTAACATTTTCACTACTTGCTGGCGATCTGAATTTAATACAAATCTCTCAAAACATTCTTCAAATTTTCAATAACAAGATGTATACTACCCTGAGTTGGCTAAAACATGGAACATTTTAAAGGTGCAGTCATAGACACTAATCAAATGCTCACTTGAAATTCTGTAAAAGCAAACCAGAGAAAACAGTGCCCAATTTGTCACTTTACCATTTGCAATATCTAAGAATGTTGTGCTTGTAAACCTTTCTCAATATCCTCCTGAATGCACCACCGACAGGTGATGTTACAAGGAGTATAAGAGGACCTAAGTGGGCTGGATTTTAGACCTTCTAGGAGCCTGCAGTGGCACTCGCTTAGTTTCCTTCTAAGTTGATCCTGTAGAATGCACTGATTGGGATAGAACAAGGAAAGCAAATAACATTTGTCTTATTTTAAACTCGAGTAGCAATTAATGAAAATTTGATAGGAAAATTTTTATCATCCAAGTGTACTTCTGGAAATGGTGCAGATGGGGTGCATCAAAATGTAATAAAATTCACAAAGTAATGTTGAAATTGTTATCTCGATTGAATGACACTTTCTGACCAATCATATTATTCAGTTCTAAAATCTTACCAATGTTTTAAGCTGATGTCTTCTAGATCTCTTCCCATTCTTCACCCTGAAGATAGAATAGTTGAAGACCATTGTAAATAAAAATACTGCACATTGTTTTTATATATGTTAAAACAGTCAATTACAAAAAAATATACCAGCAAAAAATAAATAAAAATGAATTAGCTGATTTAGATATGAAAATGTAGCAAATCATTAAAATTTAATTCACAACACAATCCACCACAGTATGGAACATGCAGCTACTGTCAAAAGGGGTTAACTTGGAGTTAACAGGTTGTAAATAAATTCAGATAGGACAAGAAACAGAAGAAGGACCTCACAATAATTACCAGCAGGTGGGAGAGATTATGAATGTACAAAATAAAAAACTAATTTACACAACATAAAGGTGTAAATGTGATTACCTGGTCCTACAACAGATGAACGGACATCGTCCTTTAATGTATAGTTATGAGAACATGAACATAATGTTAGTTAGATAGATAAAGTAGTCATATGTAAAGAAACTTAATTTTAAAAGGTAATATTATGTTTCAAAAATAACTCTTTGAATGAAACCTCTTTTAACTGATAGAAAATATTAGATATTAATTCATGTATTTTGGATGATTGCATACTTTTTTGGTGCATGGTTTTTAATGATAGGAAATGTTTTGTCGTTAAATGTGATTAATAGGACGTTGCTTTTTCCACAATAGATGACATGCACTTCCCTGTTTGGTGTTTATTTACACACAAGTATTATGTGCCAGTCTGTATATTATTCTTCAAGCAGGAATAAATGGAATAAAACTAGAAGAAAAACAAACACAGATTATGATATCGTTTGTTAATGCTGAATATAGAATTGGTTTTAGAACAAGCATACATGCAACGGATGAGATCATCACTAAGCATAAAAATACTTTGTATCTTTTCATTGGCTGAGTTGCACAGGGTTGGTTTGTTCTCAACTGCAGTTTTAATTTGCTCAACGCATATAAAAATTACAATGTATTTCTGCTTTGGAGACAGTTTAAGATTTGATGGGCCACTCAGAGGACCAAAATAAATCAGGATACCCAAAGAAATGAACAAGAATTTCTAAAGAGCTACTGAACTGCTATTTAAATTGAGTAATTTCCTGACACTTAAGTTTGCGCCAATTTTCCACTCACCAACCGTGATAAACTAACTGGGGCACCATTATACGACCCTGGTCCTTGTCAGCACTTTTGTGCATTACTCCATTTTGAAAATCATCTAAAATTTTAAACTCATACGTACTTCTGTCTGGTGATGACGGCCTGTATGCAGGTGATGATTTCAATATTGACCTCTCAGGTGACCTCCGACCCGATCTGCTTGGTGAGAGTGACCTCCGTGTTGGAGAAGATGGTCTATGGGGACTTGAGGATCTCCCAATGGTGCTGGTATGATTCGTCATCAATGAGGTTCTTGTGAAACTGGTATTGTCTGCAATGGTTGGAGAAAGAGTTGATCTCCGAAACTCTTGGGATATTCTCTCTCTGATAAGTACATAAAAATACGAAATATGTACATTATTTAGTGTATTCTTATGAACTTCAGAAGTTAAGCTTTTGGAATTCACTGTGTGTGGAAATTAGGTCACACACTATATATTTGCACCTTATTTACTGTCATTTCACTTCTGTTATGACTTTAAATAGCCAACCTGGAAAATAAGAGACCTGTAATACAAAATGTTAAGGCCAGTAAAACTCCTTATTCGAACTGGTTTAGTTAACACACTCATAAAGTAGTCTCTCAATACTGCTGCTACTTGAACTTTTTTTTCAAACTTTTATTCTAGCATGATAAAGCTTAAACGTTAAAGCAATTATAATAATACATATTCCTTCTTTGACACAGCCTATAATGTGCATAAGATAAACACCACATATGACAAAATAGTACTCACTTCTCAAAGCGCTCACTGGTAAGCTGTCTCCTGACTTTCTCTAAGTCTGCCTCAAGCTGAGCAGCTCTGGATCTTAATGTCTGAAGCTCACGACTCTGGCTTTGACTGCATTTAGAAGTGCAAAGAAAACCAACAAACCAGAAATTTATTCTTCATCATGACATATTTGGGAATCAGTTGCTAAGGCCCAAATCTGCATACTTTGCATTACGTGCAACATAAACAAACATTGAGCCATATCACTTTCATTTAAATAACCAATACACACATCTTTCTTCAATAATTTCTTAAAACAATTACTCAAGTTTATTTTAAAATCATTCTCCAAGTCTCAACTGGAAGCAAAAAAAATAAAAATAAAAAAATAGCCACTTGCTTGAACTGACACGACAATATACAAAATGTAAGACTCTTTTAGGAGATGAATCTGGTATGATATTAAACTTCAGCATCTTTAACTTACACTTTGCTGTCTGCTAAAGCCAATCTGTCTTTAACAAGTTGAATCTCTGATCTTTGCTCTTGACTGTCCAACTGGGTTTGGAATTCCTTTTCACGGTTGTTGGACAGGAGAGTTTCCAAGTTCCGCACTGATGCTCTCTCTGTAACAACCTGGTTACGCAGCATCTCAATCTCACGTCGCTGGTCATCGACTGTTGACTCAAGCTGATGTAGTAAAATAAATCAGTTCAGATAGTCTGGCAAAAATCTGTGACGATTTTTAAGGGTACATTTAAATGTTTAAATTCCATTGACATAGTTTTGTTGTTGAGAAATTACACCGACTTGGATAGATCAATAGATAGGATGATTATGAAGCATATCATGAGGGTGAGAGTACCTGCTCAGTGTCTATATTTCTGGTTGTCAGCTGACGTGACATAACTTCCTTAGTATTCTCTAACTTTACACAGAGATCTCTGACAGCAGTAAGATCCTGCACCAGAGATTTCTTCTCATCCTGTAGCTGTCGTATACTCTCTTCCATGTTAGCAAGAGATCTTGTCAGACTTGACACTTGCAGCTCATATGCTTGCTCTGTCGATACATGCTAAGAAAGATAGAAAAGCTATTATTGACAAATTTATTTTCTAAGGCACTTCAAATTTCAAGAACTTTCAATGACTCACTACGCCATCAAAAGGTTAAAGTTTAAAAATCTTTTTGTAAAGCTACATAAAATTGTCTGTGTTTCTTTAGTATATTTGACAGTAAACAAGATTCAATTTAGCATTGTACACTACCTGCTGGACATCCCTTTCTAATAGGAGTAATTTCTCTCGCAGTCTTTTCATCTCTGAGTCTCTAGTCATTAATTCTATCTTGACTGTAGATGACTCTCCTGATCTCTGCGAGGCTTCTGTCTCCCAACGCTGTGCTTCACTTGTGGCTGAACGATAATTATCTAGAAGATCTCTATTCTCACGCTCCTGAAAGACAAATCCAAAACTCTTTACTTTTAAAACCATCAGTGTTCAAAGTATGTTGATTTTTAATCCAATTAAAAAAAGTGCATGGAGGTGTCAGGCATCTGTAAAATTTACACACGTTTTGGCTGAAATTTTGGGGGTCATTTTAACAATGCTCGGATTGGTTAAAAAGATATTAAATTTGGCAGCTCCCATTGGCCAAGAGGAATTACTTTATAATCACTGATAATGTATGTAAATACATCATTCATTACAGCCTGCACAACAAATGACTGAGAGTATTTTAAAACTTATCCACTGTGGCCAATAAATCTGTAATACCTTTGCAGCTAACAGGTCCTCAATGCGAGCGACCTCTGCTATATACTCCTGTATCTGTTCCTTCAAATTTTCTCTTTCTTCTATCGCCTCCTCAAGCTCATGGTTGATTGTCTGTTTAGAAAGGTGATGATATGAGATGTATTTTGTATTATTCTTGTCAGAGTTGATGAATAAGAAACCGAAACAAACAATCTCCCATTTTAGGATTGTTTTAATTTTTCAGTCCCTAGGCTTACAAATTAATTAAACATACAGACTCTGTATGTTTCAACTACGTTACCTGGTTTTCCCTTGTCATTGTTGCAAGGTCTTCTTGTATCCTTCTGTTCTCTCTCATGGTTGCATCTCGGCCTCTCACTGTCTCAGTCAACTCATCTCTTGAGGAGTCAAGCTGTCGACGTAGACTTCGTACCTCCCTGTCTTTACTGCCAAGCTCATCGTTTGCTAGTCTGTAATTGAATTTTTGTGTCAAGTTTTTGCTGCTAACAGAAAACTGTATCGACAACTCAACAATGATAAAATCATATTTTGTTAAAGATTATTTTAATTTAATGTGATACCTGTTAAGGTGCATTCTCTTTTAATCAAACCTTTCAATTAGGTATTTCTATAAAGACATTGTAACCTTGTTTACAAAACAAAAATGACTGTCACTACCAGGGCATTTCCATGGTAAGATACTACAGTGGTCGCATGGGAAATTTTAAATTTGTTATCATAATTACCACATAAATCCGAAAGTTATAAGAATAAAAGCCGCATAAGTTTTTGAGATCCCCTTTCTTCATAACAGTTGTTAAAAATATACAGTGCAATCTCCAAGAAATGTAAGATTTGGTATTTTTACATTAAACTTTGTACAAATCAGCCTGCAGGAAGTCCACGCTAGTGAGCATGTGATGTCACCAGTTACATGGTCTACAGAAATTGCTCTTCAGAAAGCGACTAGGATAGTTTTTAGACAATTCCTAGGGATTGTCACTATTTTCTGTATCATTTTATTGCTTGAAATGACAAATAAATACATCCACGTAACAACAAAGTGAGGACTTACTCAAGCCTTTCCTGTAGATCTTCCACAGTTGCTCGGGTATCACTAAGACTTCTCCCTCTGCCAACTACCTCATGTTCCAACCCAGCAATCTTTTCTGTCTTTTCATCTACAACATTCTGGAGTGTATCCTTCTCCCTGTCAAGTGAGCTCACTGTACCACGAAGATGCCGCACCTCATCCCTCAGACTGCTGTTAGTTGCTGTTAAATCAGCTGCAGAAAAAAAGTACAAAAATCCTCTTTGACAAATTTTATTAGTGAATGTTAACAGGTTTGACTCACAAATAGTTGCCAATTCTTTGAAAAATAAACTAAGGATACTTTCCTTGGAGTAATATGTAAAACTGTTACACCAACAGAAGTATGAATTGGGTATTCTATTATCTCAAACTAAACTGCCTTACTTTTTGCAATCATAGGAAAGTAAAGAGTCTTACTGATGCGTTCTTCAAGTCTTGTGCTTCTTTCTTCAGCTGCCTGTAATTCACCTGATCGTTGGGTCAACCTCCGTTGATAATCATCTAGTGAGGTTTCTGCTTGCTCGGCCAACAGCCTGTGAATGATAAAAACAAAACATGAACTCTCCAACCAGGTCAGAGTTTCCCAATAGTTTATCCTAGATCAACATTTGGATTTACACATCTTTGATGACAGTTTAACACCCATGGACTCCCTAGCTTCTGTTTACAATGTAAATGACCGGTCTATTGTTTAACCTCATTTGTGTGGAGGTTGCTTTGTATTGTGATGACTCCTCATAAGCCTCTTCAATCTGCAATGTTTGAGATCGAACCTGCTCCTCTAAAGTAGAGATCATAGCCTGGAAGGACATAACACGGGATTGAAGACTGCTACATTCTTGCTGAGCCTATAGGGGTGAAAAACAGGATGTGCTATGAGTGGTGTGCATTACAGGCTTGTGTTTATCACGTTGTGACTAATTTTAATGTAATGCTTTGATGCATTTACATACATAATCAACCCGTAAGAAAGGAAATATGCACAACACAAAATATTCAAGTGATGATGGTTTGCTTACATTCTCAGCAGCTCTTTGAAGGTCTTCAACTTTCTGCTCAAGTCGAGCCTTTTCACCAAGATGGCCATCAGTAGAAATCTAAATGCAAGCAAAACACAAAGAAAAGTATGACAGCAAACCTTAAAGAACCATCCTCATAATTTTTGAAGAAAATAACAAGTCCCACTTAAAACAAAATGTGTCAGAGGAATCATTTAAAAGAACTGACCTTTAACCTTTCTCTCAGACTGTCCCTTTCAGTGATCATTCGTCTGAGATCAGCTAGTGCCTCATCCCTTTCTAGTTCCACGCGTTGAAGAATTGACTGAGTTACTACTGAGGCACGTGATGACTTGGGAGACTTTATGAGCTCTCGTCTTAGTCTCTGTAGTTCACCATTGGCCTGAAAATGATCACGAACAAATCTGTATCATTCACTTGATGCAAGTATAATGTGGTTAATACAAAGTTTTTAACACAAAGTTGGTTTTTCATTGAAAATACATAATTATTTTTGATTGGACCTTTACCTATGCTCAATGCTTTTTTATTCTTGCAAGAAAAACATACAGACACTTCGAATGAGTTGTAAATGTAACATTACCTGCTCATAAAGAATATTAGTCTTGTCTCTCTCACTTGTTAAGACTTTAACATTGGCTTGAATCTGTAATAAACAAGGTGAAAGTGAGTTGTAAATTAAGCAATTTTAAACCCAGTCAAGCAGTCAGTAAATCCTATACATATTTGTTACTACTCAATTATAACTGTAAATAATGAAATGAAACGAAAGTCAAAGGGTCAGTGTTGTCAGAGTCTCTAGGATCAGTACAATGGTTGTACATACTATACGTTTTAACTCATGGAATGTTTGAGATACGTACCTCTGCAAGATGTCTCTCGAATTTATCAAGGAGCGACTGTAGTTCATCCCTTTCCCTTCTCAGTTTGATTATCTCAGTTTCCTCAGCAACAGTCTTTATATAAAGCAAATATGGTCAGAGAGGTGGTAAGAGTTAGTGTTGAAACTGATTAGAAAATACGGTTGTGTTTGGTTTGTTTGATTACACACTGACCTTTGTGTCTAGCTACAACTCAAATCAAACTGAAGCAAGAATGGTTTCAAATTATGGTTTGAAACAGCAAGTAACAAACTTCCCATAAAAAACAAATTCCTTTTCATGAGATTGTACAATAAAGAACTTAATTAAAAGTAGTAGTATACCCTGTCTCTTGTCGGTTGAGATACTGTGGTTTTCTTGGGGCTTATAGATGAATGAGCTCTTAGTATCTCATATTCCTTCTTGTAGTAATTCTTCTCCTCTTCAAGAACTCGCATAATGGCCTCATAGTGAGAAGAAGACTGTGTTGACAAATGGGATACAAAAAGCTTAAAGGCAATGTTTCATAGATTAAGTAACCACTCCATCAGAATGAGATTAATCAACAATTACTTTACATACCATTTTATCAATAAAAACCAAAACCCACAAATTGAAACAAATTTGTCATGATAAAAAAAGAGAGAGGACACAAACAGAACAGATAGTGATAGATTTGGACACATGCTAAAAACATCTATTCATACCTTCTTATCCAACTTGCTTGGAGTCCTAGATGGACTAGCTGCCCGGCTTGACCTTTTTGGACTTGGGTCTCTAGACACTGACCGTGATAAGTTCTGACTTTTCAGCACCTTATTGAGGACATCTGCTTCTCCCTTGTAGTAATCTCTTTCCTCCTCAAGGGTCTTGAGGTAGGTGTCCATCTTAGAAGGAGACTTTGTTCTGGTCTTACTTCCTGCTTTGTTTCGGATTCGTTCAAGCTCCAGGACAAGTTCTCTCTCTGTTGAGAAGGTTAATAATGTACAAACACATGAAGTTAAATCTCTGGTTTACCTTTATGGTTTCTTGGCAGAAATAGACGTCTGTATTTATCTACATTTATCTATTTATTTGGTGTATCGTGGCTGAACAGATAAGAGCAACGGACAAAAGCTCTGGTGTTTCTGATCACCATCGTGACACTTGTGTCCTTAAGCAAGACACTTAACCATTGTTGCTGGGACCTTCGGATGGGACATAAAGCCGTAGGACCCGTGTGTTGTGTAATGCACTTAAAAGAACCCAGTGCACTTATTGTAAAGAGAAGGGGGTTTGCCCTGGTGTTCCTGGTTTGATTGGCTGCATATTGCGCCGCAGCACCTTCTAAACCATTATATAGTGCTACGTAAAGGAACAAAAATGTCATACTTCAAAACGTAGCTCCACATACCTTGCAGGATAAATTATAATAATGTTCGAGCACCATGAGCATCACTGAGCGCTATATAAGAAGCCACTATCATTATTATTATTAACAAGATTTGTTTTGTATGTAGACTTTGAGTTAATGTGACATCATGTTTCAGTTTGAACTAATGTGTCTCAACGACAATTTAAAAAGAAAAATTTTGCACCTACCATTTGAAGTGAGCTTGCTGATTTTTTCACTTAGCCACCGCTTGTCATCTTGGACACGAATCAGTAAATCTTGTAACCTCCCCATCTCCTGGCTTTGTAAAGACAGCTCAAGATTTGATTGCTCAATGTCTGCAATCAAATTCTTGTTCTCCTAAAGAACATATGCAACAATATATATATTTTATTTGTCACTGCGAAACAAAACCCTTGATTTGTTATGTACATAATGTATTTAACAAAAATAAAAATCAAAGGTTTAACCAGTTCATTTGTGAGGATGCAATAATGTGCCAAACTCTTCTGCAATACATAGCAGCATTCCTATAAACTGGTGTTCCCTTTTTGTGCGTGTCAGCAGTGGTCATATCAACAGGCCATGTGTGGTGAGACATAGCAAATTGTGCATACACAGGCAACAGTTTCACAGAGTCCCCAGGTGGTCAAAGTTTGGTGGCCCTGGTCAAAAGGCACTCCAAAAAAATAACATTAACTCTTCGACCTGTTTCTTTCGTATACCAGCCAACATTTTGTAAATTCATATTATATACTGCATTGTCATGAGGCCTTTCATCTCTCTCCAGTATGCCGTCTGTTCAACGAGGCATGGGTCGATAAGTTGATGGCTTGAATTTTTCTTTTTGCTTTTTGACTGGATTAGCCACACTCCAGTTACAGGAAAAGGATTTTTAATCACAAAGCGAACTGGTTTAATATTATTTTCAAAACCTGCTGTTATTTTGAGAAGAAAAACTATAATTACCAATTACAGATCACTTTGGGGTAGTAAACATACCTCTGAAATGTTTGGGTTACATTATTAAAATAAGTTTTGATTAGACTGTTTTTCATCTCCATACATTTCATTATGTAGCTGGCTCATTTAGGCATTAAATGTGTATTTTACCTGTCTAAGTTGGTCCAACTCAAGATCTAAAGATGCTACTTCCCTTGATGTTTCCTGTAGTTCTACCTTTGCATCTGTCACATCCTTATCAGCTGCCCATATCACATTGTTCTTGTCTGCTTGTAGCTTATGGGCAAGGCAGTCAACATTTCGCAATTCATTTGCTAGCTCTTCATTCTTCTCTGTGAGTTCAATGACCTTCTGGTTAGAATTGTCTTGTGAAATGGTAGACTCACGTAGACGCCTTTCAGCATCACGATTAGCTTGTTGTAAATAGTCAATCTGGAAATTTCAAAATCAAAGGCTTTGAGTATCTTGATAAACCATTCAAATGATTGATACTATAGTTGTAAAATCAATAATGGGTCATTGTTAGAGACAAGCACATTCATCAATTACACAAGCAGCTGAGCAAATTAATCCATTTGAAGCAAAGTTCTTAATATTTCAAAAAACGTCGCTTGTTAATTAAACAAAATCATTCAAAACATACAATTTTTCAAGCAGGCCTTTAACAAACATACTGTGATCACCTTTACTACAAGGGCACTAATGGGACATGCAAACATATAAGGGCAAAAGAAAAACTCAAAACAATTTTGTTCAGGGGTTTACAATTGGGGAACTTAACCAACAAAAAAACACAGTGGGAGTTACGGAAGGGAAGGGAAGGAACCCTTAAACACATTGGATGAATTAGAACTTGAACAGCTTTAAGTCCAGCCGATTAACTACAAGTACAATGTAAAAGACCACCAAAGTATAAATGTTATAATTTGTCTACCTCAAGATGACATTGACATGTGCACGTTGGTCTTCCATTTTGTCTAGGCACGTGGACGTGCAAGTTAATGGGTACACATGTGCAGTTAAAAGCTGAGTAACATTGCCTGCAACTGTTGAACTCCTAGCAGCACCAGGTAGTGGAATAATGCCACAGAACAGAAATAAAGGTAAGTTGCAGGGAAATAATGAGATTGTGAAGAAAAAGGAGCTAAAAATGAATTGTCTGTAGTTTCGTTTTTAATCAGAAATGTGATCTACTCCTGTGAATTTATTCAAATGAATTCAATGTTTTTAAAATGAATTCAAGTTGACACTGAATTTTTCACAGGTTGTTTGTACGGTGAATTTACTGGATTACCCTGCCAATTGATGTACTAGTGCCCTTAAACATCACCAGAATGATTTTGAAAATTTAAAAGCTGATTGTAAAACAAACCTGGACATTAAGATGTGAGATTAGCCTTTCATTACTTCTATTTTTGGCTTCTGTTGAGACCACATCAAAAGGTCGTCCCCCCTCTAGCTGACGAGACAGGCGAGTTATCTCATTATCCCGAATTTCAACCTATATTAAGAAAAGGAAGAAAGTTCATTTCCTCTATATTTTAAGTGAAAAACGTCATTTGTCTTTTCTGGTGTTTCTGATCAGCACAGTGTGGGTTCGAGTGCCTGCAACACATTTCACCATTACTGCTGCTTCATTAGGATGGGATGTAAAGCCATAGGACCTGTGTATTGTGTAATGCATGTCAAATAACCCAGTGCACTTATCGTAAAGTGAAGGTGTTTACCCGGTGTTCCTTATTTAATTGGCTGCATATTTTGCTAAGTACAGGAAAAAAGGTTTCAATTTTTACTTTCATACTTCTCCACAAACCTTGAAGGAAAAATTATAATAACGTTAGGCCATGAGCGTAGTCGAGTGACAGATTTGAGTGCTTTATAAGAAGCCAATATTTTCAGTATTATTATTAATAAATATTAAAGTGTATTTAAACTGTTCTTATTGTTGCATTAACAATATTAATTTCAGAACTTTACACATTTGTGCCTGACTACATAATAGGCCTAATTACATTAAGTCGGCAAGCAGTGCTGTAATCTTGCCTCGATCTATTGCCAACAATAACTAAGACGTTCATCAGTATAACCAGTTGATAATGAAAGATTGCCAAGATCCCCCTCAGTAAAGTCATAAAAGTTCTGAAACTGAGTGAAAGATAAGATAAGTAGGCCCTAATAGAATATAGGCTAATATCCGGAGTATTTAGCTAAACATATTTTGCCAAATTACACTGCCTTCTGTAACTTATTATGAAATTGGCTGAGGGTACATACTCAACTATATGTATGATGCACAAGACATGGGATTATCATAAATCTACCACAGGGTCATGATCATAAGAAACTGAAATTGGCAGAAGTTGGGGGTTCTGCTATGATAAAATATTGTAACATGATTTAAAATATCGGAAGAAAAGACACAAAACTTTTACTAGTTAACATCCCCTTCCGGCCAAAGGTTAGAGGTTGTATACTTGTATCGTAAACTTGGGTGTGATTCCCGGCTATATGACAGTCACAGGTTGGATGGCTTCTGATTGGCACCCTTGAATAAAGATATTGAGTTGACAAAAAAGGGGGACCGCCAAAATTAGGGCTCGTTGATAAAGCCCCGGCACGTTATAATCTGGAGGTTGCAGTTCAAGTCCCGCTTATACAATTTCAGTCCCCCTGTGGTTTATCACTTGATAGTCATTTTTATCATATGCCATTATTTTGAATACTCTTAGTGCTAGTTGAAATAATTGTAACCCTCCATCCTCTGCGACCGTCGGGAGGATGGAGGGTTACGATTATCGCAAATATATATATAGTGCTACTAGTACTAGTACTTCCAAATTATTTATTAAATAGAAAAGCAATTCATTAATTTATTTGGCCACTAGTGCCCAATACTCAGTGTGATTGTATATGAAAGAAGTACACCTGCTGCAACAGTTTTATGCAGTGAAATTTATGCAGATGGATGACTGCATACTAATGAGAAAATTCATTCATGGCTAAGTCTTTTGATTTGAGCTTACCCGCCGTCTAGGTTTGGTCTTCTTCTTGGAAACATCAGCCATTTTTAGTCAATTAAAATTCAGATGAGTCTTAAAATTTAGTTCTATTCTGAATTAAGAGATCAGAGGTCCTTAAAACAATTCATTCCATAATGAATACTCTATTTCTCCACCTGTATTTGAGTAGGCAGGTTTAAACCCTAACGGTTATGAGGCAACAGCTGTGTGTATGGGTGTGTGTAGTGTGTGTGTGTAGTAAGCCAAGCCCACTTATCAATGAAGTATTGACCTTTATGCTAATGAGTTTACTCACTAATATACCTGCCCCAATCCATTGCTACCATAACCATAACCCACTTTGACACTGATCCAAGGACCATTCATTCAACAAGTCAACCTGCAATTATTACCCTTATCCAATCACAGCTTGAGGTTTTTGAATACTTATTTGCATATGAGCAGTGACTGATCAAAGGTCAGAGCTGTACAGTGTGGCGTGCCTGGTTACAGTTGTGATGGACAATGGGAGGTTCCATTATCTGAATAGGGATTAAATGCTAAACAGACATCCCTGGTTCTAAAGGGACCAACTAGAGATAAACAAATAATCAGCTGTTCACTATAACCAACACCACAATTACTCAAAAACAAGTGGAATTATTGTTCATGTTTTTCCCCAGTCAAGTCCACGTATTTTTGTCATGATACTGCATAGAAGTGGAATTCTTAAGTTATTCATTCAGGAAGGAAATGACTGGTTTGGTCATTATCAAGAACAGCTGCTGCAGCAGGCTGGCTATACTAAGATGTTGTGTACAAAATAGGAGATGAATGAATAGGTTTGTTCGTTGTCTCTATGGCTGTGAATGTGTGCATACAATTATTTCAACAAAATTTATTACTAGCAAATATTTAAAAGATTAAATATTTATAAGCATATCAGTCATCAAACCTGTAATGACCAATAGGTTTTTTTACTAGATTTTTTTTAAACATCTGTATTTCAAACTATCTTAATAACCAGCTGACTGCTACATATTGTTTTGTTTTGTAAATTTCATAAAAAAGGTTTTTGAGAACCCATCGTTTACAATCACTTTTTGAAAGTCTCATTGAATAATCTGGTTTAAAAAGGAACATTTAATGCTTCTTATTTAGGTGACTAACTTGAAAATGATTACACTTGAATAATATAAACCTTGGTGCGCATAACTTTTCGTAATTGATTTTGGGGAATATGTAAAAACAACAACAAGTGATTATAAATAATATAGTTAATTGTTTGAGACAGGATTCAAGGCACTCTAGGCGATTGTATTGGCAAGAGATTCTAAAAGTATCATATTATCCAGATAGTAGAGTGAATACACAACAAACTTTGAGCTGTGAACACTGTCAAAAAAAGCTCAACATATATTTTTCACCTAAATGAATACTCAACTTTTTGTGAGGATTCCTCTTTTTGATGTGTTTTTTTATTTTTATTTTTTTGGGGGGAGAGGAATCAGAATATTTTTTTAAATAAAATGCGCAAATATAAAAAACAACATCATTTAAAAAAAGTATATTATAAAAGGTCTGCAAGAAAGCGTACAACAATCATTAAAAATAATAAATTACATTACTAAAGCCCGCCTCAACAAATTTAATGCACAGTATCACAGATTTCCAATATTATTAATAAACAAAGCAAATTTGCACACAATATATATTTAAAATTGATTTCTTAGGTATATTTAGTAATAAACCACAAAGGAAACCGACTGGGTAGATGTTAATTCAATTTTGGGTTGAACAAAAAAAAATTGACAAGAGCGGGATTCGAACCTGTGACCAACTGAGTTATTTAGCCCTAATGTTGGCAGTCTCTCTATTTTGTCAATCTTTGTTCGGGGGTCCCAGTTAGAAGCCATTCAACCTGTAACTGCTGTTTAACCCAGGATCACACCCAAGTTTAGGTTGTTCCAACCGGGGAGGCGGCAGCAGAGGGACAACCTAAAGGGGATGCGACTTTTTATTTCCAATATCAAGTAATAATCACAAGGGATACTGACTGGGTAAATTCTTAATAATAATGGGTTGAATAAAGAAAGATTTACCAGAGTGGGATTTGAACCTGTGACCTCTGGATTAACGTGCCAGCACTCTACTAATTGAGCTATCTAGTAGCCCCGGTATTGGCGGTTTCTATTTTGTCAATTTTTGTTTGGAATGCCACTCGGAAGCCATTCTACCTGCGTTCTGCTACATGTATATAATCAGGGATCACACCCAAGTTTAAGATGCAACCTGGGAAGCTCCAGTGAGAGGGATCCCCTTAAGTGGATGTGACTTTTAATTTCAAATATCAAGAAATAAACTAAAAGAGAAACTGGGTAAATATTAACCCTCTTGCTGTCTGACCATTCAATACCATTCACTGTGGTTTTGAATGATAGATACGCTATGCCAGCCTTGTAATATGATACCATGAGGGAATGCATGTACACAGTACACAGTTCTGTGCACAGTTGTGCCACCATACACAACTTTGGTAGTTGAATGGTTTCAAATGGTTGGTCAACTCACTTGAAAATGTTGCGAACAGTAGGAGGGTTAATAAATTTGGGGGTGAAAAAATACTATTTCAAATCAATTCATGTTTGACTGAGTTGAGAAAGTTGCTGTATTAATGGGAACATTTGTGAACTTAGCAATAGTCATTGCATAGAACAGGGTTTCATTTTCTTTTCAATGTAGAAAAGGCCCTCAGCCTTGACCAAAAGGACTTAGGCATATCAAAATTGAAGGGAAAAGAGCATTGAATAAATGAGGTGATTTTGTTAATTTTTATACCATTGTAACAGGATCTACATACAGCATTTCACATACAAATGTTTGGGTGACAAGCTGTGAACAATGAAAAAGCTGCCTTCAACTTTAGCGTGTTTTAGGCTAAGCTTGTACAAGATCTATGCGACTGATCTTTGTCTGCAGTGACTACCCATGACACAGATGGAGCCTGACCTTTGTGGCTTGAACCATACCACTCAGTTCAAGGACTTTGACTCATACTTGATCAAGGATTCAATATACAAATCTAGTGTTGTCTACTGTCTAATGAATTGCCACTTACCTGCTTAGACAGTCTCTTGATCATCTTCTCATTCCTTTCTTCTTTCACACTCAATCTCTCCACTTCATTCTGAAGGGTCCCAGCCCTGTCATCAGATACCTTAACTAGATCTGCTATGTATGGATCATTACGTGTGTTGCTAACCACCTGCCTCTCAGCAAAGTGGTCTGATGTAGGGAGATGGGAAGTATCTGCTGGTACAGTGCAATCTATGTCCATTCTCTGGCGACGAAATGGTATATGTCTCTTACGGCCACCTGTGGAAAAGAATTGGTCATTGTTTGTGTGTTAACAGACACATTTTGGGGAAATTTTACTGAAAAACATTCTAAGGAAAGCTCTCTTAAAATTGACCAATTAAACCCGATATACAAATAAAATGTGGAATGTGTATATAAACAAATGAATAACTTTACCAGGTGTCTGTACTACAGCATGGAAGTTCTTCTCCTGTAACTGACTGATGCGATCCCCCTTGACCTTCGCCTCCTTTTCAAGTGCTCTTACTTTATGCACAAATTGAGAGTTCAGAAATCTAAGGTCTGCATTCTCATGTTCTAGTTTCCTCAACGATGCTTTAAGATCTTTGATTGTTGCATCAGTGTCTTCCTTCAGCTTGATGAGTTGAAGATGAAGATCGTTGTTCTCACGAACTAGTTTAGCATTGTCACTACGATACGCCTCATCATTGCATATGGTGTTTTTTTCTTCACTGCTCCTGTTTGTCTGACGATTGAAAAACAAAGTGATTCCATTAAATTTTGTTGACAAACACCACGTAAAACAAAAGAAATTATAAACGTGACAAACACCTGTCCATTTAAAAACACTCTCACAAAAAAGTGTAGCAGAATCAATTCAAACGTGAAAAATACAATTAAAATATCTTCATGCTTTTCATTGAGTTCTTTTTTTATAGACAACTCAAAACTCATTACAAAGAATTTAGAGACTTTAGCTACATTAATATATGTACCTGAAGTTTGGCATTCTTTAGACTGCTTGTGGTGTGGACTAAGTCATTGAATAACTTCTCCACTAAGGGTAAAGACTCTATTCCCAAGGTTTGACGGTAACCAAGTTGGTCTAGTCGCTTACGCAGTGCAGTGAACCTCTGCTCTGCCTGTGTACTCATCTTGAAAATGATTCTAAGGTAGAAAAAGACAAGTTAGAATGATCAGGGAAATTTATGGTGTCGAGTAATAAACCACAAGAGAAACTGACCTGGTAAATTTTGAATTAATTTTGAGTTGAACAAAGATGAATTTAATACTAGAACAGGATTTGAAACAACAAACTCTGGATTAACATGCCGACACTCTACAACTGAGCTTCAGCCATTTAGCCCTAATGTTGACAGTCTCCCTATTTTGTCAACATCTTTGTTCAGGGGTGCCAGTCTGTAGCTATTCAACCTGCAGTGTAACCATCAAATACTAGCCAAGAATCACACCCAAGTTAAATAATTTGCGGTTGAACAAAGACAATTTTTCAAGAGGGGATTAACATCAAGCATGAGAGCGACGAAAATTTCAAATACTTAAATAGCAATAAATCAATACTATTACTATATTCAATTCAAAATTTGACACAATTTAATTAAAATTCAATATAATATTCTTATTGATAGAATTGTTCTCATAATGATATTCATTGATCCAACGTTAATTCTCAGATTTTAATGTTGGCCTATGTTGTGATGCCATTACTTATTAACATTAAGGCCTATGTTGAGAAAAGAATGACCTGGACATTTAAGAAAAGAATGACCTGGATCTGAGATGTTGATGGATTTGATGTTCTTGTAAAAATACTGTGACAGTTTTTTGCTGTTTTCTCAGCAAGTACACAATGTATTCAGCTGTATAGCTGAAACGTTCATATGCGACTTTTAATATTGTACCTTTCTTATAATTGTTCATATAAATAGCATAGGCAATACATAAAAAAGACATAAAAAAAGACCCTACCTTTAAATCAATCTAACAGTAACACTGACTAACACTAACAGTTAGGTGTTCCTTGGTCCTAAAGAACTATTCATGAGGTTAAGTTTTATTAGGTTAGTCGAGCCAATACATGTAGGATGTAGCTTAACCTCAACTCAACGTCATGTTTACATTATTGTAATGTAGTTCTAGGAGGATAAGGCTAGGACTAGGAGTAGGTGCTCCCAATGTGGTTTAATTTTGAAAAATAAAAAATGCTCTGAACATGCTAAAATTAATAACTTCAAAGTCAAACTAAAGTGCAAGTTTACCTCTGTAGTATTGGCCCCCTAGTACGTAGTAGTGAGGCACAGTTTTTGACATAATTACTGGCTGAACCTCATTAAACCATGCCACTCTGACTCAGGCCTTTCTTTGGGAAAAAGTAGGACATTAGTCATTACAATACAACAAGTTTATTTATTTATTTATTTGCAAGTTTATTTATTTATTTATTTATATACATACTTCTTTATTTGTTTATCTTTACTTTTACTGTTATTTTACTCATTTATTTTCGTTTTATAAATTAGTTATTTATTATTTATTTATTATTGGTTTTGTATAATTATCTGCTTTTATTATTGCGTGTACTATATTATATGTTTAAATCTATATTTATTTCATTGTGTACCCCAGATGTGGGGCAACAGATCTACGGATCATAGTATGTATTTGCTTTTGTTGTCCCTTGCCCATCTCGGGGTATATTGTCTTGTATTTTGTTTTGTACTGTTATGACAAATAAAATAATAATAATAATACAATGTTTTACAAGCGCTTACCTACCTGCACGATGATGAAGTTTAGGCTTTTACTATCGTAGGACGCCCTGTATTCAGGGCGTCCCTGAAATCGAGGCAAATCTTTTACCTCTCTGTGCGCGATGTAAACAGTCCCTAGATACAATTTTTGTGGTTTGACTTGCCAAGCAAAGAGTCTCCTCTCATTTGACCAAAACTTAGAAACATGTAAGGCTCCACTGGTTAGTTGCACTTGTAAATGCAAAAAGTTGTGGTATTTAGGCATTTCTGCAAGGTACAAAAATATGTCATACTGTCGGGGCCATAAAAAAAAAATTCCCCACCGAAAAAGTTTCATCAAACACTTTTTCAATTCACAATTCACGATGATCAAATCATGTGACTGAACATTCTGCTGAGCATTCTGGGAAAAAAAATACAGAGGCTTAAAGAAGCCACGTGCCTTATATCATTTTCTAATAGTCTGGATAATTTTTTTTTTGTAACACTCTATCATTTTTGTTATTAATATTAAAATTTAAACATCAGCTTTGTGATTCGATTATCACTGTTTATTTATATGCTTTATTTTAAATGTTAAGAAACATAAAAAGACACAAAACTAAATAAAAATAAGATTTCAAAGCCAAAAATTATTTACATTTTTTTTTTTTTTTTAGTTTTTGAAAAATACCATGGTTATTTTTAGAACTAGATAAAAAATATGTTGAATAAAATGAAGAAAACTGCTGGCTATAGAGTCATACACTAAGTCTCACAGAACACTTGTAGTCACTGCAGATGTTTCTTCCACGTATGGCTTCACCCGGACACCATACTTTCTTGTTTGCATCGAAAACAGGTCAAACTCAAAACAAATGGGACGCTATTGAAGTCATCGAAGATCGGTGCGTGGTGTGAAAGTTTCAATGTCCATCACGTTTTAATATATGTTTGCATATTTCTTATAAACAAAGGAAGGTAATTAGGGCATCAGTTGATTATGGAATATATATATTTTTTTTTCAATTCAAAGAAAAAGGCATACTACATCGAAAACCGGACAGGGGAGGATATAACTTTATAACTCGAGAGCCATAACCAGATAAACAATAACAGTACACTACCAGCCCAACAAGGTGGGCAAGAAGAATATCATGCCTGGCCACTCTTAGTGTAGTGGGGCTGTTGGGGTGAAGGGACATCACATTCATCGGCTTGCATGACATTTTTAATGTAAATTTACAAACTTTTTCAAAAGAACCGCCAAAAACAAGGTGACAACAACTAACTTGTCACAACTGAACAAAGATTTTGATCATGCAGCCGGCCGCACCATCTCCGTCACTTACCATATGACATTGATATACAAATATATGTAAACAACAGTTATTTACCTGTGAAAATATTTGTAATATCCTGAGGCTGCTAGGTGCTTTTTGTGTGATCATTCATAGTGTGATCAAATCAAGAATACTTTTCTACTGATCGCGCAGAGCTATAGCATCCATCCCCCATCCCATCCGGCGGCAACAATTTGACCACTAAAAGTGAATAGCGCCACCAATTGTTCTCTTTTCGTCAGCATTGAATGTAAGGGGGGTGGGGGGGCACGAGGGGTCCCCCCTCGCTCTATATATCTGTGGGGTGTGTATAAAATGTTGTCTGCTGCATGCCGCCGACCGCCTACCTCTAGTTGTCACACGATTGATTGACCAGACCCATACCGGGTGAATCATCATCATATATAGTAGTATACGGCATGTTACATGTTGTAGACTCAGAAACATTACACTACAGTGGTCAAACCAGTGTGAGTGTAACATTGGCTTTCTTCCAGGTAGGTAAGTTATATCGTAACGGGATTTTTAGCTCATGCTTGTCGCATTTTTTAGGCCTATTTAATTTCCCCAAACCACCATGCCCAAACAAAGTGAAAGTCCCAACCCGAGTTAGCTCATTACAGACATTAATTACTCATTTATCATTAGTTTACTCGTCATAGAGAAAGGTCCTTTCTCTATGGTTTACTGCATGCATGCATGGTTGCTGGATGACCAGCTCGACCAATTCTGTTCAGACGTGACAGATGTTAAATGTTGATTAGTAAGTAACTATTTGAGGAAAATGTTCTTTGTATACATTATATTCCTAGGGCCTGAACCTTTCAAATTTAAATGAACATCCATGACAACAGACCAGTGTCTACAACAAACGTTATACTTATAGTTTTAATAATATTATTATTTATAATTTGAAGGAATAGGAACATGTATTATTATTAAAGTTATTAATATTGGCACAATTGACTTTAGGATTTCCAGGGTACTTAAGCATTGGTCCTCCAAACCAACTGTGAATTTTAAAGACAAAAAGTCTAAGATTCCGTATCCTGCCACCATTTTATCTCAGTTAATTTAGGTCAAATTATATCCACTACCTGTCCAGACATGCCAGAAGGGTTGACAGAATGTATACAGAGATGTAGTTGTGATAATCGTAACCCTCCTTTCCTGACGGGCTTTAGCAACAGAGATGCACAGTATCATGAGTATGCACTTTGAACTATTACTATTAGGCCAAATTAAAAAAAATACCAGTTGATCGTCCTGATTTTTCCAAAAAGAGGAGGATGAGGGCCTTTTTATTTTTTATTTATTATTTTTTTTCCAAGATGGCCGCCAAGTATTTCAATTCAAACAGGCCACCAATTCTTCAGTTTGAAATAACCGCTAACTTTCTTTATATCTATTTGTTGCATGAGGTAAGTTTACATCAAAAATTAAAATATATATGTCAAGGGTGGATTAAAAATACAAACATGATTAAAAATACAAACATTTTTATTAATTTTTTTTTTTTTAAAGGAAAAATAAAAAATAAAAATAAAATAAAAAAAGGATGCGGCCTCAAAAAAGGATGCGGGCGGGGACGATCAACTGTATTTTTTTTTACTTGGCCTTACAAACATGACTAAGTGTCAAAATCATGAAAAATACGCCATTTTCGGGTGTATGGTGTCTTGACAAACGCTGCTTGCTACACTCCATTTTAGTTCCTTTGGGCATGAGAGTGCAAGAGTTTTGTTCCGTCCATGCGATGAATGTGCGCTTTAGTGTTGTTAGCTACCAATTCCTCACGAGAAATATTACAAAAAGGGAAATGAAATCTAACATCCATTTAAATCAAATAAATCTCTTATATAGTGATGGCAGGATAGGGACATTTTTCCATAAATAATCCGCTAATAATCAATTCTAACGGCATGCCCTTTGTTTGATACATATCCATACTTCCAGAAATATTCACATTTTGTACAATATCCTCTAATCTATTTGTGCCGGGCCATGAAAGGTTCGACCTCTAAGATTTAATGCTCAATCTCAAGACTCCTCAGCACAATATTGCTATTGAGTTGGGATGTTGCCTAATCTTGATTGTGTAATGCTATTTTTTATACCAATGGCTTGAATTCCTCGCATCTAAAAAAAAAATCCAAAAAAAAAGGTTGTCTCCATGGAAACTTTTAATATCAAAAATATAATGAAGTCAGCCTCTTTGCCAATAATCAACCTAAACGTGTTCGAAAAAGTTTTACACAATTTTTTTTTTTAAAGTGTTGGCATATTTAAAGGGCCTGACCAAACAGGGACAACAAAGGTAAACTAAATCACTGTTGTCCGGAAGCATGTTGTACCACACATAATAAAACAGGAAAACTGGTGAAAATAGACGTGACAAAATGAGGGAGAGGAAGAAGATCAAGTTACCATACATGCATGCTCTGGGGTTAATCCGGAGGGATTAAATAACAACAAAGGATTTAAACAGAAGGCTGTACCTTGATTTACCTTGATTTACCTTGAAACCACACACCTCCTCTATTAGATCCAAGTGGTCAGTCTGGTGTGTGGAAAGGGTCAGAAGGCTTTTTAAGCCCATTAGTAACCCATGTATTGTCCTGTTATTTTCTTGAACCCCAGTATTGTGGTGCTGTTAATTGCTTCTTGAGGGAGATTTTTCCTGTGTTCTGTGACCCTTTGTGAGAAGAAGAATTTCCTTGAGTTTGCCTGAAGGATTTTTTTTTGGTGTTTCATGTTGTGTCCCCTTGTTCTTGATTTGGTGTTGAGCAAAAAAAAATACATAGATCTGCATTCACCCTATCAATTCCTTTCATTATCCTGAATGTTGTGATTAGATCGGCTCTCTGCTCCTCTCTTGCAGTGTATTTAGGTTCATCCGCTTAATTCTTCCCTGGTAATCTAGATTGTTGAAACCCAACACAATTTTTGTTGCCCTTCGTTGAACTTTTTCGAGCAGGTTCTTGTCATTTTCTTGTCATTTTGGAGGTGCGGTCTCCATAATTCCGTGCAGTAGTCCAAAGTGTGGTCTTACCAAGGCTTTATAGCTTTCCCATGATTGTTTTATTCCTGTATTGGATGTATTCCCAAGGACTTTTCTGGCGTTCTTTGCTGCTTTGGCGCACTGTTTGTTGACTTTGAGTGAACTCTGTACCCAAACTCCCAAGTCCTTCTCTTCTGATAAGTGTTTTAGTTTTTCCTTTGCCAATGTGTAGTCTTCGTTTGTGTTGTTGAAGCCCAGGTGCATCACTCCGTATTACAAGTCTCCAAATTACAAGTCTCTATCTCTAACCCATTTAGCCTTCAAGAAAGACTTTGCAGGCATCAGGCCACTAACTATTTTTTTGCATTCATATGATACAGGCGCGGATCCAGGATTGGTTTAACCGGGGGGCACAACAGCGCACCCAGGATTCTGTATTTGTGGCTCAAATAAATTAAAGGAGTGGGGTCCAGGGGCTGGCCGTACGTCCCCTGGTGGGGTCCAGGGGTGAAGCCCCGGTGGGGGTACAGGGGGCGGAGCCCCCTGGAACTCTGAGCTTTTAGCGTTTTGGGGTTGAAAAATCAAGCCTCCGTGAGCCTAAATACAGAGGAAAAGAAACTTTCTAAGCACTTCTGATCCATATCAATTTTTACTGGGAAATTTCCTGTAACATCAACGCGGGACTACTAGAAAATGTTAATCCCACAGATCTCTTGAGTCTGTATTGTCGTCTTTCAGTGATGCCCCTCCCTCTTGTAGACACTAAACCCAGGATTCTGTATTTGTGGCTCATATAGATTTAAGGGGTGGGGTCCAGGGGCCGGCCGTACGGCCCCTGGTGGGGTCCAGGGGCGAAGCCCCAGTGGTGGTCCAGGGGGCTTCGAGCTCTGAGCTTTTGGTGTTTTGGGGTCGAAAAATCAAGCCTCCGTGTGCCTAAATACAGAGGAAAAGAAACACTTTCTAAGCACTTCAGATCCATATATCAATCGTCTAAATTTACTGGAAAATTTCCTGTTACATCAACGCGGGATTCCTAGAAAATTTTAATCCCACAAATCTCTTGAGTCTGTATTGCTGTCTTTCAGTGATGCTCCTCCCTCTTGTAGACAATAAACTGAATCTACGCTGTACATCGTCGGCAAGCGTTTTTGTTTTAAGTAATAATTATTGTCTTACGACAATCGGCTGCCTGTGGGCTAATTTGAAGGGGCAGTGAATACAAAATAAAATAAACTAAAGTAAGAAGGAAAAAAACTACAAATACTTTTATTTTAGAATTTTGCTTCTCACCTTTCCTCTCGCTTCTCTTCCCCCTTTTTCATTCCCCCCCCCCCCATTTTTTCAATTTTTTCTTTTCTTTCCCATTTATTTTTTTACCCGGGGGGAACATGCCCCCTTCCCCTCCCCCCCTGGATCCGCGCCTGATATATAGGTCCTTTGGTTGGTAAGCAGTTTGCTATTTCTGAAGTCTCTAACCTCACATTAAAATGATGTAAAATGATGTAAAATGTAATTTTATTCAAATAGTGCATTCCAGGAAGGAATTTCTGTGCAAGTTAAAAAGTCAAATTCAATGCCATTTTGATTGAATATCATCAAAACTCAGGAGTGAAGTGAAAATTCTCTGTACACAAATTTATAGACCATTATTTGAAATGTTACGCCATCGAATGTTATTGGATTTGGACAAAAATTGCACTTGAAAGATATCAAACCATTTTAACCTGAGGTTAGAGAATTGTAATTTTCCCCCCACTGTTTAAGGACTCTATCTAATGGAAAATGAGTAGATCACAAAGCTGAGTTTGACCTTGGAGCCCCTCTTTAATAATATTTTCAAAAATCAGATTCAACTTTGTTTACCAATCTTATAAAAAAGAGATTGCAAACTTAGTCGAAAGCATGCAAACATGCAAACATGCATGTAGCAGAAATTTTGTGGAACTTTGTAGAACCTAATGTTATAGCCCATAATTGAATCATTGGAACTACATGTAGATGTACTTCAAATTGTTTGCCATTTTTCATCAAGTTTCCATCGTGAGTATTTGTTGATACTTATTTTCACTTTATCAATATTACAATTACTTGGATAACTAGCTACCCCTGCTGTGCAAAGTGAACCAAGAGTAAATCAAAGTATACATCCCCTGATGTGCAGCTGTCACAAATGCTTTTAATGACTCTGAATAGAAAAACAGGCAGAATCTCTTCTTGCAAACTTCCTTTCATACAGTATCCCCCCTTGTGCATTGGAGTTGGACAAACCTTTTTTTAAACTATTTAAATAAACATTGTTAGTAGGATATTTTAACCCTTTACCCAGGAAACTATGCTATCTTTACATGTTATGTAGAAATTCATATGAGATTTTATATGTTTCAGGGGGGGGGGATGTTTCAGTGCAGAAGCAGTGTAATCTTTACTTAGAATAATGAAAGGTACATGTATGTACTTTAATAATAATCTAATGAACGATTTTATTCCTCTCCTATAAACTTGATACCAGTTCCTGTCTATCTCAGGAAACATTTCCCTCTGACAAACTGCCAGGAGTGAGGACATCATTGGCCTCAAACACTGGTTTGCTCATCAGCTTCATTTGCCAAATCAAAATAAACAGATCAACATACACAGAATCCGTTAGAAAATATGATTTCATGTTTTCATGTTAACATTACCGGCTTATTTGATGAAAGTGTCTTATCCGGCTTATTTGATGAAAGTGTCTTATATTGGTGGTTGGGGTTGAAAACAAAAGGATCAATTAAATTTCTCTTAAAATCCATAAAGTAGTATAGTAATGGTACATACACCATTGGTCTTTGGACTGAGTAAACAAAGAAATGCTATACATTCATTTAAACTCTGTTTTCAAGATAAAGAGCTACACGATCTTAAAACTCTGAGCGTTTCAAGGGAAAAGATGCCAACATGTTTTTAAGAAATAGTGGTTACATAGCAATTAAAAGCTTTCTAGGCTTATTTATAGCTCTTTCTTTGAAAGAAAGATATAAAATTGGATTCTAAAAAACACCAATGTGTCTTTTTGTTGACTACCCACAACTACATTCATGAAAACAATCCAGAAAGGTAGCAGTACTTTAAGTAGAACAAGTATTTTATTACAAGACGGGACTTATTGCATTATAAATTACTGCTGGAGTTAATTCAATGATTAAATTAGGAATTCGGTGGGAAGTATCACATTGCTAATAGCGCACAAGAATGGATCTAAGTAATTCTATTAAACTGATTTTGTTGTTAGACTGAATTTTTAATGGTGTGATATTTCTCCTGTCCTCCTGACAATCTGCAGAATCCGTCCAACAGGATGAGTCAAGATGTAATTTGCATCTCATCATTCTTACACCAGGAAAGTCACTGTCTGTATTGGAAGTCATGAAGCTTGATATGCATGTCAATTGTGTCTTACTGCCGTTCAAGGCAGTTTATTTCTTCTTTCTAGCAGGTTAGTAAAGTTTTTCTTTTTTTGCAATATTTCGTTCAAAGCTCAGTGACAACGCTTTCTCTTGAAAGACCACAGCAGGTTGGGAATGGAATATTAACCAGTGATTGACAGTACTCAATACAAAAATGGACAGATAATCTTAGATGTCAGTTTTTGCACCTGTTAGAGAAATAATTGATCAATATTCAAGGAATAATAGTGTATAACATCGGATGATAGAAATTATATATTTTTTTAAAATCATGTTTTAGTTTCAATTTATTGTTTCATGCAAAATAAAAATGATGAAAGACAAACAATTATACAGTTATGATTTGTCACAATGTCCAGTTGAATTTGTGAGGATTAATTTGACCATTAAGGTAAAAAAATTCCCTAGAAGGCTGAGGGTACTATGCGCATTTGCATTTATTGCGACCTTCAGGTGGTGAATACATCAGATCAATAACGACCCACATCTCCCACAGTGCGAGCTGACAAGCCATTAAGCCAGTTCAGTGTGTCCCATTTGTCTCACTTGACTTGGCACTAGTAAACAAGGGCGTCGATGGGTGGGGGACAGGGGGGACATGTCCCCCCCCACTTTTTAGACTGGGGGGGACAGCATATCAGATGTCCCCCCCACTTTTTGATTGACTGTTCATTAGAAATATGCAACAACATTTTCTTGATTTAATATTTCATTACAATTTTTTTTCAAGTAAAAGAATAGCGAACAAACGATGAAATGTTTTCTTCATTTTCATATTTTTTTCTGATGGACCACGCGCAGAATGGTATTTTGGGCCCATTTCCGCTTATATAATACAGACAATAGATGACACGTATCGTCCAAGACAAGAACGCCAAAATCCTGCTTACATACCTTGTTAGCATTCAAGTTATGCGTCGTTAGTGTATGCTATAATGTACGGTACACGATCCCTCCACAAAGGAAGTATGTGTGTGCGCACACGTGCAAATGTGTTTCATTTTGTTACAATCGCACAACGCACAAAATGTAGTAAAATCCATTAAAATAAATAGGAGCAGTTTGGGCCATGACAAGATTTGTTGAAGAAGCAATATTTTGTTTTTTCGAAGAACTACAAGCTGACACACGATAAACGCCGGACTCCCGAAGCATATTAAAAATGTGGGGTGCAAATAATGTAAGATGTATTTTTTCAAGACTTGCTCGACCGTCCCCCCTACTTTTCAGTAGCGATCGACGCCCTTGCTAGTAAATGCTAAAGTGTTGTCCACGAATCTCTTAAATTGCTCTTCATATTTTGCTACAGTTGGATTTTTTATTGGATCGCATGATTGAAAAACAACAACAGAAATTTTCGAGTGTGATTAAACTTTGCTCTGATTACTGAATGCACCACAGACATTGTACATGTTCATGTACATGTAGCATGCATGTAATTTTTTGCTGATCAGCGAATTCCCAGGTTTTGGTTTCTCGGCTGTGCCAATGAAAAATTGAAAACGCAGCACAGAGTCTTGCTGTGCCTGGCACTTTCTTATTTTTGAAATTGTGGACAACCTGCAGTTGCTTGCCTGATGTAGGTCATTTTTGTACACTGTTGTAGTGTGCCAGTTGTTTAATGTTGCCTGCAGAATAGGATCCTGCTGTTTTCTACAAAAATTACAAAACAAGGGCTACAATTTCATTACAATATGTTTGCAATCTTCCTTCTTAACAATTCTTATCGCACAACCAGCTCTTTAAGTCTGATATGCTTTTGTTATTTTTAACCAAACATGCCAGAAAAAGCATCAACCTTAACTGCATTTCAAGTCAACAATCTTCAAACACTAAAACACCACACTCGACCTTTAACTTGTTCCTTGTGGAATATCCCGGCATCGCTGTTGTGAAGTTTACATGTAGCATACATCGGCGCAACATCTAAGATGCATCGTGTATCAAAGAACTTAAAACATTGACATCAACATCAGGCTAGCTGTAGTTGTTAATGGATTTCAGTACATGTTTAAAACGTTATTAAATTTGTTATCTACAGGAATGTCATGCATTTTGCCCTTCTTGCCAGTCTACATGCACCAACTTGGCCTTTCAGTGGTTGAAACTGGCATCATCCGTAGCCTAGAGCCACTTACCAGCTTCCTGGCAAGCCCAATCTGGGGCAGTTTAGCCGACAAGTTCAGCAAGCATAAACTCATATTGATTCTGTCACTTATAGGCAGTGAACTGCTCACATTTGCCATCATATTTATTCCTTCAACTGATACATCTTTGTTGCACTATAATGAGAAGTCAGCCAATGATAGTTGGATTTGGAATTTAAACTGCAGTTCGTCAGATTGGACTACAAGCTCATTTTGCTGTGATTCTGACAAATCAGAATGTTCCAGGTCAGAGATATGTGTGGAGTTTTGTAATGCAACAAGGATAATGAGTACTACAGAGTTACCTTCACATTTCAAGCCAGATTCTTATTTCTATTGTTCGTTTTGTACTCCATCAGAAGTACTTGTAAAAACAGCTCCAACACCTGTCAAGCTAAATGCCACCCTTCAAAACACCGATAAATTGTCTCATTTTCTCAGGGTTACTTGCCTTCAAGATGATGTGTTACAGAAAACATTCAGAGCAAATTTGTCATGTTTTCGAGAAACGTCAGAAGATCCTATGTGTGCTTCATTATTGAACCAGACAGTATTGCTTGGATATCTCAATGGATGTAATGATTGGAAACAGTGTACTTGTTCAAATATAACAGCATCTCAACTGCCTGCCGATGGTCATGTGAGCAGCTCAACAGTATTCATCCTATTCATCAGTTTGATTCTGTCAAGTAAAGTATTTCTGTGTAATGTGTTTCCTTTATTGGATTCATCCCTCATGTTAACATTAGGAGATCGACCCCAGGACTACGGCAAGCAGCGATTGTGGGGAGCTATTGGTTGGGGTTCCTTTGCTGTAATAAGTGGTTTTGCTATTGATGCAATCAGTGCAAACTCCATCAGGACCAACTACAACCCTTCATTTTATCTTTTCATTGGGCTTACCACTGTCGGTGTGATATCAGCTTTTTTCATGCCCAATCCACCACACAATGTTAACAAAAGAATGCTCAAAAATTTCTGTGGATTACTTGTGCAGTCAAACATCATCACATTCATCTTTGTGGTGTTTGTCGCTGGAATGTCCTTTGGAATCAATGGGACATATCTTTTTCTTTTCCTCGAAGAACTAAAAAGCCCCCACATTCTCATGGGAATGACTTTAACAGTCAATAGCATTTCGGAAGTGTTTTTTCTGTTTTTCGCTGGACGTATCATCAAGAAACTAACCTGCATAGGTGTTGCCTATTTGACATTACTTTGCTATGCGGTGCGATTTCTTGGATATTCAGTTATCAGTAATCCTTGGTTTGTGCTTCCATTTGAACTGCTGCATGGCTTCACATATGGGGTTTTCTGGGCTGCTTGTACAACTTTTGCTAGTGCTAATGCTCCAACAGGAATGACTACAACATTGCAAGCCTTCATTTCAGCCTTCCATGTTGGAATTGGTAAGTAATTTTTCCTAATTAAAAAAAAAAATAAGACTCTTAGCTTAAATGTACTTGATGTCACCATAGAGCAATGGTGCATGTATTGCTTTGAAAAAATATTTGCACAGATTTATGTTCAGTATTTGTTTGTTGGATATAATGAAAAATAAACATGTAACATTTTAAAGGTTCTAACAATCTGACAAGGAGGCAGCTTACACATTTTGTAGTGCTATTGTGTGGATAATAATTTTGTTTTCAAATTCAATCAATGCTTCTGTCGTGTTTGCCTTAAGAAATCAATTGGAAATTGTTTTCCAAACTGATTTGATAATTTGTTGATTTAATTTGAAAGGAAAAGGTGTTGGGACTGTTCTAGGTGGGATTGTTTACCAGGAGTGGGGGAGCAGGACACTATTCAGAGCTGTCCTATTTTTGTGCCTTGGAACTGCTGTGGTTTATTTCCTTCTACGTCGTTTCTTAGTGGAGGGAGTGGAACGGCCGTTGGCTTTGTACAGGAAGTTCTCTTTGGTCAAGGGAGAACCAACAACTACAGGTATGTACGAAATACTCAATAAATAGCTTCACTAGAAGCAGTTTCAAGTAAAACAGGTTTTTTTGTTGATCTGTGGTTGCCATATCATTGCTATGAACTTTTAAAAATCTGTTTTGATCTTTCAATCCTATAAATTGCTTGAAGCCTTTCCCATGAAATATACTAATAACAATCACACATGCATACAGACACTATTGGTTGGCAAACGTCATAGGGTTGTTATACTAGGCAGACGCACAAACATGTTTGCGTCACGCCACCATCAGTCCCATACAAAAAGGCTTGTATTCCCTCATTTTGCCAACTGGTAGCGTTAGTGCGCATGCGTGATGTGCAATTCATGGGAAAGGTCTATTACCAAATCTTCAATATACCCTCATTAATGAAAAAGATTGCTGATGTAGAAAGAGCAGGGATCCTGCATTAGAGAGTTTGTGTTTGCTTGTAATAATTCAAGCTTTGTACAGAAATCATAGAGACCTACATGGTGTATATAGTTGAATGCCCCAAGAAGGTAATACACTTAAAGGAAAGGTGAATCCCATTATCACCTGTGGATTACAGACCACTGATTGCATGAGTGATGCAGATCCATTATCCGCCATGGTCATTCTGCTCTTGTCATCAGATAGTCTCTCCATCCTGTCCCTCACTTGTAACCCCTCATGGTAGATCCATATTATGTCAACTTAACATTGTCATACATGTACCTAATCAGTATACAACTTAAATTAATCTTATTGGTTCAAGAAAGTAAGGTCAAAGTTAAATGATTAGTCTGTTAACATCCTCGTAAAGGGCTTTCGGAACTTTGGGATAGAAAGATGTAAATAAATGTCATTATTCTCTCAGTTCAAGAGGTTCTTTAAAAAATCTCCTTTAATACATATCCAACATGTTCCTTGAATTAATGTTGAGCATCATGACATCACAATCCATTATGCAGATTTCTGCATATCATGTTGCACATTACTGGGTTACAGAAAATCTAAGCAAAGGCTAATGCAATGTGGCATCACTGATGGAAGTGACTACACACTAGTACCTGTTTGAATGTGGCCTTTCCATGCACAATGCATTTATGATTTATAGATGTTGTCAAGTGTGAACTGCATGTACAATGTGTGCATGACTGCTTTGTAGAGAGTAGAGTAATGAAGGAGATTCAAGAGCATGATGCTTATTCTGTGGTAAAAACATTGCATTTAATACACACTACATGTACATGTATGTTGTCACCTTGAATGCCAAAAGATATGGTATGCAGACTATAGCCTGATCATGATGCAGCATTACCCAGCGTTTGGATGGGTCTTTTTTTAAATGCAACCATACTCTAACAGAACCTGCAGATATTTTCAGAAAATTTGTTTCAGTGTGTTGTTATAAGTGAAGGTATATGTACTCAAAGGAAAATAAAATGCAAAACAGGTTTCTCACTCGACATTAAACATCTTCAAATTATTTTGTTTGCAGAGATCCTTCAAAAGTGTCTGTAATTTGTTTAATGTTTGAAGCTTTAAACAATTACTTGCATGTAACTGCCTTCACAATTCATACCCCCATTTTTCTGATCTTTAATTAAATGGGAACACCATTCAAATTGGTGCTGTGAGAAACAGCAACCAAAGTATCCCACAAAAAGCAACAAGGCATTATGAGATGGAATGCAGGAGATGTGAAATTGACATTCCCTGAAACAAATGAACAGCGTGATCTACTGGTGTATTATAGTGCTACCTTCACAAACAAAGATAATGTTCAATTACATTGCTTGGCATTGCTGATGAGTCAGTTACAAGCCTTTTGGGCTTTAAAGAATAATGCAATCAGAAATCTAGAGAGAAAGAGAGAGAGAAAAAAATCATTTTAAAGAGTTAAGAATATTGCCAACGTGGTCCAATAAGTTTTAGACATTAAAAAAAAATAAAAAAATAAAAATGTAATGGCTGGCTGGAAGTTTTTCTTATTTTGTTAAGTAAGATTGGTCTTATTAAATAACATGCAATTTACGTTTCAGTTATTCAGAGCAAACAATATTAAATGCACTCATAATTTTGTATACGGACAATGTCTATACCAAGCCATACATAAATACAAGATCATTCATTTTGTTTACATATTATTATAATTCCTCATGATGATTCAGCAGATGGCTGGTACATTGTACTACACGTTACTTGTACATTGTGTACATGTACTTTTTTTTTTACAGATGTAATTTTGTGTACCATAAATTAAAATAATTAAAATTTACACGTCCAAGTTAAATTTGGAAGTGGAAAGGTGCCCGATGTTAAAAAAGTGATTAAGAAATATAACTGTTTACCTATGATAACTTTTCTAATTGTGGGTTTTTAGAAATGTGCTGGTTGTCTTAGACTTTTTTGCATAACATTTCCCCATTTAAATTGTTTGTATACAATTAAAATAATGTTATTGTCTTTGGAATAGGGATGCACATCATTCCACTTTTTTGTTTTTTCTCACCCCCAACTGTCCTTAAAATATTTAAGTCATTTTAGTAATATAAACATTTGACAAATTGTTGACAGTTTAATTCATATAGAACCTACTCAACACTTGTCATTGGTTTTAACAAATTGATTTTCATACAGGTTTTAAGAACTGACTGAAGGTGTTGTGTTAGCAAACCCACATATGGGATTTCTGGATGGTTATAACCCTGGAGGCAGGGAACAAAATGATTCATGCATGCAATTTTATCCACCTCCATAAATTGGTACTCATTAAGAGGACCAACCAGAAGGGGAAGTAGCATTAATAACGTAGGGGGCTGACATGGTCACAGGAGATGTATCTCTGTTATCTTCCCCTGAAGGTACGGAAGAATTGTCTTGCCTGACCCCCTCCATGAGTGTTTCTATAAAAACCCATAGGCTATCACCATGTCATCAAGATTAATCCAGCTTTGGTTTCATTTTTACACCTATAGTTTCGTGGCCAGAATCTAAAAAGGTGCTTATCCAATTCCCAGGATAATCCAAATGCTAACTTGTGTGGGCTTTCCTATGGAGGCTGAACTTAATAAATGGGGATGAGGTTAAGAAATTTAAGAACTTTCTCATCAGAAGGATTCCAATTTAAGAACATCGTTGTCAATATTGTTTTAAATAAGTCAGCAAACTACATTGTGCTGCTTATATTGAGAACTGAACACCTATGATATGATCAAGGTAGTTTAGTGTTGCTGTTGTGTAAGCATCGGTTATTGATTTTGCTGAGTTTACAATCAGATTTAATTAAATTTTAATTGAGTAAAACTGTCCTGAGGGTGCAGTGTGTGTTCACTAGACCAAATCATCTGAAATATTCCTTTATTCATCATGTGGATTTCAAATAATAATAATAGTGGCTTCTTATATACATGTAGCGCGCATATCTGTCACTCAGTGACGATCGCTACTGAAAAGTAGGGGGGACGGGCGAGCAAGTCTTGAAAAAATACATCTTACATTATTTGCACCCCACACATTACTTTTACATTTAATTTCTGTGTTACACTAATTGTTCCCTATTTTTTGTTTGACCAAGAGCGAGTTACAGGGGGTAATATTTAACAATAACATCATCCGAAATGGGGTTTGGGCCTGGGTTTCCCTTAATGTAAAACCGAGATTCTACCAAATACAAACATCATATTCAAATCATTTTTAATTGTAACCACATTGCGACAATTTCTTCAGTAAAATTGAGAGAGTTTTGATGTTTTTGTTTCTTCTTTCGGGTTTTTTTTATTTTAATTTATATTTTGTTTTTAGAATAAAAAATAATAACACTGAACTTACCTTAAAATTTATGAAAAATTCTTGTATCAGCTGACTTGAGTAGAAATTCCTGTGCAATGGCTTGAGGATTTACTGCTGCCAGTCAGTCTGCTTCTTCGACAAATCTTGTCATGGCCCAAACTGCTCCTATTTATTTTAATGGATTTTACTACATTTTGTGAGTTGTGCGATTGTAACAAAATGTAACACATT
The DNA here is from genome assembly GCA_037783415.1 of Leptasterias polaris. Taxonomy (NCBI): domain Eukaryota; kingdom Metazoa; phylum Echinodermata; class Asteroidea; order Forcipulatida; family Asteriidae; genus Leptasterias; species Leptasterias polaris. The sequence continues at coordinate 1,897,507 of JAZGTN010000020.1, forward strand.
TGCAAATGCGCACACACACAGACTTCCTTTGTGGAGGGATCGTGTACCGTACATTATAGCATACACAAACGGCGCATAACTTGAATGCTAACAAGGTATGTATAAAGCGGGATTTTGGCGTTCATGTCTTGGACGAGACTTGTCGTCTATTGTCTGTATTATAGAAATGGAAATAGGCCCAAAATACCATTCTGCGCGTGGTCCATCAGAAAAAAGATGAAAATGAAGAAAACATTTCACCGTTTGTTTGCTATTCTTTTATTTGAACAAAAATTGTCATGAAATATTAAATCAAGAAAATGGTGTATATTTTTATATGTTGTTGCATATTTCTAATGAACAGTCAATCAAAAAGTGGGGGGGGGGGCACATCTGATATGCTGGTCCCCCCCCCCCCAGTCTAAAAAGTGGGGGTGGACATGTCCCCCCATCTCCCACCCATCGACGCCCTTGCTCAGTGACACTCGAGGCGCTTCAACACATTGTTGTGTTTTAAGAATCATTCTGAACTTTGACATTCATTCATGGTTACATGACTGTGTAGTTAGTGTTGAACTTTTTTACAGATGTATATAAGTTTTACATGTAATTGAACTTGAAGCTGCAAATTATACAAAGGATTAGTTTTAATTTTCTATCACAAAAAGAGAGGGAAAAGATAAGCTTACGTATTCATCTAAGTAAAAATCTGTCTGCCTGCTTGGACCCGATGGCACTTGTATTTCTCTTCACAGAATGCAGATGTATCCATCATGTAAATGTAGATGGTTGAAAACAGTCCCTGAGACTGTTAGATGACACCCTCAGGCACAGAGGAACATATTTAAAACATGGGAATATATTAGATTAGTAGAACTGGATGGTTTTGACAGCAGTACAAATTCAAGGTTTGAATTCAGTGTTTGCACAGCCTGGTGCTCCATGCTATCATCCACTATTAAGCGTTGAATTAATGACACTTTGTATTTTATGCTTATTTTGTGACTTACATGTATTACAGTGAATTGTAATGGAATACTTTGCTTTTCACACCATGGAATTTGTCGGAATGCTGTATCTCAGTTGCATCTTTCAGCAAAATGTGATCCAATGCTTTTGTATTTTCTTTATGCATTTTCTTTTTCAAACTTTGCTTGTGTAATGAATCTCATGTACATGTATGCATACATGCACAGTGTTCATTCAGGTTTAAAAAGTTTAAAATCAAATTAAATTTTTAAGTATTTCTATCATGTCCTGCTGAGGCCTTGCAAAAACAAAACTTTTCATTTTTAGTTTAAAAAAACCTTTATGCTGTGAGGCTTGTTATTATAGTTTATGCCGGTTTCATTGGTCAGTTAAGATACTCAAGATTAGAGTACATGTACATTGACCAATGAATTAGATTAAGGGCTATGCTGAGTGGATTGATATGCTTCGGTTTCTTATTTTTCTAATATCAGGTTTCGAAGTGTTCAAATGGTTTAGTTTAAGATGAATCAGCTGAAGCTAAATGCTTCCAATTGCAATAGCTATTTGTTTGGTTCATTATAGTTTAAAGTTTAGGGCCTGTGTGTACATAGTTACATGTATCCCAACGATTTACAGTAAGACAGAAACCCTTCCTCCATGATGAATTCAACAACTCTATACCTTAATAGAATCTAAGTATTCAGTGGTGCAATCCCATCAGGGCAGATCCTGAGGCTCAGGATGTGTTAATGTTAAATAATATAATTAACCTACTTTGTTACCTTGATCATGGCTCCTTTTTCCATTCCTAGGGTACAGACCGTGTGTATCATTTAATTTTAAAGTCTCATTCTAATCTTTACCAATGAAAAGTAAATCAAATCTTGACGCACGTGGCTGTTCATCCAAAGACTCTGAAATCGCTTTCTATCACGCTCAGAATGTGTATTGTAACAATTTAAACCCCAATTGGCATAGACATCTCACTGCCAATTCTCTCTGCTTTGGTTGAAATTGTCAGGAACATTTTTGCCACTAGAACACAAAAATCCTCAGGAAATGCTGTATGTGAAATTACTTCTTTGTAATTTAGTAATCTGGTTCTCCAATAAGTTTAAGGCCATAACCACAAACATAATCTTACAGGGTAACAATTTTATTGACAAGTGTTTATACCCATACCATCTGAAGTACATGTACTGTGTAGTACCAGCATAATCTCTTTGCAGACAGAAACTCTTTGTTAGAGCACTGCAGTTGCCAGAAAATTATTCCCGTTGATAACAACAAACTTAATAATTGGCCATCCTTGCCCGTAGCAATGAGGAATCCACTGTTCCCTATAGACTGAACGTGTTAAATCTTCCTCTAGCAATGTGGAGACAACACCAGGACGTCAGGAGGGCATTGTGCTGAACAATTTCTCTTAGCCTAATCAGAGGCAGAGAGATGACATTAAAGATGTAATCTTTTTATAATTTTCCTGATCATTTTATTGCATTCTACTCCTACCTTTGACCTGTACACGTCTGTGAGTAATGTCAGTAAGTTGCTTTATTGGTGATGAGCATTTTCAGATTTCCTCAGACTTTAGATATTATTGTTTTATCACAATTTATGTGACTCGTTGAGTTTGTATGACTATTCACACTGCAGGTTGCTCTGTTGACACATTCCACGATACGTAGCGCACTTACACACGCCTATCCTGTCCACCATTTTGGGAGTCAAAATGCACACAAAATTATTGACTCACAAAATTGTGGAAATGGTAGACTCACATACATGTAATGCAGAAGGGTGTTCCGCACTGTGCAAGGGGTCCTGAGAGACATTGGTGTACACGTCGCATCAGGGAAGCTATTGAAATACACAAGCACAATACTGTTCCACAAGATATCGGTTACTTCATTCGTAGCATTTGGCATACAATTCTACCACCTTAATCAACTGACATCCCACAGTCTACTGACACGCCCCACTACCTCAAGGCACTCACACACGATGGACAACCCACACAATAACCCTGAGCCCCGGTCGCAGCTCACCTTTCAGAAGAACCAATCAGAGCAGTGACTGACTCTTCACTGAAACCTTTGAACCCCATTAAATAGACCAACTTGTCTCAAACTCTTCTGTTTCCTAACTATGACTATAGAGCAAGCTAGTCGAAACTTTGAGACCAATTTAGAACTCACTCCATGGCCGTGAAGTTAATAACGAGAAGTCCCCTCAATCCACTAAGCAAAAGAAGTAGCCCAGGTAGCAATTAATAAGCAGGATAGTTTTTGTCAGAACTGAGAAGTCTCCCGAATTCTGTTAAATCTACTCCGCGACAGAAGAATAAATAGCAAGACAAGTTTTCAAAAGAACAAATTCTACCAGCAAGTAGATATACAAGATGTTACCGCAAACCAAATTTACATTGATACATGTACCTCACCATGCAATGACTAAAATCCCATATATTACTGTGTTGTTCTCACATTGAAATATCACAAGATTGAGACTACCAGGTGAAACAAAAAATCTGTAAACTAATCATAGAGAAAGCTATATTGCAAGAAATGCAGTTGTTATAATTCGTGGTATTTTGACATTGTTTGCACAATGTTGAAGTCTAATTACTGTACTATATTTTATATATTAACATGTGATATTCCAAGCACTTTAGTAAAAAAGGTGTCCCTCAATAAACAAAGCCATTCAATGCATCTGTTAAATGGTACTTTTAGATTTGTCTTTAATTTTTGTACTCAACAGATCGATCAGGAAGAGACAGACACCTACCTGATAATGATTGTGATGGAATATCAAGTAGCCAACTCATGCAACTCACTATGACAACCATCAATCAATCCCATCCTGATAGTCCACCTGTCACAAAGACATACCATACCCACCGCCCTCTTCTTCATATGCAACTTCCAAGCACACCGGTAAGTAAAGCGGGCATAATATTCTTCCTACTTTAATCTGATTTCCGATTCTTCTTTAAATAGCCTGAAAAGTCAATTAAAGCCTGTAGATGCTATTGCCCTCTTGCACCAACGCCAAGCTCGCCATTTTGGGAGTCAAAATGCACATACAAATTATGATAAGCTTGTAAATTCCACATCGCCTAAATAAAATGCAAGTAATAAACAACAAGGGAAGGAGATTGAGTAAATTGACCCAATTCACCAGGCATCATCATCACAATAGTCTTGGTTGTGCCTTTGAGAGTCAATGGTCCCATGTGTTATACAGAGCAGTGTGCAGTTAATTTAATTTGGGGTTGAACAAAAACAAGTTGACTGGAGTGGATCTTGAACCTGCGCCCTCTGGATTAATGTGCTGTACATGTGGATCAATCAGATGCAGGTTTTCCCTAATGTTGGCAGGTCTCCCTGTTTTGTCAAAACCTTTGTTCGGCAGTGCCAGTCAGAAGCCACTCACCTGGTTGTGTCGTAAACTTGGGTTTGATCCCTGGCTATATGGCAGTTACAGGTTGAATGACTTGTGACTGGCACCCCTGAACAAAGTTATTGTCAAAATAAGGAGAAAAGGTAGGGCAAGATAGCTCTGTTGGTAGAGCCCTGGCACATTAATCCAGAGGTCGCAGGTTCAACTCCCGCTCTCCTTAAATTTGTCTGATGTATAATATACCCAGTAAGTTTCCCTTGAGGTTTATTACTGGATATTTGAAATATAAAGTCGCATCCCCAAAGGTCACCCTCTGCTGCCGCTTCCCAGGTTGTATTGTAAACTTGGGTGTTGATCCCTGGCTTTACGGCAGTTAGAAGTTGAATGTCTTCTGACTGGCACCCCAGAACAAAGACATTGACAAAATAGGGAGACCCACTTGCATTAGGCCTAAAAAAAAAAAATTATGTTGGCGTAACGGGCCAGAAAAAATAGGGTAAGGTAGGTAGGGTTTTTATTTTATTAGGTGTTCGTGCAATTTGTGCACGAACACCTCTTGATATTGTTCTGTTTTTTGTTTTTCTTCTCCATCTTCTTCTTCTTCTTCCACGCAACTCTACTCTGGAACATAACTCAAGATTGAAACTGAATTGAACCTTAAAACACATCAGATAATTGAACCTCAATATGAAGACGGCACAGTTGTCATTACGTCATGATGACGTCATCAGGTGTCGAATTACAAGGTTTTTAAAGTAAAAAAATGACCATTTGCTTTTCACTGTATCTCAACGAATATGAAAGCTATGATGTTAATAGTTTGGCATCTGATAGACCAAGATTGGGGCAACATTTGAAAAGTTAACGCCAAAATCGTACGACCTTAACTTCCGGGTCGTTACCCGAGGTCGAAGTTCGCCATCGTTTTTTTCCTTCAAAAAACAACTTTGGAGCTTATCTACGGAATAACTCAACATGCTCAAGATTGAGATTGAATTCAACATTGAAACTCATCAGATAGTTGAACCTCAGTATCAAGACAACACAAACCTAATGACGTCATGATGACGTCATCAGGTATCAAATTACAATAAATCAAAGTTTAATATTTGTAAAAATCATAACTCATGAACCATAATTCGCTACACAGAACCTTTACAACATTTGAACTGACTTCCGGTTCAAACCGGAAGTTGAAAATGTCTTTATATCTTATCTTATTCATATCTTTAAAACCGTGACTACTGATCATTTCAGCATAATGTTTGTATCAGGTTGTAGAATGTTAAGCCTGCTCAAACTTTTGCACAGACATGACAACATTTTGCCTTTTTCATCTGGTCGAAAAAGGACAATTAATGACACACTATAGCATATTAATGTGCAAGCGACCTTGCCCTGGCCACTCAAACTTTATATTATGTTTCTCAAGCGTATTTTCTTTGAATTCACGTTGCAAGTGTATTGCCCTTGCCCTGGCAATTCAAACTTTAAATTATGTTTCTCAAGCACATTTTCTTAGAAGTCAGATTGCAAGTGTGTATGTACTTGTGCTGTATAGGTAGTCATCGATTTGAACCAGCCATCCTGAGTTATAAAATCAAAAGGCAGGCTACAATTAATACTTATTCAGGGGGAACAAAACTGTTGTGTGAGACAAACTATAGTGCAATTTTTAATATAATTAACCAAATAGGGTCTCTTTGTCTATTAGTTTTCACATACTTGAGGATTAGAATGTGACACAAAATATGTTACTACTGATAAGAACAAGTTGTGCTTGTCTTCAGTGACAGTGCGATCGAGAAACAATAACATTAATGTACGACAAGGTGAGGGTTGGCCTACTAGAGCCCTAGCCCCCCCCCCCCCCCTCCCCCAGCCCTGCATCGGTGTACTATCTGCACAATTAATAATTACCAGTTTGAAAGAAACACAACAGATATTTACCCTCTTTCTTGAATACGAAAAAAATCTGTGATTTTTCTAAACGGAGTGAGACACCATGATTATACGATGCTATGTCTTCACTAGCCCCATATGAGTTTAGGGCCAATCCACTTCGTTCGTATCCTTGCCAATTGGTCCTAGCACCATTGCAATCCTATTTTTGTGCCCGATGTAATTTTTAATCCGGGTTATGAAACTTAACGATCGAATGCTACTGTAGGCCTACTTGTAGAAAGCCCTAAGGCTAAACATTTTTTTAAAAACATCACAGATTTTGGGGGAAAATTGATTGCCTTTCGAGTCGCGAGAGTGAATTTTTTTATCACAATATATAGATGGATTGCAATACGCGTCATTGACCGCCATCTTTGATGTAAAACAATGGAAAAGTGCACGCGTGTACGCGCTACGCACGACTCTCAGCCAATGATAGCTCTTCTCGCGTGCACAATTCATCAAAGATGGCGGCCAAGGACGTCTATTGCAATCCATCTATTAACAACATGCGCGAGAACCATACTAGTTGGGTTCCCTGAACAATTTCACAACATTTATACTATCTAATGGGGACCAGACTGATTTACGCGCTGAGCATAATATCTCTTTGCGCAGATGGGCGTGAGATGCGCACCGCATTACACGTATTTCACAAAACCTTGATTGTGCTCGGCGCGCTGAGTAAATCAGTCTGGTCCCCATTAAATATTTATAAGCAGTTGATCGTCTAACTGTTGTGGATTGTTGAGGGAACTTGACAATGGTTTTCGCGCAAGTTAATAATATGTGAAAAAAAAATCACACTCGCGACTCGAAAAGCAAACAATTTTCGCAAAAGATCTGTGATGTTTTTTAAAAAACAATTCAGCATTAGGGCATTCTAGAAGTTGAACTACAGTAGCATTCGATCGGTAAGTTTCATAACCCAGATTAAAAATTAAATCGGGCACAAAAACAGGATGCAATGGTGCTTGGGCCAAGGATACGAAGTGGATTGGCCCTATTCATGGGGCTATGTCTTCACTTATCTAAATACTAGGTTCTGTAAAAGTCACATTGTATTTAGCGCGCGTGTGCCGACTCACGCTGTGGGTGAATGATCTTCACGCCCCCCCGGACCCCAGCGCCAGGCATGTGCAGGTGTTTCGCATGTTCAGTGTGTGAGAAAAACACGCTGTCCACACAGTACACACAGATTCACGTGTAATTCCTCTTGAGACAATGTCTGTCAGTGAAATAATAGTGGTCCACAAATGAAACAAAGTGTACGAGGTACGGATTATTAGTAGCTTTTTTGAAAACAAATAATAGGATAGGGCCTAGGCCTATGTCATTAATTTTGTCTCTCCCTCATTTTTCTCCTTGATGTTTTTATTATTATTTTTTTCCTCAAGCAAAAGGGGGGGGGGCGTGCTCCCCCACGCCCCCTCCTGTATCCGCCCCTGGGCCCCTGTTTTAGGGTAGGTCGGGTTACGCCAACATAACAATTTTTTTTAGGCCTTAGCACAAGACAGCTCAGTTGGTAGAGCCCCTGCACATTAAGCTGGAGGTCACAGGTTCAAGTACCGCTCTAGTCAATTTTTCTTTGGTTAATCCAAAAGTAAATAAGATTCACACTACTATGTATAATACACAGGGACATTGACTCCTAAATTGACACAACCAAGATTATTCTGATGATGATGTCAGATGAATTGGGTCCAGTTGTATGGTCAGACCTTGTACTCTATTGAATTAACAATGTTTTTTCCCAAGGACCAAATATCATAAGTAAATATGTCATACAAGTTCATGTGTTTGGAAATGTAAAATATTGTAAAGCAAAAAGTGACCAGATCATTACATTTTATGAGATGACTTAAAGTTGACAAAGATTATGCTCCAGAGGCAGTCAGCAAATAAAGGCTATGGGCAATTAATTGGAGCCCTCAGAATTTGATAAATTTGGAAATGGTTTTCATTTTAACATGGAATGAAGTATTGAAGGTCAAAAAAGATTCGTTCATGATTTAACAGTGTTGAGTTTCTTGTGACAAACAGCATTTTTATTATTGAGCAAATTTAGCTCATACATTACATGTATTTTTTTCTTCAGTGTTATTGTATTTACCTTTTCCTTTATAACTTTGGGAAAATTTCCTTCTTTACTTCTATGTAAATGTAAGTTCATTTGCATGTAAATACAATTGATGCCATAACTGATTCTCCCATTATCTCTCTCTTTCTTTTCCCGTAAAGGATTCCCCAGATGATGAGGACAGCACCTCTCCAGGCTGCTCAAGTCTGTCTAAGTTACTCACTATGGAGGAACGCCTCCCAGCTCTTGGACAGGAAGTCTTGGAGATGAGAGAAGGTCGACCACCAGTACTTGGTGAAGAATCTGATGATCATTGTGAAGGTCATGGTAACAAGGGCAAGCAAACTACGGTGTAGATTCAATTATTATCCTTTTTGTAACAGGTGAATTTTCAGCATTGAAATTTATTATTTTCAGTGAAGTTAAATTGACTGTAATTTGAATTTTAATGAAGACCTTGCATTTAGGGGCAGCAGCCTATAAACTTGGTTCCTGTGTGTAATGTGTCAAATAAATAACACAACTTTAAGTCGAATTTAGCAATAGTTGGCATAGGATTTCAAAACAAAACTAAGAAGAAGCATCAGTACATTTTAAAGGACTCAATTCATATCCCCTTTATACATTTGCCATTACACCAACCAAAAGGCCAAAAGATGCATCGCAATGAAAAGGCTGGTGTCTAGCATATTTCACACCACTTAAAGTATGACAGCACTGAGATGTGGGAAGGAAGGACCACAGCAATGTCATCACTCTGGATTGTTGAGGGCGTCCTTTATGTTCCTCAAATTGCCCTATTAATACAGTCCTGTAAATTGCTGACAGACCTAGATACCAGTAAGAAGTAACAATCGGAGAAAAGGGCGTTTAAAGTTGAAGGATTTTAAAATCAAGCTTTCCTACAAATTTTCAGGGTATTTTCACCTAGTTTTATATAGTGGAGACTTGATGCATTGAACTTCATACATACAGTGCTTTTACTGCTTTTCGTCCTTAACTAATAAGCAATAAAGTAAGAAAGATATGTGCTACTTCGTGGCTTCGAAAATTAACGTAAATAAACATTTTCTGTTTCCCCAAGGTAGCACCATCCAATGTATTACTATGCGTGTTTGTCAGTTGGTGAAAATGTAGGTCAGGCGCACTTGCTATACACACAAGATTACAGTGCTACTTCATGGAAACGTTTTTATCACACTTGAGTTTGGTGTGCGTTGTGTGTTGCAATAGTAAATTGAACTTCAGTGCTACTTTATTATTATTTTGTGTTTCAACATTGACTGAAAATGCTACAAAGATTGTCGCAAAAGGTTTGAATCTTTGCATGGTGTCCAAAGTGGGAAATAAATAAACTAGTCTGTGGGAGACAATAGTATGATTATCCATTCTTGAAATACGATTCACCCATTGTAATGCGACAGTCATTATCAACTCACATTAAACTCTACATGTGTCTGGGATTTGAAGTGATTGCCTTTCATTTAATTTTCAATGATCTTTGTACAATAAACCAAAACAATATCTCTTAAGCCTCTGTCACACATTGACGAATTTTCAAAGCTTACCACAGCAAACTCCTGGGAAAAACATGTCCCAGGAAACAGGTACCCCTGCATGGGAGTAAGGTTTAAGGAGATACATTGTAACCTGGGGACTTAGCATGCTGAGTGTTCATTCTTTCCCATGAAAATGACATCAAATGGGAAACAAACATGGGGTGGCAGTTGGGTCAAAACTCCCTATTCCTGGGAATTGGCTCTGTACATGAAAAGCATTTCTTCCTGCAGTACTATTGCCCATGAGATTATATTACAGCTGTTATTTCAATCCATTATAAGTGTTCAATGAAAGTTGTATGTCTTTTATTTCAAGTTCTTATAACTAAATCCAATGGCCAAATAAACATTCTACAAAACGCAGTATCAGCTTTTCAAAAGTGTGTCAGATTTGAGCCAAAGTTAGAATCTCTATCCTGACCAAAACTAGTATTTTGGTCATTCACATCATACAAGTTCACATACATATATGGTGTATTAATTTAAATTGTTTTATTTATGTACCTATTGATTTTATTTAGTTTATGGCAGTTTGGACCAGTCCAATTTGAACTTGTTCGTTTACCATGGTAGTATTGTAAATATATATTTGTAAAGTTCGTTTTTGTATCTTTACTAACAATCTTTTTTTAAATTGTGTAACTTTTCCACCTAAAAGGCTTTTCTTTTACAACAATTTCACCGAAAAATCTCCACCTTTAGTTTTGATATAAATTAATTGTAAGTTTTTTGAAAAACACAAGAGGAACCATTTCCTGACTTACACAAGAAAATTTGATAATTATTTGCTAAATCCCAACCCTATCTCAACACAAAAAGTTAATTATAATACAATGCAAATAGATGTACATATGTATGTACGCAATAAATAGCATCAACTTATTACAATTTTCTGTGAAATAACAACTAATGTAGTTTAGATGTCAAATTCAACTATACATTTAATGTCAAAACAAAAGTGTTTAGTGTGTTCTGTTAATGTGTTGAACGCATGTAGAATATTCCACACAAAAATTAAATAGAACAAGAAAGAAATTCATTCTGATCTGTGTTTACATCAGATGCTCTATAGAGGGCAGCATTTGAAATGTGCAGTAAACCTATTATTATGTTTGGTCCAATATACGTATAGTGATAATAATTATTAGAGCCATTTTACGAGGCCCCGTAAATTAATGTTTTAAAGTAGCAACAATTTGTAATTAAATTTTCAAGGAAACGTAGAATTCCTTCCTGATTCTCATCAACGTTATCAAATAATCGTTATACATGTGGATGTTATAATAAATATAACACGACGTATAAGATGAAGCAATGTTAAAACTGTAACATTAACACATGAACTTGTTTGCACTAAAAGGGACAAACACGTTTGGAGCAACAACCAGATCTAAAGAATTGTTCATAACTTAAGATATTATCACCAGATCTGCTAACATAATAAAGTAAAATACGTGTAACTGTTATACTTCTTTTGAAAATTCAGCAGCATAATAATGCATTTTTTCCCGGACGGTCATTTCCATGATCTGTTTTTTTGCATTTGTTCTCAACTTATTTTTAGAAAGAGGTTTATGAACACGTTTGTATGACAAAAAACCTTGGATACGTTCTTAATCATTATTGGATCAAAATTTCATACCGTTATGTACAACACATTTACATTTAAATTTATGTTTGTTATGAAGTCGATGTTTCAGAAATAAAATGTTGTATTTGTCACTTTACAATTATGCTGTTTTTGTATTTGTTCCAAGTTCCGTTGAAACAGCACTGCAAACTCAATACAGTTAAACAAATAAATGCTTGTACTTGATGTTCTTAAAACAGTGTTACTTTTATTTGGGAATGTTTGTTTATATTTATTTATTTAGTACCCATACATCATGTAATTAGATTATCTTCTTTGAAGTGGTTAAATACTCGTAAAAGAGTTGTTTTAAGAATTAAGTATTATTACCACCGAATTACCGTTTTAAATCCTTGTCGAAACCGAGAGTTCGTTACGCCGTAGATGACGGGGTTGAGACAGTTGTTGAAATACACTAAGATTGTGGTAGTCATTTCATAACGGTAGGACAGTGGACTGTTCCTTAGCAATGAGATGAGGTGAGAGATGATGTAAGGAAGTGAGAGGATGGATGATACGATGACAAGGACTATCATAGTCCTAGCTACGGCTATTTCATCTTTGGTCATGAAGATGTTGGAATGAGCATTTCTCCTATTTGTTGGTGATGGTATCATGTTGGCTCCAAGTCGGTCTACCATAGCCGCCTGCACCCTCAACCTACTGGCACGTACCTCCCGGAAAATCATCATGTAACATACCGTAATCACACCCTGTAGGCTAAAACCAAAAATAGTCAGGAATGTAATAGAATAGGATAGGCTTGATAGCCAGTCCACCGTGCAGGATGGTTTGTGAGGTTCCCATTTAAACTCACTCCAGCCAAATAGAGGAGGTACAGCTAGAGGGATGTTCATAATCCACATAATAAGGATGGGCCATACCATTGTATGAGATCGCCTCCCGTAGCTGAACCGGTACTTAATTCGTAGGAGACGGTCAACAGCGATCAGGAGTAAAGTGGACCGCTGTACTTGGCTCAAGAATGTTTTGATAAATCCTTGTATCTGGCACATCACATCACCAAAGATCCATGCTTGGTTCATTACGGTGGAAGCAGTGAACGGTAAAACCAATGCCCCCATCGCTGCATCACTCACGGCCAAATTGACGATCAACTTGCTTGTTGGGTTACTGCTAATTGCACGGACACTTATAAACGTCACACAGACAAGAACACTTCCGAGTATGGAAACGGTTGATTCAAAAATTAAAATCACTACATAAACGATAATTTCCACTTGATTTGCAGTGTAGGAGTCACTGTTGGTCACATTTTCATTAGAACTCATAATGAAGTATGTATGCATGCATCCGTTGTTGCCTTGTTGAATATCCGTTTATATTCCTCAGGATTCAATAGTCCATGCCGACACAATGCCACCACTTCTCTGTTCTGCAAACTTCTTTTAAATGTATCGATGTTATTTTTCTACTGCTAAACTGTTCTTTTTCTTTTATTGCAGTCGGATAATTTGTTGCCATCCACATAATCTTATTTAATAGGTGGATAAACTGTTGCCGATGTTGTTCGTCTTCGGGCGTGCGAAAGTCATGTAATAGAAAGTAGTTGATTATCACTCCGCGTTCGCTCAGAGTGTTGCCAACGATGAAGTTTACTGCCGTAAAAGTGTGTCTTTCTTTATTTCCCAGATTTAACAATGTCATTCCAAACCATGATCGATCAATGCACACTGGATAGTTTGTAGCAGACTCTCTTGATAGAGAGTGCAACCACAGTGCCAGCGGATGCAGACTTTGAGCCTGTATAGCAACGTGTTGTCGCATGCCAATCAGCATGCTGTTACTCCTCAACTCTGGACATTTTTTGAATATTTTGTGTGTTAAATTAAAATCAATTATCAAATTAACAAAATACCATTGATGTCAAGACATTTACTGCTGTCGGTGCTGTTTTATTCTAGTTGAGCATTGATGCACTAATGCACTATCTTTTTGCTGCCTAGTGAACAATGAGTGTCATTTCCATTTCTAGAAAATTATTAACAAAAATGTTGTGTTTTTCTTCCCTCGAAGAGGTTCCAACTAGTTTTGATTGCCGGTAATCTAATCAACTGCAGAGCCCTTTTCATTTTACATGAGGACTTTCAGTTGTTCTAACCAGCATTCGTAATTTCTGAAGATGTATTTTATTTTCTGTGCAGTGTGATTGAAGAGGTTTTGGATTACCATCTGCCAATCTTTGATAGTGGAGAAACTTCATATAGTTTCAAGCGTCTCAATCTTTGATAGTTGAGATACGCCACATAGCTTCAGGAGTCTTACCGATGGCCTGGTAATATTTGATTTTTTTATTTGTATTCCAAGAGATAAATATTTTTATTTTAAAATAACAATTTATATATATAGGGGTTCGTTCAAGAGTCGCATCCCTTTCTTTGATTGGACTTGAACATAGTGTCAATTAACTGTAACTTGTGTGTTGAGTTATTTTTGCAAGCTTTGCGGTAAATTTTTCCCAAGCTTACTCGGGTAAATGAAGTTTTTTCGCGCAACTTAGCAACTGTCTTTGCAAGCCGTTGTTCTGATCTCCAGCACGCTGATAGCACCTTGGCACCGATTGGATGGTCTGACTGTACCGGTACACAGTCCGTTTTTGCGGCCGAATATTAAAATTGTAATTGAAGGAAGGGAGCAAGAAAGATTCATGAGTAAGTAAAGTAAAACTAAAAGTAATTGATTTATAGACGTTGGATTCGCTGGTGTCCAAGAAATGATAAGTTTATAAAATAATTTGATATTGACTTTGAAAGAGATTCACTGTTGAATGATTTTTAAATGTCTTACATAATTAACTGTTAATAAATTTGAGAGAAAGGGTGCATCGCTGATTGCATGGATAAGTGCCCTTGATACTTTGTGGTATCAATGTTTATCAATAAAATGCTAAATATCGTCCGAATAAAGAAATCTGTCGAGCAATCTGCATAATTCAAAACCTTTCGGAGGAATTGTAGGCCTATAATGATTAACTTAGCTATTATTTTTTACTTAAAATCGTGGGAGAGGTATGTCAATAAAGCAGTCATGAGTCACGTATTTTAGGCCTGTCCATACCAATGTATAGTTTTCTTTGGACCTCATTTAATGCATTACTCATTAACTTTGTAATATACGGGGGTGGTGATGTTCTCACAGTATTGACAGTGGGATGATGGGGGATGTCTTGTTTGAAACTAACTTGTTCCTTTTAAGGGGTCAAGATGCTTCTGTGATTTGGCAAACTTAATTACAGGTGCAACTTAGTTTTAAGATTGAATGTAGCTACGGTAAACATAAAGCCCTTTTTGTCAACACAGTGTAATTAAAGTGTCAACTTTAATTGCTTAAAATTTCACTGTGATTTTAAAATTGAGCTCATGTGCCGTTCCCTAGTAACCATGAACATTTAATAACTATTATACTGTGATCTTTGTTATCGTAATTATGTTGTTTGCATTTTAGGTGCTGTGATTATAGTTTGCTGACCTGCATTTCCTGCTTACTATATTATACAACGACTGTAACATCAAGATTGAAATGATATTGCCAGCAAGACAGAGGACTCACAAATTATAATACAGATCGCGAATTATAATACAGAAACATAGCAAATGTTTCAAAAATACTATAAACACAATGCCTTCCCTAATGAACGAAAGTAGGCCTAATGACAGTTTTTTTAAAAGTTCGACAACTGGGACACATTATTTTTGTTTAAATGTCCTATTCAATCAGTGTTTATTTTTTATATAAAAAGGAGAACTACTCAAAGCATCATCTAGTGAAAATCAAGGACAGCTTTATATGGTTATAATCCTAACAATGTGATAATTACAACAATGCTCATGAAATGTCAAGCAATTACTATAATTTATCAACGAAAGTTTTGTCTTCTTACAATGTTTGTGTTACGACATTTTCTATTTAAATACAACCATCACCAAAAGTATATGTGGATTGATTAAGTTGAAATAAATGGGCAATACGGCAAGTGTTGAATACAAGAGAGATACAAATTATTAAACTTACAGGCAGGGTATACTGTTGGTAATTGTCAAAGACCAGCATTCTCACTTGATGTACCCCAACATATGCATAAAAAATAAACCTGTGAAATTTGGGCTCAATTGGTCATCGAAGTTGCAAGAAAATAATGAAAGAAAAACTACCCTTGTTGCATATAGAATTGTGTGCTAAGAAAGACCTCATGCCTGAAGACTTTCTCAGATTCAAATCTTTTGGTGAAAATTACCTCTTTCTCTAAGACTACATTACTTCAAAGGTTGCCATGTCTAACACTGTTTTATAATAACAACAGCTCTACAGTGCTCTTTACCAAGTAAGTTGTTATGATCATTAATGTTTAGAGTAATAACCAAAGGTATACCTCCCTTTAACTGAATACAATCTTCTATTTAATGGGAAACCATCAACCGACGGTGTTAAACCGAGAATGGTGAGACATAAAAATGATGAAAACAAAAAGGTAATACATTTCAAATCAAACGTGTGGAAAGGGTGATTTATAGTGCGGGAGATTATAATTATTTAAGCTGAATTAGCAACATTCCCATGGTTCAACCCTTCAGGACTAGGTTTTGTGTCCAATGATTGCTCAATAAAGTGCAATTTACAGTTCAATTGCTGTCATTCAACATAATATAGTCGTCCAGCATTATTTCATATTTTATTTGTTTGTCATCATAGCCTCTACTTTAGCTTAATGTCTCTACTGCAGATTTGAGGCAATCAATCCCATCAGCATGCTGAACATGACAAGCACGTGACCTGTAATTGGAAAGTTAACATTTGAGAGATTAAATACGGTAACCGATTAATGTTTGAGTTTGAGTAAACTACATAAAGATTTAAGAACTCAAAAGTCACTTTTAAGAACAAGGCGAAACCTGACATTTTAATCAATTGAAAGCATTGGAACACATAGACACATTTCCTTATTATGTCTAGTCTTGGCCCAAGACGTCAGTGATCGATAATGGATAGTGTACTGCGCTCCGTTACAACTCGTTACAGCGCGCCCTCTTGTGGCTTGAATTACCCAACTTGACTAGCTCTCACTAACGTCTTGGGAATCTCGTAGCGCTGGCTTAACTTTTTCATTGTTTTCTCCCTAGCCTTTCCTAGGGAGCCAATCAGCGCGCGATCGTAGTAATAAATTTGCATAATTACTTATGTGACCCAGGGTCATGCTTCAGCTGCATAGTGCATGCAGTAATGTCGACATGGCTGCCAGCTGTGAGCGATTCTCACTAGAATTTAGAAAAGAAACACGCTCGTGAAAAACTAATTAAACCAAAGCAGTCATGAGCTATTGATGATGTTCTAGATGGCAACCACCCTTTCGTCTGCTTACAAACCGGCTTCGGTATAAGCTTAATTTTCCAGTCATTTACCTCTGTATGTCGATGTGATTTCTCTATGCTTTATACACAATGCCCAAACGAGATAGATTCAGTCGTCGCAGTTTGTGGATTCACAATCACAGATGAACTAGAAGGCTGCCATGAGTGCCAGAGGCAATTTTTTTTTTTTTTTTTACCAGTCCCGAAGCCCTCATCAGCATAAAATGACGTGAATTTCTGCAGTTGTACAGGCTTGTCTGCGGTTTATCACAGGAGATAGTCACATTGGTCACAAAGTACGTGGTGAGTTATGAGAGAAATCCCATTTTGTTTTACTTTTTGTTCAATGTGGATAAAACTGAATTGAATAATAGAAAGCCACATAGTTGTCAGTCGTAGTCGTACTCTCCCAGAGTCCCGGCAGAGAGGGGCTAGTTTAGTTAATAACATATGCGGTTAGAAGAGTACATTGTCGGCTATCTGATAGCTGAGGTTTTTCTTTTTGAGGTCGAATAAATAATAATAATAAATCATTTTACCTAAGGCAATCCTGACAAAGCAAGTCTTATTCCGAATGCACAAGTATGCATTATCCATTGATTTGACACTGGCTCAAATTGTTGATTTGTGTCTGATATCTACTTTCTGTGTATTGTTGAAGCACTCGTTTGTAATCAGTTATTTGCAATGATGATCGTATTATCCTCCATGTTCAAGGGTTGCGTATTGCGATCATTTCAACTAGCAATCGGTAAAACATCATTAACAACCCCCAACTGAAAAAAGTAAAAAAATAGATCAATTATAAATAAACAAACAAACATAAATAAATTATTAAATGTTTACAGTGTTCAAGCTTCATATGCATAATAGAGACCACAAAAGCGCTTGAAGTGATCCATCCAATATACATTATTGCATAATATTATTAGGTTCCATTTATTCTTCTCTAATAATACACACCAAGATCTGAGCTTTTTTATTGTATTTATTTTATTTTTATTTTTGCAGGGGCCAGTGAAAATTGTACGCCAAGCTTGGAGAACTTAGAAGTTTACTTAAACCGGGAAGTATCATTGCTGCTATGACAGTGACAGCAAGTCTTGCCACACGATTGGCAATTCTTATTCAACAGGGACCGGCCCGTGACAATATCAAGCAACACTCAAAGTTGTGGAAGAAATCTTTGGATGGCTTGCAGATGATGTCTACAGAAAAAAGGAAAAGATGGGGCGCATCGTTATATACTGTCAGTCAAGAAAGACGTGTGCAGAACTGTACTGTTTTCTGCTGCAAGCTTCCATCATCACATCACAAATTGTTCAATATGCATCATACTATTTACAGAGAGTGATGTTTACGATAAGTTTCTACGTAGCTTTTTCGACCCTGAGGGAGCTGTGCGCATACTCTTCGCAACCGTTGCTTTTAGACTGGGGGTTGATGTAAAGGGGCCCACAACTTTGTAATTTTTGGAACACCTGGCACCAAGTGAAATTGATGATTATGTACAACTAAGTGGAAGAGTTCGGCGTGATGAGAAACGGAGTCTATCAATTTTAATAAACTATCTTATAGAAACAAAAACACTTTAGGAACAGATGAAAAACTTCCTAGACACCCAACAATGTAGAAGAGCTATGATACATGCAGCATTCCATGTAGCACTAGCAGGCTCACAAGTACAAGAACTTGTGCCACAATAACTGCTGTGATAACTGTGCATTTTAAACTGCTGCTGTTGTGGGGTATTTCTTGTTTTAGCCTGTTCAAACTTAAACATTTTCAGAATCACAATTCTGTGAAAGATTTGTCTTTGGCAATAGCCAAAAAAAAAAAAAAATATGTGTTTGGGCCATTTCTCACAGATCAGTCTAATCAATTCATTATCCGCATAGTGTATGTTGCAGCTTACAGTGAATATGCTGAACCACTTGTTGTATTTACAGTTATTGAAGCATTTCAAAGTTGACGTGTTATTATTCACTTTGGGCAATAGACCAGTAACTTAGTTATAGGTTCACCACAAGTCAGTCATAATTCAAGTAGGCAGCTATTCAATTATTTAAAGAAAAGCATTCCTTTGTCATTCTTCTTCATCTTTAGTGTGACACACACACATATTAATGACTAAATTCTGCATTTCAGTGCAGCACAAGTATTTCAACAAACGTTTTGTTTTTGCGAGGCTTTTTTTATTGAATTTTTTTAATTTATTTAAGCCAACAACATTTTTTCCTATGTGATTTTTTGATCAAACATACTGAAATGAGTGCTGCTTCCTCATTTCAGAGCATCTCCAATATTTGTCCCTTTGCCCTCATAACAAAACAAGTTTAAACTAATTATGGTTTATATTCAAAATCACATTTTTGCCACCTATAGTAATACTAATAGTCATGATGGTGCATTCCAGTAGAAAGAGGCATTTATAAATGTTGTTAGAAATACATTGCGCTTTTTGCCCGTATTGTTTTTGGCTCTTTGGAAATAATTTTAATTGAACTGTATCAGATGTTTTTATAGATGTTTAAATAACATATTGACTATAATTATAAATATACAATGTGACAGAGAACTCACAAGAGAAATAAACTGACGTTCATGTATTTAAAAATATATAAACTTGTATGGATACATGTCAGGTCATGTACAGTATGTGTACTTCAGGCATCCACTGATATGGACTGTTTTATCATGGAGGAATAGGAACACACCTCCATGGTTTTATGAATTTGTAAAGAATTACTAGCTCTAAAATTTGACAGCAGTGAATTGTTCCAATTCGAATCCAAAAAAGTGGCTACACAATAGCACTAGGTACTGTAGTAGTACTATAGTACTTTGCAGGTCGTCTGTGATCGTTTCGTCGCAACAAATCCATAACATTTACAAACCTTTATAAACAGAAATAAAAAACCGACGACATTCTCTAGAGAAGCAGCAATTTCACATTATTTACTGGGGGAAATAGCTGGACGAGCGAAACCCTGCATAGTTATTTCTTTTGAGCAAACCTATTTAATATCGTGGGTCCGTCGTCCCGTCGTCCGACTGCCTTATGCATAGCATGGGAGCTGCCATCTTGTTCGCGGATTTGATTGTTTGAATATTCATTAAGCAACCTTGACAACGGTCTAATTTACATAAAAAGGCGACGCCCCCAATGCTGCCAGCGCTACGAGATTCCCAAGACGTTAGTGAGCTAGTCAAGTTGGGTAATTCAAGCCACAAGAGGGCGCGCTGTAACGAGTTGTAACGGAGCGCAGTACACTATCCATTATCGATCACTGACGTCTTGGGCCAAGACTATATTATGTCAGGCTGGTTGAGCAGCGCTTCATTATATTATATTATATTATATTATTCTGGTAGCACACTTTGGTTGCGCACTCTAAAGTTCATGTTTGTGGGTACTGGCAAAATATGGACGGTTATGGAACTATTCTTACATAACCGAACCGCCACTGACATGTGCCTCTGACGCATATTGTATTATGACCAATTACCTCCTTGTTTGACAGTGGCTCTGTTACGGCCATCATCGCCATCACCATCACCGGCAGTAGGACTCACTGCGTCCACAACCACAATTTCATCGAAATTCACCTTCGTTGACGTCACAGGGGGAATTACGTCGTGCTGTACAGGCACACCTGGTTAAAAAACCGTTCACTTTGTGAATATTAAATACAACAAAGTTTGATTGTCTAGGTTCAAATTAAGTTCATCTAGTTTAAATTTCATCATCATTTTGTAGGAAAATCCATTTTACCACTGAGCCACTAATTGCAAAATCTGCCATGAATAACGCAAATGACCAATAATGTATCGGGGCTCGTTTAATCGCATACTGCTGACGTTTGGTAGTTGACTGCTTACCGTTCACCAGTGGTCCTCTTGCGAAGAACATGTAGTAATCGGTTTCAAGTACGTCAAATAACTTTCCTCCAGTCATGACACTGACGTTACGTTCTAGACGACAGCTCACCTTGCCATCTGAGTAGTTTATCTCGTTCACAGTAATCCCATGATTCTGAAGTAAATCCAAATACATATATATTCCATATTTTACAAAATAAACTTGCATTCCATTCAGCCAATCAATAAGCATTTCCTATTTGATCTTCAAGCAATTCTAAGTAGTATACGCTGCAAATTATAATTATGTTAACTTGATATTTTGTCAGATAATGTGATAAGATCGTAATCATTAAAAAGTACTGTTGCCGTGACCTAAACTATACAAGCTTGTCAACGATCATCTGATCATCTGACTTCTGTCTGTTGGTATTTTTGTTATACTATATAATTGGGCTTTACTTTAGAAAGTCTTGAGAACTTTCATTTTGATTCTCATGCTCTCTAAGTTCAATGTCAAACCGGTCACAAAACTTTTGCACCCACCACCCCTTGTACTATGCACAACAATCATTACCTAGTTTGTGTCCGATCCTATTCTTGAGACCACCGGACCACACTTCATTCTAAGTGCCAGTTTGCCACAGAGGGCGCACTTTCATTCAGATTTGCTACCCAATGACCGAGTCTCGGCAAATAATGTTCTCCTGTAGTAATTCTTATACTCCTTACCGTTTCCTCTGCAATATTTTCTCTTCCTCTGTTGTAACGATGCTCAAACTTGGCAGATGCGTTCCCAGTCTTCATGCACATAAGAACATGGTCATCTCCCTATGACGAAAGATAAAGACTTTCTCCATAAAACGTTTTTTTGGCAACCGGGAGTTTTGGGATTATTCAGTAGGTGTAACATTTTAATTCCACCCTGAGGTGACTTGTCTCAAAGTTCGTAGTTGACCCCCCACCCCCAAGAAAAAAGAACAAAAAGGAATTTTAGAACGAACCAAATCCACACAAAATAAAAGCACACAAGAGTAAAGGCAATGTTAGGATGTTTTTTGTGTAGTATTTCTGTAGGTCCGTGCGGAGAAAGGTTGACCCTGTAAGTTGAAAAGCATGCAGGCGAAACAGCCCAACATTGTAAATCCACTCTTACAGGTCACCAACCACTAGCTCTGAAAAGAATCTGTTTTCTACGTCTGTTGAAATTCAGTGATGCATGTGTCATTAGTTATGAATACCCGGTTGTTAATAAGCCAGGGACTTGTTGACAAAGGCGGCGTCCTTTCATGATCTGGGTGGTGTAACTGGTCAGAATAAACAGTATTAAAACTTGGTTTGGAAAACGTGACCCCACCCCTCCCCATTCATCCCTACCACTACGTCTGGATTCAATAGACCGATGCTCTGCAGGTCATATTGGCAAACAATGCATGTGAATTTATCCATATACGTGATCGTACCTGAATTCC
This sequence comes from Leptasterias polaris, assembly GCA_037783415.1. Taxonomy (NCBI): domain Eukaryota; kingdom Metazoa; phylum Echinodermata; class Asteroidea; order Forcipulatida; family Asteriidae; genus Leptasterias; species Leptasterias polaris. Next base: position 1,919,775 of record JAZGTN010000020.1, read on the forward strand.
CCTTAGACACTAAGACAACGCCCTAACCAATCCCGTTCTGCAACCATTTTCCTTACTGCTTATCTCTCACATTGTTATCATTGGCCGAATTGAGTAAACATATTTCTGCAACTTCAATCAGTTATTAAAATATTAACATCACACTTTTATCCAGGTCCTCGTGTTGAAACGTGGGGGAAGAATTTATATTTTTACTATGAAATTAAGTATGCCATTTCAACATTATATAGTTGTCAAGCAAGGGCAGATCCAGTATTGTTTTTCTCTTGAATGCTGTCAGGGGCGGATCCAGGATTTTCCAAACGGGGGGCGTGAACATTTACCAAGCAGCAAATGGTGAATGCAATTTGTGGCGCCTACGAGCGCATAATGCGAACCCCTAACGGCATGGGTCGATTCCGGGGCCCGCAACGAAACAGGATTTTAGATGCTCTGTGGTACGATCTCATGCAATATCCGACCACTTAAACCAATTTTGTTTTTGCAAGATCATTATTAAAATATTATTTTCGAGTTGGGAGTCATCGATTTGAATCGGCCATCCTGAGTTATAAAATCAAAATGCAGGTTACAACTTATACTTATTCAGGGGGGAAAACTGTTGGCGAGTAAAACGATAGTGCAATTTTTAATATAACCAAATGGGGTCTCTTTGTCATTTAGTTTTCACATACTTGAAGATTAGAATGTGACACAAAATAACAAGCTGTGCTTGTCTTCAGTGACAGCGCGATCGAGCAACAATAACATTAATGTACGACAAGGTGAGGGTAGGCCTACTAGAGGCCTAGCCCCCTCCCCCAGCCCTACATCGTTGTACTATCTGCACAATTGATAATGACTAGTTTGAAAGAAACACAACGGATATTTACCCTCTTTCTTGAATACGAAAAAAATCTGTGATTTTCTAAACAGAGTGAGACACCATGATTATACGATGCTATGTCTTCACTAGCCCCATGGTAGGGCCAATCCACTTCGTTCGTATCATTGCCAATTGGGCCTAAGCACCATTGCAATCCTATTTTGTGCCCGATGTAGTTTTTAATCCGGGTTATGAAACTTACCGATCGAATGCTACTGTAGGCCTACTTGTAGAAAGCCCAAATGCTAAACATTTTTTAAAAAACATCACAGATTTTTGGGGAAAATTGATTGCCTTTCTAGTCGCGAGAGTGAATTTTTTGATAACGCGTATTAACAACTTGCGCGAGAACCTAGTTGGGTTCCCCTAACAATTTCACAACATTTAAACTATCTATGGGGACCAGACTGATTTACATAACGCGCTGAGCATAGTATAGACCTTTCTTTTGCAACGTCACAGCCCGAGTTGTTGCCAACCCAGGTTGAACAACTATGGAAAGCCATAACTGCAAATCAAAAACAGATTGCCACATCACAGTTTGTAGCAGTGTTACACAAAATATTCAAAAATAATGTTGAATTTGTTGGAAACAAATCAACCAATCATGGAAGGTATTTCCGTTCATGAATCTTTACAGAAAATGTTGAATTTGGTCACAACATTTTTTAACACGATTGAATGTTTTGGCAACATTCGGCCGTCCATGCCAACCGGCGCACTTTGTTTATCAACAAAAGAAAGGTCTATATCTTTCCCAGACGGGCGTGAGATGCGCACAGCATTACACGTATTTCACAAAACCTTGATTGCGCTCGGCGCGCTGACTAAATCAGTCTGGTCCCCATTAAATATCAGCAGTTGATCGTCTAACTGTTGTGGATTGTTGAGGGAACCTGACAATGGTTTTCCCGCAAGTTAATAAGCGGGGAAAAAATCACACTCGCGACTCGAAAAGCAAACAATTTTCCCAAAAGATCTGTGATGTTTAAAAAAAAAAAATCAGCATTAGGGCCTTCTACAAGTACAGTAGCATTCGATCGGTACGTTTCATAATTCAAGCCACAAGAGGGCGTGCTGTAACGCGTTGTAACCGAGCGCATTACACTATCCACTATCGATCACTGACGTCTTGGGCCAAGACTACTATTCATGGGGCTATGTCTTCACTAGTTTCCGGAAGTTCGTATTGTAAAAGTCACATTGTATTTAGCGCGCGCGAGTGCTGACTTTCCATCCAGAAACATCTTTGCACAATGTACACACACACAGGTGGCATGCATGGTCGACTCACGATGTGGGTGAATGATCTTCACGCCCCCGGATCCCCGCGCCAGGCATGTTCAGCAGTGTTGTAACCAAGTCATTTTTTGTCAAGTCAAGTCAAGTCGCAAGTCATCTTTGGTCAAGTCAAGTCAAGTCACAAGTCATTTTTGTTCAAGTCAAGTCAAGTCGCAAGTCAAATTTTCACAAGTCAAGTCAAGTCACAAGTCAAATTTTCGCAAGTCAAGTCAAGTCAAGTCACAAGTCACATAATGTCCCGATAAGCCCACTCCCATGATGATGTTGTGACAGACTAAATACAACCATTGAACCACATGCACGGCAATAATTGCCGTGCTTTTTTAGAATTTGAAGGGCATCGCAGCAATTTCGTAAGTGTAAAAAGGGCACCACGGCATTTTTGTCGAATGTGGGGCCTGGGGGTATCATGGCAAAAACTTAATTTTACAAAATTTAACACCACAGGTGTCAGGTGAAAAAACTAAGGTTGAACACAACCACGGATGTGATCTAAAGCAATGCGTCTTCACCACCACAGCATTTTGACTATCCTATGCACAAACACCCCGCAAAAAATTCCCCAAAACAACAAAACAAAACATATTTAAAAAGAAACAAATCTTACGTTTTACATTTAAATAATCTTTCTGTTGATCCAAAATGTCCAAAATGGTGTCATTTTTGTGAAATAAAGCCTATAAGTTGTGCAGTTTTCTGTAAACAAGCTAACATTTCCGAGGAAATGTGCTTTGAAGACCATACTGTCGACGGCTTTTGCGTGAATACCAGTGGCTCATTGCTCTGTACACGTTTTTTTCGCGCACCAGCGATGGTGATTATTGCAATTCGAGGGAAAACCCTTTTCCCCAAGCATGCGCAGACACGTAAAGTCTTTTGTCAAGGCGTTTCAAACAGGTGTTGTGGGATATTTCACCAATAGAGGGCTTTTACTCCAATGGTATCGCATTGTTTTGAAACGCCCTCTAGCGTTCAATGTTTCCTATCTTTATTGTTGCGCATAAAGGAACGACAAAACAAAGACTAGGAGCCTCTAAATTGGAAAAGACGTGACCGCGTGCGTTGTGTAAACTGTTATCGCAATGTTGTCCGTGTTTTGCGGAACTTCCGAGTGAATTGTTTCGACATTAATTTATCCGAACCCTAAAAATGTAAACGTATAACTTCACATTTAATATTCCTGTGTTGTAACCAAGTCATTTTTTCTCAAGTCAAGTCAAGTCGCAAGTCATTGCTCAAGTCAAGTCAAGTCACGAGTCATTTTTGCTCAAGTCAAGTCAAGTCGCAAGTCAATGAAATTGGCGACTCGAGTCTGACTCGAGTCCAAGTCACCGACTCGAGTCAACAACACTGATGTTCAGTGTGTGAGAAAAACACGCTTTCCACACAGTACACAAGATTCACGTGAGACAATGTCTGACAGTGAAATAATAGTGGTCCACAAATGAAACAAAGTGTACGAGGTACGCATTTTTAGTAGCTTTTTTGAAATAAAATACTAGGTAGGGCCTTAGTCATTAATTTTGTCTCTCCCTCACTTTTCTCCTTGATGGTGTCTTGTTTTTTTTGTTTTTTTCTCAAGCAAAAAGGGGGGGGGGGGCGTGCGCCCCCACGCCCCCCTGTATCCGCCGCTGGCTGTTCTCGTTTTACTAAAAGGAAAAAGGTCATTTTGCGATTATTTTATGGACAGATTTTATATGTCTGTACTATATATACGACGGAAATTATTGATTATGTTTTTGCTCGCTGGTGAAATCTTAGCCTTTCTGCATAATCTTTTGAGACGAGCTATTGTAAGCGGTTTCTTCTCTCTCTCTACGTTTGTTCTCTTCTTTGGACGAAAAATCAGTCAGCGAAAATTAAAAGGGCAGGGCCGCTTGCACTTTAAGACAATTTCCACGCTTTGTTACAGTTTGCTTATTCATTAGAAAAATTTAAGAAATGAAGTATGCACGATATTTACCAATTTGAGACAAGTTGATCACCTATAATGATTTAGCCATTATATGCCATATTTGTTTTTCACTGCATGGGCAATGGGGCGGGTTATCCTATTGCCCAACCCATGGATTTACGCCCGTGCCTTCACCCTTTGTATTGCAATAAAGATTATGGTGGATGGCCAGCGCGTAAAAGTGTGCGTGTTGCCCATAATATTTACTACACACAGGGATTTATTTGGTGAAAACGTCAGTTAAATTGGGTCATAGTAATAGGTGAAATCTTCGTTTACATTTCAACTATAGTAAATTATTTGACGAAAACATCTATATAAAGAGAAGTCTTAACTTAGGATAATGAATTTTAATATTGTTTGGTTTAGATAAACAAGATAAATGCTTAACTTACCATCTGTTGATCGTCTGAGAAACCTACAGCGACCCAGCCTGTCGTATTAGCAGCTATTTTCAGGTTGAGCTTGGTTTCATCCTCAGACAGGCTCCAGACAACTTCATAGTCACAAGTACCATAGGCGCATTCAGCTGGTAACATGTAACAAGATTGTTGCCTCCCACAGTGATACTCTGCACGAGCAGACAATATCGCCATCGAAGTCACAATAAGGAAAAGCGGGAGAAGGTTTTGCAATTTGGTCGCCATGGTAATGGAGATCTAAAAAAATCTTGCAAAAAATAAGTTAGTGGCCTGACGTTTCGACCCTAGCAGAGTCTTTCTCGAAGGCTAAACAAATCTTCAGAGCGATTGGGGTGTTAGAGAGAAGTGACAAGGGCTTCCTGTATGGCGAACTGAGACCTTTGAAGTGGTGCGTTAGGGTTCCTAAACCTTCGAAAATAAACCCATTAGTGGTAAAGAGGTCACTCTCTATTGGCTAAGACTAATCCATCGAAATAAACGTCACGGAACCACCAGACTTCTTTATGATGATGAATCGTAAATAAAAAGTTGTCGTAAATTATCGGTTCATTTCTATACCTTACTGACATGGTACCGTCATTCAGATCAACAAAGTACCTGGCATAACCTTGACAAGACACAAAGGTGTGCACAATAATGCATATAAATATAGAAAGAAAGTTCGCAGTACTTTTAGGGTTCATTATAAGCTACAGGCGACAGCGAAATGGATTAAGGGTAAAATCTCACTAAATCATGCTCCAATCTTATTCAAAAATCCGCTTGAAATAAACTAAATATTTACATAAAATTAGTGACTATGTGCTCAATGATTTTCCTATTAACTCAATCATAAAAATGAATTAAAAATTTTTGCATCTGGAGTATTATTATAGTTGACCCAAAAAGAAAAGAAAATTTTCCAGAAATCTTACACGGATTCAGTTTGCACGGCGCTCGCTCATCAGATCATAGAAGGATTTTCAGTTATTTTATTTTTTTTACAAAAAAGGTCAACATCGTTTCTCTGGATGTTGATTGTTTTTTTTATTCATTGTCCAAATCCTTGATGGGAGCATGGAGGTTCTCGAGTCTTTGGTATTTGGTATTTAAATTAGTTAAAAGTTCTTAGGCCTACTTGGATTTGTTTGCGCTTATAATGTCTACTTGATGAATGGTCAATTTAATTGATTATTACATTTTTTGGTTAGTCATTTAATAGTTAGTATAATTTTTTCAAGTGATAGTTACACTACACATAGTCTTATCCATAGAACGTGATGATCACAGCACAGCAATCATCCTCGACAACCTTTAAGACTGAGCTGGACTTGCTGCACATGTGCACGGACTGCTCTGACTTGCTGCAGTATGTTGCGCCCTCTATGGCTAGCTATACGTGTTGTTAGACTTGCATTAAAAAAAGTCCCGCTACAAAACAAGTAATGGAAAAATGATATGCAACATGATAACAGATAAGGAGGTGATATAATCAAAAGTTGTTTATCAGATTAAAAATATATATATATATATATAAACAGATAAATCGAATAATAACTGGCTCTTACATCCTTGGGAAATTCTTGACAGACTTAAAGAAGTTTAACCTCAAGTGCACACAGATACACAATATGGAGGGGCTAACTACGGAGCTCTGGAAGTACCATCCGACATGTTGAGATCCTGACATAATTATCTCAGGATGACGACATCCTAAACGCAAATAAGTCGACATACCGAGATAATTATCTCGGGATGTTGACATCCCAAAAGTAGGATGTCGTCTTCCTGTGATAATTTATCTCGGGATGACGACATCCCAAAAGCAGGATGTCGCCTTCCTGTGATAATTTATCTCGGGATGACGACATCCCAAAAGTAGGATGTCATCTTCCTGTGATAATTTATCTCGGGATGACGACATCCCAAAAGTAGGATGTCGTCTTCCTGTGATAATTTATCTCGGGATGTCGACATTCTTAAGATAGAATGCCATTCACTGCATCACGCATCACGTAGGCCTGGGTGTCACTCAAAGGCCTTTACTAAAAATAATTCGCGTGTACGACATCCTACCTATAAGGATGTCGTCATCCCGAGATAAATTATCACAGGAAGACGACTTCCTAGTTTTAGGATGTCGTCATCCCGAGATAAATTATCACAGGAAGACGACATCCTACTTTTGGGATGTCGTCATCCCGAGATAAATTATCACAGGAAGACGACATCCTGCTTTTGGGATGTCAACATCCCAAGATAATTATCTCGGTATGTCGACTTATTTGCGTTTAGGATGTCGTCATCCTGAGATAATTATGTCAGGATCTCAACATGTCGGGTGGCACTTCCAGAGCTCCGTAGCTAACATATGGTCATAAACAATGCAGTCTGCCTCCCTGCAGTGGGTGCTAGTGCTACATTATAGTGCATAGAGACCTTCGTCGTCTTTTTGGGCCACGTCCTCCTGGCTAGCTGTATACTCTGTCACACAACGTTTGCAAAAGAACTTAGTATGTGTTTGCCATGGCAACGTTTTATGTTTGGACGTTCCTTCTAGCTACTGTTAACTTTGCCGATTGTGGTAAGTAATTTTTTCGGTAAAAAAGTATGGTGACACTGTTTTCTTTCCGACCCTGGGCTGCGCTTGGGGTGGGATCTTTCACTCACTGTATCACTATCGCTAAGCTACCATAAATGCATTGTTATTTGTAGTATAATTTAATACACTACATCATACATTACATGTCTGTCTGTACGTGTAGCTGTAGTATGATGATATGTGCATGATTGTCAGCAGGCTTATTTAATATAGTACCTAATTCCTAAAGTTATGACGCTAGCTAGGAGGAGGCCTACCACTAGTATAGTATCGTAGGACGCCCTGTACCCCTGAAATCGAGGCAAACCTTTGACCTCTCTGCGCGCGATGTAAACAGTCCCTAGATACAATTTTTGTGGTTTGACTTGCCAAGCAATTAGAGTCTCCTCTCATTTGACCAAAACTTAGAAACATGAAAGGCTCCACTGGTTAGTTGCACTTGTAAATGCAAAAAGTTGTGGTATTTTAGGCATTTCTACAAGGTACAAAAATATGTCATACTGTCGGGGCCATACAAAAAAAATTCCCCACCGAAAACGTTTCGTCAAACACTTTTTCAATTCACAATTCACGATGATCAAATCATGTGACTGAACATTCTGCTGAGCATTCTGGGGGAAAAAATACAGAGGTTTAAAGAAGCCATGTGCCTTATATCATTTTCAAATAGTCTGGAGAATTTTTGTTGTAACACTCATATCATTTATTGTTATTAATATTAAAATTTAAACATCGGCTTTGTGATTCGATTATCACTGTTTATTTATATGCTTTAGTATAAATGTTAAGAAAAATAAAAAGACACAAAACTAAATAAAAATAAGATTTGAAAGCCAAGAATTATTTACATTTTTTTATTTAGATATTTTTTTTTTTAGTTTTTGCAAATTACCATGGTAATTTTTAAAATTAAATAAAAAATATGTTGAATAAAATGAAGACAACTGCTGGCTATAGAGTCATACACAAAGTCTCACAGAACACTTGTAGTCACTGCAGATGTTTCTTCCACGGATGGCTTCACCCGGACACCATACTTTCTTGTTTGCATCGAAAACAGGTCAAACTCGAAACAAATGGGACGCTATTGAAGTCATCGAAGATCGGTGCGTGGTGTGAAAGTTTCAATGTCCATCACGTTTTAATATATGTTTGCATACTTCTTATAAACAAAGGAAGGTAATTAGGGCATCAGTTGATTATAGAATATATAAAAAAAAAATTCAATTCAAAGAAAAAGGCATACTACATCGAAAACCGGACAGGGGAGGATATAGTAGTAGCAGTCTGGGAATGGGATAGGTTTCAATCATTTGCTGTGTAACTGTGTAAGTAAGTGTCATTCCTGATCCTGTGGATAGCGTTTCTCTTACTCTTTGTGGGAAAGTCCCAGGGGCTTATTCATGCTATAGTCTAGTTACTGGCATAGCACTGGCAGTAGCCAGCAGTATTTTGTTGATGCACTACTACTAATATAGAGCATAGTCGCTGAAAAGTCGGATACAGTTTGGCTTTATATACCTTGCCCTGTAGTGTCGGATATTTTTTTGAAATAATTATGTACTCCGTCGAATCTGTTCTAATGATTCAGATTTTTTCCACCACTCACAGGAACTTAAGAAACACCTTGTTTCCAGGGGTCATAGCTCCCTAGCAGTCCATCGAGCGATTCAGAAAGTCAAGGCTCGTTCTAGGAAGTCTGTACTCTCCAAAGGACCCAGGCAACAACGGAGTTCCAAAGGGAAAGTTCCTTTTGTTGTTACTTTTCACCCCTCACTTCCCCCCCATTCGTAAAATAACCAGTTCTAACCATCATATTCTTCACACATCAGATCGGCTTCAACGTGCTGTACAGGAAGAACCCATAGTTGCCTACCGACGCCCACCCAGTCTCAGGGATCTCATCGTCCGGGCAGAAGTTCCCCCCATTAATGATGATGTTAATCCCCTTTGCCACAGGGTACTTTTAGGTGTTCCAACACATCCAAATGCATCGTTTGTAGACAACACATCAGGGAATCAGACTCCTTTACCAGCCATACTGGTGGTACCACCCACAAGACAAGGGGTCATGCCACCTGCACCACCAAATATCTTGCAGAGTCTAGCCTGTGGTGTTCAATATAGGTGAAACAAGAACTACACTGAACAGGCGTTTCTACGGCCACAGATCCACAGTCAACACCCAAAAGCTGGATACACCTGTAGGACACCACTTCAACCTTCCTAACCACTCCATTTCTGACATGAATTTACAGGGCATTGAGGCACTAGGTAACTGCAGAGAGACTGTCCGTCTGAGTAGGGAAAAACTTTGGATAAGGCGCATTAAGACCACTCAGCCCCATGGTTTGAATATCCAAGAAGGAAATGACTAATAACCTTTTGTCTTTGCCTTCTCCTTTTCCCACAGATATCCACTTTATTAGTCTGCCTTACATTGTATTAACTAATTATTTACCTCTCTTCTAACCTTCCATTTTGTCCTTTGTGTTCCCTTCTTGTGGTCAAGCTATCCCCTTCCCTTCATAACCCCCCCCCCTTTGTCTTCATAATCCCTGCTTACCCCCTGCCTTCTCTGAATGCTTTCTGCTTTTCTTCCTCCACTCTCTCTATTCATGTATTCTACTTGACTACTCTTGCAACTCTTGTCTGCTTGTATGTGTGTTGTGTGTTGTCATTTAGCCTTCAAGAAAGACTCTGCTAGGGTCGAAATGTCAGGCCACTAACTTATTTTTTTGCATTTATACCACAGGTCCTTTTGGTTGGTAAGCAGTTTGCAACAGCTAATTCTATTTATAATGTCATACTTTTGTAGTGGTGGCACTGGTAGGGCTAGAAACTGGGTAATCCCATACAAATATTATTAAATTGATATTCATCTAGGCTTAGAGCAATCTGGCAAAAAGTAATAAAGTAGTCTTTTATAAGGAGAAAATGGAAAATCTTGCTTTGGAAGAGGACCAGAGCTTTGCATATAAACTTGTTTGGAGTTTAAATATTTATATTTATATTTTTTTTGAGAGGGGAGGTGTTTACAAGAGACGTATACGTATTTGACTCAGTTTACATTATGTTTCTCAGATTCAAGATCCAATGTGCTTTTCCTGATCATTGATGATTTTCGACCCGCCTTAGGGAGCTATGGAGAGCAAGTTATTACTCCCAACATGGACCAGCTTGCTGCACAATCAATCAGATTTACGGACGCCCATGCACAGGTAAGCCTTCATGGTCTGTTTATCAATTAATTGAAACTATAAATTAAAGGATATGGTTGCCAAATTGTATAAAATTGTATAAAATGGCACCATCTCAAGAAAACTTTTTCCATGTTGATTTCATAGACACATTTTATTCATTCTCCTATAGATGTCACTCCAAATATGTAAAATCTTCCAATTAGTGGTGACCACAGCAACTTATTCATTTTCTGAGTTTCACATCTTTTATTCATGTATAAATTTATGAAAAATAATATTTAATAAAACTTCATTTATACTGTGCTTAATACTATGTTTCTAAGCGCTACAGTGTTTATCATGCAAGGTATGCAGAGCTACATTTTAAAGTATGAGACATTCCTTTACATAGCACCATATAATGGTTGACAAGGTGCTGTGGCGCAATATGCAGCCAATCAAACCAGGAACACTGCGGTGAACCCTTTCTCTTTACGATAAGTGCACTGGGTTCTTTTACGTGCAATACGCAACACACAGAACCTAATGGTTAAGTGTCTTTCTTAGGGACACAAGTGTCACAACCAGGACTTGAACCCACATTCTGTTGATCAGGAACACCAGAGTCCGAGTCATGGCCGAGTCGAGCCACATCATGGCCATAACTTCTTCAATGAACATGTAAATTCAGTTTTGTATACCTCAAAGAGGCAATCAATTTCGCTAAATGAGAATTCAAATAAGTACGACTAAAGAAATACGAATAAACAGATAATCTGTATTAGGCAACTGTTTCGTATCTTCACTTTAATTCAGGCAAACCTTATTTTCTTTATTTATGGTTCCAGGAGACTTTACATGGGGCCCATGATGTTTTTTCGTCTTTGTTTTCTCCTATATTCTTTTTTTTTTGGGGGGGGGGATCTTTATTGGTTAACTGGCCTAATTTTGTATTGTGTTTGTATGGGGTGTTTCTTTATGTTTTTCCTGGTTTTTGTTGTTTCTTCCTCAACCATCAATATGTTGGCGTGCCAGACATCTTGGCGTATGTTTAGGTATGGTTGTACCACAAGCTGCAACTTCTTGAAATATGTGTGTAAAACTGTAGCAAAACCTCGTCTTCGAAGTACAAAGTGACTCTAGTGCAAATAAGTGCCTTATTAACAAAGCGTTTTTTAGATTGCACAAATTACAGAAATGACTGCCCAAAAATGAATTTGAATGACCAAACACACGCCTCAAAAAGCTCCTGTGAATTTGAATGCTGCTTTGATGAATCGTTATATTGAATGATTATTTTGTTACATCGAATGACGCAACAGTACATTTGACTAGTCATAAAACGAAATCGAATGACCCTTTTTAGTAGCATTCAATTTCGAGCGAAATAGAATAGCGTGGTGGTTAAATTGGCTGCTCATTTGCCGAAATTGACCGAGAAAACCTATACATGAATATTTGTAAAGAGCTTTCCAAGCTGTGGATGATTTTAAGGTATTCATTTTTATTTGTATTTTGCTATAATGCTAATGTTAAATCAGGTACTCTGGTAATGATCTGTGGCCTTTCGTTTGCAGCAAGCTTTGTGTGCACCAAGTAGAATATCTTTCTTGACAAGTAGGAGACCAGACTCCACTCGCCTGTGGGACTTCATGTCCAGCTACTGGCGAGATGCAGCGGGAAATTTCACAACATTACCTCAGCATTTCAAAGAGAATGACTATTATACAGTGTCATTGGGAAAAGTTTTCCATAGGGGTAGGTATTGAATTTACAGATTGTCAAGACTTTTACTTCATATAATTCATGCCATACATGTGCGCTTTGATCTTGATGGAATAGCGCCTTATAAATTTTAATTGTTATGTTGTTATGTTATACATTAAGGACGCGATATTTGTATACAGTCCAAAAAAACTATACACTTTTAAAATTGCCAATTGTTTTATTGTGTAGCAATATAGATAAGATATTTTCATATGTACTTGTAAAGTCACTCTTCCTGCTTAATTTGGTGCCAGTTTCACTGGATTGGATTTCATGCTTGACTGCATAAGGCAATTAAGTGGGGGCAGGTGAAATTTGGTATGCGCCAACTGGTCAGGGCTGGATAAGAAAGAGACAACTAAAAAGAACACCATCATTGTCTTGGTTCTGGTCATGGATTGCATAATCAATTCAGCTCTGTGGATCTTGCTTGCAAGGGTGTCAGTAGGCCTACTTGGTACTGTTGAAGCATGGTGCGTCCACAGTTCACACCCCAGCAAGGGGCCTTCTTGGTCAGTGAATTTACCCGGACGCAAAGTGCCACAGATGTCTTGCGAAGTTTTCGCCGCCAGTTCCCAAACGTAAGATGCCCAACTCGTGCAACAGTGTATGCTAACGTTAGGACGAGCCACAACCTCAAGAAACAGAACGAACAAGCTACAACCTCAATAAAGGTCATTCTGGTCGTCCAAGGACTGGCAGATCACAGCAGTCAGCAGAACAGTTGGCGCATACCAAATTTCACCTGACCCCCTTAATTGCCTTATGTGCAGTCAAACATTATGTACTTTGAACTACTGTATAAGAGTGGTTTTTACTTTTCAAAAAATTATGAAAATTCAGAAAGGTAACTTGATTTTTGTCCTGGTGAATCAGCACTCTGTGTAAGTCATCTAGCCATGGACTCTAGGTTTGAACGAGTCACAGGGTTGATGAAAGTGCATTTGATGCATTGTGCAAGGTACAAGAATTACACAAGCGTTATTAATACTAAGCTGTTGAGTAGTCTGCTTAATCCAACACCACCCTGTACTAAGTCCTGATTAGATTCAGTCAGTTGAATTAATTCCTTGGTGTTGACTTTTTGAGCATATTTGGCAGTGGCCTGGTATAACTTTAATCAGAGAAGGAATTCAGGCAGTGTTCTACAATGGAACACTTTCCTCCATGGCTTTCGAAGTATGAAAATCATGCTCTGTGTTTTGATAGAACACAAACTTATTTTTAAATTAACCTTTTTACCCAAAATCAAACAAGAACAGCATCTACCATACGATCTGGGATTTCAGAGATTCTATATTGTGAATCTGAATTTTTGACCTACATGTCGGCCATAATCTCTGTTAGAATAGCAAAGAATAGCAAAGGAAACAAGTCATGTGTACACTTGCGAAAATCGCATTTATCATCAACTCTATTGCAGACTTGTGCAAGCGGAAATCTAAAGAAGACGGGTGTGAGAAAGAAAAACAACATGTTATTGCAGGGCTCGAATTTGGGGGAAAAATCCACAAGACCGCAGGGCTTGTTGCTCAGAATTTTTACTGGACCGGAACATTTTTTACAAGACCGAAGTCATATGACTATGGGAAGAAAACAATCCAAAACGCAACAAAAACACACCAAAAGTTTACTTGTTTTTTCATACTTCTGCGCCTGTGCAAGTTTTTCACTTGCAGATTGCTTAACAGGCAGTTTGGGCTTTGAAACCCCTTCGAGAAATTTCCACATAGGCCTACCTTCTTTTTACACGATGTTTGCTGCCATAGAAAAAATGAAATAAGTTTTGACGATCGTTTTGACAGGACAACAACGTTGTCAAAATTTAACATACGAAGCATGCAAGACGTGTGGAAACAAGACGTTACTTTTAATCCATGCAACACAGGGTTGTGTGGAGTTGAAAGAATACAACCTATACGTCATTAATACGATTTCAACACTGTATAAATCGTTGGTAAGGTATCAGACTTTAAAGTGACTACATCCAATGTGTTGCACCCAACACATCATGACATGCACATGGTCAGTGGTGAACGAACGAAGCGCTGTGTACTGTGGTGTTCCGCCGGGCACCAGTACAAATCACGCATGCACGGAATGGAAGGTGCCGTTCGCTCGTCCCCCCGGGTGCCTAAAGCCTATGGTTTGAGCCCAGTGCAGTGGTCGTGGGCATGAGCAAACTGGATAGAGGGAACGTTCTTGCAGCAGCACGACGAACGGTCGGCCGGGTTGGATGTGTTCCGCGCTCGGAAATAATTTGACGACAACAAGTAAAACAACAACTTTTTAAACTGAGATTTAAATACATTTATTTAATGAAAGATAATACATTTCATGTTAATAATAATACTTTTATTATGTTAAAAAAACACAAGACCGCCGGACTTGTTCGTTATAAAGTTTACTGGACCGACGCTAAAATCACTGGCCTCGGGCCTAGCCTGCGGTCCAGTGTTAATTTCGAGCCCTGTTATTGCCATAACCACAATGGTTTATTCTAAGCTATCCACCACCACCCCTGCACTCAACTTGACCTAATGCTGGCTTTGCAAATCTTGTGGGAAATATTTCTTTTATATAATATTGTTACGTACGCCCAACTCATTTGGATTTGACCAAGTGAGGTGGTTCGCAGCACAACGATTTTACAAACAATGGGAATACCTAAATGAAGATTAATGGGAAAAAACCAGCAACAAACAAATGGGAACACGTCCAGACGTTGTATCGTAGGACGCCCTGTATTCAGGGGGTCCCTGAAATCGAGGCAAACCTTTGACCTCTCTGCGCGCGATGTAAACAGTCCCTAGATACAATTTTTGTGGTTTGACTTGCCAAGCAAAGAGTCTCCTCTCATTTGACCAAAACTTAGAAACATGAAAGGCTCCACTGGTTAGTTGCACTTGTAAATGCAAAAAGTTGTGGTATTTAGGCATTTCTGCAAGGTACAAAAATATGTCGTACTGTCGGGGCCATAAAAAAAAATTTCCCCACCGAAAAAGTTTCATCAAACACTTTTTCAATTCACAATTCACGATGATCAAATCATGTGACTGAACATTCTGCTGAGCATTCTGGGGGAAAAATACAGAGGCTTAAAGAAGCCACGTGCCTTATATCATTTTCTAATAGTCTGGATAATTTTTTTTTTGTAACACTCTATCATTTTTGTTATTAATATTAAAATTTAAACATCAGCTTTGTGATTCGATTATCACTGTTTATTTATATGCTTTATTTTAAATGTTAAGAAACATAAAAAGACACAAAACTAAATAAAAATAAGATTTCAAAGCCAAGAATTATTTACATTTTTATTATTTTTTATATTTTTTTAAAGTTTTTGAAAAATACCATGGTTATTTTTAGAACTAAATAAAAAATATGTTGAATAAAATGAAGAAAACTGCTGGCTATAGAGTCATACACTAAGTCTCACAGAACACTTGTAGTCACTGCAGATGTTTCTTCCACGTATGGCTTCACCCGGACACCATACTTTCTTGTTTGCATCGAAAACAGGTCAAACTCAAAACAAATGGGACGCTATTGAAGTCATCGAAGATCGGTGCGTGGTGTGAAAGTTTCAATGTCCATCACGTTTTAATATATGTTTGCATATTTCTTATAAACAAAGGAAGGTAATTAGGGCATCAGTTGATTATGGAATATTTTTATTTTTTTTCAATTCAAAGAAAAAGGCATACTACATCGAAAACCGGACAGGGGAGGATATATAATCATAAATAACAAATAGATGAATTTATTTACAAACAAAGGCGAATCAAGGAAACTTACAATCAGTATAATTGAAAATCATGAATTAAAGCGACTTGGTACACATAAATGAATGTTACTATTTGGCCAAAATAATAGCTTTAAAGGCCCTATACACTATTGGTAAGATCGAAAAACACAAATGTTCACAGATTCACACATAACTTACATGATTGAAAGTAAGTAATGGTAGAAAGGGTTCCTTAAAATATTTCTGCCTAAAATGCTATCGTTTCTGAGAAATGAGTAAAACAATAGTTTTTATCACGCGCGATAATAAACTCGATGTTTGAAAAACAGAAAACACATAAGGTCTCTTTTCACTATTTTCTCGTGACCTCGATGACCAATTGAGCTCAAATTTTCACAGGCTTGTTATTTCATGTATGTGATTGATTACACAAAATATGAACACTGTCTGTGATTATTTTGTCAGCTCTACCAATCCTGTATAATACCTTTAAATACCGTAAATAATGTCGCCCGCTCAAACAACTCAGGTCTCGGGAATGGGGAGTCCGGCGCCAACCACACAGCCACACGAAGGGGGTAGTGGGTAGTCCCAGTCATAGCGGAGCTTCTCGTCAATCTGAGCCGATAGCCAACGACGACGCCCAAGTGTCGTACTGCCAGCGGTAGTAGCACCGTCAATTCCCGTGGTGTGGCCGGTCAGCATCCCATCCCGAGCTCCGAGTCGAAGGAGGCCGCAGCATAGGCATACCATGCCTTATATACGCACATTAGAAGTTAAATAAATGCAACCACTTGCTAAAGAAATAAAAGAACTAAGGAGTGCAGCCAGCCGAGAACAATCCAACAGAAAGGAACAGCTAAACTAGGAATGTTCATCTCGGCAATTATGTGGCTGAAAGGAATTCCAAAGATAAATCAGATGGTACAAACTGTGACCATAACAATATTTTGAAATGTTTATTATGACACTGTAAAAAGAGGTGACTGAAAGCAGTCTGTTCATCATAAATTTATTTGAATTTGTTTTCATTTTATGACAGGTCAATGTTCCAATTTCACCGATGATTATCCATTGAGCTGGTCCATTCCTGCTTTCAGGCCAACCACAAAACGGGAAACAAAAAAAAACAAGGTAAGGGAAAAATTATCATTCAAAATACAAATATTGACTGTAGAAGTAGCAGAGGTGTCAGCTGTACTCCACTTGGGGATGAGAATATGTTTTAGTCCAAAATTTAGACCATAAAAATAATAGAGAAAATAGAATTAGCTGTTGCAAACTGCTTACCAACCAAAAGGACCTGTAGTATAAATGCAAAAAATTAGTTAGTGGCCTGACCTGACATTTCGACCCTAGCAGAATCTTTCTCAAAGGCTAAATGACAAGACAACACACATACATGCATACAAGGGTGGCAGGAGCAGTGAAGTGGAAATACATGAATAGAGAGAGTGGAGAGAGAAAAGCATAAAGCATTCAGAAAAAGCAGGGGTAAGCAGGGATTATGGAGACAAAGGGGGTTGGAGGGAAGGGGATGGCTTGACCACAAGAAGTTGGAAACACAAAGGACAATATGGAAGGTTGGAAGAAAAGTCAATAATTAGTTAATAGGGCAGACTAAAAATATGGATATCTGTGGGTGAAAGGGAGAAGGCAAAGACAAAAGGTTATTGGTCATTTCCTTCTTGGATGTTCAAACCATGGGACTGAGTGGTCTTTATGGGCCTTATCCACAATTTCTCCATTTACCTTTAATCATCGGTATGCTAGAACTCTTGGCCTAAAGAACACATCTATCCATTCATTTCCACGTATTTGGAGTAGTCTGCCTACAAATGTTAAGAATTCTCTCATCATTGATTCGTTTAAGTTTAAGTGTTTTAATGTTTACTTATGCAACCATTTCCAAGATGTCTAGATTTTCATATACTCGAAGTTGCCATTTCTTGCCCTTATTGATTGATTGATGGCTGCATCGATTGTTTGTCAGTGCATTACCCGTTTGGTTGTCTGTCTGTTTTTCTGATGCTAGTTTGCTACATGTATTCTGTTTTTTTTGCTAGTCTGCTTGCATATTTTTTGCTTGTTCACGTACATGTATGTTGTCAGCCATCATGTTCTTGGTTTTTTATGTTTTTGGTTTATCTGTCATCAAACAAAGGCCTGTTTCTATTTTTTAGTTGGCCTGCTACATGTAAATCGTTTTCTTTTCTGTCAGTTATTTAATGTTTGGCATCCTCATGTTATTTCCCCCAAGGTTATTTACTTGACTAGTTGACTAGTATAGTACATGATTATGCCATATTGTTTTTATTTATAAATTAAAAATATATTATATTTACTGTGTTCATGTTTTATTTATTTTTATTTAATATTTTTATTATTTAATTATTTAATTATTAATTATATATATATATATATATTTTTTTAAATGTTGTTCACTGATTATTTTTGTTTTCAGTGTTCCATTTTAAGATTGGATTGATAGGCTTTCGAGTCATAGTGTTTAAATTCACTTTTATTAATCCTGGCCATCTTATAATGGGTCTGTTTTTGTTCTTGTATTGTCTTTCAGCCTTTACTTCTTTTTTGCTATTGCTACCGTATTCAATTCCTCATTTAATTGCATGTGGGTTTTTTATTGATTTTTTATTGCTTGTTGTTGTTCATAGACTCAGCAGCGAGCATTTAAGTTCACCTTTATTAATCCTCCATTGTTTTGTTCTTGTATTGGCTTATCAACCTTGATTTCTTTGTTTGGGGTAACTGATTTGCTGTAACTCTCCTGTACAATGTATTGTTGTTTGATTGTTACAATTCTTGGCCGAATAAATAATAATAATAATAATAATAACAATCTCTCTGCAGTTACCTAGTGCCTCAATGCCCTGTAAATTCATGTCAGAAATGGAGTGGTTAGGAAGGTTGATGTGGTGTCCTACAGGTGTATCCAGCTTTTGGGTGTTGACTGTGGATCTGTGGCCGTAGAAACGCCTCTTCAGTGTAGTTCTTGTTTCACCTATATATTGAACACCACAAACTCTGCAAGATATTAGATAGATTAGATTAGTTGTGGTGCAGGTGACATGACCCCTTGTCTTATGGGTGGTACCACCAGTATGGCTGGTAAAGGAGTCTGATTCCCTGATGTGTTGTCTACAAACGATGCATTGTGATGTGTTGGAACACCTAAAAGTACCCTGTGGCAAAGGGGGATTAACATCATCATTAATGGGGGGACTTCTGCCCGGATGATGAGATCCCTGAGACTGGGTGGGCGTCGGTAGGCAACTATGGGTTCTTCCTGTACAGCACGTTGAAGCCGATCTGATGTGTGAAGAATATGATGGTTAGAACTGGTTATTTTACGAATGGGAGGAAGTGAGGGGTGAAAAGTAACAACAAAAGGAACTTTCCCTTTGGAACTCCATTGTTGCCTGGGTCCTTTGGAGAGTACAGACTTCCTAGAACGAGCCTTGACTTTCTGAATCGCTCGATGGACTGCTAGGGAGCTATGACCCCTGGAAACAAGGTGTTTCTTAAGTTCCTGTGAGTGGTGGAAAAAATCAGAATCATTAGAACAGATTCGACGGAGTCCGAGGGCCTGACTGTAGGCTATGCTGGTTTTGCAGTGTCTGGGGTGACAGCTGGTTGAGTGGAGGTATTGATGTTTATCTGTGGGTTTAACAAAGAGATCTGTGGTTAAGCCATCATCTGTCTTTATAACTTTGACATCCAGAAAGTGGGTGTCCTTGGTCGAGTATTCATTCGTGAATTTGATGGTCCTGTGGAAGGAATTAATGTGGTTAATGAATGCTATGAGGCTTGCTTCATCTTTTATTATTTATTATTAAAAATAATATTAATAATAACAATAATAATAACAATGAAAATAATAGGCAGTTCTTATATATTGCTTTCTCGATCACACCCAAGGACGTCTCAAAGTGGTCATTAATATTTTCTACATAATAATAATAAACCGTTTTTGTATAGTGCATATCACTGTTAAGTCCCTAAGCGCTTTAAAGGAATGAGAAAACAAGAAGATACAAATAAAATACCAACGGAAATTACTGATAGACGGTGAATAGATGTGTTTTGAGGCGACTTTTGAATTGGCCAACCGTGACTGCTTCCTTAACAGACTCGGGTAAGCCATTCCACAGTTCAGCTGCAGCTACTTGGAATGACCTAGCTCCGTATGATTTTGTAACAGGGGTGGAAATGACAAGAAGGGACTTGGATTTGGAACGTAAATTTCTAGAAGGAATATATTTGTGAACTAGGTCCTGGAGTTAAACTGGGGCTGTGCCTTGTAAACAATGAAAAGTAAGGAGGAGAATTTTAAACTTAATTCTAACTTGAACAGGGAGCAATGAAGATTCTGTAGAATGGGAGTTATATGATCACGTGGGCGAGTGCGTGTGACTAGTCTAGCAGCTGAATTTTGAAGTCGTTGCAGTTTATTAATTTGGGAATCCGGTAATCCAAAAAGGAGGCTATTGCATGAGTCAATTCTGGACATTACTAAAGAATGAACAAGAATTTCCGTCATTTTGGGGTCAAGATATTTTCTAATGGAGCTGATTTTGTGAAGTGCGAATGAGGCCGTCTTACAGATAAGATTAACATGATTACTCATAGTGAGATTTTTGTCAAAGATGACACCAAGATTCTTAGCAAAAGAAACGGGATTAATATTGTAATCGTCAGACTGAATTGGCACAATAGGAATATGAGAACGATAACGACTTTTGAAATGGAGAAGTTCTGGTATGCTGAGCTATGTTTGAAATATAAGACCCGTTTATTTACATAGCACCATGTAACAGTTTACAAGGTACTGCGGTGCAACCTGCAGCCAACCATACCAGAAAACACTGGGGTGAACCCCTTCTCTCAATGATAAGTGTCATGGGTTCTTTTATGAGCATTACATATAGGACCAACTGCTTTATGTCCCAACAATAACAGTTATTTGTTTTGCACACAAGTGCCAAAACCGGGACTCAAACCCTCTCTCTGCTGATCAGAAACACCAGAGCTTGAGTCCAGTGCACTTGACCCTCCGGCCACGACATACCAATGATTCAGCAATGAAACTGTATATATTCACAGCACTGTTTTGTCCCTCCATGATGTAACTGACCTCAAAATGACTCAAAACTTAGTAAATTAGCTTGAATTTGATAAGTTATGATAAAATGCTGTGCTTCCATACGTAATGTATTTGTTGTGCAATCTCAATGATATTAGCACTCTTTAGCGGATAATTTTGACAGAATTAGTTGTTGTAATTAAAGGGTAAATTTAAGACTACATTGCTTTCTCAATGGAGCCTCTCCCAGGGATCAGTGAAGATAGCAGTGAAGGTACATTAGCTAATCATGTGAACTTACGTAAGATTAGTAATATTTTTGTCATTGAATTACCAATGCATGCATGGTTTATTCAAAGGGCATAAGAATTTGTTTTTATTGGTTGGTATGGTATGAGGAAGCTACATTTTTGTTTTTGTTTGGATTTTTTAGTGCGAAATCTAATGGGGAAACACTTATAAGTCAATTCAGAGTTTAGACTACACTAAATTGTTTTCTGGGCAAGCTCTTGTTAGGTGTTCGGGCAACAGCCGAACACCTCTTGTTTTTAGGTGTTCGGGCAACAGCCGAACACCTCTTGTTTTTAGGTGTTCGGGCGACAGCCGAACACCTTGTTTTTAGGAGTTCGGGCGACAGCCGAACACCTTGTTTTTAGGTGTTCGGGCGACAGCCGAACACCTTGTTTTTAGGTGTTCGGGCGACAGCCGAACACCTTGTTTTTAGGTGTTCGGGCGACAGCCGAACACCTTGTTTTTAGGTGTTCGGGCGACAGCCGAACACCTTGTTTTTAGGTGTTCGGGCGACAGCCGAACACCTTGTTTTTAGGTGTTCGGGCGACAGCCGAACACCTTGTTTTTAGGTGTTCGGGCGACAGCCGAACACCTTGTTTTTAGGTGTTCGGGCGACAGCCGAACACCTTGTTTTTAGGTGTTCGGGCGACAGCCGAACACCTTGTTTTTAGGTGTTCGGGCGACAGCCGAACACCTTGTTTTTAGGTGTTCGGGCGACAGCCGAACACCGAACACCTTGTTTTTAGGTGTTCGGGCGACAGCCGAACACCTTGTTTTTTGTTCGTTCGGGCGACAGCCGAACACCTTGTTTTTTGTTCGTTCGGGCGACAGCCGAACACCTTGTTTTTTGTTCGTTCGGGCGACAGCCGAACACCTTGTTTTTTGTTCGTTCGGGCGACAGCCGAACACCTTGTTTTTGTTCGTTCGGGCGACAGCCGAACACCTTGTTTTTGTTCGTTTTTTTATTTTTCTTAATTAGGTGTTCGGAGCAGAGCATAGCTAGTTCCGAACACCTCTTGTTATTGTTTTTTTAATTTTTTTTATTAGGTGTTCGGAGCGGAGCTTAGCTCCGAACACCGTTTTTTTTCTTGTTAGGTGTTCGGAGCGGAGCATAGCTCCGAACACCTCTTCTTATTGTTCGTTTTTTATTTTATTTTTTTATTTTTACTTCGTCTTCTTCTGGCCGTCGATTGTCCGGTAACAAAAGCACACTTCCCAAGCTCATATAAACTTTAAATTTCTACCATAGTTAGATAACCATTAGGAGACGAAACCGTTTCATTTACGTCATGATGACGTCATCAGGTGTCAAGTTACAAGCCATTGTCTCTGAATATTAAAGCTACAGTGTTGATATTTAGGCATATGATAGATCAAGACACGGGCAACATTTGAATTCACATGACCTTTACTTCTGGTCGTACCGGAAGGTCAAAGTTTGCCTTTGTGTAATTCTTAAAAAAACAATTCCGGCAAAAATCTTATTAAAACTAATCTGATCAAATTCAAATTTACACCATGTTAGGACCTTAATAAAACCTCCATTATGTCATGATGACGTCATCAGGTGTCAAGTTACAAGGTTTTTAAAATTTGTTATAGTCGAGCAAGAGTCTGGTTCAACAAAATAAGACAAGGGACGTCATAAAAGTCAAGAGCGCCCTCTAGCGGCAGGTTCAAACTGGGATGTGTTACGACCAAATTGAACGTCATTCCGAACACCTTTTTGTTATACAACAAAAAGTTAAATCTAGTTTTACTTCAGATTCTTCTCAGCGTCGATTGTCCGCTAACAAAAGCACACTTCCCAAGCTCATATAAACTTGAAACTTCACATATAGTTAGATAACCATTAGGAGATGAAACCGCTTTAGTTACGTCATGATGACGTCATCAGGTGTCAAATTACAAGGTTTTTTGAAAAAAATAATTTAATCTTTGAAATTCTGTAACAAATCACACTTAAGAGGCCGGCGGTTGTTTTATGTGGGGTCATATAGGTCTATTTTTTTTGTCGTGTGCGTGACCTCACATGACCTCTACTTCCGGTCGAAACCGGAAGTGCCTTATAACTTGAAAGTGGCAAAAGTGGCAAATTTTTCAAGTCGTTTTCAACGATGTTATAGTTCGGCAAGGGTCCGATTTAAAAAAATTGGACCGGTGACGTCATTAAATCTAAAAGCGCCCTCTAGCGGCAGGTTAAAAACAGCTCCAAATACACTTTTACTAGATGTCTGTGGTGAAGTTTATGATAATCGTTTCAAAATTGGTATACATAATGACCTTCATGCAGACAACATATGTGTGAATTTTTAGATTGATGACGTCATCATGTGTCACGTGGTATCGCCTTAAAGGTTTACTTTTTGAAGCTGTGTATCTACAAAACCACCAGTTTGACTGAGTTGAAACCTGGCATGTTGATAGACAGTGATATTGACTACTTAAAGCTAGAGTGACGACTTGATGACGTCATCAATTTTTTTTAATCAAATTTTTTGACATTTTGACCAATTATTACATATCTTCAGTACAAAGCAAGCTATAGTCAAATTTCATTTTGCATGAGACTTGGAAGGTCCTACAAGGATATAATGTGGAGTGACGTTTTCACGACGTCATCAATTTTCATGTTATGTCATCACCAAGGTAGTGTTTTACAAGATCTATATGTACAGAACAACTTTGGTGATCAAATGGAAACTTTGCATGTACTCAAGCTGGGATGTCTTGCATCCAAAAAGTTTGGTCAAATCTTTAGAACCACCATTCTAAAGACTATATAGAAGTATATCAATATTTAATACACAGACACATGTTTATAACATTTCTTTGAAACACGAGGTCACACCGAACACCTCTTTGTTTCCTACAAAAAATTATGTCTATTTTTTATATATATTTTTTTCTTAATACTTCTTCTCTCCGTCGCTTGTCTGCTAACAAAAGCACACTTCCCAAGCTCATATAAACTTGAAATTTCTACCATAGTTAGATAACCATTAGGAGATGAAACCGCTTCAATTACGTCATGATGACGTCATCAGGTGTCAAATTACAAGGTTTTTAAACATTAAACATTTTAATCTTTGTAATATACTGAGGTCTTCATTTTTCATTGTGTGCGTGACATGACATGACCTCTACTTCCGGTCGAAAAACCGGAAGTGCCTTGTAATTTAAAAGTGGCACATTTTTTGAAGTTTGTTGTAACGATGTTATTAGGCGAGCAAAGGTCTGGTTTACAAAAATTGGACCGATGACGTCATTGAATCTAAAAGCGCCCTCTATCGGCAGGTTAAAAACAGCTCAAAATACACTTTTACTAGATGTCTGTGGCGAAGTTTATGATAATCGTTTCAAAATTGGTATACATAATGACCTTTATGCAGACAACATATGTGTGAAGTTTTAGATTGATGACGTCATCATGTGTCACGTGGTATCGCCTTAAAGGTTTACTTTTTGACAATGACAATGATAATGGCTACTCAAAGCTAGAGTGACGACATGATGACGTCTTCACAATAATTGTTACAAATTTTTGAAATTTTGACCAATTATTATGCATTTTTAGTACAAAGCAAGCTATTGTCCAATTTTATTTT
Source organism: Leptasterias polaris (assembly GCA_037783415.1). Lineage (NCBI taxonomy): Eukaryota > Metazoa > Echinodermata > Asteroidea > Forcipulatida > Asteriidae > Leptasterias > Leptasterias polaris. The sequence goes on from JAZGTN010000020.1 coordinate 1,944,602, forward strand.
GAGAAAAATAAATGAAACTCTTCACGATACTACTTGTATTGAAAAACGGCTCATCATTCCCCCACTTCGGACTTCCGGAACCGAACACCTTGAGTTTGTGGTAAGACAAACTCTGAATCTCTAGTTCTTCTGGATTTACTTCTTTGCTGACTGTGACTGATTGTGGTTTGTTCAATAAAATTATAGTCTGTTCAAGTTGTAGGATTATCCTTGGGTTACAGCAATGTAGGTCATAACACCAAGGGTAACAACCCGACCTGGTTTTTAGTTTTGGGTGGTTTTTCCCCCCTTTTTTCGGGGGTGGCTGCCTGCATTGTGATTGGTTTACAATGGTGTTTTTGTATGCAAAGTGATATCAACAGGTTGAAAATGTTGTTGCAGTTTTTTTCTAAATTGTGTTGCGAAATATTTTTAGAAATTTCACAATTTAGTCCATAGAAACACTGTCATCTGAAACCTTCGATAGGTTTTGTTGTTGGAGAAAGCTTATTCCATCCCTCATTGTTTAAAACCTATACATACATGTATGTTTGATTCAAGATGTTCAAGTTTAATCCCAATGCCAGGGTTTGCCATTTTTAGTGACCAGCCAGCATGACCAGTAAGCTTGTCATTTCACTAGTCTGCCAGCTTTTTCTCTTGTCCATACTTCAAATGAAATAGGGATGGTTTTCAACACTGAACTAGCCAGCTGGACTACTTGGAGAGATTTTGACTGGTCCTCAGGTGTTTTAACTGGTATTTGGCCAGCGGAGGCACCTGGCAGTGGTATTTTTTCAAAATAAAGCTTTTGTCATTAATATATACATTTTTATGAGTGGAATGTGAATAAACAATTTACTAAGGTAAAAAAATTGTATTTTTCTTTTAATTACAAATTAAAAAATAGGCCCCCCTTTACATGGCGCTGTTCGTGACGTCAATCGAGGCAGGAGAAAATGTGTAGTCTGGCCCCGTACATTACGTCTGGGTACCTGATCAGTATGATGCGTTTTCGTATTCGGACGTCACCACCCAATGCAATCCTAGGACAGTGTACAGTCGACTAATACGAGACGCCAGTTTATACGAGGTTTTTCACCGGTCCCGAACTGTCCCATGCGCGTTTCTATGTCTTAAAAACGGAAGATACGAGCATGGTCATAACGAGAACACGGATAATACGAGGTATTGTTTTTCCACCAGAAACATTTCGCTGGTAACCTAAGCTTCACTGCAACTTCCCTTGCACACTACTACCAACGAAAAAATCCCCGGGCTATCCAAGTGTTCGCTGCATAGCTCTGAAAACGACGTCGGACCGGACCACTTTGCCCTTGTTAGCCTAACTTTCGATGCCCGCCTATATTTGGGATCTGCAGGAAAAAAATGCTGGCTGACCCCATCTTTAGTCGTTTTGCTGCATCCAGCAGCAATTTTCGCTGGAAAAATGCAAGAAAAAAACCCCCTTTTGGATAACCAAACGAAACGTACAATCTCACTACTTGCACGTGTATATACAACGTAAATGCAGGCAGTTCGGGTGGGGTCGATGTTCAATCGAGGCGAAGTCTTCCTCGATTGACGTCACAAAAGGGGATGGGCGGAGTCGCCCCCAAACAACTTTATCTATTTTTTTTAACATATAAATACTGACAAACAATTACTCAAAAAATTGTTTTATTGTTAATATACATATACTCTTATATTTAGAAAAAAATCTATTTCCAGGTGACTGTAAAGGGTGTTTGTAACATTGGTTAGAGTTAAAATATAAATGTTCACAGATTCACACATAACTTACATGGTATAAAGATGGTCATGATGGGAAACTCCCTTTGAAATATTTTTGCTTTAAATGCTACAGTTTTTGAGAAATGAGTAAAACAATTAGTTTTGATCTCACGAGTCGAAAACTCGATGTTTGAAAATTGTGAAAACACTTAAGGTTTTCCCCCACTTTTTTCTGGTGATTGCAATGACCGATTGTTTCATGTATATGTTGGGATACACCAAGTGAGGATACTGGTCTTTGACATTTACCAAAAGTATAAACTCCCTTTAAGGGAGAAAGCTGAATGCTTGATTTAAAATTGATGTGCCCATTGCCTTTTCTCTTACTCTGTGTTTGTGTCTCTTGTCGTGGTGTCCAAGTTGTTGCAATGTTCGGCGACTTCCGTGTAGGTATTGCTCCCTTTTTAAGTCTAAACTTGGACGGTATGCCAAAGCCAGCCATCAATTTCGACGAAGTGTCCTGGCAGTCGTCAGAAAAGTTTGATCGAGTTGTGTTCACAAATCGCACCCATTCTCGACATATGTTTGTGTCACTCGGAAATTGGAAAAAAATCAGACGGAAGGGTCTCTGTCGCTGTTGCGAATGCAACCACCAACGGCGCACGATTTCGGCATTTTCACACCAAAAACCTAATATATTTACCACTGATTTAGCTGAGAAGAAATTGCTACCCAGTCATGAACGCACAGTGTAAACAGAGATGACGTCATTATCCTGACTCCTAATGCACGGTGTGTCGCCACAAAATTTGTCAACCAATCAAAAACGCCTCATGTCTGAGGGCGCCCTCAGCGGCGAAATATACATTATTTTCGGAAAATCAACAAAAGTACCTTTTTTTTTTCAAATCGCATTTTCAAAACAAATGTAAACCACAAATAATGGAAAAACTCATGAAACAATAGGTATATGCCCTAAGGAAGTGCAGAGTAGTGTATTGACTCTGGAAATATCCGTTTTATTTACTCTTTAAGACTTGTTGTAATCAGGCACAAGATGAACTGTACTCCCCATAGCTCTTCCCTCAGGTTTGGTATACCGCTACATTAAACCATATGGAAGAAAGTGATACAATTTGCATGAAGATTCACTAGCTTTCTGTGAATACTTGACCTGTAGAATTATTTGCAGATGAGTTGATTTTTTTTTTCAGTTTCAGGATAGAGTAACTCTACCTTGAAGCTAAACAAAAAATCAACTTATCTGCAAATAATTATCTTCAATCGGTGTAGAGTTATAAAAAAAAAAAAAAAAAAAAGTGATAACAGCCCTTCGGATAGTTTCACAAACATGTACTTTGTTGTTTGCTGTAGTTTATTTTTGACTTCCACCTTTCAGATATCAGTCTACAGAGGGCGCTCTTACTTTTAACCAGTCCTACTTACCTCGTCATCTGTTCTGCTTCTTTTAACCTAATTATAGAATCTCTATACAGGCCTAGAATTTCGTAACTGTTTGGGGCAAAGCAGTTTTCATTTTCCTTACTTTACATGTGAAAAGGGGAAAGGCGGTGGCCTAGGACTATTTTCAAAGGGGTCGTTATGTCTGTATTGCCACCATGGAGTTTCAAGCATGACTACTCCTAAAACTGTGAATGTAATGCATTGTTTGTAATTGTTTAGCTGTAGAGTTCAAATGTGAGCTTAAAAAGTCAACAACCATATGTCAAAACATTTGAAAAATGTTGACAAATTGATGAACACTCTCTCAGTCTTGATGAACACTCATGCAAACCCTGTTTCTATGTTTTGTTGTTTTTATTGTACAGCTGTGCCCTGGACCAGATGGCAATCTTCATTCCTATACCATGTGCCCTGTTAATGTAACTAAAATGCCAAAAGGTACACTACCTGATATAGAAACATCAGACTCTGCAATATCTATCCTAAGAAGTCTGTCAAGAACCAAGAGGAAAGTTAAAGGAAAAGGAGGTCTTAAAGTAATGCCTCCAACTGGTGGACACCCAACTCCACATACACCATTCTTTCTTGCTGTTGGCTACCGTAAACCCCACCTTCCGTTCAGGTAGGTGAAACATTATTGTGGCATTACTTACAGAACTAATTACTAATAGGGTCAAAGTTAGTGATAAAAAAATATCTTTGGTTATTTGCGAGACTAAAACATGATTCACAAATACCCCAGAAAGTTTAGGCAGTACTATTGGTTGAATGGTGGTTATTATTAATGACCATGCTTACCTGGTATTAAAGGGCCAATAAAGACTCGGCTGGATCTGTTTATTTAAGTCTTGGCTTTTGGCTGTTTTGGTACACAAGCCTTTGAGGGTGTAATAAAGCCTTATGCTACTGTTTAGTGTCGCATGCAATCTGACCCCTCGCTAATTGGAGTCCTGAGGACATGACAGGAATTGAAAGTTTATTTACGCTTTAATAAAGAGTTAAGTTAGGAATGGAAATAAATGAGTGGTGACAAGATCTTAAACGACACTTTAAGACTTGCAGGTTCAAGGACTGGGCTATATTGGACTGGATATTCCTTTGTTACAAATGTAAACCTACAAATTCAGTGCTACACTTAAATGATTCAAAGTTTATTAACCCTTTCAGATATCCAGAGAAGTACAAGGACCTGTACCCCATTGATACCATAGAAATGGCTAGGAATCCTTACTTCACAACCAATCTCCCCCCCGTTGCCTGGGAACATTGGAAGGATGTCCGTAAAGGAGAGGACATTCCACTTTTAGCACAAGATGTGGACTATTATCAACCAATGCCTGACAAATATCATGTAGGTACAATATTGAATTTGTTTCATAATATATTTCCATTCATGAGTCAGTCAAGTATTGATTACAGTTAGTAGTTGGTGGCCAGCGTATATTGCTCTGCTATTAGTACATCATGCCATCACAAGTCAGTCACTATTGCTATGTATTAAACATATGACTTCAAAGAAACTTCACCAAAGCATCAAAATGATTAAATTTCATTGATAAAATTTCATCATGAAAAAGGATCAATCAAAAGAAAAAGTTATCTCAAGGGCTATAATTTAATTTAAAATTAATGCATTACTTAATATTTAAGTACATAATTGCAAAAGGAAAGTCTTTCCTATCCTCAAGTTTTTGATAAACATGCCATTCTACCACTGTGGAAATTTCATCAAATTTTCTTTTCATATTTTAATTAAGACACATATTATGTTTTGTCAGAGATATTGTGCCTATTCATATTGGGCGTATTCAATTAACATGTGGCATTTGAAATAAGCAATGGTGAGGGTTTCAGATGCCATTTCCTCTACTTTGACAATATATCAGATAGATATATTTCTCTGGATGATTAGTACTTTACAATCAGTGAGCTTTTGGATTGAAACTAGTCATATGTTTTTGTTTTTTATAAACACTACAAATCTTACTTTGTTTTCATCTCCGTTTTACTTGTTATTTCTACATATTTGTGGCCTCTTTTTGATACTGACACAACAGAGTGAAGTTTAACATTGTTGACTGTCTTATTCACATTTACAAATACAAATATGTTATTCAAGTTGAAATTTGATTTGACCAGCCCAGTAAGATGCTTGCCAGTCCTTTCATTTAACAGTTTTATGCTCAAAAAAGTTTATTCAATGGGTTAACAGGAAAATAATGAATTAGCATGAGATTACCAGATTTCTTCACAACTAAATGCTTGTTTTTTTCTTTCTTTTCAATAACAAGAGTGAGTGATTTATTGAAAACAAAAGCCTTTTTTATTATGGATAAAATGATGTCAAATAGGAGGCTTTTTATATGTAACCAATGTGTATGTGTTATACTTGTGAAGGATTTCCCTATCTATAATTCATGTGGTTTTTGGGGTGGTAAAGTTACCGTAACCATCTGCAAAATTGACTGAATGTGTTTCTTAGTGATATCGTTTGTTTTTGTTCATTTTTTTCAATGGTAAATTTAGTCACTTGCAATTGGTGAAAAACATTAGCTTTCCCTTATTATATTTAGTCAAACTTAAAGCAAAGATTTTGTTATACTCATTATTTCATTGATTTGTTTTTTAGTTCCATTTTTTAGTCTCATTCTGTCAATCAAATTTAGCCCGTTCATGAAAAGATCACCTCTTTTCAGTTATTTTTTTGTCCTCCCTGAGAGAATAATTTTTTGGGCATGTGCTGATCAATAATAAACATTTAATATCGTTACTTAGTCAATATACATTCCTTTGGTGCCATAAAGTAGCTCGAAAAGGACGAAAGAAAGTATATCAGATGCAAAGTCTAACACAGTTCTGGTCAACAACTCCCTTGCATTGAGGCTTCAGGACGCTGGGGATTCCAGGTGCAGAGATTTTTGTCCTGGAGAATTTCCAGCTTTGTAGATAAGTACACATTTGCTAGGAACCTCAATTTAGTGGGATTGGATTTTGAAATGATGTTTGTTGCCAAAAAGGGATCAAACTCACAGATTGTCCTGCGAACAAGTATTAAGACCAACATTGCATACTGTTTTGTATCTTCATGGCTCTTATAGCTGGAAACAATGCAAATAATATTATTATAGCCATCTTTTTCATAATTCATTTTAGGGAAGATAATGGTTATTTCTGATAGGAATTTATTTAGTTCATTTTATTTCAATCAAAAGTGACAGTTTCTTTTATCATCCTTAATTTTATAAAATTCCCTTCTGAAATATTTTTCATAGTTTTCATTTATGAAGCACTCCAGACCAATACTTTGCAAATAAATATCAATCAGGCTGTAGAATGATGCTCTCACTTTCCATTTCTGTCTGCATTGTTGAAGAAAGCCCAAAGGAATTGCCTTTAATGGTAGAGTTCTATGAAAGCCCAATTTTCATTACAAGCCAGATCTTTTCAAAGTAAATTTTTCAGTTTATAAATTTAATCTCCAGATGACTACCCTAGTAGCCTACATGTATATCTTTTCAAAACTGAGGTTTTGAACAAAGCATATTAATAATTTAAGTGACCACTGAGGACCATCCATTTAGATTAGATCCATCAATTATACCTTAACCTCTATAGAAAATGACTGATTCTTCCACATTTAAAGAATGTAATTATTAATTTATTATAGCTGCACTAATAACCCACATTTTGCTGCAAGCTCATATGAAATATTGATTGAACATAAAGGAAAACGGACTGTGAGGTTAGATCTGGAACAAAATAGGTTAATAATACAAAAGGTAACACCCTGGATTAAGTTAGGAAATTGATGTAATGATCAACTTAATGTACAATGATGAAGACTGACTGTATGAAGACTGTGACAAAGGCTACCGGCAGGTGTACCTACAAAGTAAACCCACATAACACTGTTAGACCAGTTTTTGTTATCAGTCAGGGGCAAGAAGGTGTCACATGCACCTGCCTTCATAAGGAACTCATATTTTTGGCTCATATTTAAAGACCAAGTCTTTACAAATATTAAAGCACAATTATTAAGAAAAAATTAATGTGGTTCCTTCATTGTAAAGAGCTGATGTTACATGTACCTCAAAGTTATGTTAAAGAGATGATGCTATCTGCAATATCATCAGTATATTGCATCAAAGTGTACAATTCATCATGTCTGTGAAAAAATGCCTAAAATAGCATTGCCATTACAGGCCAGTTTGAAAGGGTCAAAAGGTTGTAGTTCGATTAATATAACCCAGATATACACACATACAAAATAAGCACCAAGATACAATGTTTTTTGCACTGAGCGTTTTCATTACGTGAAATGACATTTTTTCACAATTGAGATACAACGTTGTTGCACTGACACAATGACGAGTCGGTCTGTACTTATTGCCTCAAATGCATTAATTATCACTTGTACAAGGCCACCTCCATTATCAGAGTTCCCAACAAAGAAGAAATCAATAAATAATTCTTTAAACCAGTCATGTGGATATCTTCAAGCTTGAGTGTTTACAGTCGCCACAAGCATTATATCAATTGTCATTAATATGCTTTAACTTTTGAGCTATTTTATAAATATCACAAGTATATGGTAGTTACTCTCAGTGTCTGCAAAGCCATGAAAATTATTAATAATGTTGGCATCCAAAACACTCAACATATTGGAAGGTTTGGATTGATTACGTAGACCCTCTTGGCAAGTTAAGTGTCATGTCCACAACAGGTGCCATCCTAAGGATCCTAGTAGGTTACACAAAATTCAATCAACTTTTGTCTCAAACAATGCTTAAAACAAGGCTGTCATAGCACCAAATAAATGTGCTCACAATCACCTCTGTAATGCTAGCTTTAACTTTAAGGAATGAGTTTTTCTTCTCTGTTTAATAAATCGTGTATTTTCCTTATTTGGATAGAATAAGAGCATGACCCATTTACTTTTGTTCAACTACAATGTATGATCCAGCTGTGTCTGTTGTGACAACGTGTTATGACTTGTAATCACGATATAATTTTTAGAAAGAAAGATGCTATGCGGTTATTAGTACCTTTTTTTAAAAGACTTAACGCTTGGAATTGGGTTAATCTGATGTATTGTAAAGTTCTCTTGCATATGACCAGTATACCTAAGGGAAGAGACATGAATAACCTTGCTGAGATAAAACCTGTCACGTCCTCCCATCACGATGTGATGGATGAGAACATTTTGGTGAATTTTAACTCTGCGCTGGTTTGCCACTTGACTTTAAATCTGAACATGATGATTCAAATCTCTTGCGGCTCCTTTACCAGTCTCATTGATTCTCGGGTTTCAGACACCAAATCACATTAATGGCTTTGGAGGCATTTAGTGAATTTCAGTAACACAAATTTGTTAGTGCACAAATTCTATGTAGAAATGTAAATGATTTTTGCTCTCAAACGGAACATTATAGTTGATAAGTTAAAGAAATCAATGTGAAAAGTTGCAGGTCAATATTATAGGACACTGAATGAAGTATCAAAAACAAAACTAGACTCTTTTTCTACATTCTTAAAAGCACAATACCACTACAGGTTGAAGTTGGTCTGCAACTTTGTTTCTTACTGAAGTTATTTCCAGTCATTTCTTATCTAGATGGATAGTTGATGATATAAGTGCCAATAATAACAAGCTTATGACACCTCGTTTTTCATCTTTATAGCTCTTGATGCGACAAGCATATTTTGCAACTACATCTTATATTGACCATGAAGTGGGAAGAGTTTTATCCACTCTAGAGGAGGAAGGGTTTGCAGATGACACAATAATTGTGCTTTTAGGAGATCATGGTGAGTGTATAGAAGAAGATGATGATATGTCCTTCATGTTGCTCTTAATTGATCCAAGATAAGGAGATATCCATTGAGAAACCTTTAACTGTCCTCCATAGATTAATTTTCAACATTCTTGATATGTGTTTGCAGAAGAGGTTTTTAAACGGTAGATGTTTATCCATTTTGATATTTTATTCTACTTAATTTATATGGTTATACCTATGTATGATTAAAAGTCAGATGATTCCAGTTGTGTTAATTAACAACCATTTATAATTTATATCCAATGATTTATACTAGCTGAGCAGTGATCAAGACAACATCCTTCTTCGAACCATTTCATCTTTCTTGAGATTATACATTGTATTGAGATTATGTATTGGCTTACTGGTTATTTATACAAACCAATAATCATTACCTTCACAGATCACTTCTGTGTGAGTATAGTAATTATAGACAAGTGCCTTGCGTCTTATGTGATATCTTGGTCCGAATAATTGTACTTTTACACTCCAAGTCCAGGGTATTGTCTTAAATAATTATTTGCAAATAAAGAATGGTCTACTTGATTTGGCATTGTTTTTTTGCAGGTTGGCAACTGGGAGAGCACCAAGAATGGTCGAAATACAGTAATTTTGTCTCAGCAACTCAAGTACCACTCATTTTCCATGTACCGGGGATGACAGACAAAATGATGAGACATCATTACAAGTTTTCCCTGATGGATCCCTTTTATAGAACAAGTGACAATCGTCCCAATGTTGAGACTCCAGTCAACTACTCAGGTGAGTTAAGTTACACATCAACTGGACATTATCCAGGCTTTGTTAGTAACTCCCTGGTTGAGCTTGTTGATGTTTTTCCCACTGTAGCTGAGTTAGCCAGTTTACCCGTTCCTCCTTTGTGCCCTGTCCATGCCTCTAGTGTTGTTTTATGCACAGAGGGTGTGAGCCTTGTTCCATTAATTCATCATATCACTGACACACCTAGCAAAATGAAGGTGACACACTGGAAGAGTGCAATCTTTAGTCAGTATCCACGCCCAACTTTGTTCCCATCCCATAAAACCAACACACCATCCCAAGATAGAATTGCTTACATGGGTTATTCAATGAGAACCAAGAAGTATAGATATACAGAGTGGTTGACATTTAATAACTCCAACTTCAAGGTGAATTGGGGCAATCCTATGGCTAGGGAACTGTACATCTACAACCAAGATCCCTTTGAGGATGTGAATGTAGCAGATATGTCTGAGAATGTACAGATTGTCAAAGAACTTTCTTATCAACTTGGACTCAACTGGAGGCATGCACTACCAGTCTTCAATGAACAAACTTCAACAGTGTCTACTCCAACAGAGTGGTTTGTGAAATGACATACTATGTGCGCTAGCCACAGCGCACACCACAACCCTTCCAACTCATTTATCATTTTTGTACTTGGTGTCTTCTATGTTAACAAGTTTTAACAGCTCATATTTTATGTGATTTTTGTTTGTTTTAATTAAGAGAACATTGAAAAAGTATAAAAAGTAATTTTTTTAAATTCACCTTGGCTTTTAGATTGTGTGATAATATGTCAGGTATCATAAACAAAGTGTTGTACAATTGGACATTCTGTCATATCAACTAGTTTAAAGATATAACAATATATGAAGCTCCTGTAAAGACTAGGGTTTTTAAAGGAAAAAAGCAGCTGCATTTTTAAAATCATTATACGCAGCAAAGTGGATTGGAGCAATCATTTCGAGCGTTCCTGGGTTAAAATTTTAAGAAAAGTACTCTAAGTTGTTAAGTTTGTTTCCCCTGTACTATTTGGTAAAGAAAATCAGTTGTTGAAAAATCAGGTGTGCATCAGGGGCACATCCTATCACCAGGCATTCAACTTCTCAGCGGATCAGCAGATTTCCAAATTTGTCTGTTTTTTGTGGTAATCAAATCTGAAATTCACTGAACAAAGATTTGTGCCTAAGGCAGTCCTCTTTTATTTTACATTACAAGTTGCATGTCGGTTAAACTGCCCCTGATATTTTGCACAATTCAAAATCATTTGTGCAGTTTGTTTAACTTACAGTAGAAGGACATGAGAAATGAACCAAGCTATGTTTAATCAAATGGATAGGGTTTTTGCAATCATTATTTATTTATTATTAAAAAAAATTCCATTATAATAGGCAAACAAATTGTTCTCTGCGTGAACAATTCTTGAGGGGGTGATCCTATGGGCCACCCCCTAACCTGATCAAAAAGTGGGAGATATATAATAGAGAGTTGGTATTATTTTATTCTTTCCAAAATTAAAGAAGCATGGGTTTATTTTCCCTTGAAAGCCAATGACTGTCCATAACATTACATGATATTCACTTTTTCTGGTGTCATGTTCATCTATTTTTGCCTTTAGGCCTAATACCCAGTTATTAAATTTGTAGTTTTATACCCTCGATGACAGATATTCTTTTTCTGAGAACATTTAAGCATCCTTGTTGTCATCTTGGGTTTGTACATTTTTCAAGATTTCATTAGCTTGTTTAGCTTGCTCAAGTTTATCATATTACAGCTAAACTTAAATTGCAGGCTGGATTTGAAGCAACACGTTTACAGTAGTTTCCAAATTGGCTGTAACAGTATCCAACTCCCTTATGGGAAATACTTAATTGCTTTTTTCTGAGCTTGGTGAGGTGTTCACTTCCTCATGCTGCATCATTTGTTCCTCTAACAGTACATAATTATTCAGTAACTGACTAGGAGTCAAAGAGGAGAACCACTTCCCCTCACTGTGCAAAAGATCAAATTTCTCCCCAGCTCTTTAGTACTGATGTGGGCAGCACTTTTCATTCACCTCAACAAAAAGAAATGCAGGGTTTTAGAAATAGGTTTTTGACAAAATCCTGAAGTTCTTTGTGGATTTCAAAGAATTCATCTTCTCCAGTTCAGAATAATGCATAGAAATTAATTTTAGGGTGAAAAAGTAGACCATGTGAATGTTTTTTTCCAGGCACTGATCAAATATTGGCTTTCAGCCTTTCTATTCTGATATTCTGTCTGGAATCAAATATTATTGAGCAATTATTGCACTACCATGTCAAATTCATCAAGTCACATCACTGTACTGATATCAGCTGCACTTTTGTAAATTTTAGGACATAAAAAGGGGATACTAATGCTATTAATTTGGTATACCTTAGGCTATATCTTGATTAAGGGATACCAAAAGTTGTATATTTTTGACGAGATGATTACTTGATACAAAGAAGACATTGAGACCAGTCATCTTGAGTAACCTGAAATGCTGCCTTCGTAAAGATAATAGAATAATAATATTAAATTTGAATCCAAATGAAAAAAATAGTAATAATAACTATAAAAATTCAATACAGTTTTTGTTTAGAATGCCACCTCCTGATTGAACGTTTCTTTTGTAAGATTTTCTTTAAAAACAACGAATCTACTGTACAATGTAGTCATCCCAAGATTAAATATGGACAGCATTGTCATATTTATTTTGTTTATGTGTGTGAGCTTGTCTATACCTGTTGACACCAAGAACTATTACTAAAGGGATCTGGTTGGTGTGACAAATGTAGTACACCCTCTGTTTAAACTTGTGTATAAATCAATGGGACTTTGCTATAAAAAAAACCCCTTAAGTCCACACAATGGGAGAACAAAGAGAAGTTTTCTATTTACAGGGGTGGAGTGTCGACATGTGCTATAGAATATAATTTCTCTAAATTGTACAGAACAAAGACAGTCTCTCAATGCAGCCAAGTCATACATTTCTTGTTAGCATTGCTTCCAAAGGTTTCATAGATCAACCTATCAATGTAATAAGAAAGTGATCACATCTAACAAAACATATCAAGTTTCTTGGTGGGGATTTCTGGGTGGGTTGCTTTTGTACACTGTTTGGAATATTCCACTGGGAAATCACAAACTCTGCTGTGATTCATCTCTGCAGAAGATATCCATAGGGACTGTGTATCCCATCATCATGCTTCTTGATTATCTTATCTTTTTCAGTGAGAAAAGTCATATTGTTACAGTGATTTCAAAGTGCTATCCCGTCACACTCACCAGTGTAATCTTGTAAAAATGTCTTCCTTTTGATATGTCCAAAAGGAGTAATCTAAATTACAGTACGATGCAATAATACAATCAAGAACCAAGTTGTTATCACTTAATATTTTTGTATAACATGTGAGAACAACGTCGGTCTTAAAATAATTATAAAGTCTGAAACCTTCTTTAGTTCCACTTAGATTTATTTACACAAAATTCCACAGGCCAACGGCCTTATTATATACAATTCATTTACAAAATTACTGGGTCTGAAACCCCCATCTCAAATAAGTACTCAACCAGCATATAAATACTTAAATGTTCTGTCTTCGATCTCCTCGGACAGTCAGCTCTACCAATTCTCATGGTGTTATAGGCTGCTCATTGTGTGCGGTCTGTCCGCTGTCCAAATAACCTCAAGAATGCATAAACCATTCATTAACTTGCTTTCAGAACCAAATTAGTTAAACTCTTTTACATCTTTAAACATCTTATTAAATGATAATGCTCAATTCATCTTGTGGCTCTTGTGATAAGTAAATAAAATAAGTTAACTTACGGGTTTGCAGTTCAGTGGTTTGCCTTGCCTTGCCTCCAATCACCGGTCCAAAGTCACAATTGGTAGCATCAATGCTCCCAAGTTTCACTTATCTTCCCCTGCTTATAAAAGTAGTCAAAACCCCCAAGGGGATATCTCTAGAGCCAATTGCTCTAACTGTAAAAACATTCAAGTCTGACTTGCAGGAGAGAAAAGACCACAGTGGCGATCGTAGATCATACAGGTAGCAAGTGAGTTGGATAAGACACCTTCCCTATAGCCTTCCACACTCATTCACACTTCACTACACACTCAGACAAAAGGCCACACCCAATTCCAGACATTCTTACCTTCTGGGTTAATGTATGCTCAATGACCCTAAACTTATGAATATTCAAACACCTATTTACATGATTATTCACATGAACCAAAACTGGGGAGGATAACCATGGCTATGTACACAATATACAACTTAAATCTGACACATGTACTCATGAATGAATTATTCAAACAAATTCAAATTATATAATCTGATTTTGGGTTGAACAAAGAAAAATTGACTAGAGCGGGATTTGAACCATGCCGGCGCATGTGTAAATTGTGTAAATTTTGATTGTCTTTTAGGTATCTATTATATGACAACACCCTATTGTGTAAATTTTGATTCTCTTTAGGTATCTATTATATGACAACACCCATGGTGTCAATTTTTAGAGTGTTTTTGCAGTTCACGATGTTTTATTAATTAACAAGGTTATAATACATCATATAATGACAAATCAATTAATATGTAAATATGTAACTGTAACGGGATTTTAACATGCCGGCGCTCTACCAACTGAGCTATCTAGCCCTATGTTGGCAGTCTCCCTATTTTGTAATATATTTGCCCGAGGGGAATTATATAATCTGTCACACAAGTTGGTGTTAGATAGAAGAATGCTGCAGCATTGAAGCATTTATTCATTTATTAATTACCTATATAAAACAACAAGTGTGTGTCTTGGTGGATTTTAGTTGGGTTTCATTTGCTTCAATTTTCTGCATGGTTTACTGTATATTTTGTTGTGCTTTTCTGTGCAGTGCTTTGAGATTTCATGTGAGGCGCTATATGAAGAATAAATTATTATTATTATTATTATTAATTGTAGATATGTAGTTGTTTTTGTTGTCTTTCAAGTAGAGATAGTCAAAGAAATCTAAGGCGATGAAGAAATTGAGTGTGTGTAATACAGGATACTGTAATTCTATGTACATGTAGTTCATTAAATTTGAAAATCTCTATACCTCTAAAATTATAAATGTTCATTGTGTTTTAACATTCCATTTCACATGTGTGTGTGTGTGGGTGTGTGTTAACTTTTGGATTTTATTGTCTTTAAGGCAAAGTATACCTTTGGTTTTTGGAACCGTTCGATTGTTTTAATCCTATATAAATGTAGATATATACAATAAAATCAACTGAAAATTTCATCTAAAGGTGGTCACGTTTTTTAGATATCGCCCAAAAACCGGAGCGAATATGTCCACATAGGAAGAATAATCCCTATAGGAATACACAATCTGAGAAACGTTGACTCTCAAAATGCTGTATACTATCGAAAGCTGCTTGACTTCTTACCACAAAAGTTTTAATTGCCATTAATTTTCAAAGTCATTACCAAGCGTATACAGACCCTTTAATTTTTTGTTTTCTTTCTTTTAGTAGAGGAATAGTCAGTAGCTAAAGGTTCTACATTTTATGAAATTTACCATAGATATAAAAACTACACTTCAAAGGATGGGGTGTTAAAACTGACACCATGGGTGTTTCAACATCCTATTGTGTAAATTTTGATTCTCTTTTAGGTATCAATTATATGACAACACCCTATTGTGTAAATTTTGATTCTCCTTTAGGTATCAATTATATGACAACACCCTATTGTGTAAATTTTGATTCTCTTTTAGGTATCAATTATATGACAACACCCTATTGTGTAAATTTTGATTCTCTTTAGGTATCTATTATATGACAACACCCATGGTGTCAATTTTTAGAGTGTTTTTGCAGTTCACGATGTTTTATTAATTAACAAGGTTATAATACATCATATAATGACAAATCAATTAATATGTAAATATGTAACTGTAACGGGATTTTAACATGCCGGCGCTCTACCAACTGAGCTATCTAGCCCTATGTTGGCAGTCTCCCTATTTTGTAATATATTTGCCCGAGGGGAATTATATAATCTGTCACACAAGTTGGTGTTAGATAGAAGAATGCTGCAGCATTGAAGCATTTATTCATTTATTAATTACCTATATAAAACAACAAGTGTGTGTCTTGGTGGATTTTAGTTGGGTTTCATTTGCTTCAATTTTCTGCATGGTTTACTGTATATTTTGTTGTGCTTTTCTGTGCAGTGCTTTGAGATTTCATGTGAGGCGCTATATGAAGAATAAATTATTATTATTATTATTATTAATTGTAGATATGTAGTTGTTTTTGTTGTCTTTCAAGTAGAGATAGTCAAAGAAATCTAAGGCGATGAAGAAATTGAGTGTGTGTAATACAGGATACTGTAATTCTATGTACATGTAGTTCATTAAATTTGAAAATCTCTATACCTCTAAAATTATAAATGTTCATTGTGTTTTAACATTCCATTTCACATGTGTGTGTGTGTGGGTGTGTGTTAACTTTTGGATTTTATTGTCTTTAAGGCAAAGTATACCTTTGGTTTTTGGAACCGTTCGATTGTTTTAATCCTATATAAATGTAGATATATACAATAAAATCAACTGAAAATTTCATCTAAAGGTGGTCACGTTTTTTAGATATCGCCCAAAAACCGGAGCGAATATGTCCACATAGGAAGAATAATCCCTATAGGAATACACAATCTGAGAAACGTTGACTCTCAAAATGCTGTATACTATCGAAAGCTGCTTGACTTCTTACCACAAAAGTTTTAATTGCCATTAATTTTCAAAGTCATTACCAAGCGTATACAGACCCTTTAATTTTTTGTTTTCTTTCTTTTAGTAGAGGAATAGTCAGTAGCTAAAGGTTCTACATTTTATGAAATTTACCATAGATATAAAAACTACACTTCAAAGGATGGGGTGTTAAAACTGACACCATGGGTGTTTCAACACCCTATTGTGTAAATTTTGATTCTCTTTTAGGTATCAATTATATGACAACACCCTATTGTGTAAATTTTGATTCTCCTTTAGGTATCAATTATATGACAACACCCTATTGTGTAAATTTTGATTCTCTTTTAGGTATCAATTATATGACAACACCCTATTGTGTAAATTTTGATTCTCTTTAGGTATCTATTATATGACAACACCCTATTGTGTAAATTTTGATTCTCTTTTAGGTATCTATTATATGACAACACCCTATTGTGTAAATTTTGATTCTCTTTTAGGTATCTATTATATGACAACACCCTATTGTGTAAATTTTGATTGTCTTTTAGGTATCTATTATATGACAACACCCTATTGTGTAAATTTTGATTGTCTTTTAGGTATCTATTATATGACAACACCCTATTGTGTAAATTTTGATTCTCTTTTAGGTATCAATTATATGACAACACCCTATTGTGTAAATTTTGATTCTCTTTTAGGTATCTATTATATGACAACACCCTATTGTGTAAATTTTGATTGTCTTTTAGGTATCTATTATATGACAACACCCTATTGTGTAAATTTTGATTGTCTTTTAGGTATCTATTATATGACAACACCCTATTGTGTAAATTTTGATTGTCTTTTAGGTATCTATTATATGACAACACCCTATTGTGTAAATTTTGATTGTCTTTTAGGTATCTATTATATGACAACACCCTATTGTGTAAATTTTGATTCTCTTTAGGTATCTATTATATGACAACACCCATGGTGTCAATTTTTAGAGTGTTTTTGCAGTTCACGATGTTTTATTAATTAACAAGGTTATAATACATCATATAATGACAAATCAATTAATATGTAAATATGTAACTGTAAGTACGTGTATTATGAATGATATTAGCACACTCATCTTTTCATTTAAACAAAATTGTATTTAAAAATTAATGTGAGTTATCAATGGTTGTCATGAGAAGCTCTTTGGTAGAAAAACCTATAAAGCATGTTGTGTACCAGTCAGATAGAAACTGCTTCAAGTGCCTGATCCAGTAGAACATTTTTTTAAATAAGGCAAATTTTTGTTTGTGTGTCATGAGAAAGTTAAACACCATTGGTTATAGTGTTATTTACTATGTATACTGACACAGTGTGAATCTGTTGCCTATGAGCATCTTCTTATGTAGTCTGTTGAGTGCAATATTGTCTGAAGGCATATTGAGCGTATGGTCAGATTACTAATAAGTGGCGGGATCAATATAACCACCGACTCCTGTCAAGGCAATCGCTGATAAATCCTCCACAAAGTCACAAATTGCCCATTCCTACAAGCCCTGGTTTCTATTCACGCTAGTTCCGATTACCAATTCCAATTTCCTTAGACCCAAGATTGCCCCATGATGATTTTTCCTGCTCAGTAAGCCAAAGGGTCGTTTCTTGTGTTGTGTGTCTATGCCCCCACGGCCAAAAGAGATTATCACTGGAAAATACTCTTCTAATCGGAGCAATACAGCTTTTATAAAGTACGCTTGATCTAGCTAGCACATCTGTATAGGCATCAATTCATGTCACTCAACTAAAAGCAATACACCTTTCCCTTAACATCACCTGCACAAATATAGCACCAACAACGCAATAATGATAGATAACATTCCTTTTTGTTGCTTCATAATCATAAGTCAATATTTATTACTTCAATCATTAAACAAACACAATGACCTTCTGTCTTTGTGTTTGTTCTTCATCCAACCCACCTTCAAAAGTCTTGTCTTGTATATGTAGTTAATGAATTTAACACACTAACTTGCCATGGTGCCATTTTATTCAAGAAATCATGTTTACTAAACCAACTAAATCTATTTTTTTTATAACTTGTAGATACACTATCAGTAAAAACAAATCTGATTACATAAAATACATATATGTTTACTGAAGAGACTTTTAATTTTACAACAAATTTTGTCTGATGTCTTCTTGAGTGCCATGGTGGTTTAAGTAACAACATTAAGGCAGTTTGGTTGAGCTTCATCAAAGAAATCAATTACAATGGACTGACCTACTTCATTTATCAACATTTTTACTTGTGAGACAAACTGTCCATCAAGTAGCATTAAGTTGGGGACTTAAATTGCAGGCAATATTTTATTCTTATTAAATAACAAAGATGATGTAGGTCCCTGTTAACATATTTTTCGCAATTTATGTGGGTTTGACCTATTTTGTGTTTTTGTTCAATGACAATGGCAGTCTGAATAGCTATCTGATGCATTTTCAGTATGCAAGTCGTGTGTTGCTTTATGTTTCATAGTAAGTTCAATCTGAGGTAAATTCAATATCTAAAAAAGCCCATAACACCTTGTTTAGATTTTGAATGTGTATAAGAAGACAGTAAAACACCTGAAATTTCTGTTTTTTGTGAACTAAATATATTCAATTTTGTGTCAATAGTTGCCAAATCAATGTCACAAGTTTTCTTTTTACAAATTTATACAATAGCCAAATGGGCTGAGGAGTAGTTCTGTCTAAAATACTGCAGTATACAAACTCCATGTCCAAACACGGTTATTTTATGTTAAAACTGTAAACTGTGACAGTGAGCTTAATTTAATGAAATGTTTTTGGTGTGTAAAATGAAAACTACAGGACTGGACTGAATTTAGTCTTCTGAAAACCAATGATGAATTATACTTTAATACATGTCTGATTATCTATAATCTGATTGTCCTTTTATTATTATCAAATCAGTGTCTGCGAGTAACAGATGGGTTGATTGAGCTCTCCCTTCTTGCATGATGCAACCGTCTGAGAGCACAAAATTTAGGCATGCTCAATATACCATTAGGGTCAATCGGGGGAGTTCTTTATTAATCGAATCTTTAAAGGCAAATGGTTTTTGGGAGCATTTGGTTGTTTTAATCCTATATAAATGTTGATATTTACAATAAAACTATGAAATATTTCATTTTAAAAGGTGAATGCTACTTTGAGATATCACCGAAAATCCGGAGCGAATGTATCCATGCAGGAAGATTAATCCCCAATAGGAATACACAATCTGAGAAGCGTTTCTGACAGAAACATTTCTCAGATTCAAATTTTGGGGCATAAAACTGATAATTTTTTACATTAGCCCAAAACTTTAAAGTGAGTTGTTTCTCAAAATGCTTTATACTGTCGAAAGCAGATGTAAAGGCTTTCCAACCAATAGGTTTTTATTGCCACTAATTTTATGAGTGATTACCAAACGTATACAGACCCTGTTAAATGAAAGTTCACATCTTCAGGGACAACTCCCTGAAAAGTATTTAATAGCACTATGACCAATCAGTCAAAAGGTGCTAAAAGTAGATCAAAATTCAAGACAGTTTCATGCAGATGCACTGTGCTATGTTATTAAGAAACTGTTAAACTCAATATCCTTGTGTGGCTACACTGCAGTGGTTAGTAGATAATTGCATTGAAATTACTATTTCCATTAGTTGCCGTTTCTGTGGTACAATATTAAAGATTAATCTGTTAAAGGTCAAAGTTTAGTGTAAGGTTATGTGAAATGTGATTTAACATGAAAAGATCAAGTCGTGTTGTGCATAACATTGTGATGTAACCTTTAAATTGAAAATCTGTCATTGGAGTGCTCATATAAAACCCGTTTTGCAGTGTGCACCATATCAAACACCTTACACTGAACAAAAACATGTTGATTTTAACATGTCATTCAAAACAAGCTCATTGTGAAATTGAAGTGCTTTTTCCATTTTAAAATGAGCTTTTAGACAGGAAATCAGCAGATGTTATGCGTGATGGTAGCCTAAAGACACACAATTGGTAATGAGTAAGAGAATAAAGTGCAGTGTTAAATAATTAACAATTGTGTACACTTAAAGGGAGGAACTTTGGTAGTTACTCCAAAAATGAATGACTATACAAACTTACTTGGTAAAGAGCACTGAAGAGTTGTTGATATGATAAAACATTGCTAGAAAGTAAAAATGACCCCCTTTGAAGTAATGTAGTTTTAGAGAAAGGGGTAATTTTTCACCCAGAAATTTGATTCAGAGAAAGAGTTTAGGCTTGAAGCCTTTCTCAGGCATATGAGAGCACACAATTCTATGCGACAAGGGTGTTTTTAGTTTTGTTTTGGTCTCTTCATTATTTTCTTGCAACTTTGATTATCCAATTGAGACCAAATTTTCACAGGTTTGTTTTTTATGCATATGTTGGGATACACCAAGTGGAGATACTGGTCTTAGACAATTACCAAAAGTATGCCCTGCCTTTAATGTACCCATTGCTTTATGATCAAACTGCCTCCAGGTTTCAAACTGTGCACCCACACATTTTAATATCAGACTCTTCAAATGCATTTTCATCTTTTGCATAATTGACAACAAAAATTCACCCTGTAATTCCCTGTTGCCGGGAATCAACAAACACTTTTCCCCAAGCCAATTGTACTTGAAGTGAAAATAAAACATTGTTGTTGTTGTTGTTAGTTTTGTTTTTGTTTTTGGGGTACATTTGATTACAGAAAACATTTAAACATCGCCTTGAGCCTCTTTTAGGTGGATTTTGGCGCTATTTAAATGCTTTTATTAATAATTGTTATTATTAATGGAAATTATTAAAATGTCAACTTAATGGACATTACAGTTATAGCAGCTATAACCTCTGTTTTACAAAATGATATGCAAGTAATTTATTTAAATAATATGTGCTCTTCCAACTTCTCTTCCTTTAACCCTATCAGGACAGGACTTTTGTTCGGGGGAGGGGGTCGGCACACACCGATAGTTCCCACTACGTATTTTCCAAAGAGTTCTCGACCGATTTTATGAAACTTGACTCAAATGTTCATTTGTAATGAAATTTGCCATTAACGAGCAATTTTTGTAGTTTTTTGTTTTCACATGTTTTGGACAAAAATTCTTATTTTCAGCATTAGGCCTAACTTTTTCACTTTTGTCCAAATGGTTTTAGCTTTTGCAAGCTCGTTTATTTTGACATACTTAACTGCATGACTTATATTTTCTTACTGGGTCGCCGTTGGGGCGCTATAATCGTGTGTTTATCACATTTGAGGGAAAAGTTGTACTTTTTAGTTTTTCCACTTAAAATATTGCCGCCAGATTTTAGTGCAGTGATAAGGTCTGTACTATTTATTGGCCTGACAAATGGGAAATTAGTATGTTAATCCTTAGTATGTGTCTCCCCCCCCCCCCCCCCCCCCCGTCCCTGATAGGGTTACAGTGCTACACCAGGACGGTTAACTGTTCTGAAACGTATAGTTTGTGAAACAACTAAATAGTTCGCAGTCTTTCTTATAATGGAATAGTAATAATGATTGTTACAAAAGGAAGGAGTGCAACAGAGTATGTGTACCCTCATATTTTTTATATTCAAATATTTTTACGAACTTAATGTAAAATAAGCAAGTTGTATAATTCATTAGACAATAATTGTTATTTTAACTTTGAAAAATTTAATATCTTTTACTATAATTTGTCCATGCTATTTGTCTTTTTCACCTGAAATAAACATGTTCGACTATCAAATACAATATGATGCTCAATTTATTATCATTTTTTTCATCTCCAGAAAGTGCAGAATGTTGACATGGGGTGGAAGAATCCTCACAGGATTAATATCCTGCAACTTCGAGAGGAATGGAGCTATATTAAGGGTCTTTTACATGGGTCATTCTTCCCATTTTTGCTTCCATTTCCCTTTTATTTCGTTTCTAATTGAGAATCTATTGATGGATTTGTCACTTGCCGCTGGCCATCGCTGTCAAAGAGCCTGTTCAGTTGTAGATGGTCCAAAAAGCTTTCTAGCTTTTTCATAATAGCTTTTAGTTATGACCTCAAGCAAGCAATATTTCCCCTCAAAAAACCGGGGTCATCCGTTACTCGTGTGATGTCCTGTCAAAAATAATGGAAAACAACTTCCGAGACAACATAAAGACAATCTAAAATTGGAACATAAAAATTGCATTATTGTTGTCATTCTCATTGAAATTGTTAACTTGGTCTAATAAATGTGATTTCCTTCAGCAGTCTGATTTTATGAGAGATGTTTGCCATTAGGCCATAAATGACATTTATTCCCCTTTTACCTCACAAACATTATTTCATAAACAACACAATGTAAGCGTATACCCTTGATAAAAACTAGAATGGGTTGAATCAATGGTGCGGGTAATGTTTGCTGACATAACCGCACGTGCAGTTCATCGGGCAATGGACTGCATTTTATAATTGACGAACTTGAGTATTACTTGTGGTCAGACAGAGCATACAGCTTGTTATATTACCGTCAGTGAAAAGGCCTGTATTCAAGGAAACGATTTGCGTATTAGGGCGTTATTAATTATACCCATAAATCATATTATCTTAGAAAGGGCGCTCGATCAGAAGTAAAGTGCGTTTAATTCTTCATTCAAGGAATTTACAACAACCCGAGACTTTGTTTTGATATAGTTTTCAATTGGCAATAAATTATTTGTACCGATCAAAAAGCAAACATTTTCACCGAGGACGCCCTGGCTCCATTAATAAATTAATGAAGATCGTAAATTAATGAAGATCGTATTTTTATGAACCTGTGGACGCTGTCTAATTTCAAGACCAAAGAAGTTGCTTTGTGTGGTAAGACTGTGTTTAGCTTTTGTCAAAAGCTGGATGACTATATGTAGGTCATTTCATGAACGGATATATACGGCTCCACCACGGAGTGGTGAATATAGACTACATTTGCCTGTTTCTTCTTCAATAGATGTGCGATGGGCGTATAATCCTCTTGTCTTTCTGCACATCTAAGTGGCAAGTCGGCTTGATTATAATGCCAAGTAGTATTTTTAGAAGTCTGTAAAAATAGTTTGTAAACTCCCTTAAGGAAGGAACATGAGAAATGATTCAAGACCGACCACCTGCAAATGGTGCTGTAAAAACAACATGTAGGCAGTTTCAAATGTGTCATAACATAAAGCTGTTTAAAATTACAGATTTTCTGTTGTTATTTTGTGTTACTTTTTGGCTGAATGGATAGTTTTCCGAGAAGAAAGGAGCCATGAAGTGTTTGTGTAATATCATTTTACCTCTAGGTTTGTTGCCATTGGATCCTACTGACTGCATGTTTACCAGGTTCATGTATCACGTTTGTATCTTCTCGTGTAACAAAAGAAGGCCTTTGATAGGACTTGATTTTATGGTTAGCCAAACTAGGTGCAAGAATCCATAACACTATGCTCACTGAGGAACATTAACCAGTCCTGCTTCTTCAAAATTGTAATTGGAAAATATGACAGTAGGCCTGCATCACAAACAAGCGTATAAACATCAACAAAAGAATTCTAGGAAAATATAAATGGTGATTGATGGCTATTCCGGGATATGCGCATAAAGTCTACACCATTATTGATGAGAACATTGTTTACCAGGCCATCATTTTTCCTTTTCAGTCTTTTTTCGACAGGCAAACCCGTAAGACATAAAATAGTTTTCCTCGGACGTTGACTTTCTTTAATGGCTTCAGTATTTAAATCAACAGGAAACGATCCCTGAAGAGATCAGTGGTTTTAAAACGACGGAAAGACATGTTTTTGGAGGATAACACAAATCGTGGTGTTGTGATTGACTGCAACATGCATCCCGTCGGGTATTTAGGCTTTTATTCGAACAAGGACGATCGTTAACAAAGATGGACAATTTGTTGATGTGTTGCTTTTGTTTTTATTCCATCGTAAGTGTCAATAAAGACACAGATCTTTTTGGATTAATGAACGGGTAGAATAATCGAATTATGTCACATTGATCACGATTTTTAAGAATGCTGGTTTTCTTTACATATGAGGGGTTCTTTGTAGACTGTGCAAGTCTCGCGTGTGTTCGAACTTTCCGGGACCGTTGTAGTCTCAACCATGGTGTTTTACTTGGGCGAGATTTTGTTTCGTCAATTATTTTAGTTCAACATAGTTTATGACCATGAACATATGTGTTGTTGGGAATGTAACACTCAATGACAAAAAGATGAAAGTGAAACCAATTCAACACTATAACGGAAAAAACTGAGAATAAAACTTGACCTCAGCTTCCGGTTAGAGAGATCGTACACCACTTGGAACGAGGTTGGCTTAAGGGGTTTCTAAAAAGTAAAGATCAAAATAAGCATCCTTGTCTCAGAGTTTTAATTTTGTTTCAATAATAATAATATTAACAAATTGTCATGTATTAAAAAAAAAAAAAAAAACTCATTTTATATAATTTGTAATGAGTAGGCCTATGCCCAAGTTTTGTTGTTCAGATTTTGTCATAAGATATAATTTTAAACAAAAATTTGATTTCAGGGAAAAAAACACGTTTGACGTGTTTTCTCTCTCTGATACGCGCGAGACTTGCACAGTCTATTCTCCCACTTTTTTATATATTTTATTTTTGATTAAAAATACGTATCAAAAGTTTGCACAAGTAAAAATTAAATTAAAACTATGAATTACCCTCCCCGCCCTGCCCTCCACCCCGTCCTCGTCCACAAAATATTGCATTGATCTGGCATGTGGAACGCAGGAGAAAATATTCTGCAAAATTAGAACAGATTTATTGACTGTTAGTCTGTCTCTGCTACGTCGATCGGAATCAATGTGTTTTGGTCAACTCTGGGCTGCTTCTACTGCTGTGTGATTCTGTTGTTTTTCTATAATTTCTAGTAACCGGCAAAACTCTTTATATGTGGAGATTCAATTATGTTTGCATTGCAAGGGAGTAAGGAGACGCAATATCGCCTGCACACTAACTTGCGTCCCCATTGCCAGACCTTTCGTCCACGCAAACACATATTGACAGGAACTGTCTTAATTTGTGCCTTAGGGTACCGAAGATGATATTGTGAAGATTATCAAGAGTTCTCCAAAGAGGCAGCCATGTGGGCGGAATCTCTCTCCCCGAAGTAGCTTATAAGGGAAAGAGCATTGACACTAGGTTGCACTAAGTCTGTATTATCAACTTTCTCTAACGAGGTTTTAGCGTTTCTGAATTAAGTTTGAGGACTACCTTGACCTTGACAACGGTTTTTGTAATGGAAGAAGAGGTCCTCTCAGCTAAGTTAAAACTTAAAATGAGTCTACAAAGACTAAAACAAAATTTGCTCTTCTTTGTTTCGATGTTTTCAAAAAGTTTTTTTAAGGCTTGGTAGACCTTAAAATCATGAATAGAATGGCCGTTTTTACAAAGTAAACATGCAGTTGGTAAACCGTAGTAAAATAAACGCTCGTTGAATATTAATCTACTTGAATTTGTTTCCTTATGAGCTGTCGTTGTTGGGGGGGACACTCACGCCGTACACTTCAAACGCAAAAAAAACCCCAACCAACATGAAGCTTTTGAGTTAAGACACGCAATCACACGGTACAACAAGGTACCCATCAGTCCTTTGTTTGTAAGTGCATTTGAATCTAAAATTGACTTTTTTAAATGCCCTTTTAAACTGATGAAATATTTTATGTTGTAGTAGCTTATGCCAAAATTTGGTCGGCCTATTATTATGTACTGTGGAAAACTAGGTTGTTGAAAATCACACTGTTAATGAATAATTCAGTTTAGATACGTAAGACGATACAATCAATGTTGCCCCACAGTAATCCATTCAAATATTCGAGAGGATACCCCGAGGACTTGTTCGTATTCTTTGTATATCGAAGGATCAACTTGTGTTTATTTCAAGTGTTGGTTTAGTTTGTAAATATTTATTATTGAACGACATTGTAGAATAGTGCTAAATAGTGAAAATCGGCATGCTATTTCGGGTGATAATTTCACCACTGTCAATTATCAATACAAACGGAATAATAAAAAAAAGTGTTAGGATGAATTTAAACAAGGTTCAGCTTTTGTACGTACAACAACGTATAACTTATCCAAGTTGAAGTGTAATTACCGAAAAACAGATGACATTTCGGTTGTTATTTTTCAATTATCGTTGTAGACTCAATAAATAATTGATGGCTTTGAATGGATGCAAGTTAACTCTTTAATTCTATGGATATAACCCATTTCCAAGCTGTTCGCTTCTATACAGGAACATGTGCACAAGTCACCCACGTTATATTTTGAACAAAAAATTACTAGAGCCTGTTATTGTTTTTCAAATCCAACAGAAAACATAATTCAGTCAAGAAAACATTTACTCAAAAATAGGTCTTTGCTGTCTATATAAACACTCTTCACATTTCCTAGTCCCCTCTTGACAAAACAATAACTACATTATACATAACTCAGGCACGTAGGAAGATGACTTTAACAGGGGGGGGGGGGGGGCAGGTTATATCTGTGAAATTGTCCTGGTCACTCACCTTAATTATTATACACTTTACCCACATCCCCAGATCACCAGAATTGTATAAAATCGTTTAATGTACTATCAGTTTAAATCCGCGATGTAAAACATGAAGTTAAAATAAAAAAAACAAAAAAAACTGACACGGTGTAAAGTTGATGATGGTAGAAACATCCCTTGAAATATTGATGCTAAAATACTGTTCGATGCTATTTTTCTTAAGAAATGAGCATGCGCGGACCCAGGATTTTTTAAACCGGGGGTCACAGCGCACACAGGCTTCTCCATTTGTGGCTCAAATAAATTTCCGGGGTGGGGTCCAGGGGCCGGCCTCACGGCCCCTGGTGGGGTCCAGGGGCGAAGCCCCGGTGGGGGTCCAGGGGGCGGCCGTACGTCCCCTGGTGGGGTCCAGGGGCAAAGCCCCGGTGGGGGTACAGGGGGCGGAGCCCCCTGGAGCTCCGAGCTTTTGGCGTTTTGGGGTCGAAAAAATCAAGCCTCCGTGTGCCTAAATACAGAGGAAAAGAGCACTTCTGATCAATATCAAGCGTCTAATTTTACAGGAAAATTTCCTGTAACATATATCAACGAAGGACTCCTAGAAAATGTTAATCCCACGCTGGCTTTTGTATACACGCATAAGGAATGGGCGCCTCCTAGGATCCCTTCACTGTTGACCCCATACTGTGTGGTACAAATTGGGGCCGGGCGTTCCTGCGCACGTGTTCAATTTGCGTCTGTTGCATGGGCGGAAGCACCGACGAAGAAACTTCAAGATTCCGTAAGCAAATGTATTCAAATAGCCACTTTGTCAATGTGATCTGATTAAATGGCCTACAGACTGCAGTACTATTCCCTCAGAACATATGAACAAGCCAATTTATCATCCGGACAACAGTTTTTTTAGGGGGGCCCCGGCCCCGGCCCCCCCGCATGTTTTCAGCATGTTTTCAGCGGGGCCAGTGGCCCCCGGCCTCCCGGTTCCTACGTGCCTGTAACTTAGTCCTATTTGGGGTCTAAGCGATTCACGTCGGTTACATACTGCAAATTTGATCTGCTGTACACCAGGCGTGTCCGAAATGATGTCAATTAATACCGGACGCTATTCTTGCAAAACAGAACATTGCTCGGATTAACGCCAAAGCTGTTACCAATCTCGTAATTAATTCACATTCAACATTTCCAGAATCCTTGAAATTGTGTGTAAAATCTCGACCTAAGTTCAACTTTTGAAGTTATGGTGTTGCCATAAAATGAAGCAGTCAACGATGTTTTATGTTTCTCTCAATGTTGATACTGATAAAGCGGGAGCTACGATAGCTTCTGCATAAATATCTTGTCTATTAATTATAAAATAAAGAATCTGTACATCTACAGTAAACCCCGATTTCCTGTGAACTAGAAAACCGATCACAATGCACGGAGAGAGAGGGGGGGGGGGGGGGGTTAGAAGATAGATCCAATTCACGTGACCTGTTTGCTTACCCTAATTGTATACACGGCCTTGTTGGTTTTCGTTTTAGAGTAATTCCTCCTGATGCATGTATCAAAGAAAGTGACATCAACTGAGAAGCGAACACGCTGCACTCTGTCAATCTCCACCACACTGGCATAGCATTGAGCAAACCAAACGAACAGATTTACTGTTCTAATTGAAATGTCAACAACATGCAGTGGTCCATTTTGTCTTGCTGCTTTATATCCATTTTATTACAACTCTTCAATTTGTACCTTTGCAATGTAAATTTAATCGCGGTACTTGTGCGAGTGTGGTGCCATTGCATGACCCACTTAATGGTCCGGGTAGCACGTCATGGGTCAATAATTATTTTCGTTGTGCGGCCCTGGCTTTCCCTCTTTTTTGGACATTCATGTTTAATCACGTTTGACTCAAGATTCACACAAGATTCAGCTAAACCAAAGCTGTAGTTACATAATATCTGCTACGAGTTGACGGTGCAAACGTTTGCCTCACGTATGGTGGCCCTGAAGGGACATCGCATATCGCAAACGTGTGCGCACACGTATGCAATGTCGTGAAACAATTCGCGAATATGTGCGCACACGTACGCAATGTCGTGAAACAAATCGCGAATGTGTGCGCACACGTATGCAATGTCGTGAAACAAATCGCGAATGTGTGCGCACACGGTATGCAATGTCGTGAAACAATTCGCGAATATGTGCGCACACGTCTGCAAATATATTTGCAATGTCGTGAACGTTTATTGCATACCAAGTTGCATACCTTTGAATAAAATGTCTAATGATCTGGGGGGTTTCTTGCCTACAGTGAGATTAGCGGTAGTCATTGCAGCAGTAGTCATTGTTGTGAGGCAAGCGAGGCGGGTGGCGTATTTCTTTTAGCCATGCTTACAGGAGCCTGACTGTAGCGCCACGTACTCCCTAGGTCTCTAACAAATTGTCTGCAACTATGACATCATCCCAAAGGTATGCAACTTGGTATGCAATAAACGTTCACGACATTGCATATATATTCGCACTCGTGTGCGCAGACATTCGCGATTTGTTTCACGACATTGCATACGTGTGCGCACATATTCGCGATTTGTTTCACGACATTGCATACGTGTGCGCACATATTCGCGATTTGTTTCACGACATTGCATACGTGTGCGCACATATTCGCGAATTGTTTCACGACATTGCATACGTGTGCGCACATATTCGCGAATTGTTTCACGACATTGCATACGTGTGCGCACATATTCGCGATTTGTTTCACGACATTGCATACGTGTGCGCACATATTCGCGAATTGTTTCACGACATTGCATACGTGTGCGCACATATTCGCGATTTGTTTCACGACATTGCATACGTGTGCGCACATATTCGCGAATTGTTTCACGACATTGCATACGTGTGCGCACACGTATGCGATATGCGATGTCCCTTCAGGGCCACCATACTCACGTCTCCAATTTTCTATCTAGTTGGCTTTCCAATGTCTATGATGAAATATCTATTCAATTTTTTGTATTCAAATGTACATAAGAGGCTTATTTCTGATGACAAATTGCATTAGTTGCCTTGGAACTTTGTATTGTGTTTCCATTAAGTAACACCAGGCGAACTGATTTGTTTTAGCACGAGAGGGCGGTGTTTCTCACATAGCCGCGTCGTCTTTTCTACTCTGCGATACGATAATAGAGGGAAGTCAATTTTCAGTAATGAGCAAAGAGTCAGTGGTACAGTCTAGTAGTCACTGATCACATGCAGTACGGCCCAGCTTTTTCTGCACAGTTGAATCACTTACCCCAACTGAAACTACCATTACTGTGTTATTTAGTTGGCTCGACAGTGACCCATCATGTGTGAACACTCGCAGAAGAACTATTATAAAACGAGGGCTATACTTCTGCGTTTTAGTAGACGACTGGAGAAGCAATGACTACTGCGTCAGGTCCGTTTTCAAGCCAATGAAGCAGAAGGGAGGACACCCAACTATTAACAGGACTCACTCACCTGGCAACCGAATTACTGATGCTCCAATTTAAAGACCACCATCGCCTTGATGGCATTTACACAACCTGATATGAGAGACTGGTCATGGTTTCTGTGTAGTCATTGATCGGTGGTTGGCTTGTTTTATAACCTGATCGATATTAACTCAAAACAAAAAACTCAATCTTCATTGTGAGCTCTGCATGTGTTTTCGGTATCAAGATCCTTTTGAGTTCGTCCGCAAGCATCTTTTCTCTTTTCTTCTTTTTAAAGATAGGGTGGACGAGCAAACCCTCTCCTCCAGTTTGTTTACTTCTGATTGAATTCGGTCACAAAAGCCGAAGAAACTGATTTTCCGATACTTCAACGGTTATTCGCACACCGAGGACTTTTCAGAAAGTTCGGGAGCAGCGGTATGAACAAGAGGTAAATGCATATGATTATAAACATAGACCAGCCTGAGGTCTGTCACTGCGACGTGGGTATAAATAAAGCAACCGCGGCCCGGAACGGATGACTGTAGAGCACATTGCGTGTGAGTCAGTCACAACGTCTTCCCCGACCACTTGATCAACAGCAACAAAACTACGCCTAAAGTTCATCATAGACAGTTGGCAAATGACTTGGTATTATGGTACGCCTACTATGAGTCTGCTGCAGTACAATTTCATCTGGACATCTGAGTGAACAATAATCAAACTCATAATATCAACTGTACTTTTTGATGAACGATTTCACTCTTCAATATGGTCCACATAGTATAGTAAGTACTGTACTCTATCTTGTAAACACACGTTGTTATGTTAAGTCAAGACTTGTACCTGTGTTACCGAAGATAAATGCACGTCGCAAGAGTTTCTTTACCCGTGGTCTGATGAAGTTTAGTTATTGTTAGATCGTCTTCAATTCAAATGACAGTTTCAATTAACAATAAATTGATCCAATGAGCGATCACCGCCATAGAGAGTCACCAAGTACTACCCATCCTTAATTGACTTTTCTCTCCAATTATCTTCAATATTTCCTTATTGCTGTGCTATTGCATCCCCAGTGTGTACGTGCTACGGTGTTCATTTTATTGGAGAAACTCGAAATAGAGTTCAAAGACATAACTTCATCAAAAATGGCTACCGCAGACAATAGCATGAACGAGTCATACCAGGAGTCGCTGAACTCCTCTTTCTTGGATAATCTCGAGCGTTTCCTTCAAGAGCCATTACTACAGCAATATGACAAGATGGAAGTTGTCATTGTGACTCTCGTCATGCCATGTATCCTTCTCCTCGGATTGGTGACAAATTTGACTTTTCTGTTTGTTGTATATCGCGTATCGTGGATGAGGACCAATGTAAATGCCTACCTGTTTCACCTAGCCATTTCTGATATCTTATTTCTTGTCGTTGGGGTTGGGGACAAGATATGGCAATATGGACACACACCGTTCGTCCATGACGAATTGTTTCGTGGGACAGCTGGTTGTGTATTAGTTGACCTGTGCACAGATTCAGCTTACTTCACTGGTCTATTCCTAGTCACTCTGGTGTCCTTCCATCGCTTTAATGCAGTTTGCCGTCCACACTCTGGTACCCACCAGACTAAGGGTACCACCAAGCGATGGATCGCTAGTGCATGGTTATTAGGAATCCTACTGTCCAGTTCACTCATCCCAAGCTACTGCATCATGGAACTACAAGAACTCATCGATTGGCCAGACATGTCATTGTACCGTGATTTTCCTGAGGTGATTGGCTTATGTAAACCTATCAAAGAATGGATGACATACGTGGCCAACTTAGTTCAAACTGTGCCTTTTTTCGTTGCCATGACAATGAATATCCTCTTGTATGTAAGGATTGTTATGTCACTCAATCACATCGTAGAGAAAGGCAGCGAGTATGGCTGCAAGGATGTGAATGAACGTATCAGGAACAGGGTTACTAAGATGCTTGTGGCCAATGGGTGTGTTTTCTTTTTTTGTCTATTCCCCTTTGAACTTGCTTCTCTGCTCCTGTTTACAGGTAGCGATATTGATGTTATTTGGCTTCATGTATTCAGGACGCTTCTGTATACTAATTCTGCCGTGAATCCCATCATCTATGGGGTTACAAACTCAAAGTATCGACGAGCTGGGCAAGTTGCCTGCTCGTGTTGGAGAAAGTCCAGGGACTTAGTCAGGTACGAGTTGAGCATACCATTAAGCCGTATGAAGGACAACACTGCGGTGACTGTTGCCAATTGCCGAGTGCGTGGAGATCGTGACTCATAAGCGTAATCAATGTAGCATAGTTATTTGAGACATGTTTAGAGAAAGGTGGTTACAGTGTAAATTTCTTGTAACATAGAAATGTGTCAAAAAGTGACTGATCTCACTGTGATGAGTTATTCGCTCTAAACAATCTCGCAATTTTGCAGATCAAGAAATGGTTCACATGGAGAATGCTTCCATTGATGCCAAATAATTATCTAAATCGGATATCATGACTGAAAACCAACATAGCTAGAATAGTCGATGTAAAGTCAAAGTTATACATGGGTATGAGCCTTTAACGTAATGTTTTATGAGTTTATGAAATGTCTATATACTTATTCAGAGTAAATCAATAAACTTCGCGGGAAAA
Organism: Leptasterias polaris; assembly: GCA_037783415.1. NCBI lineage: Eukaryota > Metazoa > Echinodermata > Asteroidea > Forcipulatida > Asteriidae > Leptasterias > Leptasterias polaris. The sequence goes on from JAZGTN010000020.1 coordinate 1,977,718, forward strand.
CAAGTTTTTGTTAGGCGTGTATAGGCCTACGTGACCTTTCTTATTTTGACAATACGAAAAACAGTAAAATAATGGACAACCCTATATAAACTTCTGCAACCGTCACGCAATACAACTTATCTAATGTGTTATACCGTCGTGTGGATCCTTGGATATTGTTCTTAATAATACTTGTTGCTACATGCTTACCCTCGAAGCTGAAAACGTGTTTAGAAAAAGTAGTAGTAATGTAAAAAAAAACAAAAAAAAAAACACACGCAAATCACTATATGCCTTTTCGTGACAACTCCCGGCACAAAAAAAGATTGAACAAAAAATTGTTTCTAGCAAAACGAACAGTAGGCCTAGTTTATACATTGTCAACTTCACATGTCGGCTCTTTGTCATTTTATGCTATTTCCTGTTGGGAGCCTATGTTATCCTATATAAGCAAACTGGGAAATTATTCGTTTGATTTCTTTATGATGTAAAAGGAAATGTGCACAGTATTGCAGGGTAAAATTGCCTCCCTCATAAAGGTAAAACAAACCAAAAAAGAGGAAAAAAGACAAATGGAAAGCTAATCAGTACACTTCCTTTTCAGATGGTCATTTACTGAATTGACTTTATTAAATATGATTGGTTAAGCTTTTAAAACGAAAGTTTGTCAGAAGTCATTGTTCAATAAGACATTGATTTATTGCCGTAAGACTTACTGAACGGCAAGTTTTTAGTAGTAGTAGTAGTAGTAGTAGTAGTAGTAGTAGTAGTAGTAGTAGTAGTAGTAGTAGTAGTAGTAGTAGTAGTAGTAGTAGTAGTATTAGTAGTAGTAGTAGTAGTAGTAGTAGTAGTAGTAGTAACAGCAGCAGCAGTCGTAGTAGAAGAGTAGTAGAAGTAGTAGTAGTAGTAGTAGTAGTAGGCCTAGTAGTAGTAGTAGTAGTATAGTAGCAGTTGTAGTAGTAGTAGTAGTAGTAGAAGTTGTAGTAATAGTAGTAGTAGTAGTAGTAGTAGTAGTATAGTAGTAGTAGCTGTAGTAGTAGTAGTAGTAGTAGTAGGTAGTAGTAGTAGTAGTAGTACTATAGTAGTAGTAGTAGTAGTAGTAGAAATAGTAGTAGTAGTAGTAGTAGTAGTAGTAGTAGTAGTAGTAGTAGTAGTAGTAGTAGTAGTAGTAGTAGTAGTAGTAGTAGTAGTAGTAGTAGCAGTAGCAGTAGTAGTAGTAGTAGTAGTAGTAGTAGTAGTAGTAGTAGTAGTAGTAGTAGTAGAAGAAGAGTATAGTAGTAGTATTTCGTTAACAATATAAAGCTGTATCTTAAAAATAATTTAACATGTCATCGGCTGCTTGTGTTGATTGATTATTTACGAGTACACATGTTCTTCTAGAGGTGGTGTGTGTTTGATTAATGAAATTATAAATGCGCACTAGTATTTTGTAGACGTTTTCCGTCTACGTGGATGACCATTTTTGGAAAGTTTAAATTTGCCAGAGACGACTAAGATTAGCAACAGTTTCATCTCTTAAAAACTGTGGTATTCTCCTCGGGGACATCATAAAAAGTACACGTGATTCGAATAATTTCAACCATTTTATAACAGATCCTTTGTCTTTTATTGTCTTTTATTTCACAATGTATCCAGATTTTTCAGGGCATTACTATTTCAGGGCATTACTATGGTAAATCTTGTTTTCTCTTTTTAATTATTTTTTGTCATAAGTGGTTGTAACTCAAAAGTACTTAAAATCTAACCACTCTATCAGGCCTATGTCACACTAGACTTTGCTATTATTTTTACGACTCGTAAGATTTTAGAATGCAAATATTGTCAAACTTTATCGTATCAAGGGGTGCAATTCTTATTTGAATCGATGTCTTCAATGTGTAAATATTTACTTGTAAGTAGGCCTACCAGTAAAAACTTTCAAATTTTAGGTACCATTTACAAATCGTCTTATTTGGCTTAAGTATTTTTTGATATTCTGAGTCTAACAATGCGTTGGAACCGTTGAATGAAAGCACGTTTAGTATTTTACCTGATTTCCCTGGTGAAAACACAGTGGAGGTCTCATCCAATCTTTGGTGTATCGTATTCTCTTCCGTTAGAGTGAACGAGAGGAGAGGTAATGGCAGTCAATTATTGCTTAATTACAGCCGTCGGCAGGATGCTTTTAATGGACGAGTATTGTCTTTCAGTGTCTTCTTCATGTGTTATTATTCAACCATAAAGATAGGCGATGGATTGTCATTGTAGACTAGTTTGTCATTACTAATGGACATTTTGTTATTATTGTTATTATGTAGTGAGTAAAATAAATATTGAAATGATAGGCCTATATTTGGTTTACGATGGTACTATTTTAAATAGAATGTGAGACATCAAAGTGTATTTACATTGTTGTATATTAGCAATTGCACTTGGACCAACGTATGGTTTGTTTCGCAATTGCATACTCAGTATGCCTACATTTGTGCTAAAGTATCAATAACTATATATAGTGAAAATCAAGTATATTTAGTTGACGCTGCAATGAACAGTGCATTTAAACCAAAGCAGATCCGTGTTTTGTTCACCATCATATCGTATGCTTTTTACCAGCACATACATGTATATCTAGGTAGGATTAATTAAACGTGTTTTATCGGGTAAATGATGCAAGTTCGGGTTGGCGTTTTGGAGCGTATTAATTGCTTTTAGTTTTACGATGAACAATATTCTTAGGTCAGAGCCTTGATTCAAGGTGTTCTCGACGTCAAGGAAATAACGCAATTACTTGGCATGCATGCCACACACGTATCTCCTTTTAACACCATGCTGTTTGTCTACAATGACATTGTACCTCTTGATTAAAAACTACCGGTATATTAGACACGAGCTACAGTGACAGCATGCTGATCAAAGGCAATATTAATAGACGTTAACGTAGAGTACAACATGGCGTAAGTTTTAACTATAACTTGAAAAAAACCGTGACCTGCTCTGATGTGAAAATCACTTTGTGGTGCAATCGGTGGGACTGTGTCGAGACTTTGATGTAACAATGCGTAGTTGGTCGTGGGCGTTTAGGCCTATGCATGTTCATCTCATCTTGACTTTGTCAGGGTTGAAAATGTCAATGGATTTAGGTTACTTTGCAATATCATGACGATAAATTTATGGGTCACGAACGCTGGACAAAGGAAAATAATAAGTGGAAATTTGGTCAAAGAAAGACCATTCATTTAACTGCTGAATTTAATCCAAACTGTCTGTCGTGTCCTGCCTTCTAAGGGCAGAGCAATTACCAAGCAATCGAATTAAGTGAAGAGATTTCCTTTAATATAACATCGCACAAAGGAAATATTTTCCCCGGGTATTTGCTCCCCTCTGAGACTCTATCTAAATGGATTATTTTAGATATGAGTAAACAGTTTTTGTTTTCATTCATCGGAATATTGAGTGTATATAACGTATCGTCAATATAATAAACGAACATGTCTCGATGAAGATAAATGAAAAATATGTTTTTAAATTTAGAGTTAGTACCAATTTGTTGAGCACGTGTTGTACTTGAATTGTTGACGCTCTATATAAAACATTTAAAAACATTTCAATATTACAGGCATTATTATACTTTTATAGTTGAATTAATTTTCTTGTGGAGGTTGCTGCCATTTTTAGCACACACTTCATGGCTATTGTTGCCTGTCAGAAACTATGTAATTGATTGTGACTCGATATTATGGAAGACAGTGTGTCAAGTCTCGTTTTGTAAGATGGACTATTGAAATAGACAGCTATTATTTCACCATAATCTTTGCTATGTATAACGTGACACCAGACCAGACGGATATGTTTGAACATTTGAAAAGAAAAGAAACGGTACAGTAAATTAAGTTTTAAAAAGCTAAACATCTGGATGAATTATTCATGCTTTTGGTGAGTCAAATTATTGGATGCTAGGTTAAATGTGTGCATTGTGTCAATATTTTAACGTAGACAGCTTTGTTGTATTGCTAGTGATGCCTGTTTTATGCCTGCGTGGTAATTAAATTGGTTAGTTGTGCTTTGCAAGCTGATCATTGAAGACAGTTGACCGCATTTTTGCTGATTCTCTTCACGCGTGCCTTGATTGATAATGCAGACATTATCTATCGGGGAAATTTATTACTTTCAACATCGTATCTATAAAGATTACCGGTTTAATATTTAAATTATTTATGGCCCACTTATACCTCGTCCAATTACATGTATTTTTTTTGGGCGTGTTTTTTAGAAACTGATGAGGCGTCCGGTTTGTCGCCATTATACTTTGTTGTTTTGACCTATCGCGACATGGTGTATTAATTGGATTAAATAATTTGAGCAACAGTGACTCAGAACGGAAGATCCACAAAATCAATCACAACCTGTCGAAGCTAAAGAAAATCCCTTTTCATTAGTCACACCACTCTGTTATACATGTAGGGTGATTTGGTCAAAATATATCTATTTTAAGCAGACGGTTTCTAAGAATTTAGGAATTCGTTCGATCAATCCGGACTTAGTTTAAAGTCAAACTTGTGGGTATTTTAAAACTTCCCTGAGTTAACTCATTTTGTTGCAAACTGTCAGCAAGCAACACGTGCCCGTATAATAGAAAGACTGTCAGCACAGACAAACAGTCGCCACTGGAGACACATTCAGGATACACATTCTAAAGAAATGTCTCTATGTCATTTTTAGTCCATAATAATATTCTTGCTTTTGATTGCATTTCCGCATTGAAACGTTCCTTATAGTGACGGTGCCAGCAAGTTTACGACAGCACGTATTAGCTCAGATACTGCAAAGGTATATTGCTCTCGCAGTATGGACTATTATACCAAGTGAGCCTCTCTAAGAGATTGTCATATGATACACGTAAGGTGTTCCATATATAGCATACGCAAGATTGTATAATACATGCTATTGCTCCTACATACTCTAGCTCAAATTACAGTGCTGAATTGATGTAAATACTAATGCAGTTAGCAGTTTTCCCGAGTTTGAAATTTAGCACGACGTCAGAGTTACATTTTCGCTGATAGTAAAACCTCTAAACGTGCCGACTGACTGGTTAAAGGGACACACCGGTTACCTGTTTACGTAATTTAGTCATGTAGAATCAAAGACAATTATTTCTAGATGGTTTTTATATTTTTGTTATACAAAAATATCACGTAATTAACGAGAAATGACCGAAAAAAACAAAAGCGGTCAAAGGTCACCGTATACGCCTTTCCAGCCGTTGCAAGTGTCAAATTTACGGGACACATGATATGCAATGTTGCAAGTAGACTGGTGCTCTGTTTATGTAAGTGTTTTACTACGACAAGGCATGAGGATCCAGTCCACGTTATCCATCTGAAAGTGTGTATAAACAACGGACACGGAAACCAGTAAACTCGCCAATTACAAAGTCCCCAACTACAAAGTCGCCCCCTAGCAAAGTCGCCCGCCCACATACAAACTCGTCCCCTCTCAAAGTCGCCCCTCACATCACAAAGGAATGTAACAAATTGGTGTGATTGGACTTCAGGGGAACGAAAGCTATCTTGAGGGAACAAAATTAGCTATCTTGAGGGAACGAAAGAGGAATTCTGGAGAACAAAATCTCATAGCGAGAGAACGATAGCGTATTTTTAGGGAGCGAAAGCATATTTCGGGTGAATGAAAGTATATTTCCTTTCGAGGGAAAGAAAGCGTATTTTGAGGAAGGAAAGCATATTTCGAGCGAACGAAAGTATATTTCTTGCGAACAAAATCATATTTCGAGGAAACTAATGCGTATCTTCAGGGAACGAAAGCGTATTTCTGGGGAACTTAATTGTAGTTCGGGGAAAAGAAAGCGTATTCAAGGGAACGAGAACCTATTTTCTAGAAACAATCTCATTTCGTTACCTAGAAAAACACACTGCGTTCACAAATTGAAAATTAATTTTTTGTGAGACAAAATTATATTTTCATCGGATTAAATAATATTTTGAGGAAATGAAATTATTTTTTTGGAATTTTGTGTGTCGAGGGATGCAATAGAAATTTCGAGTGAGGTTTTTTGTTCCCACCTTTTAATTTTTAATTTCTTTTTCACTTGTCCCTTCATCAGATCATCAGGGCTCCGTTTTTTTTTTTTTTTTTTGGGGGGGGCTCGTTTTTTGGAATTGTTTGTCACGAATTTTGTTTAAACTAATTGTACCGTCAATATAAAAGTGGTATTCCTATGTATTGACATAAATCTTATTTAATTACCAAGAAATTCGGTACAAATCGGGTCAAGGAACGTACACAGAGCATTGAAAAGTTGCGATTTTGAAACAACGGATTGCGCCAGCGAAATTTTTTTCCCCAGCGCGGTAAAGGCCATTCTGTGCAGCTGCTAGTTGATATTTTAATGGTACAGCTATCTCTTGGCTAGTAGGTTTCCGTTGTTAGCACTGCCGAGATACTCTCTGCTCGCAAGCGACACGACTGCCCCGTGTTACGTGTAGTAGCCCCCACGCTGTGCACTGTAAGACAAGCTTCCGTTGCTCGGACTCTCTGAAATAAAATCTTACGTTCGACTTTTTGTATTATTTACAACTTGTATCCATAATTTGCATACGTATTTTTGTTTGTCAAATACTCATGAATTCTTGTTAAAAAACAGAGTTGAATTCGGTGTAGTAATTAATTTGTATACGGCTGGAAGTAAAACTAACTCCGAAGATCACGAGGGTTATCCGAACCAAAAAAGTGGTTCGGATAACCCATGTGACCTTCGTTTTTTGAAAAATGCTCAAAAACTACAAAAATTGATGGTTTCTTTTAGGAACCGTTCTTCTCCATTCCTGGAAGACCTCTGGAGTCATGTTTTAGTCTATTTTGTAGCCAAAATAGCCCAACGAAGCTGGTGTGTCCCTTTAACAGCGGAGGTGGTGTCTTACCTGGGGGTCAACTCCGTGGAGCTCATATCAAAAGATTATCATTTTTTGAAGCACTATTACATGCCTTAGGCCTACCATAGAGCAAGGACCAGATCTTGCTCTATGGGCCTACCGAACAGCAGCCCCCTCCCCCTTTCACACACTCACACAAAGGTCAGCACAAAATATTGCTTATACCAGAAAAATCTTGCTTAACAGAAACAGGTTACCAGCCAAAATTCAAGTAGGTCTAATGTATATTGTTTGTGACTGGTTCCCTGCTCATTTTTTACTAAGCACATATTTCTACTAAACAGCTTTATGAAATTGGGCTCTGCTGCAACTGGTATTAATTTTGAACAAGTTAGTTCGAAACTACAAGTAAGGGATACTTTGAATCGTGCGGGAGTTCTCAAAGCCGAGCCCCCCCCCCCTCCCCCCGTATTACTCAACGGAACATTTACGCTCCAGTCATCGTAGATGACCATGCCCGTAAAAGGAAAACACAAAAAACAAGAAACAAATGCAAACCAAACCTACAAACACACCTGTAGGCAGTCCTCCACTCTCGCTTTCCCCACAGCCTAATAGCTAAGACCCACTGGCAAGTAGTTTGATTGATCATACAACAGTCGTTTATCGGATAAACAGTTGTGTATCATCATTACCCGAAACTCCCCCTCCCCCGAGAAATTTGTTCACCCAATAAAAATAATGAGGTATTTGAGTCGATGTTGTGTCAGTAGCTTTTCACACATAGATAATAATTATTATTTTACACAATTCGACTGAAAATCAGGTAATGCATCCCCTGAAATGCAGACTCTAACAGTCTTTGGGGGCTTCCATCCTTATTTGCAGTAGCCTTACTAGTGACTTTCTTAATACCTTGTTCTTAAAAAATAAGGGACGAATATGCAAAATAGCCTGGCGCGTGGCGCGTGCACCACCACCTGTTGCCGAACAATGTACTGGTTTAATCTGGTATGCTCCACACACGTGTGGTGTACGTGACCAAAATACCCGACATTAACGCCTGCTCAAGCGACACATTACCATGCTGTTTGTTTGGAGTTGTTGTTCGCGAAATTCATCGTTTTAACTGACAACAGCGGATGCTTGAATTAGCTCCCAAAACTCAGGAAGACATATTCTTGAAAAGTTAAATGTTCCTGACGAAGTGGAAGGAAAATCCAGCGTTGGAGGACCTGGAATAAATTGCAAGAGCAAGGTAAGAAAAGTTGCCATGTAAGCGAGCTGTTTGAAAATACCGCCATTATCAGTTTGCCGTTGACGTTGACGTAACTTTGTTAAAGGTCATACGTGAAAGAAAAGATAATGGCAGCCCTCGGTTTTGTCTGAAAATCGTCTACACTCTGCATTGGCTCGACATGAGTCATGTTGCTATTATTTAATAGGCCTACATTTTTTTAAATAAGAAAACAGTGAACAAGTGCTGAACAAAACTTGTTCTTGTTCAATTTGGGCGTGTGTTATTGCAGTGGCTGGTGGTAGTCATTGTAGACACGAATACAGGTAAACTCGTACGCAAGCAAACTCGTACGCACCAACTCGTACACACACAAACTCGCTCATTCACACCAAATCGTACACCCACCCACCAACTCGTACGCAAGTGTAAATTCACTACGTGTTGACATAGGCAAAAGGTTTTGTAATTTTTATGCTATAAAATGAAATCTGATAGGTAGGGCCTATTTGATATTTTTATGTTTTATGGAAATTTTCCTCAGCGAAAATCTAAATTTGTTTGAAAAAGAAATGGTCGTTTTGATATTTTAATCAATGTTGAAATCGGACGGCAGTCAGGACCTAAGTTTTGAAAGTATAGGCCTACATTTAGAAATCTGAAAAAATTTGGGGAGTTTTTCCCGTTTGGAAATGTATAGCCTACTCTATAATAACATTTTTAAAAACTGTGGTTATTCCTGAAATAAATTTTAAGCTGCTCTCAAACAACAAACTGATTGAACAATGATTTGGTTGACAGTTTGGGCCACTCGCTATCTCTATTGAGAAGGCATCTTCAAAAGAAGCTACTTTATAATTTTATTTTTTTCCCAAATAAAGCGCACAGATTCTCTTCCATTTCATTATATTTTACTTTATATTTTACTTTAAATTACATATTCACTCTTTCATTTTATTAGGCCCCTTCATTTGAAACAATTTTTTACTTCAGTCTGTGAAATGACTTTTCTAAGCCCAATCGTGACACAGAAGTATTATCAGCGGGAATCATTAAAGGGAACGTATAACGGAGAGGTTACATGTCCACGCAGGAAGAATAATCCGCAATTGGATTACACAATCTGAGAAACGTTTCTGACAGAAACGCTTTTCAGTATTACCAAACGTATACCTTCCCTTGAATTCTGATGTGTTATTACAAATTAATTTCGAATTAATAATTCCCACTGTCAGTGCTTTCGTATATTATAAACACGTAGAAATACACCTGCGTACGAGTTTGTGTGTGTACGAGTTTGTGTGTGTACGAGTTGGTGGGCGCACGAGTTGACCAATTGACGTACGTGTCGGCAGGCGTACGAGTTTGCATGCGTACGAGTTGACCTGTTTCCGTAGACACGCTTGAATGACAATGAAATGCCGATACCACCTACTTCCTGTATCATTAATAATGGACTGATAGATTTTTAAACGACGTTGGCCTTTTGTTTATGTTTTTGCGGTGGCCTAAATAAGAGTATACGCAAGTACGAGTCGAATGCAAACAGTGTTAGTGGAAATGAAACTTTTTTTTCTTTTCTCTCTCTCCTATGTGTATATTTGTTTTCTTTATTGTTCTCATTTCTTTTGTACTTTGCTTTTTTACCTGTGAAATTAATAAATGAAATGGAATGAAGTGAATGAATTATCTTGGTATAGACTTTCGTAAATATTACTACTGTAGTGTGGACGTTCTTGAATCGATGCAATTCCCCACAATCTCTACAAAACTTTTGTTGGTCTATTTGAATAAAAAATACTTGGCAACAATTGATGTAGTATTATTGCGCTGGTGTTTAAAAAAAAACATGTTAAATTAAGTTTATAATAATTAGAACTTCTTAAAATAGTTTTACTGAATTATGTTCCATTGTCAAGACACTAGAAAACTAGCCTCCATAATATATTTTTTTTCTGCAAAAGATTCATCTTATATGACATGTCAAAATTTGAATAATATCGGAATTTTGTTGAAATCCTTTGTTTTAAAAGGGATGGATTTATGCCTCTAGAGACCAAGCTGAAACTAGCAAATGTCTTTCAATCAACCTTGGCAAACATGGCAAATATTGTGTGTTTATGGTTAGTATTTTCTCAGTGCATGCGTACCATTAAAGCCTGGCTTAAGGCGAGATAGTTCTACGAGAAGCTAAAAGCATTTGCATTAAATGAATGTTTTGAAATAACGTACGTTGAGGCTCCACACCTCAAAGGCGTCCGACTCTTTCACAGAAGCTCAGATTTTCGTTTTATTCTGTGTTTACCCTTGGGCCTTTAGTGGGGGATAAAAATGTCCCTTCGAAGGGAAGAGCAAAAGCTTGCACCGTAAAGTCTGCCATAATTTATCATGATATTCATGTACATGTAAAATTGAAAAAGTCATATACCGGTACTCCCTTATGATAGAGAGCAGTACGTTACATCATTTATTAATTATATTAAGGAAAATGGTAAAGAAAAGTGATGGTATTTATTATGATTTTTTTTAAAGGCACATAGAAACAAATATAGAAACCAGGATAGGATTTTCACCTCTTGAGTAAATACACAAACAAAATGTTTATAATATATGAGAGTCGCCAGCTCATTTTTCGTACAGTTATAATCTGTATTTGTTGACCTGCATGGCTGGTAAGCCTATGGTTAGACGTTACATCTCGTATTCGTAGGCCCCCATCAATATCCAGTAATCTGATCATAATATTTTTGGTAAAAGTTATTTACAAAATTTGGCATGTATATATAGGCTATGCCCTAAATAACAACATTCTTCGTCATTCCCGTGAACCCTTTTTTATCAAGTCTAAAAATACTAAATGAAAACATTTCTTAAGTGTAACTTGTTTTTCTAACATTATTACAAACTCTAACATGTGCGAAGTATTTTGGCAACAATGTGTATTATGTGGAGGGTCTTTGAATTACCACAGTGCGTCATATAACACGAGAGCTACAGTTTAAGTTCAGGGGAATAATATTGTGCCTTACATTTGCGGTAAATATGTTGTGTTTAATCAAGTGAAACTATTAGTCAAGTGTTAAAGAGTGTTGCTTTTCATCTCAACTTGGTGGTTTGGAAGTGACTGAAGAACTCAACCGTTTTGATGATTGGTGACACTTGACTTGGTAGTTTTCAGCACATTAGTGAAGAAGAAGGGGCTAATGGTACAGAAGATAAGGGGACAGCGTGGGAGGACAATAAAGAGGATGACGGAGACAGGTGTTGATGCTTCTCACATGATGAGAGGAAGTACAAAATTGTTGACCAGGAGATTGGATCGCGATACTGCAAGCATATTGGATAGAAATATAACATTACGCACAGCATCTCATAACTAAGGAAGTAGGGGGAAAAGGGACAAGCAAATTTGGAAAGGCTCTGCTCAAGTCTCTATAGATGGGTAGCCATGCATTGAATTGAAATACGAGATAAACTCGTCATAATTTGAATAAATCGTGATATGTCACGCCTTGTGACTGTGCATCAATCAATGTAACACCCAATACATTTCTGTGCAATCGCGTAAAATAAACCACTGTTAAAATGGATGACTTTTGAGTCTTAAAAGCCCCGGTCCACTTTAAAAAAATCCACAAATGACAAATATTTAAATAAAGAGGAAAAGCTTGAAGGTTGTGTTGACACATTTTGTTGCTGTTGTTCAAGTTCGTGTGTGTAGAATAATGATAAAATGACGCTGTTCACTCATTGATTTTTATATTTCAGATGACCTGTAGCAAACTTACATTGATTCCCCGAAACTGTCAATTTCAATTCGGTTGAAACTCGAATATGTTTGTAATCAGCCATACATATACACATTTCACAAAAAATAAGCTCATGAAACATAATTGGCATTGTGGTTGACACTTCGTCCTTCGGGGCGTGTTGTCATGTCAAGAGTGTGGTTTCTAAAGCTTCAGAGAGCAATGCTGATAAATTCATCGTGATTTAACATACCTCGGTCAAATCAAAGTCATTTTAAAGTCACATTCATTCAGCGGCAACTAGAGAAGTGAAGTAAACCAAAATGATCAAATTTATAAATAATAAAACATCCTTGATTCAAATTCTGTTTTTAGAGTGACTTTCGTGAGTTTGTTTTTAATAAGCAAGCCCATTGGAATTTCATGACTGGCTTCTAAATTCATGTTTATACATCAAGTCACATAAATAATAAGTTAAGCTGCAACTTACTAAAATGAGAATTGTTTACCAAGAAGGCATGCATCATTTTCTAGTACTGGTTAAAGTCGAGGCCAAATCAAGTCAGATTAATGTAGGCCTTTTCGCACTTTAAAAGGAATACCTTCAATGTTGAACAAAGCAAAGAAATGCTCGGGTAACTGACATTCATGCAGTAAAGTTAAATTATACTAGACCACGACAAAAGACATACATGTAGCTAAACGATTGATAGAATGTATTTTAAGAAAAAACAATAATACAACAGCTAATTAAATTACATGATGCAACAATCGTTTTTGATTTAACAAAAATATATCGCTCTAAAAATGCCCAGGTCAGAACTTTCCCGGATTCTGGGTCCCATCCCCCAGGCCGGGGGCCTGACCCATTTCCGTGTCAACTGGAAAGTGGTTAAAAAAAATGATTTTCATCTTAGGGTCATTCTGTGTCAATTCAACACGCTTTTGGACCTGACCGTCACGGATTGAAATGAAATTCGCTGTGCTGATTGAACTTTTGACTAATTAGCATGACCTGCTATGTTTGGACGTTCATATCTCCTAAAGTAAAGCACCTACAGAAATAAAATTTACATAATTTTAAAGCTCTTGAACTGGCCCTCATTTGAAAAAAAAACCCCAAATTATACCTCGTACCACGAAAAAATACGCACAAACATGACCAAGTTGACCTTGATTTGCGAAAATGAGTATTTTCCAAAACGCGTAATTTTTCCTCCATTGTTAGGTTAAGATGTAAGTAACATTTTCAGAAAGATTTGGGATGGGCACTCTGATAGTTTTTGAGTTATGACTATTTGAACATTGGCTAGCAAGGAAAACAACTTAAAATGTATGCATTGTACATGTTCAAATGTACATGTATAGTTATGCGTTATGTACATTTCATAGATGTTAATTTTGCATTGGGGATAAAGAATATAATTTCTTTTTACCCAACCACCGATGTGTATTAATCACTGTATACTCAGTACTTTCCCGAGTTGTGGGAATAAAAACACTGGCAAGTCACTCGGGTTGGATTCGAACCCACAACCTTTACATTGCTACATGTAGAGCAGATGTCTTATCACTAGACAATCAAGCTAGCCCAGTCGCTAGAGGCAGTTTGAATCCCATGATTTAGCAGCGGGTACTGCAACGATTTAATAGATGTTACTTTTGCATCGGGGATAAAGAATATCTTTTTTTTTTACCCTTACACCATATGTAGACCAATGTGTATTAAGCACTGAGTACTCAGTCTCAGTACTTTCCTGAGTGCTGTGAAAAAAAACACAGGTAAATCCTTCTCGGGTGGGATTCAAACCCACGACCTTTGCATTGCTAGAGCAATGTCTTACCACTAGACCACCCAGCCAGCCTAGAGGCAGTTCGAATTATATTTTTAAACAGCGGGTACCGCAACGATTTTATGTATGTTAATGTTTACCCTATGACAATTGAAAGACTTAAGAAGATGATCGTCAACCCATGGTACTTCAGCAGCAGTGCTGTGATTGAAAGAAAGGCAGCTTGGTTGGGCCATGTGGCTCGTCAAGGCGGATTGGCAGCAGCCATTGTGGATGGGATGCCAGAGGGATGCTATTGTTCCGTGGTCTGACCAAAGATGAGCTGGGTAGACAGTATCTGAGAATGGTCAGGTTGTGATACCACTGAACTCAAAACAGCAGCACTGGAAAGATGGGCTGTGGTGGGAGCGGTCCAAGTGGTTCCAGCGGGGTACAATTTAAGGAGGAGACCACGAGCGCCTGCGTCTACTAGAGGGTGAGAATGTTTACCTGCTGCTGAAACATTGGATTCGAACTGCCTCTAGCCGCCGGGCTAGTTCGATTGTATAGTGATAAGACATGTGCTCTACCAATGCAAAGGTCGTGGGTTCGAATCCCACCCGAGTAACTTGCCTGTGTTTTTATTCTGAGTATGCAGTGATTAATACACATCGGTGTAAGGGTAAAAAGAAATTATATTCTTTATCACCAATGCAAAATTAACATCTATGAAGGGTACATAACGCATAACTATACATTACACTGTACATCACTGTACATGTACCTTTGAACATGTACATTGCATACATTTTAAGTTGTTTTCCTTGCTAGCCAATGGGAATAGTGAAACTGAGCAGCGGCAGAATTCAAATACATGTGCATTACATGTTGTATGTTTGTATCCCGTTTTTGTTGTAGTTGAATTTGAATATTCATTTTATCAAAGGCTTTAGCAACTATAAGAGTGCAAATCCCAAATCTTTCTGAAAATGTTGCTTACATCTTAACCTAACAATGGAGGAAACATTACGCATTTCGAAAAATATGCATTTTCGCAAATCAAGGTCAAAGGTCGTATTTTGTTTGTGGTACGAGGTATAATTTTGATTTTATGTTATCAAATGAGGGCCATTTCAAGAGCTTTAAAATTATGTAGATTTTATTTCTGTAGGTACTTTACTTTTGAAGATATGAACGTCCAAACATAGCAGGTCATGCTAAGTCAAAAGTTCGTTAACCCATATCTCAAAAAATAATTAACCGAATTACATACAATTTCAGTTCTGGGGGTTTCTCAAGGAGTCCAATCAGCACACCGAATTTCATTTCAATCCGTGACGGTCAGGTCCAAAAGCGTGCTGAATTGACACGGAATGACCCCTTAGACTATGCGTCAGATTGACCCTTTTCTGGTTTTGACAAAGATTCCGTGTCATACTAACACAGAAATGGGTCATACCAACGGGACCCGGATCCGGGTCAATTCTGACTTAGGTTTTTAAACTGTACCGAGGATCGGAGGGCTCTCGTGATTCCTTTGTGAATGTGTGGGAATCGGTGTTCATCAGAATGCATTCATATTGCTGGAGCTGAGGAGCAGGATATAGGCTACACCAACGTCTTCAGATCTATTTGGTTTCGATCGTATAGATGTTATTTTAAGTTTTTGCGTTTCACTTGTTATCCTTTAAGCAAATAAGATGACTGTTGGTGGTAAAACATTACTTGTCAGACGCACGTTCCTGTTAATACTAGCTTTTTTTATTTACTCCTTATCTGATTTGCAGACGATTGGACCCATGTGCATGAATTCCTCGAGACAGTCACTATACATTGGCACAAAGGGCGTACCGACTAATGGATTATGTGGTGTTATTGTTGAAGGGCATTGCCCATTATTAATATCCATTAAATCTGGCATATTCATCCAAGGCTTGATTATTTCAAAGTAGCTTGAACATACTGCCTAATAAACCAGAACTATAAATGCATTGAACGTGACAAGAACAAACAAGCGGCAACAATTTCAGTATAGGCGCTTGTGAGTGCTCTACCGGTATTTGAGGCAATATGGTATAGTGTACTCTATATTATTGTGTTACTGTAGACGAATAAATCTTGCCGTATATTATAAAGACGTTTGGCAACAGGCCTGCGAGGTGTTACTGCGTTACTATAAAAAGACACCAAATGACACGAGGTACTGGGGTATCGTATAAGTGACATGTTGAATTGCAGCAGATACCTCTAAAACATAATAGTCCTTGATAATTATATAATTAAATTAAGTATGCTTAAGAAAGTTCAAAACAATATAAATGAATAAAGTAAGCCTGAAATGAAAAAACAACCGAATAAACAAAACTATGAAAATAACACATGATTTGCATTTTTTTAAGTGAATGGATACAAAATAGTGTGAATGAATTACCATCACTTGGTCAAACAGTAGGACATTAAATAAAAATCTAAATAACTCTAATCCGTATTTGCTCTAAATATATTTCAGCCTAAAAAGATATACATTTAAAGTCATACAATTAAGTAAAATTAAAAACGCTATCTGGTGATCCCAATGACAAACAAAATTAACATCTATGAAGACAATGACCATGTTGTGCACTATTAGTATTAATGTTATATTTCTTGAATTCACTTTACCTTCGAAAAAATTTACAACAACATTTAGAACTGACTTTACTTGTGTTTTGAGAATTAAAAACACCCACTCCAGTTTTTGCGATGGGCGTTTACGAAAGATGAGAACAAAACAAATTGGGCAAATTGATTGAAAAGAGAGGGTATAACTTATAAGATGTATGTAGGTTTAGATGTTAGATAATCTGTAGATTGGTGTACATCCCCTGCATGTACCCGTGTCTATAGTGAAGGTGGAATCTTTTGCTCACGTCATGTGTGGGAAATTGATTGTCGATAGTGATCTGCTTGAGTTTTAACGTGTCTCCGTCCCGCTCTCGGTCCATATTCATGGGGAGGTGCGGTGTTTTCGCCCGTATCTCAATGCCTTCTAGCCCCGGCGGTAAATGCTCACCAGGGAATATAACCTCCTTGGTTCGCACTATTCTGATGTCCTGCAATCGACACTTCATCCAATAATCGCATACAAGCATGTATCCAGACCCTAGCTCTCAATAGGCCCAATATTGATGAGACATATAAGAAACTTGGAGCTTGGGTTTTCGCTGCGACAACGGCTTGGAAAGATGGGGGAGGGGCAATCAATACACACGAAGGGGCTTGAATCGACCGCTTCAATTATACACTGCTGTGACATGAAACTCTGCTATATAGTAAGACGCTGCGAGAAGGGGGAATGGGGGTGTGGCCGTGCAGCCTCAAAAGGCAAGCTCCTTCTGATCTTCCCCTTGTATTGACACACACTCTTCTGTAAGTAATATAATGCTTCTGTACGGGAATCACCGCATAAAAGTGCAATTAACCTATTTTCCACATGACACGTCGACTTAAAAAAAGTTTATCTGAAGTAAATAATCAGATTTAAACTTTAGCCGTTCAGCAGATAGGTTTACTTTTGCTCGTCGTTCCGAATGTGTCAATTATTACTGCTCTCAAATACATTGATCAAATTAAGAAGACCAACTGGAATTATAAAAACTAATTAATTAACTTATTTAAAACTGCAAAAAGTGAAGACTAAAATTTAAAACATTTCTAATTTTCTTTATAGTTCTATTCATCTACAAGAGTTCTCCGTCAGGACGTCTTATCGGTTGTCATAACAACCCCATGAGCATAAGGGGGAATCAGGCATCCTTCGGTCTTGCCGCCGCCACCTTTAGCTTAGCACAGGTTGCCAGGAAATAACAAGGCCAGATATGCAAATTCACACCTTGCGAAAATTAGTTTGGAAAGAGAAAAAGGTTACTTGAATATACAGTAGACTATAAACCCTCAGCGTCGAAGAGGAAGAGATCTGTCGTAAAATCTTTGCCAATGAATCCTTTTATCTGTCGTAGTATTATAGTCAAACCCACACTCGTGTTTCTTACTAGACTGGTATTGAATGAGATTGTTATAGGATAGCGGCGGGGCCAAGACGAGGTAAAAATCAATTTGGTTTTTCGTAGCTTCGCAGATTTAATGAATACAAATTCTCCTTGGAATTCCCCTAAAGTAAGGCTTTGGAATGTGATACTTTCTTCTTGTTAGCTGTCCGTACTCGGGGGTGTTTCACTACATCATTCACTCATTTGTCGACGAATTCCCCCAGTATTGTAAACTGTTTATCAAAAAGTAGTTTTAGTTGTGTGTTTTGATAAATTATCTTCTATTTATTCCCCGAAATTTTCAAGAAGGCTTATAACTAATCCATAACTGAATTATCGTTTCATTTTATATTTGTCGTATTTTGATAGGGTTAATTTTGATCTAAAATGCCTCGAGGTGTATATCTCCATCGAACCGATGCCAAGAGAAATACATTTAAGGGGCTAGCATCGGCAAAGGTATACAGATAATCCTTTTAACTGTGTTTTCGATACTTAAGTAAATCAATTACAAACTCCTCCGGAGCAGACAGCTGCATGCTAATGTCCGACTTGACTAACTCGGGCGCTAATGTATTATTAGTTCCCCGCTAGCAAGACTCACTGTGCCATTTTGTGTTCTAATCCACGGAGGACTGGTATTGCTCATTCTACAGTAAGCACTATCTGTTATCTCAGGTGTTATTTGCGATTTGTTGGGATAGGCCCTTCACTGAATCCTTTCGCCCGTAAAGTTCCGATGAGCTTCATTTAAGTTGCCGGATTCCCAAACCTGTCAAGACTTAATCGCAGCGCGTTGTCTTGGAACAGTTTACGGGTCTCATTATGAAACCCGGGCAAGATACGCTGTTTGGCAGAGGGAGTCACATCGGTCGTGCATGAAAAACTTTTACACGGTTCTGCAGGCGATATTAACCCTCGAAGCTTAGAGCAAAGAGCAACTTAGAGAAATCTACTGGGAGTAGTGTCATCATTAAAGTAACGATGCAGTTTTATTTATGATTGTCTGTCCTCCTATACTTTTCCCCGTGTAAATTCTCTTTAAAGTGGATTTGTTTTAATAGGCTAAGCCAATGCTGCCCGTGTCACGAAGATACGAAGATATGTGATCGCACAGATATTGGACTGCAGCCATGCCTTGTGAACACAAACTTGTGTTGCATGTGACTTTAGCGCTCTGAATAAAGATAAAGTAAGCTTGCTACAAAATCTGTTTCCTGCAGTTGTCTAGGTGACATGCAAAATGTATGAGGACAGTGCCAGTTTAAAAAATAAACTCATCAAGAATTTAAGAGGTAGTTATTGGAGGACACTTGACTGATGATGTACCGGTAGTCCAGGCAATGCTTGAAGGTTATCCAAATTTAAACTCTAAAAAGCCGGCCAATAATTATTGTATACATGTTTTCATTTTACTGCCCATGCAATAGAACGATATTCCCCTGCAGGATGCAAGAATATTGTTTAAGTGAGCCTCATTAACGTTAAACTCAAGAGGCGTTACATTTGAGACGTGTTAAGCGCTTATTTTGATGTTTATTGTGATCTTTATTTAGTAATGAAATGAGTGTATTTTAATGAGCACTGCTCACTGTAACCCTAAAGCTACATTCACTGACAAATCAGCCTACGTATTCAAGCACATTACAAACATTACTGTTTACCCAGTCTATAAAAACACAAGTGTTTGGATGCCTTGCCATGAATACTTGATTAATTTTAAAGGTGGTATTTCGAATTAAAATGCATGTTGGTGAAATATAATTAAGCTTGTTTTTATTAACATAATTAGGCCTAGCTATTGCATATTTTACAATGTAAACAGTGAATATAGGGTGAAATGCATATTCATCACGTGGTTCGTAATCTCAACACTACAGTTTGGCTTTTTCTTACATTAATGTAGATTTTTCATGTATTGTTTTTACATTTAATCAGTGTGACCAATGAAGTGTTTCATTAACTTAAGTCTTTAAAGGAAGTGCTTTTATTTTAAAACTGTTGTTATACCCAAGCCGAATACTGTTATGTTAATGTGTTTATTATGCTCTTCTGCTAGATCGTACACCGGTGACACATCAATATAACGGGATTCAAAAAGAAAGTTTATTATGAAGCTGTCAACCATCATTTCTTGCAAGGTCTGTGAAACTGCAAGTACTTGATGATTCGTCATTAAGACTGCACCGCCTAAATGACAAAACATTGTCTAAAATGTTATCTGCACTTTCTGTAGAGATATATTTAGAAATTGTAGAATGTTATACAGTCCAGTCTTCAAAATGCTTGCACTTTATATGAGAAATATTTCATTCAAAGCTATGTTTGAACCAACTAAATTGTTTTCTTCGAGTTATCTAGATGTACAACTGTGATTATTCCTTCTGCATTTGGGATGGTCAAAGGTTTTAGCTATCCCTTCAAGGCGTTTCTCTGATCAGTAATGCTGATGATGAACTTCCTTGCGCAATTCGGTAGGGAAATGAGAACACATCTGATTTAGTTTCGTGATAATAAACGTGCCCCAGGAAAGTTTTTTTCAATCTAATTTTTTTTTCTTCGTTTGTTTAAGTTGCCAAAAGGGACCTTGTAATAATGATTTAGACACCTAGGCCTATACAAAAGTATAACTCAAAATTAATAAACGTTCAAAATTAAGCATTTTATAAATTGAAAATGTGATGGAAAGATTGGTTTATCATTGTATTTCCTGTTGGCATTTGGTAGTAGTAATACAATCAATGTGCCTTGATGTCACGTCCAAGTGTAATGAGGAATTTCGGACTTTTTTTCAAAATGTGACAGTTATGTTTCAAGTTTGATGTTAGTTGACTATTCCCTACATAGGCCTACCGCGCCGTGTGGCGTGTCACTTCTATAGACGGTGGAACCATTAAGTTGTTGCATTTTCGGTTGCTCTTGAAGCAAGCAAAACCAGTAGACCAGTTAAACTCAATTAGACGGTTTTAAAGGCGGAGTTTGTGACATTTTATTTTACAGAAATGGAAAAATAACATGAATTTTAACCCTATCAAAACTCAAACACACGTAGGCCTATGCTCTTGTACTTTAAAAACTAAGGATTCTTTGGTTTGTATGCTATTTTCAACACGTAAGTTAAATGGTTGTGTCAACGTGCATCGTGGTGTTTTTATTATGTATTATACATAAACTATAGGTTTTCTCGGTCAATTTCGGCAAATGAGCAGCCGATTTCATTTTCGTGCGTTCGAATTAAAGCTATTTTGCCTCTCCAGTTGTTACTGCGTTTCAAATTCAGAATTCGGGCATTCAATTTCGTATTGAGGCATTCAAATTCCTTTTGCACTGTGTTCAATTTAGCATATCGTCATTCCTTTTCGTGACGCACAATCATCATTCAATTTAGCAAAGCTGGTTCGACTGGAGATTTTACTGGTTTAATTTTTTTCAATTTCGTAAAGAGGCAATCAATTTCGCTAAATGAGAATTCAAATAAGTACGACTAAAGAAATACGAATAAACAGATAATCTGTATTAGGCAACTGTTTCGTATCTTCACATTTATGGTTCCAGTAGACTTTACATTGGGTCCATGATGTTTTTTCGTCTTTGTTTTCTCCTATATTCTTTTTTTTGGGGATCTTTATTGGTTAACTGGCCTAATTTTGTATTGTGTTTGAATGGGGTGTTTCTTTATGTTTTTCCTGGTTTTTTGTTGTTAATGTTGTTTCTTCCTCAACCATCAATCTGTTGGCGTGCCAGACATCTTGGCGTATATGTTTAGGTATGGTTGTACCACAAGCTGCAACTTCTTGAAATATGCGTGTAAAACTGTAGCAAAAGCTCGTCTTCGAAGTACAAAGTGACTCAAGTGCAAATAAGTGAACCGTATATGCCTTATTAACAAAGCGTTTTTTAGATTGCACAAATTACAGAAATGACTGCCCAAAAATGAATTTGAATGACCAAACCCACGGCTCAAAAAGCTCCTGTGAATTTGAATGCTGCTTTGATGAATCGTTAAATTGAATGATTATTTTGTTTAATCGAATGACGCAACAGTACATTTGACTAGTCATAAAACGAAATCGAATGACCCTTTTTAGTAGCATTCGATTTCGCGCGAAATAGAATAGCGTGGTGGTTAAATTGGCTGCTCATTTGCCGAAATTGACCGAGAAAACCTATAGTATAGGGGAGATGGCCTTATCTTTTGATCCAAATCAGATCTTCGTCAGAGGTAGAAACAAGCATGCACAAACAAAAACATATCCATTTATAGCGAAAAGAGGAGCAAAGAATTATGGAAGCTTGGTATATATACAGAAAAAAGCAGGACAATGATTATAGCCAAACAGACACTTTGGTGGCTAAGAACCAATCAGAGTAAAGTGGTGAGGACAAAATGATGGGTAATGCGAGAAAACGAAAGGACTGGATTACTGGATTACTGGATTACTGGATTATCATGTGGTAACTGCATCCTGGGATGCGGGATATATATATAAGCATTAAAAACATAATTAACTCTCCACTCTCCCATCCCAAGCTTATAGGCCTACTTGAACGAAAAAAGATTAGTCAAATTAATGATGTACGCAGTGGAGATGAAATAATATCTTATTTCAAAGAGTGAGTCTCTGTTTCTCTCTGTGCTACAAACGTAGCCTACAAAATAATAATAACACTTATGTGCTAACATTATCTTTATACAAATATAACTAAGAATAACTAATGTGACGGTTTAATACACCATATGTCCTTATGCCAATTCCTTCCAGAATATGATTAAATATCTTGAAATTTACGATTCTATAAGGATGATATGGCACTCGAAAATCGTCAAATGACCCTGAGCTTCATAATACATCGATGTACAACACTAACCACTGTTCGGGTTGTATTTGTTTTAAATGCTGTCCAGGGAATTGTCACTACATTGCTTTCACTGTTGGAACATTATTAGCCGAAACAATCTGAAGGAAACAAATTGACTGTTCGTTTATCATGTTTTCATTATGTAAGAAATGTAAGAACTAACTTTCTTTTCTTGCTGTAAATTCACATTCCCGACTCGAGGTAATGAAACGTCGACATTGCTTACAGTTGTAATCAATCAGAGAGCCTGTTTTGTGCTCCCTTTTTGTTGAGAATTCCTGTCAAGCTCTCTAGCATAATTAAAAATTATGTGCCTTTAAACCATCGATCGTAATCAATTTCTTGATGAAAATCACCACATTCATCTATTATTTTTAAATATAACATTCCTTCCCCTCTTGCCTAAAATTCAACTTTACAACTGTCGAGCTTCTGCAGGCATTTCCAGCTTCATTTTATTGTGCTCCGACGTGCCACTGCATATTATTGTTTTCCAGTTTAAGACAAATTTTGCAAATGGGGCCAACAAAACATTTCTCCACGGGCAAAAGGTTTTCATAACACTTTTGAAAAAACAAAGCTGATGGGTTTGAGATAACATTTGACGGAAATGGTCAATGTGTAGGACTATGATTGGAGATGAAGAACCATTATTGTGACATACACTTTCTCCATTTTGTATTGGGCTATAAAAGGACAGGGTCGTTATAGGCCTACATACTCCAGTTGAGTTGGGCTCTGAAAAGCAACTGGATTTTACGATGATCATGCTGAAAAGTGCAATGCCGTGAAATATAAACCGATTCAAACCAACGAATCTTTTTAAAGAATTCAATCTCTTCAACCTTGCTCGATTAACCCACTTGTCATAAAACCTTTAATTTTTATAACATGATTTCCTTTTTTTTCAGATAAAAGATTTGCAGTGTTGTACATGATTGGTGAGTTTAAAACACGTTTTATACATTTTGTTCGCGTTGATTTATTTAGTGCACTTATAATGATAAACATTCCTCGTCATTGACGTAAACACGTTAAAAGGTCTTCTCTTTCCAAATCAGCTGAACCTGATAAGGCGGCTATAATGTGCTTCCCGCGCTGTCTGGATTTCCCGCCATAATTAGTGGCAGTGTTCCTCGCTCGAATGAATTTATTAATAATTGATTATTGGTTATTATGTCTGTGTGCAATATAATTACTACTAGGCCTAATCGTTACTATACTCAATTAATATGGGTTGTTTATAGTCAATAAATGATTTAAAGAATATTATTGTTATTATTATTATTATTATGGTTTATTAAAATACTGCAATGAAGCGGCTAAAAGCCGAAATGTACAGTTTAATACAAAAAACAGTCATTCAAATCTAAAAAGAGCACCAGCAATAAGTTACATAAATAGATAGAAATATCAAACAGTTATTAAGAAAGGGGGAAAGAGTAGCAGAGGTTCATCGTGCTGCCTTTGCTTTTAGGGACAAGTTAAGAATTTCATGACCTTTCTGACAGGATGCCTTAACTTGCCTTTTAATGTTGCTATTGAAACAACAGGCATGCTTATTTTGTATTACTCGAGTATCTTCAGGGGTCCTTGCTCTATGTTCAGGGACGGTGAGTGCTGTCGACTCGATATCCCAACATTAAAAAAACCATAAATCACATAACATGCCATCTCTGCCCCCCCCCCCCCCCCCAAAATGGGGTACTGCTATTGTTGTTCTGTTATTCCCTTTTCTGAAGAACTTCCGTTGTGGGATCCCTTGTTCCTAACGAGATTGCCCTGTGGGTCCATTGTTCCGTTGTTATCAGGCCCTTCCATAAGCCCACCCTCACACACACACGCAGTCGCACCCTTACGGAACCGGTATGTGGGGTCCTGCTATTGTTGTTCTATTATTCCCTTTTCAGAAGAAATTCTCTGTATAACAAAGAAAATCTTGTGGGGTAGCATTGTTCCATTGCTAAAAGTACCCCGTATTGGCAAGTGTAAGGACACTGTGTTACATTTACTCTGTGAACATTCCTTTGTTCTGTACACTAAAGGAAAATCCTATTCTACAATACTGGTGAAAACCTTGTGTGGACGTGTGGAAATCCACGGTGTTTCAAAACACTGCCTTTATGAATCTCTTTTGTTCTCAGGTCCACACTTCGTATTTAATGCTTACCCACGCACACACACTCTGGGCACTAAGTATGGCAATGCGGCTAAAATAAATGACCTTGCTACATGTATTCTGGCGGTGCAAAACCACCGAAATGTATCAGATTGGAAAACCTCGCCTAAAATTGAGTTTTTGTTTCATGGAAAATCGTTTAGTGAATGTCCTGATGGGCTTACAGGAAAAGCGGGTAGCATCTAAGGAAGGTCGTCACCGAATGGAAAAGGTGGTGAAAACAACGATGAGGCTATTTTCTTAAGGCGCTGCTTGGAAAGTAAAGCTTTCCGCTGGCCTGAGGACGTTTTCATCAACGTCCAACGCCGCTGGGAAATTGATGTATCGTTGTTATATGATTGTTGCGGAAATTGCTGCACGATCTCTGTTTCAGACTTACCTGATTTTGAGTTTGTTTTTTTGTTGCATTTATTTCCTGAAAATAACAGAGGCAATTTACAATGAGAAATCACCGTGCATGGCGACAAAGATGAATATGACTGACCCATTTGAGATGGTAAAACCATCGTCACTTCTGTCCTTTTTGGCAAGGGGGGATACTGTGTGAAACTGTGCTCGTATGTTTTAATAATATGATAATGTGATTACATTGAGTACCAGTGCTGCATCCAAGCTTCATCCCGTAAAATAGCATACATTGCAATTCAGGTTGCAAAAGTAATTTTAAATCAAACCTCATTGCCAATGGAACCGTCAGACTCAATAACGTACCGAATAACATTTTCTTCCTCTTTTACGTTATACAGCGCACACATCCCTAGTAGAAAAAAGTATAGATCAAGGCGCTTTGCAACATTGCTGTTGTTATGAAAATAAAACATATATAATTATAAGCAACTGTGACAATTTGGAACGATCACATTTTGTTGCCTATTAATTTCCTGAATTTCCGGCAGCTGATGTGGCAAAACCGTTTGACAAAAATAATCTGACTATGGGCACGAATGTAAACTTTAATTAAGTTTATGTGGAAGTGTTTCAACACCGTAAGGGTGATTTTTCATCCGATTAATTTATACGTTGCGGTAGTTCCTGGGTAGTTACTTGACAACTTGTAATCAGCAAAGTACATAAATAGGGTTGCTTGCCCTTTTGACTGCAGCTATACCTCCATCACTGTTAATCACTCTACTTCTATTCGCAATAACTTTCTTATTACGACGTCATCCATCAACTTGTGGCGAAGTGTTTCAGCCTTTGAATCCGCATTTCATAACTGTCTTTAGTTATAACGATGTAAAATGCCTCATCATCGTTAAATTGGTTCTGAACTCTCATTTTTGAAGAAACAATTAACCATTTGCACTCTCATTTAGCTGATGTATACACTCTAAAATTTAATTTGTCAAATTGACAAAACAAAATTAGTCCTGCGCAATGTCTCATACGACTTACTAAAACAAGTCGAATAGAGGCTATTACTAGTAAACATTTGTCAGATCTGACTTGAAAATATTTGTCATGTGACAAGAGGAGAAACCTGTCTCATACGACTAATCTCATAGTCAGGTGACTTTCGCGCTTAGTAACCCAATGTCTGACTAATTACATATTAGTCATTAAAATAATGAGCTGCAACAAATTAAAACTAGTCATATCAAAACCTGACAAGTTACATTAGTAATAGCAGTGGCAAATCCCAGGGAACTGGAGACGCGTCCGGGGGGGGGGGGGGGGGGGGGGGGTGTTGCTGACTTCAGGTGAATGAGGTTGAACGAGGGATCACAAGAAAGCTGATTGTGAAGGGTATTGCAGAACCACAAATGCTGCTCCTGGGATTTGCCTGTGGGTCTGATGATCATGTACTCAAGCCTGTAAACAAGACAATAGGACAAATGGTTCAACTTTTCATAAAAGTAGTTTAATAAATAAAATTCAATGTTCTTTCAACTGCATCAATACAAATCACATTTTTCTAAAAGTAAAATGAATCAATAAAATTCTGGTAAATTCAACTACATCAGTACAAATCACATATTTTCAATTACCAATGATGGGACCAATGTCTACAATGTTAAGTCAACAAATTGTACAGCACCGAAAGGGTGTTTCTCCAGAAAGTGCGATAAGATTGAGATTTTACTTCATTACATTTTAGACCAACCTATTACAAGCCCCACCCCCCCCCCCCCCCCCACTGTACAATACAAGCAGCTCTCCAATTCTGCTCTATTCAAATGTGGATGCAACAAATATCCTCATACAAACTTTAAGTTTTAAGTGTGGAATCTTCTTTACAAAGTAAAGGCGTCCAAGGTGTATTATACAACAGACTAATTGCAGACCTGGCCCAATTTCATAGAGCTGCTTAAGCAGAAACAGTAGCTAAGGACAACAAGATTATGCTTCCAGAATAAAACTACCATGTCACATGTACAATTTGTGACTGGTATCATGCTTATTTCTGCTTAGCAGAAAATTATTAAGCAATATTTGTTGCTTGAGCAGCTTTATGAAATGAGGGTCTGGAAAATGTTTAAACAGTACAACTTCTATTTACAATGTTAACTCCACAATGCTATAACACAAATGTTTCTTAGTCTCTTAGTGATTTTTTTAATACTGCTCTCTGGGTAACATGAGATACAGGAAGGGTAGACCAGGTTGAAGATATAAAACCCAGCAAGATTCATGCTGTAAGTGGATAGCAGGTTTTCAGAAGGACACACAAGAACACCATCAATTTCAAGATAAAATGAAATTGATGAGACTGAGAGTAGACTTGGTCCATCCCCTTGAACTATAATAGATAGTATACACTATTTTTATAATGAAATTTTCTTTATTGGGTGAACATTCCCTTTAACTTATAGACTAAATTGTTTGTGGAATTTTCAATTCTATTGTTCCTTTTGTTTATGGTCTAGTTTCTCCAACAGAGATACGACAGCTCCCTCAGGCTTCAAATTATCCTGAATGTTTAGAATTACCTTTTGGTAGAATATCAAAGTTTTCTTAAGACAGGAAGGGTGGGCCAGGTTGAAGATATAAAATCCTGCAAGATACATGCTGATACTAAAGTGGATAGCAGGTCTTGAGAAGATTCAAGATGAAATGAAATTGATGAGACTGAGAGTAGACTTGGTCCTTCTATTCCCCTTGAATTATGATAGATGGTCTGCCCTCTGACTGTAATTATAGAAAAATGACATAAATTAAATAATATTTAGCATGACACCTGTACAGTAATTACATTCACAATGCAACATATCATATGCCTATACAAGTAAGCTCTGCTCCTAACTATAAAAATGGATCCCTATGCAGCGTCATGTTTTCATCTAGTTCTTGAAATCTATACTGTCGGACTGTAAAGTTGTATTCTTTGTACTGATCTCTTTTGAGTGATAATGTCTTTTTGGTTTTGGTGTGTGGAAAATAAATGAACCTTGAACGGTCGTGCGTGCGTGTGACAAGCCATGAAAAAGTTAATTCAATTTAAAAATGTTTATTTAACACAAACACAGGCCTCCCTCATAATACAGTATTTTTTACATTTAAATCTATAGACCCCTTGAACAACGATAAATAATTCTTACCTGTTTAGTCTCTACACTAGTAAGAACTTTTTTACAGCATCAAAACATAACAGCTGGCTGCACAGCGCTGCTGGAGAGTGCATACATTTGTTTGTGTAAACGTTGTTGTTTTTCAGTAAGACCCATTCGTAGCTAGGGATACAGAACACCACTTTTGGAGGAGTACCAGCTTGGTGAAAAATTCGGCGGGTCGCTTTTGAGTTCCGTCCAACTCTTTTCGCGGGAGTAAATCAGGCGGGAAGATGATTATAAATATTAGTCAAAAAAAGTCGAAAGCACGACTGTGACTAATTTGTTTCAGTCACACAAAGTGACTTACAAAACCTAGTCAGAAATAAGGTGCTGACTGATTCCGATTAGTCATTGAAAAACTCAACATATTAGTCAAAACCGCTGTTTTTGACTAATTACTCTTCGTAACAGCATATGACTAATAACATTTAGCCAAACTATCAACTTCTGACAATGGCGGATTTGTCAACGTACTAAACAGATTAGTTCTGCACACAACAAATTCGTCAAAGACTCTGGACTGAGCAAACTTTGTCATTTTGACTAATTTATAAGCCCAAATGACAAACTAAATTTTAGAGTGTAATAGAAGATAAAATAATGTGTGTAATTCAACATAACTTTTCTTTTTTCATTTGACTGTATATTTTACCAGGATTCTATTATTGAATCAATCGTATGATGTAAGCATGAGATATGACTGTAAGATTTAGTCGGCTGTATTAACCCTTTCTGAGTCCCTTTAAATGATATTGAAAGTCTTCGGGGTCTTAATGCTATGTTTTCATGAAGTGTTGATCTGTATTTACGTCTGTAAGAAGACATCAAGTCTGCCGGCAGTAAAACACCTTATCAGTTGTTCACTCTATGGCTTATATGTATAACCATAGAGGTCCTTTCTCTATGGTATAACCTGTAAGGGTTTTTAGCTCGTGGTTTGTTAATGGAATAATTATTCAGCCACGTGCAATCTTGGCTCCAGTCTTTCAAGATGGGATCATATAAAGCTACAGGCCAGAATAATAATGACTGCTTTTCACTGAGTGTATTGCAGCATTATGGCAGTCTTCAGCACGTAAAGATAAATCCTTGTGGATAGTACCATTATTGTAGCGTGTGTGATCCAATGAAACTCCACAGGCGGGAAGTTGCCAGATTTTTGGTTTCTGTAAACCTCAACAGCACAATCGCGGGAACCCCTGTTATAGGTCGTTGTGATAAATCGTTTGATCTTCTTCTAGTGGTAAGGGAACGTTGTAACATCAGGATCAGCTTGGCTCCATCGTGATTTTCCTGCCCGTCTCATGCTTTAAGGTTAATCCAATTGCTACTTACTTATCGCTATATAAATCACTTTAGAGACGAAGGCATTGTTTGAATACCAGCCTCAAGGCTGATTCCAGGCTCACCTTTTTCGGTCAGCACCATATTTGACTAAAGCGATATTACTTTATAATTTGTAATGTCACAGACTCATTTATTCAATTATTATCAAGTGCATCCTCTTTAACATTGAATTAAACAAATTCATACATCAGAATTGTCATTATGTTAAGTGTTATTACACACTTTCAAATTGACTTTAGTTAGCCAAACGATGTTGCGTGAAACCCGGTGTTGGATTTCGGGTGTGCAAAGAAATGTACCCAATGTGTACTGAGCTAACCGTACGGAGCCTGCTGCAGTAATGTTTCTTTATTCCATCCTGCTGGTGTGGTGCAGGAGAGTGCACAAACCCTTAATCTCTCAGAGACAATCTAAATAAAATTTAAGGTTTCTCAAGGAGATGATATACAGCTATTTTCTCCATTGTCCTTTCATGCCTTGTTTTTCTGCTCAAGTGCAATCTTCCATTTCCTAGATTGACATGTAGCAATGATTGATGATGTCTGTCCGCGTTCACGTGGTGGTATTTACGAATGAACAGGAATATGATTGGAATAGGGACTACAGTTATCTTTCATGTCTTTTTACATCGAATCCTACTGCCACGTGATCCATCAGCTAATGAGTTAAAGGGGAAATGACATTTTCTTGATTAAAATTGAAATTGAAATTATTGTAAAAGTTGTGTGTAGTGTTTGCAATAGGTTTTGCATGATTATTACGTCAGAAGAAACCAAATCTCCCAAAGTTGTTAACGTATTTCTTAATAAAAAAACAACATGATTATTTTAAGAGATGTCATTTTGAAAGACGAGCTGTCTCGAATGACTATCAACGGTTATTTCACTTTATATTGTACAGTGTGGATAAAATGTTGTTATGTTACTGCAGACTTTGTAAAAACCTAACGGATCTGGTTGAACTGGTCTATCAGATTTGGGAAGCACAGTTCAATATAAATGCCTTTCCACATGTAGTCAGTTGTATTGGGACAGCAATCACTGACCTAATTTCTGAAGGTAAAACTTAATTTGATAAGATCCTCAAGTTAAATGACCGCGTATCGCTTTAGACGCATGTAAAACTCCCCCATGAAAAAAAACCAAAATCGGCTGAAATGCTACAATGCGCGAGAAAGTTGTCCCTCAGACCTCAGTGTTTATTTCGATTTTGATGAATGTAACAAACTATAATAGAGTGCACAATTTTCCTGGACGAAACGCTACCTGCACTTTGTTATCTCTTTCCTGTATGTACTACATAATTTGATTAAGTATTTGAATGTCAGTTTCATAACGTGTTTGTTTAAAACAAGAAGATTTCAATGAATTTTTGTCTTTTTAAAAAAACACCCTTTCGTCTTGCCTTTAGGACAGGTTGGCCAGTTTTATAAGGTTTTTGTTGTGTTTCTGTGTGTTTTTTGGGTTTCTTTTTAATCTGTAGGCCCTATGTTTAGGTTAGCTGTATTTTTAGAACAAGTCAGACTGTGGCGGTGGTACAGTTATTTAAAATGAATGTTTATACATGATTTATATTACACATTCAATGCAATGTTTTGTTATGGTGGTTTATTTGTATACTTCTTGGTTTGGAGACAGTACGCCTACTCCTGAAGGAGTTTGGCCAGCATGACCAATGTTTTACAGTCGTTGAAGAGAGGGTTGGATTACTAGAAAACAAATCGTTGAAACCTGCAGCATTTCGGCCGGTCGTATAGTCTGGACACATACAGCATAAATACACATCGGTGCTCTACTTTCCACGTGTTGACTTTGTGGAGAAATACAATCTTCACACGTTTTTAGAATTTAAAGCTATAAGTTGCTTCCGGTTGGTTACCTTCATGTCGCAACCATATAGCAAACGGGGAAGCAATGGGTACGATACTTGAGGTAGTTTATTAGCAAATTGCTAATGTTCTGAAGAGAGAAAGACAACTCATCCTCGTTTATTTTGCCCGTTAATCATTGAGCATGTTCTACAGGCATTGCGGTGCGGTCGGATGTGTCGCGCAACACCCGATTCAAAAGAGGGTCCCTCATATTTTCCCATATTTATATGTTAATTTAATGTGCATATTATCTACGAGCTAAATAATTCTTTGGACTCCAAAGCTCGGTTCATTGTACAGCTTACAAGTAGGACACAAGCATGAATTTAAAACTTGTAGTATTTAATATTTATTCGAGTGACAAAAATGGATCCTTCAATTTATGAATCCACACACATTTTCGATTTCACGAAACTGAGACCATGTCACAGGGAATTACTTTTCCGGGTGTAATTACCATCATTGCCCTGAAGCTAAAAAGCACACATATTCTGTCCTTAAACTTTGAAAATACATTACTTTGTTTGTTCCGAATAACATCACATCCTTTTATCCCATAAAAATCGTTTCGTGCTTTCACCAAATATATAAAAAATTTGAGCTATACATATATAGAATATTCACACTATGTTGTAAAATAATTAATCCGTGCTGAAAAGCAAAAACAAGTAATTTTGAGGTTTCTTAATAAATAAGAAGGGATTCGTGTTCCTGACGCCACAAGGGAAGGTGATATTCCTGATAGATGCAGGGTATTGCTTGCACTCACACTAGCTACTGGATCTATCTCCAATGACCTGAGTCAAGATGTGCGATTATTTACTCCGCCAACACAGTTTCATTCGGCGCATAAGACGTTCACTACCAAATGACGTGATATGGGCACGTTATTGGGTCTAGCTGGTCGACCGAAGACACAAACGTGGGCAAGGAGATGTTTTTTAGGAGACGCCAATTAAAGATGGTTCTTTTGCTAATGCTGTCTTCGAAAACTCAACTTTGACCAGCGCACAATGTCTAATATTAATAACACAGGCTTGTCCATTTCCATCATGCATCATTATGGAAACACTGCACATTGTACGCAATGGTACAGCATAGTGGTACAAAAGGCACAGTTCACTGTCAGATACTCTTGACAGCAAAAGGTGTCATCAAAAATCAGTTTCCAAGCTGAAACTTCTTATATCGTTTGCGGAAAAGTTATTGTGATGTGCTGTAAAGATTAAATTTGACAGCTCGAAGTTTGCTCGATTTATTTTACTCATTTCGTAATTTATGAGTCCGTCCCATAGGCCTTAGAAAACATAAAGCTGTTATTGATTAATTTAGTTTGCCGAAAAATGGGTCAGTCTTTAATTAAAACAGCATAGACAATATGTCACTACTCAACATTTGCGACCCAATTTCGTTGAAATCCACAGCTGCTGTTTTTTGTGCTCTTGATAACGGGTATTAAATCATAACCAAAAACCATTGGTAAATCATAACCCCAAACCAACCTCTTCAAACGTTTCAGATCATGAGTATATTATGTCAAAAGGGTCGCAAAATAATGATAAATCACACACTGCTAAAAAGGAGATCTCCTTGTTCACTCTTCAGAAGATTTCTGGTATTGTCTTAGTATTATTGATCGTAGTGTTTTGATATATACTTCCAAAATCAACGAAGAAGGTGACTGGTCAAGCCATGACATTTCAGTATTGTGAAACGATAATAGAAGCAAATCTGTTTGGTTGATGCAATCCTTTTTTACTAGCACTCTAGCAGTGATAAGGCCAATTCGTTTCTGTCAGCATCAAGTGCGTCCGCTCTGGATATTAATCTCTCAAACACCTTTTAACGATCGATATTAACAATGAGGACATATTGGAAAAGTTGGCAGCCAGGGGAGAATCTATTCAGACAAAAAATAACATGAACAAGAATTGAACTGGTTTGGGTTTAGCAATATTCTCAGTGTTGATAGCTGCTGCATAGTGCCTGCGTAAAGACTCCACTGTTAGATACAGGAACATTTGTATGAGCCATCAAAAATGTCCGTTGTAATGAACAAGAAAATGAATGCACTACACGTTTACACACACCCATCTACACAGATGCGTCTATTTTTTTCCACAAAATGCAATATTTTGTTAGTCAGGGGGTAATAATAATTGCAATTTGTTGCTGTTTCCTTATCTTTCTTAATACATATTGGACAGTCAGTTGCATATACATGTTATACTTATTCGCAACTTAAGGGTATAATGCACGACATGGAAACGCTGTATTATGCCATGATTCCCAGTAAATCCAGGAGGTCATAGAAAATTTTAAAATACAAAATAATTATAATATAAGTTGAACTTGGCATCTTTTCAAACCTACACATAAGATATCTGGCTTAAAATGTCCCTGTATATGCCCAATGCAAACTAATCTTGCTGCTTAACTTGTAATTTTAAATGATTTTATTTGTGTTCTCTTAGAAATGTTAAACCTGACGTTTTACGGTTCATTTGTTGATTGTTTGAAATAATTTGATAAACCACATGGTATACCTTGTGTATTTCCAAGAACAGTTTTGCAATTCAATTTGTCCGTTTTTGCGGCGGTTTGACACTATTTACATATAAAAACAAATTGAGTGAATTAGGTACCGTACCCGATAAGCTCGATTCGTTATCACATGGTGTGACAGGTTGGCATATTTTTCTCACCTCATTCCCGCGTCGAGTACTATTATACCTTTAAACGCCTCGTACCCCCGGCAGTAATTTTTCAATATTATACAACCCTACAGATGATGATGTAGCATTGATCATCAATAATTTTTCGGATGTGATTTTTAGAGTATAGCGAAAACTTCAGTGAACAGTCATTTTCCTTGCTGTCATAAAGATTACAATTATATCGTCCATAAATTAAACAAACAATACAACGGTTTATTTGATTGAGATTAGCTTGAAATGAAAACAGAAACGGAACATCAGTTTATGTTTATTGGCAGGTGTTCATGATTAAAGATTTTCAATTAAGTTTTAGGTTTTTGTTGACGGTTTATTTGATTGAGATTAGCTTGAAATGAAAACAGAAAAGGAACATCAGTTTATGTTTATTGGCAGGTGTTCATGATTAAAGATTTTCAATTAAGTTTTAGGTTTTTGTTGAACTCTTGTGAGAAATAAATGTATGCGGTTACTCTGATGAGGTAACAATTAATGAATTTTAATCATGATGAACTGTGGAGATTAATGCGGAGACAACGACCCTTTTGAGTGATGGAATTTTTAATTTAATGATATCAAAAAAATCGTGCTTATTTTGAACAGAGGTATTTTCTTTAGCAGTTGTTTAAGCACCACTGCTTATGGCTTCATTGTAAATATTGAGTTTTCTGATTAATTTAACCATTCCCGAAAGTGTAAATTACTCTCTAAGCCCCAACCACAAAAATGTCATATATTTTCTTTCAAGACGTCACATAGATTGTGCCTCTATAAGTTAAATTACATCAATAATAAATCTTTCAACATGTTGACATTTTCCTCATCCCTTGTTTTTAACTCGCCTTATGGTGGGACATTTGTAGGCCTTGATGAACTATTTGCTTGACTGACCTTGTGGTTTGGAGAAGCTTGGATAAAGTCGTTGCAATTTTGAGGTTGAAATCTTGCCAAGACTGTGTTGAGTGAATTGTATAAAAAATAAGCAACTGTTCCAGGTCGCTTTACTTGGGAATAGTCCACTGTTAAAGTAGATCCAAGGAGTGACAAAAGCGATGGGTTCGATTTTGGCATCTATAGTTTGGGGATATACCGTGACTGTGATTAATGATAAACAAGTGCACGAAGCATCCTAGATAAGATCCCAGATTTTCTTTGGACAACAACCGTGAGCAACACCGTAATCTACAGCCATGCCAAATGATGTGTTATCATTAATAATAGTTATATATTTTTAGATAACCCTAAAGCCATCGTTCGTGGTACTCAAGATTATTACAAAGATTTAATTAATGTTTTCAAGAAATCTGAACTTAGCTATAACAAAGTTTTCTCTTGTGTTAACGAAACTCACGAACTCCCCCTCTGGAAAAATAACACCATAACTAATGACAAGAATAAATAATTAGACAGCAAAATTCTTAAACCCATGGGAATGAATCGTTTAAAACATGTTCTAGAAAATGATAGCTTGATTTCTCACCAAACTCTGGCCAAAGTTTGTAAAATATTTCCTTTAAATGCAGGTAGAATTAGCAATGGTCTGATAAAAAACATTAATCACAGCTACGTCACTGAAAACAGAGAGGGCCCCGCAAACCATTTACTGAATAATGTTACCATCCAAGATAAACAATCTGGCAAAAGTAGTAGACTTTTGGACAATAATGTTAAAGATATTTATCGATGTTTTATTAACAATCAATTTATGTCTCCTGCAGTGTTGCAATTTTGGATTAATTATTTTCATATTACTAAATCGGATGTTAATATTTGGGAAAATGGTCAGTGTCCCCTTATGGAAGCCGAAAAAGACTTGTGGTATAAATTAAAACATAGAATTCTTCCTACAAAGAACAAATTGTACAAGTTTGGTATCACAGATGACAATGTCTGCTTACTTTGTAAACAAGCTAATGAAACTATTGAACATCTATTTATAGAGTGCAACAAATGTTTCAATGCCTGGCTGTTTGTGGAAAATATCATCAAAAAGTACTTAGGCAATCCGCATTTCTATCTCTTTGATTGTGCTAGAATTCTTGGTATTCACATTGCAGATGATGTTGTTCTTCTTTTAATTGGTAAATTGCATAAAGTTATTTGGAATATTCGATGTGAAGTATCAACAAAGGGTGGTAATGATCACGCTGATATTCTTAAAGTTTATAAGAGAAAACTGAGAAATTTCATTCATATGGAAAACAGCAGAATAAGTGGAGAATGTTTTGTCCCGACTTATGCTAAAAACAGTGCTTTGTGCTATTTTGAAAACGACAAGCTCAAATTCACATTTTGATGTTTATTTTTTTTTGCGTAAGAGTAATTTTGCCGTTCGGTTTGTTTTTTTTGTTTTTTATTTATTTTTTATTTTTTTTTTCTACCATTTGATATTACTTTGATTCAGTTATAAGTTATTTTTTGTCTTCAAATGTTAAACATTTGCATATGTTATTGTACATTTCCGTGTGTTCTTTTGTTGTAAATAGAGAATGATTGATGATAATAAACGGAGTTAAACTCTACTTGTACCAAAAAAAACCCCAAAAACGATGGATTTATTTGTGGCACCATTTGTGAGTGCATCAAACAAACAGGCAAAACGACTTTATAGCCTATGGTAAAAACACAAAGTCATTAAATTTTTCGATGCATCGATTCCCGATTGTCAAATAAGCACAGTGAATCATGATTCAATAACTTTCGTATTTCATCACATAAATGTGTTAATCTGTTTTGGGGTGTTTTTTCTCATAATAGGTTTGTTGTCTGTAGATTTAGGGTGCACTGGTATGGTTAATGCAGTTTGTGCCTAATTTTACCACAGTATTGAGTGGGCACTTAGCAGCATCCCCGGATGGCGAGGAAGAACATTAAACTGAACAATTTGGCTTGGTTTTTCAGTGGTTAGTTGGTTTGACAGATCAGTGCATTCCCTGGGCACGAAGCACCTGCAGAAGCTGTCCAATCGGACATGATACCCAGGTGGACCCTTAACCCCTTACCTCACAAGATTGACAGACTAGCCCCTACGTCTTAATTGCTCATGCAGTTCACTCTCAAACTGAAAGTGTGAGGGGGAGAGTCGGGCAGAATGAAAAAGATACATCTACTTTACTTTCATGAATTGAACGTAACGAGAACGATCTTGACCCTTGGGTCGACAATTAAGCTAGATATGCCACAAATTGAATGACTGTAATTTCATTTGTTTTGATCTATCAACAATAAGAGAACACATGCTATTCACGTCTGTGATAAGAATTTTCTCACTTAGATTTCGACGACAAACACGCTCGCGGACCTCAACAAGTAGGCCTACGACTTATCTGACCTGGTTTTTTGATCCGCGTCACAGTGTAATAAAAATAAAACAAGCAGTATTCACTCCTCAAGAGTCCAGCGATGATCATGTAATAGTTACTTATGTTGGTTTTTGTATGTTGTGTTACTGTAGTATTATCATACAGAATGAATTTAACTCTGGATGCTTCTTTCGACATTAAGAAGCTGAAACTTAACAAGTATCTTTTGACTTAAGTGCAACTGATGATGTGTCAAGGGCAAAGCTGCCGTATAATTATTCTAACTAACTTGTAAGTCACAGATTTAACATTCTACATGCATAGATATCGCCGGCACGAACCAACGCGGATGAATTTTTGACGAAGTGATTATAGACACGACTCAAGTTACTTGTCAAGGACGTTACTGTACCCAGGTAGTCTGGCAACCGAACCGTAAGCTGCGACAAGCGGAAGCCCAATATTTAGTTACGAAATGTTATAACCATTCAAATACTAGGTTGGCTCCTTAACCGTAAGAACGATACAGTCTTTTGTGAGGTCTGTTAGAACATTGTGTTTAAGAAAGATTAAACGAGTCGAAAGTATACTGGTAAATTTCAATTATGTTATATTATAGAAAAATTAACAAATGGCAGTAATATTAATCATGTTGGACTGCTTGAATTTTGACGCATGGATGCCTGGAATACTGTTTTTAGACAGGAGTTTAGTGGAAATATGATCGTAAATGTTGCAATCGAACTTCCACTTATCATGAAAATTCTCTTCTGGGATCACAGGATGACCTTACAAAAAGGAGTTATTATTATAACTTTTTACTTGTTTAGGTGAACGCGCAACGCCCGGACACCTCTTTTTATTATATTGTAATCGTGATATTCCCCTTTTCTACTCGAGGTCATCTGAAGATGCTCTTTAATATCCAGTGAAAGATATCGTGTCCAAAACATTATGCAAACTTTAGGCCTATCCTCAGAATTGTGTTTATACTTTGGTAAGCTAAATAAGTGGCCATTTCAGATCCCCGACTGTTCTCAAAATAAATCTCTTTCGAACTCAAGTTCCCTTGTATACAGAAGAATTTTTGCTAATCTCCAAATGTCCTCACAAAAAGTACTTTTAGATCGTCTTTGATGCAACATAAACCGAATTCAGCACAAGGGGAAGATTACCCATGCATCTTCTACTCCAGTTTGATTTTCCATATGGACTTGACAATTCTCAAGTGTAGGTTATATATCAGCTGGCCATTTTGCAAATTGGCCTGACCACTCGGCCAAACTCTTACATTCTGAATGACCTGAACTACGCCTTGAGTCAAAACACTCCAGTCTAAACCCCGAGTTCAATACTCTTGCTGCAACACACGTGTTTGCAGTATCTTTGTTTTTACTTTGACGTATCTGAACATTATTTTACTAAAATTAGTCTCTTATTTATACAATGTAGTATTGTAAAGAATTGGGCCTTCACCAGTACAAGTATGCCTTCCCAAGGTTGTAGTGTGATATTTTCAAGTGCCATTCACTCAGCGATCGAGTGGATTTTCTTACGAGTCATGTTTTTGAGCAAATAAATTAGGTCAGCTTGTGGCCATAAAGTAAGTACTATGTATCAGTATCTGAGCTGATCAAGTTCTTTCGATAATTTGGTCGTGCTTCAGCTGGAATTCCCTCCAAACGTAAAAACTTGCTTTCCGAGGTTGCCGTAAAGTCAAATTACTCCAAGGACAGACCAATATCACTAAAATCGTGTCTGGTAATCGTTGTGTTTGAAATCTTGCATAAAAGTTAAGTTTTACTTTTACTTGTATTACATTCGATGACAGTATACCCTTTGCTAACATGAGGACACAATTGCATTTAATTCAAAATAATTTGTAATTACATGGACGTCAACACCAGATGCTGTAATTCCGATTCATAAATCCTGGTTGGGTAGAATCCACCAAGTATTATGAACAAGGAGACAAATAATTAATAATTTACGCATTGTCCCACAGCCTTGTTTTGACTACGTCTCCCATAAGCAGCACCATGTAACCACGTACGTCAAACAACACAAGGGGGACGTGACTAGAATTGGCCAATGGCAATTTTTTTGAAAGACACACTTGTATCTGATAAACAATATATAAATATCTGAATTATATATGATTTGAACCACAATCGGTTTCCTTCGTTGCTGTTGTAAAGTAATAAACAAGCTAGGTTGAATAATTGAACTAGGCCTACATCAAAATAGGAGTTCGTTGGCATCAGATCAACACAACCAAACCAAAATTATATGAACAACCCGGTACGATTATTTGCCTTCTGATCCGCTCCCTTTCAATTTTAATAGTAATACCAAATCTAGAAATGCTATGGACATGTGTGGTATTTTGGGGGCTATCGTTCATTTGGTCAATTGATGTTAGACGTCGTGTACCGGTATAAATGTGATGATAGAATCAAAGTTCGTGTTGAATCACTTGAATATATATTGTTCATGGCACTTTTCAAATTTGCATTAGGCCTAATATGATATTTATTAGTTGACCAAAAACTACATGGTTCTTTCGTCTTATCATCTTGGCTCATTTATTTTGTTGTCAACTTCTTGTACCATGTTCCCATGCAAAGGAAGCAACACTCTCCAGTCTGGTTTATGAAAGTAATCAATACCTAACCGATTAGTATAACACAAGATGTAGTGTTAGAAAAATCGGGATTGGTACTTATTTAAAAAAGAATGTCAGTTGAAAAAACTCACTGACTATAAAGTTGAACCGTACATTAATAATACCAGATAAATGTTTCCATTTAAAATAGTGTCAAAGCCGAGGAAAAGACATTTGAGTATACCCAGTCAATTACAATGAAACGAAGGGACTGACAAGTGAGGTACACCTCTGATTATTTTCTTCTACAGAGAATGCACTCGCTGTTGACTTAAAATATATAGGCCTATAGCGATACTTTTCAACTAGTCAATAAATCTTTCCTATGATATATTTGTCGCTTACTGCATCTTTGATGCAATTAATCAAACCAAGGTAATTAAAAGTTCTCGTTTTGACTGACATGCCTTGTAAAGAATACAGAGCGTGCCGCTGTGCTAATATTTGATACCGTCTTCGGTTAGCATGGAACTGACAGTCTCGGCGTGGCCGATGTGTGGCTGATATTTACTTGATGCTTGTTACCATGAGCGAGGTGTTTACTCCCTTCCCTCTCTCTGTCTCAAAACACTTTTGTCAATTTACAGTTTGGAAATTAACTGCGTTTTTTCTGTATTGGATCGGACTGGGTTCATTGTAGGTCTTTAGGTCTTTAGTCTCCACATGTTTTTATATCTTTCTGAATTGTCTGCATGGTGGTGAACATTGTTTTAAGAAAACATTTATGGCCGTGGACATGGTTTTAAAGATGAATGAGTTAAGCCACATAGATGTAGCACACCGAGTTAAGATTTAACCAAGGTAATACCGGGATTTGTTATCCACATTTTTTTTTAAATCAAAGAGGGCACGAGGAAGAGAAAGTGGTCACAGTCACTTGGTACAGTTTAGCCGAGGCTTCCAATTAGACACATACTGGTATAGAGTTGCATCGGCCTTCGACCGTTATTTCCCTAAGCTACAGGCGGCAATCTACCTGTATAGCTCGCGCATTTCTCATATTGGTGGATTTTCAATAAACTCAATTGCTCCTCTGTGAAATAACCAACAGATATGTATCAGCCATAAATTGCTTGAGGGATGTTTCAGAGACAGGATACACTACCACCTAAGCCATCTTGTGGTATCAGTTGTCAGAGCCACTGTCGACAGAATGAGTTGCAATCTCCAGGCACTGATTTGCAATTGGTTCTAAGTAGCGCCATCTCGCTAAAAGAAAACAAGTTCTGTGAAAAATGATTTTTCATACGTCAATCAACCCATTCATTTCAGTTCCATTCAATAGAAAATGTAATCTAACTCCAAAGTACCACAGAGTTCTGACTTCTTGCAAAATTTCATGGAATTTTCAAGGCGGTGGAACTTGTTGGCACCATAGTATGCCATTTCGCATTTATAGCAAGCAGTATGAGTAAAATTAAATGTATGAAATTTGACTTCACCATCAAATGAATCGATTTGCGCTGAGTGATACCGGTTGTAGTATAGTGCCTGTGGCTAGACAGCGTGGTACTCGGTATAAAGGCGTATCGTCAAATAGAAAGATAGTCAAACATGATGCATGACTGTACTAACTGTTGAGATTATTTTTTAAGAAAAGGTAAAAAGCAAAACAAAAACTTTCATTTTTATATAACGGGGATCGAGGTAGCCACACAAAGGCGCTATTGGTCAATTTATTCATAAAATACTTTAGACAGAAATGTTGCAACACAAATTTCAACTTGGTTTGCTTATCGTGTTTTTGTCATGATTCTCAAAATAAAGCACAACATCATAAGGAGACTATAGGTGTAGTTATACTGGTATGGGGCTGATAATGAGTTGACAAATTAAACAAGGAATGGTCGACTCTTTTTAAGCACGTGTTTGTTTTGATTGGCTACCCCATGTACCTGATTAATCACTTCTTATAATGAAATTACAATTGAGTGGGTAGTCATTGTTATTTTTAACAGATTCTTATCAGTCTTGGCGTATATACCATCGCTTTGCAAATCCAGCATGAAAGGTTGACAATTGCATTTTAAGGTTATGAGTTTATTACTTCCATGGTTTTATTATTTTTTCAAATCATGACAAAAACGCTTACAAGTAATTTACGATATGTTAGTGTCTATGGTGTTACAGGTGCCATAATGAAGATTAATAACATTGGTATTGAAGTCTTGCCATGGAGACTGAGCTCACCATCTGTGCTGAAAAGCGCCCATTTATGTAGAAATTCTCGCGAAGGCATTGAAAATACTCCTGTTAAAATTGTTCATTGCATTGCTTACATTCAATATTTATTTTACATTTGTTCTTGTTGACATAAGTGTTGGTTGCAATTCCGTAATTAGGGACCAACGAATGTATTCCTTTCTCGTGAATAAAATGTTCACAAATGATCAAGAATTTTCACTCATTTTGATATTCATTGTTCCAGACCCCTAAATAAAATACAACTTTGATAATGATGAGCGTATCAAATTGAAATAGCATGCAACACGACTTGAATACATATGTTTGCTTTTAATAGTCAAAGTGTTTCTAGCACTTACCATGACATTAACGTTCTTCATTAAATCCAGTACTAGGTACATAAACACAAATGTTCATGACGCTTCTTAAATATTTTCAATGAAATAGTGTCATGGTGTATCTGCGATGAATTACTACGCTGCAGATACACCATGTTTGTTTCTGTTTTTTCACCAGTTCGTGGAACCCAAACGGGAAAAAGCAATTGGGGCTCTTCTGTATTGTTATGTTTTTGTAATGACTGCTCACAATAAATCCTGCAAGTCTGTCCATCGCATGAGAAGAACCTTTGTCGATCATTATTGTGTCTCCTTTTAACATGAAGCCTTGTACAGTATTCAATCATTCTGAACCAGGGCGTGTTTATAAATTGCTGAAGATGTACTAAAATGAACAAAACTTTACCCGATTTAAATTCTCATTATGATTGTGTGCTTTTTCTGAATGCTTTCTGCTTCTCTCGCTCTCTCTCTATTCATGTATTTCCACTTGACTGCTCTTGTTACACTTGTATACATGACATGTTTATGTGTGTTGTGTTGTCATTTAGCCTTTGAGAAAGACTCTGCTAGAAGGGTCGAAACGTCAGGCCACTAAAAACTGA
Source organism: Leptasterias polaris (assembly GCA_037783415.1). Classification (NCBI taxonomy): domain Eukaryota; kingdom Metazoa; phylum Echinodermata; class Asteroidea; order Forcipulatida; family Asteriidae; genus Leptasterias; species Leptasterias polaris. The sequence goes on from JAZGTN010000020.1 coordinate 2,020,967, forward strand.
TTTTTGGCATTAATACCACAGGTCCTTTTGGTTGGTAAGCAGTTTTCAACAGTTAATTCTATTTTCTCATAAAAATATTAAGTCCAAGAACCAAGATTAATTGGCAAGAAGTGTCGATTTTGTCGAAAGCGTTTATCTTCAGCTCAACTTATCACTTTGTTTTAAGTAAGCATACGGCATTGCACGATCAATCTGACATTTTCTTCAGAATGAAAACATATAGGCCTACATTTCGACAGAGTATTCACGTTTCAGAATAACAAGTGAGTAATAGCCTATTGATTTTTCCCAATTTACTCGATGCGGGAACTGTACTTTCAATACACGTATTATTATCCCAGAGAGAATAATTTGATATCATCAATGTGATTGGTTTACTAGCAATCACTGTTTGTGTCTGAGGGTATTTCATGACACAATTACTGTTCAACCTTAAGCTACGGAAGCCACAGTCCATGCAGTTATGGAGATGAGCAGAAACAAATCATTCCTGCTGTTTACCTAACTGCAAATGTTGTTTTTTAAAAGGTACTGCGGCCAAATAAACAAATACTGAACAAGTGGGAAATCATACAGCACACGAATCAATATAAAATGTTCGATCGGTTATCTCCAAAAGCAAACATTTTTGGAACTCTGCTCTTGTTTTGGTTTCTTTTTCCTACTAGTACTAGACTTGGTACCCAATGGACTTATGCCTCTGGGTGTGTCGTCAATTAATAAAATTCCCATTACTGCAGCTCTAGGAGGTTTTTAAAGGTTGGTTTAAAGATCAGGGGTTAGCGTTCCACGTTGTCAACTTGTCATACAGTTTTCCCATTATTTCGATCATGAATAATTAGATTCTTCACACAACCGATGGACGGGGAGATTCTCTCAGACATCAGAATCGGTTTCTGCGGTCGTTTACCTAATAATATGTCTAAATGTATCTTGTCGTCTTCTATCCAGCCTTTCTAACACATTATTTGGTGACATAATTACTTTCACTGTCACCTTTTCACGTATGTTGAACCATACCGCAGTGGCTGGTCCTCTCCGAGGGTGTTGCTTATCCAGGGGTCCAGTAATTAAGCCGAAATGAAGGTGTTTCTGTCCACTTCATAGTTTCCCTGAATATAATAATTAAACGTTAAGCAATTGGATTCATCTCGATTAAAGATAAATCACTGGAGGGCTATATCACTTAATGATGTAAGCAATTACCTTAAGGAAAATTATCTGCAAGACTGACCGTTTACAACAACCTGCACTGTCGTATGGAGGATATTGATCTTATTTTAATACGGGTATAGATTGCGTGCACTGTAGAGCATCGGGGCGTTGAACTTCCTTTCTGGACTTCAAAGCTACCTTCTGAAAAAAAATGTAAAAAAAGCAAAAGACTTAACATATTGGGTTCAGCAGTCTGATGTGCTCTGCTTAATGAAAAGCAGCGGCTTAACCCTGTAGACCTGCTTTTTACTTCATTTACTGGGTATAGGTTGTGTAATACATGCATCATGTTGATTGTTCAAAACCCTGTCATAACCTGCTAGGCTCTTTGCTGGTTAATAATATTATAATGAGGTTGATTCAGCTAACCCCATTCCAGCGCAGCACGTCGATTTCGCTTCGAGTTATTTTAACGCCAATACCCGTCAACAATTCTTTGTTTTTAGAAGCACCATTATGAGATCATCTCGTGAGCGAAAACTCCGTTTTTTGCGTATAGCATCAAGCCAATGAAGATGATCAACGTTTTAGGCAACTCTTCGTTGTGATATGTAATCAGAGACTCTTTAGCTTCACCTCCTTGTAATTGTTACTGAGAGACATTGTGCGAATTTGCTACGTAAAAGGCGATATTTGAAGTTTAAACAGGTTTGGAAATAAAAAACGATTTTTCATTTCCACACTTCATATATTACAATAATGCTACATTAGTTAATATAATTGACTATGTTTTTCATCATATAACACTAACGTCATTGTATAACAAGTCATTTACCAGAAGCAGAATTCTTAACTCTTCATGATATGTACAGATACAGGAGTTAAGAGCAGATTGAAGATGTATAAAAGCCATTAATGGCTGTTCATTAAGTTTGGTTTTTGTAGTTTCCCTTGTGGTTTATTATACCCGTTTATCGTTAGGTTTGAAGCGTTTCTTTTTGATGCGTTTTGTCCGCATTTGTGTTTTTGTCGTATCTCCCTCCCTCGAGACCTTTGATCTGCCGAATGTAGTATAGTAAGGATGGCCCTAATTGTTCTCCAGGGTTCCATTTCCTTCTGGGCACCATGAGTGCCAAGGGCAACTGAAGGATTCTCACGGTGTGGGCACCAAACCATGGTATTGTATAGTCATGACTATGCAGAGTTTCCAGCAGTCAGATCATCCCTAAGGATGTCAGGTGTTCAATGTGCATAGAGTAATGGAAGCACAATTATACACAAGAAACGGAAGAATCGTGAAGTACTGAAGTATGTATGTGAACGTTGTGGTTTCTTAAAGGGCCGTTAATCGTGACATACATTTGTGTATGAAATTGGTCAGTGGACGTTATTTAATAAAAGGGTGTTAAACTAAGAACGCCATAGAGGAGGGATCAATAAAAAGTACTATAGTTTTTCGGTTTGTAAATGTCAATTTCATGCAATAGTCTGAATAGTCAATGTTATTCAAATTTCCGTATAGTCATTCGAAATGATATAATACGTATAATATATTAAAATCACCGAGCCCCCCCCCCCCCCCCCCCCCCGCACACACACACACCACAAGTGTGTAACAGCCTGCAATCGTGGACCCTCCTTTGTTCAACTCTTTGTGATAGCAACCGTGGACCACAAAGCTTTCCTTTGTGATAGCAACCGTGGACCTATTGTCCTCTTTTGTTATAGGTCCCCGGTTTAATGTGGTTACCTACCCACACGCACACAGCCGTACGGACCCGGTTTGTGGAGTACTGCTATTGTTGTTCTATTATTCCCTTTTCTGAAGAATTCCCTTCAATTGTTCAATTGTTCCTATTGAAATGACCTTGTGGGGTCCATTGTTCCATTGTTGTCAGGACCCCACATATGCCCTTCCGTCAGCCCGTCAGCCCGTCAGCCCACATCACCCACACACACATGAATATACAGTACTTGTTTATATAAGCCCGCTTACCCCCCCCCCCCCTTAAGCAATAAAAAATAAAACATTTTATAGGTATTGAGGTTTGCCTGTGCAGTAGCCCACACAGCATTGAAAATCAATATTCATATATTTTCAGAACAAGTGCAATAAACTGAACCGTCTTAGTTCGCCGGTCGACGACTATAAGGTCCGAATGCAAAGGAGAGATTTGCATCCCTTCAAATTGACGGTGGCCGTAGGGAATCGAGGCTCAATCTGGGGAAGTTTGTCAGGTATCATCCCAACGGGCCAGAGTTATAGAAGACCCGTTTGCAAGTGCGATCTGCTGGTCAGGCAACGAAGTGGGGTTCGTGAACGAGAGGTGCATTCGAAATATCATCCCTTTCAAACCATGCTTTTAAATTTCGGGGTCGACGTGAAGTGCTTTATTTGTTTTCCTGCTTGACATAATGGTCCTGTACAGATCATAACCAGTATTTCAACAAGCTAGACATCGCATATGGTAGATTTAATGAGTACTTGTGATTCAAGTCAGACGAAGTGAGCGCGTACGAATGTACTCGTGGGATTGTGCTTAGACCCCATATAGAACATTTAAAATACATATTGCCGTACCAAATGAGTCATTGAGAAAGGAGGCGTGGGTAGGAGGAAAACCAGCAATCCATTGGATAAAAGAAGCTTCAAAGATGATTGAGACTGTGAAGTACAGTGTGTTAAACCAATTCTTCCATGGACAATAATTGTTTTCTTTATCATCACGTTACAATGAAGCTTTTGACGCCATTACCTACCAAAACTTAATCAGTCAAACATCCCAAACTTTACGTTGTTTCTGCTCTGAAAAGAAAAACCATTTATAGATTTGCGATGATTTCCCCTTGGTTTGGTTTGCTCAACAGTAAACCATTTGTTGCAAATATAGGTTATGCCTTGAAGCACGAGGTTTTTTTTTGTCAAAATTGTACCAATACTACAAGGAGCCTCGCACACAGTATACTCCACGTCTTCGTAAATTGACCCACTTTTTCGAGGGTCTTTTCTTTGTGTAAGGGTCTTTTTTAACTCTTTATATGCCCGTCTTTTATACTCTGAGATTGCATAATTTCCCCAAAGAAAGGCAGATTCTATGAAACAAAATAAACGTAAATATGTTGAGCTGTTGACTGAAAGCTGGAACCCTCAAGGGCATGTCGTGTTAACATTAAAACTTAATCGCATTTCGCACGCGTTCCTTAGAAGCCTACCATATATAACTTATGGCACGAATTCTTAAAGGCTTTTTGTTTTGTTGTCAGAAACAACCGTGCGTCTCATTAACTTCCCGAAGCAATTTATAGGTTATCGGTACAGTGAAGAGTGCAGTCACTTTGGGAAATGGTGTCGACACCGCCATCAATTGCATTAATAAAAGATTATCGACGCTCTCCAACAGTTTGCCAATATATATTGCTCTCTTCAGTGGGCAAATATACAATGATAGTGGGAAACAGTTTGCTGTAATGTCTCCGGTGGTTGGTGTCGTTGGTGTTTCGATTTGAGTGATCTTCAAATTGGTAGACCCGTTAACTTGATTCCCTGTGAGGCAAAGTTCACTGGGCAAGGTAAAGTTGCTTGTTGTTGATGTAGCATATTGGAGGTTAAGTTTAAGGTATGTGCTCATCGGGGTTGAAGTTTTGACTTACGGTCTGTGTATTGTAGCACACTGGAGGCATATTATGAAGTTTAGGTATTCTCACCAGGCTCAAGTTTGTTTAAGTGGTTCACGGAGGATGCAAATACTTATCTGTCCTTCCATATCCACACAGAATGTTCTACGGACCGTACGTGCAATCTCATCAGCCTTTGGCCTGATGCATTTTGCTGACGTGTGAATTAGCCCTTTTACCTCTTTTTGTTAATAGCTAGTCCTGGCTTCTTACTTCCTTCCGAACTAGTGTAGAGTCTGTGGATGCATCTGTGATATTCTTCAACAGTCGTGAAAGTGTGACTCTGCACTTAATGCCCAGACAAGGACCCCATACGTGATCTGACAAAGGCTGGGCAATCGAAGGTAATCTATAAAAACGAATCCAGGTACCTATACCGTTTGGGAATATTGTATAATGGCGTGTGTGTGTATGCCAAGCTCACGGTGGGGCCTCTGTGGCCACAGGACGACGCAAAACCAATGACTTGTTGCGGAACCAATGACAACAGCAAACGCGATGGATATTTTCGTGATCTGAAAACTACCGGTACGTGAGAGATGGGACATTGCACACCCCATCTGTTACCCACCAAATTTATTCTAAATTGTGCGGTTTTTGTAATTGGCAGTTTTCTTGTTCTTAGTAATTAATAGTATGTTCAGAGATGTGGCTTTACTTCATTGCACGTATTATATCCTATGAGGGGATAACATTATGATGTTTAGTTCTCTATAGTGAGATCGCTCTGAGAAGGATTTAACATACAGACTGTCTTCTTCTTGAAAGAAATATAAAGCTGCTTATTCTTGCCATGGCATCTAACAGTAACGCGGAGTATTCCTCGAGCGAGCTCATTGATATGATAATTTCTACCGTAGCTATTCGTTATAGAGATACTTAATTCTCCTCTATAGTAAAGCAGGATTTTATTAATTAATTTATTTGTTTATTTTATTCATTTATTTATTTATTTATTTCATTTTAAAGTTTGTGTAATGCATACTTGCGAATTAGATATAGAAATTATAATTTAGTTAACCACCGGCATATTTCGGTCATGTACAAAAGTGTTTTCTCAAAATATTGCAGAATACCCCCTTTGTAAGACAGACAAATCTGGAGTTGGCGCTGAAACAATGCACGTATACACCAATCCTTCACCGATCTTGAACTCTTGGTGGCAGCAGATACGCCTCAATTACTGCGGTGGTACCTGGGTGGTACTGCGCTGCCTAGCGACGGGTTTAAGGGTTGGGCTACACGGCGATCATCTGATAAGCTGATCAGATGATTGCCGTGTAGCCCAACCCTTAAACCCGTCGCCAGGCAGCTCAGTACCGCCCAGGTACCACCGCAATTGAGGCGTATCTGCTGCCACCAAGAGTTCAAGATCGGTGAAGGATTGGTGTATAGACTAACTAATGAGGTCGCAGGATCGACTGTGTATGGTAATGTATGTTGTATGGATGCACAAACATACACGGATAAAATGAAACAAGCTTTTCGAAATTCAAATGTTAAAAGCAGACTTCTTTGAAAAGACTGTAATCGAACCCGAGCAGAAATTTAGGGGGTGCCTCATGATGGCACAATTTGCAATAAGTCACTTCACGACGAAGTCGTGCTCAATACTATATTCGATTATTTTTAGCATGATTTGACACTGGCTTTGTTGGTTTATCATTACTTGCAAGCTTTCTATAATGTTATAACTGGGTTTTTTAGACCTATTGTTTGTTCAGTACCGGAATACCTTTTTAAAGCGTGTATTTTATGTCCGATAATTTGCAATCCCATTAATGTCAGGAGTTCGTCTTGGCATAATATGATATGCATCATATACACCAATTATATAAAATGTCACTCCAATTGGTGGCACCTGTTGGGTACTACCCCCTATTTCCTTTTCAACTTTTGAAAGCGATATCAAACCCACGGATCACTTTCACACATCTCGAATTTCCATTGGTTGTAAACTTGGCTGGTTGTTAAGTTCGCTGATAACATTTCTACATTTAATCCACTTCCCATGTTTAAAAAGAACTATTCGTACGTATTTCCCCCAAATATGAAACTCTTGAAAATATTGAACAAATAAGACGGCGTTTATAATTAATCTCAACAAATATATTGTGTGGACGTTTGGAAGCCTACGATAATGAATAGAAGTTTGCAAATATATGCGAATTTCTGTCGTCAATTTCATTTCCGTTGGCATACATCTCATACATTGATCCAAATAATATGCATAAAGAAGCATTGTTAGGTTCCAGATGGATGGCTGTATCAATATGAAATCCAATCGTTCATCGTTTTTGGTTTCACAATGGTGCGACTTCATGACAAAACTGGTACAGATTAGACTAAGACTGATGCAGTCATGAAACGCATTGGGAAAACAAATTGAATCAAATATCAGTATCAATAAAAGTATTGATTTTGTCGTTGATTGTATTTACAATACTGGGAGCCTGTTTGCGAGAGACTACCCGCTGCTCAAACGTGCTTGTGCGTTTGCTATTGGATGATTGAATGACAAAACCTGTCTCGGGTTAATGGATTTCACCATACTAGGTCCTCGCCATATAATCCTCTCTCTCTCCCCAGATTGCTGCAGCAAACACTCGAAAAAAGAACAAATTCTTCTACTAAATGACCCATATATTAAAGTTCTGGTGTACACTTTTTTCAAATTGTTTTCTTGCACATATTGTAAAAATATGTGCAAGTGTCCACAAATCGCCAATGCTGTGTCTTTAGCCAATAACCTTTCTCGAATAATTTTTGATTGTTAGAGTTCTTGCGATTTCTGAGACTGTGAACTAGACCTGCATGGATGTAATCTTTGGAATTATCTAGCGTGCTTCAAGAGTTGCTTCATTAAAGTTTCTCGTATGGTGTGGTTATTGTGTCGGGGTGCATCATTTAGTTTTGACTTAAAACACCCCTTTCCAATATGTATTGTATTTTCTGCGCTTTTGGTCCTAACAGTTGATTGGTTCTTGCATTGAACGCTAAAAAGAAACATCTGAGAAAATTGGAGTGCAATTATGTAGACGAGCATAGATGACCAAAATTAGGGCAAAAACAGTGGGGGAAATTCGGGCACAGCAAGAAGGGGGTAAAATGGACAGAGAAAGCAAAACATACTTTTTACGTGATATTCTTATGTTTTTATCTGTGTAAAAGTTTGGGCAAATCAACCTCTAACCTCTTTGCCCCCTTAACCAAAGAGTCATCATACGCCCATGGTTAGACTTCTTGTACGGTATTGAAGGGTTCGTCTTGACTGATCCGTGGGTCAATGTAAGAGTAAGAAGCTTCTTGAATGTCTTATACATTGTTTCATGACAGTATTCCACACAGTAGAAATCTCAGAAAGAACCATCATGTTTAGAGCAAGTGGCGTAGCTGGGGGGGGGGGGGGGGGGGGGGGGTTGACATTTTGACTTTTGAGATTAAAATTACCAGAATAAAATGTTCTTTAACGCTTTCATGTGATAATTTCAATGTTTTTAAAACTATTTTTCCATTTACACGCAGACATTTGTTTTTAAATTCATGATAGTTTGTCCTATACAAAAAAAGGTAAATGGCATAAAGAGAAATGCAAACGGAAACTACAGTTTTAATTGCCCAGAAGTGCCCATAGAAAAAATTGTGCAATCCCCTGATGCCCCCCTCAGTTTCGGCGCTGTTTAGAGCTTGTGGATAACAATTCCATCCGTTCCAGTTGGTCCAGTTACCAGAACTGTTCATGATGTAACCCCTCTAAGCACCATAATGTTAATTGGACAATTGCACCTGCTGTAGTAGAGAATTGTTGTTGCATCTGCTCAGGTGCTCCTGGTTCAAACGGGAATTTAAACGTGGAACCCAAATTGATACTACCAGCAATTATCTAGCTAACGTGTCAGTTCAAAAGTGGCTGTGTCTAAATAGATGAAAATAATGTATTCCTCATAACGCTATTGCCAGAGTTGTATCATTCGTCGGTGTTCGTATATAAATAGAACTATGTTACAACTATAGAATAACTCATTCGGTTCGATGGGTGGTCACGTCTTACGCCACAGTGTCACGTATGAAATGCTACTTTCGTTTAGTCTTGAGCCACTGTCTTTTTATGTCAATTTTAGATATAAACACTAATGTTTCGCACCAGTTTCAGTCGTAAATCTCACGTTATTGAATGTGTTATTTTGCAGGCAATATCGTCAGGGCTTTCACGTCATTTTTCAATCAGGTACAAAAGACTCATCAATGATGTTGGATATATTTTCGGATAAGCCTAATCGCTTTTCCCCTTACACACATCCTCATCACCCCAAACAACCCTACCCCTTCTCTAACAAACCCACCCTCCCTTTCTTCCGTGAAGATGCATACATCAAAGATTGGGTCAGTTTTAACCATCGTTTTGACTGTTTGAAAAAAACGGAGCTCCAAAAACAACATCCAAACAGTCATGGGATGATTTATTAACAGAGACCACACAGAAAACATGTGTTTTCCTTTTCAACCTCTCCCGTTCTCTGCCCTTTTTCGTTTGCTGGCTACCACCCGATCCAGCTTCGAATTTCCCGCACCATCATACACACAGCGCTACATGGGCTGTTTCTCACGCCCTCCATCCTATCTTCCCCCCCCCCCCCCCACCCCCTTTAACCAACACCTGTTTTCCCTTTGGCCCCCTCTAAAACCCCCCCCCCCCCCCCACCAATCACTTTAAGAACTATACACTTGACGCCTCTTGCGTTTTTAAAGCTTTAGTCTCCATACTTGATTCTCCATCGACATGGGAGAATTGTTAAATATTCAACCTAAAGCTTTTTGAACACTTTGAGTGCATTCCGGTCCTAATATTTTCCTTGCATGCCCGTCTCTAAAACTCTCTATATGATGCACATATCTAATACCATCAAAATGTTTTTTTGTGGTCATACTAGTCTCATCTCATGGTCTGATACACAGCTGCATGTATGATTCGCTTTTCCCCTTACACACAAACGTTGTTCTTGGGTCTTGTCAGTCATTTTTGCATGAATGCACGAAAACGAAAGAGCGTTGAAATATGTCAAGGTCGTAAATTGAATCAACTGTTAGTTTGTGTTTGTTGTGCTCTGTTACCTACATAACAAAACTGTTTCACTTTGGACGTAATGTGACACTTAATATGTGCGGCCATGATGAAACCATGTATATCTTTTGTACTTGAGATTTTAATTGTATTTGTTTCAGAGGAAAGGAATAACAAACGTCCACCGCAATCCCCTAATAAAAAATGAAGACACACCAAATAAGTCATTTCCCTTCTTGTTTACGTACAAAAAGCGACCGGTTTTCATGTCAAAATGTCTTAAAGTAGGCTATAGATCCATATTTGGTTTATTGACACTTTACGCCATTTCATTTCCAATGTAGTTTTCTTATCAAATTTATTACTTTACCAGAAAAATTTACATATTTTAGTTATGTTTCTCAAACATCAATAGGGAATTACATATAGGCCTATACACATTTTCTGTTGAGTGTTGACATTACAACTGGTGCGTTGGAAGTTTATTTACATGAAGTTTTGAAAGGAGTTTATAAGTAAGCTACTAAACATCAGTGAAACTTGAAGAATGTTGTGGCAAAGCAAACCCCACACATCAACAATCAGTTATGACTTTCAGTTTCAAGTGTTTCGCAGTTTGACAAGTTCATCGATTCATTGGTCTCATCCAGAGTGGATTGTCATCGATAAGATCTGAGAGAGAGTCTTTTCACATTGGTGCTCAATAATAAGAAAAACAATGAAGGCATCTCAAGCCCTTTTATATATGAAAACTTATACAGAAGATTTGGGGGGGGGTGCGTCCGTTGACAGTTGAAATCCTGTACAATAGTTTAAATAGTCACAGAACCACGTGTTTACGTTGAACCTTTAATTTGCTAAAAAAAGAGGTGGCACTATCACCGTGCCTGCGCTACTCGTCGGCAAACAATTCGGTGAAACATGTGGGTGGTCAATAAAAACGGTTGAAAAGGCCCTTTTTCTGAACGGATTCGAAACAATTGAATGTTGTAATAGGCAAGCGAAAAAACTCAAGATCTCAAGGTATTCAAGTAAAAATATCAATGACAAACTGACCAAGTATATTATCATCCATATGCAAATAGAATCTATTTAGCAGAACTCAACAATTACAGTGTAAGTACATGTACACATAATGTAAAGTATCACCCATGCAAACATCTGTTGAAAAAAGTACAGTTGACTATTCCAGATGATTTATGGGAAGGGTTATTGCGACCAACAGGGAACTTACAGAATGTTAATGCCAAGATCTTCACTCCCTTCAAGTATTTTGCCAGACATCGGATGTGTAGCATCTCACATAATGATAAGTCCTTCAGACTCTTTCTTGATGATACTTTGGTCAGTGAAATCGTTCTTTAGCCTAACTTATGTTAGAACAATAACAACAGCATTTAAATAATATTTGACAAAACAAAACCAACACCCATTACCGTCAGTTAGTCAAAGTTAAAATGTATAGACATTTAGGATGCACTTCGTAAATTCAATTTCATGATTAGACATCCTCCTAAGAAATTCGTTATTAAATGTTTTCTTATGTAAATGCACAAAATTTGACTTGCATTTATACATTGGTGTAATTAATTTTGTAACATATCATACACAATCTCTTTTAAACTGTTGTCTTGCAGTTGCGGTTGACAGAAATAAAGTAGCTACTATAGCTACACCAGAAATGTTTTAGTGCCTTGCAGGAGATCAACAAATTATTTATGTCGTCATCCTCAATAAATATATAACTGTTACAAAAGTTGTTAAAAAAAAAAAATCTAATTAACCAAATTAGTTTTAGTGAAAAGTATATTGTGCTCTACCTTGAAACACAATTCTTTATATTAATGGGAAGCCCGTTGGCAGTCAAAATCATGAGGTAATTGTAAAAAAAAAAAAATCCAGTATTTGTTTACAAGTCTTGTACTATACTAACCAGTTGTTATGTTTTCTTCACAAAAATATATTTGACTGTCTTAGTTTCAACTTGTTCGGTAACGTGATTCCAGCATGGACTGCTATGTCGTAAATTTCAGGCGAATTGAATTGAATCAAGTTGGCAGCCTTTAATTGTCGTTGTCCAGATGTCGGGAGTAACTGTCTTATTTGAAGTGTCGCACCAATGTAACTTCTTCTGTTGGAGAGCTGATTGTTGAGATTTTCATTGGAAGTTTAAAATGGTCGTTGTTATGCAACGTTTGGAACTTTCGTCGATCGACGCTTTACTTCTTGCTTGAAAATTGTAAAGTTTGATCCTAATTCGATATTATTAATAACATTTGCTGGGATGTCTCCACCATTGATTGTGATTTTTCATAACAGCATGACTGGAATTGAATTGCTGACTTGGCTCAATACAATTGTCTTCGATTTGAGCCGAAGTTTATGCTCTGTGCCATCTTCACCAACACTATGCTTTTTCATATACTAGCTCCTCAAAATACATTTGTCGCAGATGATATTATATTTTTTAACCGAAGATGATATCAACACGGTACTTTATGGCGACGTTCTTTGAAAAAAATTGCCCGGCTTCTCTTCACAAAGTCTTAGGCATATGTTTAACAGTTTTAAATATAGTGTGAACCACGCCAGCGGCGTATCTTTTACGGGTAAAACAATAGATAGGTTGCAATATGACGTAAATCGGCCATCTTTACGGGCAATTTGGAACACACAGTCATGCGTTACGCGTGAGAACGGCGTGCAGCACGCGCACATTTCACAAAACTCATTGCGTGATTGGTTAGTGAATGACGCGGCTGCGTTAATAATTTGAGCGCTCGACGCGCCTGCAAGCCAAAATGCGATTTGCCCGTAAAGATGGCGTCTACTGGGAACTATCTATACATCTTTCGTGTCCCGTTGTAGTCGTACAGGTTTTAATTAAAACCGTGTTCACCAGAGGGAGAGAGATAATTATATTTCTAAATTGATTCAGATATTACACAAAGCGTCAATTTCAGCACGCTGGGTGATTTACGATCGTTAGTTTCTAGCGTCGATGCATAAATTTACCCGTTTCTTTAACCATCTCATTAACTGTCGGAGAAGTGTGTTCTGTTCACGCGGTTGAAGTAGCTCTAAATCAAACCAGTAACAACCTTCTCTGCTGTCACGCGTCCTATTTTCACTATGGGCGTGTGAACAGAAGCATATGGATTCATAGGTTATACTTAAGTTATAAGTAAATTCAGGATAATCAAACGTGACATATTTTATATTATATTATTTTATAAAGAGGGAAGCCGAATCACTTTCTTAGTAGCATTAACTTTGAGGACAAAGGTAATGACATATCCTTGAATTTAGACAAAATGAAGGTCAAAACTTTTTACAGGAAATTCATTGAAAACCGATACAATCCACCTGGTGTTGAGACAATTTGGAATAATTACTTCTTTGCTGAGACACTTAATTGGAACAATGTATAGAACAGTGGGGGTGTGAAATTTTAAACTCTGAGGAAAAAGATTTATGGTTCAAACTGAAACACAAAATTCTTCCCACTAAGGACAAACTTAAGAACTACGGTATAACCCAAGATGACAATTGTCCTCTGTGTAAAGTTAGTATTGAAACTATTGAGCACCTGTTTATAAACTGTAGCGAACACGCAGATGCTTGGTTGTTTGTTGAAAGTCTTGTACGTAAATGTACCAACAATGGCACATTCTGTTTAAATGATGTCAATAGAATTTTGGGAGTAGGAGTTGAAGATAATTTGTGTATTTTTTTGGTAGCACGTTTACACAGAATTATATGGAAGGTTAGATGTAAAGCAGCCTATGAAGGAAACAACTGTAACATATTGATGTCATACAAAGCTAGCCTTCGTAAATTTATGTCCTTTGAAAGGAAAAGATTAGATGACAACGTTTTCAATATTTTACATTGTCGCAATAGTGTACTAATTGTTGTGTTCAAGATGATCACTTACGACTTTGTTTCTACATTGTAGAACCTGTTAGTGTTAGTTCATTGTTTCATTTTCGCTGTCTTCATTTAATATGCACTATTTTTAACCTCCTAATTGTAAATATCATAAATTGTTGTTAATTTGTTTCTTGTTCAAGTAAAACTGTATTTCTGTTATTCGTGCGAGGAATGAAATAAATGGGGCTGTATAGCTCCACTTTAGTGGGGGAAAAACAGGTGCCCTTTTCATAAAAAGCAATGAAGTTGGCGTGCCATGTTATAGGCCTATAGCCGTGAGTGAATCTTAATTGGAATTATTGACGAAGTTTTTAGGGAAAAGATGCTTCAATTAGGGCAATGTCAGCGTTATTACATGAGATGTCATCCACACCGGCGTATTTTCATGGTATCCATGTGTTTTTAAATCGTTTATCAAACATCACTCATATTAATCATAAGCAATTCCTTTTTTTCGATGCCATTATAAGAGCTACTCAATTCGAGAAAGTTTTCTTGCGTGCAAACCTCGGTCCGCTTTTCTGAGATGAGACTTTCTTTATATTTTGCCCAAGACTGAGATTCTATCTGGATGCCCTTGGGCGGTGCACGCTCTCATCTTGAAGACAGTCCTCTATGTAGTGATTGAATCTTTTTGAAGTGCAGTACACTTCAAGATTCAATGTGTTGCATGTAGCGGAAGGATAAGTAGGCTAGGCCAATTTCATATTTGATCTTGTCTCCTACCCTGGTTTTTTCCATGTTTAAATCTCCAGTATAAACCTGGGCAGTTGCCACTTAAATTGCATTACACTTGAGTGAGCTTTAGGCTCTAAAAATGTGTGGTTATACTACTTTGCCAAAGGCTATGTATTAATGTGTTGATGTTCGTGGGCCCATACAGCCCCTGCTTCGAATTTTGTGCCAAACAAATTTATGATTTAATCTTTTGTTAATAACTGATTGTCAACAAAAGTTACACACACATAATGACTTGATAACAAATGCATAGTTGTACATTTACACCGTGTGCAATAAAACAAAGTTCAGCACTACCAAATTAAAAGTCGTACCATGGAGTTCTTAGCAAGAAACTCGTCCTAACCTGAACCTCCTTGAAGGCAGCACATGATGTAACATCAACATCCTCAGAACTCCCTCATGAAATAAATCGATCACAATGCACGCTTAGGAAACAAACATGTCTGCATGCAAGAGTGTCTTGAATTGTAGACTAGAATTAACAAGTATAACGAATGTGAGTTTGCTGTTCGGCTACCTTGCAGCTGTGTCCGACGGATGTTTTTTCTGCTTCGGCTTGTGTCTGTGTGGGTATAATCAGGAGGCACAATGAAGGGATCAGATTTGGAAAGAAAGAAAATCGCAAAATATCTGTTTTATTGATTGTTTTCCTCCCTTTTTGTTATCTGACACAATTTTTGAATGTATTTTGTTGTGGAAATATCAAACATATAAATGAATTAATGGCGTAAAGGACCCGTAAGCAGACGGTCTGTGGGTATAGTGTTTGTATTAAGGTTCTGTCTCATTTTGTTTTTATTGTGGGTCTATATATAAACAATAATAATAATAATTTGACTCCCGAAATCACTCGTTTTGTGCTTTGATTATTTTCCAGTGTGACATTTATTTTACTGCAAATCGCAAACATCCTTGACCATGATAGTGAGAAGTTTTCAAAAACACCATTGCGGAGCCATCCGGCATTGCAATTAAATAACCAGGAGAGGGCGCCAAACATTCCTGAGGTAAGTTAAAATTAATAGTAAGAATTAATTGTGACAGTTGGGTAGCCAGCCAGCAGTTTAAGCAGCGAATTGGGTCAGCCTGCAATTATAGTTTGCTCTTGTCTGTATTTTACCAAAATATTTGGATCAGAACTTCTTTAAATACGACACGATCCAATGAAATTAGTCAATCCTTTTAAATCACAACCCGTTTAGACAGGCACGACCCACATTTTACGAATGGTATACTAGGACACAGTTGGAATATTACCATGCAGTATTACTTCACTCAGGCAGAGCACTTTCTAGCGTGGTTATTGCTTGAAGACATTAATTCACACATAGCTTAAGTTATTTGTATCCACGAAGATCACAAAAGATGTACAAAGGTTCTTTACTTTCAGCTCGTAGGATCTACTTTTTAACCGGTAAAAGATTTAAAAATGTGTGGCATGGCACGTACATGCATTCCAGAAGATAAGTCATGGTTGCAGATAAGTCAAGGTTGCTCGCGAGAGGGCGCTTTATAACATCTTTCTTGGCTTTGTGGTGCTCTACCACACTGGTCATAATAATTATGACCAGTGTAACTGGTAGAGCATCATGTTGTGCATAAAACTCTTTGGTGGTACTCCAAAAAAGGCCTACTGGTGACAGAAACGCACACAACCGCCAGTCTGTTCACTACTGTTTTGTTCTCTTCATGAACAACTCTTTGAATGACGGATTAAAGAAACACGGAGCAAATAACTGCTACTTATAATGTCTGTCTATATCTGTGTTCTATCTTAAATTTTCGCAAGAAACGTTCAACAAAATAGTATTACTGATACAAATCTTTCTGAACGTATAATGATTAACCAGTTTCCCCAGCAGGTGACACAAATCGTTGGTCTATACTTTTAAAATTTTAGACAGAATTGATTTTTCAAGTGTTTCTTAAAACAACGGTCTACTGAATTAAAATCCCCCTTTAGTAATACAAGTTACTGCAATACCGCCAGGCTTCTCTTACATACAAGGCATAGTCCAATCGATATAAATATCTGTTTTGAGAAGAAAGTACGATGCGTTCACAGAGTACTCAACTGCATGCATGAGTTTGTTTAAAGCACTCCATTTTATAGGCGCTAGTGGTTTCATGCTGAAAATCAGGTCAGGGTGATAGCACATAAATCAAGTAATCGATTGAAACATGAGTTTATAGACCCCTTGCATTGGCTGCTTGGGTTGGCTGCCATCGCTGAGGTCCAACAACGGAAACGTGTACGCGCCGCACAACGCGCGCAACTCCCAGCCAATGATAGGTCTTCATTGACCTCAGTGAGGGTGCTGTTTGGGCTTGTGACGTCATAATTATGCAGGGGTCTATTTAGTCTCCCATGCATATTGAATCATTATTGAACAATGAGTGTAAAATAACAACGTCTGGCTTTATTACACTAGCTCACCAGTCCTCTTAAATAGTCTAAATATTCCCAATGTCAGCTACCAGTAGCTGCCAAGTCACGAAGCTCATAGTCAGCGTGATATATGACCTTAAAGGGACACACCGGTTACCTGTTTACGTAATTTAGTCATGTAGAATCAAAGACAATTATTTCTAGATGGTTTTTATATATTTTTTATACAAAAATATCACGTAATTAACGTGAAATGACCGAAAAAACAAAAGCGGTCAAAGGTCACCGTATACGCTTTACCAGCCGTTGCAAGTGTCAAATTAATTTTTTTACGGGATACATGCTGTGCAATGTTGCAAGTAGACTGGTGCTCTGTTTATGTAAGTGTTTTACTACGACAAGGCATGAGGATCCAGTCCACGTTATCCATCTGAAAGTGTGTTTAAACAACGGACACGGAAACCAGTCAACTCGCCCCCCAGCAAACTCGCCAATAACAAAAATCCCCAACTACAAAGTCGCGTCGTGCCGTCGTCCGTCGCGTCGTGCCGTCGCGTCGTCCGTCGCGTCGGCCGTCGCGTCGCCCGTCGTGTCGTCCGTCGCGTCGCCCGTCGCGTCGTGCCGTCGTCCGTCGCGTCGTACCGTCGCGTCGCCCGTCGCCCGTCGCGTCGTGCCGTCGCGTCGCCCGTCGCGTCGTCCGTCGCGTCGCCCTATATATTGTGCCTCCTGGTGGCGCTGCAAGAGACTGTGCATCATGGTACAGTTCAAAAACTAATGACTTTTTCAGTGGCACTCTTGTCCATGTACTTGTGAAATGATGACAGACGTATGATGTTGTTGTTGTGTGGTTGAAGTGTCATTGATGAATCGAAAATAACCCCTAAGTTCCGAGCTTCCGAGGGAGCTATCAGAGCAAGTTACCGATGGAAATGTATGGCACATTATTAATGTTATACACCGTTTTCAAGTTTTCTCAAAGTGATTTGTTTCTTGTAATGTGTCACTTCGTGTAACGTTACTCTCTATTGTGTGATCCATAACTCTGTCACTTCTAGAAATCTCACACATGTTAACAATTCAAAGATGAAACCGTCAATTTGGAAAAGCCGTTCAGGCCAAATGAAAGGTATCAGTTAATAAACCTGCTAAATATTGACATGACTAGTAACAGATAAATCATACTCGACCATTGTGTCACTCCGTAATATTTATTGCCCAATCAGTATTGAAATGAACATTACAAGTGAATGCTTACAAATGTATCATCAAGTTAGAAACACCAAGGACTCATGACCATGTATTTTGTTTTAATGTTAGAAACACCAAGGACTCATGACCATGTATTTTTTGTAAATGTTTTTTTGGTGTTAAACAAAGAACTTTTGTCTTTGCCTCCTTTTTGCATAATTGTTGCTACTTATGAACTTTCAGGCTTGCGAAAGGCGGTATATTAATCCGTTGTCATTACAAATATTATTGATATTACATATTTTAAGATAAACGGGCCAATTACCACTTTAATTACTACTACATGTACTCTTCTGTCATATTATGGCATATTATTATTTACTGTGAAAAAGGCATGCACACATAACTTCTGTTTAAAAAAACAAAAAAACTAAACAATGGGAAATGACCGAAAGTAACAAACTTACTATTTCCAGCCAGTAATTCTATTTGAATATTCGCCATGAAAATTTACTTTATTAATGAACACTAGTTAATTTTATCACCTTTTTCTTCCGAAACATTTCTCATCGTTAGAGAAGTTTACCCATTCCCACTCAAAGTTTAAAAAGGGAAGGATGTAACAATAATTATCTGTTTGGTTTAAATTTGGTGTGAGAGTTTGTTGATGTAATTTTACTTCTTGTGTTTACTGCTAGAGGATGTTTCTCCCTTTTGATGGCTTATTATGTAACAGGTCCAGAAAAACCGTGTTCAGTAGGAGCATAGAGAAAGGACCACGGAGAGACAAGTATGTTCCCTTCCACTGTTTATTCCAACTTAATCTCTTGTAGCACCCAAGTTCATTTCAAGGAATCGTCTGTAATAAACAACCCTCTTGTTTAATCCTTAATCCTCAAGTAGTGGTAATTAAGTCACCCATTAAATGTATTATAGTTTACAGATAGCAGCCTGTGTGTTCTCCCACCATCACTTCTTTGATTTTATGTACTGGTGGTTCTTCATGTTTTTAAGTTTTGCCTGTTTCAAGTCATTACTGCTATGGACTCGATTTTAGAGCCATTTTGATTTTAATTTGTAACCTTCCTTGGCACATGTGTTTTGTTGTTTTTAGTGGTTTTTATAAATCCTGTTAGTTCAATAGTGTTACTGTTGGTCTTGGTTTAGAATTCACTTGATTTATTGCTTTATGGTTTTGCTTTTGGTCATCGCTTCATAATCAATAAAGTAATTTTTCATCGCTTTATAATCAATAAAGTAATTTTGTGCAAGCCCACCAACCATGTGGATAATAATTTAGGTAAATTTGATCTCAAGAACTGGAGACCGATTAGCCTTTTAAATGTAGATTACAAACTGTTGGCCAAAGTTCTCACAAATAGGTTAAAAAGGGCCATGCCTTTCATAATAGGTGACGAACAGACATGTGGTGTACCGGGGAGAAAAAATCACGACAACCTCACACTTTTGCGTGATAGCATAGATTATAATTGGAACAATAAGGAAGCAGCTATTTTAAGCATCGATCAGGAGAAGGCTTTCGATAGAATTAATTGGAATTATATGTTTACCATGCTTGAGAAAATGGGGATTCCCCACAAATTCATTCAATGGATCAAGCTTTTATATAGTAATCCTGAGAGTTGCGTCAATATTGTAAATAACTTCATTGGCAGACCTTTCCAAATAAGTAGAGGTATCAGACAAGAGTGTCCCCTGTCTCCATTGTTATATGCAGTCTGTGCAGAAGGTTTAGGAACTCTAATTAGAATCAATAATGGTTGCATGGTATTCAGTGTCCAGGTGGAACCATGGTGGAATTGAATGTGTTAAAATTATCCAGCATGCCGATGATGCCACGGTTTTTATTTCTAAAGAGAGTGTGTAAAGAAAATAGAAAACATTATTTTTAGTTTTTACTGGTCAGGTAAACCGGACAAAATCAAGCGTGCCACTATCACCGGACCTCGATACATGGGAGGGACAGGTCTTTTGGACGTCAGGGTCAGGTTACGCAGTCTAAAACTGATGTGGTTGAGTATTATATCAAAAGTAATGGTAAATGGAAATCCTTCTTTAACTATTGGATCGAGAAACCCGGCGAAAGCCATAATCTTGGTTGGTATGTGTTTGGTAAAACCAAGAAAAAGTCACTGCAGTCCACTCCCTTTTATATGGACCTTTTTGCAACCTACGAAAAATCAGGGGGTGTTTTCAGACCAGAATTCACCTCAGTTTTGGAAGTAATGAATATCCCTCTCTGGCATAATTCAGTGGTTGCGATTAATAAGGATAACGATTTAGCGAGTCCTGTTTTAACAAAGAATAACATCATCAAATTTCAACATGTTGTTAAAAATAACAGACTAATTACCTTTAAGGAATTGGCTAGGATCAAGTGTGATCAGGTGATTTCAACATAAATTTATTAACTCCAACCAATCCTAGCTCCCAGTCCTTTATCGACTTATTTACATCTCACTCTTTCCTCCCCCAAATCCATATGCCCACACGTATTACTGATACTTCGGCTACACTTATCGATAATTTTTTATCAAATATTCTTCCTTCCTCAAAATCTGGTATTTTAATCTCTGATATCTCAGATCATCTGCCAATTTTTATGTTCGTTCAGTCTCCAAACTCAAGTTCTTCTCATATTCCCATTTCACCCGCCAAGCTTCTAATTATCACATTTCTTACACTCGTACTTCCCTCGCTCTTAAAACTATTAAACATGAGGGACCTATGCTTTGGAACATGCTTAATGAAAAACTTAAAGCCTCCAAAAGCTTGTTTACTTTTAAACGTGTCTTTAAAGCTGATATACTGAAATCTTATTGTTGATGAGTTTTTTTACAGATGTACATTGTATTTTGAACCATACCACAGTGCAGACTCGGGTGGTCTCCTACATGGGATCCATGGTGTATACTATCATCCATAGCCACACTATGTTAAATCCATCGAGGGATACACTGCTTTTGCATCACTCATGATTTCGTTCGATACTATATTGCTGACCGGCAAGATTGTTGTGTTTGATTGTTGTGTTAGTCCTAGTCCATTGTTTGTGCTCGTTATTTGATTGTATTATAGTGTTTGCTGATTTTTCTTTGTAACATGCATGTGCATTGAGACCTGCTATTATATTTGTTTATTGATGGCTCGACTCGTCCACGGACCTCCACGGTTCACTTAACATTATTTTTTAATCTCAATGCATATATGCATGTCACTATAGGGACCATTGCCTACAAGCTTTGCTTTTTAAATGGATCCCTCTGCAGTGTCACATAATGCTTTTTTTGTTTACATGTAATATTCTTCAAACCTATGCTGTAAAACATTTACTTTGCATTATGTAATGATTACTTTTGATGTATTTATTATTGCCTTTTGCTTTTTTGATACTGTGGAAATAAACGAACCTTGAACCTTGAACCTTGAAGTGTAAAATTAATCGTATCACTGCTGGCCACGCATAGCTAAACGTCTTCGAACAAAACATCAATCCTGTCCTCTTCAAATAAAAACGTTGTGGGCCTAAAAACCATCCAAGCAGGTGGCTGAAGTTCCAAATTGACCATGGGGATCAGGGTTTGGTACCTTTTTCTAAAATTACCACGAAATTAATGTACAAATCATTGAAGGTCAAATAATTTGTTTTTCCAAAAGCACAGGAAAAGTGGGCCTCGATTTTAGGCCTCACTGATAAGTTCGACTGGGCCAATATTTGGACCAAATTAAACATGAACAATATTATGGACGCCAAAGACAAGGACACCTTTTAAGACTTTATCACAGGATTCTGCCAACCCGAGATAAACTTAAACGCATGAAAATCATAGATACAGTCGACTGTCCTTTCTGTAAATCCGACACTGAAACTGTCGAACATTTGTTTCTATACTGTAATGAGGTGGTTGAACCCTGGTTATACGTCGAATTTTTTATTAGGAAACAAACTGGCTGCCGTTTCTTTTGTCTCAGTGATTGTATAAGAATTGTATATATGAATTTGTCATTTGTATCTATTTTGGCATGATGATCAATGTTATTTGGAGAATCCGGTGTGATCTGGTCTTCAATGAGGACAACGTTTTCACAAACACAAACATTATCAAGACCTACAAAGAAACTCTCAGATCATTTCTACTAAGGGAGAGGAATATAGGCTCCAAACAAGTAATTTTAACAAATTGTACAAATTCCTGTGTACTTTCAATGAAGACGAGAGTCCAAAGTTTATGTTCTGATCAAAATCGAATTTTGTCACCTCTCAGTTACTGTCCTTTGTGTAGGCCTTAATTTTAATCTTTTTACTTGTACTAGGTTGCTTTTTCATGTTTTGATCTTGCCTTTGTTTGATATGTAATATCAACTTTGTTCATTGTCCTTTAGTTTCTAGTAACCTATATGTACTTGTGTACTGATCTATCAGTACTTGCTTTAATGTTCCATAGGAGATGTATATACTTGTAATTACTTGAGTTGAATAAACGGAGTCTATAAGAGCTCCACTCAAAAGAAATAAATAAATAAAATAATAATAATAATAATTTAGGTAGTATTTTTCCTACGATGCTGCTGTTGACATTGCTTTATTTTACAGGCTAGTAGGCATGGTAGGGAGGCCGAGGTAGTAAAAACTAATACTTGACATGTTTTTACAATTAAAAGGATATTGTTGAGATGACACGGCAAGCAGGGATTGATCAAACTATACACATCTGCCATCTAGAATCTCGACGACCTCATCAGACTCACTTCGACGGAAATAATCAAAGAGCGCCACCAATTGACAGAAAAGTGAAGAACGTTTTGGCGAAAATAAGGTCCAAATAAATTTAAAAACAGGCGACACGACGGCACGACGCGACGGACGACGGGCGACGCGACGGCACGACGCGACGGACGACGGGCGACGCGACGGCGCGACGGCACGACACGACGGCACGACGCGACGGACGACGCGACGGGCGACGCGACGGACGACGCGACGGACGACGCGACGGACGACGCGACGGCACGACGCGACGGACGACGGCACGACGCGACGGGCGACGGATGTCCAAGTTACCATGCAAATCAATTGAAAAACAGGCGACGCGACGGGCGACGGCACGACGCGACGCACGACGCGACGGGCGACGGCACGACGCGACGGACGACGGAATAGGCGACGCGACGGCACGACGCGACGCATATCTGTCGTCTTTAGAACACCATACTGTTAAGATAGCGTGTTGATGTCGAACGTTAAAGTGTGATTATCAAAAGTACATGTGGTGAACAAATTTTTTTAAAGGAGCCTGTCCA
This sequence comes from Leptasterias polaris, assembly GCA_037783415.1. Lineage (NCBI taxonomy): Eukaryota > Metazoa > Echinodermata > Asteroidea > Forcipulatida > Asteriidae > Leptasterias > Leptasterias polaris. The sequence goes on from JAZGTN010000020.1 coordinate 2,044,432, forward strand.
CAAGTAAGAATATTATTTTCCAGCGTCTTGAATTTCAGTTCGGTTCTTGAAAACCTGTTTAAGGCTTATCGCCAAGAAAGTATCGTGCTTGCTTTTTGGACGTTCTTTTCGAAATGCAACGAGACCAGTATATTCTGTCAAGAAGCTGATGTAAATGAGACTCGTCTCCTCTTGCGGTTAAACACAATGATGTCGGTACATTTCTAGTCCACATAAACATGTCTAGTATACATATAGGTCTATAGCAGGGATTTTTAATACAGTGAGAACAGTACCAGAGTAACTGTTGTGTCAATAATCCAAATGTAATTCAGACTAGCCAATGCAACGTTTTTGTTTTGATTTCGCTTTATTCCCATGCGCAGTTGTGAGCGAAAAGTTTTTGTCTATAATTGACAATGGTCCTGGCCACAAAATCCACGATAAAAACAGTTACAGTGTTCACGTCCTGGTAATGTAATGAAATTACATGTTATAAACTCTACTGGATAATAATGAACTGTCGTTTTGTTTATCTCCTACTCGTCTGTCACCGTTGGATCAACTAAAGTACTGTTTCGTGTGCCTGATGAAGTACCCTCTAAGCATCGGACCTTTAAAAACCTTTTACAGGGAGAAGAACAAAATTATCTTGCGTGGCGCATTGCCCGTTCTCTGTCAACAGTCGGAATTTAAAAACAAGCCTGTGTTCATCCTGCCCAGAAGCTAGATACATCATCGAAATACCGCGGTCGCTTTAGAAATCATGCTGGTTGTAACTGTATTAGCACCAACCTCAGTCTCTGGAGCTTACCTGCATTATGTTGTGCTGTCTACAGGCTAGAGACAAGGTAGGCCCATCTCTGTCTAATCATTCAAGCAGTATGGTCTATTAACGGTACATCTACAATTCAGAAGAAGTAGTAACTATGGATGCCTATAATAATACTACAGTGTTCGTGATGAGAGGACATTCCCAAGTTGAGTGTTTGCCGACAGAGACTCTTGATTTAACCTTAGAAAGTAATGCGGACACGTTTATCGAGATGCATGCCTACACCACAAGTGATGCAATCATACACATTGTGTTGATGCCCTTTATTTTAACTGTGGGGCTCATTGGGAACTTGACAATTTTAGTCGCTGTGGCTAAAATCCAATGGATGCGAACAATCACAAATTTGTATTTAGTAAACTTGGCAATGGCAGATATAGCTTTCTTGGTTGTGGCTATAGGAGAGAAACTGCACCAATACTCATCGACACCTTTCATATATGACGACTATTCGAAAGGTGCTGCAGGTTGTATACTGGTTCCATTTATTAAAGACTTCTGCTTTTTCTCATCCATTTTTCTGGTAACATGCATCTCTATGGAACGTTTCAACGCTGCATGTCGCCCCTTGAAGCAAAGACGAGACAGAGGAACCAAACTCCGTAATCAGACAGCTAAATTGACCATAGCAGCATGGGTTACCTCCTTCGCTGTGTCAAGTCTACGTATATCTGCCTCATATCAATTCCAAATTTATTGTCTTATATGGCCGGATTCTTACGAAAAATACCCACAGATAATTGGGGAATGTCGGCCGCCTAAAGAATGGATTTCATACGCCACAAAATGCATCCAGATCGTTCTCTTTATTCTCGCTATGGGAATTAACTCAGTGTTGTATGGAAAAATCACCCGCGCTGTTAACTGCACAACCGCCCGTCCCAACGCGCGCTCCATCCCTAGTGGATCTTCGGTTATTGAAGCTAAGATTACACGTATGGTAATTGCAACAGGGGTTATTTTCTTCATCTGTCTTGCTCCTTATGAACTTTTCTCAGCTCTTCTTATGATCTTGACCCCAACTAACGGTAACTTTGTATCAGTAATGCAAGTTTTCCGGATGATGATGTACCTTAATTCTGCCATCAACCCATTAATTTATAATGTGGCAAACCCTCGCTATAGGAAAGCTTTTCGTTTGTTGTTTTCATGTAAGGCTGGCAAGAGTGCTTGGCGCATGCCTGGATGCCGTCAAAGCGTAACAACGAGTAGAGAAAAAAACTTAAGAGACACTTTGAACATATGATACGAACTCACAGATTGTTATGTACCCCGTTTATATTCAGCCACATTCTATGGCCTTGTCTAAACTAGCGGATGTGGCTGCGGTTTGATCGTCACGTGATTATGCTTTAAAGCATAGGAGCCCCATAGCAACACCCTTAGCAAAAGCCACAGTCGTAGCTGTAGCCACAGCTGCCAATTATGAGCACAAGGCTTATGTCAATCATAGTTGTGTAAAAAGGGGTGGTACCGGTACGTCACGGAAATCGTCTTAATTTGAAACAAGCGGGATATCATTAAGAAAGTAAGACAAGTTGCGGATGCAGAATCTCTAAGCAAAGTCAGTATACATCTCCACCTTGCCATCATAGACCATTACACTTGCTATACAGTGAAGCTCTTACATCTTTTACAATAATTGTCTGTAAATCACAATCTAATGGTATTTTTCGACATTTCCCCTGAAATCGCAATATTTAATCCGAAGAATCTTCGCCGGTTACTTTTTGTAGTTTATTACTATTGAGAAGTAGATGGCTGTAATAAATAAATGTATACTATCCCATATAATAGTCCGTAATTTAATATTTTCTCTTCTCTCTTCCATATTGTTTCCTTTTGAATAATGATGAAGAATGAATCATTCGGGAAAGTGTTCTGATACATCAAATTGAGGGCCTGCATGTAAAAAAAAAAAATCGTGTCTGGAATATTGTTACTGGAAATTGATGCAAAAGTTACCTTATTTCATGAATAATAATTAATCGGGAGTTACTCCGTAATGAAGTTGAAGAACATTTACAATAACGAATGTGTAAATATTTGTTAGTGCAATAGTTCCTGACAACAGTTGCGGGACAGATCTAATTGATGACTCTATACGTGTTAATATTGAGTGCATGTTGTCGTAGCAGATTGTAACCGTGCTATATTAGTGTACATTTTTTAACCCTTAAGTGAGGCCACGCCCCTCTACTTTACTGTAACGCTGGAAATGGCCAATAGATGGTACCACACCATAAAAGAAATATTGAACATGTTTTCTGTGCATTTCTGATGATGTTTTACATTTAAATGACTGTTTTTCGTGCCCAGCTATTGTCTAAGATTATTGGCCTTTTTAAATTAATTGTTTAATTAATTTTTTTAAAATTGATTATGTAATACAGAGAAAAACAGAAATAACATAAACTATAAAACGCCTCATGCATAACAACAAAAAATAATTAAAATATCAGTGTTTGAATGACTGAAGGGCCCTTAATTACAGTTTGAGTTGTAAACCAGACACCTTGTAGCCACAAACTGTTGTCAAGATAAGCAGACACACGATTAACAAACGGTTCCGCTTATGAAGGGTTTTATATTGGTTGACCTGTCCTTGATCTATCGTATTTTGACATGTGACATTTACATTGTAAGTACATGGGTGCAAACAAGTTTTCGGCCCCTAAAAAAACCCTAAAAAACATCTGGGACCTGACCCCCCTTCTTAGATTTGTGGAATGGTTCAGATGAGGCTTTTATTGCACGTACCCACCACCAAAAGGACACTGTTAATTTATATTTGCAGCCCAGAATTTAGACTGTTACAAGACATTTGAAAGCATCAGCTGAAACTATACGCTAAAAGATCCAAGCCTATCGAAAGTAAGAAAACCAATAAAAAAAACACCAGCATTCAAAGTACGATGGTTATACCCTTAATGCTTTGGGTTTCAACGATTTATTATGAAAATTATGCAGAATGTGTCTCTCCCCCCCCCCCCCATTTTAGGTCGTTTAACTGAATTTTCAAGATAATTTTGCAAGCAAGATGTGTGCATTAAGTTGCTTTGATATAGGTGAGCCATTTCTGTAGTACACCTATAGGCCTATGCAGTGTTATTGTTAATGGAACCCTCACGCCCTGTCCTATGTGTATTGTTTTAAGTTGCATCCCTCTGACTTCACCTTAGTTTACATAGAGTCTATTCAGTCTTAGAAGTTAAATATCATACCTACCCACACTGTACTTGTTAGTCTATTTATGTGTTTGTTTGTCTGGGCAAACCAACCACAAGCTTTGGCTTTTCTGGCTATGCCCCCATTTCCAATTATCTCTTACTGTTCTTTGATATTGTTATGATGATTCTTTGTTGGAATGGAAATAAATGTCTTGAAATCATTTGTTGTTGACAATAATTGAGGCAATACAAATCCATTTGGAAATATCACATGCTTTCTTGGCATTCATGTAGACAAACGATGGCAGAGAGCCCGATATGGTCGTTGGACTCGTTGGTGTGTATACTCGTTGGCTTATATACCCAAATTGTTTTTATGCCCGCATGGAGGTATGCACAATGCTGGATCCGACAGCCATTCTTTTAACAATTCACTGTGACTTAGAAAATGGTCTTCTCTTAGCAAATACGATACTATTTGTTAACGACATGAGTGAAAAAATGGCGTTCAGATACACAGATCACTTTTCGAATTCTGAAAATCTACTCTGCGACAGTATGCGGCAGTAGAATAAATAGCAGGACAAGTTCTCTTACAAGTATAGACTTACACATGGTGTTACCGCAAACCAAGTATACATTGATACCTCACCATGAATGCCTCAAATCCCATATCGATCACCTTTACCGCACAATCAATGTATCTCAGTATATTTGTAGGGAACACTTATTTAATCAAACAGAAAGTACTTCTTGTCTTAACACTTAATGATGTCATTCATGTATTGCAAGGAGAAACATAATTTACAAAATAAAGCGTTTAAGCCTTTAAATTTACGTCTTGAGTCTTCAATAAACAAAAACAAGTCGACTTTAAAAAGAATGTGTTTATTGAAATAGTTTGCCCAGTCAGTTTCCCCTGTGGTTTATTATTTGAAATAGTTTGCGTCATAATTTCAACACTTCATCAACAAAATTACAGAGTAAGCCAAACTGTAAATCCTATTCGGGGTAATACTTGAGTAAAAATAATTAAACAAATACTAATAATTAAATTAATTGGTAGTGTAAAAAACAAAAAAACTAAAAATCACTGAAATGTTACGTGACTATGAAGCCACTTTTTCAAATTACTTCAAAATCAAAATGAGTTTTGTTTGTTTTAATGAAGAGGATATAGGGCAAAAACGCGTGGACTTTTTGGTTAGGCCTAGGGCCCTATAGGCTTATATACCCAAATTGTTTTTATGCCCAAAGTACTTTGCTTTCATATATGCTTATCGGCACTGTTGTTTATGGCACGTACAATTTCCAATTGAAGTAAATATTTTCAGCTCAAGTGAGCAGGGGATCGTTCTCGATAAAAGGGACAGGACAAAACTTCGAGGGGCATATGCAAACGATCGCGGAGATGAGCTACTCGGTTCGAACAAATGGCAGCACAAGCGAATGCAAACCATGTAGTTCGTGTCATTGTTAGCCTCATCCGCGTAATTTATGTTTTGAGGGCAGACCGTTGATCTCTATTATTGACAATACAATTATAGACAAATGGGGCAGACTTTAGTTCAAGAGTTGCAAGCGTGCACATTTTAAATTGGCTTGTGCGAATATCAAAAATTGCCATTTTCAAAGGTTGTGCCCAACATTTTTACAATGATCAAATCTGATACCTTTTTAGGACCCTTGAATTTGTGTCACTAGTGAATTATTTATTTCGATTAGTATTTTTATGGATCACAGTAGGAATTTCTTTACATGGAAACTGTGAAATAGTCAAATGCCAGTGAAGCTTATAGGAGCAAAACAAGCGACATGTGATAAGTAAATAGAAAAAAACCCTACAGAAATAGTTTGAATTCTTTGAGTGTTCACGAAATTATTTTGTTCACTTAAAATAGTTCCAAAAGATTTCAAGCAAAAAGTTTTTGCAATATTTTGTTGTACCTTTTGCGATATTTTATTTCGAGTTCTGGCAATATTTATTCCGAGCGCACAAAAATAAGTTATTTGGAGCGTACGAAAATTATTTCGACATTTTTTGCAATGATTTATTTCGAGCTTTTGCAATAATTCATTTCGAGCTTTTGCACAAAATAAATTATTAATATTAGGAGCGTTCAAAATGATTTTGAGAGAATAAAGGGTCGAATTTGTTTTAGTGTTTACGTTGAAGTTGATCTTTAAAAACATTATTTCAGCTCGCCGGGTGATTTTTAAAAATACTATTTAATAGAATTTGCCTTGTATTGAACAACCTTGAACTTAGAGGGAATTCTGATTCTCCATCCTCACAAAATAAGTACGATTCTAGAATGAAAAAAGTCTTGGGACAAGTCGGCTTATTTTACCCGTGCACGGATCCACTAAAACGGGTTTAAGACAAGTCATTTAGCTAAAATATTATCCAATCAAGGCTATTTATTCGACGTTTGTTACGCACCATTATGACCTACATGGACCATTATGTCCGACAATATTTTTGCACCATTGTGTCCGCCCCATTGTGTCCTATAAACCATTGTGTCCGCCCCATTGCGTCCTACAAACCATTGTGTCCGCCCCATTGTGTCCTATAAACCATTGTGTCCGCCCCATTGCGTCCTACAAACCATTGTGTCCGCCCCATTGTGTCCTACAAACCATTGTGTCCGCCCCATTGTGTCCTACAAACCATTGTGTCCTACAAACCATTGTGTCCGCCCCATTGCGTCCTACAAACCATTGTGTCCGCCCCATTATGTCCGTAGAGCCATTGTGTCCGCCCCATTGTGTCCTACAAACCATTGTGTCCGCCCCATTGTGTCCTACAAACCATTATGTCCGTCCCATTGTGTCCGTAGAACCATTGTGTCCGCCCCATTGTGTCCTACAAACCATTGTGTCCGCCCCATTGTGTCCTACAAACCATTATGTCCGCCCCATTGTGTCCTACAAACCATTATGTCCGCCCCATTGTGTCCGTAGAACCAATGTGTCCGCCCCATTGTGTCCGTAGAACCATTATGTCCACCAAGTTATGTCTGTAGAACCATTATGTCCGACACATTTTGTTGTTTAAACAAGGCAATCCCGTTGGGATTTCTATAAGATAAATTCAGATACACATTTTATTTCCATACTTCTATGAACAAATAACGGGACTAGTACATGTTATTATGGAGTAAAGCAAAACAAAATAACAATAAGTAGCAATAGGCAGGATAAATGTAATAAATAGAGTGTGGGGCTGTTTTGATAAGCAGAAGCTTGTAGAAAACAGCCAGACATATACAAACAAACAATAAACAAACATACAGACACGCAAACAAAAGGACAGAAAAACACTGGACATGACAGCTATACTGACACAAGATACATAATATAGATCAGAGATAATGCAACGAAAATCAATATGTTTATTATGTTCCCCAAAAGCCCCCTTTTTGTTGTTCAAAATAGCCCATTTTCTCTGAGTAGTGCAATTTCGTTGTTCAAAGACTTCACCAGTGTTTTGTTAGTATTATTTGAAACGTGGCTATGCTGAAGTTAACCGACCACTCCGGGGATCACCGAGGGACTCGTATAGTTTTAACAACAGCACGAGTACAAGTAGGTCTATTTTGTTTAATACACCCCCATACGATACATTGCCAGACGTAGGTACCGATAAGCTTTCATTGCTACGGGTAAAGTTTCTATGGGTATTTGGCATTTGTTGCTATGGGTTTATTTCGTCACGTCCGCGCGGCTTTCTATAGTAAAAGTAAGAAATTATGCGCTAAGTCATTCACGGGGTTTAAATTCACATGTTTTTCGAAAAAGTCCAGTTTTGTTTTACAAAAAAAAATAGTAAAATTAACAAAACTGGTCTAAAAATCTTCCTAATAATTCTCAAGTGTGTGTTTTCTATTTAAACATTTGCGATAAAGATAAGAAATAGCACAATACGCAAATAAGTTTTTAAAAAACAAAAAAACACACGATATAGTGCATTAAATGAAATTAAAATTATTTTGAACTTAGCATAACAAACAATGGGTGAAAGTTTCAGACGAATAATCTAATAGGAACTCGTTGCTATAGGGACTTTCATACGAACTTGGTATTAAAATACTTTAAATTACACTGTAAAGTTACAAAGCTGTTTCCCCTTAACCTATATTTTGACCAACATGGCAAGAATTTGTATGCAAATTATGGTATTACTTTGGATTGCAAAATGCTACAGACTTCTAACATAACACCAAATTAAAGCTGAGAAAAAGCCCTTACAATCCATGTATCTAACTTCAAAGATTTTTTGCGACATAAGAGCCATTTTTGCAGAGCGGTTCAAATATTATGTGATTGGGGTAACATAGAAACAGTTATGCTCTCCTTCTGCCCTGGGCTAGGGACTGGATGCCGACCTGTGTTAACCGGGGGACTGCATGTCAACTGGTGCTAAACTACCATCTTGACATTTTATTATTATTATTTTTTGTTTTTCTCCTGAGAGCTGTGGCGTTATATAATGTTTTCCCCTTGATATTCGGCCGGAATCAATTCACTGTAAATAATTTACAAATTATCGCATGTGTAGTATATTTAAAGGGACTTTTATTTCGGATCTGTGTTCACCCTAAGTAATATTGTTTAATAAGGTTTAATATAGTAAAGTTCCCAATACATTGTTGTAACCATTGTCTCGTCCGTATGCTTGATCAGTTGCTGGTTTCAACTTCCTGTTATCATTTTAGTAAATTAGTCATTTTATTTTCTGCCGTGCACACCAACTTTGAGGGCGTACCTCGGTATAACGGAAGGGGCAAAGGCTTTGTTAATTGGGTTTTTAAGTTCCCTGGATCACATGCGTTTTTAACTAAAGTCGTCACTGTAGGTTGGTATAAAGTTCACTGGACTGTATTGAAAACCAAATAATTTCAAATTAACTACAACGATTTGTTTGTTTCACCTCAGTGAATTTAATCATCTTCACATGCCAACATGACCAAAAGGGGTAAAATTGTAAAATAACAAATGAACAACAATACGTATAAACGACTAAACAAGCGTAATCAAGTTGTTTATCAAAATGAATATTACTTTGATCACTTTTAAGCAAACCAAAGGTTTATCTGTAAGTTAACAGTTTCTGAAAAAGAGAACAATTCAAAACAGTGCGTCCATAACAAACATAGAAATTAAAACAATATCTTTATAATTTGACGTTTTTATGTTTATATCATAAAAGGCCTTTTACGTGCGAAAAACTACCACGTTTTCTACTGCCCCTGTAACTCCTGACAGCACTACTTGCAAAAACAATTAATTTAAAATGCTATAGTTATAGTATTAGAAAGGGAATACCGACTGACTTGCACTCCAGGCGGGAACTTAAAGAATGAGCTTAAGTTTGTTGAATCAGTCTTGACTTAATTAACAAAATCACTCATTGTACAATCATCTGCATACATTTATGATAAAATGTTAACACGTTTAAATTATAATAAGGCTCCATATATTGTACATAAACTTAAAACTATCATAACGCAAAACAGAACACAATTACTTAGTAATTATACACTAAACATCCAAGCACTTTGTGTTTTTAAAAGGTGTTTTTATTTCTTTCAAATCAAATGAATTGGTTCATTGTGAGTTTAGATTTACATGAGTTTACCACAGACAATCCTTAAATAGGCATAATTATAGTTTTTATACGTAATGAAAGCAACATAGCAATAAAAACTAAATATATTGTAAACAATATACGATTTCCCCCTAATCTCAAGATTGTTGATAACAATTGTACTTTTGACATCAAACATAATTTTTTTTAAATGAACGGCTATACGTAAATTATTGACAAAATATTCTGCCATCGAAAACATCTGTTCTTGTCTTCTTCTTTTTTTTCAGTGAATTGTTGTCGTGATCAACTTGATTTTCATAACCCTTGATCTTTAAAACTATGATACAAGGTATACAACTCTAACTAATGTTTTGCTTTCCCCATCCCCCTGATGGATGGAAATCATGTAACCTAAACCATCCAAGACCAACAGCACAAACCACGACCAGGGGCGGATCCAGGATTTTCCAAACGGGGGGGCGTGAAAATTTACCAAGCAGCAAATGGTGAATGCAATTTGTGGCGCCTACGAGCGCATAACGCGAAGCCCTAACGGCATGGGCCGCTTCCGGGGCCCGCTTAAATGCTCCGAAACAGTTAGGATTCTAGATGCTCTGTGGTGCGATCTCATGCAATATCTGACCACTTTAACCAATTTTGTTTTAGCAAGATCATTATTAAAACATTATTTTCGAGTTGGGAGTCATTGATTTGAATCAGCCATCCTGAGTTATAAAATCAAAATGCAGGCTACAAAATAATACTTATTCAGGGGGAAAAAACTGTTGGGCGAGACAAACGATAGTGCAATTTTTAAAATAAATAACCAAATAGGGTCTCTTTGTCATTTAGTTTTCACATACTTGAGGATTAGAATGTGACACAAAATATGTTACTACTGATTAGAACAAATTGTGTTTGTCTTCAGTGACAGCGCGATCGAGCAACAGTAACATTAATGTACGTAAAGGTGAGGGTAGGCCTACTAGAGGCCTAGCCCCCTCCCCCAGCCCTACATCGTTGTACTATCTGCACAATTGATAATGACTAGTTTGAAAGAAACACAACGGATATTTACCCTCTTTCTTGAATACGAAACAAATATGTGATTTTCTAAACAGAGTGAGACACCATGATTAAACGATGCTCTTCACTAGCCCCACTGTAGGGCCAATCCACTTCGTTCGTATCCTTGCCAATTGGGCCTAGCACCATTGCAATCCTATTTTTTGTGCCCGATGTAATTTTTAATCCGGGTTATGAAACTTACCGATCGAATGCTACTGTAGGCCTACTTGCAGAAAGCCCTAATGCAAATTTTTTTTTTTTTAAACATCACAGATTTGGGGGGAAAATTGATTGCCGTTCGAGTCGCGAGAGTGAATTTTTTGATCACTGTATTAACAACTTGCGCGAGAACCATACTAGTTGGATTCCCTGAACAATATTACAACATTTAAACTATCTAATGGGGACCAGACTGATTCACATAACGCGCTGAGTATTTGCGCAGACGGGCGTGAGATGCGCACCACATTACACGTATTTCACAAAACATTGATTGCGCTCGGCGCGCTGAGTAATTCAGACTGGTCCCCAATCAGCAATTGATCGTCTAACTGTTGTGGATTGTTGAGGGAACCTGACAATGGTTTTCGCGCAAGTTAATAATATGTGAAAAAAAATCACACTCGCGACTCAAAAAGCAAACAATTTTTCCAAAAAGATCTGTGATGTTTTTTAAAAACAAGTACAGCAGCATTCGATCGGTAAAGTTTCATAACCCGGATTAAAAAATAAATCGGGCACAAAATTAGGATCCAATGGTGCTAGGGCCAAGGATACGAAGTGGATTGGCCCTATTCATGGGGCTATGTCTTCACTAGTTTCCGAAGTTCGTGTTGTAAAAGTCACATTGTATTTAGCGCGCGCGAGTGCTGACTTTCCAGCCAGAAACTTCTTTGCACCACAATGTACACATACGGTCGACTCACGCTGCTGGTGAATGATCTTCACGCCCCCAGATCCCCGCGCCAGGCATGTTCAGTGTGTGAAAAAAACACGCTGTCCACACAGTACACACAAATTCACGTGAGACAATGTCTGTCAGTGAATTAATAGTGGTTCACAAATGAAACAAAGTGTACGAGGTACGGATTATTAGTAGCTTTTTTGAAAAAAAAATACTAGGTAGGGCCTATGTCGTTAATGTTGTCTCTCCCTCACTTTTCTCCTTGATGGTGTCTCTTTTTCTTTTTTTCATCAAGACGGCATTTTATGACCAGGAGAGGACTGAGAGAACAAATACATTCTCCAAAGTTTACAAAAGATTTCCTTGGAGCCGTCTGTAAGAGTTCATTAAACCAAAATTCATGTTGCGAAAACAAATTACAAAGACTATACTCCTACTACTTAGAGAGCGTTTTGGGTAATTTGTGCACACTATGGTAAACAAATCTTAGTTTGTTCAATATACCTCTAAGATTGCTGGTCCGATTTGTATTTGTTTTTATTCACAAGATTTGTCTCGGGTATTTAAAACTCCGGCACTATTTCCCCCAAGTGTTCGTTCCCTGAAACAACAGAACACTGTTGAAGAGGGTAGGACTTGCCTTTTATTGCGGTTGGTATTTATCAGCAAGTATAACTTTCCCATTGAAATAAATATCATTTATTTACTTTACAACTTCTTTCAGTCAGGGAGGAATCAGAGGGGTTTCCAGGTTTGCGGTCGCGTTTTGTCTCGTCATGCATGCTTCTTTCCTAGGTTATGAACGACCATCAAAATATACGAATCAGTCTTCAGACTTTTATTAACTCATATTTTGTTTGCAATCAAATTGGCAGAGCTATGAGAAATCATTCAGAAAGTTCAATAAAATCCACTATTCATAACACCGTAATTTATACACAGTCCTATGTCACAAAAGTCGGGTGTCAGAGTTCACCCTTTTTTGCTTATTACTATAAGTTTACATTAACCTTTCATCTGTCAACTGTTCATTGTTAACGCACTTCAAAATATAAGTGTTCAGTATCACAAGTTTCTTTAGTGGAAATGTAAATGTATTTAACCTAAGTAATGAGTTTAACACTGCTAGGTATCCCTTCATAGTCCGTGCAGCTGTGGTTCGTCAGACGTAATAGTTCGTCGGACATATTGGGGCGGACAGAATGGTTTGTAGGACACAATGGGTCGGACACAATGGTTTGTAGGGCATAATGGGCGGACACAATGGTTTGTAGGACACAATGGGGCGGACACAATGGTTTGTAGGACGCAATGGGGCGGACACAATGGTTTATAGGACACAATGGGGCGGACACAATGGTTTGTAGGACACAATGGGGCGGACACAATGGCTCTACGGACATAATGGGGCGGACACAATGGTTTGTAGGACGCAATGGGGCGGACACAATGGTTTGTAGGACACAATGGGGCGGACACAATGGTTTGTAGGACGCAATGGGGCGGACACAATGGTTTATAGGACACAATGGGGCGGACACAATGGTTTGTAGGACACAATGGGGCGGACACAATGGTTTGTAGGACACAATCGGGCGGACACAATGGTTCAAAAATGTCGTCGGACTTAATCGTCAACATCGGACACAATCGTGCGTAACAGACGTTAAACAACATGTCATTGCAAAGATGATACACTCTGTGAAATGTGTGTTCGAGTTTATCCGGTATGCAAAGTACTTAAAGAAATGTTATTAAAACTCAAACTTAGGTTTGGTTTCTGCATCACCCGACAGTCGGTTTGGTCATGAATTATTGTCTTTTGATCTTTCGTTACAGGTTACCAAAAAAACATTAACAATTCTGATTGGCTGATGTTATTGTTACTTATTTTACACAGTCTCCATTGGACTGGTCTTCCTTTGAACTACAGTCATGTGTCATACAATTTCAGAACAGTCACTGCACAAAAGGTAATTATATATAGGGCATACTCACAAATGTATTTTTCAAAACCAAATTGTGTACTTAGACTTGTAGTGTTATTCTAGTTTTTAGGAGTTTACCGAAAAGTAACCCTTAATGCATGTCAGACACTCTGTTTTAATTTAAAAAGAAAATACAATCGAACTTGCTATAAATATTTATATATTACAATGGTAACTCGTTTGATTCAATTGTTCGCATTTAATATTGTTGTTGACTCTGCCATTATGATACAATAACATTCATCCCATATTTTTTTTAAACAACTCCACTTCAAAAAGTATCATTAGCAGAAAAACTTTCCTTATTATATATATTTACAATCGACAAATTTTATGCAGCCTGATAAGTGCTAACAATGATTGTTCTGCCCTTGCCTCACCAGTATATACGTCCATCGAAATGCAACTTTAGCTTGTTCTTTAAAGGACATAATATAGTCCGTATTCCAGTAAACCTTGGGTGTATGTTGACATAGCCTATCCTGGTCGATAACTCTACACCCCATACCCTTTTCAGGCAAAGCACATTACGTCACTTATATAGGCCGTCAGGAGGGGAAGCTCGCCTTGTTCGGGATACAAGCAAGGCAGCTGTCTCTCAATTAATGCGAATAAATATTATGCCAAAGGATGCACCAGTTGGGATTTTTTTTTCTTTTTCTTATCTCAGCCATGCATAAAAATGAATATGTTTTAAGTTTCGAAAAAACCCAAATTCGTACATTTACTATCCAAGAAAAAATAATTTAAGCTCGTATAAAACTGGCCTCTGATACCTGTTGATGTAATGACTCCACTGTAGGCTTTAGTAGCACAGTCATTTATCACATCGATATGACCCACAATGGTTCCTGTGTGATACTTACAATGCTGATGTTTTTATTTTTTTGTAAGGCTATAAAAATACCTCACCACTTATCGTTTATCCAAAATATAGCACCATATCGTTGACTGTAGTAATTCAAAATAGATGGCCAAATAACTCTTTCCCGAGTCAAATATGAAACCTCCATCACTGTTACCTTAAAGACCGTAAATCCTAAGAGATTTTTATCGTGATTAAACGTCGATGTGCCAAACGGTTAAGGCCGTAATTAAAAATCATTAATTAAAATCAGACGTGACTCCTCAAAGTTAAAAGACGAAGGCAAATAAACTATAGATAAATAATGCTAAATTGAAAGTCAATGTTCATCTTTGAAATTAATCATTGACGCGCTACATATGTGCACTACAAAAGAACCGTACACGAACCCCGACTAGAAGTGGTTTTATTGACTTCAAGAAAGGTTAATAACATACTATTTAATTGTTTTTATTAGGCCTATGCTGAACTGTTAAAAGAAATACGATCTCTGGTTCGAATTAGCACTAAAAAAACCTATTGAATGATGATAGTTCTACCATGATTTTGAACTCCACAAAAGTTTAGAACACTATTACAATTGTGTGTTCCCAATGTGTCACATTGTTATTGTCAACAAAACAGCATCAACATTTAAATTGATCCAACATACGGGAAGTAACAAACCTGTGAAAGTTTAAGCTCAATCAGTAAATTCTGGACACGAGAAAAAAGTGGGGGAACAAAAACTGAGAAGTTTTCACTATTTTCAAACATTAAGTTGAGTTTTTGACTTTGGTCAAAACCAATTGTTTTACCTATTTCTCAAAAACTTGTTTTTTTTATAGCCACAATATTTGAAGGGAAGAAGTTTCCCACAACAATCACGTCATATGCAAATCTGTGATTATTATATGTTTACTCTTATTACGCCAATGTTATTTATGCACACTCACTAAAACAAAGGCGGCATCCTCCTCCCGCTATTGGTCTTCATTGACCTATAAAATAATAAGTAAATCTGAAGAAAGGTGTACTTTTTTTGGCAGTAAGTTTTTGCAATTTTTGTAATAACTCCGCCCATGAATTTTCAAAAAAAAATTTTTTTTTTTAGGTCATCCCTTTAAACCACGAAGAAACAGATGGAATAAGTTATTTGCACCGGGTGAGTATGTTCATGCACCTTGAAAAAATCCCATACAACTCCAGTGGTCAGGAGAGCTGCCATTGGTATGTGCACATAAACCTTAGCAAATCCTCAAGGGATAGTTTGCCAGCCTTGTTTGATAACAATCATCAATCATCCCTATCCAGGGCAGCTTGTAGCTGTTGGGAAGCCTCTGTGAGACTTGTTTGACAGTTCGCATGTCAGAGTCTGTGCGTATGAGGTCATGGCAGGGTCATGGGTTTTGTGAGCTAGAAGGCGGGGCTTTTGTATAAACCTGCTGGTCATCAACCCATTCATAAAAAACAGATTGGGGGGTATAGACCATTTTTTTTTATAGGGAATACACATCTCTAGCCCCTCTGAGGGGTACTGCGCTTGATAATGATGTGAAACAACCTTCATACCCCGGGTGTAATACGATATCCCAGACTGCATTATAGTAGTTCTTAATAGTTACGGCCATTACACCGTTTTAAACACACATTCACAATGCAATTTTTTCAACAAATAAGATCATGAATCGTCAGCTGTAGTCATCGTATTTAAGAGTCCATTTTGAGACAAATAATGTTAATATAAATTAAATATGTTTGTAATTAAAAGAAACTAGTTTTCGTTGTTTATTTGTTGACGTGATAAAATCCATTAACTTGTACTTTAGTGACAAGCGTAACTATAGGGATTTGTTCTTTAATAGTTAATCAAGCGTAATGTATGCCGAAAGCCATCTTTCTTTGACTTTATGTTTTCTTGTATGAGAATTAGATTTGCATTCAGCCAAAGTGCATATTACAACCATAACAGAAAATGTAAAATCATTTTCATAAAATTATGCCAACCGTGCATATAGTCTAGGCCTTATGAATGATAATTCAATGGAATTTAAAACACTCATTAATGACTGTCAGTCAATATTCACTTGTTCCTTGGCCTCTTATTGTGATGTTATCACAGGCACAACAAGTTGCTGCAGCTATGGAGTCCCCCGTTACAAAGTCGCCCACTGCAAAGTCGCCCCTCACAATACAAACTCGCCCCCTCTCAAAGTCGCCCCCTGACAAAGTCGCCCCCTACAAAGTCACCCAGTGTATAAAAGGTTGTGAGGGTGCTATTGAGAATTTTGAAACAACTTATTCTGGCAATTTGTAAGATATTGATTCTGTATACACTCTGTCTGTTCGGTTTTTTGTCCATTCAAATCAACAATTATTTCCACATTGGTAAACAAACAAAAAAGAGAGAATAATAAACAAATTTAGAACAATGATTTAAATCAGTCAATCTGGTGTCTATTATACCTCAAGAAGTTCCTCACAATTTTTTTTTCAGTTATCGGACTTGCAGGCCTTGAACCTTCGCATTCAAAATGGCACGGTTATAATTGCCGTGCGTGCTTTTTCTAGAATTTGAAGGGCATCGCAGCAGGTTCAAAAAACGTTTACACAACCACGGATGTGATAAAAAACAATTGTCTTTGTAGGGGGCGACTTTGTCAGGGGGCGACTGTGTCGGGGCGACTTTGTCAGGGGCGGGTTTAGGAGGGGCGAGTTTGTATGTAAGGGGCGACCTTGCTAGGGGGCGACTTTGTAGTGGGCGACTTTGCTAGGGGGCAAGTTGGCTGACAACTCATGCGTGCAAACATTATTGCAAAACATTGCGTCATGTCTAACATGTTTCTCTACACTGAAACCGAATGTAACCAAATCGAGGCTATGAGGGAAATTAGTCTGGCCCCTTCGTTGTATTTACAATCCGCATGTTTTGTTGTTATTGCAGATAGGAACGTGACAAAAATGATGTAAGGTGGCCCGATATAAGTCTCGGTGAAAAGAAAAAGAAATGTTAGTTGCTATGTATGTACACTCGTGGAATATAATAACAAGCTAAAACAAAACTTGTTTCATGCGTTTCCTGACAGTTCGAACTTAATAGGGGGGGGGGGGCTCCTTTCATTTCATGCATAAACTGTCACCTTTCAGTGACTTACGGACCGTAACATTAATGTATACCCGCATATCAAAGACTTTTCTGAACTATCGGAATTCCAGAATGAATGGTTACAAATGTATGCAATGAGAATTATATAATACTACGATGGATGTTTTCAGTTGCGGTGGAATGGTGGAATGCGTTGGTTCATTGTGAATAACACCAATCAACAAACTAAGGAAATTCAACCACACTGCGTATAGAGGTCTTTCAGAACAATGGTCTGCTCGCCAGTTGTAACGTTAAGTACCTCCGAACCAGTAAAAACATTATCTAAGTGTTGCTTCTAGTATGAAGCTTTATGTAAACCACTGCCTCTACAGATCAGGCTCTATGCGAAAAAGCTCTCTCAAAATGTCCCTGCTATAGTTTGTCATTCCTTCCCATAACTTGTAACCAGCTGCTAGTACAGAAATGGCACTTATAGGCAGGCTATGGTAATTTGACCCTCAGCCCCGCCCCACCGAAAGAACAAATTCAACCTTTACAATTAATGTTCGTTTATAACACCTTTAAAAAGACTCTAAAGTCCTTTTATTAAGACTTTCTTGAAAGCTTGAAAATTAAGTTTGATATTTTTCTATAGGTTTTTTTCCCTTGCAATATTGTATCGAAGAAAACTGCTAGACACTGATTTTGTTTAGCAATTGAAACTTTCATTTGCTGTTAGGGACTGTCACATCCCGGAATTTGGGTTAGCAAAAACTGGACATAACCTTCGGTAGTTTTCTTTACACACACTGAGACAATCAAATCAAAATACTTCACACACTTCTTGGTTGATGATTGATATTATTTACATTTATTTACAAGACTTATTATTTACAAAACATTATTTAACAGATCTGATCCGGAGCATTCATCCAAATAACTGAACAATCAACTTAAATAAGTTTTACGATACTTAATCATATATACATAATTCACTCTCGAACTCTATAGTTGGGTAGCTTTGGGTGTGGTGCTCTCATGGGGTGTGCCATGCCCACTGGAGTGAATAGCCCTCCCGCTCCGTCTCGTCCGCTAACCTCCACTCTCAAAACGCCTCTCCCTCACGGGTTGCATTTTACTTTCCCCACATTTGAACCAGGTCGTTCGGTCGATCGTAGCTACAAAATATCAGTTGCGGTAGTTAATTTTTGCCGTACTATATAGACTCAAATGCTGAACACTCAGTTGCTCAAAACTTCTTCAGATTTTCATCTGGTAAACTGGCACAGTTCTCAATAACCGGCTCTCACTTTGTATAAAAATTCATCGAGGCTGACTTGGCGTCCTCTCCTCGGAAATCTCAAGTCGCAAGTGACAACTTAGAAAATAATACCGCAATCTAAAATGTTGAGCCCGCGAAAAGATGTACCCCGTGACTTCCCATCTATTGTTTATTAAAAGGGTGCAGTCTGACAACAAAGAACTATTAACCCCTGACTAACAGCCAATCACAGAGTGGATAAGATCAAATTCACATAACTTAAATTCTTTCAACTCGACCCTTATACGAACTTTACGGGCTCCTTGGCCACCATAATATATATTTTTGTTTCGTCTGAAACGAACACTTAACTTTACACAAATAGTAATTTCTCTAATTTAATCACTTCGTGACAGGGACAGTGTCTGCATATATTATATGGACCGTAGCAAGCATTTCTGAACGCATAGCGTTAAAGGTTGCTGAAACTTGCATTTTACTGGTCTATTCCGAACCGTCAGAATCCCACAATAAATGGTTATACCTTTCTGTCTATGCAATGAGACTTATATAACACTACAAAGGATACATTGGTGCTCAGCAGACTGATATTTCTCATTCACCCCATGGATGGCAAGTCACCAAAATGTCAGAAACCTGGTTGTGCAGGAATAGAACACTTCAAACTTTTTTTTAAAGATACTCATTAAAGTTTTTACCCAATAGGCTGAAAGGGGGTATTGTCAAGTCCATCCATTCGGACGGACGTCCTTCTGGACGTCTGTCCCTCTGGGGTTTCAAGACCGTAGCTGGAGTTACAAGTGACATTCGAACTTGTAGCTTGGTTGGGGGGTTGCTCTTAGAGAATAGAAAGTTGGAATTGTTGTTGGGCTGAATAAGGTCAAAGGTCTGGGTCCCATTGATGAATTATAGCCAAACGTTTCTGGACCAAAACTTGAGTTACAAGTGACATTTGGACTTTAACTTGGGTGGGAGATTGCTCTTAGAGAAAGGAAGTCAAGATTGTTTGGGGTGAAAAAGGTCAAATGTTCTGGGTCACAGTGGTGAGTTAAAGCTGAATGGTTTCTGGACTGTAACTTGAGTTACAAGTACAAGTGACATTTGGACTCGGAGCTTGGGTGGGGGTTGCTACTAGACTATGGCCTGCCTTGCGGTACTTTATATGTACTGTGTATTTTTAACTTTTGCAATGCAAAGATGGTGGCACCTCTGACCTACATCTAACCTAATTAAAAGCACTGTGACTTTTCTGTCTACATACTAAGTGAAAACGTTATTCACCAAAATCCTACTAATAATCAATTCTATCAAGTTTAAGCTTTCAAACGAGAAAGAGGAATAAATAAATAAATAAAACAACACTATTAACAACTTTCATAAAAGTCAATAATAATGAAGAAGAATAACTAGTCATTAGGTGTTTGTCAACAAACACAAAGCTGTTCCGTGTATTAATGCTTTGATTAAGCACTCCAGACCTTTAAAGTTGGTCTGACTTTCAGATAGAAGACCCTTCACCTTTGACATGCTCTTATTTTTTACTTTAAATGTGCCTATTGTAAGAGTTGTAACGTTGGAGACAAGATGTGCACTAAGCATAAACTCAAGATGGCTACTTTATTCAACAACTCAGTACATGTGACATTGGTCAAGTTTCAACACATGGTGGCGCTATAACAGTTACATGAAGCATGATCATAGATTATTACACCTATCAAAATCTAACACTATTGCCTTCATTCTGAAACTGACTCTAAAACTGAACAGGTTTCACAAGTTAGTAAGTAAAGTGCAGTGAGCGAAATAACCTCCTTATCAAGAACTAAAACTCACAAGTTCGTATATAACATGAACGAGCTACCCCTTATACCAAGGAACAGGTTTAAAGTTAGTATGAAAAGCGAACTAACCCGATCTATCGATGGACAGGTCTCACAAGTTAGCAAGAAAATTGAGCGTGTGACGGTTACATGGTTACATGTTTAACCATAACTAGGCATTAGGTGTTTGTGAACAAACACAGAGCTGTTCCGTGTTCTTTTTCTTTGATTAAGCACTCCAGACCTTCAAAGTTGGTCTGACTTCGAGACAAGACCCTTCACCTTTGACATGCTCTTATTTTGACTTTAAATGTGCCCATTGTATGAATTGTAATGTTGGAGACAAGATGTACACAAAGCATGAACTCAAGATGGCTACCTTATTCAACAACTCAGTACATGTGACATTGTTCAAGTCTCAACACATGGTGGTGCTATATAACAGTTACATGAAGCATGATCATAGATTATTACACCTTTCTAAACCTTCATAACCTTCATTCATTCAAGCTACAGAACTGAAAAGTTAGTACATCAAGTTAACGAACTACCCCTTATACCAAAGAACAGGTCTAAAGTAAGCATGAAAAGGAAACTTAACCATTCTATCGAGGAACAGGTCTCACAAGTTAGTAGTAAAGTAAGCGTGTGACAGTTACACGGTTACACGGTTAACCAACCGATCAACCGGTTAAAGGTTTACATGTTTACGGTTCGGTTAAATGTAAAAATAAATTGATCGCAAAGTGCCGCGAAATGCTGACCATAATAATTGCGATCACGACTTACACATCACACGATATAGGTATATATATATATATATATCCCATGTGACACACACACATATCGTTTCCAATTAACAGGCTTGTAATCTTTGTTATTTCATTACTCTGCGTACCGCAATAGTTGCAAAAACATTGATTAATTTGTTCGTTCTTTACACACGGTACAAGAGTGAAATTCCATAAATCCATAGGACATGTTAATAGGGGTGTAACGATACTGTGGCGAAACCCGTCCGGGTCAATTCTGACTCGGTACTGCACAGGCGAGCGGCAGCCCTACAGTACTGTGGGGGAGGTCGTTTGGCAACCGTATATCGCCGCACGCAACACTTCTTCCTGGGAACTCTATGGACGGGAGCTTAACTAAATAGAGCAGCACATGGACCCAATAATCGGACTAAGAGAGATCATTCAAGAGCCACGGGTTTTACCCTTTATTGTAACTCAAACACATCATTGACTTAATTAGTTACGCAAATGCTTCCTTAAGGGATTTCTAGTTCCTTAAGGGATGTGATTGTTTCCTTAAGGGATGTAATTGTTTCCTTAAGGGATGTAATTGTTTCCTTAAGGGATGTAATTGTTTCCTTAAGGTAGCCTTGACTTTCCTCAAGGGTTTTCTGTATCCTTAAGGGATTGTAATTGAGATTCCGAATTACTGATTGAGAGGCTCAATACCGAAAGCACTTATAATAACTATAATTAAAGATGGTGTTGACTCGTGGGGAAGTTCAACCAAATAGGTCCTGAACAGTGCTCGTAATTAACTTTGATTAAACAATTATGTACGACATACCCAGCGCTTTGACCAGTGCCTTGAGCTGAGCTGCTGCCGCTAGATTCGGACACACCGCCGCCGCCTCCACGGACGATCTCTGACAGGCTCTGACAGGCTCTAACGACCCCGCTGTCACGGACACTCCAACCACTCAGTCCTCCTCCCGCTACACCAGCAACAACGCCGCCTCAAACAACTAGCACCAAACCACTACTTTGTCGGAGCTCCTGTCCCACACGTCTGTCCTGTCTGTCTGATAGCTCCACAGCAACTCGTGTCGCACGCACGAGGCGCCCGCTAATAATCACCTAAGCAGCTTACTGCGCATGCTCAGCAGGTATAGCACGCCTTAGCGCCATGACGCGCAAAAGCAACAAGCACTCAGGCCAATTTCGTTACACAGCCCCACTCTTAAGTTCGGACCGTCCCGGTCCGTTAAACTGAAAACAATCAAAACGAAATTAACTGAGGTGCAATCTTATACAAAGAAAATCTAAATTTCACTTATACAAAAGTAAAGCACCTTGAAGGTTGTTTCCTTAAGTACTAGGGGTCTCCTTAAGGGAGATTTAAAGAAAGTCCAGGTCCTGAGGTTCCTTAAGGGAGCTCCAGCTACTCCATACAAACGTCTCCTTAAGGGATTGTCCAGAGCAAATCACACCTGATACAGTTTTATCAAAAAATAGACAACGTTCTTCTTTCTCCTTAAGGGAGTTTATACAAATCAAATACAATCACAGCACCCATCAATGTCGTTTATACAATTCAAAGGAACTACCCTGCTCCCTGAGCTTACACAATGATCATTAGTAATGACAGTATTCCTTAAGGGAATGAGGTAGATATATAAGGCAAAAATCGGTCTTTAACAATAAATACTTTCTTATACAACCTTTACACTGAAACAAGAACAAGTCAGAAACAAGTACTGCTTTAACTTAAGTACAGTAGAACCAATAAAGTAAACCTTGATGAAAACCTAATCTCTATTTGAGGATGAAACCTGCCGTAAACTCTACGTCGTAGGTCCTCTCGACGACTTCTTCGGATACCTTCAATCCATTCTGGAACTGGCTCCTGGTACTGACCTCCTTCACTTGGCGCACATTCCCGGCCATCATGACCTCCACATCAGCAGTATCGATTGGGATTGCCCGTCGCCACCCAGGGTTGCCACTACTGACCCGGCATACTCTGGCCCTCGGTGGTTCCTCCAATGTAGATGTCTTGGCCTGCCCATGCTGAATTTCACTGGCAGGTGGAAAGGTGCGTTGTCGCCGATCTCCCTCTTGGTATCGTAGAGTGCTCCCCTTAAGTGCTCGTCCAAGGTTAACAGAGAGAGAGGCATCTTCATTGATATCGATCCCCTCCCCGTCGCTAGCCTGTTCCTGGACATCCTGAAGCATCGACAACATCCCCCGTGGTTTACCTCCAAAAACGATCTGGCGTTGCGGCTCAATACTGTCGAGCAGAGATAAGGAAACTGGTGACAAAGAAATCTCCGCTGCATTGTCAATCTCCAACTCCCTGCCAAGTGTCAAGGGAACCTGAATTTCCTCCTCCTTCTGCAATTCCCTCGATGGCTTAACAACTCTCTCCGGTTCCAACCCAATCTCCTTTCGTCCTTCCTTTGCCGGCCTGTCGACGGTTGGCTTTATCTTTCTCTTCTGTCCTGAAGATGCAGAAGAAGTGCTCGGCACCTCATCCGAGTAAGAAGGCCGCTTCGCTACCTTTCTCTCCTCCTCTGTCTCTGGGTACAGGCCGTTCAGGTCGTCCATTTCTGCGGTGTGGTGGTTTTGATAGTGCACTCTCAGGTTGTCCTTCCTGGTATATTTCCGGGTGCATCTCTTACAGAAGTAAAGAATCTTCTTCTTCCCGGCATGAGAACCAAAATGGTTTTCCAGGCTCTTCTTGCTGAGGAAGGTGTCCTCACACTCAGAACAAGCATACACCTTCACAGTATCCCAGTCCTTCGGTTTCTTCCATCCTGACTCGTGACCCTCCATCCTCCTTTAAAGAAAGCAAAAGAAACAAAACAAAGCAACAGTTACTTCACTGTAGTTTACCCAAACTGCTAAGTAATCCTAAAACTAATTGATCTCCTTGAGATTCCTAAGCTATTTACGTATAGCGTTGTGGCCGCCTTCGCTGGCGCAAGGGATTCCTCCTCGCCTGTGCAGGCAAAGGTGTCACGTTCAGGGGTGCGGGTTCTAGATCGAAACCTGCCTGACCTGCACCTTCAGGTGATCCCTGATCCCTCTGTGTCTCTGGTTCTGAAGTCTGGCTCAGTTCCATTTGAGCTGCATTTCCCTCGGGAATGACCCCTGCAAGTGGCTCCTGCGTTTCATGTCTCCTGCCGTCCGTCCCTGAAATCCAAGGCTCCAAAGGCGTGCCTTGGTACGGCTTAAGGCGGTCACAGTGAACAACCTTCATTCTGCCTCCTGGCTTCCGCTGTATCCTTAAGGTTACATCTGACAGCCTGTTCACTATAAGGTAGGGTCCCTCCCACCTACACATCAACTTTGGCGACACTCCCTTTTTCTTCACCGGGTTGAACAACCAGGCAAACATGCCTTCAGCAAAGTTGCCCTGGATAGTACCCCTGTCATAGTTGTGTTTCTGACGTCTTGCACTTTTCTTTAAGTGTTCCCTAGCCCTGTCATGTGCGCCCTGCATCCGCCTACGCACCACTTGGGCATAGTCCTGTCCCTCCATCTCTTCCGCATCCAGTGCAAGAGGATCCTCCATAGTTAAATCAATGGGCAGAGAGACTTCTCTTCCGAGCATTAACATATTTGGGGTTTCCCCCGTGGATTCCTGTGGTGTGCTTCGATACGCAGCCGTTGCATAAGGCAACTCCTCGTCCCAATCTTTGTTATTCTCGTGCTCCTTCATAAGCATGGCCACGATACTAACCAGGGTCCGATTAAATCTCTCGACCATTCCGTCGGACTTGGGGTTGTAGGGAGTGGTCCTTGTTTTTTCAACCCCGAGATTCCTACACACCTCAGCCATCAGCCTTGACTCGAAATTTCTCCCCTGGTCAGTATGTAGTGTTTTTGGGACGCCGTACCTGCACACAAATTCCTTGACGAACCTGTCTGCTACAGTTTCTGCCTTCTCATCAGGAATGGGGTAGGCCTCAAACCACTTACTGAAATAGTCCCCAATCACTAGTATATATTTGTTGCCATTTGATGTCACTGGGAAGGGTCCCGTAATGTCCATTGCCACTCGCTCCATTGGAATTCCAACTAGGTGTTGCTGTAAGGGTGCCCTTCTCCTCTTGTTGGGCGACTTCCTCCTAGCGCAAACATCACACTCCCGAAGGAAAGACCTTATGTCTGCAGTCATCCCCTTCCAATAGAACTTGGTGCGCACCTTCGCCATTGTCCGCTTGGTGCCTAAGTGTCCACTCAGTCTTCCTGCGTGAAGCTCCTGCAGTATCTTCTGACGGAACTCCTGTGGTACTAATGTTTGCCACTGAACCTCCTTGCCATTTTCCGACTCCCAGCGGCGCTGTAATATGCCGTCCCGAACGGATATCTGATCCCATTGCAACCAATAGTTCTTATCTGAACTAGATGTTGCGGACAGCGTCTCCCAACCCGGACGAGGTCCTTCTGCCTCCTTAGTTCTGATAACCCACTCCATAGAGCATTCTCCAAGTTGGGCTTTCCTCCAATCTGCCAACGTTACCTCGGGCATCACTCCAATCGCATATACCTGTGCCGGGTCCTCCTCAACGTCTGCCTGAGCGCCTTCATCCCTTAAGGTGGTTTCTCCTCCCTTCCCTGATGTCAAAGGAGCTCCACTTTCTTCCTTACCTATGGTGTTCCACTCGTCCATCCCGCACTGTGAGCAGGGCCGACGGGACAGACTGTCCGCGTTCTGATGAGCCTTTCCCGCTCGATGAATGATTTCGAAATCATACTCTCCGATTAACTGTAACCATCGTGCTACCTGGCCTGCAGGTTCCTTGAAGTTGATGAGCCACCTTAAGGCTCCATGGTCTGTCCTCACAGTGATCCTTTGTCCATAGATATACGGTCGGAAGTGTTTTAAGAATGTCACCACAGCCAGCAACTCTCTTCTCGTTACGCAGTAATTTTGTTCTGCCTTTTTCAACACTTTACTAGCAAAGCCTATGACCCTCTCCTGACCATCCTTTTTCTGTGATAGAACCCCTCCTATCCCTGCATCGCTGGCGTCTGTGTCAAGTATCAGCTCTCCATCTGGTTCCGGGTAGGTGAGGACAGGCGACTCCGTGAGGCGCCTCTTCAATTCCTCGAAAGATGCCTGACATTCACTTGTCCACTGGAAATCCCTGTGTTTCTCCGTAAGCCTGTGCAAAGGCTTCGCCACCCCTGAAAACCCTTCTATAAATCTCCTGTAGTAGGACGCAAGTCCTACAAAACTGCGAACTTCCTTTACTGTCTTGGGGATTGGCCAATCCTTGACCACCTTGATCTTATCAGGATCCGTGCTTATCCCCTCCGGAGTTACGATATGTCCGAGGTAGCGAACTTTCTGTTTGAACAGATCACACTTAGCAGGCTTTAACTTCAACCCTGCGTCCCTCAGGCGCTGAAATACCACCTTAAGTCGACTGAGTTCCTCCGGGATAGTCTTGCCGAACACTATGACATCGTCCAAATAGACCAAAAGTGTTTCCCAGTGAAGACCACTCAATACCCGTTCCATGAGTCTCTCGAAGGTCGAAGGCGCATTACATAGCCCAAAAGGCATCACACGCCAACTGTAAAGCCCGCCCCTGACTACAAAGGCTGATTTCTCCTGTGCCTCCTCATCTAATGCCACTTGCCAATAACCGGAGGCAAGGTCCAATGTGGAGAACCACTGCGATCCCGACAGCGCATCAAGGGAATCATCGATCCTGGGGATCGGATAGGCATCCTTTATAGTTACGGAGTTAAGTCTCCGGTAGTCCACACAGAACCGCTTGCTTCCGTCCTTCTTTTTAACGAGCACTACATTTGACGCCCATGGGCTACTTGAGGGTACAATCCTTCCGTCCTTAAGCAAGTCATGGACTTGCCGATTGATTTCGTCCTGCTCCACTGCCGGAAATCTCCTAGGTCTTTCTCGTACTGGCCTTGTGCCCTCTGTCGCAATATG
Organism: Leptasterias polaris; assembly: GCA_037783415.1. Classification (NCBI taxonomy): domain Eukaryota; kingdom Metazoa; phylum Echinodermata; class Asteroidea; order Forcipulatida; family Asteriidae; genus Leptasterias; species Leptasterias polaris. Next base: position 2,071,708 of record JAZGTN010000020.1, read on the forward strand.
ATGTTTTACGCATTCCGTGCGTCCAATGTCTTCACTGCCCTTTGAGAATACATCCCGGAACTCAGTAAGTAACCCTGCCACCTCTGCATGATACTTGGAATTCACTCCCTGGATACTCCGGTTGTACAAGTCCTGCAAATGTTCAGGCAACTGCCCTGGTGGTCCTCCTTGTATGGGTTGATGTGATTGCACGTCCCCTTCCGACACCTGAGTCAGTGTCCCAGCCATACTGCCGGCCTTCACGATACACACCCTCTTTCCTGGGTTGAACACCCTTATTGGCAATTGTTCTTCCTCGGGCTTTACCAAAAGCCTTGCAACAATCAGCCCCTTAGCCGCCAACTCCGTACTCTCTGCAGGTTCCATTATCCCAAGCCCAGTAAACTCCTGAGTCACTCTCCCTGATATAAGTGCTTCATGCCCTGGAGGCACCGACATGGTCTCTCCTACAACCACCCGGGCACAGAAATTATTTCCCTTTTTGTTCACGCACTTAATGTTCTGTCCATTCAGGGCAAGGACTAACTCCCGAAAATCCAACCGTCCCCTCGTCGGTAGAAGGAAGTCCATCCCCAGGATTCCATCCATCTCCAATTTGGCAAAAATTGCCCGTACTTGAGAGGTAGTGTTCCCAACTTGAACCTCTAACCGCGCTCCACCTATTGTCTCTATTGGGTGACCGTCAGCTCCATACAGCCCTACTCCGTCCATACTTAACGTTGGCCTCCGTTCCTTTGGTATCCGGTAGTATACCGCCATGGAAATTATGGTGTCTGTCGCCCCTGTATCGATTAGCATAAGTGTCTCTTCTCCCCTTATACGGGCACTCACATAAAGTCCCCCCTTCTTCTGGTCCCTTGAGGGAAGCGTAATCCCCTGAAGGATTCCTCCTACTGTTTTTGGTCCCTTCGAATCACCAGCCCACCCTTGGACCCCAGGGAAGGCTGTTCGTCGTTTCCCGACTCTCCATTTTGCCCACGTTTTGGTGATTTGCAGTCCCGTGCAATGTGTCCCTTTTCATTACAACTGTAACACTCGTCGTTCCTTGGTGCAGGACAGTTCCTAACAAAATGTCCTGAGCCTTTGCAGTTGTAACAGACGTCCTGTCCTCTCCCTTTCCATCTCTTTTCAGGTCTCGGTCCGTTATCATACCTCACTTGTTTTTCCTGGCTACCCCTACTGATATCCTGTAGCATCACCTGGATTTTTCCCAAGGCTTGGCCCATGGACTCCTGTGTTTCTCTTATCTCTCCCTTCAGTTCTTTCATCGTAATTTCGTCCGTGCCTTCCAGTACCCTAGCAAACTTCCTAGCCTTCTCGCTAGTCCTACGATCCTCTGTACGTAGGAAACTCTGCGTTTGCAACGCTGCCTTGATCGAATCATCAAGGGTGGCAGGCTTTGCACGGAAAATACCCTCCCTGATTTCTCTGTCTTTCAAGGCGTCCATGAAATGTCCCTTTGCTAGTCTCTCTCTACTCCCATCTGAGAACTCCGGGTATGCCAGTGCTGCAAGCTCTCTCACACTGGCTCCGAGTTCCTGCAGGGTTTCAGTCTCTCCCTGACGACGATGACGCAGCTCCATCAGATGGAAATCTGCCTGTTGTCCTGGTCCAAAACGTTGGTCTAGTCTGTCCAAAAGATCCTTAAGTAAAAGTTCTTTTCCCTCCGGTTGGCATCCCAGCACCTTCAATGCTTGTCCCTGAAGGCTGGCCGCCAAGAATACAGCAGCCTGGCTGTCTTTCCATCCATTTGCTACGCAGCAAGCCTGAAAATGTGCCTTATAGTCCTTCCATGGCACCTTTCCATTGAACCGGTCAGGACAAATATTCGGTTTCCTAATTCTGTCCTCACTTTTCTTAGTTTCCCTAGCCTCTACCAAGGATGTTGTCTCCTCCGTTTGTCTAGTGTTTGCAGGTGTGCCTGGTACACCTAAGGTTGAACGAAAAGTGCTTGAGATTGCAGGAGTTGGGGTGTCCATAAACAGTTCCGGTGTTTCGGTCCGTCCTACTCCCTGATCCTGGATCATTGATTTCATTTTCTGTAATTGTTCCTCAAGTTCTCGCTTTTCCTTGAGTGCATCCTCGTACATGCTTTCGGCATGGTGTGCCTCCACCCTGAGCACCTCAAGCTCCTCCTCCATCCATTTAGAATCCATCACTGCAGATGCAGTCTCCTGAAAGTGTTACGCCTTATCCCACTTCTGACACCAATGTGGCGAAACCCGTCCGGGTCAATTCTGACTCGGTACTGCACAGGCGAGCGGCAGCCCTACAGTACTGTGGGGGAGGTCGTTTGGCAACCGTATATCGCCGCACGCAACACTTCTTCCTGGGAACTCTATGGACGGGAGCTTAACTAAATAGAGCAGCACATGGACCCAATAATCGGACTAAGAGAGATCATTCAAGAGCCACGGGTTTTACCCTTTATTGTAACTCAAACACATCATTGACTTAATTAGTTACGCAAATGCTTCCTTAAGGGATTTCTAGTTCCTTAAGGGATGTGATTGTTTCCTTAAGGGATGTAATTGTTTCCTTAAGGGATGTAATTGTTTCCTTAAGGGATGTAATTGTTTCCTTAAGGTAGCCTTGACTTTCCTCAAGGGTTTTCTGTATCCTTAAGGGATTGTAATTGAGATTCCGAATTACTGATTGAGAGGCTCAATACCGAAAGCACTTATAATAACTATAATTAAAGATGGTGTTGACTCGTGGGGAAGTTCAACCAAATAGGTCCTGAACAGTGCTCGTAATTAACTTTGATTAAACAATTATGTACGACATACCCAGCGCTTTGACCAGTGCCTTGAGCTGAGCTGCTGCCGCTAGATTCGGACACACCGCCGCCGCCTCCACGGACGATCTCTGACAGGCTCTGACAGGCTCTAACGACCCCGCTGTCACGGACACTCCAACCACTCAGTCCTCCTCCCGCTACACCAGCAACAACGCCGCCTCAAACAACTAGCACCAAACCACTACTTTGTCGGAGCTCCTGTCCCACACGTCTGTCCTGTCTGTCTGATAGCTCCACAGCAACTCGTGTCGCACGCACGAGGCGCCCGCTAATAATCACCTAAGCAGCTTACTGCGCATGCTCAGCAGGTATAGCACGCCTTAGCGCCATGACGCGCAAAAGCAACAAGCACTCAGGCCAATTTCGTTACAATACATTGAAGATAAACATGATAAAGAACGCTATTATACATTATTGCAGTAACATACATTATTTTTTTTATCATGACAGTAGTGGGTAGGCATACACAGAGCTGTGGGTCGACTTGTACACAGTGTTGTATGACTCGAGTCCAGGACTCGGACTCGAGTCCATCTCGATGAGTCACAATTTCGGTGACTCGGACTTGACTCGAGTCACGTCTGCAAAAGACTCGGACTCGGACTCGACTATCATGACTCGGACTTGTCCCCGAGCACTCGTGACTTGCGAGTCACATATTTTCACAAACAATACTTTTTTTAAATATTAAAAACAATTTCGATGATCCGATCGTTATTCCCGGAGTGTTCGTAATTATTGTGTAGATGGCCATATGTACGTACAGCACGTGTATGTTCAATACCCATAATAACACTGGGATATAATTCTTTAAAAGCATTATTGTGCACGACACCAATATTAATGCTGGTATTCTGTCAACGTTAACACCATAGCCACTGCTTGATGCATATTGCCAGGGAAATGGCATGTCTGGTACACTGTAAAACACAGCCTGCATATTGCACTGTGATGGCTGTGTGTTGTTTGCACCAGTTTCCACACGTCATGTCGACATACGACGTCAAGCTTGGTCACGTCACGTCAGTTTGCTAGTCGCTAGTACAAAATGTTATGATTGGATAAGGGGCAAGGAGTCTTTGTAAAACCTAAAATAAAATTTTATCTGCAGATATATGTACAGAACTTTGTATAAATTAAATGTGTTTTATTTTGTCATTTCCAATTCTTACTTTACAACATTTGGTTTGCAATCAATAGTGATCCAGTCATCTAAGTGAACTGGTTGATGTATTCTAACTATTTAAATATTTAAACAAGTGACTCGGACTCGACCCAAAGTGACTTGAGACTCGGACTCGGACTCGACACAGGTGACTCGACTACAACTCTGCTTGATACACAATGGAACACAGGTCCCCGCAACGTTTTTCTTTGCTAAACTGGGTCCCCACAGCGTGATTCTTTACAAAAGGGAATAATAGAACAACAATAGCAAGCACCATAACTGTGCGTGCAAAAGACTGTGTTTGTTTCACACAAAATTTTAAAAGACTTAAACACTTGAAATTGTTGTGCTTGTCTTATTAGTATTACTGTGTTATAAGTAATTCCCTGTTTAACATTTTCTGAACTTAATTAATTCATTATGAAATGAACCGTGGCGCATTGTGATTAGGGTGATCATATCACTACCATTACACCCCTACTATGGGTATGAAACTTATTGAAATATAATTCCAGAGGTTGAAATTCACTTGAATTTTATGGAAGCCCAAAGAGCTAGTCATGCCAAAATGTTTACTATTCCGCATTTAATGAATATGGGAGATTCTATTAAAGTACACATTTAACACCTTTGGCGAACTTAATATTCAAGAGTGTTGCTTGTAAAAGTGTCGTGATCCACATTTAGTTTGTGAACTGTTTATTAGACCATCAACCCATGATAAATTGAAAGATTAAACAGAAACTTATATTGGGTAGCAAAATATCTTTGTTTCATAATTAAATTACATATGATCCTTTAGCTTGTCTTTTTAGCCTTCTGTATAACAACATTTTCTAAACCCCATGAGTTAAGAAGCTGTTGTTGTTTTTAAATCCTTAAATAAAATCCTTAAAACTGATTCAGACTAAAAGAACAACTGTTTCATGTTTTGTGATAAACATACGTTTGTGCAGTTAATGTAGAGGGTTCAGCCACCGAGAGTCCAGCACTTGATGGTCCAGCTGTTGATGGATTAATCCTTTATCCAGTCTTGAAGATTTTCCTATAGAAATTAAGCATTGACAAAGCAAAATCTTACAATCTATTAAAAACAAATAACAAATTTTACCCCAAAATTCATAAATCCAATTATGTTTTTCCTTGGGGGGGGGGGGGGGGTAGAAAGGAGAGACAATCCACTAACTACGTAGTGTTTTATAGACCATGTGACCTGTGATATCACATGTTTACAAAAGACTAAAGAGCCACAGAGCCTGGACTTCCTGCAGGCACATTTGTACACAGCTCAATGGAAGAATACAACATATCTTATGTTTTATGGAGATTGCACTGTCAGTTTTTTCTCAAATTTTGATATGAAGAAAGGGGAGACATTTCAAAAGCTGTACAGCTGTTGCTTTTTAAAATTTTGAATTCATGTGAAAATGATGACACAAAATGTATATTGTCCCATGTAGCCTGTCTAGTCATGGTAGTATCTTGCCCATCAGGAAATGCATTAGAATGTAAAAGGTCACTTCTCTGTAAACAACGATAACATGATCTATAGCTGTATCTCGCAACTCGCGTTATCAAATCTTGCGTTAGGTTTTCAATCTCGCCCTCATGTTATTGTTATCGAATCTCGCGGATTTCAAACCCATCCCTTTTTTTATTGACTAATTCCCATGTCTTGTAAGTTGTAACAAAGAAAGGACCAATGTCAACGACAGGATGGAAGCAGCTCGCCACTCTATCTTAAACAGAGGGATTTATTTTGTCGTTGTTTAGTGACATGACGGTGAACACTGGCACAGGCTCAGTGTACTAAGCGCCCGACAAGCGACTACGGGCGATCAAAAGTTTTTAACAAGCGTACACGCATAGAAGTCACTTTTGGTAAGCCAATCAGCGTTGATTTTTAGTGTTTCCCTTCCATGGGTTACAGACGTACCTGGAGTTAGCATGCGTTATGGCGCACTGCACATGGTAGCGGGGCTGGGATTGGCACACAGAGTTGTGTGTTAGCATATCAGAATGCGCGCTCAATCTGTAAATTGTTTTTTTAAATATATAACCTGTGATTGTGCACATCAATGAAATGCGCTCAGCTTGTGACGTTGAGTCTGCAAGCGGCGTTTGGTTTTACGCTGATTGGTCGTTATGTTACTACATGTTTGTATACACGTTGGTCAGTCTCCGGTAAAATATTTTCTGAATGTTTTGAGTGTTATGAATTGATTTATTTTCAAATCTGTGTTCTTAGAATTTGTGTCATGATTTTTGAAAGTGGTAAAAATTTGGCAAATCTGGTGACTATAGTCTGTCAACATTGGTCGAAATTGCACTACGGTTGAATCTTGTGCTTGTGTCTCGTAACACTCCGGTCTCCGACCGTCGGGAGGATCGACGATTATCGCAACTAACTTCCTTACGGTTTTGCCTAGTATCCGGACACGGATTTTCTGATCATAAATCACTTACCCATGCGATTTGCTTCTTCTTGTTTTCTCGATTTACTCACTACAGTGAAATTCAATAAATCCAAAGTACCATACGTTTGTGCAGTTAATGTAGAGGGTTCAGCCACCGAGAGTCCAACACTTGATGGTCCAGCTGTTGATGGATTAATCCTTTATCCAGTCTTGAAGAATTTCCTATAGAAATTAAGCATTGAAAAAAACCAAACTGTAGTGTTACAATCTATTAAAAACAAATTAAACATTTACCCCAAAATTCATAAACTATATAAAATTTGTTCTACAGACCATGTGACCTGTGACATCACATGTTTACAAAAGAGCCACAGAGCCTGGACTTCCTGCAGGCACAAATTTGTAAACAGCTCAATGGGAGAATACAACAAATCTTATGTTTTATGGTGATTGCTTTGTCTGATTTTATCTAAATTGATATGAACGGAGGAGACATTTCAAAAGCTGTACAGCTGTTGCTTTTGTAAATTTTGAATTTATTGTGAAAATTATGACACAAAATGTAAATTTTCCCATGTAGTCTGTACGTGTAGTAACTAGTATCTAATTGTAGGAAATGTATTAGAAATGTCACTTCTCTCAGTCTCTGTAAACAAAGATAACATGGTCTAATAGCTGTATCTCACAACTCGCGTTAATATCGAATCTTGATTCTTGCGTAAGGTTTTCAATCTCGCACTCAGTCTCAGTCATGTTATTGGTATCGAATCTTGCGGATTTGTTTTATTGACTATTTTCAATGTCTTCTAATATTAAATAAAGAAAGGGCAAATGTCAATGAAGGGATGGAAGAAGCTTGCCACACTTTCTTCAACAAAGGGATTTATTTTGTCGTTGTTTAGTGACATGACGGTGAACACTACCCATAACTTAAGGGTTATTCGCATTCCGCGGCCATCTTGAAAATAGCGCCACCAACTGGCTTGCAAAAGCCAGTCGAGGGGAACACATTGCCCAGACTCTTCACGTAAAAGCATACAGCTTCAGTTTGCAGAGGTAAGTTTCTGCTTGATTTTGCAATTTCTCCTCGATATTCCTTCTGTAAATGTCAGTTTGGGAGCCTGCATGGTGACATTCAACACTAACAGCATGATTTCTGGCTGATTTCTTTATGATCAGGACAGAAATGTGGATCAAAAATCGAGTATGAAACTTTGAAAGTGTTGTTTCAATTTGTTGGGGGCAAACTTGAGTTGGGGGCCATTACTCCTAGAACTATGAGGTTCATTCCGCTATCGTCTGTAATGAGCCGATAGTGGAATGAACCTCATAGTTCTAGGAGTAGGGGGCCATATGATTACTTAGGTCATGCTTAGGCTAACCAGTGAACGATTTCCCTTGTATATACAGCAGAGCAAATTGCTACACAAAATGTATCAGTTGCTACTCAAAAATCAGGAGTTGCTACTCAATAATAGCATTCAGTGTACACACAAAAATTCAGTCAAAATATTTTGCTATGCAAAATTGCTGGATGAAATCGTTTCCTGCTATAAACATTACCAATACTTATGACCATAAATTGTATGCACTTGTGCCGGAATAAGTAAGGATTATAGATCGATGAAAATTAAAGAAATGCATGCAGTTGAACTGATTTTTTCCCCATTTTATTTCTGGCAGAGAAATTCAGTACAGAGTAACAAAGCTAGAGTCGCAATTTTTTTTTTTTTATGATGTGAACTTTATAGCCAACTTCACACAACTAAATGCAGTCCTATATATGAACACGTTTGTTACTTTTTTGTTCTTCTCAGGTTTCCTGCCAAGTTTTGGTGTCCCAGAAAACTGCAGCTCAAGGACCAATTTCTAATGGTTTTAATGAAGCTGCGCCTGGACTTCACTTGCTGAATGGAGATTTGTCTGACCGATTCCAAATATCAACAGGATAGGCCTACTGTGCCAGCCGTATATTCATGACTTGGATTAAAACCTTTGTCTGAGAAGTAAAGGAAGGCAGTGACCATGCCCGGGCAGGAAAACATCCAAGCCAATCTTCCGAAAGACTTTCAGAAGCACTACCAGCAGTTGCGTGGAATTTTGGACTGTACTCTAAGATCTTCATACATCATCAACGTAACCTAGAGTTACAAGCCATGACTTATTCAGACTACAAGTGAAGTCACACAGCACTGCTAAGATACTTGCGTGTATCACTCCATGTGGGAGTGTTATGTCCTATCCCTAAGTAACTCAACCGGATGCAGATGTATGTTTTAACATATTTATTAGTCCAAACTTCTGGAGCACTGAATGTGGAACTTACTCCATTGTGGTTCTAATCATAAAAGCAACTTCTTATAACACAACTGGAATGCGCATGCGTAACTCTTAAAGTGGCAGACGTGTTAAAGTGAATACACTACATTCCTCCCTTTTTAGATAACATCAGGGCAACTTTTTTTTTTTTTTTTTTTTTAAACGCAACATGAAAAACTTATCAACAACCAACAATTTTTCATAAACCATAAACTGGAGATATGCAATCATGAATTTTGCTTTAACTTTGAAAACAAATTCGGCAAAAAGTATGATCAAGAAAATTAGTAATACTGCAGATCGTTATGCGAGTATAAATGTAATTACTTATACAGAATGTAATCTTTCAAGTGTTCTGGGGGACGTTTGGCTCTAGCAGAAACTCTTGGTGAAGGAGAGTGCAACTGCTGATTTGATTGATCTGGTTCAGTAGGATCAGCAGAATCAACTTCTTGTTGTACAGTGATTTGGCTTGGATCAGTTGTACACATGGGCAGTTGTAGGGTTTCTTCTTGGTAGTCCGGAACAATGACTTCAGGCACGTTTGTTGGAGTTGGGTTGTGCTCCCCATATCTCATGTGATCGATGTGGCGTCTCACTGATCGACCATCATCCAGCTGTATCTCAAAAAGACTAGAGCTGATGACACTTCTAACATGACCACGCAGCCAGGTAGGACCTGCTCCGAAGTTCTTTACCAAGACACTATCTCCTGTCTTGAGGGTTCTCGGTTTAGTTCCTCTATCTGCTTGATCTTTCATGTGTTTTTGTTGTCGTTTTACTTTCTTGGCCAAGTTGGGGCGTATCATGTCTAGTTTGGTACGTAGTAGTCGTTTATACAGGAGTTCACTTGGACTCTTTCCTGTACTTGCTTGTGGGGTTACTCTATACTGAAGTAGAAACTTCTGCAATCTCGACTCCAGGTCTCCTCCTTTTATTTTTCGGATTCCATGCTTAACTGTCTGGACAGCTCTTTCAGCTAAGCCATTACTGGAAGGGTGCTTTGGAGCAGTTTGAATGTGTTCCACTCCGTTGTTCGTGAGAAAACAAAAGAACTCCTCTGATACGAATGGTGTACCATTATCACTTGCAATGGTTTCTGGAATACCATGGGATGCAAACAATCTCCGCATCACCTTGACGGTAGACTGAGATGAGGCAGAGTGGACTTTTATTGCATCTATCCATTTGCTGTATGCATCCACCACTATCAGCACTTCGTGACCTTCAACTAAGGCGTAGTCGATGTGCAACCGTTGCCACGGACCCTCAGGAAACTCCCATGGATGGATCGGGCTATGTGGTGGCAGCTTCTGGTTTTCCTGACAACTTGGGCATTCTTTCACTAGGGTTTCCAGTTCTTTGTCAACTCCTGGCCACCAAAAGTATGACCGGGCCAGCATCTTCATTTTCACAATTCCTGGGTGGGTAGCATGCAATTCTTGCATTAGGAGCTTACGTAGCTTGGCATCTTGTGGGATCACTACCCTTGAACCCCATAGCACAACACCATCTTCAAGGCTGAACTCTTGTTGTTTGCTGCTGTAAGAAGACAACTCTCCTCTGGTGTTATGTTTATCTGGCCATCCCCGAAGGATGTAGCTACGCACTTTCGACAGAAGGGGGTCTTTGTCTGTCAAGACCTTTAACTCCTGGGCATCTACTGGTCGGCTTTCAACTTCTACCAGCAAGTTGATGCGTGTTTTCTCGACTGAGTTGTCCAATTCGTCATGGATCCAAGGGGCCTCATTTTCCTTGGTGCTTACTGGCAAGCGTGACAAAGCATCTGCATTTGCATGCAGTTTGCCTGCTTTGTGGACGATGGTATATTCATACGCTGAGAGTAACATGTGCCATCGGGCTACTCTTGCCGAAGACATAGGGCTGGCTGGCTTATCTCCAAAAAGTGACACCAACGGCTTATGATCTGTTACTATACAGAATCTATGACCATGTAGATACTTATGGAACTTCTTCAATCCGAAGACTATTGAGAGACTTTCCTTCTCATACTGTGCGTAATTTTGCTCACTTGGCGTTAGTGTTCTGGAGGCGAAAGCTATAGGCTTATCTGTTCCGTCTGGCATCTCATGGCTGAGAACAGCACCTAGTCCATATGGGCTTGCGTCTGTTTGTAGCAACAACGGTTTCTTGGGGTCAAAGTGCACCAGTAGTGCATCACTCTCCAACAACTTCTTAGATTTGGCAAAGGCTTGTTGCTGTGCTGGACCCCATTTGAAATTCGGGTTGATCGAAGTCTTTGGGATTGTTCTAGACTTCTTTCCACTTTTGTATTCGGCTTTCAGCAACATTATCAGTGGTGCTATCTGCGTAGACAAGTTGGGAAGAAACTTGCGATAGTACCCCAAGAGACCCAGGTATGCTTGCAATTCTTCCTGGTTCTTTGGCGCAGGTGTCTGTCGAATGGCTTCTACTTTGTCTCCAACTGGTCGTATTCCTTCTGCGTCAATGCGATGACCAAGATATGTCACTGATTCTTTCAGGAACTCACACTTTCCTTTCCTGATTCTCATCCCATGTTCTTCCAAACGCAGGAGCACAGTTTTCACATTTTCCAAATGCTCTGCATCGGTATGACCTGTGATTATTATATCATCTAAGTATGGGCGGCACATAGGGATGTCTGCTATCAATGACTCAATTGTTCGTTGGAATAAGGCTGGTGCTGAAGCGAGGCCAAATGGTACTCTTGTATATTGGTACAGTCCACGATGAGTATTGATAGTTGTATATTTGCGGGCTTCTTCATCCAACTCAATTTGGTGATAGGCGTGAGACAAGTCAATCTTTGTATATTTCTGACCACCTTGAAGATCTTGCATCATGTCTTCCAAAGTTGGAAGGGGATATTGTTCTAGGCGAAGAACTTTGTTTGCAGTTATCTTGTAGTTCCCGCAGATGCGAATCTGTCCATTAGGCTTAGGGGCGACCACAATTGGGCAGGCATAGTCAGAGAATTTAACAGCTTCTAGTACCCCTTGCTCTAGCATTTCATCGAGGCACTTATCGATTTTTTGTCTAGTAGCATATGCAACTGGTGCGGCTTTGAAGAATCTGGGCTCTTCTTTCACAGGGTACACTTTGGCCTTGAAACCTTGCAGAAGTCCAAGGGTGCTGTCGTCAAAGACTTGCTCATGTGCTTTGAGTATTTTATTCAACTCGGCTGTTGTGTCAATGTCAGTGTTGTCACTAACGGCGTGGCAAGGTAGTATCTCCGTTAATGGCAGTGGGATTTGCTCAATCCACTCTCTCCCAATCAGACTTACTCCTTCATCTACAACGAACAGGGGCAACTGTTTGGCTGAATGAGATGCATGCTGAACGGAAACCATGGCTTCACCTATAATAGGAACTTTGTTTCCTGTATACGTCTTAAGTCCAGCTTTGCTTGGCTTCAGATCACTCAACTTCCCGACCTTACTATAGGTCTCTGATGAAATAATAGTCCAGGGGCTTCCTGTGTCTAACTCCATGTTGACTTCTTGACCATTTATTTTCATCATTAAGTGATAGGGCTTAGACGTCATCAACTTGTTGAGAGTGCAACCCTCCAGGTGACTTAAAGCGGCAAACTCCATTTCTTCCACCTGGTCTTCATCTTCTTGCAAGTGATGAGCCTTAGGCTTAAACTTTCTTTTGCTGTTGAAAGCGGCAACCTTCTCACACTGACTTTTTGTATGGCCTGTACGTTGGCACTTGTGGCATTGCTCTGTTTTGAATCGGCATAACTCTGGGGCATGTGCTCCACCACAACGCCAACATTTGCGGGTGCTAGCGTCATATGTGTTGCTACTACTAGTGACCTCAGTACTTTTATGTCTGGGCAGTTGGTCACCGTTAGACTTGGCAAATGGCTTGCTTGGCTTCGACTTCCTAAGGTGCATTTTGTTGACCGTAGTGCTCTCGGCTGGATTGTTTATCTGCTTGATATTTTCCACACCTTTGTTTGCCATTTCCATTGCTGTTGCCAATTGCAGTGCTCTCTCGAACGTCAAATTGGCCTCACCGAGTAGTTTGCGTTGAATGGCTGGCTCTCGACATCCAACTACTAGGCGATCTCTGAGCATATTATTCAGTTCTTTGAAACTACAATGCTCACTCAGCTGACGAAGACCAGCAACAAATTCTGCAACAGTTTCATTTGGCTTTTGTGAGCGTGTATAGAAGCGATAGCGTAATACAGTTTCACTAGGCTTTGGTGCAAAGTGACGTTTCAATATGTCAATACAATCCTCGTACGACTTTTCTGTCGGCTTATTGGGCTGTAGAAGGGCTCTGAGTGTATGATAACCCTTACTCCCAAGGCTTGTCAACAAGACTGAACGCTTCTTTTCGTCGGTAGCAACATTATTAGCATAATACCAAGCCTCTAGCAACTCAATCCATTCTTCTATTTGCGTTGAATCGAACGGGGGGATGACACCTATGGTACCACTAAGTGGGGTTGCCATTGTATGGAAATAAAATTATACCAGCAATAATACAATCAATATTTCACAAATAGCATATTGCCATTTAAAGAACAATGTAGATCAGTTCTTGCACAGGAAGCAATTTTTTGGCAGCGAGCAATTGCATCAACTCAACCGTACGGCAATATACAGCTGAGCATGAGAGCAATATATATATATATTTTTTTAAACACAATAATAGCATAAATTGTGCTTAACCATAAAATCGCTGTTTTTTTTAAAACAGTACTTCCCTAACAAGACAACTGTCTATAACTTTGGCATTATGAACAAGATAAATCAGGCATTTAAAATGGGCACATGTGCATAAAAATATTCAACATGTATAAATGCTACGTTTCAAAGTCCTTTTCAGGCCCTACAGTTCATAGTCCTTTTCAGGCCCTATTGTCCATAGTCCTTTTCAGAACCTATTGTCCATAGTCATTTGATTATCCTTGTAGTAGGCAGGCAGGCAGGCAGGCAGGCAGGCAGGCAGGCAGGGGGGGTAGGCTGGCAGGGGGGGTAGGCTGGCAGGGGGGGTAGGCTGGCGGGGCATCAGCATCGGGCAATCACAAAATGTTTGAAGGGGGGTAGGCTGGCGGGGCATCAGCATCGGGCAATCACAAACATTTCTTCACAGCCATAAAGTTGAAGTGATGACATCGGTAGAAACGTTTAAGATTCTCGGCGTAATTTGTCAGAATTTAATCACTCCTGATACATTTCAAACAGGACTTTATTTCCTCACAAATCCTCTCTTTTGTTTCTTTGCGTTTTTTCACGGTTTAGCTTTGATGATCCTCATCAATTGTTTTCTTTTTGATTTCATAACTGTTTTACGTTACATACGTTTTATGGCTGGGCGAACGATGCAACAACGCCACCATTCCCACTGGCAAGGCTGTTCCAGTTAACCATCATCTTGGGCTCACACCTCCGGAAATCCTCCTGTACTGACGATCATGCAATGATGGCTTGGAGTACGCAACGGGGCGGGGCTGGGTAAGCTCGTTGTAACGGCACTGGTGAATATCGATCGGCGTCCTTTCTGCTCTGGTTGCGGCGGGAATCTGGGGCTTGGCTGTGGTGATGGGCGGGCATGGGCGAGGGCTAGCGTTGTGTGTGTAGGCTGCTACTGCAGGCTATGCAGGCGGGCACGTACTGTACGGTGTATGCATCGGTGTTGTTGTGGCTGTGGGCTGGAAACTTTGTCGAACTTGACGTTGTTTTCGTTCATTAATTTTGAATCGTAGCCAGCAACAAAATGTTATTAAGGGATCCCATCCTCGTCGCCAATTGTTATGTCCTATCCCTAAGTAACTCAACCGGATGCAGATGTATGTTTTAACATATTTATTAGTCCAAACTTCTGGAGCACTGAATGTGGAACTTACTCCATTGTGGTTCTAATCATAAAAGCAACTTCTTATAACACAACTGGAATGCGCATGCGTAACTCTTAAAGTGGCAGACGTGTTAAAGTGAATACACTACAGGGAGAGTTATAGTTTTTGGTCCAAAGCATTGGGGAAGGGGGGGGGGGGGGCAGAACCTCAGATTCGTTCAGTGACACAGACCTTTTGACTAAAAACTGAATTTTCTGAAAAAATTTGACTAAAATTTAGACAGTGGCCTTACGCCTGTGAAAAAGTAGCACATCACTCAAATTAAGAAAATCATGATGATGATTATGTTACCACACAAGGCAAAAAGGTCATGACATGAACTACATGTACATAGTACTTTTGAAAGTTTGGAAATGGAAGGGAGTAAATAATAACCACTGCAGCGGTTTAAGCCCTTTTGGATCAAATAAGGCCCCTCGAGAATGACCTCATACATGTACTACATCATAGCATCGTGCGCTAGATACATGTAACAATACGGAAACTGAGAGCACTTGAAAGTTCTGAGTGAACCGCCACATTGGTTACTTTTTAGTGCCTTTATAAAAGTTTTGATGATCAAGCTGATTGTTTGTAGCTCACTAACTCCAGTCATGTATTGATAAAACAATGCATTTCTGAATAAAAAGTTACTAATTGATCACAACTTCAATTTTACAATTTGATAAAATGTTTTGCAATCAATCAGAAATTCGTCAAACCAAATTGTTCCCCGTTGTATATAATGCATGATTTACTTTTGAACCAAAGATTGGTTTACTATGACCTGGTTTTTGAGAGTTTGTATAATAAATGAGTCAAAGTCTGTCCTCAGAAAAGACAATACAAGCACTGAATAATGATGATTCAGATTTGTTTTCCTTCTAAATGCAGGCATATGTAGTCATATGAAAATAAAGTTACACCAATCTTTCTTTATCAAAAATGTTTTGGTTATTTTAAACCCAAAATGGAATTTGTGTTATGACTATGTGCACATTATAATCTTTCTATAAAGTTGAACAAAGAAACCGACTCGATAGTGATACACTGCATTTGTTTTATTTATTTTTGTTCGATTTACAATTATTGAACAGTACCAAGAATCAAAAGTCAGTTTCTCTTGTGGTTGACTGGAGTCTTTATAGTCCAAGTTGCAAATGACAAGGCCACCAACTCTTTTCTTTGTGTCACTTACAGGCAGTCCCCATTTTCGCAAATATGCCTGAATTAGTTCCTTTTTGCCCAAGAGGGTAAAAGTCTCCAAGACTCTCTGCAGCTGCACTAGCGGTACTTATTGTTGCTCAGCTTATTAAAAAAATAAAAATATATTAATATTTTAAACAATCAGGTTAAATGGTCTACATCATTCAATAAAACAAAAGTGGAAGCCCTAATTAAATGTACACAGAGTCGAAGCCATCCACACCTTCCAAAGTGAATGAGAGTGCTCACAGTCACACACGTACGGGAATTTTAAAAAATACCCCTTTTGTCAAATTAAGTCAGCTTTGAAATGACGTAAATCCCCCAAATAAGAATTGGGGGACAATGTGGGACTAGTAGAAAGTAAGAATAAACGTTAAAGGTAGTTCCTCTAAAGAACTTTCGGCTGCAAGGCCTACACACAAAATTAATCTGTACCTGGAACATTGTCATTATTTTCGATCCTCATTTCTGTCCTGATCACAAACAAAATCAGCAAGAAATCCTGTTTTTAGTGTTGAATGTTAGGCTCCCAAACTGACATTTAAAGAAGGCATTTTGAGGAGAAATTGCAAAATCTAACAGAAACTTATCTCTGCAAACTGAAGCTGTATACTTTTACGTGGAGGGGCTGGGAAATGTGTTCCCCTCGACTGGCTTTTGCAAGCCAGTTGGTGGCGCTATTTTCAAGATGGCCGCGGAATGCGAATAACCCTTATTGACACAGGCTCAGTAGTCAGTGTCCGGTGTGTACGGTACCGGTGGGTACATTGTAGATTTTATGTACTGTACATCCGTACTGCCCAATCGGTTTTACCTACAATGTATGTAGTATCTGATCATAAATCACTTACCCGTGCGATTTGCTTCTTCTTGTCCCATTTGGCCCTTTCACTCTCTGGTTTCTCAGCTTGAGGTTCCCAGCTTGATTCCCTGACCACGTTGTGGCAATCTTTGGGGCCTTCAGTGTGGACTAAACTTCACCCTTTTTTAGGACTTTCGCTAGTTCCTACCTCCTCTATGGCTAGACCTTCGTGCTCGCCTCTGCGCAGAGAGTTCGTTCGCAACAACAACAGCAGAAATCAGATCCGAAATACGTTAAAAACTAAACTATGTCCAAGTCTCTCATCGTATATGTCTATGTAGTCTGTGTATTATTGTACGAAATACGCAACAACAGCGCTCGTATACAGGACTAGGACTGGGATCAAGTTTAGAATCTTAGAGCACTAGGTTTGTACACAGATACAAAAAACGCAATAAATGACGTCATCGTGACGTCGTCCGGCATTTTAGGCCCCCAAACTGTTGTACTGTATCCCACAAGAATATAACTGAAAAAAAATTGACGATCGGTCGCATACTTTTCGAGATATAGTGGTCTCAAGATTGGCTAATTAAATATTCATGTCATTATAACTAAGTAAATTAATTAATTAAGTTAAGCTAATTACATTTAACTATAACTTCATGACCAAGCTTTAATATGATACAAGATTTGACTCTTTTATGCTAAGCCAAGTATGATTTTTTGACATAACAAAATACGTGTATTAAACCTATGGCGTTTTGAAGGAAGGAAAGAATAATAAGAAGAACAAATAAAAATCTTGACGAAAACAAAAGCTGTTCCGACCGCTAATTGCGATCACGATTTGCACAGCGCAGGATCCCGTTCGACACGCACACATATCCTTTCCAAGTTACAGGCTCGTAGTCTTTGTTATTTCAACACTGTGTGTGTGGCAATAAATGCAAGAAACATTGAACGCTAGAGGGCGTTCCACAACAATTTGATTGCGCACGCTTGTTTATTTTGATGTGTGATTGCGCAAAATCAAAATGCTGCAATGAAGACGTAATGTTTTGGATCACATGCTTTGTTTTACTGGAAATTTTGTTCATGAACAGACGGTTAAACGTTTACATCAAAAACATTTAAATGCACAGGCTTAGCTAGTAAGGCTGTGACTGTTACCTGGTGACCCGGTTAACCAAACGATAATCCTGTTAAACGTTTAAATTTTTACGGTTGGGATCAGCGTAAAACAATTCACTTGAAAAGTGCTGACCATAATAATTGCGATCACGATTTACACAGCAAATAATCCCATGCCACACAAACCCATATCGTTTCCAATTTACAGACTTAAGTCTTTGTTATTTAATTACTGTGCGTGCGGCATTAGTTGCAAGAAACATTGAACGTTAGAGGGCGTTCCACAACAAATAGATTGCACATGCTCGTTTATTTTGCAAAATCAAAATGCTGCAATGAAGACCCAATGTTTTTGATCGTTTGAGTGGTTGTGTTAATGGTGTTTTGTGTTCATGAAACGAACGGTAACGGGTGTAACCAACCATTTCAGAAACGGTTACACAATTACAAAAACAACAATAAATGCACAGGCTTTGTAAGCCTGCCTGTGACGGTCACACTGTTAACCATACAATCAACCAACATCTACATTATTTCGGTTCGGATAAATGTAAAAAAAGTGTCGCGAAATTCTGACCATGATAAATGGTGCAATGAAGACGTAATGTTTTTAATCACATTCGCGCTTATGTTAACATTTCTTTTGACTCAATTATTTGTTCATGATGCGAACGGTTACACGTGAAACTGAATGTTTCGTAAACGGTTACACGTTTACAAAAAAATAACCGTAAATGCATGTAAAGCCAAATGCTGTTGTAGTAAAATCGTAATTGTAACAATTTCTCTACCCTGAAATACCAATCGAGTATGTTATTCTTGTTTAGGCTAAAACAGTAAATTCATATGGGATATGAGTGTATTGTTAATTTTGGCCCTTCACCCCCGCTACGTCGGAATTGCTAATAAAAATAACTAGTTCTTATATAGCTCATTTTACAATAACGTCTCAATGCGCTTTACATTAGTGTCCTATAGAGTAGTAAGGTTGAGTAAAAAAAAAGCAAGCATGTTTAGCGTCGCCTAATTAACTTAAGCGCAACATTCATAAATTAATCAACTAAATTTAAGTGTAAAGTGATTGTATTCTAAGAGTAAGCTAAAGTTATCCCTAACTGATCTAGATGTGAGATGGAGAATATCAATTGATAAAGAAAAATATAAAAAAACGTTGTGCTTTAATAATACTTGGTATGCAGTGTTTTTCTCTCTTGCTATTCGGCTGTGACAGTCACTAAAATAAGTACAGTGTGGTGGTTATTACCGAGTCCGAGCGTAATCACAACATACCTTTGGAAATAAAAACTCATGCCTCTATTACCAACAGATAACTTCTTTACCGGAAACTGTCCAAAAAGTCCATTTAAGTTGTGGTATTCTGTGTGGAAAACAAACATGTCAACATTACTGTATATATTGCATGTGAAATACATTGTACATAAGAACAGAAACAACTAACTACTTTAGTCATTGTGTGGCACTACCACTACGGGTAGTCTTGTTTAGATGCTCCAGTTGTTTATTAGGTATCTAGCATGCTGTACTCCTGATGTTAATTTCCTCACCAATAGAGTTAGAGGGCGCTATCAACCACAAACTGCTCTCACCCTGTGAACTTGGTGAGAGCGCATCTTTTTAGTGGCGATAGATCGTGGGAAGCTTATAATATTAGAAGGGTCTTGAACCAAGACTGCACATGGGGTGGCTTGTGTTGATGGTGGACGATGTAATTTTTTTCTTACGGGGGCCGTGTGTTATTTTGTTTAACACTATCAATTTGAGATCGCGCTCTATCAATGGTTGTTTCGTGCTCAGCAAATGCATGTGAAAAACTCAAGGTACAATTTTTGCAAACTTTGAGGGCAGTTGCGGGTGGTTTAGGGAGTAACAGGCAGTGTGGTTGCAGGTGGTTTAGGGAGTAACAGGCAGTGTGGTTGCGGGTGGTTTAGGGAGTAACAGGCAGTGTGGTTGCAGGTGGTTTAGGGAGTAACAGGCAGTGTGGTTGCAGGTGGTTTAGGGAGTAACAGGCAGTGTGGTTGCAGGTGGTTTAGGGAGTAACAGGCAGTGTGGTTGCAGGTGGTTTAGGGAGAAACAGGCAGTGTGGTTGCAGGTGGTTTAGGGAGTAACAGGCAGTGTGGTTGCGGGTGGTTTAGGGAGTAACAGGCAGTGTGGTTGCGGGTGGTTTAGGGAGTAACAGGCAGTGTGGTTGCGGGTGGTTTAGGGAGTAACAGGCAGTGTGGTTGCAGGTGGTTTAGGGAGTAACAGGCAGTGTGGTTGCAGGTGGTTTAGGGAGTAACAGGCAGTGTGGTTGCGGGTGGTTTAGGGAGTAACAGGCAGTGTGGTTGCAGGTGGTTTAGGGAGTAACAGGCAGTGTGGTTGCAGGTGGTTTAGGGAGTAACAGGCAGTGTGGTTGCAGGTGGTTTAGGGAGTAACAGGCAGTGTGGTTGCAGGTGGTTTAGGGAGTAACAGGCAGTGTGGTTGCAGGTGGTTTAGGGAGTAACAGGCAGTGTGGTTGCGGGTGGTTTAGGGAGTAACAGGCAGTGTGGTTGCAGGTGGTTTAGGGAGTAACAGGCAGTGTGGTTGCAGGTGGTTTAGGGAGTAACAGGCAGTGTGGTTGCAGGTGGTTTAGGGAGTAACAGGCAGTGTGGTTGCGGGTGGTTTAGGGAGTAACAGGCAGTGTGGTTGCAGGTGGTTTAGGGAGTAACAGGCAGTGTGGTTGCAGGTGGTTTAGGGAGTAACAGGCAGTGTGGTTGCAGGTGGTTTAGGGAGTAACAGGCAGTGTGGTTGCAGGTGGTTTAGGGAGTAACAGGCAGTGTGGTTGCGGGTGGTTTAGGGAGTAACAGGCAGTGTGGTTGCAGGTGGTTTAGGGAGTAACAGGCAGTGTGGTTGCAGGTGGTTTAGGGAGTAACAGGCAGTGTGGTTGCAGGTGGTTTAGGGAGTAACAGGCAGTGTGGTTGCAGGTGGTTTAGGGAGTAACAGGCAGTGTGGTTGCAGGTGGTTTAGGGAGTAACAGGCAGTGTGGTTGCGGGTGGTTTAGGGAGTAACAGGCAGTGTGGTTGCAGGTGGTTTAGGGAGTAACAGGCAGTGTGGTTGCGGGTGGTTTAGGGAGTAACAGGCAGTGTGGTTGCGGGTGGTTTAGGGAGTAACAGGCAGTGTGGTTGCGGGTGGTTTAGGGAGTAACAGGCAGTGTGGTTGCGGGTGGTTTAGGGAGTAACAGGCAGTGTGGTTGCAGGTGGTTTAGGGAGTAACAGGCAGTGTGGTTGCAGGTGGTTTAGGGAGTAACAGGCAGTGTGGTTGCAGGTGGTTTAGGGAGTAACAGGCAGTGTGGTTGCAGGTGGTTTAGGGAGTAACAGGCAGTGTGGTTGCAGGTGGTTTAGGGAGTAACAGGCAGTGTGGTTGCGGGTGGTTTAGGGAGTAACAGGCAGTGTGGTTGCAGGTGGTTTAGGGAGTAACAGGCAGTGTGGTTGCGGGTGGTTTAGGGAGTAACAGGCAGTGTGGTTGCGGGTGGTTTAGGGAGTAACAGGCAGTGTGGTTGCAGGTGGTTTAGGGAGTAACAGGCAGTGTGGTTGCGGGTGGTTTAGGGAGTAACAGGCAGTGTGGTTGCGGGTGGTTTAGGGAGTAACAGGCAGTGTGGTTGCAGGTGGTTTAGGGAGTAACAGGCAGTGTGGTTGCGGGTGGTTTAGGGAGTAACAGGCAGTGTGGTTGCGGGTGGTTTAGGGAGTAACAGGCAGTGTGGTTGCGGGTGGTTTAGGGAGTAACAGGCAGTGTGGTTGCAGGTGGTTTAGGGAGTAACAGGCAGTGTGGTTGCGGGTGGTTTAGGGAGTAACAGGCAGTGTGGTTGCGGGTGGTTTAGGGAGTAACAGGCAGTGTGGTTGCAGGTGGTTTGAGAACTAAAGGGTTAAATGTAGGGTCATCGTTTGGTAATGACCCTGACCAAATCTTGTGTAACTTCTGCCCAAATGCTTACTTTAAAAAAAAATGGGTGGTAGTAAGTATCCTACAAAATTACTTCTTCTGAAATGCCCCCGTTGATATAAATCAATAGAAACATTTGAATCTGAGAAGCGTTTCATGCACGAATCGTTTGTCAGATATCTGAGGTTTAGGCCTAGTGTTCGTTTTGGAATACACTGTCACCTCGTTAACCGTGGAAGGATTCAACAATCTTGTGAAAATACCATGACAGTTTTTGCTGTTAAGCAAGTAGACACCGTTTTCAGTACCATGAACCAGGGAAAAAATGCTTGAAGAAGATTAACCTTAATCAAGATTTTTAAGGATTTCACTTTTGATCTTGGATGTCTTGAAAAGCTAGTTTATTTGTTCTTCATTTTACAGGTGTTGGCATTTGGTCTGACCTAAATTTGGAGAGCAAGGAAATCATCATCTACTAAAAGCTAGACCAGAAGAAATGCTTCAACCTCGGCAGAATTGAAAAGATGTTTAAGGTATGATGAATTATTAAGACTATTCCCTTTTGTAGCTAGTTGCTATTATTTTGGTGTCCTTTGAGGGTCGATGATCGGCTGTTCATAACAGCTTACCAGCGGTCTGAATACACTTCAGAAATACGCTGATGTGGAAACAACTTTGTATGGGTGTTCAAGCGAGGTTTCATTGACAAAATAATAAGTTATAAGGCCCTAATGGCTAAAAACATAAATTGCTTTTTGACTGAAAATAACCCTCACAGGTAACAGGAAAACGTTTTTAATCTTGAAGTGAACTGTTTACAATAAACATAAATAATTAAGAGTATTAAACTAACACTGTACGACTGCACACTTGCCTCAAAGGACACGTCAATATAGGAATGGACAAACACAAAACCCAAGGGATGAGTCTACTTCATTCTACTTCCAGTCGAGCGAATACTACATTTGCATTGTTCCATTTGCTAAGAGTTACAAACAATGTGCCCTCAAAGTAACCAGAATTGGTTCTTTTCTCCTGGCAGTTTGGGTACAGCTCTTTCCATCATAGGAAATGATACAACACTGACACAACCTTTTTTTGTTGTTGCTAAAATGTGATTAATGCCTTAACCATAATTATTTGTAAAAACATACAATTTTTATTTGTTTGTTCTCTTTTGGGGGGTTTGTGGAAAAGCCTTAAGTCAGCTAGAAAAAAAAAAAAAATGTGTCCTCCACAGTTGCAAGGATAAAGTAAAGTGGGACCGTCAAGGATAAAGTAAAGTGGGACCGTCTGTACCATATTTTTTTCTATATTGGTCGAAGCAATCGTAGAACAAAAACGTACACCTACATCAATCGCCACCTTCCTAATGCAAGTTGATCACTGAACATTTTTTTGAACTGGACAGTTGAGCTGTATGTTTACATTCAATAAGAATAAACCACAAGTACTTAGATTGTTATCTATTGGAAGCCTGGTTTGTGGTCACAGCAGGTAGTATAATAACTCAGGGACAGTGTGGTCAAACCCGGGATAAAGCCGACCCGGGATAATTAATTTCCCAGAAATTACCCAAGAATAGTTTTGATAAGGTGCCTAATTTACGAAGATAATGTTGATCTCTACTGGTGCTCTATTGTTCTAGTTTGATTCAGACCAAGTATATCTGGTGCACACTGCAAATGGACAAAGACAACTTTGTGCTCTATTGGTGTAACTTGGTTCAGTCCAAGTATAATATCTGGTACACTATTGGTGCCACTGGAAATGGATAATGCACATTTTGGCTCTATTGTTCAAACTTGATTCAGTCCAAGTAAATCTGGTGCATCATTGGTGCATTGTGCAAATTGACAAAACAAATTGTAATATGTTGTAGGTTGATTCAGACTGAGAATAACTGGTGCACTGTTTGTGCAAACTGCAAATTGACAAAATAAAGTTTGAGCTGTAATGGTGCTCTATTGGTATTTATTGGTTCAGACCAAGTATATCTGGTGCACGTGGCGCACACTGCCAATTGACATAGACAATTTAGGGCTTTAATGGTGTAACTTAATTCAGACCAAGTGTATCT
This sequence comes from Leptasterias polaris, assembly GCA_037783415.1. NCBI lineage: Eukaryota > Metazoa > Echinodermata > Asteroidea > Forcipulatida > Asteriidae > Leptasterias > Leptasterias polaris. The sequence continues at coordinate 2,095,412 of JAZGTN010000020.1, forward strand.
GTTGCATTATTTGCGTCGCTGTGGACGTTGAGGGCGACTGACGCATTGTCAGTCGCGATTCTGGTGTCCACCGGATGGACGTTTTGGGCGGCAGGTCCCAAAGTTAAAAAAGAAATATTCCAATTTACCAAATTATAGCCATCTGGAAATTGTATTTATTTATTGACCAAACCAACGAGCCGCCAAATACAGGAAATGATAATATACACAAGTATTCATATAGTATATTCATATAATATGTATACATATATTTAACAAAAAACTAGACATAAGAATTTGTTTGATAACAAATTCGAGGTGTTCGGGTATCGATGGTTCATGTATCGATTGTGTTAATAAAATGCGCTAGCAGATTATTGATAGTTTTTTAATTTTCAAAAAAGTCGTTTGCAAACCTATTACATTATTTTTTACTTTTAGTGTACACTGGAAAAATGATATCGTTGCTGTACGAGTCGCCAAAAAGTGTTATATACACATGTATAACAATTTTTATGTAAATAGTCACAAACTGAACTGATAGTTTAAAAGACTATCACTAACAATTCAAAAATAAATGTTATCAAACTACGCCAGCTTGCTACCTTATGTGTGGTGCCGATTACTGAAGCAACATAATTTGTAATGATTATGAAAAGGGCATAAAAACCTACTGTTTACACGATGTGCAATTTATGTTGAATTTATTTTGCTGTTCACATTGTATTTCTTTGAAGTATTCAACAGGATCTAAAAATTAGATTCGCGTAAAAACTGTTGTTGATCAGAGTCAAATTTATGTTGACCTTTTTCCGATTGCATTTTCTCAGTTATCAAAAGTTATTCAAATCACCAAAACAGTTCAGCAAAATACACTCGTTCAGTTGATATTTACCACCAAGCGAACAAAAGGCTAACACGAAGGTTATGCAATGAGCTATTCATTGGACCACCGTCGAACAACGTAGATTTCCGAAGGATGGTTGCATTTATCTACGAGTGCAGTAGCAAAGGACCATTAACTTGGTATAGCGCCACCATGGATAACGCATCAATATGAAGCCCCATTGGTGCCACTTGACAAGTGCATATATGTTTCATTGAATGAGATGTATTTCACGGCCGCCACTTATTATCTTGCGGCCGCCACTTATTATCTTGCGGCCGCCACTTAGTAAGTTGCGGCCGCCACTTATTATCTTGCGACCGCCACTTATTATCTTGCGGCCGCCACTTATTATCTTGCGGCCGCCACTTACTTGCGGCCGCCACTTATTATCTTGCGGCCGCCACTTAGTAAGTTGCGGCCGCCACTTAGTATCTTGCGGCCGCCACTTAGTATCTTGCGGCCGCCACTTAGTATCTTGCGGCCGCCACTTATTATCTTGCGGCCGCCACTTATTATCTTGCGGCCGCCACTTAGTAAGTTGCGGCCGCCACTTATTATCTTGCGACCGCCACTTATTATCTTGCGGCCGCCACTTATTATCTTGCGGCCGCCACTTATTATCTTGCGGCCGCCACTTATTATCTTGCGGCCGCCACTTACTTGCAGCCGCCACTTATTATCTTGCGGCCGCCACTTAGTAAGTAGCGGCCGCCACTTATTATCTTGCGGCCGCCACTTATTATCTTGCGGCCGCCACTTAGTATCTTGCGGCCGCCACTTAGTATTTTGCGGCCGCCACTTATTATCTTGCGGCCGCCACTTAGTAAGTTGCGGCTGCCACTTATTATCTTGCGACCGCCACTTATTATCTTGCGGCCGCCACTTATTATCTTGCGGCCGCCACTTATTATCTTGCGGCCGCCACTTATTATCTTGCGGCCGCCACTTACTTGCAGCCGCCACTTATTATCTTGCGGCCGCCACTTAGTAAGTAGCGGCCGCCACTTATTATCTTGCGGCCGCCACTTAGTATCTTGCGGCCGCCACTTATTATCTTGCGGCCGCCACTTAGTATCTTGCGGCCGCCACTTAGTATCTTGCGGCCGCCACTTATTATCTTGCGGCCGCCACTTAGTATCTTGCGGCCGCCACTTATTATCTTGCGGCCGCCACTTAGTAAGTTGCGGCCGCCCCTTATTATCTTGCGGCCGCAACTTATTATCTTGCGGCCGCCACTTATTATCTCGGTAATCTTTGATAACATTCGAGTCTTGAAGGTATTTATTTTATACTTTTTTGAGGGTGTGGGTAGGTGTAGAGGTCATGCTCTGACAGAATTGCTGCAAATTTATTGGACTTCCTTGTGGATTGTTATTGAAAGAGTTTCTTACGTTGGGAGCTGAAATCACTCCTGAATTTTGTTATATTTTATATACATTATACAGTGGATGTCGATCCAGTTAGATAACCCTCCTTTCCTTTTCGTTTATGTTGTTCAAATGTTATTAAATATTTAAAATAAGAGAGATTTTTTTATAAGGCTTTGTGAGTTTGAGATAATAACAATTTCTATAAACACTGCTGCTTCAAATGTGTAGATCAGTTTCGAGCCGTTTTCATCATTGGTAAATATGGATGTGTAAATTGAAGAGTTCTTGGTGATACAGAAATTAAGATATGATGCCAGATATGATGGGTCTCCCTGGGTTGTCTGGTTTGTGGACCTTGGGAAGGAGGTAAAATCTTGCTGTTCTACAGTCTACCGGGGAGAGAAACTTGTGAGCTTTCTTGGAGAGGTGGTCACGGTCATACATCTCGTCCAGTGTTTGTTGAATCTCCTTTGAGAATGTGCCTGTTGGATCAGTGTCAAGGGGTTTGTAGTTAGTTTGGTTGTTGAGTTGTCTCATGGCTTCATCGATGTATTGCTGACGGCCCATGACAACAACAGCAGAGCCCTTGTCAGCTGGCTTGACGATGGTGTCCTTCCTTGCTCGTAGAGTCTTAAGGGCCTCACGTTCTTCTCTAGGGAGGTTGTCATGAGTCCTGTGGGTGGAATGATCACTGGGATTAATTTGTGAACTAACAACCTGTATGTAAGTCTCAAGAGATGGCACACGGTTCTTAGGTGGTACCCATCTACTCTTGCAGTAAAAAGGCTCAGGGTCCATAGGTGGTGAGTCAAGGAAGAATTCACGGAGGCGAATTCTGCGGTAGTAGTCAGTGAGGTCCTGACTGAGCTCAACCTGATTAACTGTGGGGGGAGTGGGGCAGAAGTTGAGTCCCTTGGAGAGCAGGCTGTGTTCTGCATCTGAAAGGGTAGATGATGAGAGGTTAATGACTGTGGACTGAGGGACTGACTGCTTAGCCTCAGGGGTGATGTTCTTTGTCATATTTTGTTTTGTTTTGTTTGTTACAGGTTGTTTTTCAGTGTACATTTCCTTTTATATTATAACCCTGTTTCCTCCCCCAGAGCATTTCTGACTTTGTTTAAGTACATCTATTTATTATCAATGTAACTCTATAGTTTTTATCCACAGCTTTCTTTCATGTTTGTTTTTCTCTTTGACCATGTCTAACCAATAATGCGTTCGCTTGTTTCAGGAACTTGGGAAACTTAAAGAGAAAGCCCTTCGTTATTCGTATCATCGAGACAACTACAGGTTCTACACACTAACCCGTTTCATTCCCACAGGTTTACAGGTGAAATCTGACCCAGCCCTTGGGTCTCTGTCTACCCCACTTCGCAGACAGTGGAACCACACACTCCATAGCACTTCGCTTAATCTCATCCGTATTCTAACAGAACACTGTGAACTTTGTCTCAACAGCTTCAACAAAGACATATCCTGTCTTTAAGCAGAACTTAGATCCATCTGCTCACCTGCCTGTTTTGAGCAATTCAACAGTGAGATTGGTACTGGTTTATCTAAACTTGAATCTGTTCTAAATTCTAGGAGAAATGGCAAGATTGGCCGTCTTGTCTCGAAACAGCAACATCACAGACGGAGACGATTCAAGCGCAACATAACCCCAGACAAACCAGACAACCCAGGGAGACCCATCATATCTGGCAATGGTTCCCCCACTGAGAATATATCTCTTTTTGTTGACAGTTTTCTAAAGCCGCTTATGCCACAGGTTCCATCATATATTCATGACACTCCAGATTTCCTTCGCAAAATCTCAGGTATTCAGAAGCAGGTTCCCAACACAGCTATCATCGGTACTTTTGATGTGTCCTCTTTGTACACCAACATCCCCCAAGATGAAGGGATTTTTGCCTGCTCCTCAGCCCTGTTTAAGAGTGGTCACGTGTCACCGCCCATTTCTGACATTGTATCCCTCACGCAACATGTTCTAACAAAAAACAACTTTTCGTTCTTGGGTAAGAATTTCCTACAGGTACATGGCACTGCAATGGGTACACGTATGGCACCTTCAATGGCATGCCTTTTCATGAGTCAACTTGAACAGCGCATGTTGGCGTCGGCCCCTTGCCGTCCATGGGTCTGGTGGCGCTATATCGATGACATCTTTTTCATCTGGACTAGTGATGAAGAAAGCCTCATAGCATTCATTAACCACATTAATTAATAAAGAATATTTATAGGGCGCCAAAATCCACCAAAATGAGGTGCTCAAGGCGCACAGGAGGGGAAAACCACACACAGCAAGGAAAATAAGACAAATAGACCAATTACACATAGGCGAGATTAAACAATGTGGTTTTCAACTTAATCTTGAAAGTATTGAAATTAAAAATGTAAATCATTCCAGAGTGTGGGTCCAGCATGGGAAAATGACCTATCGCCCCATGATTTACTACTCTTAGTAACCTGTAGCATGCATGTATTGGAAGATCGGAGAGATCGCACAGGAGTATAAGCTTTAACCAAAGAAATGTTATATATAGGAGCAGAACCATTAATGCAATGAAAGATAAGCAACAGAAGTTTGAAAGTAATACGAGATTCGACTGGTAGCCAGTGTAGTGACTTCAGTACTGGTGTAATGTGAGTGTGTTTCCTGGTAAGAGTGACAATGCGAGCAGCTGCGTTTTGTAATTTTTGTAGTTTAGAAAGTTGAGTTTGGGGTAAGTGAAAAAGAAGACCATTACCGAAATCCAGTCGAGAAGAAATGAGAGCATGGACTATTTTCTCAGTGGCTGGACGTGTCAGGTATTTGCGGATCAGGCCAACATTTCTCAACTGGTAACGAACAGATTTACACATATTGGATATATGAGCTGACATAGACATTGTACAATCGAAAGTTATACCAAGATTTCTGCAAGAATGAGAGAGAGGAATCACAGAATCAGCAATCTTGAAAGAAGTAACATTGATCTTATCTAATTGAACCTTTGAACCAAATAATAGAAACTCAGACTTAGCACAATTCAATTTAAGAGAGTACAGACTCAACCAGCTACAAATATCCTCCACACAAGATTCAAGATTGTGAATGGAACATAGTGCCTGACTTTGACTTGGAGGAAAAGAAACGTATAACTGAATGTCATCTGCGTAACAATGATATTTGACAGAGTGACGTTGAAGAATGCTCTTTAGACCACTGAGATATATGGAAAACAATGTAGGACCACCAACAGATCTCTGCGGAACACCACAAGTTACAGGCATAGAATCAGATTTACAATCATTAATACATACAATCTGAGAACGATTACTTATATATGACTCAAACCATTTAAATGCCTGTTCAGTAATACCAAGTGATTGAAGAGTATGAAGTAAGATCTTATGGTTCACCGTATCGAAAGCGGAAGAAAGGTCCAGAAGTAGCAAAGCAGTAATATTTCCACCATCCATTTCATTGAGTATATGGTCAGAGACATTAACAAGGAGAGTCTCAACGCTGTGCAGTGGACGGTAGGCAGACTGACGGTTATCGAAAAGGTCATTACCAAGAAGATATTCAGTAACTCTAGAAAAAACAACCCGCTCAATTATCTTAGACAAGTATGGTAGATTTGACACCGGTCGATAATTGTTGAGAACTTCAGGATCAAGGGATGGCTTCTTCAGGAGAGGATGGATGTGAGCAATTTTTAATGACACAGGAACAGTGGCTTGATCAATGCTCAAGTTGACAATACTCGCAATTATTGGTGCAAAAGTAGTGGAACACTCTTTGAGCAATGTTGTGGGGATTGGGTCCAGTTCACAAGACTTTGCGGGAGTTTGACGAAGGAGACGCTCAATCTCATCTGCAGTTGTAGGTCTGAGAGTATCCAGGATGGCTGGAGTCCTGGGGGCCGGTAACATTGACTCATCAGGATGAAGGCTACTGCAGATGCGATCGATCTTGGATTGGAAGAACTGGCTGAAACACTTAGCAAGCGATTCACTGCTGGTGTGAGTGGGTAGTGGAGATGGTTGTTTTCGGTGAAGAAGACGATTGGCCACAGTAAATAAGCGTTTGGAGTTGCTCCCACAATCACCTATTACACCCACGTAGTATGAACACTTCGCTTTGTGCACAAGTGCATTGACGACATACTTTTGAGCACAATATAACTGCCGGTGAATCTCCAATCTATTGGAGCGCCATCTTCGTTCGAGACATCTGCGCTTCCGTTTTGCAATGGTGATGTCCTTGTTGTACCAAGGGCTGTCGTGACGTTCCTTAACATGTCGGAACGTTGCAGGTGCATGAGAATCAAGAAGGATGCGTGATTGAGAGTTGTACTGATCGACAGCATCGTTGACATTATCCATCGTAGAAGGTGTTATGCTTTTCATGGCGTTTCTGGCAAATGAGACTCTGTCAACGGCTTTGATGTTTCGTACAACTACTCTTTTACCGTTATGATGAGGCTTAGTAAGGTGGAGTTTGCAGGTAATGGCAGAGTGATCAGATATTCCAGGTATAACTTGAACATCTGAATAAAGCTGGTTGTCAAAGTTACGAACAATGAAGACATCAAGGATGTGGCCTTTAGCGTGGGTAGGCATTGTGACTTCCTGTGAAAGACCATGGCTGGTTAGCAGGTCATTGAACTTCAGGGTATTAGGTGATAAAATATTATCCAGATGTATGTTGAAATCACCAGTGATAACAAGAGGTGAGGGTTTGAACATTCTGTTGTCAAGCATTGAAGAGAATTCATCGAGAAACGTGGAGAATGATGAATGACTCCTCGGAGGTCTATATATGACAATGATGTCCACACTGGTGCTGTCGGACGTAAAGGTACCAGACATCATCTCAAAACTCTCAAAAGCATCAAAGGTGTGAATATTCACCTTGAGGTCGTTGTGAAATAGGATACCGACACCACCACCCCGCCCAGTAGCTCTAGTTTTGTGCTTGAAGGTAAATCCTTCCGGAAGGAAATCGGCAATGACCGCTTCATCGTTAGAAGTCAGCCATGTTTCGCAGACACAAACAATGTCCAAATGGTGGTCGAGAACGAAGTCCTGGAATTCGGTGGATTTATTGCGAAGAGAACGGGCGTTAAGCATACAAAACTTCGAGTAATTCTTTGGCTCATCACTTGTAGGAGAGACTGGAGAGGATATAGTTGATGTTGAAGATTGAATGGACAAGGAGTCGATTTTTGAAACCTTTTTCGAGCTCCCAGGCTTCCACGATGGGTTTTTCTACTGCGAAGAATGCCTAAAGATTTTATTGTTTCAAAAACTCTGGGGTTTAATCGGAGTCGAGTGTTGCCACGGCCAGGATTGACGTTGTGAAGTGAAAGACTGTCATATGTGATGCGTCTATTCTGCTGAGTAGAGATCTTTTTTGGTGAACCATCCTGGAAACCAGTTGGTCCAGGATTCGGGCTGACATCCCCACATCCAATCAGTAATAGTTGAAAAGTGGCGTTGGAGTTCGAATAGTATAGAATGCGAGTTCCAGAGTATTTTCTTACAAAATGGTGCTGGCTAGTCTGTCTACCAGATTCATGATGTTGAGTAAGGCAAGCTCCTTTTCTCAGCAGAACAATAGAGACAAAGAGGGCAAGCTTGACCAGTTTCATTGTTAGTGAAGATGTCTATTGTTCACAATCAATTGTATTCCCTACACACCCCAGTGAGCAGGCTGCAGTGCTATAACAACATGGAGTATATAGTCACCCTTATGTAGTATATGAGCCACAGTATGTCAATATTTCTGTTTCAGGTAAAACATCACACCAGGCACAAATTAGGCTGTAACTGTAGTCCAGTAGCTTCCACAAACTTATTCCAGTAAGGTGGTATACAATTGAAGATGCTATTGCACAGTAAAGAGGCAAAAAAAACTTAAACAGTTAAGAGCTGTGTGGGAGGGCGACCTGTAGGTGCACACTAACCCAGGTAAATTAACAACAAAGTTAATTAACAAAAAACTACTTTTCGTTCTTGGGTAAGAATTTCCTACAGGTACATGGCACTGCAATGGGTACACGTATGGCACCTTCAATGGCATGCCTTTTCATGAGTCAACTTGAACAGCGCATGTTGGCGTCGGCCCCTTGCCGTCCATGGGTCTGGTGGCGCTATATCGATGACATCTTTTTCATCTGGACTAGTGATGAAGAAAGCCTCATAGCATTCATTAACCACATTAATTCCTTCCACAGGACCATCAAATTCACGAATGAATACTCGACCAAGGACACCCACTTTCTGGATGTCAAGGTCATAAAGACGGATGATGGATTAACCACAGATCTCTTTGTTAAGCCCACAGATAAACATCAATACCTCCACTCAACCAGCTGTCACCCCTGACACTGCAAAACCAGCATAGCCTACAGTCAGGCCCTCAGACTCCGTCGAATCTGTTCTAATGATTCTGATTTTTTCCACCACTCACAGGAACTTAAGAAACACCTTGTTTCCAGGGGTCATAGCTCCCTAGCAGTCCATCGAGCGATCCAGAAAGTCAAGGCTCGTTCTAGGGAGTCTGTACTCTCCAAAGGACCCAGGCAACAACGGAGTTCCAAAGCGAAAGTTCCTTTTGTTGTTACTTTCCACCCCTCACTTCCTCCCATTCGTAAAATAACCAGTTCTAACCATCATATTCTTCACACATCAGATCGGCTTCAACGTGCTGTACAGGAAGAACCCATAGTTGCCTACCGACGCCCACCCAGTCTCAGGGATCTCATCGTCCGGGCAGAAGTTCCCCCCATTAATGATGATGTTAATCCCCTATTGCCACAGGGTACTTTTAGGTGTTCCAACACGTCCAAATGCATCGTTTGTAGACAACACATCAGGGAATCAGACTCCTTTACCAGCCATACTGGTGGTACCACCCACAAGACAAGGGGTCATGTCACCTGCACCACCACTAATCTAATCTATCTAATATCTTGCAGAGTCTGTGGTGTTCAATATTTAGGTGAAACAAGAACTACACTCAAGAGGCGTTTCTATGGCCACAGATCCACAGTCAACACCCAAAAGCTGGATACACCTGTAGGACACCACTTCAACCTTCCTAACCACTCCATTTCTGACATGAATTTACAGGGCATTGAGGCACTAGGTAACTGCAGAGAGATTGTCCGTCTGAGTAGGGAAAAACTTTGGATAAGGCGCATAAAGACCACTCAGCCCCATGGTTTGAATATCCAAGAAGGAAATGACTAATAACCTTTTGTTTTTGCCTTCTCCTTTTCCCACACAGTTATCCACTTTATTAGTCTGCCCTTCATTGCATTAACTAATTATTTACCTCTCTTCTAACCTTCCATTTTGTCCTTTGTGTTCCCAACTTCTTGTGGTCAAGCTATCCCCTTCCCTTCATAACCCACCCCCCTTTGTCTTCATAATCCCTGCTTACCCCCTGCCTTCTCTGAATGCTTTCTGCTTTTCTCCCTCCACTCTCTCTATTCATGTATTTCCACTTGACTACTCTTGCAACTCTTGTCTGCTTGTATGTGTGTTGTGTGTTGTCATTTAGCCTTCGAGAAAGACTCTGCTAGGGTCGAAACGTCAGGCCACTAACTTATTTTTTGCAAATATAAATACCATAGCTGTAATATTCAGAGACATACAGGCAATGGCATGAGGGCACTTTTTGACCTTAAATGGCTTGTAATTTGACACCCGATGATGTCATCTTGACGTCATTGCTCACAAACCTTCTGCTTGTTATGTTCTAACGTCACATTAAGTTTCAAGTTGATCAAAGGTTTGCAAGTATGTTTTTTTTAACGGACAAACGACTATCAGAAGAAAAAGCAAAACAAAAAGAAAACAAAACCGAACAATAACAAAGAGTTGTTCGGTCTTAAAGACCGAACACCTAATAAATAAAATTAAAAAATTAGAATTATCTTTGGACAGAAAACAAAAGTAACAATTACAATTTAGATAAAATAATAAGGGAAAAGAAAAAAATAACATCACAAAATGTATGTAAACATAACTTTAAATAAATAGAAAACAATATAAAACATTAAATACTGACAAATATTTAAAATAATCTGGAGTGGACGGCAATTGTAAGACCACTGGTGTCGATGGTTTAAGACCAAGGTAGTACCTATCCGTTCGGGAAGGAAATAATTTAAATTTTCTTATTTTCGGTTAATTTGTTTCACTTGCCGGACACAATGGCGGACCGGCCCTTTTGCGCTTGGGCGCATGTGTATAAGGGACATAAGTGTACTCTTTGTAAATCATCAGGAGATGGCACGATTCTTTGCGTTGCCAAGGGTCCATGGTGGTCAGTGGATTGCTTACAGGCCCATGGGTGTGGCATCAGGGGTACGTAAGTGTAAGTGCAAATGCCAGAGGGCATATATACGGACAAGCAAGAGTGTTCGTTGCAGCCATCTTGTGTATTTTGCTATATTGTGCGGTCATCGGTACGATTCAGTACACTGCTGTTGAGGTTAGTATTTTCACTTCTAATCGACATGGGCTTCTTATCTTACGTACATTTCATTAAAGGTTCTTTCACAGGAGAAGTGAATTGGGGGGGGGGGGCGAGGTTATGTATGACAGTAAACGATTTGTTTATCAAGCTGACTCACGATCATTGAGCGGCAGTTTTGGATTTCAGCCGATGGGCATGGTAAACGTTAGGGGCGATGAGTCGAGCGCCATCGCATTCAAATACAGGCCTAGTTGAAAGACCTTGCTAGTAGTAGAGAACCTGCGATCTCATCGACATCAAGCATTGCAGTAGACTTGTGTTGTGGCGGGGCACCGGGGTGTCGTATAATGATAACGTTGAATATGGCTTTTAACGCTGAAAGATTCCCTCAAATGTAAATTTCTTTTTCGTCCATTTGGGGTCAGCAGAAAGCGGACGCCTACGGTAACGTGGCGGCCGACAAAACCGGCCCCCTTTTCCAAGGTCTGTGCTCAGCCTTTCGGGTTTCAGCGGAATGCTTTAACTCTCTTCTTGATGATGGCTGAGACGATCCGGATCAGCTTAAGAACCTGTCGGCTGACTGGTGCGGCCATGTTTTGGCCTAATAGCACCAATGGGGGACAGAAGCGGAACTTGGAGCGTCTGCTCGACAGTGTGGAGGCAGGGCCTCTTGACGGGCCAGCACCAAAGAGGCAACGAGTTCTACAGCAGGTGGCCAAAGAGCTCGACGTTCCAGCTGGCCGTAAGGATGCAGCGGTCGTCGTGCCTTTCGAGGAACGTCCCGGGTGTAGTTCCACCGGTGCGCATGCACCAGGGGCAGCGGTTGCAAAGGAGTCCGCACCCCCAGGTATTTCCTTAGTTTGTGTATTCTTTGTTTTGTTCTTTGTTACGGAGGCCGTAAAACATATTTCTTGTTGAGGTCAACCTGCAGGGCTTTTGAGTTCTGCAATATTCGCCGTTTTTTTTTACCCTAGGAAATGGTCTCGGAGTTTGGTGTTTCAATGGGGAGAGCCCCTCTTAATCTGGTTAGCTTTGCATCGTGGAGTGAACCAAGTTTTAAATAAACCCAGAAAGAAATTCGTGTTTTAAATAGGAGTGTCTATCCTTGGTTGCCTTGCATAAGGGAAGTGCCCCAAGTAGTAAACATGGAAAAATGGGTGTTTTAAATGGGGTGTGGCCATCTTTGGTTAGCTTTTGGCGGGGAGTGCCCCAAGTATTAAATGAACCCGGAAAAATTTGTGTTTGCGTTTGGTTTCGGGGAGCGACCCAAGTATTTATGGCGAGTGCCTCTCTTTGGTAGGCCTTGCGTAAGGGGAGTGCCCTTAATGAACCCGGAAAATGGGTGTTTCTAAATGGGGAGTGCCCCTCTCTTTTGGTCTTGGCTGGGACAGGGGCGTCCCCCTAGCTGGAGCCTTGGAAGTTAAGGAAAATGTGGGGAGTGCACCCTAGGTTTATTGGCGTATTTTGGTTTTATAGGGTGAATGGTTACTTTAATTATTCTTACCCTACTTCTGCGTCTTGGGTGACTAACTGGCCTCCTGTTGACGATGTTATTAGGCTGGTCCGTTACACTCCAGTCAAATAATGTGGTTTAATTTATTTACAAACTTATCTATAGTAATTATGCCTAGAGAAAATACCTAAAAGACTATGGTGTCCTCAAGCCAGAAGGTTGCTGTCTAGGAGTGGTTTACTGCCAATTCAGTTCCCAACCGGCCTTTGGACGACCATCTAAATACTAACCCTAAATAAGATATATTTAGCTAATAACATGAGGAGCTAACTTGTCTCTCTTGAAAGCTGGAGAAGAGTGTGAGAGTCTTTGCCTCCATGGGTTTTTATATGCCTATGTACGACAATTAAAGGATTAGGGTATGCTCTATGCATACACAAAAGAAGTTAACTAAATGCCTTTATATAACACTTGGGGTTTTTGGGCTCTTCCTAGCTAAAGTAGAGAGTCCATTGTGATTATTCACAGTTGACATTCCAAGTACAGTTACACAACAGGGGAAGGCAACAGCTGTTAATGGAATTTCACTACATCTAGCCCCTTCCAAGATCACAACTTCACAAGAAAGTGATCGATAATACACAGAAATTAATTACAAAATTTCATCTATCAATTACTACAGTATGTACATATCTACTTGGCCACTGAACGTGACGTCCAGAACGAGTTATTCTTTCGGGTTTTACTTCAGGTGCACTGGTTGCTGGTGGTTGTTTCTTAACATTAGGGGTTGTTGTCGGTATTGACTCTGAGTCAATATGAGCAACCTTTAATCTATCAATGCTCACTGAATCTTGTTTGCCCCTTTTCTCGATTATAAAGAATTTACTCTTTCTGTCAATGACACGGTACGGGCCTTGGTAAGGTGGTTGCAATGGTTTCTTGACAGAATCTACGCGTACAAACACATGGGTACATGAACGTAAATCTGTATGAATTTGACTTGTGCGTTGATTAGGCCTTGTAGATTGTGGTTTTAGTTCCGACATTTGTCGACGCAAACGATCGACATACTTGGCTGGATCTAGACTATCAATATTTTTGACAGGAACTAAAAGTTCACCAGGTAATCTAAGAGTGGATCCAAAAACTAACTCAGCAACGCTACAACCTAGATCAACTTTTAGAGATGAACGGATACTTAGTAATATTAGTGGAAGTGATTCAGTCCATCTGTTAGGTTCGCTCTGCGTTTTAAAAGCAGATTTAAGTTGTCGGTGGAAACGTTCCACTAATCCATTTGCTGCTGGATGGTACGCAGTAGTACGAATGTGTTTGCTGCCTATTAATTGTGAAAGTTGTTGGAACAAGTTTGATTCGAACTGTCTACCTCTATCTGTGGTTATTATTGCGGGTACACCAAACGTAGCTATCCATTTTTCAGTGAATGCTTTTGCTACAGTTTCAGCTGTAATGTTAGGAATGGGTACTGCTTCAGGCCACCTTGTAAATCGGTCTATGCATGTAAGTAAGTAGCAACAACTATTGGATGGGGGTAAAGGACCAACAATGTCAATGTGTACGTGACTAAATCGAGCGTCAGGTGTTGCAAAGGTACCTATCGGAGTCACTGTGTGACGATGTACCTTGGCACGTTGACACTGAATACAATGTTTGGTCCAAGTTCTGACATCTTTGTTAATTGATGGCCATACGAATCTTTGAGTAATTAGACGCTGTGTTGCTCTAATACCAGGATGAGATAGATTGTGTATCGAATCAAAAATGTTACGTCTGAATTCTGGTGTGATGTATGGACGTGGATGTCCAGTAGATGTATCACAAATTATGGTATTCTGTGAAGTGAGAATAGGCACCGCTTCGAATTGAAGACTAGACGCTTCACGTAGCTTACATAGCTCTGGGTCTGTCTTTTGCTGAAGGGCGATTTGGTCAAAATTTACATCACTACCAGGAAGACTAGAATGAGTAACTAAACTGACATCATATCTTGATAGAGCATCTGCTACAAGGTTTGCTTTACCCTTAATGTAACGGATGTCTGTACTGAACTGAGAAATAAAGTCTAAATGACGTACTTCTCTTGGCGAGTATCTATCAGGCTTTGCATTAAAAGCATATATAAGCGGCTTATGGTCAGTCAAAATATAGAAATGACGACCTTCCAAAGCATGCTTAAAATGGCGTATGGCTAAATATACAGCCAGCAACTCACGACCAAAAGTACTGTATCTAGTCTCTGCTGGTTGTAAACGTTTTGAGAAAAATGAAATTGGTCTCATTACGCCGTTTTCACATTGCTGTAATACACCGCCAACTGCAAGGTTGGATGCATCTACCATTAGACATAGAGGTAGGTCTACAGCTGGGTGCACTAACAGAGTAGCTTCTGCTAGAGTAGATTTTGCTCTTTGGAAAGATGACAATTCATATTCAGCAAGTGAAATTGCTTTGTTTTTTGACTTGCAAGACAGCATGTCTGTCAAGGGTTGCAAAATATCAGCACAATGTGGGATGAAACGTCGATAAAAATTTATCAATCCCAGAAATTCTCTCAATTTGCGGAGTGAATTGGGTACTGGAAAATCTTGGATTAACTTCACCTTATTTTCCAAAGGTTTGATACCTTGACAGTCAATATGGTGGCCTAAGAAATCAAGACTAGTTACTTTGAATTCACATTTATTAGGGTTAATTACAACTCCGTATTTTCGTAAACGGTCAAAAAGCAACCTGAGGTGATATTCATGTTGTTGCTCATTTTCACTTGCAATCAACAAATCATCAATATAAGCATAGGTAAAGTCAAGGCCGTATAATACCTGATCAATAAATCTTTGAAATGTTTGTGCAGCATTTCTCAACCCAAAAGGCATTCTTAAATACTCAAAAAGTCCAAAGGGTGTAGTTATTGCCGTTTTTGGTATATCTTCGGGTTCAACAGGTATTTGGTGGTAAGCTTTGACTAGATCAACTTTACTGAAAATCTTTTTGCCATGTAAGGTTGATGCAAAATCATGAATGTGGGGAATTGGGTACCTATCGGGTACTGTGGCATTATTTAAAGCACGATAGTCACCGCAAGGTCTCCAATCACCAGTTTTCTTAGGTACCATGTGCAAAGGTGAAGACCATGGGCTTTTTGAGGGACGAATTATTCCCAAGTCCAGCATGTGATTAAATTCTGCTTTGGCTATGTGTAACTTGTCTGAGGACAATCGTCTGGGACGTGCATTCACTGGTGGGCCAGTGGTGGTAATATGGTGCGTGACATTGTGTTTTACATGATGCTCTTGATAATTCGGCCGAGTTATATCTGAATACTCTCCAAGTAAAAGAGTGACGCCATTGCTATCTGGTATGGCAAATACAGGGCTTGGTGAAACTATTGACGATTTGCAGCCTGAAACGTTTAATGCAGTTACTGTATCGATTAGTTTACGATTTTTAACATCGACTGCTAAAGAGAAATGCCTTAGGAAATCTGCACCGAGTATTGGTATAGGCACAGATGCGATGATAAAAATCCATTTATACGATCGCCTTAAACCTATGTCTAAAGTCATTGACCTTTCTCCGTAAGTTGATATTGGAGTCTTATTAACTGCCTGCAATGTATATGGGCTACTATTCTGTTTATCCCTAATGCTAGGTGGTAAAACACTCACTTCGGCACCAGTGTCGATCAAAAATTTAGTACCAGTGAATTTGTCGGTTACATAAAATAGACGACTTTTGGATTGGCCAGACAAACTCGTCGTCCCTAGATGCTGGCGTTTTAGTTTCCCTCTTTAGTTAGTCTATTTGAGTTTGATTCATGATATGAACATGGTTTGACACATTTGGTTGCTTTGTCTCCGAATCGCCAATGGTACCAACATTCCGAACCTGCCCGTGGCACGTCGCTAGACTGCCTGGATGGACTTCGGTACTTTTTATTCCCTTTAGAGCGATCTCTGCTACGACTATGCCTATTCTGTTGGCTACCTGTAACTAGGCCTTGCACTAATGTCGTTAGTTGGTTAATTTGGGCTTGCAATTTGCCAAATTTGTCATCAATTGCTTGTGGTGGTGTATCTGAGCAAGCGGCTACTGTACAAGCGGCTACTGCCAGTGATGGGGATGCCACTTCGACAATTTTATCAGCTATTACAGCTAATTGTTCAAGATCCACACTATCACTTGAGGATGCTAGAATTAAGTGTACGTTTTGAGGCAAACGTTGCAGGAACAATTGTCTCAAAATACTATTTTCTAGTTTATTTTCCCCTAGAAGTTGCTTCATTCGTCGAAGAAGTTGGGAAGGCTTTTTATCGCCAAGCTCTTCAGAAATTAGCAATTGATGTAGTCGTTTTTGCTCGGATTCAGAAGTGCGTTTGATAAGTTCTGACTTTATTTTATCATATTGATCAACCGTAGGGGGATCTATAAGTAAATCTCTTACTTCCTGTGCAATTTCTGGTTGAAGTGACGATACTACATAAGCAAATTTAGTAGATTGGCTAGTAATATTTCTGGTTTGGAACTGTGCCTCTACTTGGGCGAACCATATTGTTGGATCTTTCGGCCAGAAAGGTGGTAATTTGAGACTTACGGCTGCCAGTGGCACTGAAGTCTCAGGTGGTTTAGCCATAATTATCTAAACAAATTTATCAACAAATGTTAAATCATTTACTCTAGCGGCTAATCTTACTATAATTTGATCAGAAGTATTGTAACTGTGGAGTTTACAAATGCCTGGACCAACAAGGTTATAAATCTTAGCACCACGAATTGAAATTATATCAACAGTGAATGAACAATCCGTTAACTTAGGATACTTATTAAAATTGTGTGCTCTAGAATCGGCCAGAAATAAACATCGAATCATCACCAATTATTAATGAAGAATATTTCTCCCTTATGACTACAGTTAATAAATATACAGGTACAATTTAGTTTGAATGTCGGGATCACCAGTTATAGGGTGAATGGTTACTTTAATTATTCTTACCCTACTTCTGCGTCTTGGGTGACTAACTGGCCACCTGTTGACGATGTTATTAGGCTGGTCCGTTACACTCCAGTCAAATAATGTGGTTTAATTTATTTACAAACTTATCTATAGTAATTATGCCTAGAGAAAATACCTAAAAGACTATGGTGTCCTCAAGCCAGAAGGTTGCTGTCTAGGAGTGGTTTACTGCCAATTCAGTTCCCAACCGGCCTTTGGACGACCATCTAAATACTAACCCTAAATAAGATATATTTAGCTAATAACATGAGGAGCTAACTTGTCTCTCTTGAAAGCTGGAGAAGAGTGTGAGAGTCTTTGCCTCCATGGGTTTTTATATGCCTATGTACGACAATTAAAGGATTAGGGTATGCTCTATGCATACACAAAAGAAGTTAACTAAATGCCTTTATATAACACATGGGGTTTTTGGGCTCTTCCTAGCTAAAGTAGAGAGTCCATTGTGATTATTCACAGTTGACATTCCAAGTACAGTTACACAACAGGGGAAGGCAACAGCTGTTAATGGAATTTCACTACAGTTTCATCAGCTAATGGTCGCTGGAAAATCTTTACAGGCAAATGAGGTCTAGTCTATGGAGAGTGCCTCCATCCAAGTTTCTGGATTGGAAGGTTTTAGACGTACAATAATAATTTTATATACATATATGTATAGAACAAGTAGGGGAGATGGCCTTAGCTTTCGATCAAAACCGGGCCTTCGTTAGATGTGTAAACAAGCACAAACAACATATCCATTTATGGCAAAAGGGGTGCAAAGAACTATGGGAAGGCATCCAGAAAAAGCGGGAAATTATACCCATTCAAAGGTGTTATCTTACAAACAATGGGGTGGCTACGATCCATTAAGAGTAACGTTGTGAGGACAGAAGGATGGTTAATGGAATGGTGGTGGACCAAGGCTAGTAGGGGATGAGCCGGACTTTCGTATAGGCCTTTGTATCTTATACAATTATAAATAAAAAGAAAGACAACGGGGAATGCCGCACTTCCGGTTTTGGCGGGCAGCAGGGAAAGGCCCTTGGAAGTGGGCTTGAAAGGGTGCACCCTTAAAGTTGGGGTGCCTCTGTTGATTTGACTTTCATCAGGGGAGTGCCCCTAGTAAACCGGTATAGAGATGCGGGAGTTCCCCTATTGCTTTGATTTACACCGACGGAGTACTTGGAAATCGGGTGTGTTAAAACGGCGGGGAGTGCCCCCCCCCCCCCCCCGAATGTTGGTTTATATCGGGGAAATGCCCCCCAGTAAAAGTCTCGGGAAATCGGTGCATTAAAACAGGAGTGTTCAGTTTTAATTCTGGCTAACCAGGAGTGAGCCTTTGGTTGAGGGGTCTTTGTAAAGCGTTCAGTGACTGGTTTGATTTTGGGCGCTGTATAAATTATTGTGATGGTTGGGGTTTTTCCAACCATCCGCGGGATCGTGTTGACCAACATGAAGTAAAGAGAAGTAAAATAAGAAGTAAACACATTCAGGCACAATCTCCGTGTTCAGATAATTTATTAAATTGCTACATTATTTACAAGGGTTGCTGAATCGCCCACTTTGGTATGAGACCAAATACTCACCGGTAAAGCATTTGAACATAAGAACAAGTACATAGTCATGATGACCTGACACACACGCCTCTGGACGATAGACCACGAGGGTGTGTGCCCAATGGGTTTTATACTGCTAAAGGTATTCAAAATGTATTCAAATACGTAATAAAGCATTCCAACTTAAACTATGGGAGATTCGGTATAAAGCAATCATTGAATTAATACAATCGATCTGTTACATCATCACATATGCCCTTCCTTTTAAGATTGGCTCCTGTCAATCGTAAGGACATTATTTAAATATAAACACTATATTAAATTAATAATAATCAAAAATGTTTATATCATAAGTGTCCTCTCATTTTAGATTGGCTCCTGCCAATTGTAGGAACTCTTCTTAATGAAATGTAAATTATGAGTAGTCCAATAGTTGTTCGTCGGCCATAGGACATCAGAAGCATTTGGGGGTATTGGAAGAACTGGATGCCGCGCGTAACATCAGATCATCGTCATACTTCAAGGATGTGTGTAGACTCGGCGCTGCTCCGGATCCGATGGTTTTGTAGCTACCTGGAGTGGTGGACATCACTTCCATGGACGATAACATTAATTCTACCTCACCATTACCTCCATTCGGAACATGTGAGATTGTATTGTTCAGTAGCTAAGGTACGCCACTTATTCAAAGAAAAGAAAGACATTCCTGCCAGTAAGCCCCTATATAAAGGCACCCTTGGAAAACACTCACCAGTGCTTAAAAGCAAAAAATTACACTGGCCCAATGGGAGCAATGGGTGGGACTACTGTACATATACTGTGTCCACATATGGGAGGGTGTCACGTGATTCCTCATTTCGGTAATGTATCAGTAGAATCTCAATCAAACTTCATTTCAATCGTTTAATTTGGAGATTCTACCTCACCATTACCTCCATTCGGAACACGTGAGACTTTAAAGCGGGAGAGTGTAATATAAACTGCAAGTCCCTTAAAGATCTACTTCAACGGCACTAAGATAATTTAAACTTTGCCGAAATCCAATCAATTTGTGTTTCATGATTACGTATATTTCAAAGAAAATCCTTAGCGGTGGTTGCGTAATTTAAAAAAAGGGTCATTTTGACCAGCGTTCACCCCCTCCTCATAGCGAGTTTTTGGAAACAGCGTGTCACGTGATGAAAATATACCATAGACTGATGACGTACATGAGTGGAAACGGCTTGTTTACCCCCCGCGCAGCGGAGTGTGTTTATTGTACGCGTCTATAGCTATTTTCACGGTTACGAAAACAAAATGTCAGACACTAGCGGATCGTGGGAGGAACATAGTGTAGACGAAGAAGAATTAGTAAATACATATGATAGTATTGATAGTGAGGATAGCTCTGACGGTTGAGGGAGCTCCTCCGAAGACGAAGAGGGCGTTGATGAAGCTGGGGGAGTTGCCGAACCATATACATGTAGGTTTGAGCCACTGGCCGCAGAGGATCGCGAACTTATATATTTCCATTAACGTCAACGTAACAGGGTGTTTAGATAATCTTCCAAGTTTGCTGGTGGACAGTACAAACGAACTATTCAAACCTAATCTCCCCACTCCAAGCTGTGTACAATTGGGCTTTGTACCATTAGCATTTGAAATGGCGCTGTAGGAAACAGCATTTATCTAGAAAATTCAAACTGCCAATTAAGCAGTCACTGTTTTTTATTTAAATGATCTAGTTGTAATACATCTAGGATTCCTCAAAAGGTTAAGAGTACAAACGAGATCTTAACAAAGCCCAATTGTACACAGCTTGGAGTGGGGAGATTAGGTTTGAATAGTTCGTTTGTACTGTCCACCAGCTAACTTGGAAGATTATCTAAACACCCTGTGTTTATGAGCAGATTATCGAAGCCATCAAAGTGCTACCACAAAACACCAGTGCTGATGGTGTGAATACCACTTGTTTAATTTTGCATTTTTCACAATGATGTGATATTGTGATGACCAGTTTGAATGAAACCTGTGGCTATTTATTATCAACAAACATTTAAAACTATTGTATATAGTATTATGCTACTACAGAAGTATATGTTTTGATGCTTCTGTGCCTGTCCAGTCTGACTCTCCGTTTGTGAAGCATGTGATGGCACTGTAGTTGGCGCTTTCATGGTTGGAATTGACCCTGGCGTAAGCCTGTTGTTTTAGTTGCGATGTTGAATCCCGACAGTCGTCTGTAAAATGGGCACTACAAATCATTGTCCATTTTGTCAACGTGAAGTTTTTCCGTGTGTTGGTCACGAAACCCACCCCCTTCTCTGGACAGGATCTCTTGGAAATCGGTAAAAAACTCACATCTGGATTCTTATTTGTGTTCCGAGTACATCCACCGACAGCACATGAGTTCAGGACGGTAAATTATCTCGTCTTAACTTGGTGAATGTCTTCGAATAATGAGATCATCATACATAGTTACCGTGTAAACACACGACACCTCGCTACTTCCTGGTTTCCCGTACGTATCCTATAGTGGGTTTGTGGTGCGCGTAAATGCAAGTGCTATAGTATTGGACAAGCACAGTGCCTATGGAGGGAGCCATGGAAGCGCGCGAGTTTATAAAAACCCCAAGAAAGGTTTAATTTTTTCAGTTAAAATTACGAAAAAAATATTGGTGTAAAACAATCCAATCTACAAATTCAGAATACTTAATAACATTACGTATGAGATTAAGAAATCTGTTTTATTTCTCAATTATCGTTGAAGTAGATCTTTAACACAAATTACACCGTAAGATGTAAACAAATCAAAAACTGACAGAAAAAGTGTTACAACATGTCACACAAATGTTATTGTACACTTCAAGTAGACATTAAACTGCTCGTTTAATTCCACAATAAAATAATTTAAATAATCATAGCAGTACACATCGGATGAGCAAACTTGCTCGGGCATTATTAAGTAACCCTTAAACTTATTAACTACTCAGAACAGACTCTAATGGTGTAGTAAGATTCAGTCCAAGAATTTCTGGTGCTCTTTTGGTGCACACACAAATTATTAAAGGAAAGTTGGTTCTCTACTAGTGCAACTTTGACACATACTGCAAAGTGACTAAGAAAATTCGGTGCTTTATTGATGTAGTTTGATTCAGACCATATCAGGTGCACTATTGGTGCAAGCTGCAAATGGACAAAGACAATTTGGAGCTCTGTTGTTGTAACATGATTCAGTACAAATTTTGTTGGCGCACTTTTAGGGCACACTGCCAATGAACAAAGACATTTTGGTGCTCTATTGTTATAACTTGATTTAGACTAAGTATATCTTATGACAATTTGGTGCTTAATTGGTGTGACTTGATTCAGACAAAGTTTATCTGGTGCATTATTGCTGCACACTGCAAACAGACAAAGAAAATGTGTTACTCAAGTGGTGCAGCTTGATTCAGACTAAGTATATCTGGTGCACTGTTAATATGCACACTGCAAATGGACAATGACATTTGGTGCTCTATTGGTTTAGCTTGACTCAATTCATCTATATCTGTATACTTTTGGTGCACACTGGAAATGGACAAAGAAAGTTTGGTGCTCTACTGTTGTAACGTGATTAAGACCAAGTATATCTTGTGCACTATTGGTACACACTGCAATGTATATTGCAAATTTGGTGTGCTATTAGTGAAACTTGATTATAACTAAATGTTTCTGGTGCACTATTGGGGCATACTTCAAAGTGACAAAAAAAATATTGAGCTCTATTTGGGTTCTATTGCTGTAGCTGGATAAATACGCAGTGTGCACCAGCTATACTGTGTATTTATCCAGCTACAGCAATAGAACCCAAATAGAGCTCAATATTTTTGTTGTCACTTTGAAGTATGCCCCAATAGTGCACCAGAAACACAGTATAGCTGGTGCACACTGCGAAGTGACAAAGACAATTTGGTACTATAATGGTGTAGTTAGATTCAGTCCAAATAACTCTGGTGCTCTTTTGGTGCACACTGCAAAATGATAAAGGAAAGTTGGTATACTCTATTGGTGCATATTGTTTCAGACCAGGTATAGTATATTTTTGGTTCACTATATGGTGCACTGTTATTATGCACACTGCAAATGGACAAAGACATTTGGTGCTCTCTTGGTTTAGCTTGATTCAATTCATCTATATCTGGTATACTTTTGGTGCACACTGGAAAGTTTGACAAAGAAAGTTTGGTGCTCTACTGTTGTAACGTGATTTAGACCAAGTATATCTTGGGCACTCTTGGTACACAATTCAATGGAAATTGACAATTTGGAGTGTTGTTGGTGAAACTTGATTGTAACCAAGTGTATCTGGTGCACAATTGGGACATTCGAAGTGACAAAGAAAATGTTGAGCTCTATTTGGGTTCTGATGCTGTAGCTGGATAAAGACACAGTATAGCTGGTGCACACTGCGAAGTGACAAAGACAATTTGGTATTTTAATGGTGTAGTTAGATTCAGTCCAAATAATTCTGGTGCTCTTTTGGTGCACACTGCAAAATGATAGAGTAAAGTTGGTATACTCTATTGGTGCATATTGTTTCAGACCAGGTATAGTATATTTTTGGTTCACACTGCAAAATGACTAAGAAAATTCGGTTCTTTATTGATGTAGTTTGATTCAGACAATATCAGGTGCACTATTAGGGCAAACTGCCAATGGACAAACAAATTTGGTGCTCTATTGTTGTAACTTGATTAAGACCAAGTATATATGGTGCACTATTGGTGTAGAATCCAATGGACAATGACAATTTGGTGCTTAATTGGTGTGACTTGATTCAGACAAAATTTATCTGGTGCATTATTGCTGCACACTGCAAACAGACAAAGAAAATGTGTTACTCAAGTGGTGCAGCTTGATTCAGACTAAGTATATCTGGTGCACTGTTAATATGCACACTGCAAATGGACAATGACATTTGGTGCTCTATTGGTTTAGCTTGACTCAATTCATCTATATCTGTATACTTTTGGTGCACACTGGAAATGGACAAAGAAAGTTTGGTGCTCTACTGTTGTAACGTGATTAAGACCAAGTATATCTTGTGCACTATTGGTACACACTGCAATGTATATTGCAAATTTGGTGTGCTATTAGTGAAACTTGATTATAACTAAATGTTTCTGGTGCACTATTGGGGCATACTTCATGATGCATGCTTCGTTAAACGCTGCTGTTACAATTTTCTTGGAAACACAATGGAGAGATTGTCGTTTCAGAGAACTGCTGAATTAAACACAATAGAATTAATCAATCAGGTCGACTCTCGTCGGACTGCAACAAAATTAAAGCGGAATTAGAATTAAGCGGCTACTGGAAACAACTAGGTTAAATATTGGAAGTAATGTGCACAGGAAACGTTTTTGAAAGACCCTTCTATTACTCCAATAGGGGTGTTCCGGTACAGTTTTAGCCTTCGAGAACGACTCTTGGGTCGAAACGTCATGCTATTTTTTGCACTAATATTATACCATGTTCTTTTTTGTTAGTAAGCAGTTTGCAAGAGCTAATTCTATTTTCTCTGATAATATTCTGACACTAATTACTAATTACCAAAACCACAGTAACAGCAACTTATTTGTACCTAGACGTCCAGGCACAATACATGTAATGGCGTGTATAAACAAATGTTGACTGTCTTGTGAAATGGTTAAAACTACATCTCCCTCGTCGATCCTCAGAGCAGTCTATTATTCCCCGGCTTTGCCTCACGGGAAATCAGAACGTGCCGAGTAGTCGAGTATCACCTCGGCCGTCGTAGTTTTAACACTAAACAGTCAATATTGAAATATATTAATAATTTATCACAGTTTTTTCCATTTAAGGTCATGAAAGTAAGTGTGGAAGGCAATATTAAAGAATATTTTTTATAGAATATGGAAACTGTTTGTCATTATTGTAACATAAAAAGAGGCTTGTTCTTTCGGGTAGACACATTTTAATGAGCTTCTTCATGTGGTGGACAGAAGAAGCGTACTTAAGTTAAGGGAATGTATACGTTTGATAATCACTCTTAAAATTAAAGATGTCAGTTTCTATGCCCCAAAATTTGAATCTGAGAAACCTTGCTATCAGAAACAGTGGCGTAGCCGGGGGGGGGGGGGGGGGGGCCCTGCGGGGCACAAGGCCCCCAACAAAATTCAAGTGCCCCCCCCCCCCCCCCCAGGTGCTCCCCACGAAAATAAATCGTTATAAAGTGCCAGGCCACGAACTTAGTGTCTAATAAAAGGGCAAGGCAATAAGTGCCGTACTTTTTCTAGGGCATCGCAGCAATTTCGAAAGTGTAAAAAGGGCACCACAGCATTTTTGTCGAATTTAGGGGGCATCATGGCAAAAATAGACAGGTGAAAAATCTAAGGTTGATAAACGTTTACACAACCACGTCATTAAAATCAATGCGTCTTCACCACAGCATTTTGACTTTGCACAAACGCCCCGCAAAAATTCCACAAATTTTCACAATTTTCATTTAAATGGGTTTAACACAACCGATCAATTCCTAAATTGTAAGATGTACTAAAGCTAATTGCGACTTCGTTATTTAGTAAATGAATTGTATGTACAATTAATATTTTCTGTTTTAACGGGTCTGTAACCAGCTGACCTCGAAGCGGCGGTGATTTATTATGTAGACATATTCCAGAAATGATTTTAATTTATTCGTTAATGGCACACCCGTAAATTTTCTACTAAGTTGGACTGTGTTCGAGAAAATTCCTTCAATTGAATTGGTAAAGTAAATTCCTTAGCACGGGGGACCAACAGAAGCAACAACATTTGAATATGACTGGACGTCATTATAGATGAAATACCTGCAGTCAATTAGCATTACAAGTAAGCCTACTCCCTTTTCTGGAATGTGGGATTCATTCCTGCGTTTGCCGTTACGACGAGAGGTTGACTGTAGGGGAACACCAATGTTTCTGTTTCCATATTAGTTAAGTTCAGCCAAATTTGTCTTTATAGGTAGCTACTTCCGATGTTTAACAAATCTTATGCTTCAACCGGCAGTAAAGTGTGGCGTCCAAGCGTGGAATTGGTGAGTTAAAATTAATAGGGAAAATAATTACTGGAACAAACCTTCAGAAACGCTGCAGTGTATATTCAGTGTGTGATATTCAATTGCCGTAAGTTTCGTTATTATTAGAATTGTATAGAGGACACACGGCAGAATATCCTAAGTAGAAATGTGGCATTTTTGCACATGTTGAAGATGGCATCTAGTTTTATCACTGAACATTATGACCCATCTGAAATTAAAATTGTTAGGTGGTTACACTAAAAATGCGTAAAAATATTGCCGAACATTTTCTGTTGGTTTAATGCATGCAGCGGCTAACATGTGTGTAGGTCCCGAAGGTGGGAATTCTCCCCTAAAATGGCTAAGTATCGGCATAATGTGAACAATTTTCCCGTTTGTCCTTTTACTAAACGTTATGTTTGAGGATAGATCTTTCATTCCTGAAAATTTAAAACAAAATCCCTCGTAGCCGTCAGCCTCAATTTATTTGACGTTTTATTTTATTTTATTTAAGATTTTTTGGATAAAACGGTTTCTGAATACACTAAGTTGCATGCAAAGAATCTTCTGTTAACGGAAGGGGAGATTTGCCGTAGGTTCTGAGGCAACGTACACATCTTAAACAAAATAAATGTATTTTCGTCAAATACAAGTGTTTATTAATGATAAAATTGCTGAAGTAGTTACCAACGCAAAAAATCGAATGTTTTCTTGTGTAAAGATTATGAGAATTTAAAACATTTAAGAGACAACATTTGAAGATAAAACGCCCGGTGATAAAATTGAAAATTTCCAGGCAGTCTCAACGGCCGCCAGCGTGTAATTCAAATATTGTACGTATGTACATCAAATGATAATTATTGTTGTATGTGGAGCATCGACCAGTTCACGTCCCTACAGTCAAATGAGATTATTTTCAACGTAGGTGGCGCGTTGGAGCCGTTACCCCATCCGCCCACCCCCTATATGCAGTGACTCATTAAAATTCAAATCGCTGTGGTTTTCTTTCTTTTCTTCCTTCCAGATTTTTGTGGTCGCGTTCTGTTGCTTAAACTGATCAGGTGGTCGCGAAGTGCGCGAAAACTCGGTTCTAATGACACAGATAAAATTCAATAAGTTCATAGATCATAGAGCAAGAGCTTACGATCGTCAAAACGTTGGGCTGACTCGAGAGTATAATGTCACCAAAACTTATCGCTGCGTTGACACATTTTGAGGCGGGAAAGACTTCGAGCTCCACAGGCAAGTTGTACTGCTGCAATAATTTACAATTAGTTTCGTGCCGTTTCTTGAAGCAATTCCTAGTTCCAAGTTTGTTCTGCTACAATAATTTACAATCTTGTTGTGTCATCTCTTGAAACCATTCCTAGTTTACTGCTACAATCGTTTACATTATATTTGTTGTGCTATCTCTTGAAATCATTCCTATCGTGTTGTACTGCCAATATCATTTACAAAGTATGTTGTACCATCTCTTGAAACCATTCCTTGTTCATGCTTTACTGCTACAATCATTTACAAACTACTTTGTGCCATCTCTTGAAACCATTCTTAACTCATGCTGTTCTGCTACAATCGTTTACAATCTTTGTTGGTTGTATTTCTTGAAACCATTCCTAGTTTATGTTGTTCTGCTACATGATTTACAATCTTTTGTTGTGCTATCTCTTGAAACCATTCCTAGTTTATGTTCTGCTAAAATCATTTACAATCGGAATCATTTATGATTCAGACAAAGTTTATCTGGTGCATTATTGCTGCACACTGCAAACAGACAAAGAAAATGTGTTACTCAAGTGGTGCAGCTTGATTCAGACTAAGTATATCTGGTGCACTATTAATATGCACACTGCAAATGGACAAAGACAATTGGTGCTCTATTGGTTTAGCTTGACTCAATTCATCTATATCTGGTGTACTTTTGGTGCACACTGGAAATGAGCAAAGAAAGTTTGGTGCTTTATTGTTGTAACTTGATTGAAAATTTGGTGTGCTTGGTGAAACTTGATTGTAACCAAATGTATCTGGTGCACTATTGGGGCATACTTCAAAGTGACCAAGAATTTGTTTATCTCTATTGGGGCACTATTGCTGTAGCTGGATAAAAAAGTAGTAGTGCTGGTGCACGTTTGGTGCACACTGTGAAGTGACTGTTAAGTGACTGTTAAGAAAATTTGGTGCTCTATTGGTGCAGCTTGTTTCAGACCAAGTTCAGTATACTTTTAATGCACACTGCAAATTGCCTAAGAAAATCTGGTGCTTTTTTGGTGTAGTTTGATTCAGACCATATCAGGTGCACTATCTGTACACACTGCACAAAAGGACAACACATCAATTTGGTGCTCTGTTGTTGTAACTTGATTTGGTCCAAGTATTTTTGGTGCACTATTAGTGCACACTGCCAATGGACGAAGACATTTTTGGTGTTTATTGTTGTAACTTGATTTAGACCAAGTATATTTTGTGAACTATTGGTGCACACTGCAATGTACATTGACAATTTGGTGCTCTGTTGTTGTAACTTGAGTTAGACCAAGTATATCTGGTGAACTATTGGTGCACACTGCAATGGACAATTTGGTGCCTTATTGGTGTAACTTGATTAAGACCAAATATATCTGGTGAACTATTGGTGCACACTGCAATGTACATTGACAAATTGGTGCCTTGTTGTTGTAACTTGATTTAGACCAAGTATATCTGGTGAACTATTGGTGCACACTGCAATGGACAATTTGGTGCCTAATTGGTGTGACTTGATTTAGACCAAGTATATCGTGTGGACTGTTAGTGCACACTGCCAGAGGACAAAGACAATTTGGTGCTCATTTGTAACTTGATTAAGACCAAGTATATCTGGTGAACTATTGGTGCACACTGCAATGGACAATTTGGTGCCTTATTGGTGTGACTTGATTCAAAGTATATCTGGTGAACTTTGACACATACTGCAAATGGACAAAGGTAATTTGGTACTCTAGTGGTTTAACGTGATCGAGTTTATCTGGTGCACTATTGGTGCACACTGCACATGGACAAAGTCAACTTGGTGCTCTTTTTGTATAGCTTAATTCAGACCAGGTATAACTTGTGGATTAATGGTGCACTACAAAATGACCACACTGCAAATTGATAAAGACATTTTGGCGCTCTGTGGTTTTAACCAAATGCAGTCTAAGATTTTTGGTGCACTATTGGTGCACATTGCTATTGTACAATGAACAATTGCTGCTTTATTGGTTTAGGTTGATTCAATCCATGTATATCTAGTGTACTTTTTGTGCATACTGCAATTTGACAAAGGTATTTTGGAGCTCTGTTGTTGAAACATGATTCAGTACAAGTTTTTTGGTGCACTATTATTGTCACACGCGATGCTCAATTAACAAAAGGTGACATTTGCGCCTATAAAAAATCGCGTAACCTCGTTCAGCGGGAAATTCTGCGAGCAAAGAAACTCTTCTATGCACAGAAAATTCAGCACTTGAAGCACACTGAACCTGGCAAATGGCACCAACAGATTATATCTTTGACTGGTATGCACAAGTCGTCACCTTTCCGATTGGACACACAGAAATCATCATCGGATACTGCTCATGAACTAAACTGTCACTTTGCTCGTATATGCAATGAATTACCAAGCCTTGACTTGTGTGCTCTACCCTCCTACCTTCCTGCCCTCCCTCCTCCAATCATTGCTAGGCAAGAGGTCTACAATAAGCTTTGTAAATTGAATGCGACAAAGTCTGGTCACCCAACGGATGTCCCTATTCGGTTGTTGAAGGAATTCGCTTACGAGATATCAGAGCCCCTAACTATAAGTTTCAATGATTGTTTTCGTGGCGGCCATTTCCCTTGCAACTGGAAAACGGCATCTGTTTGTCCTGTGCCGAAGTCATCCCCAGTCACTGAATACAGTCAACTCCGACCTATTTCTATTACTCCGATTTTAGCACGTGTGTTTGAAAGTTTCCTTGCTGAGTGGGTGATGGCTGACATCAAAGATCAAGTCGACACAAGACAATTTGGCAACATGAAAGGCAGTTCTGTGAACCACTATCTGATCAGTTTGCTGGATGAGATCTACAGGGGGCCTTGATAAGCCGGGTCACTATGCTACTATTTGTACAATAGACTTCATGAAAGCCTTTGATCTGATAGATCATACAAAAGCACTCCACAGGTTAATCGAAGTGGGGGTTAATCCGTCTGTCATTCCTGTGATCGCAGATTTTCTCTCAAACCGCACGCAGACAGTTCGATATTGCGGTTCATCCTCATCTGAGCTTAGACTGTCTTGTGGGGTCCCTCAAGAAACTAAACTTGGTCCAGTGATCTTCCTAATCATGATAAATGATGCTGCCATGACAACCGAAAAAAGATGGAAATATGTTGACGACCTCACAATTGCTGAAATCACCCATAAATCGGATACCAGTGATATACAAGCTCATGTGGATGCTGTGTCAGAATGGAGCCATACTAACTCCATGAAACCCAAGGCTGAAAAATGTAAAGTGATTGAAGTTAGTTTCTTAGTAATATCCCTACTCCTGTGATCACAATGGATAATCAAGTTTTAGAATCTGTGTCTTCACTGCGCCTGCTTGGTGTGATAATCCAATCTGATCTTAGGTGGGATCTTCAAGTGTAATAGATGATCTCGCGTGCATCTCGCCGATTGTATATCTTAAGCAAATTGAAGCGAAATGGTGCCCCTCTCAGTGATCTTGTCTACATATACTGCGTACATCCGTCCTCTGCTGGAGTTTTGTGCTCCTGTGTGGAGCAGTAATCTAACAAATCGGCAGTCTGTTAGTATTGAAAGGGTACAACGTAGAGCTCTTCGAATCATCACTTTTCCTGACCGGCATCATTATGAGGATCTCTTAATAGATATTGGTATTCCCTCCCTTGCATCGAGGAGAAATGAAATACTTACAGACTTTGCCAAATCTATCTCTTAGTAACTTAGTCAATATTTTGTAAAATGGTTAAACTTGGGGTTTGGAGGTTGGGTCAATTGTAGTGCGTGTAGGCCGACAGCACTTCCTCTCCTTTTTACGTCAGTGTGATTTTCTAGTGTTTTCCTTTTACTGTTGTAAATATTGCCACGGTTATCGGGTCCAATTTCAATTCCGTTCTTTGCTTGCCTAGTTTTTGTCTTATTAGTCACCAGCTACTTTTTTACGATGCTTTTTGAGCAGTCTAGTATCTAGCCTAGTATTTTTGGTTATATCGCTTTTCAGGTTTACTGTTTAAATCGTTTAAAATTTTAACTGTTGTAGTTTTTAAACAATGTAAACACGTCACTTTAAGTCTTTTTAACTTCTGTCGTGTATTTTTTGAGATATAAATAATAAACCTAATTGAATTGAATTGAATATAAGGGCACACTGCCAATGGACAATGATAATTTGGTGCTTTATTGGTGTGACTTGATTCAGACAAAGTTTATCTGGTGCGCTATTGCTGCACAATGCAAACAAAGAAAGTTTGTTGCTCAAGTGGTGCAGCTTGATTTAAACAAAAGTAATCTGGTGTACTATTAATGCACACTGCAAATGGACAAAGACATTTGGTGCTCTCTTGGTTTAGCTTGATTCAATTCATCCATGGTATACTTTTGGTGCACACTGGAAATGGACAAAGAAAGTTTTGTGCTCTACTGTTGTAACGTGATTTAGACAAAGTATATCTTGTGCACTCTTGGTACACAATGCAATGGAAATTGACAATTTGGTGTGTTGGTGAAACTTGATCGTAACCAAGTGTATCTGGTGCACAATTGGGACATTCGAAGTGACAGAAAATGTTGAGCTCTATTTGGGTTCTATTGCTGTAGTTGGATAAAGACACAGTATAGCTGGTGCAAAGTGACAAAGACAATTTGGTTCTATAATGGTGTAGTTAGATTCAGTCCAAATAATTATGGTGCTCTTTTGGTGCACACTGCAAAATGATAAAGGAAAGTTGGTATACTCTATTAGTTTGGAGCTCTGTTGTTGAAACATGATTCAGTACAAGTTTTTTGGTGCACTATTAGGGCACACTGCCAATGGACAAAGACAATTTGGTGCTCTATTGTTGTAACTTGATTTAGACTAAGTATATCTGGTGCACTATTGGTGCAGACTCCAATGGACAATGATAATTTGGTGCTTTATTGGTGTGACTTGATTCAGACAAAGTATATCTGGTGCATTGCTGCACAATGCAAACCGACCAAAAAATTTGTTGCTCTGTTGGTTTAGCTTGATTCAATTCATCTATATCTGGTATACTTTTGGTGCACACTGCAAAATGATCAAGGAAAGTTGGTATACTCTATTGGTGCATATTGTTTCAGACCAAGTATAGTATATTTTTGGTTCACACTGCAAATTGACTAGGAAAATTCGGTTCTTTATTGATGTAGTTTGATTCAGACAATATCAGGTGCACTATCTGTACACATTGCACAAAAGGACAACACATCAATTTGGTGCTCTGTTGTTGTAACTTGATTTGGTCCAAGTATTTCTGGTGCACTATTAGTGCACACTGCCAATGGACGAAGACATTTTTGGTGTTTATTGTTGTAACTTGATTTAGACCAAGTATATTTTGTGAACTATTGGTGCACACTGCAATGTACATTGACAATTTGGTGCTCTGTTGTTGTAACTTGAGTTAGACCAAGTATATCTGGTGAACTATTGGGACATTCGAATTGACAAAGAAAATGTTGAGCTCTATTTGGGTTCTATTGCTGTAGCTGGATAAAGACACATTTTAGCTGGTGCACACTGCGAAGTGACAAAGACAATTTGGTACTATAATGGTGTAGTTAGATTCAGTCCAATAATTATGATGCTCTTTTGGTGCACAGTGCAAATTGCCTAAGAAAATCTGGTGCTTTATTGGTGTAGTTTGATTCAGACCTTAAAGTGCGTGGAAAATGAGAAGTTTCCATTCAATCCACTTTCAAAATCTAGTTGCTGATGTATCAAACACAACATACAAGTATACAAAGATAATTTTTCGAAATTGTAAAAAGATTAAAAAAAGGAATTTTTAAAAAGCCCGCGCGTCGCGATTCTGAAAATGCAGAGGTCACGATCGGTTGTTGCGCAATGGCTGTGACGTCATAAAGGAGACTGACTAAGTCTGGTACCCATATAACTCAAGCACGCTACGCACGCCGCCACACATCATGTAATAATGTGCGTGCATTATTCCATTTATTGTCCGCTTATTCTTTCTTCGACGAAGCAAACATGTCAGACTCTGAAAACTCCGGTGACGAATTTTGGGAAGAAATCAGTGTTGATTCTGATGGTTTCAGTGAAGGATCTGAAAGTACGTCAGGGGGATCGGGAGACAGCGATGACGTTGAACCAGACGATGAGGATGAGGTGGTTCGTGGGGCTGAACCATATAGGTTCGAGCCACTGGCAAGACCACGCCAACAGCAAGGTGACGCTGCTGGCGATGATGACGCCGACGACCCCGATGAAGACCAACGTGATGGGAATGACCAAGCTGCAAACAACGAGCGATTGAACAATACCGACTGGTAATTTTAATTTCTTAATCATTGACATAGTACTATAGTTCTCTGATTTTACATAGCCGGTGTAGGCCTTTGCTGATATTTATGACAGCAAAACACGTACCCATGTATTCTCACTCGTCTATCTACACAATGCAAAGACAGCTTTGTTTGTGAGTGGTTTTCTGCAACTCAATTCAATTCAATTCACTTTATTTCCAAATCCAAACAAATAAACAAAACACTTGGGTAGTGAATAAAGAATTATGTTTTACAAGTAACTGTTAGTGTCTAATTTGCCACGATGTCAACCAAATGCAATTGAGTTTTGTACATAACTGTTGAGTTAAATTTATTGCCACAGTTCTCTTAAAAATGTCTGACTTAATTGTCTTGCTTTTTGAATTGAAGGTGTTCCTGTGGTAAATGTGTGGTGATGGAGTTCATTCATAACTGCATTTGCTGTAAAGAGATTGAAGCCATACAGCAGAAAATCATTCATACTGGAGTCGACACTGAGGGGTTTAGTTGCTTTACAGACCATCCCTGGTATGAGGCTACGTGTCTCAACCCCGGAACACTAGAGACGGCGTACTATGCGTACAGACAACAGTATGGGGCTAGAGCTGTTGAAGGTGACCTTCCACGGTAATAGTTAATTTTCAATGTTTAAAAAAAAAAATATTTTTTGTGTGTAAGATTTTTGAACCAAAATAGAAGCACAGAACCTGGTTATTATATTCAGATAATCTATTTTATGAGTACCGGTACATACATGAACATGTATCAGGAGACTTTTCCCACCCCCACAATAAAAGCGACTCTCTTGATAAGCCCATTATTCCTTGTTTGAGCCCATTTCGTCAATCCCACTTATCCTGGTAACACTGATACTGGTAACACTGATACTGGCTAGTACATTGGTCAATTCAACGTAACAAATGGACAAATGATATACAGTTTGTTGATTGTAAAACAAAACGTTATTATTTTTTTATTTCACAGAAAGTACAGACATGTGTCTTATCGGCAGGTGATCAGGTGGTGTTATGGTTACCTTGGAAGACACAACCGAGTGCCCCTCCCAGCATGCATAATGGGAATAACCAGAACTACTTTCCCCGATGAAGGAGGCAACTATGAAGGGTTTAGATTTCCTGACCTTGATGACATGTAGATTTACAATAACATAACACATAACTGGATGTCGGCAACACTTTTACATGGTTTAGGAGTAATAATAATGATAGTCTTTCAAAAATGAGTTTGAACGGTCAAGCGTTTTTGTTAAGTTTACAAAAGAGGCCTTTGCATTTTTGTTTGTGTTTTTTTGTACAAAATATTTTACATTCAAAGTTATTGACTAAATCTATTTGAGGGAACGCCATGTCAAATTCAATTTTGTGATGCACTCATGGATGAAAGTAGGAAAAATAAAACAGAATTTGTATTTTACAATAAAAAAAATTGTACAATTATACCGTACATGTATTTGTTAATATTCAAGCGAAATTTGTCATATTACATTATAACTCACCATGATGTCACATTTGAAAAATACGTCATTACATTTTTATATGAAAATGTAGTGGTAGCCATGGCTAGTTATATTGGTTGATCACAAGTTCAGTCGAATAGTATTCTACTGTGCAAACCTAGTAACAATAAATGCATGCTGAAATGAATGTATAATGAATATCAAATGATTATGCTCTGTTGTGTCGTCACCCCCCTCCCCCCCCCTACACACACTCACATGTATACTGCAGTAAAAGGGTCCCTCCGACATTGACAAATTGAGAAAATATTAGGAAAAAGGGTGTGAGATGCCATTTCAACTGTTTCAATACCCTAAGGCACAGGTTGAATTCATGAACCTTTGTTTCGGAAGCATGTTTTTTTTCTCTTTTGATTAAATCACTGTCGGAGGCATCTTTACTGTATTTACCAGTAACAAACTAAACTACATTATAAAGGATTTGTAAACATCTTCCCAGTGAGCAGTGGAACGCAGACACACCAATTTCATGGGCAATATAAAATTACAAAAACCTTTAATCCCGCCTACAACACACGATTTGGGCATTTTGATAGTATCGGCACTGAACTTTGATACACAAATCTTAGATTAAATGCACTTCACACTCGTCGCCTAATCCAACAACATCCCAGTTTGGCTCAGCTTGAGCCGCTAGAGGGATTATTCTACCAAGTACCAAGTACCAAGTACAACCAGAGGATAAAATTGTGAAGCTCGCATCACTATACGGCGAAAACACAGCATGCACACGCGCCGCACGTACGTTGAAGCTCCTACAGTACTTCCGCGTCACGTGACTCGATCTCCTTTATGACGTTTTGGGGTCACTTGCATATCATTATCATAATGTCCTGCTTTTACGTTATGGGGGCGGAGGGAATCATGCGAGTGCTTGGTTTGTCGTTTTTTTTCCAGTGCAAATATACAGATAATGGTAAAGTAATATTTTATTTGGAATCAGTAGGGCTTGTTTTATAAAGTATATGTGTTTCCGTCCCTCAAAGTTATCGTTTTCCACGCACTTTAAGATTTCTCAACTCTCAATATTTGCTCATTGATCTTGTGCTGTCTCACATTTTCCCCCAAAATACATACTGTCCAGTCCCTCAAACAATTGCCATGTAATTTTGTTTGCGACGTTTTAAACAAGTGCGTGTTATATAGTTTCTCAAAAACTTGAGATC
This sequence comes from Leptasterias polaris, assembly GCA_037783415.1. Classification (NCBI taxonomy): domain Eukaryota; kingdom Metazoa; phylum Echinodermata; class Asteroidea; order Forcipulatida; family Asteriidae; genus Leptasterias; species Leptasterias polaris. Next base: position 2,131,449 of record JAZGTN010000020.1, read on the forward strand.
CTTATTGCAACGTTCTAATTGTTCCAGAGCCAGTATTATTGTGCTGTCCTGATGATTTGTCAAGTTTTCAAATTTTTTCTAAATTGATGACGTGCCGTCCCTCACATTTTCCAAAAGTACAAGTATTGTTTTCCAGTCTCCCAAACACTTGCCCATCTATTGATTTTTAAACCTCCAAATTGTTAAAATTGTGCAGTTGTCAATATGTTTCTAAATTGATGTTATGATGACTCTCAAAATTTCCAAATGTATATGTTTTCAGTCTAACCCTTGTAATACTGTGCCCTTCCTTAATTTTTCCAACAAGTATTTTTCTTTAGGCAAGGGTAGGCTGCTGCCAGCACAGATAATAAAAGCATGCTAACATGGAAAGTAAAACAACATTGGTCATTGTATACCAACATGGTAGTGGACAACAATAAAGGTATTTACCAGAACTTTTGAACCTAATAACTTTTAACTTTCAAATTGTGTCAAACTGTAGGCCTAGTGCTGCTGATATTGTGTCTCTGATATTGTTGTCCAGTCCCTCAAAATGTTGCCTCTCTTGATGTTATGTTGTAGTTTCCAAACTAATTTTGTCAAAACCTTTCAAAACCAATGCAGGTTTATACAGTCGTTTTTAAAATCCATTTCCAAAACAATATTTTTTGAATTTCTCGCCACCATCCTAAGTTCATGTTTGATGAAATGTTTACGACAGGTTATCTTACTATCTTTGCAGATTATTCAATGATTGAAGATCAGTATCCATCATGAGCGAGGGACACCTTTTTAGCAGCTGATTTTGTCAAAGTCAATTTGGATTTTCATCATTGAGATTGCTGTGCCTCCTTGCCCGAGGTATGTTTAATTTATGCCATGTCTAAAACAAAATCTCGCAGCTCATTTTGCGCAGTTTTTTTAAACCATTCACACAGTTCCCCAGAATCGGTGTTGAGGCATCATTAAATTTTCCCAAGCACATTATGCCAACCTTGTAATTTTTACTATGCATTTGGAATGTTAATTTTGATTTTATTCTGTCTAGGTTGCCTAGCTGGTTGTTTCTTCTGAAAGGGTTGGCTTCTGCCTACACAGATGATAGCTTGCCAAGATGGAACATAACAACATCGGTGAATGTACGTCAACATGGATTGTGGTAAAATCAAGTAAGGTATTTGCAGAACTTTTGAACCTGCTGATATTTCAACTCTCAAATTGCTACCAAGCTGTTATTGTGCTGTCTCTTAAAAGTTCACAATGTGCATGACATCCAGTCCTCAACACTTTGGGAAAACTCAAGTAACCAATTTTTCCAAAGTTAAAGAGTTATCGAGGGGATTGATAATGTTCCATTGTTTAATGTTCTGTCACGGCCCAGGTGTACTGAAGAACACCCCCGTATAACTTTGGTATATTCCTACTTTGCATATTCATTTCAAACCTTTTGTTGTTGTAAATATCTCTTTATCATTTAAATCTACGAAGCGCCCCCTACGTTCTAATTTGTATATTTCCCGCCGTTCAATAATCTGGGCGTCATTCTGAAATTGGCCGAACCTTCAGCAACATCTTGTTCACCAATTTTACAGGTATGAATCTTGACTATTCTATATATCTCTTTGCATCATTTCTTAAATCTTTTAACTCTTACCTAAGTACCAAAGGAATGTATGGGAATTCTAGTGTTTCTTTAAGTCAACATATATTTGTATTATTTTGTGTATTTCTAATCAATTTCCCTACGGTTGACATGAGATATGCGGTTCGCCAAGGTGGCGACCGAGAGTTTTATTGTTACTTAAGCTTAATTCATTTTCCATTTATACATTTGTAATTATTGTTTAACTTAAGTTTACCGTGATTCTGAAATTGGCCGAACCTTCAGCAACATCTTGTTCACCAATTTTACAGATTCAATAAAGAACCAGATTCAAGAGAGAACTCCAAAGCCAGTTTCCCCGTACCTATTTAATACAGTGACCTCACAACATCTTACTAGTCACAAATTGGTGGAAGATCCGGGTACGGGGAAAATTCACCTGCAAATTGTTCACTCCTGAAGACCTCCCTTCTGACAGTAAACACTGATCCTGAGTCAGCGTGTACAGCAGACATTACCACCGAACCCGAGGCCCAGAGCCCCGCCTTTAATCAGCCAGCTCCAATCTGCAACCCCCCGAGATTGGGTACAGCCAGCTCCAATCTGCAACCCCCCGAGATCGGGTACAGCCAGCTCCCACACCGTACCCCCAGAGATCAAGCACCGTCAGAAGCTACACCGGGGTACCCCCAACTGGTCGTATCTCCGAGCCGACGATACTGCCATCTTCTGCGTCACAAAGTGCCCCGCCGAGCCCTTGATCAGCTTGCATCAGACAGTACTGCGTTTTGACTACGATCCGACATTGAAAATAACTGATCTTGGTAGTAACATCGTTCCAATTGAACTTTTCAGCTGGTGTTAACAGATTTAAATTGTTACATTGCAAAGTAGCTTTAGTTAATCCATCCACCGGAAGGTGCTATTGTTGAGTTTAGAGTTGACATTTGCGCCATTGTGTATCAATTACCGGCAGGGTAGTTCTGATGCTACTGGTCTTGAAAGCCTGAATTGATTCACATTCCAATGATGTATTGAGCAGTTGCAACATTTCGTGTTCAATTTGATTGAATATTATATTTGCTCCTTATTGCTGATTTACAAGTAAATTTGTTGTTTTGATTAATTTTGTTAAGTGTTTTGTACTTACCTTCGAGACACTAGTGTTGTCTTTGTGAGTGCTTCTATACAAGTTACGATATCACGTTCTATTTGCCATTTGAAGTGCTAAATATAATTTGCCGAGAATTCCTGTCATTCATTGTAAACTATAAGTGATCCAGGAGGGTTAAGAGCTTGACGTTGCATTTAAACGTTACATTTAAGCTGACACCTTCAATTGATATTGATTGGTTTTTGAATGCTATTTGACTGATATTTTTTCAAGAATTTGCCTTCATTTACAATTTTTTGATTGAAATTGATTGCTTATTTATTGCTCTTATTTATTTTTTTTGAAATGTTTTGTTGGCAGTAATTGATAGTGTCGCAATTTAGTTGATTTTTTCCCTATCTCACCGCCATTTATCCATCTCACCCATGGCCACGTCAAGAAGAAAGCAATCAGACGACACACGCCCAACTTCTGCAATGCTTGGAAACCCACTGGTGTCAACCCGACCAAAACGTCGTACTTCACTCAATCCTCCGAATCTCAGCCCTCAACCACCAGTTCAATCACCATCACATAATTCAACATCACGAACCTCTCCTTCTGAAAATGGACCTCCTATTAAGTACCAACCATTAGCAGAAGAAATGCTCTCTGAACTTCAACATCTGGAACAGAGACTCTCCCAAAGTGGACTGCATCCTCATCGACAACACAGATACACATCTCCTTGTCCATCTGCTACCACTGCTACGCCCAGACGAAGGCACGTAACACCACCAGACTACCTTAGCTTCTCACCGCATACTCCACAACCGAGCAATCCAAAGATCCAAAAACATCAAAATCTGTCTTCAAATCTTACCGTTTCCACACCTCAGCTACATCTCATGCCGTCACACCAGGTCAAGAGTGTCCCTATCTTCACGGGAAAAGAAGGTTCGAGTACCTACGTCGACGACTGGGTACGAGATACCAAGTACTTGATAGAAAATACAGCGATGCCAATGGGAATGCAGTTTGCAACAATCGTGCGGTACTTGGGTGGAGCAGCAAGAAAGCTAGTACTGAACCTTCCACCCAACCAGCAGACTCCACAACATGCATTTGCTGAGCTGAGGGCACAGTTTGGTGAGCTCATGATGAGTGGCGATCCACTAGCCGAGTTCAATGCACGTATGAGGAGTCCCACTGAATTGGCCAGCATCTTTGCAGTGGAACTAGAAGCTACGCTCCGCACAGTAGAAGAGAGAATGAGCAAAGGCAGTCCGTTCCCAAACCGCAACCACATGCTCACGCAACAATTCATGCGAGGAGTACAAGACGAAAGAGTAACTCGTCGAATCGCACCTATGAGACCACGCGAGATGAAGTTCCGTGAGTTGCAACAAGAAGTAAGACAGCTAGAAAGAGAGATGCGACTCGTACCAACTAATAAGCCTGAAGTCAAAGCAGCACAATCTCAGAAATCATCACAGTCACAACATTATCAGCCACAACCCAATCCTCACAAAGCAGAAACTACTTGCCAACCGCTCAACAAGAAGACTGACCACGATAATCTTGTAATTTTTGCAATGTACATGTTGTCCAGTCCCTCAAATAACCTGCCAACCTTATGGCCACGGTAATACTTTTTCAAGTTGTTTCAAATTGGATGAGCTGTCAGTTGTGCAGCTTTAAGACTTTTCCAAACTGACGTTGTTAGTCCCTCAAAAACCTTCAAACTTATGTATTTTCAACTTTTAAATTGTTAAAGAGCCGAGGCTGTGCCCTTCCTTAATTTTTCCAACAAGAAGTATTTTTCTTTAGGCAAGGGTAGGCTGCTGCCAGCACAGATAATGAAAGCATGCTAACATGGAAAGTAAAAAAAACATTGGTCATTGTATACCAACATGGTATGTGGACAACATACAACAATACGTTATGTCCCATCTCTCGCAACCATACCAAGTTCATGGTGTATAATGTTGGAATAATGTTGGATATTTGATGAAATGATAACAGTAAGTCTTATTGTCTTTACAGAATCTTCAATGATTGAAGATTAATTTCCATCATAAAAAGGGGCCCTTTATCACAGGATGTTTCTCTTACGTCAGTTTGGATAATAATTTTTGTGATTATCTTGCCTCCTTGCAAAAGTTATATTTAATTATATGCCGTGTCTAAAACAACACTCTCAGAGTCATGTTGTAGAATTTTCCTACGCACATTTTGTTGAATGATTGCTGTCTTAAACATGCCAATTTAGTAATGTTTATTATGTGTTTGATAATGTCATGTATGACTAGATTTTGATTAGTTTGTAATGCTGGTTTTTTCTTGGGACAGGGTTTGTTGCTGCTAGCAGAGATGATGATAGCTTGCCAACATGAAAACGTTAGAACATCGGTGAATGAACGGCAACTAGGATTGTGGTAAAATCAATGAAGGTATTTGCAGAACTTTTGAACCTAATGATATTTCAAATCTCAAATTGCTACCAAGCTGTTAAGTGGCTGTCCCTTAAAAATTCACAAAGTGTATCATATCCAATCCTCAACACTTTGGTAAAAACTCAAGTTATGAATTATAAGTTAAAAAGTTACTGATACCAAGGGGATTGATATTGTGCCATCTTTTAAATGTTCACACGCCAATGATCTGCCGTCTCAAAAAGTGTCACGAAGTACGTTTTGTCCTGTCAATTAAACACTTGACGACCTAATGTTTTTTAACTCTCAAATTGTGTCAAACTGACCCCTGTTGGGATTGTGCCATAATTGTAATTTTTGTAATGTACAAGTTGTCCAGTCCCTAAAAAACCCGGCCAACCTTATGGTTATGTTGTCTTTCCCGAATCAATTCAAAACCAATATTAATTTGTGCAATCTCTCAAAACCATTACAGTTTTATACAGTACTCTCTTAATGTAAAAGAGTGAAAACTTCACTCTCCCCCTCGAGTGATATACAGTTCGCTCTTTTTTGAGTGAACTTCGCTCCGAAACGAGTGGGAAAATACAGCACGTCGCTCTTTTGGGGACTTAAGTCAACCCACTCTTTATCGAGTGAGCTTTTACACCACTCCATATTTGGAGCGATTAGATACCCACTCTTTATCGAGTGAGCTTTTACACCACTCCATATTTGGAGCGATTAGATACTCACTCTTTTTGGAGTGAAAACAACAGTCACGGGCAGTGGTAGTCCAGGCCCGATCCATCCGAGTGAATCTCGCGAAAATGCTTTTAAAAAATTGAAAATATATATTTACAAAAATTGTAGGCAAGACTTGTATAGTTGGTGTAGTTATTCAAAACGTGTGTAACAATTTTGTTTCAAAGCTAATTTTAATTTTTAATTTTCCCACTTCCCTTGTGACAAACTTCACTCGTTTGGCCGGAGCGATTTCACACACAAAAATAAAATAAAAATCGTATTTTACTCCCGCCAAAATCCCACTCGACTTTGGAGCGACTTTTGTTTATCGCAATCAACCAATCACAGAACGAGTTCATGTTTGCTACAGCCAATCATTGTTGACGTACAACTTTAGGCTCTGAAAGAAAGTTTCAACGGTCGCCATTTTGTTGTGTGCACATTTTAACGGAACAACGCGACGTTGCACACAAGCACAAAGATTGCAACATTTCCTGAAGAAACGTGAAGCCTGAAGCTTCATAACGATCCCCAAAGAATATGTGAGGCCTTCCATGACGAGGACAAGTTCAAACGAATTTAGGAAACATTTCAAGGTAAGTTTACTTGTGTGTTTTAATTTTAATAACCGATCAGTGTTGTTCGTTGTTTGAGTTTAACAAGCAGAGACATACGACTGTACGAGGGATGGTACGGTACATTATATGTAACTGTAATGATGTATTTCGACCATAGACCTTCTTCAGCAGAAAGGACATTAATGTTTACTTAAACTTAACCGATTACAAACATTTTCGAAGAATCATTCGATCAGTTCAGCATGTTCAAAATCAGACTGCAGAGTCCATGAATAAATGATTCAATCAAACTTCATAGCCATACCCTCTATAGCTTATCTCATTTTACAGTTGGTTGGGGTTAAGGTCTATTCAAAGTATAAATTAAAACTGTAAGTACATGTATGCCTACTGTGTGGCTTTGTAGCTGCAAGCCATTGTATGCATACAATATATTTGTGTACAAATAATACGGTGTACACGTACATTTAAATCACATATAGAAGAAAAGCCACGTTCGTCTGTGGTTGAAATACACCCCCAACTCACTGGACTATTATTATTTAATTGTTTGTCTGGTTCATAAACACAATTAATGCAAAATAAGTCCATAATAGTCGACATACAAACTATTTTTATACCACTGTGTGTATTGTAACAATAAAAACACTTTATTATTTCAGATCAACAAAGTTGAAACAGCTGTCAAGATGGATTGGAAGTTCTGTTACCTATAAAGAATACTGAATGAAATTATATGGAAGAGGAAAACATGAGAAGTTAAACATTGGTAAGTAAATCAGCTTTGCCTTACAGAATATTAGTTTGTCTTGTGTTCAATTCTGATTGTATGCATGTTAGTGATAATCTGATTATTTTTTTCCCTATACAGGCTGGCGCAGGTGTTAAACAGTTACCTAGAAAGAAAGAAGCTTGCTATACTCAACCAGATCGGCCCTGTAGGTGAAGTGGACAATGCTAGTAAATAATTTATCATTGTATTTTAAGAGGAAGGGGAATGACCAATTTAGTATTGTACTCATTTTACAATATAATAGAGTTCTTATGTGAATTTGATTTGATACCCTTGCACCAGTGCAAAAATCGTCAACATCAAAAACATCTGATGACATCATTCTGAGAAAAATGTCACCACATTTTTATACATGGATGTTTTGGTTTATATGAGACTTCTCTGAGCAAATTTGTTGTAATTGAACAACTAAAGGACCTTTTACATTCCTAGGACATTTTTGACTGTCAAAATGTCACATTCAAGGCTGTTTTGATTAAGTTCCATTGAAAGTCAGGACTTTAAACCAAAAAGTATATGTACACAAATTTTGAGGGCCATTTTTCTCAGAATGATGTCATCAGATGTTTTGGATGTTGACAAATTTTTGCACTTGAATAAAATGGCAATTCACACCATTTTTATTGGAGGTTATTTTTTCCCAACTCACATGAGGACTCTATTTATGGGAAAATGAGTACAAAACAAAATAGAATTGATCACTTCCCTTCCTCTTTAAGAAAATATAGGTCATCATTAATGGGCAAAAGAAAGATGAACATTTATTGAGTCAATTGTATCCCTAATCACTGCTAAAGGACTGCTACTATTCAAATACATTACCAAAGTTGTCTATTCATTAAAACCCCTGTAAAATTAAGAGAGTTTTCGATGAACTTTTTTAGCTGGTTACAAGCATTTAGAAGATATAACTTTGATAGAACTACTAGTGAGTTTATTAAGCTTTATAGGCCTACTTGTTGGCAGGTATGTACAATCCAATGATCTGCCGTCTCCCAAAAATTTCTCGAAGTACGTTTTGTCCAGTCAATCAAACACTTGCCAACCTAATGTTTTTTACTCTCAATTTGTGTCAAATTGTAGCGCTGCTGATATTGTGCCATCGCTGTATTTTTCCCTCTGATATGTTGTTCATTCCATCAAAATCTTGCAAATCTTGTTAGGTTGTAGTTCTGAAATCATTTCTAAACTAATGTTGGGCCATATCTCTTAAAACCATTCCAGGTTTTTTACAGTAGTTTGAATCATTTCAAAAACAAATTTGTTCCATCTCTCGCAACCATCCCATGTTCATTTTGTACTGTTGGAGCATTGTTCATATAAATGTTTACAACAGTGTATCTTACTATCTTTGCAGATTATTCAATGATTGAAGATCAGTATCTATCATGAATGAGGGACACCTTTATCAGCAGCATCAGCAATTGTTTTTATCAAGGTCAATTTTGATTTTCACCATTGGGATTGCTATGCCTCCTTGCCTGAGGTATGTTTAATTTAATGCCATGTCTAAAACAAGACCTCAAAGCTCATTTTTCACCATTGTTTAAAACCATTCCCACAGTTCCCCAGAGTCAGTGTTGAGGCATCATTAAAGTTTGTCAAGCTGTCTTTGCAAAAGCTTGCCAACCTTGTAATTTTTACTATGCAACTGATATGAATTTTTAGGTGTTCGGCTCGTCAGCCGAAAACCTATTGTTATTGTTAAGTTTGTGTTTTTCTTTGTTTTTTTGCTTTTGAACCTAATGATATTACCAAGCTGTTATTGTGCTGTCTCATACAAGTTCACAAGGTTATAAAGGGATTTAATACCAAGGGGATTGATATTGTTCCATCTTTTAGTTTTGTAACCTTGTAATTTTCGCAATGTACATGTTGTCCAGTCCCTCAAAAAATCTGCCAACCTAATGGTTATGTTGTATTTCCCAAATCAACTCCAAAACAAATTTGTCCCATCTTTCGCAACCGTTCCAAGTTCATGGTGTAGTGTTGGAATCATTTTGATATTTGATGAAATAACAGTATTTCTTATTGTCTTTACAGATACTTCAATGATTGAAGAGCAGTATCCATCATAAAGAGGGGTCCTTTATCACAGGATGTTTTTCTTAAAGGGACACGTTGCCTTGGATTGGACGAGTTGGTCTATAAAAAGCATTTGTAACAGTTTGTTACGAGATGCATATGGTTAGAAAGATGTTTTAAAAGTACAATACAATGATCCACACAAATAACACGGTTGGCCATTTATGGGAGTCAAATTGTTTTGACTCCCATAAAAGGCCGACCGTGTTAGTTAGCAAAGAGGAAAACCACGCAATTTCGAGGCATATTTGTGTGGATCATTGTATTCTAGTTTTAAAACATCTAACCATATGAATTTCATAACAAACGGTTACAAATGCTTTTTATTAGATAATAATTTTTTTATTTATTTAAATTTAATTAGGCCTATATGCCTTTGTCTAAAACAGTCATGTTGCACCGTTGTTTGAAACTGTTCCAGAAGTTGATGAGACGTTATATACTTTTCCTCAGTACATTTGTTGATTGATTGCTGTCTTAAACATGCTAATTTAATGTGTTTTACTTATTCCCAAAGTACTTGTTATCCAGTCAATCAAAAACTTGCCAACCTTATGATATTTTACTCTCAAATTTTACTGTTGATGGTATTGTGCCATTGCTGTAGTTTTTTGCCAATGTACATGTTGTATAATCCCTCAAAAACTTGAAGATCTTATGGTTATGTTGCTCTGAAATCATTTCCAAAACAATTTTGTGCCATCTCTTGAAACCATTCCAAGTTCATGTTGTAACTGTCCAAATCATTTCCAACCAATTTCGGCAAAATGTCAGAACCATTCCATGTTTTTACATTAGTTTGAATTATTTCCATCTCTTTGTCCCATTTCTTGCAACTTTTCAAAATTCATGTTGTACTAGTTTTGATTTCTGATGAAATGAGTATGACACCGATCTTATTTTTTGCAGATTATTCAATGATTAAAGAGCAGTACCCATCATGAACAAGGGGCTTCTTTGTCACCATATGCTTCTCTCAAGGTCAAATTCGAATGTGATGACAGCATGCCAACATGGAACATCAATGAAGGTAATGCCAACATGAATTATTTACCTTGATAAATTTGTGATCACTCAAATTCTTACAAAGCTATGTGCATTCTTTTTAGTTTACCCAAATTGCATGATGTCAAATCCCTCAACACTTTCATCAAAGTTGAGGATTTTCAGCCCTCGGACTTATGCCATCTCTTAATTATTCCCAAAACACATGTTGTCCAGTGCATCAAAACTTGCTATCGTAATCATTTAACAACTCTCAAATTTGTTAAATTTGTATCACTGTTCATGTTGTGCCATCGCTAGGTATACTGTAGTTCTCAAGTCATTTCCAACCTAATACTGTGCCATTGATCCAAACCATTCTAAGTTCTTGTTGTAATGAAGTATTTCCAGGTTAATCTTGTCCAATCTCGCGCAACTATTCAAACTTCATGTTGTACTATTAATAATAATTAACATATAAAAATCTAGTGAAATGCTAACGACCCTGTTGATTATTATTTTGCAGATTATTCAATAATTGAAGAGCAGTTTCCATTATGAAAAAGGGGCTTCTTTGTCACCATATTCTTCTCTCAAAGTCAATTTGGAATGGATGAAAGCGGGCCAACACTTTCATCACTTTTGATGATTTTCAGCTCTCGCACTTATGCCATAGGCCTTTTTATTTTTTTCCCAAAACACATGTTTTCGTGTCCCTGACTGACACAAGTTTACGTTCATTCAAAAGAATCGAGAAGAATATTTTTATTGATCTCAGCGCGTCGAGGGGGAAACCACTCAGGTCGTTATTCAGATTCAGCATGAACGTATAGACAAGGTTTTTGGACGAACAGCGGGTACAACTTCTTTGCGCTGGGAAACCCGTTCGCCGGAAAACCATATTCTTAAAGGTTTCTTATGCAAACGCATTACTTCGAAAAATCACAATGTGGCGCAAACCTAAATTTATGGCAATACGGCAATAAAAAGAGCTGATTGGGGAAAGTTGATGAGAAATTAATTTTTTCCATGGGTTATATTATGGCTAGTGTTGGATTTAGGGTGAAGAGCCAAAAATAACAATCAACTCATATCCCATATAAATTTACGTTTTTAGCCTAACAAGAATAACATATACTCGATCGGTATTAAAGGGCACACAGTTTGTTACAACTACGATTTTAATACAACATCATTGACCAAGCTACTAAGCCTGTGCTTACGTATAAGTCTGTGCATTTACGGTTATTTTTTGTAAGCGTGTAACTGTTTCTGAAACGGTCGGTTACACGAGTAACCATCTGTTCCATGAACAAAAAACCTGTTAAAAAATAAGGTTTATTATATTTTATATAGAAAACTGCATACAAGGTAAACACTTTCTGAAACAACCAACATTTACATTTCAAATTTACTTATATCAATCTAAATACATCAGGACCCAATTTCATGGCTCTGCTTACCGTAAGCAAAGAATCAGTGCTTACGGAAGCAGGTAATTCCGCGCTTATGTCAAGCGTATTACACGGGTTAGCATGGAATTTTGTGTGCATGCATAGTCCATGTTACTAGGCATTCTACGCTTAACACAGCTAGCGCAGAAATTCTGTGCTTGCTCAGTCGGCGGAGAATGGTGACCCCAAGCGCAGAATTCAGCATTAAGCAGAGCCATGAAATTGGGCCCTGAAATGATGTGCCATAGAATTGTTACAATTCTCAAATTTGTACAGCTGTTGATGATGTGCAATTGCTAGTTTAAATGTAGTTCTCAACTCATTTCCAACCTAATACTGTGCCATTGATCCAAACCATTCTAAGTTCTTGTTGTAATGAAGTATTTCCAGGTTAATCTCGCCCAATCTCTCGCAACTATTCAAACTTCATGTTGTACTAATAATAATCATTTTTAACATCTAAAAATTTAGTGAAATGCTAACGACCCGGTTGATTATTATTGTGCAGATTATTCAGTAATTGAAGAGCAGTTTCCATTATGAACAAGGGGCTTCTTTGTCACCATATGCTTCTCTCAAAGTCAATTTGGATTGTAATGAAAGCGTGCCAACATGGAACATGGATATAGGTATTCCAACTTTAATTATTGAACTGGATACTTTAAAAAAATTGTATATTTGTACCACTGTTTAAATGATTACCAAAACAAATTTGCTCTCGGATTCCAATTGCATACTGTGTCTTCCCCAAGCACATATTTTCTAGTCCCCTCGAAACTTGCCATAATTATGATTTTCCAGCTCTAAAAATAATGATGTTTCTTTGAACAGCTGTTGATGATGTTGTGCCATCGCAAGTTATACTGTAGATCTCAAGTCATTTCAAACCTAATTTTGTGCACTCTCTTTAAACCATTCCAGATAATGTTGTAACTGTCCAAATCATTTCAAAAACAAATTTGTCAAATGTCTAGCCATTCAAACTTCATCAGGTACTGTTGGAATTTTTTTGGATATTTGATTTTCTTAAAGGCACTGGACACGTTTGGTAATTGTCAAAGACCAGTATTCTCACTTGGTGTATCCCAGCATATGCATAAAATAACATACCCTAATACTATTTGTGGCTCAATTGGTCATCGAAGTTGCAAGAAAATAATGGAAGAAAAAAAAACACCCTTGATGCCTGAAAAATGCTTCAAGCCTGAAGTCTTTTAATATCTTAGTGAGAAATAACCTCTTTCTCTTTCTCACAATGTTGGTTACTATCAACAGCTCTGTTGCTCATTACCGTTTTTATGCTAATTACCAAACGCGTCCAGTGCCTTTAAAAGTGTAAGTAGCATGTTGTTGGTGTTGGGTTTACTAATTGAATTTTCTCTAGATTGTTTCTCTTGGTCTTGAATTTTCTCTTGCTCTTGAAGTTTCTCTCGAAAATATTCTCGTGCTCTTGAATATACTCTTTGATTTTCTCTTGCTCTTGAGTTAGCTCTTGAATATTCCCGTGTTCATGAATTTTCTCTTGAATTGGCTCTTGCTCTTGAATATTATCTTGCTCTTGAATTTTCTATTGAATTTCTCTTGAGTTTTCTCTTGATTATTCTCTTGCTCTTGAATAATTGTCTTGAATTTTCTCTGCTCTTGAATTTCTCTTGCTCTTGATTTTTCTCTCGAAAATATTCTCGTGCTCTTGAATATACTCTTAGATTTTCTCTTGCTCTTGAGTTAGCTCTTGAATATTCTCGTGCTAATGAATTTTCTCCTGAATATTCTCTTGCTCTTGTATTTTTCCCTTGAATTTTCTCTTGATTATTCTCTTGCTCTTGAATTCTGTCTTGATTTTTCTCTCGAATATAATTATTCTCTTGGTCTTGAATTATCTTGAATATTTTCGTGCTCTTGAATTTGCTCTTGCTCTTGAATATTCTCTTGAATTTTCTCCTCCTGAATTTTGTCTTGAATTTCTCTTGCTCTTGAACTTTCTCTCAAATTTTCTCTGGAACATACGTTTGAATTTTCTATTGCTATTGAATTTTCTCTTGAATATTCTCTTGCTCTTGAATATTCTCTTGAATTTTATCCAAAATTTTCTCTTGCTCTTGAATTATCTCTTGAATTTTCTCTTAAAAATTCTCTTGCTCTCTAATTTCTCTTGAATTTTCTCTTGAATTTGTACTTGCTTTTGAATTATCTTTTGACTTTTCTCTTGCTTTCGAATATCCTCTTGAATTTTCTGTTGCGATTGAATTATCTCTTGAATTTTCTCTTGCTGTTGAATTATCTCTTGAATATTCTCTTGCTCTTGAATATTCTCTTGAATTTTATCTTAAATTTTCTCTTGCTTTTGAATTATCTCATGAATTTTTTCTTTAAAATTCTCTTGCACTCGAATTTCTCTTGAATTTTCTCTTGAATTTGTTCTTGAATTATCTTTTGGCTTTTCTCTTGCTCTTGAATATCCTCTTGAATTTATTCTTGCTTTTGAATTTGCTCTTGAATATTCTCTTGAATTTTCTGTTGCGATTGAATTGTCTCTTGAATTTTTCTTAAATTTTCTCTTGCTCTTGAATTATCTCTTGAATATTCTCTTGCTCTTGAATTTTCTCTTGCTCTTAAATTTTCTGTTAAGTACTAATTTAAAGAAACTTCCCTTGTGGTAAGGTGAGTTTGAAAAATGCCACGTGACAAGTTTGACCTGATGACTGGACTTCAGTTTGAACTTGCCGTCTAGCTACATTCCATCCCGTGAGTATAAAAAATTCCTTGAACATCACGCCACATGCACTCAGGGACGGAAAATATGCGGGCCCAGCCTAACGTTTGTCCTGAGTGCAACTCTTATCATATCTATCTATCAATCTCTTGCTCTTGAACTTTCTCTCTTGAACTTTTTTCTCTTGAACTTTTTCTTGAGAAATTTTTCTCTTGCTCTTGAAACTTTTCTCTCTCGAAATTTTTCTCCTGCTCTTGAAATTTTTCTCGGGAAATTTTTCTCCTGCTCTTGAAATTTTTCTCTGGAAATTTTTCTCCTGCTCTTGAAATTTTTCTCTGGAAATTTTTCTCCTGCTCTTGAAATTTTTCTCTTGGGAAATTTTTCTCCTGCTCTTGAAATTTTTCTCTTGGGAAATTTTTCTCCTGCTCTTGAAATTTTTCTCTTCTCTGGAAATTTTTCTCCTGCTCTTGAAATTTTTCTCTTCTCTGGAAATTTTTCTCTGGAAATTTTTCTCCTGCTCTTGAAATTTTTCTTGGGAAATTTTTCTCCTGCTCTTGAAATTTTTCTCTTCTCTGGAAATGTTTCTCCTGCTCTTGAAATTTTTCTTGGGAAATTTTTCTCTGGAAATTTTTCTCCTGCTCTTGAAATTTTTCTTGGGAAATTTTTCTCCTGCTTTTGAAATTTTTCTTGGGAAATTTTTCTCCTGCTCTTGAAATTTTTCTCTTGAAATTTTTCTCTGGAAATTTTTCTCCTGCTCTTTAAATTTTTCTTGGGAAATTTTTCTCCTGCTCTTGAAATTTTTCTCTGGAAATTTTTCTCCTGCTCTTGAAATTTTTCTCTGGAAATTTTTCTCCTGCTCTTGAAATTTTTCTCTGGAAATTTTTCTCTGGAAATTTTTCTCCTGCTCTTGAAATTTTTCTCTGGAAATTTTTCTCCTGCTCTTGAAATTTTTCTCTGGAAATTTTTCTCTGGAAATTTTTCTCCTGCTCTTGAAATTTTTCTCTGGAAATTTTTCTCTGGAAATTTTTCTCTGGAAATTTTTCTCCTGCTCTTGAAATTTTTCTCTTGAAATTTTTCTCTGGAAATTTTTCTCTGGAAATTTTGCTCCTGCTCTTGAAATTTTTCTCCTGCTCTTGAAATTTTTCTCCTGCTCTTGAAATTTTTCTCCTGCTCTTGAAATTTTTCTCTGGAAATTTTTCTCCTGCTCTTGAAATTTTTCTCTGGAAATTTTTCTCCTGCTCTTGAAATTTTTCTCTGGAAATTTTTCTCCTGCTCTTGAAATTTTTCTCTGGAAATTTTTCTCCTGCTCTTGAAATTTTTCTCTGGAAATTTTTCTCCTGCTCTTGAAATTTTTCTCTGGAAATTTTTCTCCTGCTCTTGAAATTTTTCTCTGGAAATTTTTCTCCTGCTCTTGAAATTTTTCTCTGGAAATTTTTCTCCTGCTCTTGAAATTTTTCTCTGGAAATTTTTCTCCTGCTCTTGAAATTTTTCTCTGGAAATTTTTCTCCTGCTCTTGAAATTTTTCTCTGGAAATTTTTCTCTGGAAATTTTTCTCCTGCTCTTGAAATTTTTCTCCTGCTCTTGAAATTTTTCTCTGGAAATTTTTCTCCTGCTCTTGAAATTTTTCTCTGGAAATTTTTCTCTGGAAATTTTTCTCTGGAAATTTTTCTCCTGCTCTTGAAATTTTTCTCTGGAAATTTTTCTCCTGCTCTTGAAATTTTTCTCTTGAAATTTTTCTCTTGAAATTTTTCTCTTGAAATTTTTCTCTGGAAATTTTTCTCCTGCTCTTGAAATTTTTCTCTTGAAATTTTTCTCTGGAAATTTTTCTCCTGCTCTTGAAATTTTTCTCTGGAAATTTTTCTCTGGAAATTTTTCTCCTGCTCTTGAAATTTTTCTCTTGGGAAATTTTTCTCCTGCTCTTGAAATTTTTCTCTTGGGAAATTTTTCTCCTGCTCTTGAAATTTTTCTCTTCTCTGGAAATTTTTCTCCTGCTCTTGAAATTTTTCTCTTCTCTGGAAATTTTTCTCTGGAAATTTTTCTCCTGCTCTTGAAATTTTTCTTGGGAAATTTTTCTCCTGCTCTTGAAATTTTTCTCTTCTCTGGAAATGTTTCTCCTGCTCTTGAAATTTTTCTTGGGAAATTTTTCTCTGGAAATTTTTCTCCTGCTCTTGAAATTTTTCTTGGGAAATTTTTCTCCTGCTTTTGAAATTTTTCTTGGGAAATTTTTCTCCTGCTCTTGAAATTTTTCTCTTGAAATTTTTCTCTGGAAATTTTTCTCCTGCTCTTTAAATTTTTCTTGGGAAATTTTTCTCCTGCTCTTGAAATTTTTCTCTGGAAATTTTTCTCCTGCTCTTGAAATTTTTCTCTGGAAATTTTTCTCCTGCTCTTGAAATTTTTCTCTGGAAATTTTTCTCTGGAAATTTTTCTCCTGCTCTTGAAATTTTTCTCTGGAAATTTTTCTCCTGCTCTTGAAATTTTTCTCTGGAAATTTTTCTCTGGAAATTTTTCTCCTGCTCTTGAAATTTTTCTCTGGAAATTTTTCTCCTGCTCTTGAAATTTTTCTCTGGAAATTTTTCTCTGGAAATTTTTCTCCTGCTCTTGAAATTTTTCTCTGGAAATTTTTCTCTGGAAATTTTTCTCCTGCTCTTGAAATTTTTCAAGGGTTTTCAAGGGTTTTCAAGGGTTTTCAAGGGTTTTCAAGGGTTTTCAAGGGTTTTCAAGGGTTTTCAAGGGTTTTCAAGGGTTTTCAAGGGTTTTCAAGGGTTTTCAAGGGTTTTCAAGGGTTTTCAAGGGTTTTCAAGGGTTTTCAAGGGTTTTCAAGGGTTTTCAAGGGTTTTCAAGGGTTTTCAAGGGTTTTCAAGGGTTTTCAAGGGTTTTCAAGGGTTTTCAAGGGTTTTCAAGGGTTTTCAAGGGTTTTCAAGGGTTTTCAAGGGTTTTCAAGGGTTTTCAAGGGTTTTCAAGGGTTTTCAAGGGTTTTCAAGGGTTTTCAAGGGTTTTCAAGGGTTTTCAAGGGTTTTCAAGGGTTTTCAAGGGTTTTCAAGGGTTTTCAAGGGTTTTCAAGGGTTTTCAAGGGTTTTCAAGGGTTTTCAAGGGTTTTCAAGGGTTTTCAAGGGTTTTCAAGGGTTTTCAAGGGTTTTCAAGGGTTTTCAAGGGTTTTCAAGGGTTTTCAAGGGTTTTCAAGGGTTTTCAAGGGTTTTCAAGGGTTTTCAAGGGTTTTCAAGGGTTTTCAAGGGTTTTCAAGGGTTTTCAAGGGTTTTCAAGGGTTTTCAAGGGTTTTCAAGGGTTTTCAAGGGTTTTCAAGGGTTTTCAAGGGTTTTCAAGGGTTTTCAAGGGTTTTCAAGGGTTTTCAAGGGTTTTCAAGGGTTTTCAAGGGTTTTCAAGGGTTTTCAAGGGTTTTCAAGGGTTTTCAAGGGTTTTCAAGGGTTTTCAAGGGTTTTCAAGGGTTTTCAAGGGTTTTCAAGGGTTTTCAAGGGTTTTCAAGGGTTTTCAAGGGTTTTCAAGGGTTTTCAAGGGTTTTCAAGGGTTTTCAAGGGTTTTCAAGGGTTTTCAAGGGTTTTCAAGGGTTTTCAAGGGTTTTCAAGGGTTTTCAAGGGTTTTCAAGGGTTTTCAAGGGTTTTCAAGGGTTTTCAAGGGTTTTCAAGGGTTTTCAAGGGTTTTCAAGGGTTTTCAAGGGTTTTCAAGGGTTTTCAAGGGTTTTCAAGGGTTTTCAAGGGTTTTCAAGGGTTTTCAAGGGTTTTCAAGGGTTTTCAAGGGTTTTCAAGGGTTTTCAAGGGTTTTCAAGGGTTTTCAAGGGTTTTCAAGGGTTTTCAAGGGTTTTCAAGGGTTTTCAAGGGTTTTCAAGGGTTTTCAAGGGTTTTCAAGGGTTTTCAAGGGTTTTCAAGGGTTTTCAAGGGTTTTCAAGGGTTTTCAAGGGTTTTCAAGGGTTTTCAAGGGTTTTCAAGGGTTTTCAAGGGTTTTCAAGGGTTTTCAAGGGTTTTCAAGGGTTTTCAAGGGTTTTCAAGGGTTTTCAAGGGTTTTCAAGGGTTTTCAAGGGTTTTCAAGGGTTTTCAAGGGTTTTCAAGGGTTTTCAAGGGTTTTCAAGGGTTTTCAAGGGTTTTCAAGGGTTTTCAAGGGTTTTCAAGGGTTTTCAAAATAGTAATTTTATTTACAGAATGTTGCTATTTTGTCACTGTTGCTATTTTATAAAGTGTGTTCCTAAAAACACGCTTTAAAAACGTGTTCTAAAAAGCACACTTCAAAGCGCGTTCTAAAAGACGCGCTTCAAAGTGTGTTCCTTAAAACACGCTTCAAAGTGCGTTCTAAAAGACACGCTTCAAAATGCGTTCTAAAAGACGCGCTTCAAAGTGCGTTCCTTTAAACGCGCTTCAAAGTGCGTTCCTTAAAACGCGCTTCAAAGTGCGTTCTAAAAGCGTGTTCCTAAAAACACGCTTTAAAAACGTGTTCTAAAAAGCACACTTCAAAGCGCGTTCTAAAAAGCACACTTCAAAGCGCGTTCCTTTAAACGCGCTTCAAAGTGCGTTCCTTAAAACGCGCTTCAAAGTGCGTTCTAAAAGCGTGTTCCTAAAAACACGCTTTAAAAACGTGTTCTAAAAAGCACACTTCAAAGCGCGTTCTAAAAAGCACACTTCAAAGCACGTTCTAAAAGACGCGCTTCAAAGCGCGTTCTAAAAGACGCGCTTCAAAGCGCGTTCTAAAAGACGCGCTTCAAAGTGCGTTCCTTAAAACACGCTTCAAAGTGCGTTCCTTAAAACGCGCTTCAAAGTGCGTTCTAAAAGACACGCTTTAAAGTGCGTTCCTTAAAACGCGCTTCAAAGTGCATTCTAAAAGACACGCTTCAAAGTGCGTTCTAAAAGAAAAAGAAAATTCTCAAGAAAATTCTCAAGAAAATTCTCAAGAAAATTCTCAAGAAAATTCTCAAGAAAATTCTCAAGAAAATTCTCAAGAAAATTCTCAAGAAAATTCTCAAGAAAATTCTCAAGAAAATTCTCAAGAAAATTCTCAAGAAAATTCTCAAGAAAATTCTCAAGAAAATTCTCAAGAAAATTCTCAAGAAAATTCTCAAGAAAATTCTCAAGAAAATTCTCAAGAAAATTCTCAAGAAAATTCTCAAGAAAATTCTCAAGAAAATTCTCAAGAAAATTCTCAAGAAAATTCTCAAGAAAATTCTCAAGAAAATTCTCAAGAAAATTCTCAAGAAAATTCTCAAGAAAATTCTCAAGAAAATTCTCAAGAAAATTCTCAAGAAAATTCTCAAGAAAATTCTCAAGAAAATTCTCAAGAAAATTCTCAAGAAAATTCTCAAGAAAATTCTCAAGAAAATTCTCAAGAAAATTCTCAAGAAAATTCTCAAGAAAATTCTCAAGAAAATTCTCAAGAAAATTCTCAAGAAAATTCTCAAGAAAATTCTCAAGAAAATTCTCAAGAAAATTCTCAAGAAAATTCTCAAGAAAATTCTCAAGAAAATTCTCAAGAAAATTCTTCTCAAGAGAAAGTTCAAGAGAAAGTTCAAGAGAAAGTTCAAGAGAAAGTTCAAGTTCAAGAGAAAATTCAAGAGAAAGTTCAAGAGAAAGTTCAAGAGAAAGTTCAAGTTCAAGAGAAAATTCAAGAGAAAATTCAAGAGAAAATTCAAGAGAAAATTCAAGAGAAAGTTCAAGAGAAAGTTCAAGAGAAAGTTCAAGAGAAAGTTCAAGAGAAAGTTCAAGAGAAAGTTCAAGAGAAAGTTCAAGAGAAAGTTCAAGAGAAAGTTCAAGAGAAAGTTCAAGAGAAAGTTCAAGAGAAAGTTCAAGAGAAAGTTCAAGAGAAAGTTCAAGAGAAAGTTCAAGAGAAAGTTCAAGAGAAAGTTCAAGAGAAAGTTCAAGAGAAAGTTCAAGAGAAAGTTCAAGAGAAAGTTCAAGAGAAAGTTCAAGAGAAAGTTCAAGAGAAAGTTCAAGAGAAAGTTCAAGAGAAAGTTCAAGAGAAAGTTCAAGAGAAAGTTCAAGAGAAAGTTCAAGAGAAAGTTCAAGAGAAAGTTCAAGAGAAAGTTCAAGAGAAAGTTCAAGAGAAAGTTCAAGAGAAAGTTCAAGAGAAAGTTCAAGAGAAAGTTCAAGAGAAAGTTCAAGAGAAAGTTCAAGAGAAAGTTCAAGAGAAAGTTCAAGAGAAAGTTCAAGAGAAAGTTCAAGAGAAAGTTCAAGAGAAAGTTCAAGAGAAAGTTCAAGAGAAAGTTCAAGAGAAAGTTCAAGTTCAAGAGAAAATTCAAGAGAAAGTTCAAGTTCAAGAGAAAATTCAAGAGAAAATTCAAGAGAAAATTCAAGAGAAAGTTCAAGAGAAAGTTCAAGAGAAAGTTCAAGAGAAAGTTCAAGAGAAAGTTCAAGAGAAAGTTCAAGAGAAAGTTCAAGAGAAAGTTCAAGAGAAAGTTCAAGAGAAAGTTCAAGAGAAAGTTCAAGAGAAAGTTCAAGAGAAAGTTCAAGAGAAAGTTCAAGAGAAAGTTCAAGAGAAAGTTCAAGAGAAAGTTCAAGAGAAAGTTCAAGAGAAAGTTCAAGAGAAAGTTCAAGAGAAAGTTCAAGAGAAAGTTCAAGAGAAAGTTCAAGAGAAAGTTCAAGAGAAAGTTCAAGAGAAAGTTCAAGAGAAAGTTCAAGAGAAAGTTCAAGAGAAAGTTCAAGAGAAAGTTCAAGAGAAAGTTCAAGAGAAAGTTCAAGAGAAAGTTCAAGAGAAAGTTCAAGAGAAAGTTCAAGAGAAAGTTCAAGAGAAAGTTCAAGAGAAAGTTCAAGAGAAAGTTCAAGAGAAAGTTCAAGAGAAAGTTCAAGAGAAAGTTCAAGAGAAAGTTCAAGAGAAAGTTCAAGAGAAAGTTCAAGAGAAAGTTCAAGAGAAAGTTCAAGAGAAAGTTCAAGAGAAAGTTCAAGAGAAAGTTCAAGAGAAAGTTCAAGAGAAAGTTCAAGAGAAAGTTCAAGAGAAAGTTCAAGAGAAAGTTCAAGAGAAAGTTCAAGAGAAAGTTCAAGAGAAAGTTCAAGAGAAAGTTCAAGAGAAAGTTCAAGAGAAAGTTCAAGAGAAAGTTCAAGAGAAAGTTCAAGAGAAAGTTCAAGAGAAAGTTCAAGAGAAAGTTCAAGAGAAAGTTCAAGAGAAAGTTCAAGAGAAAGTTCAAGAGAAAGTTCAAGAGAAAGTTCAAGAGAAAGTTCAAGAGAAAATTCAAGAGAAAATTCAAGAGAAAATTCAAGAGAAAGTTCAAGAGAAAGTTCAAGAGAAAGTTCAAGAGAAAGTTCAAGAGAAAGTTCAAGAGAAAGTTCAAGAGAAAGTTCAAGAGAAAGTTCAAGAGAAAGTTCAAGAGAAAGTTCAAGAGAAAGTTCAAGAGAAAGTTCAAGAGAAAGTTCAAGAGAAAGTTCAAGAGAAAATTCAAGAGAAAGTTCAAGTTCAAGAGAAAATTCAAGAGAAAGTTCAAGTTCAAGAGAAAATTCAAGAGAAAATTCAAGAGAAAATTCAAGAGAAAATTCAAGAGAAAATTCAAGAGAAAATTCAAGAGAAAGTTCAAGAGAAAATTCAAGAGAAAAATCTCAAAACAATTCTCAAGAAATTTCTCAGAGAAATTTCAAGAGAAATTTCAAGAGAGAAATTTCAAGAGAGAAATTTCAAAAAGAAATTTCAAAGAGAAATTTCAAAGAGAAATTTCAAAGAGAAATTTCAAAGAGAAATTTCAAGAGAAATTTCAAGAGAAATTTCAAGAGAAATTTCAAGAGAAATTTCAAGAGAAATTTCAAGAGAAAATTCAAGAGAAAATTCAAGAGAAAGTTCAAGAGAAAGTTCAAGAGAAAGTTCAAGAGAAAGTTCAAGAGAAAATTCAAGAGAAAATTCAAGAGAAAATTCAAGAGAAAATTCAAGAGAAAGTTCAAGAGAAAATTCAAGAGAAAATTCAAGAGAAAATTCAAGAGAAAATTCAAGAGAAAATTCAAGAGAAAATTTCTCAAGAAATCTCTCAAGAAATCTCTCAAGAAATCTCTCAAGAAATCTCTCAAGAAATCTCTCAAGAAATCTCTCAAAAAAGTTCAAGAGAAAGTTCAAGAGAAAGTTCAAGAGAAAGTTCAAGAGAAAGTTCAAGAGAAAATTCTAGAGAAAATTCTAGAGAAAATTCAAGAGAAAATTCAAGAGAAAATTCAAGAGAAGTCCCTCAAGAAAATTCAAGAGAAAATTCTAGAGAAAGTTCAAGAGAAAGTTGAAGATAAAGTTCAAGAGAAAGTTCAAGAGAAAATTCAAGAGAAAATTCAAGAGAAAATTCAAGAGAGAGAACTACAGATTGATAGATATGATAAGAGTTGCACTCAGGAGAAACGTTAGGCTGGGCCCGCATATTTTCCGTCCCTGAGTGCATGTGGCGTGATGTTCAAGGAATTTTTCATACTCACGGGATGGAATGTAGCTAGACGGCAAGTTCAAACTGAAGTCCAGTCATCAGGTCAATCTTGTCACGTGGCATTTTTCAAACTCACCTTACCACAAGGGAAGTTCAATCAAAAGTGTCCTTTCTTTAAATTAGTACTTAACAGAAAATTCAAGAGCAAGAGAAAGTTCAAGAGCAAGGAAAAATTCGAGAAAATTCAATTAGTAAACCCAACACCAACTACATGCTACTTACACTTTTAAAGGCACTGGACACGTTTGGTAATTAGCATAAAAACTTACTTGGTAATGAGCAACTGAGAGCTGTTGATAGTATAAAACATTGTGACAAACCTCTCCCTCTGAAGTAACTTCTTTTTTGAGAAAGAGGTTATTTCTCGGCTTGAAGCATTTTTCAGGCATTTAAAAGTTTTGCAACAAGGGTGGCTTTTTTTATATTATTTTCTTGCAACTTCAATGACCAATTGAGCCTAATTATTTACCAGTATGTTATTTTATGCATATGCTGGTTTACACCAAGTGAGAATACTGGTCTTTGACAAGTACCAAACGTGTCCAGTGCCAGATATCAAAAAAAAATTCCAACAGTACATGATGAAGTTTGAATGGCTAGACATTTGACAAATTTGTTTTCCAAATGATTTGGACAGTTACAACATTATCTGGAATGGTTTAAAGAGAGGGCACAAAATTAGGTTTGAAATGACTTGAGATCTACAGTATAACTTGCCAAGGCACAACATCATCAACAGCTGTTGAATGAAACATCATTTTAGAGCTGTAAAATCATAAGTATGGCAAGTTTCGAGGGGACAAGAAAACATGTGCTTTGGAAGTAACTAAGTGATGACACAGTATGCAATTGGAATCTGAGAGCAAATTTGTTTTGGTAATCATTTAAACAGTGGTACAAATATACACATTTCTAAAAGTATCCGGTTCAATAATTAAAGTTGAAATACCTATATCCATGTTCCATGTAGGCATGCTTTCATCACAATCCAAATCATTGAATAATCGGCAAAATAATATTATACAGTCGTTAGCACTTCACTAGATGTTAAAAATAAAATTAACATTACAACAAGAAGTTGAACAGTTGCAAGAGATTGGACAAGATTGATCTGGAAATAATTCAAACTAATGTATAAAGATGGAATGTTTTGACAGATTGCACAACTTGGTTGGAAAGGATTTGGACAGTTACAACATGAATTAGGAATGGTTTCAAGAGATGGCACAAAATTAGGTTGGAAATGAATTGAGAACTACAGTATATACTAGCACATCATCAACAGCGATACAAATAAATATCATTTTAGAGCTGTAAAATCAGAAGTTTAGCAAGTTTTGAGGAGACTGGACAACACATGTTTTGGGAATAATGAAGTGATGACAAAATATGCAATAGGAAACTGAGAGCTGAAAAATCAATCAGTTTGAAAGTGTTAAGGACTGGACGTCATGCAATTTGGGGAAAACTGAAGCTTGGTAAACATTTGAGAGATGAAAAAGTATCCGATTCAATAATTGGCATACATTCATCGATGTTCTATGTTGGCATGCTTTCATCACAATCCAAATTGACTTTGGTGACAAAGAAGCCCCTTTTTCATAATGGAAACTGCTCTTCAATTATTGAATAATCTGCAAAATAATAATCAACCGGGCCGTTAGCATTTCACTAGATTTTTATATGTTAAAAATTATTATTATTAGTACAACATGAAGTTTGAATAGTTGCGAGAGATTGGACAAGATTAACCTGGAAATAATTCAAACTACTGCATAAACAAACTGAACAATTCATAACAAACCTATCCAATGTTGAACTTTCTACACATCAGAAAATCGCATTGGGGAAAGGTCTCAATTTTGTTCCTACCCCCGCCAAACCTACACGCCGTTCTCTTTTGAGTGATATAAACATTTTCAATCGAAGAATGAGAGTCGCATATCTAATCCATAATAAGACTTCCAAAACACAACCCTTCAAACCACCATCAACCTGGCAACCCATATCAACATTCAATCTCACACTTGAGAACTATTTGGAAGCCACAAAATTTGAACTTGCTCATATTCGTTTGAAACAACAGAAGAACAATATGACAAAGAATCAAAAATCAGCTCTATCACAGTTGAAAAACAACAACCAAATCGTGATCAAACCATATGACAAAGGCAGAGGAATTTGCATCATGAACCTCCCTGACTATCTGGCCGTAGGCTACCGCCATCTTAGTTCTCAACACTATGAAGAGTTAGAACAAGATATCACACAAGAGACAAGTCAGCTGGTTCATAATGCTCTCACAAAAATGGTAAACCAAAACATCATCAACCGCAAAACATATGAGTACCTCGACCCCCTCACACAGAAAGTGGCTTGCCCGACCATGTACTTCCTACCAAAAATACACAAAACTCCACCAACAGGAGAACAATTCATTGGTAGACCTATTATCAGCGGATGCACAAGCCCCACAGCAAAAATTTCTGAATTTGTGGACTATTTTCTCCTTCCTATAGTTACCTCGCAACCCACATATGTCCGTGACACCACGGACATCCTGCGAAAACTAGAGGAAACCCCATTCCCACAAGAAGTACTCATAACCAGTATTGATGTAGTTTCAATGTACACAAATGTCCGCCAAACAGAGGCAATCAATTGTGTTTGCGACGCACTCGACCGCACCGACCACCAATATACCATCAACAAACCGCACTCCTCTCACATTCGAACTCTTCTAAAACTCATAATTGGAAGGAATTGCTTTCAATTTGGAAATAAATATTTCCTACAGAAAGTCGGATGTGCCATGGGCTCCACAGCAAGTCCAGAAATATGTGACATAACCCTCCACGATCTTGAAAATCAAATCCTTCAACAAGCTGAACATATTCTTACTTGGTGGCGTTATAGAGATGATATTCTAATAATCTATGACGGCAAAATTGAAGAATTCACAAAACTAGTGAAAACCATGGATCAAATGCATCCCACCCTCAAATTCACTTTTGAGGCCTCAAACTGCTCAATCAATTACCTTGACTTAACCATATTCAAAGGGAACAGATTCCGGGAAACAGGTATACTAGACACCAAAGTCTATACCAAACCCACGGAAACATACCAACACCTACACAAAACCTCGTCTCATCCTCCACACGTGTTCAACGCATTTATTTACGGCGAAACCCTACGCTTTGCAAGAAACACAAACAACAAAGAGGATTTCAACGAGAAAGTTGAGATATTCAAAAACAAACTCGCAGCAAGAGGATACACCCACAATGAAATGAACTCGCAGATACAAAAAGTATCACATTGTGAACGGACAAACATGATTCATAAAAAACCGGAAGCAAAACAGAACTCAAAAACACCTCTCGTCTTCACGACAACTTACAACCCGGCATTATTCCACAAGGATTTAACACGGGCAATCAACAAATTCTGGCCTCAGATTCAGAGCAATGAAACACTCTCGGAAACATTTCCAAACCCACCTTTCATTGCTTTCAAAAAAGACAAAAACATACGGGAAATGATCGTCAGAGCAAAATTGCCACAAGACCCAACTGAGTCTGAAAGCAACCTCGACCACCATTCTCCCGGAATTAATTCAAATGAATTACAAGAAACACTTGAGGATCTAATTGCCTTATTGTAAAAAATAAACAATCCAACAACGGACTACGCTCGGTTACTCAAAAAATACAGACATACCCACGGCTATGTCCCCCATTCCCCAAAACAATTGTTGCAACCCACACATCTTTTTAAGATGTAACAAGAGATTTACCCGATTCTCTGAATCGACCCACATGCAACTGATGAGGAAGCAACATGACTTCCGAAAGCTAGCTATTGCTACCTAAAGGATCTGCAAAAATATCCTTTATCTCGAAAAACCACGTTCACTACCGACCCACTTGGTCGAAAAAGGTCACATAATTTCGGTTAAACTATATCCCCACCACTACCCAGTTAAAATAACACAAGTGGATATAGTACAGCACAGTTACCATATTTGGAATCGTATTATCACAAATACAAATTTCAAAACACAACAAGTCAACAGATACAGCGTCACTGGATGGGATAGCACCAACATTTATTATCCTCATCAAAATCAAAATTGACTTTGGTGACAAAGAAGCCCCTTTTTCATAATGGAAACTGCTCTTCAATTATTGAATAATCTGCAAAATAATAATCAACCGGGTCGTTAGCATTTCACTAGATTTTTATATGTTAAAAATTATTATTATTAGTACAACATGAAGTTTGAATAGTTGCGAGAGATTGGACAAGATTAACCTGGAAATAATTCAAACTACTGCATAAACATGGCAAGGTTTGGACAGATTGCACAAATTGGTTTGAAATGATTTGGATAGTTACAAGTTTCGAGCAATGGCCCAGTATTTGGTTAAAAATTACTTGAGAACTACAGTATAACTAGCACTTTTGCACTGTTAATACCAGTTCACAACAAAACCTCTACAAATTTGAGAGTTGTTGAATTGGTTGGAAATGATTTGTAGTTACAACATGAACTAGAAATGCTTTCAAAAGATGGAGGAAATGACTTGAGAACTACATACCTAGCGATGGCACAACATGAACAGCGATACAAATTAACAAAGTTTTAGAACTGTAAAAACATTAGGATAGCAAGTTTTGAGGGATGCGAAAACATGTGTTTTGGGAATAAATTAAATATGGCTTAAATCCTAGAGCTGAAAATCATCAAAATTGATGAAAGTGTTGAGGGACTTGACGTCATGCATTTGGGGTAAACTGAAAAGAATGCGCAACTTCACCTTGGTACAATTTGAGTGTTCACAAATTTATCAGGGTCAATAATTCATGTTGGCATACCTTCATCGATGTTCCATGTTGGCATGCTGTCATCACAATCCAAACTGACTTTGAGAGAAGCATATGAAAGAAGGGCTATGATGGAGACTGTCCTCAATCATTGAATAATCTGAAAATAATAGTAAACAGAGTCCTTAGCATTTCACTAGATGTTAAAAATGGTATTAACAGTACAACATGAAGTTTGAACAGTTGCAAGAGATGGGACATGTTTTATCTGGGAATAATTCAAACTAATGTATAAAGATGGAATGTTTTGACAGATTGTACAAATTGATTGGAAAGGTTTTGGACAGTTACAACATGAATTAGGAATGGTTTCAAGAGATGGCACAAAATTAGGTTGGAAATGAATTGAGAACTACAGTATATACTAGCGATGGCACATCATCAACAGCGGTACAAATAAATATCATTTTAGAGCTGTAAAACAGAAGTTTAGCAAGTTTTGAGGAGACTGGACAACACATGTTTTGGGAATAATGAAGTGATGACAAAATATGCAATTGGAATCTTAGAGCTGAAAAATCAATCAGTTTGAAAGTGTTAAGGACTGGACGTCATGCAATTTGGGGAAAACTGAAGCTTGGTAAACATTTGAGAGATGAAAAGGTATCTTATTCAATAATTGCAATTGACTTTGAGAGAAGCATATGGTGACAAAGAAGCCCCTTGTTCATAATGGAAACTGCTCTTCAATTATTGAATATTCTGCAAAATAATAATCAACAGGGTCGTTAGCATTTCACTAGATTTTTAGATGTTAAAAATTATTATTAATAGTACAACATGAAATTTGAATAGTTGCGAGAGATTGGGCAAGATTAACCTGGAAATACTTCATTACAACAAGAACTTAGAATGGTTTGGATCAATGGCACAGTATTAGGTTGGAAATGAGTTGAGAACTACATTTAAACTAGCAATGGCACATCATCAACAGCTGTACAAATTTAACAAATTTGAGAGTTGTTAAATGATTTAAGATAGCTAGTTTTGAGGGACTGGACTACATGTGTTTTGGGAATATTTAAGAGATGACACAATATGCAATAGGAAACTGAGAGCTGAAAAATCAATCAGTTTGAAAGTGTTAAGGACTGGACGTCATGCAATTTGGGGAAAACTGAAGCCTGGTAAACATTTGAGAGATGAAAAAGTATCCGATTCAATAATTGTCATACCTTCATCGATGCTCCATGTTGGCACGCTTTCATCACAATCCTATTTGACTTTGAGAGAAGCATTTGGTGACAAAGAAGCCCCCTTTTTCATAATGGAAACTGCTTTTCAATTATTGAATAATCTGCAAAATAATAATCAACAGGGTCATTAGCATTTCACTAGATTTTTAGATGTTAAAAATTATTATTAATAGTACAACATGAATTTTGATTACATGTAGTTGCGAGAGATTGGGCAAGATTAACCTGGAAATACTTCATTACAACAGAACTTAGAATGGTTTGGATCAATGGCACAGAATTAGGTTAGAAATGAGTTGAGAACTACATTTAAACTAGCAATGGCACATCATCAACAGCTGTACAAATTTAACAAATTTTAGAGTTGTCAAATGATAAGGATAGCAAGTTTTGATGCACTGGACAACATGTGTGTTGGGAATAATTAAGAGATGGTATAAGTCCGAGGGCTGAAAATTCCTCAACTTTGATGAAAGTGTTGAGGGATTTGACATCATGCAATTTGGGTAAACTAAAAAGAATGTACACAACTTTGTAACAATTTGAGTGATCACAAATTTATCAAGGTAAATAATTCATGTTGGCATTACCTTCATTGATGTTCCATGTTGGCATGCTGTCATCACATTCGAATTTGACCTTGAGAGAAGCATATGGTGACAAAGAAGCCCCTTGTTCATGATGGGTACTGCTCTTTAATCATTGAATAATCTGCAAAAAATATTAAGATCGGTGTCATACTCATTTCATCAGATATCAAAACTAGTACAACATGAATTTTGAAAAGTTGCAAGAAATGGGACAAAGAGATGGAAATAATTCAAACTAATGTAAAAACATGGAATGGACCTTTCCGCAGCCTTTGACACCATAGATCATACTATCCTTCTGGGGCGCCTGAAATCTTTGGGTGTCAAAGGACCAGTTCTCCAGTGGATTAAATCTTACATCAGCAACCGAACTCAAGCCATCAACATTAATGGAGTTTTATCATCACTTGCCACGCTCTTGTTTGGTGTTCCCCAGGGATCTGTCCTTGGGCCACTCTTCTTCACCATTTACTCTAAACCAATAGCTGCAATTGCAAGAAACCACGGACTCCATGTACATTTGTATGCAGATGATACTCAACTGTATCTTTCATTTGATTTAAATTGTTCTGATGAGCAATCTGAACGCAAACGTGTTGAGCAATGTGTTTCTGATATAAAGTCATGGATGACCAATAATAAATTAAAACTCAATGATGATAAAACGGAACTGCTCATAATTACGTCTAAACATAACCAAGACAAAATAATCAATCACCAGATGCAAATTGGCACTGCTACTGTTACATCGTCTGCAAATGCTCGCAATCTTGGGATCATGTTTGATAACACTATGTGCATGGAATCCCATGTGAAGAAAATTTGTCAATCTGCTTTTTACCATATTAGAAACATTAGCAGCATTCGTAAAGTCCTCAATAAAAAGTCTGCCTCTATCCTTATACATGCTTTCATTACATCCAGGCTTGATAATGGAAACTCATTGCTTTATGGTATTAACAAGCATCTTATCAAAAAACTGCAAAATGTCCAGAACGCTGCTGCTCGGGTATTATCTAAAACACGTAAATATTATCACATCACACCTGTGTTGAAACAGCTTCACTGGCTCCCAGTCTGTCAAAGAATTAAATTCAAAATCATTTTGCTTGCCTGGAAAGCTATGAATGATAGGGCTCCTCCCTATCTCAAAGAAATTCTCTCACCATATACGCCAACTCGCAATCTTCGCTCTACAAACCAACTTCTTTTAACTGTCCCTAATACAACCACTTCCAACGGCGTTCGCGCTTTTTCTGTATCTGCACCCACTCTCTGGAACTCTCTTCCTTTACATATCCGAGCTACAAAGTCTCTGGACATTTTCAAAACATTGCTAAAAACTCACCTGTTCAATATTTATTATGATTGACTATCTGTTTGTTATTTTTTCCACTTGTTTTTGCCGACACATTTATGTAAATCTGTTTTATTCAATGTGCTCTTATTTCTTTCTAAGCTACGTAATTTGTAATCTTTTTTGGTTACTCTTTCTGTTTTTTGTTTTTGTTTGGTTTTTATGCGCCTCGGAATAAGTTTAGTCTTAGATAGATGGCGCTTTACAAGTTTTAATTATTATTATTATTAATGGTTCTGACATTTTGCCGAAATTAGTTGGAAATGATTCTCCCTAAATCCGCAGGGATTTTCTATTCTAATAAGAAAATACTCACCTCCGATACCAACAAATGCATTTACAATGCGCATGCGCAAGCAACTCCGCTGAACAAAAACAAAGGCACCTCTCCTAGCACTGCACGTCCCAAATGTACACACGAAATACGCCCTTCTTTTTACCTTAGCCTTTTCCGTGCGTGTCTCCCTTTTTTTTTTCTTCTTTTTTTTGGGAGGGATGGTATCGGAGGTGAGTATTTTCTTATTAGAATAGAAAATCCCTGCGGATTTAGGGAGATTCTACTACAGAAAATACGTCACCTCCGATACCAACAAATGCAGAGTGGCACCGTTGAACCACAAGATAGGGAGGGAACAAGAAGTGCAGTGTGCCCAGAGTAGATTAGATGTCTTAACTAATTATGCCTGAAACAAGTGAAAAACAGGAGCTGTTAAGACATACTAGTAAGCTGTGCTTGAGGTGCTCTTAAGAGGACAAGTCTGCAGCCTTACTGTGTCTCCGGGTTGTTGACTGTGCTGCAGACTGCAAAACTTGTCTGCCCATGCGGCCGTCCGATTGCAGCACGTCTCGAAGGTAGCAAGATGTGAAAGTTGAGGGATTTTTCCAGCAAGCTGCCTGCATAATCTCTGTAATAGCCACCCCCTGAAAAAGAGCTAACGACGTGGTAATGCTCCTTGTTTGGTGAGCTCGGATTGGAACCTGGTTAGCCCTTGGAGCTTGCTTCCGAGTCTTTGATGCTTCCTGCATAACATTAGACGTATCCGAAGCTTGCAGAGTGGGTCTACCCGCAGCCAAGGAAGATGCACTACACATCTGTGGTGGCCTAATATGCGTCGTTAACGGTTCTTCCGGAGTATGAAGAGCGGGTATGGCCAAAGAAGATGCACTACGCATCTGTGGCGGCCGTTTGTGAACCTGAGACACTTTTCGCGCCGTTAACTGTTCGCCTGGTAAAGCGGACGCTGGCAGATTTCCATATGGTTGACTTGGAGGACCAGGCATTGACCCAAGTGGCTGAGTAGGAGTAGGCTCCGATGTTGAAGCTGATGTTAAACTTATGGCTTCAACAATCCACCGAGTAATAGTTGTTGCAGACGCTGCATGGTAAGGACGAACAGTCGTGATGAATAGCTGTCTTGTGTCACCACGCAGCCCTTTTGTCCGATCAATGTAGAATTTAAGAATGCGGACAGGGCACCATAACTTATCCTCATGGATGCTTGAAAAGGACGTAAGACTTGGGACAAAGATATCAGGAGGTGAACAATTTGGTGACTGGTTTTTAGTCAGGAAGCCAATATGCGGAATAAGCCGAACTCCCCCTGGTTCCCAGCGTAAGTGTCCTGGTTCTATGGACAGTGCGTGTAGTTCGCTTCTACAACGGGCCGTGGAGGCCGCTAGCAGAAAGACAGTTTTGACTGTCAGTAAATGAAGGGATGAGGATCCGGCTGGTTCGAAGGGAGACTTAGCTAGCTGAAGAAGGACGCTGCCAAGGTCCCAGGAAGGTGTAAGCTTTTTAATGGGTGGTCTGTCCACGAACATACCCTTCATGAGGTGTGAGATGGCTGTGTTGTTTGAAAGGTTGGAGCTATCGTCGAACCCTCTATGTATTATGGCAATGGCAGATCTGTA
Source organism: Leptasterias polaris (assembly GCA_037783415.1). Classification (NCBI taxonomy): domain Eukaryota; kingdom Metazoa; phylum Echinodermata; class Asteroidea; order Forcipulatida; family Asteriidae; genus Leptasterias; species Leptasterias polaris. Next base: position 2,164,216 of record JAZGTN010000020.1, read on the forward strand.
GCCACGAATGGTTGCAATTTGGAGACCCGAGTTAAACAGATGAAGAAGAAAATCCCCAACCTCCGTTAAAGATGCAGAATGGGGTTGTCATATGTTCTTCTGGTTGAAGGACGTCTGCTCTTGGCTGCCAAGGAAGCAGCGTCTTCCGAAAGGCCAGCTGTTTGGAACTTAGATTTGACAGCATCCAGGCACAGAGATGGAGACTGTCCGGATCAGGATGTTGGAACTTCGTAATTGGTTGTGTCAACAGGTCTGGACGCTTCGGTAGGACGATAGGCGGTCGGATTAGAAGGTCGAGAAGTTGAGGAAACCAGGCTTGCCTTGGCCAGAGGGGGGCAACTAAAATTATCTTGCAACTCTGCCGTTTTATCTTTTGTAGCACTCGAGGTATCAGGGAAATTGGGGGAAAAGCATACCCCAGGAGGCCTGTCCAGCTGATGCTCAGGGAGTCTGTTGCCCAAGCTAGTTGATGAGCATGTCGGGTGCAAAAGATTGGCAGCTGATGGTTGAGATGGGACGCAAAGAGGTCTCTGTGAGGTGTGCCCAGAATATTGAAAACTTGCTGAAATGTGGGGCGATGAAGGGACCATTCTGTGGGTGTTGCTCGACCCCTTGAGAGTGCATCTGCAATGACGTTTTCTTTCCCCGACAGGTGGTGTGCTAGTAGCGAGATCTGGCGGGGAATGCACCAATTGAGAAGCTCCCATGTATGCATGCAAAGGGAAGGTGAGTGGGTACCCCCTTGGCGGTTTATGTAGGAAACTACAGTGGAATTGTCTGTCTTTATCAAGACTGTACAACATGTTACTCTGTCTGTCATACGTTGAAGAGCCTTTTGAACTGCTAGAAGTTCCAGCAGGTTGATGTGAGTAGCTTCTCTGTGGGAGACCAAGTTCCAGCCACCGAAAGATCGTCCAGGTGAGCACCCCAACCTGACTGTGAAGCATCTGTTGTAAGAGTCACTGATGGTGTGGGCTGTGGGAATGTTGTGCCGCAGAGAAGGTTCTGATGACGAAGCCACCATTTGAGATGGGATTGGATTAGTGAGTTGACTGGAACCGGCTTGGTAATTACGTCTCTTCGGGGTCGGTAATGAAAAAGCAGATGAAGCTGAAGAGGGCGCATATGCATCCTGCACCATGGTACCAAGTCTACGAGACTGGCCATGAACCCCAGTAGACGAAGCCAGGCCCTGGCTGGGAGTGTTGAAGAGGTAAGGAAGAGTCGAATACATTCTTTCAGGCCAAGACAGCGTTCCACTGTAGGAAAGGCTTTCCCGGTTCTCATGTTGAGGGATGCTCCTAGGAATACTGGGTTTTGGGTTGTACTAGGGAAGACTTCTCTGTGTTGATGATGAACCCTAGTTCCTGTGTAAGCTGCATGGTCGTTGATAAGCTTTGGAGAGTGACTGAGTAAGATGGGCCCACAATCAACCAGTCGTCTAGGTACATAAAAATGTGAACCTGCTGTCGACGTAGAGCTGCAGCCACCACTTTGGTAATTCTGGTAAAGACCCTTGGAGCAGTTGAGAGACCAAACGGGAGGCATCGAAACTGGTAGGTCTTGTGTCGGTAGGTGAACCGGAGGTACGTCTGGTGATTTGTATGAATAGGTACGTGGAGGTAAGCGTCGCTCAAGTCGAGGGAAGTGGCCCACCAGCCCTGAGGGAGAGATTGTAAGACAACTTTGAGCATTTCCATCCGGAAATGTTTGGGTTGAATGAAGGTGTTGAGGGGCCGAAGATTGATGATAGGACGCCACTGGTCGAGTTTCTTGGGAGCCAGGAAAAAGGTTGAGATAAAACCTGGTCCAGCGTTGTGAGGAAGAGGGACTATAGCCTTCTTTTCTAGCAGAGAAGTGATCTCTTTCTCTAAGGCGCTCCGACGAGCAGGGTCTTTTGGGACCGAAGTAGGTCGATTGGGAAAACTGAGAGGTTGAGGAAGAGGACTTGTAAACTCTATTTGGTAGCCCAAGGAAAGAACCCAAGAATCTGTTGTGATTGAGGTCCATCTTTGAGCGAAGTCCAGCAACCGACCTCCTACCGGTCCCGGAGCTGGTGAAATGTGAGGTATAAGGCATGTGAAGTCATTGCCTCCTGGGTCCTCTAGGCCACTGTGTCTTGAAGGAGTGGGTTGAACTAGAGGATGTTGCGTTGGCTGCAGAGGATTGAGAACGGTAACTGGGTTTGGTAGTCGGGCGAGTGAAGGTGGCTCTTGGTCGACGAAAATTGGAAGTGTAGGAGTGACGAATAGAAACTTGGTTGCTTTTCCTGCCCTTGTCGGGAGTGCGAGAGGACAGTGAAGAAAATTTACTTGAAGGTCGACGCAGGTTTATCTTCTCATCAGTCTTAAGTCGCTTCGCTTCTTGGAGCATGACTTCGTCAAATTTATTTGCGAAGAGGTCACTCCCGAGGAGGGGTAATTCTTCCATGCGTTCTCTGGAGCCCTGAGATGGCCAGAAGAGCTGTTCAAGAATGAGAGACCTACGCAGGGAGGTAGCTATAGCAGAACTGGTAGCGATGGTCCGTAGGCAGGAACCTAGGCAGTCATCCAAAAATTTAAACATGACCGGTAGGAGCTCTGGGTCCACTGTTGCGGGATCTTCTGAAGCCCGAGCAAGAGTATCCGACAATAAAATTGACAGGTTGGAAACTTGGGCCCCATGGTGTAAATGGCGGTCTAGCTTCTCGATGAGATTGTTGGGACCGTGAAAAATCTATCGGTATCATTGGTGTTTGTTTTGAAGAGAGATGATTCACGAGCTGGAATTTTTATATACTTTTTCTTTTGAACGAATGAGAAAGCCTCTTCAATATTATCAGAGCAGAAGCTGTCAACAGGAATGGTAATTTTTGGTGGTGGAGTGGGCTGGGCAGAATCCCTGCGAAATGACAAGCGGGAGGCCTCTTTGGGAGAAGGAGGAGGGAACTGTAAAATAGTACTTCAGGGTACTTCAGGGATGACTATCTTTCCTCTATGGAACATGGAGGTATTCCCAGGCTCCACCAAATCCAGATCTGACCCAACAGAGCTCCTTGGAGAGGATCCAGAACGGGAGTAACGACCAGGGGAGTAGTAACCGTATGATCGGGGATCGTTTGCAGAGCCAATCGGCGAACAGGAACGGGAACGGGAACGGGAACGGGAACGGGAATGTCCAGAGCGGGAGCGGTGAAAATCTGAGCGGACTCCGATGTCACCTTGAAGATGTCGCCGAGAAATATTTCACGGTAGTGGGTGAACACCAGCGGAGCGAGAAAAACTACCGTTATCCGGTTGCCGTTCCTGAGGATAGTAATTAAAATGTCCGATGGGTGGCAAAAAGGGAGTGTAATGACCCATGGAAGGATGTGTCGACTCATAATATTGACGAGGATCGTCTTGGAAAAATGACCATGGAGAAGCGGGAGGTCTGGCGGGGCGTTGAGTGTCAGCCCGAAACTCCCCCGGAAAACAGTGTAGGCTTGGATGTTCCGAAGAGGCGGGAATCGGACGATCATAAGCGTGGCTAGAGGAAAGTAAATCTTCCGAAGTACCGCTGTTAACCATAGACACGTTGCTCTCGGGCGGGAGAACCGGTGAAAACATCGTTTGATTTGAAGGAGATGTTGTATTTCGTTGAAGATTCTCCGTTGAATCGTCGAATCTTTCTTTCCGCGTAGATGTCTTGTGGGCCAGACTATCCTGCCATGTCGTGAAAATTTTCCACTCCGAGGGAGACCAGTTGTTGCAAACACCGCAGGGTTTTTCCTGAGAACAGACACGACATCTTTGGCACGTAGAATGTACGTCGAATTCTAAGGTCGACGGAGGGCCACCGCATGATCTACATTTTGCTTTCCTGTAGGATTTTTTCTTTGCCTTGGAAGATTCTGACATCGTTCACGGAGGTGTCCGAGATCTGGACAAAAACTGCTTGCACTATAGTGTAACGTTACGTTGACCGCCGAGGGTCGAAGAAGAACGACTTGACACTATGGCATGCTGTAAAAAAGAAGGGCGTATTTCGTGTGTACATTTGGGACGTGCAGTGCTAGGAGAGGTGCCTTTGTTTTTGTTCAGCGGAGTTGCTTGCGCATGCGCATAGTAAATGCATTTGTTGGTATCGGAGGTGACGTATTTTCTGTAGTAGAATTGGACAGGTACAACATGAACTTGGAATGGTTTCAAGACATGGCACAAAGTTGTTTTGGAAATGATTATAGAGCAACATGACCATAAGATCTTCAAGTTTTTGAGGGATTATTCAAGATGTACATTGGCAAAAAACTGCAGCAATGGCACAATACCATCAACAGTAAAATTAGAGAGTAATATATCATAAGGTAGGCAAGTTTTTGATTGACTGGATAACAAGTACTTTGGGAATAAGTAAAACACATAAACATTATTAAATTGGCATGTTTAAGACAGCAATCAATCAACAAATGTACTGAGGAAAATTATATAACGCCTCAACTTCTGGAACGGTTTCAAACAACGGTGCAACATGACTCTGTTTTAGACAAAGGCATATAATTAAACATACCTTTTGCAAGGAGGCAAGATATTTAAAAAAAATGATTATCAAACTGACCTTAAGAGAAACATCCTGTCATAAAGGTCCCCTCTTTATAAGGGATACTGCTCTTCAATCATTGAAGATTCTGTAAAGACAATAAGACATACTGTTTTTATCATTTCATCAAATAATCCAAAATGATTCCAACAGTACACCATGACCTTGGAATGGTTGCGAAAGATGGGACAAATTTGTTTTGGAAAGACAACATAACCATAAGGTTGGCAGGTTTTTTGAGGGACTGGTCAACATTCACATTGTGAAAATTACAAGATTACAAAATTAAAAGATGGAACAATATCAATCCCCTCGGTAACTTTTGAACTTTGGAAAAATTTCTTACTTGAGTTTTCCCAAAGCGTTGAAGACTTGATGTCATGCACATTGTGAACTTTTAAGAGACAGAACAACAGCTTGGTCGCAATTTGAGAGTTGAAAAATCAGCAGGTTCAAAAGTTCTGCAAATACTTCCTTTGATTTTATCACAATCCATGTTGCCGTTCATTCACTGATGTTCTTACGTTTTTATGTTGGCAAGCTGTTATCATCTGTGCTGGCAGAGAAACAACCAGCAAGGCAACCTAGACAGAATCAAATAAAATATCACATTATCAATTGCATAGTAAAAAATCACAAGGTTGGTAAGCTTTTGGAAAGACAGCCAACAGATGTGCTTTGGAAAATTTAATGATGCCTCAACACAGACTCAGGGGATCTGTGGGAATGGTTAGAAAAAATGGTTAAAAATAAGCTTTGAGATTTTGTTTTAGACATGGCATTAAATTAAACATACCTCAGGCAAGGAGGCATAGCAATCCCAATGGTGAAAATCAAAATTGACCTTGATAAAAACAATTGCTGATGCTGCTGATAAGTCCCTCATTCATGATGGATACTGATCTTCAATCATTGATTAATCTGCAAGATCAATTTGGAAATAATGTTGAAATATCCTTAGGTTGGCAAATATTGAGGGACTTGACATTATGCTTTCGAAAAGCAGCAGTACAATTTGACCCAATTTCAGAGTTAATAATCAAGAGGTTGGCAAGTGTTTGATTGACTGGACAATGAAGAGATGGCAGATTACTGGCATGTGAACAGCAATTTTTTAGGGACTCCACACTATGATTGCATAAGATTTAAAATATGGCACATCACAAGTTTGGGAACAATTTGAGAGTTTAAACAGTATTTGGTTGGCAAACTTCTGAGGGAATGGAAAACATGTCAAGTTCAAAAGTTCTGGTAAATACCTGCATTGGTGTCCACAATTCATGTTGGCGTACATTCAACGATGTTCTCACGCTCTATGTTTGCATGCAATCATCATCTATGCTGGCAGCAAGCAACCCTGTGTAAGAATCGTCCAGCATGGGACACTAGACAAAAGCAAGACTTACATAACATTATCAAACACATTACAAATCTTTAGATTGGCAAGTTAAAGACAGTCAACAAATCTGCTTGGGCAATTATACAACGCCTCATCATCAACTTTGGGAACGGTTTTAAACAACACTGCAACATGACTCTGACACTGTTGGTTCAGATAAGGCAAAATATTTAAAAAATATTATGCAAGGAGGCAAGATTATCCCCAAAATGACTTTCCGAACTTACCTTGAGAGAAACATCCTGTGATAAAAGGCCCCCTTCTCTATGATAGATACTGCTCCTAGATCATTTAATATTCTGTAAAGATAATAAAATAAATATTGTTGTAATCATTTCATCAAATATAAAAAACTATTTCAACAGTACACCATTAACTTGGAATGATTGCAAGAGAATGGACAAAATTGTTTTGGAAATGATTCAAACTACTCTATGGTTTGAGAGATTGCACCAACTGGTTTGGAATTGATTCTGGAACTACAAAATAGCCATAAGGTTGGCTAGTTTTTGTAATTGTCCAATAAGTTGTTTATATACTCACAGGTTAAAATCCAGCCACAAGGGAAGTTCATTCCGAAGTGTTTTAAATTATATCTCATGACAAAAATAAATGTTTTAAGTACTTTGTTTAAGTACATCTATTTATTATCAATGTAACTCTATAGTTTTTATCCACAGCTTTCTTTCATGTTTGTTTCTCTCTTTGACCATGTCTAACCAAAGATGCGTTCGCTTGTTTCAGGAACTTAGGAAACTTAAAGAGAAAGCCCTTCGTTATTCGTATCATCGAGACAACTACAGGTTCTACACACTAACCCGTTTCATTCCCACAGGTTTACAGGTGAAATCTGACCCAGCCCTTGGGTCTCTGTCCACTCCACTTCACAGACAGTGGAACCACACACTCCACACTTCGCTTAATCTCATCCGTATTCTAACAGAACACTGTGAACTTTGTCTCAACAGCTTTAACAAAGACATATCCTGTCTTGAAGCAGAACTTGGATCCATCTGCTCACCTGCCTGTTTTGAGCAATTCAACAGTGAAATTGGTGCTGGTTTATCTAAACTTGAATCTCAGGTATTCAGAAGCAGGTCCCCAACACAGCTATCATCGGTACTTTTGATGTGTCCTCTTTGTACACCAACATCCCCCAAGATGAAGGGATTGCTGCCTGCTCCTCAGCCCTGTTTAAGAGTGGTCACGTGTCACCGCCCATTTCAGACATTGTATCTCTCATGCAACATGTTCTAACAAAAAACAACTTTTCGTTCTTGGGTAAGAATTTCCTACAGGTACATGGCACTGCAATGGGTACACGTATGGCACCTTAAATGGCCTGCCTTTTCATGAGTCAACTTGAACAGCGCATGTTGGCGTCAGCCCCCTGCCGTCCATGGGTCTGGTGGCGCTATATCGATGACATCTTTTTCATCTGGACTAGTGATGAAGAAAGCCTCATAGCATTCATTAACCACATTAATTCCTTCCACAGGACCATCAAATTCACGAATGAATACTCCACCAGGGACACCCACTTTCTGGATGTCAAGGTCATAAAGACTGATGATGGATTAACCACAGATCTCTTTGTTAAGCCCACAGATAAACATCAATACCTCCACTCAACCAGCTGTCACCCTAGACACTGCAAAACCGGCATAGCCTACAGTCAGGCCCTCAGACTCCGTCGAATCTGTTCTAATGATTCTGATTTTTTCCACCACTCACAGGAACTTAAGAAACACCTTGTTTCCAGGGGTCATAGCTCCCTATCAGTCCATCGAGCGATCCAGAAAGTCAAGGCTCGTTCTAGGAAGTCTGTACTCTCCAAAGGACCCAGGCAACAATAGAGTTCCAAAGGGAAAGTTCCTTTTGTTGTTACTTTCCACCCCTCACTTCCTCCCATTCGTAAAATAACCAGTTCTAACCATCATATTCTTCACACATCAGATCGGCTTCAACGTGCTGTACAGGAAGAACCCATAGTTGCCTACCGACGCCCACCCAGTCTCAGGGATCTCATCATCCCTTCATAACCCCCCCCCCCCTTTGTCATATAATCCCTGCTTACCCCCTGCCTTCTCTGAATGCTTTCTGCTTTTCTCCCTCCACTCTCTCTATTCATGTATTTCCACTTGACTACTCTTGTAACTCTTGTCTGCTTGTATGTGTGTTGTGTGTTGTCATTCAGCCTTCGAGAAAGACTCTGCTAGGGTCGAAACGTCAGGCCACTAACTTATTTTTTGCACAAAAATAAATCATTACAATTTTAGAAATTAGTTTTAGCTTTTGAAAAATATACACAAGAGTGTGTTAATTATTATTTTAAAAAATGTAAAACTCTCAGACAAGGATGCTTATTTGATGTTTTAACTCTTTTACAAACTTTTACGCGGATTCGTGATGGTCAAACAGGTGTTAAATTGATCTGTATCGTAGTTTAAAGAGGATGCTGACGCCTCAACAACCATAGACAGCAATGAAAAGGCTTCACATTGCAATTACAGTATCTGACGATTATCATCGCGCATAAGTTTTGTGATCGGACGTGAGCACAAATTCTGATTTTTTTTTGCAATAACCGAAAGCTGAGGTCAAATTTAATTATTGGGTTTTCTTCGTTATATTGTTGATATTTTTTTTTTTTTCATATTTGTTATCGCTTAGTATTATATTCCCAACAACATGTATAATTTTCATGGTCATAAACTACGTTAAACTAAAATCATTGACGAAACAAAATCGACCACGTAAAACTCCATATGGTTGGGACCACTATGGTCCCGGAAGTTCGAATGCGCGCGAGACTTGCACAGTCTATAGTGGACCAAACAGGCTAAGAGTCATGGGCGTCCAAAATATGAAAATCTTTATTGACCTTGAGAGACACATCTGCTGATAAGGAAGCGCCTTTCTTCAACCATTGAATATTCTGCAAAAACGAAAAGATACACTGTCGTAAACATTTCATCAAATGCCAACAATGATTGTCACAGTACAACACAAGCTTGCAATGGTTGCGAGAGATGGGAAAACATTTGTTTCTGAAATGATTAAGAGCATGTCCACGAGAGGACCATGCAGACCGTGATAAGGTGGGGGTCAACGGATTTGGCTGAAATTTTGGTGGTAGGTGGGTCATAGGTAGCCTTGAGGCTGTGCACAATATTTGGCCAATCCGACATCCCTATCAGAAAAAATAGCCAAAAATGTGTTTTTTAGTGGAAAAAGTGCGTTTTTGATGATTTTTGACTACAAAAGTTTAAACGCTTGCTGCTGAAAGGTGGAATACAGTAGAGCAATGAAATTTGCAGGGTCTTTAGTTAGTATCCTGACCTAAACCAGGAACTCAAAATTTTGGAAAAACAAGACTTTTAAGAGGCAACAGTAACTCTTCATTTAAGGGTACCACCAAATTTGTATCACATCTTTGAGTCGCTGTAGAGTCATTAGTGCAGGTCTGTGAGCAATGACACTTGGGTGAAAGAGAGTTCTTATTATGGTCCTTAGGTAGCATCAATAAAATATTTGCCAGCAGTTTTTTGTTTGAAATGGCAGGAGCCTGTTTTTGCCTAAAAATGGCGGTTTAGCATTGCATCATTCAAAACTGGTAACTTTTGTGATTTGCGATTGCCTTGTTATCAACGGTAGTCTCGATGCATTGGACATGAAGCAAACCTCTCATTACCCTACATGAAACAATTATGTTGGTCCTTGAATCCTTAATTAAGTGTTTTGGTGAACATGACCAATTTCCTCAGGATTCAGACACTGACCTTATATCTAAATGTTTTGTTTAGTTTGTCATACTCAAATCCTGATTCATATTTTAACTGTAAGCCCCTCCTCCAAGCCTTTCACCCTTTCTGATTTGTATGATCACATGAGTAGCTATCAGTGCAAGTTATTTGGTCCTTGTCAGGCATTTGCAGTATTGCAAAGCCAAGATCCTCTTCAGAATAAGGCAATTAGAAAACAAAATAAACACACCAGGACTTTATTATAGTTTAGATAATAACACAATAATTGTCAATGGTTTTATTTATGCAAAAAATAAGTTAGTGGCCTGACGTTTCGACCCTAGCAGAGTCTTTCTCGAAGGCTAAATGACAACACACAACACACAACACACATACAAGCAGACAAGAGTTGCAAGAGTAGTCAAGTGGAAATACATGAATAGAGAGTGGAGGGAGAAAAGCAGAAAGCATTCAGAGAAGGCAGGGGGTAAGCAGGGATTATATGACAAAGAGGGGGGGGGTTATGAAGGGAAGGGGATAGCTTGACCACAAGAAGTTGGGAACACAAAGGACAAAATGGAAGGTTAGAAGAGAGGTAAATAATTAGTTAATACAATGAAGGGCAGACTAATAAAGTGGATAACTGTGTGGGAAAAGGAGAAGGCAAAAACAAAATGTTATTAGTCATTTCCTTCTTGGATATTCAAACCATGGGGCTAAGTGGTCTTTATGCGCCTTATCCAAAGTTTTTCCCTACTCAGACAGTGTTTGTGGCTTTGTGTTTGTCTTCTGTGTTCGCAGGAAATGGTGAGTAAACTTTTTCAGTTGACTTCAAGATGGAAGACAGACAGACTTAAACAAAGTCAGAAATACTCTGGGGGAGGAAACAGGGTTATAATATAAAAGGAAATGTACACTGAAAAACAACCTGTAACAAACAAAACAAAACAAAATATGACAAAGAACAAGGGAGGTAAGGAGGATCACCAAAGGGATACTGCAACAGAGATGGTTTTATTTATTGACATATTCATGAGTGCAACAGTTCAATATGTTTTAGTTTTTACCTTCACATGGTATTCACTGACTATACAGTCAAGATAGAGTGGTACAAGTATTACACCATAGATAATACACCAACGGCATCAAAGTTGAAAGCAGTACTGGCCATTGAGTGATGGATTTTTGGGGTGTGAAAATCAGGCCAGATGGTAACAAGACAATTGGAAAGCTAATTGGTTAGGTGTAGTTTGGGAACATCAACATTTTGAGATTTACAAAAATATAAAATGGAAGAGTAGTACTGACTGTTTAATCAAAAACGAACACTTGATAAGCGTCTAACTCTAGCCCCAAGCCCAAACACCTTATTAGCTTACGGTCTTAACTATAGTCCAATTGTTCCCGTTAACCACAATTTATTAAACGTAAAGTGTCTGGAAGGGCATTTTTCAACAAGCCCCGCCCACGCCCCGCCCACCCATTCACCCCCTTATCCCTTAACAGCTAGGGAAAATGAAACTTGGAAGGACAGTTAAACGTGATAACATGACCTATGTATATTCTATTTTGTTATAAAGTTCACCATTTTAAACTCAATATGAAAACATGGTTAAAAATGTTGGCGGGTAAGCAAAATCTGCCCCCCCCCTTCCCAGGCCCCCCCTCTTACATCCCCTATCCCTTTTACAGCTTCCACAATAGTTAACCCCCTCTTTTCAATTATTAGAAATAATTGTAAGGCGTTTAGAATCGTATAACTAAAAAAAAGAGATACGTTTATAACTTTTTGAGTGAGGATTTGGATATAACTTCTGACTTTTAGAGTGTACACAGCGTGTCATGCAGGTTTTTCTTATCGCATTGCTTAGAGTACATGTAAATGCTCCAACATTAATAGATAGTGTAAATATAAGAATTTATAAGAATCTATCGGTGCTTCAACTTTTGAGACTTCTTGATAAATTTAGGCGTTAAAGTTGGCCCTATTTGACCGGGAAAGTGGAGAAGTGCTTCACGAAAACTGGCAGCAAGTCGGTTTTGGAAAACCAAAAAAAAATTGTGTTTTTTTCTTCTGGGGTAGTTAGCAAAAATTCCAAACGGCTGACCTGCCAAAAATTGAAAAGAATTCTGAAGTTCAGTCGTCCGAAAATATGTTTGATTGGTTTTCAAGAGGCTGAGAGACTTACACGATTTTTTGAGTATTTTTGAATATTTATCATTTAGCATTGGTTCCTATGGTAGTTTATTTAGTGTGGTGCGTCCCGGGGGGTTGCGATGCAGTGTGTGGCGCCCTCTTGCGATACTTCGCGCTAACTGGGTGGGCGGTAACTGGACGTTCCACTTCCATTATCACGGTCGGTATTGCTGCAAAAAACTCTCCCATCCACCTTAATACACAAAACTTGCAAAAACTTATGTTTCATCTTTGTTGATGTATTTGTTTAATGTTATAATAACATCCTATTCCAGACGTGAATTAAGGGCAAGCAATATTTTACTCAGGACTGTATGTAGATTTGATACATACATTGTATACTTATGAACTTTTCCATCTTTGTTGACCCTTGGCAATTAAAATCAAGAAGAGCTGGCAATGTTTTTATTTTTTATTATTGTAGTTGGATATCTGAACTATATTTCCACCAAGTTTGTTGACTCTCAGCCCTGCACTAATTAGGTTATGGTTAACTGCGTAGATGGCTTATTTCCTTAGTAGAACTGTCAAGTGTTTTCCTAAAGCCTAGATATCTACAGTGAAAATTTTCACACAATTATTTTTTATTTCATCGTGAAGAGGACGATGAGCTCTTTCTTTTGAAGTATAAATTGATAAGGTTTAAGGGAATTAACGGGGCTCTAACTGTACGCCAGAAACACTGGAAGTGTCCATTTTGCGCTGAAACTAGTTAGTGCCCGTACTCGGCCACTGTAAGATTTTTGAGCGAGCTGCTCCACCAGGTGTTATGGTCCCAGGTGGGGATCAAATAGCCAAGATTTGAGTTTAAATCGCTGACCCCCCACCTTGTCGATTTTTCAAGATTTTGCATGGTCTTCTTGTAAACGAACACTTAAAACTACTGTTTAAACCTTGAACGATTTCGCCGAGAGACTGAAAAAAAAAAGTTTGAAAATGATTTGAGAGCTACAACATAACCAAAAGGGTGGCAAGTTTTTGAGGGACTCGCAACAAAATTATATCAGTTGTTCATTTTGTCACACTTTGAGAGTTAACAAACATTAGGTTGGCAAGTGTTTGATTGACTGGACAAAACGATCTTCGAGAAAAATGAAGAGATAGCAGATCACTGGCATGTGAACAGCAAGTTTTTAGGGGCTCCACATTATCTTTTGGAAAGATTTAAAATATGGCACATGACAAGTTTGGGAACAATTTGAGAGTTTAACAATTATTATGTTGGCAAGCTTCTGAGGGAATGGACAACACGTCAGGTTCAAAAGTTCTGGTAAATACCTGCATTGGTGTCCACAATTCATGTTGGCGTACATTCAACGATGTTCTTACGCTCTATGTTTGCATGCAATCATCATCTGTGCTGGCAGCAAGCAACCCTGTATAAAAATCGTCCAGCATGGGACACTAGACAAAAGCAAGACTTACCTAATATTATCAAACACATTACAAATCTTTAGATTGGCATTAGTTAAAGACAGTCAACAAATCTGCTTGGGAAATTATACGATGCCTCATCATCAACTTTGGGAACGGTTTTAAACAACACTGCAACATGACTCTGACACTGTTGGTTCAGATAAGGCAAAATATTAAACATATATTATGCAAGGAGGCAAGATTATCCCCAAAATGACTATCCAAACTTACCTTGCGAGAAACATCCTGTGATAAAAGGCCCCCTTCTCTTTGATGGATACTGCTCCTACATCATTGAATATTCTGTAAAGATAATAAAATAAATTATCAAAAACTATTTCAACAGTACACCATTAACTTGGAATGATTGCAAGAGAATGGACAAAATTGTATTGGAAATGATTCAAACTACTCTATGGTTTTGAGAGATTGCACAAATTGGTTTGGAATTGATTCTGGTACTACAAAATAGTAATAAGGTTGGCAAGTTTTTGTAATTGTCCAATAAGTTGTTTGTATACTCACAGGTTAAAATCCAGCCACAAGGGAAGTTCAATCCGAAGTGTCCTCTGCCAGAATTTGTTCCAATAGTGAACCAAACAGGCTAAGAGTCATGGCCCACCAAAGTATGAAAATCCTTATTGACCTTGAGAGACACATCTGCTGATAAGGAAGCGTCTTGTTCGGGATGGATACTTTACTTCAACCAATGAATATTCTGCAAAAAACAAAAAGATACACCGTCGTAAACATTTCATCAAATGCCAACAATGATTGCAACAGTACAACACGAGCTTGTAATGGTTGAGAGTGATGAGAAAAAATTTGTTTCTGAAATGATAACAACTACTGTATAAACCTGAAATGGGTTTGAGAGATTGCACAAATTGGTTCAGAAATGATTTCGGAGCTACAACAAAACTATAAGGTTGACAAGTTTTTTGAGGAACTTGAGAACATGAAAATTTGTAAAATTACAGCTATTGCAAAATTTCAGCAGCTGTACATCTTGACACAATTTGAGAGCAAAAAATCAATAGGTTTGCAAGTGTTTGATTAACTAGACAAAACCTACTTTTGGAAAACTCAGGAGATGGGACATCATTGGCATGTCAACACTTTGCGCGTCACAATTTGTGTAGGTCAGCAAGTTTTTATGGACTCAACATTATGCTTGAGAACAATTTGAGATTTGTAAAATTATTAGTTTGGCAATTTCAGGGAATTACCATTCCTGAATCGTTGAGGACTGGATGACATGCACATTGTTAACTTTTAAGAGACAGCACAATAACAGCTTTATTTCACCACAATACATGTTGCCATACATTCACAGATGTTCTTTTGATCGGTGTTGGCAAGCTATCATCATCTCTGCTAGCAGCAGTCAATCTGTCCAAGAAAAAACCAGCATTACAAACTAGGCAAAAGCAAGTCATACATGACATTATCAAACACAAAAAAACATTATTAAATTGCAATGTTTTAAGACAGCAATCAGAAAATGTGCTAATGAAAATTATACGACGCCTCATAATCAACTTTGGGAACGGTTTTAGACATGGCATATAATAACAAAATAACGATTATCCAAACTGACCTTCAGAGAACAATCCTGTGATTAAAGGTCCTCTTCTTTAAGATGGATACTGCTATTCAATTATTGAATATACTGTGAAGATAGTAAGATATACTGTTGCTATCATTTCATCAAATATCAAAAGAGATTCCAACAGAACACAATGAACTTGGAATGGTTGCGAGACATGAACATTTTTCTTTAAATGGTTCAAACTACTGTATAAACCTGGAATGGTTTTGAGAGATTGCACAAATTAATTGGTTTTGAATTGATTCGGGAAAAACAACATTACCATAAGTTTGGCCGGGTTTTTGAGGGACTGGACAACTTGTACATTGCGAAAATTACAACAAAATGGCACAATACCAGCAGGGGTACAGTTTGACACAATTTGAAAGTTAAAAAACATTTGGTTGACTAGTGTTTAAATGACCGGAAAAAACGTACTTCGAGAAAATTTTGGGAGACAGCAGATCATTGGCGTTTGAACATTTAAAAGATGGCACAATATCAATCCCTGTGTATAAAGCCTCTCAGTAACTTTTTAACTTTGGAAAAATTCTTTACTTGAGTTTTTCCAAAGTGTTGAGAACAGGATGTCATACCCTTTGTGGACTTTTAAGAGACAGCCACTTGGTAGCAATTTGAGAGTTGAAATATCATTAGGTTCAAAAGTTCTGCAAATACCTTCATTGATTTTACCACAATCCATGTTGCCGTACATTCACTGATGTTCTTACGTTTCATGTTGGCAAGCTATCATCATCTCTGGTAGCAGCAACCAATCCTGTCCAAGAAAAAACCAGCACGACAAACTAGACAAAATCAAGTCATACATGACATTATCAAACACATAATAAACATTATTAAATTGGCATGTAAGACAGCAATCAATCAACAAATGTCCTAGGAAATTATACGACGCCTTATCATCAACTTTGGAATGGTTTTAAACGGTGCAACATGACTCTGAGACTGTTGTTTTAGATATGGCATATAATTAAACATACCTTTTGCAAGAAGGCAAGATAATCAAAAAAATCATTATCCAAACTGACCTTAAGAGAAACATCCTTTGATAAAGGGCCCCCTCTTTATGATGGATACTGCTCTTCAATCATTGAAGATTCTGTAAAGACAATAAGACATACTGTTTTTATCATTTCATCAAATAATCCAAAATGATTCCAACAGTAGGCCTACACCATTAACTTGGAATGGTTGCGAGAGATGGGAAAGACAACACAACCATAAGGTTGGCAGGTTATTTGAGGGACTGGACAACATGTACATTGTGAAAATTACAAGATTACAAAATTAAAAGATGGAACAATATCAATCCCCTCGGTACTTTTTGAACTTTGGAAAAATTTGTTACTTGAGTTTTCCCAAAGCGTTGAAGACTTGATGTACCTAATGCACATTGTGAACTTTTAAGAGAGAGCAAATAACAGCTTGGTAGCAATTTGAGAGTTGAAAAATGAGCAGGTTCAAAAGTTCTGCAAATACCTTACTTGATTTTACCACAATCCATGTTGACGTATATTCACCGTTAATGTTATGTTCCATGTTGGCAAGCCAGTTATCATCTGTGCTGGCAGAAGCCAACCCTGTACAAGAAACAACCAGCAAGGCAACCTAGACAGAATAAAATAAAATATCACATTATCAATTGCATAGTAAAAAACCACAAGGTTGGTAAGCTTTTGGAAAGACAGTCAACAGATGTGCTTTGGAAAATTTAATGATGCCTCAACACTGACTCAGGGGATCTGTGGGAATGGTTAGAAAAAATGGTTAAAAATTAGCTTTGAGATTTTGTTTTAGACATGGCATTAAATTAAACATACCTCAGGCAAGGAGGCATAGCAATCCCAATGGTGAAAATCAAATTTGACCTTGACAGAAACAGCTGCTGATGCTGCTAATAAAGGTGTCCCTCATTCATGATGGATAATGATCTTCAATCATTGATTAATCTGCAAGATCAATTTGGAAATAATGTTGAATTGGCAAATATTGAAGGACTTGACATTATGCTTTCGACAATTTAAGAATGGCAAAACATTGGCTGTGGAGCAATTTGAGAGTTGAGAAATGTTTTCAAGAGACAGCACAAAAAAAGATTGTCAATGATTGTCATGTTTCAAGAGATAGCAACACATGTTTAAATGATTTTAGCAATACAACATGAACTAGGAATGACTTCAAGAGATACAACAAAAAAGGTTGTAAATGATTGTAGCAATAAAGCATGAACTGGAAATGGTTTCAAGAGATGGCACAAAATAGTTTGTAATTGATTTTAGCAGAACATGAACTAGGTATGGCTTCAACAGATAGCACAAAAAAAGATTGTAAATGATTGTAGCAGTACATCATGAACTAGGAATGGTTTCAAGAGATACAAAAACAAAATTGTAAATAATTGTAGCAGAACAGCATAAACTAAGAATGGTTTGAAGAGATGGCAAAAAATTATTTGTAAATGGTTTTAGCAGTATAATAATGGCTTCAAGAAATAGCACAACAAGATTGTAAATGATTGTAGCAGTAAAGTATGAACTAGGAATGGTTTCAAGAGATGACACAAACAAGATTGTAAATGATTGTAGCAGAACAAACTTGAACTAGGAATGGTTTCAAGAAAAGGCACGAAATAAGTTGTAAATAATTTTAGCAGAACAACACGAACTAAAGGAATGGTTTCAAGAGATACAAAAACAAAGATTGTAAATGATTGTAGCAGAACAGCATGAACTCCCCCAAATCTAATATGATTTGGGAGTCCGCGAAGGGACGATACTTACCTGTTAAACCTACAATTGCATATTTGCCCAAGCCATAGGCTTTCACTAGTTTCTTTTTTACCACACCACAACAGCGCCCTCAAGAGCCCATACATTCCCTATACTAGCCCCATGTGTTGGATAACTCGACCTTTTTTTCTCGAGGTGCGAGTAAAAAAGACACAGCACAGGCCGAACCTGAGCGGGGAAGGAGGGAGGGAGGTTTAACAGGTAAGTATCGTCCCTTCGCGGACTCCCAAATCACGTTAGATTTGGGGGAGTCCACTTCAGGGACTCCCTTACCTGTTAAACCTACAATTGCATAGACTGGCACAGAAGAGAAGGTGGTGGGCCTAAGGGTGAGGCATGAAGTAGTAAAAACAACCACTCGGAAAACCGATAGATATTTATAGTCCCTTTGTATTCTCCCAAACCATGAAAATGGGAAGCGGGACTACTCACCAAGGATTGGAGGTCCAGGAGGCCAGAGAAGAAACATCTCGTCACTCCTGGAGGGCTGCCGCAGGATCATTGGACATCTCGGAGGTAACATGACATGAATGTGGAAGGTGTTTTCCAGGCTGCTGCCTGTAAGATATCCTGGAGAGGAGCACCTTTAAGAAAAGCCCATGAAGTGAACATGGACCTGGTTTCATGGGCATTAATGGGATGATTATCAGCCATGGGTGAAGGCCAGGAATCCAAGGATGAACGCATCGCTCTAACTATCCAACGGGAGATGGTGTCAGGCGAAACTGCCCTATATGGTCTGGTAGTAGTAATAAAAAGTTGGGAAACGGGGCCTCTGAGCGACTTAGTGCGGGCAATGTACCACTTCAGAGCACGAACAGGGCACCATAATATATCCTCAGTAACTGAGGAGAATGATTTGATATCTGGGATGAAAATTTCAGGGGGGGTGTATGACGGGGACTGGTTCCATGCTAAGAATGTTATGTCTGGGACGAGGCGGACGCCGCCCGGTTCCCAACGAATATGACGTGTGTCGATGGATAAGGCATGGATCTCGCTACGTCTCCTACTGGTTGCCGTAGCTATAAGGAATGCTGTTTTCACAGACAAATCTATAAGTGAGGCATTCAATAAAGGTTCGAACGGAGCCCTAGACAAAGTGTGAAGGACTTGTCCTAGGTCCCACGCAGGAAGAAGCTTTTTGTTCGAAGGGCGCTCAATGAACATGCCCCAAAGCATTTGGGTTAATGCGTTATTGTTTGAGATAGAAGACTCATCCGAGAACCCAGTGTGAACTGCTCCTAGGGCAGAACGATAGCCTCGAATAGTTGCCACTGTGAGACCCTGATTGAAGAGTTTCATCAGAAAATCGCCAATGACTTTTAAAGGTGCTGAGCAGGGAACAAAAGAGTTGTCCCTGCACCATTTATGGTCATGTTGAAGCCGGCTGTCGTAGGTCCTTCTAGTGGACTTTCGACGTCCTCTGGCAGCCATGGATGCAGCATCTGATGAAAGGCCTGCTGATCTGAAGGAATGTTGGACAACATCCAACTCGTTAAGTGGAGGTTCTCCGACCCTGGGTGGTAGATCTTCGACCGAGGTTGGGCTATAAGATCTGCCCGTCGGGGAAGTAAGACTAGGGGATGTATGAGGAGGCGAATGAGCCTCTGAAACCATGCTTGTTGAGGCCAGAAAGGTGCAATGAGGAGCACCTTGCAAGCGTCCGCTTCTATTTTGGCTAATACCCTTGGAATTGATGAGATCGGGGGGTAAGCATAAGCGTACATGTTTTCCCAGTTGATCGAGAGGGCGTCTGATGCCCAAGCCTGAGGATTCCGACTGCGAGCGCAGTATACCGGTAGCTGGTTGTTTAGGTATGATGCGAATAGGTCTATGTGAGGACGATCGAACCACAGGAAGATGGATTGCACCACTGCCTGGTGGAGCATCCACTCTGTGGGGGTGACCCTGCCACTGGACAGGGCAATCGCCAGGGTGTTTGCTTTCCCTGCAAGGTGGGATGCAGACAGGTGTACATTGTTTGCCAGACACCAGCAGAGGAGGTCCCATGTTTGTACACACAGGGGTGGGGACCGAGTCCCCCCTTGTCGATTGATATAAGAGACGACAGTTGAATTGTCGGATATGAGTAGGACATGTTTGCCCCCCACTTTGGGAGTGAAGTGTATCAGGGCTCGGTGGACTGCCAGCAACTCGAGAGCATTGTTGTGGGTCTCTACTTGGGACCATGTCCCAGCGGTGGTCTGTGGTCCCATATGTGCCCCCCACCCCGAAGGGGATGCGTCCGTGGTTAGGGTCACGGAAGGTTGAGAGGTGGGAAAAACTCTTCCGCAGCTGATATTTTCTCGCTGAAGCCACCAGTCCAGATGAAAGAGAACTTGGGGAAGTATCGGTACCAATAACGGCAGGGGGTATCGTTTTGAACAATACTTGGCCAGGAGTAGGAGTTGGATTGGGCGCATGCGCATCCTGCACCAGGGAACCAGATCTACTAGACTTGCCATTAGCCCCAAGAGGCAAAACCAGGCCCGTTGAAGGTCCAGCACAGCCCTGAGAAAAGTTGGGTTCAATTGGGAGTTCTTTTTGTTGACGATGAATCCCAAATCTCTTGTTAACCCTGTCAATGCCATTGTCGAGTTTACTCGACCACGCGCAGTGTAATGCTTTCTTACCATTGTCGAGTTTACTCGACGTTAAAAGCCGCGGTATTTGGGGGGAAAAAACGCAGTGTTTGGGAGCCTGTATTTATTTTATTTAGCACCCTCTGTTGTTGAACCTTATATGGACTGGTAGCTTGTTTACCATGCTTTACAATGGTGTGTGTTGTATAGGGGGTCGCCGTTACGATTTTCCGAGAATAACAACATTGCATGCAACAGTACGACCAGATTTCACGCTTCCGTTTTCCCGGCAAATAATCACCAGCATAGCTGTTCGTTACCCAGAGGTTTTGGTTGAAATATTTGTCAGTAGAAACTCTGAATTGGAATCAGAAATATCTGAAGAAGAACCTAGTCAATATTCGGATGAAACTCTCCCTAAATCTATATCTAAATCCGATACCTACATATGCATTTCTATGCGCATGCGCAAGCAATTCGCTGACACAAAAACAAAGGCGATGACGTCACCCACACACTGCACCTCCCAGTAGCCCATACGAATCGTCCTTATTTCACCTTCTGGTTTATTTTTAGGATACTGGGCGGGATGGTATCGGAGGTGAGTATTTTCTTAGATAGAATAGGAAATCCCTATAGATTTAGGGAGATTCTATTACAGAAAATACGTCACCTCCGATACCTACATATGCAGAGTAGCACCGAGTCCGAACTGAAGGGGGGTAAGTGCAGTGTGGAGCCCTAGAAAAGATGTCTTAATTGAGCCTGATACACATCCAAAATAGAGGTAAATAAAGGAGTTAAGACATACCGGTAAGCTGTACTCAAAAGCTCTTATGAGGATGAGTTGACAGTCCTGCGGTGTTTCTGGGCTGAAGATTGAGCTGCTGCTTGCAAAACTTGTCTGCCCATGTGCCCCTCAGACTGAAGAACATCTCGCAGGTAGCAGGAAGTGAACATTGAGGAGTTTTTTCCAACAAGCTGCCTGCATAATATCTGTAATAGGAACACCTTGGAAATGAGCCCATGAGGTAGTCATGCTCCTTGTTTGGTGAGCTTTGACCGAAGCAGCAACTGGTTGAGGGGGTGTGTTCCGTGCCAGAGTAGGTACTAGGCGCACCTGTGGTATGGCTAAAAGTGAACCTAGGGGGCTATTAAGTGCTCCCATAAACAGTTCGCCTGGTAAATCTGGTTGAACTGCAGGACCAGGCTCCTTGTTTGGTGAGCTTTGACCGAAGCAGCAACTGGTTCAGGGGGTGTGTTCCGTCCCAGAGTAGGTACTAGGTGCACCTGTGGTATGGCCGAGTGTGAACCTAGGGGGCTATTAAGTGCTCCCGTAAACAGTTCGCCTGGTAAATCTGGTTGAACTGCAGGACCAGGCTCCTTGTTTGGTGAGCTTTGACCGAAGCAGCAACTGGTTCAGGGGGTGTGTTCTGTCCCAGAGTAGGTACTAGGCGCACCTGTGGTATGGCCGAGTGTGAACCTAGGGGGCTATTAAGTGCTCCCGTCTGGTTCGCCTGGTAAATCTGGTTGAACTGCAGGACAAGGCAGAGACCCCCGGGGCTGGGCAGTAGAGGGTGGAGAGGTTGTGGCTGGTAGTATGGCTTCGACGATCCACCGAGAAAGAGTACCAGTGGAGGCTGGGTTGAACGGACTGACTGTTGTGATAAAGAGTTGTGTAGTGTTTCCAAGTAGCTCCTTGGTACGTACTATGTAAAATTTAAGGATCCTAACAGGACACCAAAATTTATCTTCTGGAACACTTGAAAATGAAGTCAAGCTCGGGACGAATATATGTCTGGAGGGGAAAAACTTGGTGATTGGTTCTTGGTTAGGAAGTTGATACGTAGGACAAGACGAACATCTCCATGTTCCCATCGCAAGTGGCCAGGTTCTATTGAAAGAGCGTGGATTTCACTTCCGCGGCGAGCTGTAGAGGCTGCTAAGAGGAAGATTGTCTTGACCATGAGGTTGTGTAGGGAAGAAGACCCATCCGGTTCAAAGGGAGGCTTCGCCAACCTGTGAAGGCCTTTACCGAGGTCCCAAGAAGGAGTGAGCTTCTTAATAGGTGGTCTCTCTAAAAACATGCTTTTTATCAGTTGAGATATAGCAGTATTATTGGACAGAGTATAGCCATCGTCGAATCCGTGATGTACTACTGCGATGTGATCTGTAGCCTCGAATGGTGCTAATCTGGAGGCCAGAATTAAAGAAATGAAGTAGAAAATCCCCTATGACAGTTATAGATGCAGAAATGGGATCGAAACCTTCTTTGGTACACCATCTGAAGAAGTGTTGTAGACGACTGTCATACGTTCGTCTAGTGGACGGTCGTCTAAATTTTGCTGCAAGGGAAGCAGCGTCTTTAGAAAGGCCAACCGTTCGGAAGGAAGACTTGATAGCATCCAAGCACAAAGATGAAGACTGACCGGATCTGGGTGTAGCATCTTGGACACAGATTGTATGAGGTCTGGTCGTTTTGGTAGAATGATGGGAGGTCGAATGAAGAGGTCCAGAAGTTGAGGGAACCATGGTTGTCTTGGCCAGAGGGGGGCTATTAAGATTATCTTGCACCTCTCTTGGTCGATCTTTGATAAGACTCTGGGTAGGAGGGAGATGGGGGGGAAGGCATACCCCAGGTAGCCCGCTCAGTTGATGCATCTGTGGCCCAAGCCTGCAGGTGAGCATACCGAGAGCAAAAGACTGGAAGTTGATTGTTGAGGTGAGAAGCAAAGAGATCTATGTGTGGGGTGTATAGGACGTTGAAGATCTGTTTGACCACCGGGCGATGAAGGGACCATTCCGTGGGGATTGCTCTCCCCCGTGAAAGGGCATCCGCTGTGATGTTCTCCTTTCCGGAGAGATTTGACGGGGAATGCACCAAGTGAGTAGGCTCCAGGTTAGCACGCATAGGGAAGAGGAGTGAGTCCCTCCCTGACGGTTTATGTAAGACACTACGGTGGAGTTGTCTGTCTTCACACTGCTTGTAGCTGACTGGAGGGCCTTTTGAACAGCCAGGAGTTCCAGCAGATTGATGTGAAGATACTGTTCTGAGGTCGTCTAGGGAAGGGGAGTATCTCCTTGACAGTTTAGGTAAAACACTACAGTAGAGTTGTCCGTCTTCACGAGGACTAACTGATTCATCACCCAGCTAGTAGCCGACTTGGGGGGGGGGGGGGGGGGGCCTTTTTAGCAGCCAGGAGATCAAGCAGAATAGTGTGAAAAAGCTGTTCTCAGGGAGACCAACACCCTGAGGAAAGGTCGTCCAGGTAGGTTCACCGGCCCGAAGGTCACTGAAGGGAAGGGTGAGAGAGCCACCATTTGAGAAGGGACTGCAAAATGGAGTCCACTGGACCCAAAGATAAAAGAGGGGGTCCCTACGGGGGCTGTAGTGGTACAGCAGATGTAGTTGTAGAGAACGCAAGTGCAATCTGCACCATGGCATGAGGTCCACAAGGCTCGCCATGAACCCCAGGAGACGAAGCCATGCTCTAGCTGGTAGAGTGGGTTATGAAAGGAAGAGTTGAAAACATTCCTCTAGAACTCTGCAGCATTCTAGTGAAGGAGAGGCTCCGCCCGTAGTATAGGGTAAGCTGGATTGTCTTTGACAAGGCCTGAGGAGTGACTGTACGTGAAGGGCCAACGATGAGCCAATCGTCCCGATTGTTGCGGCGTATTTGCGTTATAGTGCCCTCAATATGTATAGTATGCAAGGGTTAAAAATGTGCATTTCTTTCACACAATAATGCTGTACAATAGGAAGATTTATGTTGCCTTGTGTTGTAAAGGTTGTTCAAACTGGTCACTAGCATTTCTTTTATTATAATCTAACAGTTAATTAATGCTGATTTAAAATAGTCTCTTGCCTCAGCTAAAATATGATAATAGTCAAAAACATGGCATTAGGGATTTGGCTCAATTCAAGTTATAATTTTTGAGATTATTGTTAAGACCTATCATTGTTGTTGTTACAGTAAACCGCTGACACTGGACTAGTGAAGAAAAATAAACACCTAAGGTCAAGCAAAGGAACTGTTTATTATAGAGTCTTTGTTAGCGCGTTCAAACTTGCATTGAATAACTACCATGTAACAAGTTAAGAGGTTACACCGATATATGTAAAGGCATATAAGTTGTCGGCGTAAAGCTGCTATTACTTTGGTAATCCTGGTGAGTATCTGTGGTGCGGTGGACAGGCCAAATGGAAGACACTGAAAACTGGTAAGTGAAGTTCCAATAGATGAACTGTAGAAACCTCTGATGGTCTCTGTAGATGGGGATATGAAGATAGGCGTCCTTCAGATCCAGGATCGCAGCCCACCAGCCCTGGGGAAGGGATAGCAAAACAGTGGCCAGAGTTTCCATCCGAAAAAGTTTTGGTCTGACAACAAAGTTGAGCCGAAGCTCATCTTTGATTTGAAAGGAAGAGAGATTATGGCTTACTTTTCCTTGAGAGACACAATATCTTTTTCAAGGGAGCATCAATGAGAAAATCGGAGGGAACAGTAGTGGGTCGACGGAGACAGCTTGGATGGTAGCTTGTAAATTCTAGTTGGAAACCCAAGGTACACAGTCTGTAGAACCCAGGTTTCCGAGGAGAAATGGAACCAGTAGTGAGAGAACTCCCGTAGTCAACTACCTACAGATCCCAGACCTGAAAGAATGTTGAATTTTGTGATCTAAGAAGCCATTGACCTTAGGCTTCCTGAAACCCGAGTGGGTTAGTAAGATGAAGCAATATATGAGGGCTGCCGACAATAGCTTGCTATGGTCGGAGTACAGACGAAAGTGACCTTGCCTTTATCTGTCGACCGAGTACAGGATGAGAAAGATTTACTAGAGGAAGGGCGTTGTAAGTCGATTGTTTCCTCTGTCTTAGGTCGCTAAGCCTCTTCGAGCAAGACCTCCTCGAATTTGTTATTAGACCTATAAAGGGCCAGAACAAATGATTAAGTACCAGTGATCTACGAAGAGAACAGGTGATAGCTAAAACTAGTGGAAAGGCTCCTTTAGCAGGAGGCTAGACAGACATAAACTTTAACAAGACCGGGACCCAGAAGAAAATCAGGGTCAGCCAGTGCAAGTCGTAAGATGCACAGGCTAGGCAAAGTGAAAATAAGACTGAGAAGTTTGAGATCCAAACTCCGAGATGCAGGTGATGATCTATTTATTCTAGTTGGGATAAAGACCCTAAGGCCTACGTCATCAGTGTTTTGGGAAGGGATAGCAAAACAGTGGCCAGAGTTTCCATCCGAAAAAGTTTCAGTCTGAAAACAAAGTTGAGCCGAAACTCATCGTTGATTTGAAAGGAAGAAAGATTATGGCTTACTTTTCCTTGACAGACACAATATCTTTTTTCGAGGGAGCATCAACGAGAAAATCAGAGGAAACAGTAGTGGATCGACGGAGACAGCTTGGATGGTAGCTTGTAAAATTCTAGTTGGAAACCTGAGGATGCAGTCTGTAGAACCCAGGTTTCCGAGGAGAAATGGAACCAGTAGTGAGAGAACTCCCGTAGTCAACTACCTACAGATCCCAGACCTGAAAGAATGTTGAATTTTGTGATCTAAGAAGCCATTGGCCTTAGGCTTCCTGAAACCCGAGTGGGTTAGTAAGATGAAGCAATATATGAGGGCTGCCGACAATAGCTTGCTATGGTCGGAGTACAGACGAAAGTGACCTTGCCTTTATCTGTCGACCGAGTACAGGATGAGAAAGATTTACTAGAGGAAGGGCGTTGTAAGTCGATTGTTTCCTCTGTCTTAGGTCGCTAAGCCTCTTCGAGCAAGACCTCCTCGAATTTGTTATTAGACCTATAAAGGGCCAGAACAAATGATTAAGTACCAGTGATCTACGAAGAGAACAGGTGATAGCTAAAACTAGTGGAAAGGCTCCTTTAGCAGGAGGCTAGACAGACATAAACTTTAACAAGACCGGGACCCGGAAGAAAATCGGGGTCAGCCAGTGCAAGTCGTAAGATGCACAGGCTAGGCAAAGTGAAAATAAGACTGAGAAGTTTGAGATCCAAACTCCGAGATGCAGGTGATGATCTATTTATTCTAGTTGGGATAAAGACCCTAAGGCCTAAGTCATCAGTGTTTTGGGAAGGGATAGCAAAACAGTGGCCAGAGTTTCCATCCGAAAAAGTTTCAGTCTGAAAACAAAGTTGAGCCGAAACTCATCATTGATTTGAAAGGAAGAAAGATTATGGCTTACTTTTCCTTGACAGACACAATATCTTTTTTCGAGGGAGCATCAACGAGAAAATCGGAGGAAACAGTAGTGGATCGACGGAGACAGCTTGGATGGTAGCTTGTAAAATTCTAGTTGGAAACCTGAGGACACAGTCTGTAGAACCCAGATTTCCGAGGAAAAATGGAACCAGTAGTGAGAGAACTCCAGTAGTCAACTCCCTACATATCACAGACCTGACAGAATGTTGAATTTTGGGATCTAAGAAGCCATTGGCCTTAGGCTTCCTGAAACCCGAGTGGGTTAGTAAGAAGAAGCAATATATGAGGGCTGCCGACAATAGCTTGCTATGGTCGGAGTACAGGCGAAAGTGACCTTACCTTTATCTGTCGACCGAGTACAGGATGAGAAAGATTTACTAGAGGAAGGGCGTTGTAAGTCGATTATTTCCTCTGTATTATAGGTCGCTAAAGGAGAGGCGTCACCTACGCCATGGCCTACCCCGACCGCTCCCATAACTGCCTTTGGGGCTACTGAAGGGGGCACTGGGAGCCAGCCAACAACGGCTGTGGGGTAGAGTAAGGGTTAGCTGGACTAGCAGATGGAGTCCGGCCTGCAGCTCTATATGGTTGCAAGGAGCCCTGTTTCCCCCCGCGACCAGGGCCAGAAACATTCTGGGAAGACTTGCGTTGGTTAATTTTGTCAGTTGCCTTAATGCGTTTGGCCTCTTCTTAGAGGGTCTGTTGAAACTTACACGCAAAGAGGTCCGTACCCAAGCGAGGAAGGGCTTCGAGTCGAGACCGAGCCCCCTCGGTGGGAGAAAGATTGCATCAAGGACGTTCCCACGCCGGGTAGAGGTAGCAAGAGCAGATACCAGGGTGAACTGGTCCATGCAGATGCGTAAGCTGTCGTCCAGGCAGCGGAAAGCCAGCTCAACTGCATTCGGTGACACTGGTGAGTCTGCCTCATAGGAGCACACCAAGTACTCAGAGAGCAGTTGTAGGAAGCAAGAAACACGGAGACCAGCTCTGGAGGCCTTGTCTACCTTGACCAGGGTGTCTTCCAGTGTATTGCGTTCCTTACTTGAGAACGGAGACCCGAGGGAGGAACGCCCCCCGGAGTCGGCTGCTATTTTGTTAAGAGCTGCGTCAGGTAAGGTGGGAACCACAAGAAACTTGTCAAAATCATTTCTTAGAACCCGAAAATGGCGGACATCACGTTTAGCCACAGGGCGCCATTTCTTAACCCCTGCAATAACCTCAATACGGTCAGCGCAGAGGCGGTCTACAGGGAGGACTGGGAAGGACTGGGCCATAGAATCAGCTAGACCAGTGCGTTTTTTGAATGACTGGCGCCAGTGTTGTAGGTCTCGAGACCTGGTCTCGGTCTCGAGACCGTCTCGAGACCTTTTTTTGGTGTCTCGGTCTCGGTCTCCCCCTCGGACTGCAAAAGTCTCGGTCTCGGAAGGGCTGGTCTCGGTCTCGGAAGAACTGGTCTCGGTCTCGGTCTCGGTCTCGGCTGCTAATGTCTCGGTCTCGACCCTCGAGACCCCTCGAGACCACAGCAAATAATGCTTTTCATACACATGAATTACGTCGTCTTGGCCTAGAGCCATGTTGCTTTGTTGATAAATACCGCCGTCCAAGTTTCTCACACGCGTACGCTGACATTGCAATGCGCTGCTTTAAGTCTTCATTCAAAACACGCACCACCAGTGTTCTCCACACATGGGTTTTGCCGCCCTCCCAAAGTTTAAGGCCGCCCTGCCAAAGAATTGGCCGCGCTGCCAAAAAAATGACAAACGGACTATTTTTAGCCTGCAATTAATACGATCAAACGAGTAGCCGATGAGCCATGCCCGACTTCCAAACCGCAGCATTGGAATTGCGATCGTTATTTTAGTTTACCAACGTTAAAACACGATGCACACAACCACATGGTTCTGACTGCTGAGTATCCACAGCACGTGCATCGGCCCGGGCCCCACAACGTGAGTCCATGCATATAGCTCATAGACAATAGCCAGAGTCCAAAGTCCAAGCTAACCAACATTCCGCACGCTGTGATTGGCCGTTGATAATTACCATATTCATAAGAGAGCTTGCAATGGCTAGACTCCAACGCAGTACACATTCACGAGCCGAGTAAAGAATTGCCGCACAGTGTGCCGCACGCCTGCAGATTGGTACAGTATACAGCCTTGGATTAAAGGATATTCAAACATTGACAACTTTTGCCGATAGAGGGCGATGCGGGGCAAAGTTCATTGATTTTTTTCTCAATGTGCGTTGTCGACCGGACGTTGAATCTCGATGATTTTATTGCCAACGAAGTTCTAAACAATCGATCCTCAAATCATGGAAATGGTTGTTGATGGAAAAAGTAATATTTAGGGCATAAATTAGGGGATAAGATCGTCCAAAAATGCATTTTTTTCAAAAATGATGCCTTGAAATAAAAAGTGTGAAGTTTGGAGGAAACTTAAATGGGATAGTATGTTTTCTAAATTTGTATTAGCTTGCATACTCATTATTTTTATTTTTGTTGATATCACCTTAATTCTTTATGTTTTTACACAATTGTATGTATTTTGCATGGGGTAGGTCTCGGTCTCGGTCTCGGTCTCGGATACCTTGGTCTCGGTCTCGGACTGCAAAAGTCTCGGTCTCGGAAGGGCTGGTCTCGGTCTCGGTAGGGCTGGTCTCGGTCTCGGTCTCGGTCTCGGATGTCAAGGTCTCGGTCTTGGTCTCGGTCTCGGACTTCCAGGTCTCGACTACAACACTGACTGGCGCACCTCTTGATCAAATGCAGGGTCCTCCACCTTCGGGATATTTAGGACACGTACCAAATCCTGAATAACCTGGCGCAGCCTAATATCGGCTGTGGAAAGCATGACCGAGCCCCCTGATTCATTGCCTGAAGAATAACAAACAGGTGGATCTGGGTGAGAAGACTCTCCATCCCCAGTGGGTAAGGGGGTTGTAGCTTTTTCACCCCTATCTGGATTAGGCTCTGTCCCACGGGAAGGAGCAGGGCTTGCCAATTGTCATGGGCGAGAGTCAGAATAATCTGAGAACTCATCGGAGGGGAAAAGGGAGACAATTTCCTCCGAAATCTGACCGGGATCTGGAATAACTGCTGAAGCAGGCAGAACGATGTCTGCTGGATGACACAGTAGTAGTCTTGGCCCAAGACGTCAGTGATCGATAGTGGATAGTGTAATGCGCTCGGTTACAACTCGTTACAGCGCGCCCTCTTGTGGCTTGAATTACCCAACTTGACTAGCTCTCACTAACGTCTTGGGAATCTCGTAGCGCTGGCTTAACTTTTTCATTGTTTTCTCCCTAGCCTTTCCTAGGGAACCAATCAGCGCGCGATCGTAGTAATAAATTTGCATAATTACTTATGTGACCCAGGGTCATGCTTCAGCTGCATAGTGCATGCAGTAATGTCGACATGGCCGCCAGCTGTGAGCGATTCTCACTAGAATTTAGAAAAGAAACAGGCTCGTGAAAAACTAAAAGTCAAACTAATTAAACCAAAGCAGTCATAAGCTATTGATGATGTTCTAGATGGCAACTACCCGTTCGTCTGCTTACAAACCGGCTTCGGTATAAGCTTAATTTTCCAGTCATTTACCTCTGTATGTCGATGTGATTTAGAAAAACCTTCTCTATGCTTTATACACATTGCCAAACGAGATAGATTCAGTCGTCGCCGTTTATGGATTCACAGATGAACATTATTAAGGAGAAGGCTGCCATGAGTGCCAGAGGCAAATATTGTTTTTTTTTACCAGTCCCGAAGCCCTTTTCAGCATAAAATGACGTGAATTTCTGCAGTTGTACTCGGTGTACAGGCTTGTCTGCGGTTTATTCATCACAGGAGAGAGTCATTGGTCACAAAGTGGTGAGTTATGAGAGAAATCCCATTTTGTTTTACTTTGTTCAATTGTGGATAAAACTGAATTGATTTTTAGTCTTTATAAGCCACATAATTGTCAGTCGTATTCGTACTCTCCCAGAGTCCCGGCAGAGAGGGGCTAGTTTAGTTAATAACTATCTGTGATAGCTGAGGTTTTTCTTTTTGAGGTCGAATAAATAATAATAATAAATCATTTTACCTAAGTAAGGCAATCCTGACAAAGCAAGTCATATTCCGAATGCACAAGTATGCATTATCCATTGATTTGACACTGGCTCAAATTGTTCATTTGTGTCTGATATCTACCTTCCATGTATTGTTGAAGCACTCGTTTGTAATCAGTTATTTGCAATGATGATCGTATTATCCTCCATGTTCAAGCGTTGCGTATTGCAATCATTTCAACTAGCAATCGGTAAAACATCATTTACAACCCCCAACCGAAAAAAGTAAATAAATAGATCAATAATAAATAAACAAATAAACATAAATAAATAATGTGTACAGTGTTCAAGCTTCATATGCATAATAGAGACCACAAAAGCGCTTGAAGTGATCCATCCAATACACATTATTGTATAATATTATTAGTTTCCATTTATTCTTCTCTAATAATACACACCAAGATCTGAGCTTATTGTATTTATTTTATTCTTCTTTTTGCAGGGGCCAGTCATCAGGAAAGAAATCAGCTTTCAGAAAATTGTATGCCAAGCTTGGAGAACCAGGAAGTATCATTGCTGCCATGACAGTGACAGCAAGTCTTGCCACACGATTGGCAATCAGAGATGCCTTGCAAATATCATGAGGAATGCAGTTCTAATATTCAACAGGGACCGGCCCGTGACAATATCAAGCAAAACTCAAAGATGTGGAAGAAATCTTTGGATGGCTTGCAGATGATGTCTACAGAAAAAAGGAAAAGATGGGGCACATCGTTATATACTGTCAGTCAGTCAAGAAAGACGTGTGCAGAACTGTTCTGTTTTCTGCTGCAAGCTTCCATCATCACATCACAAATTGTTCAATATGCATCATACTATTACAGAGAGTGATGTTTACGATAAGTTTCTACGTAGCTTTTTCGACCCTGAGGGAGCTGTGCACATACTCTTCACAACCGTTGCTTTTAGACTGGGGGTTGATGTAAAGGGGCCTACAACTTTGTCATTTTTTGAACACCAGGCACCAAGTGAAATTGATGATTATGTACAACTAAGTGGAAGAGTTCGGCATGATGAGAAACCGAGTCAATCAATTGTAATAAACTATCTTAAACAGAAACACTTTAGGAACAGATGAAAAACTTCCTTGACACCCAACAATGTAGAAGAGCTATGATACATGCAGCATTCCATGTAGCACTAGCAGGCTCACAAGTACAAGAACTTGTGCCACAATAACTGATGTGATAACTGTGCATTTTAAACTGCTGTTGTGGGTATTTCTTGTTTTAGCCTGTTCAAACTTAATCATTTTCAGAATCACAATTCTGTGAAAGATTTGTCTTTGGCAATAGCAAAAAAATAAAATAAAAAATTAAGAATGTGTTTGGGCCATTTCTAACAGATCAGTCTAATCAATTCATTATCCACATACAGTGTATGTTGCAGCTTACAGTGAATATATGCTGAATTATGTGTTGTATTTACAGTTACTGAAGCATTTCAAAGTTGACCTGTTATTATTCACTTTGGCCCATAGACCAGTAACTTAGTTATAGGTTCACCACAAGTCAGTCAGTCATAATTCAAGTAGGCAGCTATTCAAATCAACTATTTAAAGAAAAGCATTCCTTTGTCATTCTTCATCTTTAGTGTGACACACATATTATTGACTAAAGTCTACATTTCAGTGCAGCACAAGTATTTCAACAAACGTTTTTTTTTTGTGAGCCTTTTTTTATTGAATTTAAATTTTTTATTTAAGCCAACATTTTTTCCAATGTGATTTTTGGATCAAACATACTTGATGTTAGCAACTCACTGAAATGAGTGCTGCGTTCCTCATTTTCAGAGCATCTCCAATATTTGTCCCTTTGCATTCATATCAAAACAAGTTTAAACTAATTATGGTTTATATTCAAAATCACATTTTTGCCTCATAATGGTGCATTCCAGTAGAAAGAGGCATTTATTAATGTTATGATGTTGGAAATATCTTTTTGCCCGTATTGTTTGGAAATAATTTTAATTTAACTGTATCAGATGTTTTTATAGATGTAAGTTTATATAACATAATGACTATAATTATAAATATATAATGTGACAGAGAACTCACAAGAGAAATAAACTGACGTTCATGTATTTAAAAATATATAAACTTGTATGGATACATATGTCAGGTCATGTACAGTATGTGTACTTCAGGCATCGACTGATATGGACTGTTTTATGAATTTGTAAAAAATTACTAGCCCTAAACTTTGACAGCAGTGAATTGTTCCAATTCGAATCCAAAAACAGTGCGTTTACAATAACGAGGTGTTTGTTTGCTATAAAACACTATAGCACTCAGGTCGTCTGTGATCCGTTTCGTCGCAACAAATCCATAACAAACCGTTATAAACAGAAATTAAAAACCGACGACATTCTCTAGAGAAGCAGCAATTTCACATTATTTACTGGGGACGAGCGAAACCCTGCATAGTTATTTCTTTTGAGCAACCCTATTACGTGGGTCCGTCGTCGTCCGACTGCCTCATGCATGCTATTGCATGGGAGCTGCCATCTTGTTCGCGGATTTGATTGTTTGAATATTCATTGAGCAACCTTGACAACGGTCTTAATTTACATAAAAAGGCGACGTCCCCAATGCTGCCAGCGCTACGAGATTCCCAAGACGTTAGTGAGAGCTAGTCAAGTTGGGTAATTCAAGCCACAAGAGGGCGCGCTGTAACGAGTTGTAACCGAGCGCATTACACTATCCACTATCGATCACTGACGTCTTGGGCCAAGACTAACACAGTAGCTGTGAGTTGTCTCAGCATTGAGCGGGTGGAAGTGCTTAAGCCTCGATGGCGTCGCTTGCCAGATGAAAAGCTAGATGAAGAAGCAGACTCGTCCAAGGACAGGAAGCTCTGACTGGAGTAACGCCGTTTCTTCTTGCGATGTCATCTGCCCCGGTTAGATTTATGCACTGGGCAAGACGACTTGCGCTCTGAAGGGCCACGGTCGGCCTTGGGTGGTTGGGGTGTAGTGGAAGAGGTCATGCTCTTAGGTTTCGCTCCAGAAACCGGAGCCCCGGAGGGAGCGGTTGGAGTTGCAGAGTCCCTGGTACCGGAGGCTAGAGGCCCGGAAGGCGTAGCTCCAGAACGTTTACGAGGTGTAGGTTTGTCCTTCTTGGGCTTCTTTATGCTTGGATTAGAGACTGGAGACCCCAGAGGGTCAGCCCTAACAAGCAAGCCTGAAGTGCTGGGGGCCAGAGGCCCAGAAAGCGTGTCCCCAGCAAGAGCATCATCATTAACCCTTTCAATATCGCATTTTTTATAGGGGTCACACTGCTGTGTACCGCATTTTTTCACACACACACACACACAAAAAGCAACGTGCAGTGTTCACATTTTTTCAATCTTGATTTTCTGTGTGAAGACATATTTTTGTGGAAAAACTTTATGCATACAATTTGTAGCTTATGAAATTACCTTTTATATGATGTCAAATTTGTATACATTATCTTTATGTCCTTTGTCACCTCGATCGGCACAAATGGGTCGAGGCCCGCCGGGTCCACGCCCAAGCCCACGGCGTTCAACGGGTGCCGTGCTCGGTCCAGCTACCGGTATATCGTCAGGATAGTTGTCATAATTGAACGTGCCTGGCGACGAAACATCACGAGTTTCATCTGAATCTTCACTAGGTTCTTCTTCAGATATTTCTGAGTCCAATTCGGAGTCACTTACGACAAATATTTCAACCAAAACCTCCAGGTCACGAACAGCCATGATGGTGATTTTTTGTCGGGAAAACAGAAGCTTGAAATCTGGAAGTACTGCTGCATGCAATGTAATTTTTCTCGGAATATCGTAATGGCGACCCCCTATACAATACACACCATTGTGAAGCTCGATAAACAAGCTACCCGTCTATATAAAGGTCAACAGCAGAGGGCGCCAAACAAAATAATTACAGGCTCTCAAACGCCGCTGCTTTTTGTGTCGAGTAAACTCGACATTGGTACGGAAGCACTACACGGCGCACTGTCAAGTAAACTCGACAATGGTATTGAAAGGGTTAAGCATAGGGACTGGAGGCCCGAGAGGCGCAGCCCTAGCATTCGCATCTGAAATATTACCGGGGGGCAGAGGCACGGGAAGCGTGTCCCCAGTAAAGGAAACAGAAAAATCACCCCCAGTGGAACCTGCAAAAAATAATTTTTTTCACTCAAAAGTTTCTTATCTTACGAGCGAAAGAAACGGAATCGGTGAAGATAAATTAATAATAAAGACGATACAAACTCTGTATACTCTTGTCCTTTACAAACTTTACAAATAAATGAGAATCTGAAAGCTTATACGATACGTTCGAAGACGGAAATCCAAACACGTCTGTTCAGGTCGAACACTAGAGAAAAAGAGGTCGAGTTATCCAACACATGGGGCTAGTATAGGGAATGTATGGGCTTTTGAGGGCGCTGTTGTGGTGTGGTAAAAAAGAATCTAGTGAAAGCCTATGGCCAGGGCAAATATGCAATTGTAGGTTTAACAGGTAAGGGAGTCCCTTAAGTGGACTAGGAATGGTTTCAAGAGAGGGCACGAAATAAATTGTAAATGATCGTAGCAGTACAACTTACCTGTGGAGCTCAAAGTCTTTCCCGCCTCAAAATGTGTCAACGCAGCGATAAGTTTTGGTGACATTCTCTCGAGTCAGCCCAACATTTGACGATCGTCGATCTATGATCAGATTGAATTTTATCTGTCATTAGAACTGAGTTTTCGCACACTTCGCGACCACCTGATCGGTTTAAGCAACAGGACGCGACCACAATTTCTGAAAGGAAATAAAAAGAAAGAAAACCACAGCGATTTGAATTTTAATGATTCACTGCATATTCACCAGGGGGTGGGCGGAAGGGGTAACACCTCCAACGCGCCACCTACGTTGAAAATAATCTCATTTGACTGTCGAGACGTGAACTGGTCGATGCGCCACATACACAAATAATTATCAATTGATGTACATACGTACAATATTTGAATTACACGCTGGCAGCCGTTGAGACTGCCTGGAAATTTTCATTTTTATCACAGGGTGTTTTATCTTCAATGGTTGTAAATTCTCCTAATCTTTACACAAGAAAACATTCGATTTTTTGCGTTGTAACTGCTTCAGCAATTATTTTAATAAACACTTGTACATTAACGAATAAGTTAAAATCATTTCTGGAAGAGGAGTGAGTCCCTCCCTGACGGTTTATGTAAGACACTACGGTGGAGTTGTCTGTCTTCACACTGCTTGTAGCTGACTGGAGGGCCTTTTGAACAGCCAGGAGTTCTCCTAATCTTTACACAAGAAAACATTCAATTTTTTGCGTTGTAACTGCTTCAGCAATTATTTTAATAAACACTTGTACTTAACGTAAATGACATTTATTTTGTTTAAGATGTGTACGTTGCCTCAGAGCCTACGCCAATCCTTCCCGTCCGATAACAGACGATTCTTTGCATGCAACTAAATGTATTCAGAAACCGTTTTCTCAAAAAAAAAAATATAAAAATAGAGGCCTATAAAATAAAATAAAACGTTAAATATCTTGAGGATAACAGCTACGAGGGATTTTGTTTAAAATTTTTAAATTTTCAGGAATGAAAGATCTATCCTTTAAGCTTACATAAAGTAAAACAAATCAAGGACAAACGAGAAAATTGTTCACATTATGCCGATACTTCTAGCCATTTTAGGGGAGACGTTTTGGAATGAAATTTCTACCTCCGGGACCTTAATCACACATGTTAGCCACTGCAATAAACCAACAGAAAATGTTCGGCAATATATTTACACATTTTGTAACCATCTAACAATTTGAATTTCACTTAAAGCTTGACTGGCATTGATACAATTCCTCACTACAGATGGGTCATACATTTTAATTTACTGAATAAATGCACATAAGAAAATGTTCAGTGTAAAAACTAGATGCCATCTTCAACATGAAAAAAAAAAATCAACATTTCTAATTCAAAGATGTTCTGCCGTATGTCCTGTATATACGGGAGTACATTGTACCTGTTTAAAACAATTCTAATAATAACGAAACTTACAGCAATTGAATATCACACCTTGAATATACACTGCAGCGTTTCTGAAGGTTTGTTCCGGTAATTATTTTCCTTATTTTAACTCGCCAATTCCACGCTTGGACGCCACACTACTGCCGGTTGAAGCATTAATTTGTAACTTCGGAAGTCACAACCTATAAAGACAAATTTGGCTGAACTTAACTAATATGGAAATGGAAACATTGGTGTTCCCCTACAGTCAACCTCTCGTCGTAACGGCAAACGCAGGAATGAATCCCACATTCCAGAAAAGGGAGTAGATCTACTTGTAATGCTAATTGACTGCAGGTGTTTCATCTATAATGACGTCCAGTCATATTCAAATGTTGCTTCTATTGGTCCCCCGTGCTAAGGAATTTACTTTACCTATTGAAGGAATTTTCTCGAACACAGTCCAACTCAGTAGATAATTTACGGGTGTGCCATTAACGAATAAATTAAAATCATTTCTGGAATAGGTCTACATAATAAATGACCGCCACTTCGAGGTCAGCTGGTTACAGTTGTTTAAACAGAAAATATTAATTGTACATACAATTCATTTACTAAATAACGAAGTCGCAGTTAGCTTAGTACATCATACACTTTAGGAATTGATCGGTTGTGTTAATCCTATTTAAACGTAGATATCCTGTGGAAATTGGTATTACAACTACATGTGTATCCTGTGAAAATTTGTGGCATTTTTTGCGGGGTGTTTGTGCAAAGTCAAAATGCTGTGGTGAAGACGCATTGATTTTAATGACATACGTGGTTGTGTAAACGTTTATCAACCTTACATTTTTCACCTGTCTTGTTAAATTTTGTTCAATTCTGTTTTTGCCATGATGCCCTCCAAATTCGACAAAAAATGCTGTGGTGCCCTTTTTACACTCACGAAATTGCTGCGACGCCCTTCAAATACTAGAAAAAGCATGGCACTTTTGCCATGCCCTTTTAAACACATGGAGGCACGGGAAATGTTTGCTAATCCTTTTGTATAATTCAGCAGTTCTCTGAAACGACAATCCCAGAAAATCGTTAACAGCAGCGTTTAGTGAAGCATGCAGCATGAAGCTTCATACTTCAGATATAACTTTATTCTAAGCCTGCAATTGCTTGGCGCTATGGTTGTCGTGCGTGAAAGGAAATGTACTTTACATCATAAACAAACGATTCAAATTCACAATAGTTGCTTGGGACATACGTTGACTGATTTAAATAAAATATGCCAAAGAAATGAATGTTGAAACAGTTTTTAAACAATCACAAGCGTACTACGTGCCATTGAATAATTGAATGTAAAAATGCACAGAGGATGTTTGCATTAAGAATACTGTAAAGTCAATTGAGTGGTTGTTTGGATACACTGAAGTCTATTGGGGTATTGGGCAACAATACTAACATTTGGGGGCCTGTCCGAAAGGAAACAGAAAAAGTTGCCATGAATGTGTCTCCACTGAGAGAAAGTTATCATTAAGAATGATTACAGAACAGCTGCAACTGCTATTAAACAGACTGTGCAAGTCTCGCACAAACTTAAAAACAACTCAATAGTGCACAAGATACACTTTGTTACAATCAAGTTACACCATAGCACACCAAAATGACATTGTCCATTTACGAAGTGCTCCAATAGTAGTACACCAGATATACTTGGGGTAAATCAAGTAACAACAATAGACCACCAAATTTTCTTCATCCATTTGCAGTGTGCACCAAAGGTGCCCAGATATACTTGGATTGAATCAAGCTAAACCAATAGAGCAGTTTCAATTTGCAGTGTACAGCAAATAGTGCACAAAAGCTCCAAATTGTCTTTGTCCATTTGCAGCAAGCATTATAAGTGCACCAGATATTCGTAGTCTTAATCAAGCTACACCAACAGGCAACAGAGCACCAACTTGTATTTGTCAATTTTTAGTGTGGTCATTTTGAAAGGTGCCCCAATAGTGCACTTCAAAAACTAAGTCTGAATCAAGCAATACCAATACAGCACCATTTATTATTGTCTCTGCCATTTGCAGTGTGCACCAATAGTGCACCAGATATACTTAGTCTGAATCAATCTACACCAATAGAGCACCAAGGTTTCTTTGTCCCTTAGGAGTGTGCAGCAAAAGGGCACCAGATATACTTGGTCTGAATTAAGCGATATGAATAGTTTTTAAATAAAGCTTAAAATTTTCCGATCAAGCTGCAATCAGCACCAAACAGAATCAAGGTAAACCCATAGACCACCAAATTGTCTTGGTTCATATGCAGTGTACATCAATAGTGCAGAAGCTATACTTGATCTGAATCAAGCTTCACCAATAGGGCATGATAAAACTTGGACTGAATCAAGTTACAACAGAGCATCAAATTATCTTTGTACATTAGTAGTGTGCACCAGTAGTTCACCTGATATGGTCTGAATCAACCTACACCAATAAGGCACCAAATCTTTTTAGTCATTTAGCAGTGTGAACCAAAAGTATACTATACTTTTTCTGAATCAAGCTGCACCAATAAAGCACCAAATTTCTTTTATCAGTTTGCAGTGTGAACCAATAGTGCACCAGATACACTTGGAATTACAACCTACTAAACCAATAACGCACCAAGTTGTCATTGTCCATTTGCAAAGTGCACCAATAGTTCACCAGATATTCTTGGGGTTAATCAAGTTACAACAATAGAGCACCAACTTTTTTTCATTCATTTGCAGTGTGCACGAATTGTGCCCAGATACTTATATATTTAATCAAGCTAAACCAACAGAGTACCAAGTTGTCTTTGTTCATTTGCAGTGTACACCAATAGTGCACCAGCTATACTTCATCTGAATCAAGCTTCACCAATAGATTTTTACATTGTGTTTGTGAATTTGCAGTTTGCAGCCAATAGTGCACCAGAAACAATTGGTCTGAATAAAGCTAAAAATAAAACTACACCATTAGAGCACCACATTTTTGTTGTTAATTTGCAGTGTGCACCAAAAGGGCAGAGGCTTTCATTGGTCTGTATCAAGCTAGAGCAATAGAGCACCAATGGAGCACCTTTGTCACTTCGCAGTGTGCACATACGTGCTCCAAATATCCTTCGCAGTGTGGTCATTTTGCAAGGTGCGCCCATATAGTGCACAAGATATACTTGATCTAAATCAAGCGATACCAATAGAGCACCAACATTTTCGATCAAGTTGTTGCTAGAACCAATAGTGCACCAGATACACTTAGTCTGAATCAAGCGATACCACTACAGCACCAACATTTTCGATCAAGTTTGTGTTAGCACCATTATTGCACCAGATATAATTGGTCTGAATCATGTTACACGAATAAAGCACCAAGTTTTCTTTGTCCCTTTGGAGTGTGCACCAAAAGGGCACCAGATATACTTGGTCTGAATTAATAGATATTATTCAATAGAGCATCATTAGAGCTGCAAATTTTCTGATCAAGCTGCAATCAGAACCTTTAGTGCACCAGATATACTTGGTCTAAATCAAGTTCCAACACTAAAGCACCAAATTGTCAAAGTAAATTGTGACACATGTCATGCTGAACCAGACGCAGCTCCGTTTCCACGATGGAAAGGCACTGCATCTGTACAAGTTCCTCATCCTCTGATGAGGCCGAGTCTGGAAGGGTGGGTCGAGTTGAACCCAGTGATCGTGAGCTGGCCAGCCCATGAAGCGGGGCAGACAGCACCACGTCACAGCCAAGTGGCTGGGCTGTATCCTCAGGCACAAGAGACCTCGAAGGATGCAGGCTGAGGGCCGGTGGGGACGGCCGCGCACGGCTGACTGTATGCGGTGCGTTCCTTTGTACTTGAGCCACCCAACTGTGACCAATAACGGAAGGTTGAGCAGTGTACCAAAGCAGTGCCACTGGGCCGTCCACCGTGGCCATCTGCCGGGGGGGGGGGGGGCAGAGAGGGCTGATAATGAGGCCGAGATGGTCTAAAAAAGCCTGTAAAAACAGGAAACACTGTCACCATGGTGACGCTTTCCCCGGCAGCCCTGAAAAGCTGCTCGAGCAGGACGAGGAGGATGAACAGCAAGAGTGCCGGCCAGACTTCCCCTTCTTATGTCTCGAGCGGCCCTGGGAGTACTCCGAAAACAAATCAGTAGACTCCTGGGGGACTGGAACCCCCAAACACTGGGTAAAAACAATGCGGTGGACAGCCCTTCAGAGAGGGGTAGGCCAGCAGTCCGGGGGCCCCTCCGAACAGACTGCTCCAACCCCCTCAACTCCTGCCCGGGAGTCAGCACCTCGAGCCCCAAGGGGGCAGCCTGAAGAGCCCGGAGGCTTGTACACCCGCCCACCCTGTGACTCTGTGGCATTATGGCCTGCATAGCTGCAGTCTGAATCAACCTACAATATATTACCAAATTTTCTTTGTCAATTTGCACAATGCACCAATGAGCACCAGATTTACTTGGACTGAACCAAGTTACACGAATAGAGCACAAAGTTGTCTTTGTCCATTTGCAGTCAAACTAGGACAATAGAGCACCAGTAGAGCCCAACATTTTCTTCGTAAATTAGGCACCTTATCAAAACAATTCCTGGTAATTTCTTGGAAATTTATCTCGGTCGAGGTTTTCCTTGTGGGGATGGATTGTTATCTAGTTTCTTTTCCGATAGGTCGGCTTTATCCCGGGTTTGACCACACTGTCCCAGAGTTATTATACTACCTGCTAGATAACAATCTAAGTAATTATGGTTTATTCTTATTAAATGTAAACATACAGCTCAGCTGTCAGTTAACTGTCCAGGAACAATCCCGTAGTGAGTTTTTAATTTAAAAAATCATTTACCAAAACTATGAGCACATTCCCTATCACTTTGGCTCCAGAGGTCAAACCAAGGCTGGGGATTATTTTTTACATCAACTTTTGGGCTTTAACCGGAAGACACAGTCAAATTGGGGTCATCTCATTGTAACTATTGTTAAACTTTTCTGCAGTTATATTCTTTGGAAATAACAAAACGTACTTTGGTACGACAATTAAAACAAAATTTTAGTAACTGTTTTATTTTTATTTTTATCCAAGATGTATTAATACATTCTTTTTCAATTCCAAATAACTTTATACATCTACATGTATGTGAATTCTTTACATGCCCAGCCATTGTGCAGGATTTGTTAGTCTATTAACTGTCCAGTAACTGATTTATTTCCCCAATTATATTGGTTCTTAAGAGCAAGGCAATACCCCCGGCTTTATCCTGACGAGCAAAGGGTTGTATTTTTTACAGCCAAACAATCCAAAATATATTCCGGAAAGAGCCCTGAGTGCCCCCACCTTTTCTTAGTTATGTGGTCCAGTCCAGCCTATAATTTCATGGTATATGACTTCCCCAGGTCATTACACTTTAGAAAAAGGGGCTTTATAGGCATTAGATGATCCATAGGTACCACGACTCAGGGGAATGATTCAAAGAAACACTAATGGACTTTATAATTTTGGTCAGAAAAAATACAAAAATCATCAAAATGCCAGCATTGTAATTTTTTCATACAGTTTCAAGTGAAAGAGTAGGGTCTACTGACAACATGTTATTTTTGTCTGGACGGAGCAAATTGGCTCTAGTTTTAGAAACACTGATCCTCTTGTGTCCCTTCTATGTGAGGAATTTAGATAAAAGTCATCAATATGTCTTAAAGTTACACTGATGCCGAATTTGCAGTGTTGTAACCAAGTCATTTTTTCTCAAGTCAAATCAAGTTGCTCAAGTCAATTCAAGTTGCAAGTCAATAAAATTGGCGACTTGAGTCTGACTCGAGCTTGAGAACAACACTGCGGGTTCGAGTGTTAATTTTTGATATCACCAAAGGTGCCCCAACATTGATAATAATCTTTAGCAAATTTGCTTTGGCTTGAGATATACTAATAATTTTTTGTTCAGGGCTACAAAGTCATCACTTGTACTGAAATAATCACTACATACCAACTCAGTGACCAGAGAAGTCCATATGGATAGTAAGCACAGTCCATTAGTATGGTTTGCAGTAACACCATATGAGTAGGATTTGAAACTTTGCATGGTGGAGATACAATCTAGTAAGGTTTACAGTAACACCATGTACTGTACATGAGTAGGATTTGAAACTTTGCATGGTGGAGATACAATATATGGTTTGCAGTAACACCATTGAGTAGGATTTGAAACTTTGCATGGTGGAGATACAATCTAGTAAGGTTTACAGTAACACCATGTACTGTACATGAGTAGGATTTGAAACTTTGCATGGTGGAGATACAATCTAGTAAGGTTTACAGTAACACCATGTACATGAGTAGGATTTGAAACTTTGCATGGTGGAGATACACTCTAGTCAAGTTTGTGATGTACATACGTAGGATTTGAAACGTTGCATGCTGGAGATAGAATCTAAGGTTTGCAGTAACACCATGTACATAAGTAGGATTTGAAACTTTGCATGGTGGAGATACAATCTAGTAAGGTTTGCTGTAACACCATGTAATGAGTAGGATTTGAAACTTTGCATGGTGGAGATACAATCTAGTAAGGTTTGCAGTAACACCATGTACATGAGTAGGATTTGAAACTTTGCATGGTGGAGATACAATCTAGTAAGGTTTGCAGTAAAACCATGTACATAAGTAGGATTTGAAACTTTGCATGGTGGAGATACAATCTAGTAAGGTTTGCTGTAACACCATGTACATGAGTAGGATTTGAAACTTTGCATGGTGGAGATACAATCTAGTAAGGTTTGCAGTAACACCATGTACATAAGTAGGATTTGAAACTTTGCATGGTGGAGATACAATCTAGTAAGGTTTGCAGTAACACCATGTACATGAGTAGGATTTGAAACTTTGCATGGTGGAGATACAATCTAGTAAGGTTTGCTGTAACACCATGTACATGAGTAGGATTTGAAACTTTGCATGGTGGAGATACAATCTAGTAAGGTTTGCAGTAACACCATGTACATGAGTAGGATTTGAAACTTTGCATGGTGGAGATACAATCTAGTAAGGTTTGCAGTAACACCATGTACATGAGTAGGATTTGAAACTTTGCATGGTGGAGATACAATCTAGTAAGGTTTGCTGTAACACCATGTACATGAGTAGGATTTGAAACTTTGCATGGTGGAGATACAATCTAGTAAGGTTTGCTGTAACACCATGTACATGAGTAGGATTTGAAACTTTGCATGGTGGAGATACAATCTAGTAAGGTTTGCTGTAACACCATGTACATAAGTAGGATTTGAAACTTTGCATGGTGGAGATATAATCAAACACTGTTTGCGGTAACACCATGTGAGTAAGATTTGAAATTGAATCATGGTGGAGATACAATCTAGTAATGTTTTAAGAACTTTGTAATGGTGTGTTCTATCATGTAGCTTTCATAACAAGTA
Source organism: Leptasterias polaris (assembly GCA_037783415.1). Lineage (NCBI taxonomy): Eukaryota > Metazoa > Echinodermata > Asteroidea > Forcipulatida > Asteriidae > Leptasterias > Leptasterias polaris. Next base: position 2,208,281 of record JAZGTN010000020.1, read on the forward strand.
AAATCATAATATTTTTAGTGGCATCACAGACACTTAATTTAGATGTTTGCTCTAAAAAAGAACCTTTGTTGTGTCATATCGTCACGCGTAACCTGAAGTGACCTATCTGTCATAAATAATAAATTTTTGCAAATCGGGTTTTACACAAATTATTAATATACTCTTTGCTGTTAACATTTTCAGCAAGTTTGAATACCTAACACTTATTAGTTTCGTAATTACACTAATTAGTAAAAACGACGTGTCACTAGATTTGCCATTTTGTATTTCCAGGAAGTGACCTATCTCGATGCACCACTTCACCAATGATAAACAACAGGTTACGACACAGTTCAGCAGGCGTGTGTGACATTTCGCATTTTCACGAAGTGACCTATCTGGAAGCATAGTATTTTCACTAAGTGACCTATTGCGATAGGTCTCAATATGCAATGCTCTGCGGGCAATACTCATTTTTTATGTGTTTAGGACTTAATTACTAATTAAAATAGTTGCAATAATGAAAACACTCTGACATTTATGCATGAATAAAGTATTCAGCTTTATTTTTGTCTTAAAAAAAAAAACATATTAAGTATACCCGAAGCGATTTTTTCCGAACACTCGTTTGGGGGCTGTTAACCAGTTCGACGCGAATGACGAGTTAACTCGCGAGAATTTTTTTTACTGACACTAGGAGGACGAGTAAACTCGCCAAATTTACATATGAATCGCCGTTACCCTCAGCGTGCGAATTGTGTATGGGATTCAGTTGTAGTTGCATTGCGGGGTACCAGGGATACATCTAGTGTAATTTACTAGCGATTGGTGGCGCTATTGAACTTTTATGGACACAGGGCCAGCCGATGAACACAACGATTGAGATGACATTTGTTGACAAAATCAAGATGGCGGCCTCCATGAGAAAACGCGTGTACAATAATGACACGGAAATTCTTGGATATTTTGTATCGTCAGGGTCCTCTAATTCCGATTCATCTAGTTCAGAGGAAAGTAAGGGTAATAGTTCAATAGTTCTGATTCAGAGTTTGAAAATAATAGTGAAAAAAGCGAGAATTCTGAAGTTAGCATGGTTATATCGAAGTCAGTTCTGATGATCACGATGATGAGCTGAGGTGAGTGATGATAATGCAGATTTTTCTGAGGGATCCGTATCTTGAGATGGTGAAATGTGAGTTTAAACAAAAAGAGAGAAATGTGAAGGTGTTTTCCCCTATTGAGACATGTTTTTTAAATCACAGAGCTTTTTATTTCAGAAAATTGTCATAAAAGAATAAAATTATGCCAGCACTTGCACTTTTTTTTAAATTTCAACAAAATTCACAAAAGTATCCCGCGTGGGGGGTAAATTCGGTGAAAATTTATCCCGCGTCGAACTGGTTATTAACAAGATAGGTCACTTCGTGGTACGCGTGACGATATCTCCCAACCCACAGTAGTGTGGGCTGGGTCTACGAACGAATACTTACCTGTAGAGCGAATACTACATTTGCATTGTTCCCTATGCCGGCAGGCAGTTGAGTTTTACACACAATAGCGCCCTAAAGTGTCCTCTCCCCGACGCCCTGTGACATGCGCACTAGGCTATCGTCCTCTTTTTCTCGAGCGTTACGAGCGTAAGTAGTCCAAGAATTCGAGTATAGTGGGGAAGGAGGGAGGGTAGTAAGTATTTGTTCGTAGACCCAGCCCACACTACTGTGGGGTGGGAGTCTACTTCACTCTACTAACCTGTAGAGCAAATACTACATTTGCATAGACTCGCACCGAGAAGGCGGTGGGTATACGCAGAACTACTGCTGTATTTCAGCAGGGGCGTAGGACACAGGGCATGCCCCAGGAAAAACCCCAGGAGGCCTAGGATCCACCCCTTAAGGCTAAGTAGCGGTCTTCACAAAGGAAGACTGCGCTAACTAACAATCTATATACCCAAAAGCGAGACTCCGCGACCTGGGATGTAGACGAGCATGGCCAAGGGTCCACAGGCTTGTGCGCAAGAAGTCAGGAGGGTAACGCCATTATGGGATTATAAACATAATGGGTTAGCCACATAGATTCCAAATGTTTTCACATAAAAATATATATATACAAGGGGAGACAAAGAAGAGTAAACTCACTGGTTAATGATCCTGGGAGGCTCGACTGGCGGCCTTGAGAACTTCCAGTCCTGCCCTGCCGTCTGCCCGAAGGACATCCTTTAGGTAGCGCTCGGAGAACGTGTTCGAAACCTTCCACAGGTCGCCTTGGTGATGTCCGCTAGAGGCACACCCTTAAAAAAGGCCCAAGAGGCGGTAACCCCTCTGACTTCATGCGCCCGAATGGGACCATGGGCCGTCAGCCAACCACCCGGTACCGAGCCGATTGACGTAACGATCCAGCGCAAGATGGTATCGCGTGATGCCGCCCGAAAGGGTGGTGTCATCTTTATAAATAGTGTTTCCTCAGCCGTACAGAGTGACCTTGTACGGCTGATGTACCATTTGAGTGCCTGGTTCTGATGAAAAGGACTTAATATCCGGGACAATAATGTCAGGAGGCGTTTCCCATCGGATGTGTCCTGCCTCCATCGATAGAGAGTGCAACTCACTGCGCCGTCGGGTTGTAGCGACAGCCAGGAGGAAAGCAACCTTGATGGAGAGTTGCAACAGGGTTGAACAATCCATCGGTTCGAAAGGGGGCTTCACCAAAGTAGACAGTACGCTGAAAAGGTCCCAGGACGGAACCAGTTTGCGTACTGGGGGACGAGATACAAACATCCCCTTGACAAGTTGGCTGATTGCCCGGTTGTCCGAGACAAAAGAACCGTCTGGGAAACCCAAATGGATTGCGGCGATGGCCGACCGGTAATTCTTTACCTTGCCCGTCGAGAGACCGCTGTCCAAAAGGTATACAAGGAAATCCCCCACCTCCCCTATCGAAGTATTGGAGGGACGGAGGGATTTCCGTCTACACCATTTAAATAAATGGTGCAGTCGACTGTCTTACACCTTTCTAGTTGAGGCTCAACGCGAATAAGCTGCGATCGATGCAGCTCATCGCGAAAGGCCTGCTGAGCAGAGGGATCGCGTGAAAATACCCAACAAGTCAGGTGTAGATCCCCCGAAGCCCGATGGATCATCCACGACCTTTGTTGATAGAGGAGATCCGGTCGCTTCGGTAGAATCACCGGGCGGTGAACCAGAAGCCTGACGAGCCGGGGGAACCACGGCTGGTGGGGCCAGAATGGAGCTGTGAGGAGGATTTGGAACGCATAGGCCAGCAGGCCAGCAGGCTAGCAGGCCGTCCCACTGCACTGTCAGTGCATCGATCTGCCACGCATTGGGTCTGGGCCCCTTGCGCAGTAGACCGGCAGTTGATTGTTTGCGTGAGAGGCAAACAAGTCCACGTGGGGCCGGTCGATCAGCTGGAAGAGCAACTGAGCCACCTGGGAAGCAGGGAACATTCCGTCGGGGCGATCCAGCTTCTGGAGAGAGCATCGGCTGTGACGTTCTCTTCACCCGCGATGTGGACTGCTGACAGAGCTATCCAGTGGTGCATGCACCAGAGGATAAGGTCCCATGCTAGTGCACACAGTCGGCCCGACCGAGTGCCCCCCTGGTGATTGATGTACGCCACCACTGTGGTGTTGTCGCATCTCACCAGGACCGCTTGCCCTTTGACGTCTGTCTGGAAATGCTTCAGTGCGTTGGAGACTGCTAACATTTCCAGGACATTGATGTGGGACGATCGGTGATTGGGGCCCCATACGCCCGCCACTTGTTGCGGGTGGAGGGTTTCCCCCCAGCCATGGAGCGACGTGTCGGTCGTGATAGTCAGCGACGAAGGGGGCGGGCAGAAAACGCGACCCTGCATGACGTTCACCTTGACTAGCCACCAACGAGGGTGGGGACTAGCCAGGGCGTAGTAGGCACCAGATGGTGGATAGGGTGCCGAACGGGCCTGTAGAAAGAGAGCAGGTGAAGTTGGATAGGTCTCATCCTAAGCCTGCAAAAATCTACTAAGTCCACCATGCTGGCCTTAAGGCTCAACAGCCTGAGCCACGCCAGTGTCGGAGCCACTACCGCCGGGAGGAAGAGGGACACGCACTATTGAAGGTTCAACAGGCGGTCCTCTGATGGGCGGGCCAGCCCCCTGCGAAGGTCGAGGGCACGCCCAGGAACCTGCGAGGGGGTGGGCCGAGATTTCTCGGTGTTGAGAACGACCCACGACCAGCCAATCGTCGAGGTACATCAAAATCATGATGCCTCGCCTCCGCAGTGCCGCCCCGATCGTCTTTGCGATCCGGGTGAACACCCGCGGTGAGGTGGAAAGTCCAAACGGGAGCACCGCAAATTCGTACAAGGTATCATTGTATTGGAAACGTAGGAATTTGCAGTGCTCCGGCCTGACGGGGGGGTCCTCGTAAACTCGAGCGCGTAACCGCGTCTGATCGCTTCGAGAACCCACCGGTCGGAGGTAACCTGAACCCAGGACCCCAAGAAATCCTCCCACGGGTTCGACAAACCCGTGGGAGGTCATTTGCACCACGCCCCTGGTATAACGGGGAGCAAGCGCACGAAAGCCGCGGCCCGACTGGGCATGCTGCTGTCCGAGAGGGGGCTGCAAGAAACGTAGAAAATTACTCATTACGTATAGTGACAATTTTGTTTACTAGGTTAACATCAGAAGTTGAAGTAGGCAGAACAGGTATTTTACTCTTGTAAACGATTAACAATACCAAATAATTTTTTCTGATTGCCAGAACAACCGATAACTTTAGAGGAATAGTAAGCAATCTCAGCTTTAATAATAACGTCAGTTACAATGCGTCAGTGGTAAAATAACATGTGTTTCATGAGTTATGATTTTTTTTCCGTTACTAAGTTTCAACTTCCGGTTTCAACAGGAAGACAAAGTCAACTAGAAAACACAGGAGCTGTATTTGAGCAAATACGGGTATCTCTGCCCAATTAGACGCAGAAGTTGACTAAAAAGCCGACAACAGACGTCAGTTGTTGTCGCCAGTTGTCGGTTGTTTTAAAGGGACACACCGGCTTCGTTGGGCTATTTTGGCTACAAAATAGACTAAAACACGACTCCAAAGGTCTTCCAGGAGTGGAGAAGAATATCGTTTCCTAAAATAAACCATCAATTTTGGTCATTTTTGAGCATTTTTCAAAAAACGAAGGTCACATGGGTTATCCGAACCAAAAAAGTGGTTCGGATAACCCTTGTGATCTTCGGAGTATAATTTTACTTCCAGCCGTATAAAAGTTAATTACTACACCGAATTCAACTCTGTTTTTTAACAAGAATTCATGAGTATTTGACACACAAAAATACGTATTCAAATTATGGATACAAGTTGTAAATAATACAAAAAAGTCAGAGCAATGAAAGCGTGTCTTACAGTGCACAGCGTGGGGACTACCTACACGACGTAACACAGGGGCAGTCGTGTCGTTTGCAAGCATGAGTATCTCGGCAGTGCTACAGCGCGACGAAAACCCACTAGCGTAGTTGGTGGTCTGGAAGCTCATGAACATGTGGGAGGGGTAGGGAGCCAGACCACCAACTACGTTGTTGTTATTGCGGGTTTGCTAGTCGGTACACCTCGCTGATCGAATCCGTTGTTTCAAAATCGCAACGTTCCAATGCTCTGTGTATGTTCCTTGACCCGATTTGTACCGAATTTCTTGGTAATTAAATAAGATTTATGTCAATACCACTTTTATATTGACAGTACGATTAGTTTAAACAAAATTTGTGACAAACCCAAAAAAACGAGCCCCCGAAAAAAGAAAAAAAAGGAGCCCCTGAAGGGACAGGTGAAAAATAAATAAAAAATTAAAAGGTGGAAGAAAAAAAAAATCACTAGAAATTTCTATTGCATTCTCGACACACAAAATTCCAGCAAAATCATTTCGTTTCCTCAAAATATTATTTAATTCGCTGAAAATATAATTTGTCTCACAAAATATTATTTTTCATTTTGTGAAAGCAGTGTGTTTTTCTAGGTAACGAAATAGATTATTTCTAGAAAATAGGTTCTCGTTCCCTTGAACACGCTTTCTTTCCCCCGAACTACCAATAAGTTCCCCAGAAATACGCTTTCGTTTCCTGAAGATATGCATTCTTTTCCTCGAAATATGATTTTGTTCGCAAGAAATATACTTTCTTTTGCTCGAAATATGCTTTCCTTCCCTAAAATACGCTTTCTTTCCCTCGAAAGCAGATTTCGTACCATAAAAAAAAAGCTTTCGATTCCTCGAAATGTGAATTTGAATTTTTTGCCCGAAATATACTTTCATTCAACTGAAATATGCTTACGCTCCCTAAAAATACGCTTTCGTTCTCTCGCGAAGGTCACATGGGTTATCCGAACCACTTTTTTGGTTCGGATAACCCTCGTTCGGATAACCCTTGTGATCTTCGGAGTATAGTTTTACTTCCAGCCGTATAAAAGTTAATTACTGCATCGAATTCAACTCTGTTTTTTAACAAGAATTCATGAGTATTTGTTTGACACACAAAAATATGTATTCAAATTATGGATACAAGTTGTAAATAATACAAAAAAGTCGGACGTAAGGTTTTATTTCAGAGAGTCCGAGCAACGAAAGCGTGTCTTACAGTGCACAGCGTGGGGACTACCTACACGACGTAACACAGGGGCAGTCGTGTCGTTTGCAAGCATGAGTATCTCGGCAGTGCTACAGCGCGACAAAAACCCCTATGAACGATGTACAAATGAATACACGTTGTTTACTACGGAGGTCAAAATCATCACATTCACGGCACGTTCTTAACTGTTTTTTCACTCATTTTATCCCTCCCTTTAATCAACATCCATACACAAACCAGCTTACCCCTGCTCTATTTGAACACACACATTGATTGTTCACTCATAAAGGTCTTAAATCAACCATAAACTTTCAACATGTTGTCGCCAAAGCGAAAACAAAAATGGCTGACGTTCTGTTTCTGTCGCAGCCGCAGAAGTTGACTAAAAAGCCGACAACAGACGACAGTGAGAGCTGCAACTTGCTTTATGTTTAACAAGTTGTCAGTTGTTGTCGCTTGTTTTAAGTACATATTGTGGCCGTTTACAAAACCACGCCTTGAGCTTGCGCTCCCACTTGAGCTCTGTCTGCCTGTTTGAAGCCACGTACAGCGGAAAGCACGTGTATAACTGACGGAGCCTAAGCCCAAGCCCAAGCCCATGACCCAGGCCATGGTTTCGCAAACGGCCTGACTGAAGAAGAAGAAAAAGAAGAAGAAGAATATCCAGCACAAGGACAATATCTCTGCCGTTGCACAGGCAGAGATAAATGGGGTCACACTCTGCGCATTGTCTATTCAGTTTTCGAAAACCTTTCTGATGATTTGTAGATTACAAAAATCAAATGTCTGGTTCGTGAGTTATGATTTTTCAAGTGCTATTTTTATAACAAATTAGATGACGTCATCATGACTACACTTCAGATTTCATAGCAATAGTCAATGTCTTACAATACACCAAGTTTCAAATCGGTCGATCATTTGGTTTAGTAGATACATGGCTTCAAAATGTGCACCTTTAGGGCCTTACCACGTGCAACATGATGACATCATCACTTTACGACTTCACAAATATGTTGTCTGCATGAAGGTAATTATGTTTACAAGTTTTGAAAAGATTCTCCTCAAATTTGCCACGGACATCTAGTAAAAGTGTGTTTTTAACTGATTTCAACCTGCCGATAGAGGGCGCTTATGAAAAGTGTGACGCACCGGCCCTATTTTTTTTAACCAGACACTTGCCAGAATCAGTACAAACAATTTTTTTAAAATTGCCACTTTCACATTACAAGGCACTTCCGGTTTCGACAGCAAGTAGAGGTCATGTGAGGTCATGTGAGGTCATGTGAGGTCATGTGAGGTCACGCATCCACCCGAAATAAAGACCTTTTTTACCTTAGTATGATCCCGCAGAAAGCAACCGCCTGCTTCTTGTTTGTGATTTGTTACAGATTTTCAAACATTAAAAAAAAAATATAATTTAAAACCTTGTAATTCAATACTTGATGACGTCATCATGACATCACTCCAATGGTGTCTTCTACAAGTAAAGATCTAACTATATGTGTGAAGTTTGAAGGTTGTTTGCGCTTGAGAAGTGTGCGTTACTTTTCACGAGAGGACGCTGTTGAAATTATCAAGTAATCTTTCTTAATGAAAGGCCCAGTAGTCAAACTTTATTTCATACAAAAAGAGACCTAATTCTAGTTGTGGATCATTATATTTTAGGATCACAAAACAAGGCCTGGGAATATTTATTTTAACTTTCACTTCGGTTTTGACCGGAAGTAAAGGTCACACGGGTCACACTTTGTGTAAAAGTTCAAGGTCAAGTGAAGCCACACTGTTTGTAGCGTTTGTGAATTTGTCAAATACTTTTACAATGATGTATAGATTGTAAAAATCCAATGTGTGGTTCAAGAGTTACGATTTTTTAAACCGGAAGTCAAGGTCAATGATGTTTAGATTGTAAAAAATCAAACATGTGGTTCCTTAGTATTGACTTTTTCCGCTACCAAGTTTAAACTTCTGGTTTCAACAGGAATACAAGGTCAAATGTGTTCACACTTTAACTATCGTAGATTCAGTTTTTGAAAACCTTTCTGATGTGTAGATTACAAAAATCTAATGTCTGGTTCGGGAGTTATGATTTGTTCAAGTGCTAATTTAAGCCTTGTTTTTATAAAAAATCATAACAAATAATTGGATGACGTCATCATGACGTCACTTCGCAATTCATTGGCAATGGTCAATGTCGAACAGTACACCAAGTTTCAACTCAGTCGGCTGTTTGGTTTAGTAGATACACGGCTTCAAAATGTGCACGTTTAGGGCCTTGCCACATGCCACATGATGACGTCATCACTCTACGACTCCACAATGATATGTTGTCTGCATGAAGGTCATTATATATGTTTACGAGTTTTGAAAAGGTTCTCATAAACTTTGCCACAGACATCTAGTAAAAGTGTGTTTTTAACTATATAATATTTAAAATTAATAGTTTCACGTTGTAATTTGAAATGGATGGTAAGGGGAAACTATGAAATATAAAATCAATCAGAAAAAAACGTAATAATCATGTTCGATTTCTACAACATTCAGAATTTTAACTAAAAAAATGTTTCACACGTGAAAAACGCAACGTGCAGTAGTGTTGACATGTATGACATGTACCCGATCGATCGCATGTGCCCACAAACCGTACCTGAATGTAGACAGGGATGACCTAAGGGTAGAGGTCGTGACCTGGCAGTAGGCTGCTCTCAATAACATCCTTACCATTAGCCTCAATCAAGTATAGCTAGCTAAATGAACTCGTTACTAACTAAGTTTTATTTTGAAGATTTTCTTTTTCTTTATTTCACTTGATTCAAATTTGATATCGGGCAAACAAATGCTACGGGGAGGAAACAAAAACAAGAAAAAACCTAAAATATTGGTACGGCGTACCTGCCGTATAGCTTCCTACGGCCCTGCTAAGAATCATCTGCCAAATCGGGGCTCTACCAACTGAGCTATCTAGTACTCATCTAGCCCTATCCCAGCTAACAATTTGACGTTCTCACAACGTGGTAATAATGAAGTCAGACTTTGGATTCTCTCCCCATGTGCACTTCTGCTTGACACAATAAGTTCAATTAAATGCAATTAATGGTTGCACTGTTCAGATTGATTGATGCAGATGTGATATGGAGTCGCTCCTCAAGTGCCAATTGTATCTATGACAATCGATGTAAAAAACTAAATTGGGAACAAACATTGTTTGTGATGTGAACCATGAAGCCTTGTACTAATATTGTTAGATAATAAATGTCCTCCAAAACCATCCCAACGAGCTGCTTGAAATATTCAACATGATGGTCTAAACATCGCCAAATACGAACTAAAACAACGTTTACGAGGTCATGGTAAAAACATACATTGTACATCTATTTTGTTTATGTTGTATTTAAACTATTGTCACAACATGATGGTAAAAACAAAGATATACTACTGTGATTAGTGATAAAACTAAAAGGTCTACAATTTGAAGGTCACAACATGTCTGAAGGTTGAGACAACATGGCTGTCACAACATGAATACCAGAATACAGCATAATGACAACGTTGTCATTATGTTTTTGTATTTTGGGATTGTACTAAAAAGTGTAGTATACCCAGTGTTGTATGACTCGAGTCCAGGACTCGGACTCGAGTCCGCCTCGAGTCACAATTTCGGTGACTCGGACTTGACTCGAGTCACGTTTGCAAAAGACTCAGACTCGGACTCGACTATCATGACTCGGACTTGTCCTCGAGGACTTGTGACTTGCGAGTCACGTATTTTCACAAACAATACCTTTTTTAAATATTAAAAACAATTCCGATGATCCGATTGTTATTCCTGGAGTGCACATACATGGAGGAATATTAACGTCTAGCACAATAAATAAGTACACTGTCGTATGGTGCTGCAAGTAATAGTGTTTGTGATTATTGTGTAGATGGCCATGTACGTACAGCACGTGTATATTCGATTCGTATGTTCAATACGCATTACTGGGATGCACGACACTGGTATTCTGCTGGTATTCTGCTGGTATTCTGTCAACTTTAACACCATATATATAGCCACTGCTTGTGCTTGATGCATATTACCAGGGAAATAGCAATGTCTGGTACCTGTGATGGCTGGCACGGTGTGTTGTTTGCACAAGTTTCCACACATGGTCGACATACACACACACACGACGTCAAGTTTGGTCACGGTCACTAGTAAAAAGTATTACAACATTTTTTTAATCATGGCATCTGCCGTTCCGCCGGTATCGTTTCTTTTGGTTATACCAACTTTAACAAAAACTTTAACAAAACTTTTTTTAAATTAAATGTGTATATTTTGTCATTTCCAATTCTTATTTTATGACATTTGGTTTGCAATCAATATTTAAATAAGTGACTCGTGACTCGGACTCGGACCAAGTGACTCTTGACTCGGACTCGAACCAAGGGACTCGGACTCAACCCAAGTGACTTGAGACTCGGACTCGACACAGGTGACTCGACTACAACACTGATGTTGTGACAGCCAGGTTGTCAACCTTCAAACGTCACTATTGTAGGTGTTTTAGTTTTAATTATCACGAGTATATATGTCTTTGTTTTTACCATCACGGTGTGACAATAGTTTAATTACAACATTTAAACAATAGTGTGTATGTTTTGACCATGACCTCATAATTGTTGTTTAAGTTTGTATTTGGCGATGTTTAGACCATCAAGCAGCTCGTTGGTTTTGGAGAACATTTATTATCTAAAAAATATTAGTAAATGGCTTTATGTTTGACATCACAAACAATGCCTGTCGCAATTTAGTTTTTTACATCGATTGTCATAGATACAATTCGTCACCGTTTTCACGATGAGGCAATTTCTGAAAAAATCATGCATTTTGGCAAATCAATGTTTTTACATTTTCCCCAAGTTTCAAGTGATAAAACGTTAAATACTTTTCTAATTACACCAATTAGCATAAGAAACATTTTCCCAAAATTTTCACGAACAGCCACATTTAGATTTGCCATTTGTTACATTGAAGTACATAGTGCTGGCACGATGCCAACAATTGAGGCTACTCTGCGTTTTTTAGTTTTCACGAAGGGACAATTTGTATAACCTATATAAATTATATTTTTCACGAACAGACACTAATCATTTACGCATTGGGTTTGTACACGACGCGCTCACGTTGCGCTGCACATACCTCTTTTTGAAGTTTTCACGAAGGGAAACTTGTTTTTAACAGTTAATTACAAAATAATTAAACTAACTATAATTGCATTTAATTGAACTTATTGTGTCAAGCATCAGTGCACAGTACGGGGAGAAAATCCCCCCACACACCACCACCACCTGTACAGGCATTCCAAGCCGTGGACAGAATCTTCTACAGAAATATTTTCCACTGATAGGATTGTCTATCATCACTTCGGCCGTTTTGTTCCAAGCTAAAAACTTCCTCTAAAACCAAAACTTGTTCCTCAATGTTTCAAAGACTCTTTCAAAGTTTGAAGTCACTCTCAAGTACTATTAAATGTGTCTTGCTTCAGTTTTGAATTACAAAGACCTATACGTTTCCATTCAGGTATCATGCGCTATCTTGACGCATTGAGCAGCGAGCAGAATGCTGAAGTCTATAACAAATTATTATGACAAAGTTGTGACAATGTAAATATCACATATGGGTGTCTATTTTAATGTGGGTACCAATGGTAAAATGTCACCTTAGCTAACTTAATGATTTGTAACTTTTACATGCTAAAATTTTACACAGTTTTATTTATTTTTAGTTGTTACAGATATGTTCATGACCACAATTAACTTGTTTAAAAAAAATAATCCTAGTATCAAAAGTGTGCTGATCCGTAAAAAAAAAAATTTCCGTGATTTTTTTGGTTTTTTGTGACATCTTACATGTATGTACCTTATTAACAAAGACTATCCTGTATTAATCTTGTGACCATATGTGTTTTTTGAGCAATGAAATAGTTATTAAGTAATACAGATGTAATAACTTTCATATCTCTGGCAAATCTTAGACAGAACATTTTCTGTAGGACCGCTCAATTTCGAGTATCACAACGTTACCATTTCGTTTCATTAAGTTATGCGTGAAACTCGATTTAATAGGATCACTTTACGCAAAATTGAAGTCTGCCGACCGATACTTTTTTTGGTTATTTACGCTCTTGATTACAAATTTTATAGTTTACAATTGTTTCCAACTGAAATTCCTTGGTGCATAGAGAAGTTCAGACAAGAACAACTGCCAGATGTAAATTTTGTTTCAAAACGACTGCGTTACGTTGTTGTTGTTGGAAAATTGTATGAGCGCATCGTACAAATAAACGAGATCGAGAAGGATGAAATGCCCGGATGTGTAACCATGGTGTGCAAAATGCAAGGCCCATTCGGCCAACAAGATACATATTGAGCACCCAGACTCTGTTTCGTTTCTAAAGTTACGTTTGTGACGAGGGTGCCGGCGCTGTTTTGCGACCGAGCTCGTGCCATGCGGTGCACTAGGCTATCACGACTGGACTAAGGGAGCTCGAGCACGCGTGGTGACGATCACTGCAGTAGGACGTCGTCAGACAGTGCCACTGCACTGAGGTCCTGGGTATAAAGCGGTGCACTAGGCTATCACGACTGGACTAAGGGAGCTCGAGCACGCGTGGTGACGATCACTGCAGTAGGACGTCGTCAGACAGTGCCACTGCACTGAGGTCCTGGGTATAAAGCTGGGTACCCTCAACCTCGTCCCCATGGTTTACTTTATTTCCAATCATGTTTGCAATGGAGGAGTCCAGCCTGGGCTACCGGGTAGGAGCTGAGGTGAACAGCTTGTTGATCCTTTTAAAAATGGTTTGATAATTCTTATAAATTCATCGAGTTTACAAAGAGATGATTTCATAAGTCAATCTGATCCTTGTGAAAACCAGTGTACTGACTGTACTTCGCACACACAAAAAATCAAATTCAGATTTACATGTGTTATATATCAGACTGTCGACTGTTGGTGTCACTTGTCAGAATACTCAGTTAGTCGTACCATGGAGGAAGAAATGTGTTTGGCCTTACATGTACTTGTTAAAATGTACACTAAGTTTCTGAAGAAATATTCTGCTAAACAATTTTTGAAGAAAATGTTCACCCTTAGAACCAAGAACTAACTAGCTGTATTAAAATAACATGTAGGCCAACCAAGTTTCACATATGTAGCATGGACACCAAACATTTTGGTTTCCAAGTTACACGTGAAACCTTCTTCTTGGGTGAGGTGCATCCCAACAAAGCAAATATGATTGTATGACTGCACACCTTATGTGATCTACACTTCATTATTCATAAAATATTACGTACTTGCCTGATTGACAAGACATCCACATTTCTTTTGTTAAGTAAAACATAATATTCAATCAACAACAACAAAAGTGTTACAAAATTACGTTAAAATCATCAAGTTTTTTCTCTAAAGGTCAATCAAGCTGTCCTCTATGACTATAATATAATGACAGGCACCCTTAACAGCTGCCCAAAAGTGGTGTTTTACTTGAATAAATCATTTACTGTGAAAAGTTCATGAAGTTTGAAGTTTCACTTCCTTGTTACACGTGAAACACATCCGTTACTCACTGTAGGTTAAGGCAGTTTTACAGTAAGTAATCATGAGAAGTAACAAATATACATTATACAATATTTTTTTCAATTTTTGAAATACTTGGGTGATACACATAACACCATTATATGTTGATTTTTTGTTAACACCTATGAAATTTGACACTGTCAGTGTCACACTTTGGTACCCATATTAGAATAAACACCCATAGGCCCCCTATGCAAATTTGTAGATGTACAATTTTTTTAAATTAAAAATTGTACAATTCCTAAAAGATTTACAAAATTTATTAACTAGGTGTACTTATTTCTTCTTGTATTTGTCTAGACTGTCAGAGGATTTATTGATAAAGTAAATGCAGTAACTAAACATGTCATTTTAATTTCAAGCATATAATTAAAATAAAAAAACATTTAAAACAATATACACCCATTACTGCCAAATAAAACAAAATCGGTCTATCTACTGTACGATGTCTAGAGAAGTCAGGTAATGGCAACGTGTAGTAGGGACCTACTGGTTAGTTTGTATTTTTGAAAGTAAATTATCATGTTGACAGATCAAATTAACAGTATTGTATAATTAACTGATTTAGAAAATTAAATATAAGATTGTCTGCCGTTGTGACAACGTTCAGGGTACTGGAGAAAGTTACGTTGTTGCAACATTCTTTTTAAAAACAATTATTTACAACATGGCAACGTTGTGTATACGGTAGTTTTGTTGCATCATTACGTTCTAAAGACGTACAGGGGAGTCGACAAAGTTTCGTTGCATCATTACGTTCTAAAGACGTACAGGGGAGTTGACAAAGATTCGTTGCTACAACGTTACTTAGATAGCGTTACATGTATAACAACCAAAAACACACATTCCAGCAACGTGGTTGTTACATTGCGTCCGTTCGTTTGGAAGATGTATAGGGGAGTCGACAAAGTTTCGTTTTGACAACGTTATGTCAATAACGTCACTTACACCAAAGTCTGACTTCATTACAACGTTGTGAGAACGTCAAATTGTTAGCTGGGAAGGAATGTTATTGGCCCAATGACCAGGGCACTAATGTAAAGCACATTGATACATTATTGTAAAATGCGTGTATAAGAACTAGTTACTAAAACTAAATGGTCTCTTGAAGGGAATTGAAGAGACAGCGTTTGGATAGAGCTGCTTAATCCTCAGAGTGCAATCTGCAGATTGTGCAAATCCCAAGAATGCGCTCCACAAGTATCGATGCACAAAATGAATTTGCACGATCAAATTTGGACATCGGTTCAGATTTTTAGCAAAAAAAATATTTTTTTGAGAAAGGTGACACCATCCTACCACCATAGCGGCAACATCTTGTAGGCCTATGTTCTTCATTTGTGACTTTAGGAAATTAGGTATCATTCTAGGCCTTTTAGTATTCTAATAGGTCTTTGATACATTTTGGAGCGGTTCCTTCTCACTCCATTCACTCCCTGTTTAGGGGTTTTGTAGTAGCCTACTACTAGTACTAGCATGCACAGTAGCAGTAAGTAGTACTAGTAGTAGTAGTACTAATACGACTTGTACTGTAGTCATGACAGTGGTACCAACAAGCATAATGAGCATTCACTCGGACCTAGCCAACCTTGTTGGGCTGTTAGTGTTACGACTCACTTTTAACATCAGTCTTAATTATAACACTCGCCATATTATAAGACCTATGTAATAAAAGAGAGCCATATAACAGCCCAACAAGGTGGGCTAACTCGGCCCATCCTTCCTCCTAGCCCAGGTTGGACTCCTCCGTTGCATACAACGCGACAGAGTCCAGGGTATAAAGGTGCTCTGTCATTGCAAAAAAATTTATGATAACATTTTTTCACATTTTTACCTTTTTGAGGAAGCTGAAACTTGACTCACATATTCCTTGTGTCCTGAACTTTACGCCTGCTCTATTCAGAATCCTTGGATGACACTATTGTGAAAATAAAATGGAAATTGACGCATTCATTGCCACAGCCTAAACTGACAGCTTGTGTCTTTGTTGTGAACCGCTTGAGAATGCGTTTTTTGTAGTATGCTATGCATATCGCGCATACGCGTATGAGCCTTAACAGTCAATTGGTACATGATGGTCACATCGCTAGTGCACAACTCGGACTTACTTTTGGAAATAATATCATCCATGTATTTGTTAATTGTGAACTCATCAAAAGTGTAGTTATGGACACCAAGAATATATGAATGGAGTTTCAGCTTCTCAAATCAGGTAAAAATATGAAAAATTTGTACCTAAAATTGTGTTTGTATTGTACAGGATCTTACCCAGGACGTCAGTGCAGTGGCACTGACTGACGTCCTACCAGGGCTACCTAGCCCTCCGTGCTCGGACCCTACTTGAGTACTTACATGACTTGTGCCAGAGAGTTCACAGAAGTACCCTAAACAAAAGAATCTCCCATCCCCATGCACCCCAGTGAAAAAAAAATTATGGCTTATAATACACACACCTTCGCCACAGCGAGCATGCAGTGCATGCAGTGCACATAGTGTGGGCAGGCCGGCTACAGTCATATCGTCACCGATGCCACGAACTGACACACTGTGTACAAAACCACTTTTATTTTAGTTTTCAGTTTTTTGCATGTTTAGACAATGTTAACCGGGGCCAACAATTTCATGAAGTTTCAGCGCTTCAGGAGCTTTACTTTTTGAATTACGATGATGACGCTAAGCAACTTTGCACCGAAACTGACAATTTTCGTCGCCACGAACTGACACAAAGGTTCAATTTACCATGCAACACACGGCGCGCACAAACCTCAAAAGTGAAAAATACATTTCCACGAACTGACACAAACCTTGGTGTGTAGTGCGCGCGCGCTGACCTACATTTTCACGAACTGACACACATGCATTGTAATACATTGGATGGTGTCAGTTCGTGGCGACGGAAAATGCCTGGTCGCGTACATTTTCGTCGCCACGAACTGACACAAACCATTCTTACTTTATTGCCGATTAATTTTAAATTTAGGACAAAAAAGCAGTCAAAAGCACCGTATGTATGAAGTTCAAAGCATCAAGTCCCCACTATAAGAAAACTAGTTAAAAATACCCCGGAATTTTGTAGGAAAGCTTGATTTAAAAAAACGTTCAACTTTAATCGCCGTTTTCTCCGATTGCTCCTTTTTACTGGTACGTGTGTGTCAGTTCGTGGCGTCGGTGACGATATATGGCACTGCACTGGCAGTAGTGGCACGTACGTACTCCCCGTGGAGCTCGGAATAGGCACAGGACAGGGACAGTTTTCTAGTTTAATATTTCAAGCTAGAAGCGAGGTAAAGTTTTACAAAATTATATTCAAATTGGTTCCTCAACTAACCTTTTTCCTGAGGCCGAAAACTGGACGTCACTTCGCCTGCTGAAGCCTGGAAATTCCAAACGTCAACCAGCTATTGCGGCCTTAGCTTAGCTTATCGATGGCGGCCATGGCCATCCATTTGCAGCATTCAAAACAAGCGCGTACCGCAAACGTCACACAGCAGTCATGGCAGTGCCCCCCAGTTAACACTGTCTCTGTTAATGTTAAGAAAAAGTGGAACACAAATGTCACAGGAAATGGTGGAAGCTCAAAACCAACTCCTTGAAAACATTGAACAGAAGATTGAGCTTTGATTTGAAGGTACGGAGTCTCTTTCAGTGTTCTTGCTTTGCGTGTTTAACTTTGAACTGAAGTAGTTCTTCACTCTGTCTTGAAAACGCATAGAGAACAGACGACAACATGGCTCTCTATTCTGCTCACACGGAAAATACCATTAAGACGTCTGGGTCAAGACTTTGGGAAGAAGGGCATCGGGTTTCATACTTTTGACAAGTAAAATTCGGGAATAGCAGATTTGTTTAAGATAATATTCATTAAACACTTATATCAAACACATATCTTCCTGAGTAACATTTCTATCTGAAATACTACAGCGTCTGAGAAAACTGTCCTCAAATATTGGTTTCATTTGCGGTAAGTGTAATGAAGGTCAAAAGTCAAAGAGCCACCCGGATGTCAGACAAACTGTCAAACTTTCACTCAAGGCGTTTCGATGATGATGATGGGGTGATCGCGTTAAAGGTGGAGTGTTTGTCTAACAGGCAGGTATTTCGTGACGTCATTAGTGGGAGTGCTATTACCAAAAGCATTTATATTTTTCTTCTGGGATAAAGTGAAATTTTAAGGGTGTTCATGATAAAATTAGGCCTGTTGATGTACAACAAGGAATTAAAAGCACACACACACAATCATGCTCTCCATAGATGTGATAAAGAGCACGCGTGCTCTAAGGTGTGCAAAACATTGGCAAGGGGCCATTTAGAACAGCAGTGTTTTAAATTAAAAATCTTATTTTGAAATTGTTGGAGGGTGGGCCAACAGAAATAACAAATTCAACATTGATTGCTCGCCTCTTATTTACAAAATTTGTGTTTGAGAAGGGTTAACATGTGGTAATTGCCAAAGAACTGTATCCATTCTTGGTGTCACCAAACCAGTGAAAGTTTAAACTCAATCGGTCTTCGGAGTCAGGAGAACTGACAGTGAAAACCCCCATTATATGTTTTAACTATTTTTAAACATTGGATTTTCTGCAGGATAAAGACTCTTAGCTATGGCATCTCAAGTAAAACTATTCCAAGGGATGTTTTCCACCATGACCATCTTTGTAAATCTGTGAACATTTATATTTTCAATCTTACCAATGTTGTACACACCCTTTAAGTTTGCCAACATAATGTGTAGTTAATTCTGACAAGTATTAGCAAAGAGTAAAAGCATCAACCTCCAAGTAGAAGCATTCAGTACCAGCATCTTCTTAATTCCGTATGAAGAAACTTATTCTTTTACTGCAAAGTACTCACTTAATGCTTTGGAGTAAAAACTTCTGATATCAAGCTGTCTGCCATGGCTGAATGGCTCATAACAAAAGGTTCACCCACACACCTAAAAGCAGCATTTGAATTGATAGAAACTTTAAAACCTACATGTCAGCCATGAATGATTTTGATTCTGATTTCTGACAATAATCAGTTTGATGAAGGAGATTCATCTGGATCTCCAGAAGCAAAGCAAAACGTTTTTGTTAAACTTCTGAAAACTCATAGTGTCTTTTACTGACCAAATCACAAGTGCAAAAAATCAGAGCGGAGAAAGAGAGTGCTGCTAAGAAGATGAGAGCTGATTATGAGCACACAACTGGCAATCGTCATCACTGAGAAACAGCTGATGAACAAGATTAACAACATGAAAAATGATGTGAAGAATGAGGTCTGATTTTACCAAGACCGGAAACAAACCGATGAAACTGAAGAACTGGGAGAACACGCTGCTGGATCTGTTGCAAGCACAGAATGAACATTTTGTAGAAAAGAAATCTCTACAACTTTTTATTTGAGCCAACAAATATATTTGAAGATAGGCCTATAGGCTATTTAATTTTAGCTTAAAAGTTAAAGGACAAACTTTATATGCACAACTTTGAATTTCTATTGAAAATTTACTTCTTTCACAAATTACTTCCTCTGATTTTATGAACTTAAAAAAGGCCTAAAAGAGGCATATACATTTCTGAAGAAGAAAAAATGCTTTGCAACATCTTAATTAACTTGATTTATTGAAAATAAACCAAACAGTTATTATTTTATCTCCAGCATAAATATAATACCGTAGAAAAACCACTTGTGTCTTGAAGTGGATTGGCCCTACTTTTTTTTATGGGGCTAAAAGTTTAACATTGTTGCTCTTTGAGAAATCGTAATCAGACGCAATGCTACTTCCAAGTTCTTTCCTTGTTTGTAATGTAACTGTAATTAAGTAATTAATGTAAACACAATCTCACATCAAAGCTAATAAGTTCACAAAATTGCTTTTCAATGTTATCATGAGCATCGATACTGCACTTACCTCATTCTGGGGGTTTGTGCTCTAAAAAATTAAGCAGCTCATCAATCTCAAATTGGGCGCAATATGAAGATTGGGCACAATTCAATTTGGTTCAGATTTTAAGCTGAAAACTTTTCTAATTTTAAGAAATGTATCTGACACAATCATACCGCGATATTAAAGTGGCAACATCTCATGTGTTCCTCAGGTATAGATTAAAGTATTTTATAGAGGTCTTTGATTGATTTTGGAGCATTATTTTGTCGCTCCCTGTTTGGTTGCAGTGGTACCAACCCACAAAAACATGAGCGTTCACTTGGACCCTACATAAGCCAGATAATGTCCAAATAATTAAAAAAAGTGTTGTTGTGTACAGTAATTCGGACAATTTATATACCAGGTTTGAACACCAGTCCCATCATTTGGGTTCAACAACGATAATTTGTTGTGTTTCTTAAACAAATTTGCAACAAAGATGCGATTAACCATGCAGACTTGATCAACACTGCATGCTATGAATTGGGTACCAGACTCAGCTCACTGTGTGTAATCATGGAGGAAGGAATTCCTTCCCTGACTGAGTTGAAACTTGGCATATAGATAGACAATGATAATGACTACTCAAAGCGAAAGTGACGACATAATAACATCACAATAATTTTTACACATTTTTGAAATTTTGACCAATTATTACATATCTTTAGTACAAAGCAAGCTATAGTCCAATTTATTTTAAGAAAAAAAATAAAACTCTGAACGATACTACGTGTATTGAAAACGGCTCATCATTCCCCCATCCCCGGAACCGAACACCTTGACTTGAGTTTGTGGTGAGACAAATTCTGAATCTCTAGTTTTAAATTATATTCTTACCTGTATAGAAATATTTTCAAACTTACTCATTATGAAAACCAAACTAAAAAGCCACAGTTTTGCCCTCTTCATGTCTTTAGGAAGTTCAGTTGTACAAAATTCGGAATTTCCCAACATTCGAAACTGAGCTTTTTGAACCCTTTCATTGCCTGTGGAGTGTGGACCTTCCTTTGACAAAATTTCCACGCAAGGTTTCAAACTTGGCGCCGCCAGAAACTACAGTTTTACTTCGGTTTACTTAAACAAATTACATATTTGAAGAAATTGTGTTCAATAACGGAGATAGTTCACTCACCCGTGTGATTTCCTGGTGTGTTTTGTTCCCTTTTAATGCAAACAAATATGAAAAGTTGGTCAGAAAACTGGGAGACTGCAGGTAGGCCCTATCATATCGTCATCCATTTTGTTTTACACGCAGCGTGTCTCGAGGAACCGGACTGGTCTCAACAAAAAGCTGTCCAGCTTATTTGCATAACAAAGCCTCTGACCATAGGGTAGGAAGAAGCTTCAGTAATTTCGGCTTGGTAAGTTCGTGGATGGTGTGGAATTAGTAGCAGCTCAATATTAGTTTTCGACAAATGGCTTTATTTTTCTCAGTAACTTATCAAATACCAGTAATGTCGTTTGCAGCGCGGATCACAGTAAATGAAACACTTATGGGTGGTATTGGGGGACTAGCAGGTGTCAATTGTAATCTTTTTTGCTTTCACACCCTATTGTTTAATGGAATGTGCTCTTTTAAACTTGAGCAGGGCTTTTGACCGGAGGACCTAAGGTAGGGAGAATTTGTCAGAACGTAATTGCCACATGGTATACAAATAATCTAAATTGAACGTGTTTTTGGTAATGGTGTTGGGGGCTTATGTTCATCGCCCCCACGATCCCATTTTACCACGCCCTCCTCTCCAGTCCCAACTTTCCGTACACCCATCCCCCCCGACAAACTTGCGATTAGCTCATATTATTTTGCACGCACACACACAAAATGATATTTCCAACAAGACCCTAATGGGCTAAGCCATTAGTCTTTTCAAAACATAGTGTTAAATTGCAAGTCCATTGTTTCATACTAGTAATCATTGGGGCGAGTTTGTGTGACGGTGGAGTAATAAGGTCTTACAAACATTGAATGAGACAAAATAATAATATTGTAATTATTTGCTATCTTTATCCAAATAAATCAGCATTTACAAAAGTAGCCACTTAGCTTTCGACTCATTTTTTGTAAAAAATAAAATAAAGTAAAGCAGAACGCCCAAATTAAATACAAAGTATGCAAATTAAAACAATTTTAATAGTCTACCTATATGTGTATGAGTATGCTTGTGAAAGTAACTTCTACTTATGGAATCTTCAATACAAACCCTTCTTTTGTTACAACAGAGGTAGGAGCCTTTTTTTAAATTAACAATAAATGTTATTTGACCCTTAAAAATGACAGGACCTCACAACAATTGTACCACAACAGTGCCTTATCAGACTACATTTCCACAAATTCACATGTTCCTGGAACTCGAATGCAGTTTTAAAAAGGTAGTTGATGTATACATTACATATTAAACTGTTTAATTGTACTACGAATTGTCATTGTGAGGTTTTGTGAACTGTATTTCATCAGTGACTTAATTTATCATATATGTTTAATTCATACCTGAATAAGCATGAATAAGGTGAATGTCTAGTATGTCAAAGTTACCATTTCTTTAAACTGTATGCTCCTTGTCAACCCATAATATTTTGATTTAAATTTTGAATGACATTATCAATAGAAAAAGGCAGTGAGAGTATTCACATTATTTTAAGCATAATCAAAACATAAATAATTAATTTGCTCCAACAAGAAAGAACATAATGAGTTCAACGTCATATATTTTTCCCTTTCTTACACAAAACTCTAGGTAAACCCCAATCAAAAAATGTTTCACCCTTTGTTTTAATTGGTTCAACAACAATCTACACCAAATTTCATAAAACAAACATGGACAAACATTTCTCAAGCACAGGAAAAATTGCTTGTCATTAATACATACCAGCCAAAATGCAATGAAGTTGTTGTTTTGTTTTTTTTCTTTTAATAGCACATACATTTTCTAAGCAGTAATCTTTGCACAGATCAAAGCGTACCAAACGGTTTGAGCGCTGAGTTACCATGTGTTGGAAGATTCATGTGGATACAAATACACTTTTGGTTTTTGGTCAACGATAAAATGGGTTCAACATAGAATAGTCAATTTTATATCCCCAACTGATGGGATACTGCACATGAGGTGCATATCGTGAGGTTTTTTCGCGTTCACAAAGTTAAAACTTTGCATTTCTCAGTGATGATCTGTTTGAAAGGCTCACATTTGGATAATTTATTTTAAATGTTGTCAATAATTTCAGGAAATATCTACTGATTATGATTACTTGTAAATAAAAAAGAATTAAAAAATATGTTATAGTCTGCATGTTGCACATCAATACTTTCAAATCATGTTTACAAAGATTCAGTAGATCACAAGGCAACTAGGGGCAATTTCTTAGGTATAGAGACTGCATAAATATCTACATAACCAGTACATATGTTTGTGGTAAACAACTATCTACAACATCATTTACAAGGTAAATATACCATGTGAAATGTCAGAACTTTTTATCTACAACATAAACAATTCTGAATAATGATATACTTAGACTTTTAGTGACTTTAATTCCAAAAGTTATGTTTTTTATAGATTAATCTTGCCATTAAAACCACTATTATTTCAAATAATAAATCGGTCAGTAATATCACTATATTATGCAATTTCTGAAAAAATATAGGCTCAATGATTAAAACAAACAAACATAATACAACAATCTCTATTTGTTTTTTCAAAACATGATACTTTATAGAGGGTAAGGAAGAATAATTAGGTAAATCTTGAAATGTAGAAGATTGGACTACAAGTGTTTTCTTAAAGGTAGGGTCATACAAACATGTCAAAACTTTGAATCTCCAAAGAAAACTTGCAGGCGACTTGGTACCCACTGTCCCCTTGCTAAACATGGATGGATTCAACGATATTGATGAAAATACTGTAACAGTTTTGTGCTGTTTTCTCAACAAGTAGGAACTGTATTCAACTGAAACCTTCACAGGTGACTTTTATTGATCTTTCTTAATAACTTTCCATATAGATCTGCACTACATTGATAAAAACCAAATGATGACCCTACCTTTTATAGTGGATTCTACCTTTCAACTTCAAGCCGTTTTCACAGTACAGAGGCAATTCCCAGGAAATAAATCCCCAGAAAATAAATCCCCATGAAATTCCGGGGGAGATTTAACCCTGCACCACATGGTCATTTCACACCCAATGCAATTTTCCTGGGAAGGATGGATACTCAGTATGCTAACCCCAGGGTTAACACACTTAACCATAGGGCCTACTCCCAAGCAGGGGTAACTATTTCCAGTGAATAGCCTTTTTCACAGGAGTTTGCAGGGTTAGCAATTCAAAGTGAAAAAAAAGGGTAACAAAATTTTCCTTGGAGTTCCCTTGGAAAGTCTATAGTGTATAAGGGGCGCAAGTTATCTTGAATCTATATTATGACTTCAATTCTGAAATTTTTTATCAGTTTTTGATAATCTATGGCGCAAGTTTATCAAACTGCTTGTTTATAACTAAACTTAATCAGATCACTACAAATGTAACAAAATCATAAAGGTTTGATACAACATGGGCAGTGATTAATCCATAAATGAAAGCTCACCTTTCTCATGTTTGACAACAATACCAATTGTCATGCGAAGAAACCTTCTTGTGATAAAATGTTCCTACCGCTGTTTTATTTTACCATTGATATCTACAGGACAGGAATGAATGCATCACACATTTAACATATATCAAAATTCCAAAATCAATTTCAATTTTAAAATTGTTCAAGATTTCTTGCTCAATGCGATATCTTGTCTTGGAATGGATAGTTATTTAATTTGAAGTGGAATAAAATTTCCCTTTACCTTTGAGAAGATTTTGATCAAAGAAAATAGTTAATGTAAATAAGTTCATCATGTTAAAAGATTTCAATAATGTAACGTTTAATATACGTAACTAGCGCACCTGCCTAAAACATTAGTACAGCTATTTTTGTGAAAGCCCCAACAGTTCAAAAGAAAGAAAACTAAAATTAATTTGTTGCTCAGTCAATGCCTTTATAGAAATATGTTTTGAGTATAGAAAAGATGTGGCACTAGAAATGCCTTACACACACTTTTTGTCCATATCATTGCTTTGGCACTGTTCCAATTCTCTAAACATCACAAGGCACAAGCAGCAAAGTGTAGTTAGAGTACAAAGAATTGCTTCATGTTGACTAACTCTTACTACTCCTTATTTCATAACAGGCCATCATCTCAAGGAAACTATGCAATATGTACAAAGCTTTAAATGGTTTAACAAGCAAGTCTAACAAAAGTGTCATCTTCCCAAAAATTTGTAGAAAAATAGTGACATGTTTTTTCCTCAACCAAGAGTTCTAGAAGCACCGTGTTATAACTCTAAAGGAAGAAAAATTACTGGTACAGGTTTGTTCAAATTGTATATGTCCGGTCCTCTTTACTCCAGTTCCTAAATCCTTTTATTCACACATTTTTAGTACATTGCTGTCAACTCCTCAGTATCCAGTTATGATGCTCATCACAGATTGTTGCCAATTGAAGTCAAACTCTGAGCGTATATTGGAAAGAGAAAAATATCAGAACGCTATCAAGCATCAGTGAAGCTAAGAGCCAATACAATGACGGTCCGATGACAGTGACTTCATGAAAACAGCACTCATTGCTGGGACACTGAGGTCAGATGGCACTATAAATTTTTCAATCTTTCCATTAAGTCCTCGCCTTCTTTCCCCTCTCCCCATGCCTTGCGTGGCTTACGCTGTCGATTTTTGTTGTTTGGTATAGCATTCTTGACATTCTGTGCAGTCGGTTCTTCATCCTCAATTGCAATCTCTGATGTTGTCAATGAGGGGGGACGACCAACTCTTGATCTGGTTCTCTCTAGTTGTTTTCTTCTCTCAGCTGCAGAGAAATGTGAATGTAATAATTTAGTAAATCTACTCAGGTAAAACTAAAAACCAAAGTTAGTAAACAATCAACGTTCAGATCTATGTACACCCGGCCCGCACACTGTGCATGTTTTTAATGAGTAAACATAGAGGGCGATGTAAGTAGTGTTATTTTTTCATCTGACATCCGGATCCCACCAAGGTCTAGGATATTTGCTATTTGGATGCGTGACTATACATACTATGTAAATGACTTGTAATGTATGCAATATTCATATCACATGAATGATTGAAGATGATTATGCAAACTATGCACGTGGTAGTCAATGAATGACTTCAGCTGCAGCCATCACATCAACATGGCCACTTCCACAAAACTTAGTGAGAAGACAAATTTCAAGCTAAAGAACATTCTGAAGCTCTTGATGCCTATCTCCGCGGACACAACATATTCATTTGCCTTTTTTGTGATGTTCTCCTTTGTGGTGAAGAAACTGGGGTTGTTAAAGTTGCCACATACCTCCTATGGATTTCTTCACTGGTTTGTTAATGTGACTTACTTTCATAAGTTGGCAAATGTTGCACACATACCTTGATTTAAGTTGATGTGTTTCCAGTTTTTGTGAAATTTCATCAGCTAAATTAATGATCAA
Organism: Leptasterias polaris; assembly: GCA_037783415.1. Classification (NCBI taxonomy): domain Eukaryota; kingdom Metazoa; phylum Echinodermata; class Asteroidea; order Forcipulatida; family Asteriidae; genus Leptasterias; species Leptasterias polaris. The sequence goes on from JAZGTN010000020.1 coordinate 2,234,940, forward strand.
TGGATTAATTTTTGTCAAAGAGCAATTTAGAGACACATAATGCTTACAGGTAACCAATTGTGTAGTGCATAATAAGCACAACTGCACACTCCTAGTAGAAGCCGCCATGTTAATGTCTGCACAATCACCAGCTGCTGCTGAGTTGATGCTCAGAATATGAGCATGCTCACCAGAACGTATCGCTCACGGTATTCCCACAGTATTCGATCTTATATAACCGTCGCATATCCAGTGCAGAGAACAACTGCATTCAACTTGTACTAATTCCTTAGCACAACATTGATTAAACTATTTATGACCCAAGTAAAACGCGATCTCTGGCTGGTTCCCCCGAAAAGTTGGGAGAGATTTGCAGAAAAACAAAGAAAAAGTTAAGTTTCGTCATTACAAATGCAGATTACCTTGGTAGGATCCGGAGAACTAAAGTACACAGCGCCCACCATGTTTATTCATTACAAACATGTACAGTGTACGGTGTACATAGATCTGAATGTTGGTTGTGTGTAAGCACAAACACCATGGTCTTGGAACCTATACTATAACAACCCCAAATAATCTCTGTATAATTTGCCAATATGATGTCTGTCTGTTTGTCTGCTCGTGTGTGTTAGCGTGTCTACCCGTTGAAACCGAGGACTTTAACAAAAGGGATCCGGGTGTTTGACAGAGTGCTTCGTTTTCGTGTACAAAACCAATGGGAACGTTGCTAAAAAAAAATGTCTAAACAATGGGAGAACAAAGAGAAGTCCTCGATTAGCCGGATTAACAAACATGACTGTGTGTGTTTGTATGTTATTGGAACTCCTCTCTGTGCATTAAACCTTACAAAATTCCCACAGGAAAAGGCTAATGATTCCTTCTTCAACCGCGACAAACAATGAACAAAATCAGTTCAGAGTTGACCAAGATATGAGCCAAATGCTGGCATTTTTCACTAATATTATGGGCCATGCAGCCAGAGGTCACCTTAAGGGGATGCAAATTTTCATTTCAGATATCTAATAATAAACCCAAAGGGAAACTCACTGGGTAAATTTTAAATGATTTGGGGTTAAACAAAGAAAAATTGACTAGAGCAGGATTTGAACAAACGACCTCCGGATTACACAGTCAATTTTATCTAGGAATAAAAAGTGTGGTTTATTATTTGAAGTGAAGAACAAAAGAGATCAACCAATGGAGGGACTTGAAACACAATCCTGGTGTTTTGACCAAGGTAGGACGTCCTCGCTTTGCTATCCTTCACAAAATCAATGGGGACATTGCTTAGAAAACTAAGTCCAAACAATGAGTAAACAAAGAGAAGTCATCGATTTATGAGGTCAACAAACATCTGTGTATGTGTCATGTTTATAAAGAGTCTAAACAAAATAGGAGAACAAAGAGAAGTTCCCGATTTACAAGGTTTACACAAATTTGGGTAGTGTCATGTTTAAATAATCCCTCTGATGGTAACACACTTGGGTCCTTCTCAGAACAGGAAAAGAAGGAAGGGGGTATAGGCCTATTGGTTTAAGACCTTCATTGTTTTTCACGCCTTAAAAACCTACCATAAATGACACTTTCAAAACTTGTTATATTTTGATGGGCCACGCGTTGGGGGTGTCTGTAGGTCTACATAATATTTCATGAGTCAAAACATTTAAGTGTACTAACAGCCCAATTTAAAATTAACTCAGCTAGCTGGACGCGCCTGTAGCACGGGCTTCTCGCTAGTAATGTACAAAAATCCAGCTTCCTGTGTGAATTAGTATTACAAACATAATTAGCAAGGGAACTATTGGTATAGGCTCATTTATTACATTCACTTAAAATAAACCTTACTTCAGTGAAAATCAAGGAAAAAAACAAATAAAGCACATTGGTTAAGTCTAGAAACACTCTGTGTCAACTTCCTCTCGTCACTGACATGGCATAAGATGACACCTGTTTCATAGCAAGAAGATGACCCTGTCCTATTGATTACATGACCTACCTCCAGCAGGTCTTGGTGTTCTCTTCCTTCCTCCTTTATCACCTCTAGTGAAGGCTGTGCCACTCTGCAGAGCTTCCAAGAGATTATCCATCACACCAGACTGGTCATCATCTTTTGATAAAACACATTAATAATCCTTAAGATCAGAAAGTGGATGGTATTTACATTGCTTTAATGGTATATCCTCTCATTTAAGTTGGTCAAGATTGCAACTGTGCATACCGGTAATTGACAATACTGAATTTTAAGCTTGGGTTCAATATCCAAGTAATACCCAAATCATGGCTTCCCACAAACAAAATGTTAAACACTTTTCAAATTTTGTTTCTATGTTTGCAGAGAGAGACAACAAAGGCATTTAGCAATGAATAGTAAAACCAAGTTGAAAACAAACAACCAAAGATCTGTGAAAAGAAGTCTTTGTTAAAATGACTGTGCTTGACATGACAATATCTTGACCTGTCCAGAAAATTAGCTACAATTCCGGCAAAAATGCTTGGGCCACTTGACAATACATATACCCTCCCTCGGCCTAATGTTGTTATCATTTTAGATTTAAGTGTATAGGATTCTTTTCCCATTTTATCATCAGATTAATAGGCTTTCCAGTCAGTGATTTGGTTCAATTTAATTAATCCTGGCTATTTAAGAATGGTTTTGTTTTGTCATCTAATTCCAATAGTTGTGATGATCTATTACATCATTAGTCATGGAACAGTAACAAATATTACTTTCCTGTATTGTTGCATGATTCTTGAAATCTTGGCTGAATAAATCATAACAATGAGTATAAGAATAATAAAAAATAATAAAAAATAAATAAATAAGAAATAACCACTCCAACTGAAGCACGGACCGTGCAATGAGAGTCCACATTGTTGGGGGGAGACGAGTTATGACAAGGACTGTAGTTTGTAAACATGAAACATCCTTTGTCAGAAATTTCGATTTTCTCATATTAAAGAATAAAATAAAACAAATTCAGATCCCTTTTGACAATTTCCACAACATGTGTGGATATCTTTGCCTACCAAGCCAAATTGTTTCCTATTTGAAGACACATCATCAACTAACCTAATTTCATGCCTGCCAGTTGATCCTTCTTCTTCTTCTTAGCTATCTTCTCTTCCTCTGCTTTCTGCTTAGCCTCCCTAGTTTTCCTAGCTTTTTCCTCTGCATCACGTCTCTTCTGGTTTTCTTTGGCTGATTGCTATCAACAACAACAACAACTCAGAAAATTCATAACAAGTGATGTTTGTTTGCTTTCTTTTCCTTGTGAGGTGATCCAAATACCAAGTAAGGAAATATTGGGTCTTTCCATAACTATTCAATTCTTACAGAGAGATTACTAAATTACTATTTTGTCAGTATAACATCAAGAAGTGCCCCAAAAGTCAAAATTAGATTACTTATTATTATTAAAATGTAAAAAGATTTATTAAGCGCATTTCCGAAAAGACCAATGAGCTTTACAATAAAATCAGAACAACTATCAGTTAAAAAAAACCCAGGACAACGTTACAGGAAGAATTTAGTTTAAAAATCCCAAATTAAACTTCCTTTGGAAAAAGGAAAGTTTTAAATTTTGTTTGAACAATTTCACATTTGGAGCAGCACGAACATTCACAGGTAGGTTATTCCACAATCTAGGCCCTAACACAGAAAAAGAATTGTCCCAAAAGATCTTTTGGTGGAGGGGATGGCAAGACGAGTGTGATCTTGGGTAGATCTGAGCCCTTGACGGCCAGACTTGTATTTAGTAAGGAGCTCTTGTAAATAAATAGGTGAAGTACCATAAACAATGTTGTACACATGCAATAAGATCTAAAACTAAATTCTCTGCTGAACTGGCAGCCAATGCAACTCACGAACTTACCGATGTGTTTTGGCACTTCGTAAGGTTGCTGACAATGTATTTATTTATTTATTTGTTTTTATTTATTTGTTTATTTATTCTGAAAAACATGGTCGGTAGTATCACCAGGCAACACCAATATGAGATGTTTACAAAGTTTTACAAAGGCAATGAAAAATCCGAACCAGCCTGAAATTAGAAATTAATCCAACACTACTCTGGAAAATACAAATTAGCAAAAGTAAAACCATCACGAAAAAGAAGAATTACATGATACACCTGTACATAAAACTGATTTCGAAATAGAAGGGACATTCATACAAATTTATAAAAACCTGGCTAAGCTGGAGTTGATTAAGTACAAAGTTATCACAAATACAAGATACAAAACTGGTAAAAGAACAGACAATAAGAAGCCGCAAGTGATTTAAAATTATTAGTTACAGCATGCATTTTACACATTTTCTACATGTGAGAAATTTTGGCAGAAGACAGAAAACAGCTTGCTATATTAATAGTGAATAGAAAAACTTTCAGTTTGAATAAAAGAAATTCACACTTCCAACTTTTAATAGTTTTCTTCCCAACTTATGAGGCATATAATGTGTTTTACCTTGTATTCATCCATGAATATCTTCAGATCTCCAAAGAAATCCTCAAATGGTCTTTTCTTGATGTCAAAGCAGTAGAAATCTCCAAGAAATGTGTATACATCTGTCATCTTGGTGAACATACTCTCCAGTGTCTCGTATTGTTCTTTTGCTGTGACCACAAACTCGTACAGAATAAGAGTTAAGGAACTCTATTGTCATTTGTTATTATGAAACACAGTGTCAATAAAATTGATATCATTTAAATTAGAAGCAATTCAATCTGCTGATTGTGATTTCTTGTTAAGCTTTGCTTGTGATAAATAACCAATTGATCATAAATAATCAATATTACAAAACTACATTTTAACAGCTAATCAAATCATCATTTCATCTAGAGAGCTGCAGTTTTGTAACACTTGTCACAATGATAAATTTACACAACAGTGTAAGACCCCTTGCATAATGGGAAATGCTGCTGGTATGCTGAGGTTATGTGCATGCTTTTACGCATCAAAAACAGCTATTATCCAATGATCTGCCTCCTTTTGCATCAGTCAAAGCGCTGTTTGTGACGCCATATGCAGGGGGTCTATTTAAAGTTTAGCAATGTTTAAAAGTTTCAATGTTAAGAAATGCCTCAAATAGATAACAAAAGGATATTCCCATGACGTCTTTGAACATATCATTGCCTTCTTTACTTGGAACAAATGATTTGATGTCACTCTCCAGCTGTTTGATCTGCTTCTGCATGTTGCGTAGGTTAGTGCTGATTGTATCTACAGAGACTACAATTACCATAACATTGGATTTAGCATCAATAAATACACATTAAAGTCATGTTCAAGTTTAAAATTACATGTTGGCCAAAATGAGGTGATGATTTGACTTTAGAAAAGCATAATGCCAACTTTGCACAGCAAATTTTTCTGAAAAAATTGTTAACACAACTTCAAGATATTAAAAAGGTAAGACTTGAAGATAGTGAATGTTGGAACTACTTACTTTTGGATTGTGGAAATACTTATGATGTGTAAATCTACTCCAATTACACCATCCGATATTATAAACTAAGCTAAACTAAGAAATATTATTAAGTGAATCCAAGAAAAATTTAACTGTCACAAAATGCAGATCAATCAACGAGATTGTTATCCAAATGCAATCAGTGACATATGAATTAAACTGTTTATATAATCCCACATACAGGTGACTGCAGATAAACAAACCTTCAATACCAAGTTGATAGTTTTTGTTCTTTGTTTTTTATTTTTGTTATGAGAGATCGCCTAGCAATAACAAGGCCACAGTCGGCCACTTTAAGCTACACTTAACTGATTTGGGCTATTGACCCAAATCAACTGTCACCAGGGGCACGTTGCCACCTACTCCTTCGGCTGAAACAGGGTTACCCCCCTTCACAGGTCGTAAGGATGTAGGCATGGGTATCATCCACAGCAGTTAGAATTACAAACCATAGCATCCATAGACACAAGGGGGGAAAGGAGCAAACATTCTTACCTCTAGCTGCCTTCTCCACATGACTTATCTCTCCAACAAAATCTGCTACTTCTGGATATTTTGTTTCAATAGTTTCCACCAAGAAATTCAGAAAGTTGATTTTGTTGTCTATTGACTTTGTTCCACGGAGCTGCAAAAATTAAACATATGTAGAAATAAACATGGGGAATGGATTGTGTAAATTTTACACGATTTGTTTTGATATTAAAATTAATTGTGAATTTTTAAGCAAATATCCATGTTATACATCTAGACTTGTCAACATGGGAAAATACAGAGACTGCTCCTGGCAATTTAAATAAACAGAATTTTAGTTTAGTACGTACTCTTTATGAAATAATACAATGTGTTTTTCTATACTTTAAGAGTTGTTTATAGTTTCTCAAAACTATGACATTGAACAAGAAATCAAACAGGGTGATTCAAGTTAATCATTTTATTTCCACTAGAAAATTCCACAGGAACATGCAAGCCATATATCAGTAACACAGTGTTCATCATTGGCAAATGACAGCTGAGTAAATGGTATTTACAATACAGTGTTGTAGTCTATCAAAACCCTTACATGTGTATACAGCTGGTCATCATCAACATAATGTGACTTAGTATATTAGATGTACCAGGGTGGAGCCCAGTTACCATATTTAGAGTAAGACTATTATTCATCAGAGGCCAAACTTGATAGCTGTTCAGAATAAACTACTGCTTAGCATATTTCTTTGCCAAGTAAAAAATGAGCGATGCACCAGTTGCAACTATGTAAACTTGATGAAATTCTTTGCTCGTTACCTGTTTCTGATGAGCAAGAGTTTTCTGTGCTTAGCCATGTTTCTGTGCTTACAGGCTTTATGAAATTAGGTCCCAGATTATAAGAGATTTGTATCTGACAATGGGTGATATTCACTTCCTTCTCTCTTTCAGCAGACTTGAATGCCTGCCAGAGTGACTCTGAGTTTTTAACTGTCAACCACTCAAGTAACAGCTTTAATCGTGCTTTTGTTTGGAAGAGCTTTTCAAAGACCCTACTATGCAAACTGCAAGTCATCCTGTCAACTTGATCTCTTTGTAGCAGGTGATATTAATCCAAATCCTGGACCAACTGAGGATCATGTCACACCATGTAGAAGCGAGCACTTGTCTCATCTTCCATTACTGAATGCTTACTCTAGTTTTGACCTTCATGAGCTTGATATCAATGATGACTATCAAGAGAGGCTCCCTGTCAATGTTTATAACACAATGAAATCACTGGGTATTTGCCACAGGGCACCCACTAAACGGGATACTAGAGGTGGTATCAAGGCTAAAGCTAGGATAAGCCAAAGGTCACATAAATCTATCACTATACCCATTCATGAAGGTAACACCCTACACCAGACACCAGCCCCTGTTGTTTTCTGACTGTCTATGTACCACACAGCTTAGTGAGAAATCGACGTCACAAAAATTTAACTAATGTTTCGCCAATGTTTAATTGTTCTGAGTTATGTACGATCGATAAGGAGCAAAACCACAGCTTTCAGGGAATTTTTACATGTAATGAAAAAGACTATGGTTTTATAGCTATATATGCAAAACAAGGCTAAAAGATGGCAATTATTGTTGGTAGACTCAACCCTGAAGATTACAGCTTTAAAAAGACTAACTCCGCCACCGGTCTTCTCTTTAAAAAGAGAAGACCGGTGACGGATTTGGTTTTTTGTTCAAATCATCTCTGTCCATAACCGCTCAGCACACTGCGTCATACACTTGATCATTTGAATATCTTCATGTCCTGATTTTGTTGCATCGCTCACTCATTTAGACTCGTCATTGTGTATTGTCCCGAAGTAACTGTCAATCTAGGACGACACATTCCATTCAACTTATTCTTGGATGAATTAAGAGCTGAACAACTACCTCCTCCTCCCATCAGAAGTTTTATTTACGAGAGATTTTAACTTATGGGTAGATGTCAGTCATGACTCAAACTCTAGACAGTTCCTGAATTTGTTATCTATGTTTGGTTTGAAGCAACATGCTATTGAACCTCCCCATCATGGCAGCCATATTCTTGACATACTCATTTCTTGTGAATTACAAAATGTTTTCTTTGATGCAGCTGTTTTGCCTGGCTTATAGGATCTTCTTGGCATTTCAGTGCTGCCTATCATTACACAAGCCGAAGCCCATCAGAAAAACTATCTCTACTTGAAACTTGTAGTCCATAGATAATTTCAAACATAATACAGTATCCTCTTGTGTAACCAAATATGAAAATTCCCCAAACAGTAGTTATAAAGCCCAAATCAATAAATGACTGTAGATATTTGCAACGCCAATTGCCTTTGGCGTCGACTTGAACGATGATGGAGATCTACTAGAAGCATTGATGTTTCCACACTATACAACCAACAAAAACAACTAGTCTCACATCTCATAGTTGAAGCATATAAACGACACTACTCTTCTACTATAGAAAATTGTTCTGTAGACCCAAACGTGTCTTTGGTTATTATCAAAAAACTTTTAAATAACAAAAATCGTACCAGCCATGCCCAGAACAGCCTGTGATCATGACCTTGAAAATCGGGTTTGTGACTATTTTGTGAGTAAGATCTCTACCATCAAAAAGCCATAAACAGACATAATTCTACAAGGACTAGCAGCTGTAGAATCCACGTGGAATCTATCCGTCTCATCCCTACCACATACAATTTGGTTGAATTCTCTCCAGCTGCAGTCACTGAAATGAGGGAGATCATCATAAATGTTCAGCGTGTACAGAACAGCGCAGCCCGGCTTGTTGCACGCACACCACGCTGCCAACATATCACACCAACTTTGCAAGCACTTCATTGGCGGTCTGAATACAAGATCCTGCTCTTGACCTACAAGAGCCTGAATGGAATGGCACCAGTCTACACCCCAGAACTGTTGCAAGAGTATAGACCTCCGCGTTAGCTCTGATCTTCATCAAAGAATCTCCTGGCTATTCCTGCTCATGCATCCACTGGCTTCTATGGTCAACGAGCATTTAAGCATGCAGCACCAAGGCTTTGGGACAATTTGCCTGAGTCCATACGCAATGTGGACTCTCTATTTTCGTTCAAGAAGGTCTTGAAGACCCATCTTTTTAAACAATAACTCATTTGCCTAACCATCTGGCTTGTTTTTTCAAGCCCTGTTGTATTGTTTTTAACTGTAAATAGCCAGATGCTGAGGATCTTGGCTGAGGGTGAATGGTGCTGGTAACCTCTCCCCTCGTGTGATTTTATTGATTCTTACTAAATTCCTGTATTTTATTGTTTTGTATTCAATCGCTTGTCTGTTTTTTAATAGTTTTATGAGTGTTTTCTTTTTGTATTAGATAGTTGCTGACTTATGTATTTTTGTGAAGTGCTTTGAGGCCTTGCATAAAACGCAATTATTATTATTATTATTACCCAATACCTACATTTACCTGTTTGATTAAAGAATTTGTTGACAATTTTGCTCCATACATTACAGGAATATTCAATGTGTCCCATAAATCTGGCATCTTACCAAGATATTTACAACATGCTCACATTCAACATCTTCTTAGGAAGTCTTCTCTTAATAAACAGGAGCTTAAGAAATATCCACCAATTTAAAATGTAAAGTGTAGAGTTTTTTATTTTTCGTCTACAGTCATACTTGAATGATCATAACCTTCAGAACCCCTTTCAGTTCGCCTACCGACAGATGCACAGTGTGGGAAAAGCGCTCCTGAGAGTCCAGAAAGATATTCTGACAGATATGGACAGTGATCTCAGCAGTGAATTTGATACAGTGAATCGTTGCGTCTTGCTTGACTCATTGTAATTTGCATTTGCATTAGGTTTTTGGTTTGGTTTTGTGTTCTTGTAGGCACCTTAAGCACTCTCAGGGTGAATATGTGCACGTTATCAGTTTTGTTGTTATTATTATTATTATTATTATTAGGGCCTTGTCTGGGCAATTGCAACAAAGCTTCAAGACAATTTTTTTTGTTTCAAAGCAAATTCTTTTTCAAAGCAAGTTGTTTACAACACTTAAGTACTAAACAAAGTGCTCCCAGTAATTTGCTTAAGTAATCAGCCCAGGAAACTTTACCAACAAAGGGCGCTCTCTGTTCGGTTATCATTATGAAAATATTCCTTTGAATAAAACATGAATATTTCCAGTGTTCTCCACACACGTATTTTGGGAGGGCGGGCCGCCCTCCCAAAGTTTAAGGCTGCCCTGCCAAAGAATTGGCCGCCCTGCTAAAATAATTGGCCGCCTTGCCAAAAAAATGACAAACAGACTATTTTTAGCCTGCAAAGATACGATCAAACGAGTAGCCGATGAGCCATGCCCGACTTCCAAACCGCAGCATTGGAATTGCGATCGTTCATTTCAAAACACGATGCACACAATTAAACCACATGGTTCTGACTGCAGAGTATCCGCTGTGTGCATCGGCCCGGCCGGGCCCCACACAACGTTCGGTGGCCCATCCACCACCACACGCGCGCCCGGCAGACCGGTAGTCCATGCATAGCACATACACCCACGTAACAACAGTGAGGTCCAAAGTCCAAGCTAATCAATATTCCGCACGCTGTGATTGGCCGTTGATGGCCATTGTAATTACCATATTCATAAGACTGTTAGAGAGTTTGGCTAGACTCCAACGCAGTACACGTTCGAGCCGAGTAAAGAATTGCCGCACAGTGTTGCCGCACGCCTGCAGATGGCTACATTATACAGCCTTGGATGGAGGATATTCATTGACAACTTTTGCCGATAGAGGGCGATGCGGGGCAAAGTTCATTGAATTAGTTCTCAATGTGCGTTGTCGACCGATCGTTGAATCTCGATTATTTTAATGCAAACGAAGTTCTAAACGTTGAATCTCGATTATTTTAATGCAAACGAAGTTCTAAACAACGAATCCTGTAATCACGAATCCATGAAAATGGTTGTTGATGGAAAAAGTATTATTTAGGGCAGAAATTAGAGGATAAGATCGTCCAAAAATGTGGTTTTTGGGTTTTTTTTTTGCGTTTTGAAAAGTATGTGCACGTGTGTATCCAGCTTTCTAAAACCCCACACTGTGCGGCATATCCCTCTGATGTTTTTGGCGCGGTGCACAAAGCAAAATGTATAACAAATTGGTTTTGAATTAGTTTTGAATTAGTTTTACGTCAGGTTGTTTCGACCGAACTTGATGTCAATCACTCTCCTTATTAATAGATAGTGTCGGGGCCCAGGGGTTAATAACATTATTTTGTTATCTCAAGTGTTTTTTTGCTTTCACATCCGATGACGTCATATACCAACGGGCGCCATTTTGATTATGTCATATCGACGGGCGCCATTTTGATTACGTCATGTCGCCCTCCCAAAGAAAAAGTCTGTGGAGAACACTGATTTCCACAAATTATGGCCAAGACCTTTTGCTTTGACATTTTTTGGGGGGAGAGGGAGTGAGGGGGCAGTGCTGGAGTTATGGTGTAGAAAGTCATAGTTGAGACCCTGCTTACTGATGTTGCCTGTGTTTATTCCAAATAAGAAATTCACTCACTTTTGTTAAGTAGTTGAGGTCAAATCCCACAGACTGTGCATTCCTGGAGCCAGCATTCATGTAGTTACCTAACAGTAGTAGTATCTCCAGTAACCTCTTGAACTTCTTACTGTCACGTACTTCCTCACATGCTTTGGTGCCCATTACAACGACCTAGACCCCACACAGAAAAACAAACAAGAACTCCTTCAACCAAAGGTCTCCTTTCAGATAACCAAGTAAGATGCACAGAATAAACTTTGATAACTTTTAAGTTTCAATGCTTGAATGCTTTTTACTCAAATGTCTAATTGTTTCTATTACTCCACAGAAAATGATCTTAAATTTAGAATGTACTTTTTAAAAGTGAATTTAAGATGGTAAGCTCTATTGAAAGTACAATTTTTTTATACATTTCTACAGAAAAATTTGACATGGAAGAAGCATTACTCACCGGTTTGATGTCATTAACAGATTCCTGAAACTTCATTTTAAAACTAATAGATTGAAGTCTGGGTATAAGACGCTTGATACTTCCAATCTGAAACAAAGAACAGAACAGAACAGCATTAAAATTTGGTGTAGTATATTTTTAGTAAACAATTCACATCATAATAGCCTGTGTAAGTTGACATGCAACACACAATCTGTTTTCATGCTCAGTAACGAAGCACTTATCCCTTTTAAAATTATTATTACCTAACTTTGGTTAGTGCAGTCATATATGGTTTACATAACACAGTCAGCTTAAATTTGTAATTTGACACTTCGAACCGGACGCAGCAGTAGGGCTAATCATTTTCCGCGATCGCGAAAAACGGACGGAATTCACGGAATCTGCCCCTTGAAACAAAAAACAGGAATTGAGTTTGAAGTAAAAAAAATATACATAGTGTTACTACAGCCAAACCTATTTGAATTGAATAGGCAAGCAAATTTAACATTATTAAACTTCTTTTTTTATACTAGAAACATCAGAAATCAGACCGTAATAAGTTACGAGATCGTAACCATTGATGTAGCAAATGATGTAGCAAATGAATACACGTTGTTTACAGTATACTGAGGACAAAATCTTCACATTCACGGCCCGTTCTTTAGTTTTTTCAACCCAAATTGCATTTTCTCCCTCCCTTTAATCAACAACCATAATAATAATAATAATAACCAGTTCTTATTAGCGCATTTCACAATAACATCTCAATGTTTTTTACATTAGTGCCCTGGTCATTGGGCCAATAACATTCCATTAATCTTTGTCAGCTCCCTGGGGAGTATACAGCCCGAGCTGCCGTGGCGCTCAGAAGGCTTTTTCAAACACAATATCAACCTCTACCCTCGCAGGTTCCCATTTATACCCCTGGGTGAAGAGAAGCAATTATAGCGAAGTGTCTTGCTCAAGGACACAAGCGTCACGACCGGGACTCGAACCCACACCCCGATGACTAAACCACCAGAACTTGAATCCGATGATCTAAACCACTCGGCCATGACACCCTACACAAGCCAGCTTACCCCTGCTCTATATGAACACACACATTGATTGTTCACTCATAAAGGTCTAAAATCAACAGTAAACAAAATGGCTGACGATCTGTTTCTGTCTTGTGAGAAGTACACGATCACGTGATGTGCAAAATTTGATACCGCAACGACTGTTTCATGTTTCTAACTTGTTTTTGTTGCAGCGATCAGTGCAGTAAACATTTTTAGAAATTGCCAACTCAGGAACTAAATCGGCCGTTGATTAATTGGGAGTTTTCGAAAATGAAACAGAACTTTTTGTCTCTGAAACGGAATTCATGTGGTTTTTTTAACGGAATTTGCACTTTCTGAAACAGAAAATCATTGGCCCTACAGGAGGTCAAGCAATATTTCTTTATTTTCAATTGTATTTTGATTTCATTTCTTACATTGTAACTTTTAAATGTAATCATTCCAATTGCATGATATGGGGTGGAAAAAAGTGATGTGTTAATAATTAAAATCACACATCATGGCAGCCATATTAATATCCCACAGCTGTAGGCTCAGAGGTGCCCGGAAGCTCACCGATGTTCAAAAATGGTTGATCAGTAACAAACTTTTACTAAACAAAGACAAAACTGAGTTTTTCATTGCTGCATCTCCCCATCACCAGAAAGGTTTACGCCACTTAACTCTGAACGTGAATAACAAAACATTTAAGCCATCTCAAACTGTGCGGAATTTAGGCGTCTTTTTCGACAGCTCCATGACAATGAGTGCACATGTCACAAGTACATGCAAATCCATCAACTATCACATCAGAAACATCTCCAAAATACGTAAATATATTGACACAAACACGTGCCGATGCCAGAGCCCTTGTGTTGTCTAGACTGGATTATTGTAACTCTCTCCTCAAGCTGACATTAACCGACTACAAAGGCTCCAAAACAATGCTGCACGTATCATTTTCTCACAACCCAAATACACACACGCCTCCATTCTTCTCCAACAATTACACTGGTTACCAGTTAGACAACGCATCGCATTCAAAACATCAGTGAACATGCACAAAGCACTCTATGACGTACTTCCACAGTATATCACAGAGTCTCTAAACCTCAACAAACCTGGCCGGAGTGGCCTCCGCTCCAGCCAAAATCTAACAATCCCTCGCACGTACAAAAGGGCAGGGGACCGATCCTTCTCAGTTGCTGGTCCCCGATGTTGGAACTCACTACCAAATCAAATTCGCAACATCAACTCACTCCAGACTTTCAAGTGTAAATTAAAAACGCATCTGTTCTCTTCTGTCCCATAAACTGACAATTTTGTAGCATTCTTTAGCAGCGCATTGTATCTCTGAAAAATGCGCTTTATAAGTCTTATTATTATTATCATTATTATTATTCATTGTGAGTTTTAAATGGTCTATAGACTATGTAAGTATCGCATGTAATCAAATATCAGGACATGTTAAAATGAATGGTTTTGTTTCATTCTTAAGTTACAGCCATGTAAGGGGAAACCAAAGGTTCTAAAAAAATTGTTAAATACGCACAAGACTTGCACAGTCTATAAATAAAATGGAAAATGTTCATCATGCATACAAATCATACTGAAAGACTATGAGATTTGAGAAAATGGTGACTGATTTAAATGTTGCCTGCTGGCAAAAAACAAAGTTATCACAAAGCAAAGAAGCATTACACAGTTTATTTCTTAAAGCTGAAAACACCCAATTTAATGTAATTTAAAAGCAAAGTAAACCTTTGGTTTTTGGAACTGTTGGATTATATTAATCCTATATAAATAAAGACATATGCAATAAAACTATCGTGTGAAATTTCATTTAGTGTTTTTTAGATACCACCAAATATCTGGAGCGGTTTTGTCCATGCAGGAAGATTAATCCGTCATTGGAATACACAATCTGAGAACTGTTTCTGATAAATACCTTTCTCAGATTCAAATTTAGGGGGATTAAAACTGATACTTTTTTGAAAACCCCATCACTTCAAAGTGAAATGTTTCTTGAAATGCTTTATGCTATCAAAAGCTGCTGTACATCTTACCAAGTAAGTTTTTATTGCCATTGATTTTAAGAGTAATTACCAAAAGTATACGTTCCCTTAAAGAATATTAGTATAAGGATATTATGTTCCTCGAAAATTAAAATAAATGTGCTCTCCCACAATTCACGTAATACCTATTTAAATAAATTACATTAAAGATCCAAAAGTGATTTTTCTTGAGTGGCACCGTACTCTCACCCTGATGAATGCACACCATTGCAAGTATCCCCTTCCAATAATTTAGTATCAAGATTACAATAAAAGGTAAGTTGAAGTAGTGACTCACAGTAACACAGAACTGTTCAGCCTCTGCCATGTCATCATACTCCTCTTTGAGTGCAAAGACGCTGTTGATCTGTTCAGGTTCAGGGAGATTGTTAAGCAGTGATTGGATCATACCTTCATTTAGACGATTCTCATCAATCTCAAGGATCCAACGCTTCATATCCCCATGGGGAACTCTCAAGGAACCTAGTAGAATAGCTGAAACACACAAATGGAATTTAAACATAATAAATACAAGTAGCTTTGCTAGCTGTGAATCTGTTCTACAAATTATTATGCTCGACTGTTAACATGATTATATTGATTACAAATAGTTTTACCCTAGGACTGAAAGCGAGGGTATACCTTTGTTAATTACTCCCAAAATAAGTTACCATACAAATATACATGGTAAGACGCACTCCAGCTGTTGATAATGTATAACATTTTGAGACACGAATCTCTTCAGAAGGAATTGGTTATAGAGACAGGGATTCAAAAACATTTCAATCTAAGAAACGTTTCTGCATGACACATTTCTTAGATTGTGTATTCCAATTACGGATTATTCTTCCTGCATGGACATAACTACTCCAGATTTTCAGCGATATCTCAAAAAAGCTACTACCTTTTGAAATGAAATTTTCACAGGTTAGTTTTATTTTGCGTACCATGAAAGTCACATACAGTGAAAGTTTCAGCTGAATAACTAGTGTCTACTTGCTGAGAAAACATCAAAAAACTGTCATGCTATTTTCACACAAACGTCAAGTCCATCCATGGCCATGAATTCATCCATCCATCTATGGCCACAGCATTTGCAAACGGACACCAACCCTTAGAAATCTGTTCAATAGTTTTGGGGTGAAAAATTATCCAAACCACACAAAGGGAATCCCTTCTCAAAAATAGTTTTATCAACAGTGCTCTCACCATGTAAGACTTTATGGTCATCAATTTTCTCTTCTGGTTAGACTCACCCAAGTTCTGTCCCGTCTTGCCGTCCAAGACTTTGAAAGCTTTAGTCTTTTTCTTAGACAAAACCTTCTTGCCATCACCATCATCTTCACCACCAAGCTTTTTGGCAGCTGGAAGGACAACCAAATATTTGATTTTATAATTAAATTAGATACAAATAAGATATATAGAAAAATAAAATGTTACGATTTATCCCATCTATTATTCTCAAAGACATTGTCTACCTGCTTTGGACGCAAAAATTGAGGCCAGTTCCGTTAGTACAGTTTCATCTTCAATCGTGTCCTCATCGACATTTACCCAGAAGGAATCTTTGTTGAGTGTCCTAGGCTGAATCTATATTCGACAAAAAATCCAACAGATTTATTACAATCAAAAAGATAATTTAAAAACTTTTATCTTTAATACTTTTGTCCTTAAACCGCCTGAGAAGTTTAGCAAGTTTTACTTATGGGATTGAAACGCACCGAACAGCCGCAGAAATAATGCGATCTCAATATTACGATGGTCTAAAAATAACACATGGTCCCTCATAAGAAAAAATTATGTTTTCCACCAGCAAAGGTTTAAAGATTAGAAGTCCCATCCCCAACAATGTTATGCAATGCACAACGAGTATATGTCTGGACCGTGTATTTAATGTACAATGAATTTCACACACAATGTACACAGTAAAGGCGACTGCAATTGCTTTCATGATAAAGGAGTACATGACTCAATGTTATTTTCACATACATGATTTGATTAATTGGTGTAAAACAGAATGAAATGCATCTAAAATTACAGAAATAACATGAGTTGAAAGGATATTTCAGAGAGTTATAGGTAAAAAGTTATCTGTTTGTAGTACAGGCAATAGCTTTTTGTTTCCAAAGGTTTGTTGTGAATGTTTCTATTCACTTTTTAAACAGGTCGTTTCTTTAAGCCGACAGTACAGTTGAGCAAATTTCTGCACACAACTTTCCATGTGACAAAGTTTTAGTTGATCTGTCTTTTGTTTTCAACCTCAAAGCTTCATTATGGTAAATGAAGCAAAACAACTGGGCAAATCATTTGAAAGAAGATTTCATCCTCTACAAACTTGTAACACATAAAAATAATCACAACAAATTATCCAAAGACTTCTAGGTACAGTAGAAAATCTTTTTACTTTCCGTGGCCCATTCAAGGAGTACATGACTCAATGATATTTGTGCTCGAGTGCCAAAGGGTTCAAGAACTTTGTATGAAAATGTGCAATAATGGTGACATAATGCTTAAAACATTGTAAAATAATAATGTAAAACACAATTAAATGCATGTAAAGTTAGAGAAACAACTTGAGTTGAGTTACCACTAGCTACATTTGTAGTTTACATTAAATTAAAGAGAATATTGTTGAAACTATTTGTTGTTTTGGTATTGAATAATAGCTGACCTACCTTGTTCCAATTGGCTCTCTTTAATGGTGTTTCCTGACTGTATTTCTTCTTTGCCCTCATCCCATGAGGAAGAGCTGCTATTGGCGAGGGTGTAGCTGGTCCCCTTCCACCGAACATAGGCACTCCACCAGGTGGTGGTGGGGGACCAGGTGGCCCACCCATACCAGGTGGTGGTGGGGGTGGAGGTGGACCTCCCATCCCAAAGGGTGGGGGTGGGGGTGGGGGTGGTCCGCCGCCCATCCCAGGGGGTGGGGGTGGGGGTGGAGGTGGTCCGCCGCCCATCCCAGGGGGTGGGGGTGGTGGTGGAGGGATAGCACCGCCTGGGAACGGAGGGGGTGGAGGAGGTGGAGGACCCCCTCCTCCTCCTCCTGGAAGTGGAGGGGGTTGAGGGATTCCACCTGGAGGAACTGATGAGGAAGGAACAATGACACCTGACGCAAGCTGAAAAGAAAGGAAAACATTTCAGTTTACATTATTTGTTTTCTAACTTACATTAAATTTAACTCATGCTGCCGGTATACTAAAACTGAATTAGTAAATTTGTTGTTGATCATAATACTCTGCTATGTTATTTAAAAGCATAGTTTTATTGCAATAGAACAATGACACATGTAATTAAAAATAATTATGCAAAGATTCAAAAGAAAAACAAAACATAGTTGAATAAGAAAAGCAGTCATACCTTTGTTTCAAGTTCGGCTATTTTTTTTTCATACTCTTCATTCTTCTTGTGTGCCTGGGAGAGTTTAGCTTCCGACTCCTGCCGTGCTGTTAACTCTTGCTCCAACTGAAACATTAAGTGCAAGAGTTTACAATCAACTGTAATGTGCAAAGGCAGAATATTTCTCCACTAATATGTTGTTGATCATCGGTGAGAAAACCAATGTTCTTGACTGCTTCCAATAGTGAATACAATGATAAATCACATATTTATGTATAGTACAAGCTTAGTACTTTGCAAACCCAATTTCCAAGCAGCTATTTTCAAGTCCATAGCACATTCAACTGAAGAAGAATTGTGTGTAGACTGGTAGGGTAATAAATACTTGGTTCAAGATAAAGAATGACTAAGACAGGAAATGAAGATGATCCACAGGGATACCTGAACCAGCCAGTCGGGGACAACTTGCAAGAGACCAGGGGTGACTTGAAAATTTCCGAAGAGCAACAAACATACTTTTGGGGTAAAGTAAGTCGGCATGGAGTTAATATATCTGTGTCTACAATCTAGGATGTGGAGATTTAAGATTGTTTGGGATGAAGCCGGTGACAAGGATGAAGGAAAAATAATTAAGACCTATCAAGAGTCATTTGGACCACCCCGGCCACAGTGATGTGAAACAGTAGTTGAAGGATATTTTGTTTGTCTCAATACAGGATCCTGGCTATTAAACAACCATGCTTGGAATTTCCTGAAAAGCTACAAAATTGCCACGAAGGTATGGTCAGATAGTTTAAATTAAAATAAGGTTGTCACAATTTGAATACTTGCTTTGGGGGAAGGGGTCATACCTTACATCGAAAAACAAAAACATGTTTGTACACTGCAGCATGAGCTTAAGAATGAAGCAATTTGGTCAAGGGAATATTCAAATCTATGAGACATTGGCTTAATAATTTCCAAGGGTAAAATTGGGCCTGTCCAGATCTGCAAAATAAAATACGTTCACCACAGTTGAAACTTTTTGTGGGAATCAGTTTAAAAAACACAATCACCTAATGTGTATGGTTTTTGCCCTCCAGAGCTTAGCATGTCTGCACAGAGTTAATTTGCTGGTCAGCTCCTCCTTAGGTTGGACTACCTAAGAAACCATCATTCCAACCACTAAATGCAACCATCATTCCAACCACTAAATGCAAGTTATAAGGGGCACTCATTGATTTTACTGCTACAGCATGATGTAGATACAAGGGTGCAGAATTGAAAATCATAACTGCTCAAGCTTACATACATAGGTAATATACAATGAGTCCCACCACAGACACAGTGCCTCTTCAGACTGAAGAAAATGGTACGTGTAATATACTTGCTTTTTGAAAACAAGGACAGCACTTTCACACATGTCCAGAAAGCCTGTAATTCCCAGTTTACCAATGAAATGAAACAACTAACAATTAACTAAAAATTCATTTATAAACAAGCCATTTTATATAAAAAAAACAGGTGCACGGATACTGGTCACTCTTCTTTGATTGGAATCCACCACACTCTAGTAGAATGCCACTGGGTGGGTTTCGATTGTTTACTTCAAAATGATCTATCATCACAGGAAATTCTCAATGGCAACTATAAACTTATCTTTGGAATCCCATGGGCACTAAATAGTCATAAATCGAATAGAGTCCAGATGTCTACCGTTTTTTTGTTTTTTTCATGTGGGAAATGATTTGGGGGCACTTCAAAGTAGGGCAGTTTGCAAGTTTCCTCAGGTACTGATTCCCTTGTGATACTCTGGGCTCACCTGGGAGCACACACATGATGAGTGGTCATTGAACACTTTCAAAACATGTCTGTATTTGTCTGGATCTTCGTGTTAGATGTATTCATTACCTATTATTTATTGCTTTTTGGACCCCTGGTGTTAAAATACATAGCCTATTTAATTTGCAATAAGCAGACACATGATTAATACCCTGTGTTCCGCCCCTAAGGTAACAGACTGCAAGTTTCAAACCTATTCAAATGTTTACCTCGAACAGGGACAATTTTAATGTTTCCTTCACAGGTTGAAAACTGTCTAAATAATATGCCTGAGACTTGCATAGTTTGTAGAGTGGAAGGAAGGGGAAGTTCATTGTTCCAATATGGTTTGGCAAATGCATGCAAAATGATTCATTCTATAATCGCAACCGTGTGTTTCTTAATCAAATGCATAACATGAACTGCTCATGCAGGCATGCAACTCTTCAGCCGAAAAAAAGCGGAAAATTACCGATCAACGATGTCTTTCCTGGTGGACGCCATCGTTATTTTTCGATTGCATGGTTCACTTGCACTCTTACAGCGTTTGGTTTCCGCCACATCCCCTTACACAAATCGCAATAAAAACACTATGGAGCCAGACTGTGCAAAAAATAGTGTAGAAGGTATGCTGTGCGAGGAGAACTTGTGTCTGTGTCTGGACTGTGTATGTGTAAACTTCCGCGGAGCCAGACTTTAAGAATCCTGAACCTTTATTTCTTTTCAATAAGCAATGTTTCCTTCAGCGGGATTTTTGTTTTTCTTCATGCAGCGTGATTTTTTGTTACGCGGATTTTTTTCGTAACGGCGGTATTCTATTTTATAAAAAGCGGAAATCCGCCGATCCGCGGAAGAGTTGCATGCCTGTCATGGAGTTTGTGGCAACACGGAGGGCAACAAATAATATGGGCTGTTCACTCTAGTGAATCATGGTTCCAATATCAAATTATCATGTCAAAGAAAAGGTCATGCTTGGTTGAACTAGAAATATGTTTATCATTGGTGTTCTTCATTTACAATCAAGCAGTGATGCATGCTATTTGAGATGTACTGCGCAAAAAATGCCATTGCCAAGGAGGCCTATTCTTAGGACAATTGGTAAAGGTATCAAGATCTTAATAAGAAAATTATCAAACTAAAGACTACTATGTGTCACTTCAACAGAAAATTACTTACCTCTTTTTCTAACTTTTGTGCCTTCGTTTCTAGTGTTTCATAAAATGCCTTTTCCTTAAGTCCCTCTGAAAAGGGAAAGGGAAAAACAATTGATGGACATTAATATTTGTTTGTATGTAGTTTCTTTTTCATTCACAGAAATGAAACACGATTCAAAATAGAACAACCTGCCAAGGGAAAGCAAACAAACACATCCCACTATGCTTCATCTTAAGACGAGTTCTTAATATTACCACAGTGATTTCACACTTTGCTTAGCAAAAAAGATTGATACACAGTTAAAATAAAACATAGCTCTTTGATAAATCGGTCCAAAATCATGTTATAACAAAACAACTTTTTATAGATCAATTCCAAAAGGAGAGGTAAAAGAACATTTCTAGCAATTAGTTTGAAACATAGGAGTTGCTAACCAAAAACAGTCACTCACCAATGAGAGGATCAACATCTATTTCAAATTTCTGTGTATGCCTGAAGTCTGGATCGAAGCCTCCTCGGTGGAGAACAACCTGAGATATGCACTCTTCTATTAGTTTGTAGTACTGGGGTCTAGCAACAAAAAATTATTCATAAATAGTTAAACATAATGATTGGCATACAGAAACGAAGGCTCATATTTACTTGGATAAAGAGCTACCAAATATGACAATATTTGTAGAAATTTAGTAATTTTTCCCAAAAGATGAGAATGACCCGATACTTCAACGGTTAATAATAATAATAATAATAATAATTAAAACTTGTAAAGCGCCATCTATCTAAGACTAAACTTATTCCGAGGCGCATAAAAACCAAACAAAAACAAAAAACAGAAAGAGTAACCAAAAAGATTACAAATTACGTAGCTTAGAAAGAAATAAGAGCACATTGAATAAAACAGATTTACATAAATGTGTCGGCAAAAACAAGTGGAAAAAATAACAAACAGATAGTCAATCATAATAAATATTGAACAGGTGAGTTTTTAGCAATGTTTTGAAAATGTCCAGAGACTTTGTAGCTCGGATATGTAAAGGAAGAGAGTTCCAGAGAGTGGGTGCAGATACAGAAAAAGCGCGAACGCCGTTGGAAGTGGTTGTATTAGGGACAGTTAAAAGAAGTTGGTTTGTAGAGCGAAGATTGCGAGTTGGCGTATATGGTGAGAGAATTTCTTTGAGATAGGGAGGAGCCCTATCATTCATAGCTTTCCAGGCAAGCAAAATGATTTTGAATTTAATTCTTTGACGGACTGGGAGCCAGTGAAGCTGTTTCAACACAGGTGTGATGTGATCATATTTACGTGTTTTAGATAATACCCGAGCAGCAGCGTTCTGGACATTTTGCAGTTTTTTGATAAGATGCTTGTTAATACCATAAAGCAATGAGTTTCCATTATCAAGCCTGGATGTAATGAAAGCATGTATAAGGATAGAGGCAGACTTTTTATTGAGGACTTTACGAATGCTGCTAATGTTTCTAATATGGTAAAAAGCAGATTGACAAATTTTCTTCACATGGGATTCCATGCACATAGTGTTATCAAACATGATCCCAAGATTGCGAGCATTTGCAGACGATGTAACAGTAGCAGTGCCAATTTGCATCTGGTGATTGATTATTTTGTCTTGGTTATGTTTAGACGTTATTATGAGCAGTTCCGTTTTATCATCATTGAGTTTTAATTTATTATTGGTCATCCATGACTTTATATCAGAAACACATTGCTCAACACGTTTGCGTTCAGATTGCTCATCAGAACAATTTAAATCAAATGAAAGATACAGTTGAGTATCATCTGCATACAAATGTACATGGAGTCCGTGGTTTCTTGCAATTGCAGCTATTGGTTTAGAGTAAATGGTGAAGAAGAGTGGCCCAAGGACAGATCCCTGGGGAACACCAAACAAGAGCGTGGCAAGTGATGATAAAACTCCATTAATGTTGATGGCTTGAGTTCGGTTGCTGATGTAAGATTTAATCCATTGGAGAACTGGTCCTTTGACACCCAAAGATTTCAGGCGTCCCAGAAGGATAGTATGATCTATGGTGTCAAAGGCTGCGGAAAGGTCTAAGAGGACTAAGAACACACCACGTTTATCATGTTAACCATGTTAACAATAAAAACAAATTGTCCAGGGGCATCCCATTGTTTTATGTCAAACCAAATTCAGTGTCAAGCATCATATTTATTAAAATGAGAGAAAAACACGAACATGTGTAAAGAAACTTGTCATATCTCCCTTTTAATGGATTTGACTGCCAACATAGGGCTAGATAGCTCAGTTGGTAGAGCGCCGGCACGTTAATCTGGAGGTTGTTGGTTCAAATCCCACTCCTAGTCAATTTTTCTTTGTTCAACCCAAAATCGTGAATTACTTGGCTACTGCAGTGGTCTACTGTTACCCTTTCTCTCCCTTTCAACTATTCCCTTTCAACTATTCCCTCCCCCCTCATTGATGACTTGCAACATCAGACACTTAGGGACATCCCAACTGATGTGTAACAGCACCTGATGTGACATTTACCTGATCGCACTATCCTCTCTGATCAACAGAAGATGTTGAAGGATTGACAGGAAGAACGGCTCGGCCGGCGTGTCACTCACAAGTTGATGAAGCAGCTGGTATGCTGACTCCTCATCAGTAATCAGTAGTTAAAGAATAACAACAATCACATGTTCTCTTTTGACAATTTGATAAAACATACAGATTGAATCCTTCCCCCTCTTTTTCTAAGAACATGAAGATAAGATGAAAACAAAACTTGTTGCATATACCTAGCTGAAGATACACAGTTCATACTTTTCCAAATGAAAGACCTGGAGTGCATCAAACAAAAACAGATTTCTATTATTCTATCCATAAAGAAGTGAAGATGTGTAAATAAACTTATCCTTTTAAAGTTTCTATCCAGACTGTGCACTTTCATCAGTCACAGAAGCAATTAAAAACTAAATCAGTTTACTATAAAATACGTGTATTTAGTGAGTATGTCAAGAGTACTATGAACCAAACTTTGCAACCAAACAATGCCTATTTAAAGCACATTTGTTTAGCATGTCAGCTGATCATTTACAATAAACTAATTTTCCTGACCACTGGTCCCTAGCCCTTGTTCATGTAGAACAATCCCATAGAGTGGGTTATTTGAGGACAAAATCACATCCTGCGAGACTATGTACACTTGATTATAGCGATTCCTATTTAGTAGTACCTGGGACAATTCCACTAAATCTAACTCTGTAAACTGGCATGACTAAGTCCACTGAGTAAAGGAACAGATGCAGTAAACAGGATGTTTTCTTTTACTGAATGCACAAAATGTAAATCATCATTTCCTATAAAGCCAAATCTTCATAAACTAACTTTGAGAGGGAGGGATCATAGTATAAAAAATTCTACCACAACAATTTGTCTCTTTACCAATTTAAAAATACTGTCAGTTGTTACAAAATACAAGCATAGTTCACTTACTTCTTTTTTTACGATAAGTACACTGGGTTCATTTACATGAATCACACAACACACAGGCCCAACGGCTTTACATCCCATTTTAAGAACGCGGCAATAATGGTTAAGTGTCTTGCTTAATGCCATAAGTGTAACAACCGGGACTCGCACCCACACTCTGCTGATCAGAAACACCAGAGCTCGAGTCCGTAACTCTCATCCGCTCGGCCACTAAACGGACATTTAACTAGAGAACTGAAAAGTGTGCACCAGCTTACAAATTGAACAAAGTAGCAAGAGAATTGCAGTAGTAATCGAAATAGCCTGTTCACCCTGTGTCCCTCACAACAGAAAATGTCCTACTATTTGTTAAAGGATATTCTATTTCAACTTTGAGACCTTCAAAGCGATGGCAGAATTCATCATAATCGTCCTCTCGGTGTTCATCAAAAACTGTCATCTGTGTTTCAAGCTCACTTATCTTATTGTCTCGTAATTCCTGATAATGGTAGAAAAAGTATAGGGTTAAAAGTCAACTTGAATGTATTATATTTAATGCAATTATCGTTCTGGATCAACAGCTGCAACAACTGGTTAAATCTTCTATATAAAGGTAATGAAAATAGGCAATCAACATTAGCCTCACTTTCTTCTAGTTTGTTTTAATATCTAAATTGGTATTTATATTTTAGACATGTACTTAGAATTGGTATGTGCGACACAGTGCAATTAATTTGTCTAACAATTAATTTTGCAGATTTTTAATGTGAATCAATGCAGAGCTTCTGTGTAAGTTTCAAATAACTTCACTGGTGTTTCATGCTACTTTTTACATGTGAAACATCTAAATCTGGAAACAGTGAAGATGATTTTTAAGAATACGACGAGGAATTTTTGGACACTCTTAGGAAACCAGTAATTAATGTCTGCATTCAGACCCACTTACTGGAACACAATATGACATTTCATATGACCTGCTGAAGTATTACAGGAGCTTCCTAAAATGTGCAATGCAACGATTTTTGGGACAAGCTACTCGTTCAAAATAGAATCAACAGTACCCCCCAAAATACATGTTCTGTTTAATATCATTAAACCAAAGTAGAGTATACTTTAGAGTAGAGTATACTAAAAAGAAAAATACTTGCATATCTCAAAGTTATGTTAACAGTAACACTACTGTCTTGATCAAAGTAAAAAGTAGCTACAAATAAGTGCCGCTTTAAAAGAGTTTTCACTTGATCCATAAATAACATTGTAAATCATTCCTCCTGACATGTTGGCAAGTTTCCAAAGTGACACTTCATAATAAGACCAAAAAATTAAAAGGTCATCCAGTGAGTATTATTATGGAGAAAAGTGTTCAAAGGTAGCAATCTGGAAGGAGGATTTCTTGGGAGGAAGTTAAATGTCTCATTGAGTCAATTTGTATGACAGTTAACTTAGCATGCTAACCAACAGCTGAATGGAGCAATCATGACGGAATATATTACCAACCATTTGTCATGCACACTTATTAACCGACTATTATCTTGTACTTCTAAACCTTATTATGTACATGTGCAATCCAGTGTTGTACACTTCTAAAGGGAAAGGTAGCTATGTAGATCATTTAAGAGGCATCTAAAAATGATGGAAGCCTGCAAAACTTAAAAATCCTTTTTGAGAATAATGTGTTTTTGTTATAAATGTACTCAGCCAAAAATGTATTCATTTTTGCATTGCCTTATGATTAGATTTCTAACCAGTCACAATTAAATGCCATTGAAATTGCCATTATAAAATTTCTAGAACCTTGATTAAATTCAATGGCATTTATTGTTAGGGGTTACCTTCTGATCAAAGTTTGCTTACAAACAACATACACATATTACAGATGCTAGGTCTGAATTTTTGCCAATTTGACCCACAAATTTAGATTTTAATTTTAAATAGCTGTTTTGATAGATTGGAGAAAGTTGTAAGCTTACTAAGTGGTAGTTATTTAAGACCTAATAATGACTTGCTGTCAGACTTCGACATTATTTCACAACCATCAACCATGTATAAACAATTTTGCATGTAAACCATATTTTGTGCATAGTACATGGCAAAAGTTGTGGTACGTGTTTTCATTTGAAACAGCCTCATCTGTCAAAATTCACTCAAAGAAAAACTTGTTTTTCTTTCTTCTTTTTTCAATGAAAACTGGGCCACGCAACTTTAAAGCATTACATTTTTATAGTGTCTGTCAATTCATTACAACTAGTTACAGTAAGATGTTGATGCAGTAGTTCTCAGCATTGGCACATCAGCAGGTGTTTGCAAGTAACTAGGATGATTGCAATTGATCCTATTCTCCTTCAGTGAATTTTCTATGATCATTCCCCAATACTGTACTGATGCAGGTACTGTATTATTTGTGCATGAACTGATTCATTATTCCTATATACTGTGCAGTCTTGCGCTTATCAAAAACGAGAAAACAAGACGAGCGAAGACTTCATTTTTTTTACGAAATCAAATCTTCTTTTATAATACTATTTACACCGTAAAATTCTTGAAATAAAAAATTTCCATAGCAAACTGTTATACGTAAAAATGTTTACATAATACAAATAATTTGTTGAAAAACACTGAAACTCAAATAAAACAAAGATGCTTATTTTTTAGAAACCCCATTTCTGAATCATGCGCTAATTTGTGCAACCACTACATGTACATAGTTTAAAAAATAACATGAATGTCAATTCGGCAAAATTCTCAATGGTTTTACAAGTAACCGTTAATGAAGGTTAAGTCTTATTCTTAGATTTCTTCATTGATTCTTTCATATATTTTATCGCTAAATTTCACTTTCCCAACAACATAATTTTTTTCTTCTTAAACTAAATCATTTGAAGAAACAGAATCACTCACATGCAAAACTCAATATGGTTGGGACCAACTTGGTCCCACAAGTTTGAATATGGGTCTATTGTTAAACCCAGAAATGTGCAAATAACCCTAGCAAAAATACAACTTGAACGAAAATGGTCAGATATTCATGAAAGTTTCAACATGACAGGGGAGTAGGAGCGGCTCAGTAGTTTAAAACATCTTGTGCTTGATTGATGTGGCGGCATAAAATTGGTTGGGAATGTATCAAAATTTAGTCCTAACAAAAGTTGATACTTTAATCTGCAAACCACTTGGCTTACAGAGTACTCCCCATCCTAAATCTTTCATGGATGCTTCCTTATGGGGAAACTAATTAACAGTTTCTCCATGCATAAATATTGCATTGTAAGTTAAATGAGATAGACAAACATAACATTGTTACTTACTGGAAGTAGGTCCAACATTCCTGTTCTAAGAAACTCATTACGTAGATGTAATCTGAAGTCTAGTTCCTCTGGTTCATGTGGTGTGATGATAACAGCATTCACTAACTGCATGCATACTGTCTATAGATGGAAAATGGAAATGGGAGAAATACAATCAGCACATTGGTTATTGTCAGGTGATGTGTAGAAACAAAATCTGCATCTTACAGGTCCTTTGACAAATAAAAGATTGTGCCTCAAATCAGCACTTTATCCCGACGGTCAGAACACCAACTGACTGATTTCTACAGCGAACATCAAAACTGACCATAAAATAATGGCAAAGTCTTCTTTCTTGCAAAAAGAAAATTTCATAGTTGAAAATTCTTCTATTTTCTCTCTTATACCTTCCACTAGCTGTTGTTCTGCAGCAGAAATACTTGGAAACAAACGTCTATCCAATCAAAAAGATGGCTTGCTGTCTATTTTCCAAGAATATCCCTCTGAAACAGCTACAAGAAAATCTTCAATCGAACATTTAGGGTTTTATGACCCCAAAAAGGTACAGCACAAAAAACCCAGAAACATGCTTTGTTCTCAAAGTAAGACACATCCGAATGCTTGTAGTTTGGCCGGCAGACTTGTACGTTATAAACGGTTAATCCACAGAGCATGCATTACCCTATGAAACTGCTGACTCTTCAATTCTAATCAACTCACAGGTTTGGGGTTCGAACCCCAGTAGAGATCCTCAACCTGAAGACCCATTTCCAGACTTTAGCTCCGACAAACCCAAAGGCAATTTAACACTACAATCGGGCAACTGACAACTGAAAGAACACAGCAGAGTGTATAGCACTCATCATCAAAGTTCTAAATCCTTGCTCTTTTCTTTGCTGACAAAACAGTGTGTCAGCACTTTCTCAGCCAATTGCCACCTTCGAAGTTCAGTCCGTGGAGCAACCATACAGAGTAGCCCAAGAATTTCAGCAGAGATGAAGGAAATGGGTAAACACTTCTGTTACTTGCAAAGTGAACTCTAAAGGGGGGCAAAATATATGTAGCTGGGGTAGTAGAGGGGGTAGAATATGCATCAAGGTCATTATGTGAACTCCATTCAAGCAAACAAGTGTCTCCTAAGATGATTAACAGATAACCTAATTCCTTCTTATGTAAAGTATGCATTAGGCAGATCATCTGATCGAAAAAGTAATGTGTACATGTAGATGGAATTATATAATATTTAGTTTAAAGAGCGATTTTTTCAAGGACTTAAGTCAAACACAAATAACTGCAAAGTTTCCTCAGTTTTGTCCTTCAACAAAACTTATAAATATAACCAAACTATTATTAATCTCCGACACTGGTATCTTGCCAATATTTCCTATAGCTGCTATAAAACAGCTGCTATAAAAAACTGCACATCTTTGATTAAACCATTTACACTTTTTTTTTAGCACAGACAGCTGTTTGATGACTAAATTTGATTGGTCAGTGTGAGTCACATGAGGTAAAAAAGAACATGTCTGTTCCAATTTGTACACAGGAGAACTTACACACAGAGGGACCTGAATGTAAGAAATCAATCAACAGAGTGTAATTGGTAGACTGTTTACAATACACTCATCATTGTCTTCTATTCAATAGCAAAATGCTAGGACCAAGGCAAAATGTTATCAGCAAATCCAAACACATTGTATACTTGGCTACTTTAAATACATGTACCTACTGCATAATCAAATCTAGCCCCCTTTCTGAGTTAGCTTGTTTAAGATCAAACTGAGTTTGAGCAAGACTTCAGCCCCAACAATGCATGACAACAATGTCATCCTTCAGTTTGACATACATACATGTACAACATGAGCACCATATACACAGGCATGATATTTGGTCCTTGGAAAAAAAGCAGGAACATTTTAAGTACAAAGGCTGACCTACATGTACATTGTACATGGTGTTGGCTTTAATAGACTTTTCAGGACATTTAATCATCATTTTTCTGTTTTTTCCAATGGCAAAACAAAATGGAAATCAGACTAAAGTAGGAAGAATATCATACACATGTACTATTTTCTTCCAAGAAGTTGTTCAAATTGAGACGATGTTTTGGCGGCCAGAGATACGGTTGGTACCCGCTGTCAACTCGCTAGCCTTGGATGGATTTCGACATTTGTGTGAAAATACTGTGACAGTTTTTTGCTGTTTTCTCAGCAGTTAGACACTGTATTCAGATGAAACTTGTGACCTTTTATTGTATCTTTATTTATAATTTTGCTTATAATGGGCATTAGGTTAAATTCAGGGTTTCATGTTTATCCTCGGAAAAGGTGACTAGTGTCAAATTAAATTGGATTTACCCCAGTTTTGCATCACGAATGCCTTCAAGCCAACATCTTCATAAGGTTAGTGAAATCACAATAGCGCACCAAATAATTTGCTTGGTAATATCAAGTGTTTTCATGCAGTACTTT
Organism: Leptasterias polaris; assembly: GCA_037783415.1. Classification (NCBI taxonomy): domain Eukaryota; kingdom Metazoa; phylum Echinodermata; class Asteroidea; order Forcipulatida; family Asteriidae; genus Leptasterias; species Leptasterias polaris. The sequence goes on from JAZGTN010000020.1 coordinate 2,265,436, forward strand.
TGACACTTTTCTTCAAATGTATCTGTAGTGACATCTACAGTTTATAAAAGTATTTAGAGAATATGACCAAATAAACTGTCTTATAATTAAATAAATTTGTCGTGGACAAGGCTATGTTAGGTAATAAGAGAAGTGAGAGATGGACTGGTGAAGAAGTTTTGAAACATCTTGTCATTTGGTCGAATGAGGAGATCCAAACAAAGCTTGATAGGACAACACAAAGTGGACTGCCCGACCTTCGCCCAAAGTATTTGCAGCTTCCGCATGGGCTGAATTTAGTCAGCGCAGATCCCCGAGTATGATCAGAAATGTGAAGTGACTTTGCATATTCCCTTGAATTAATGATATAAAATATGTCTAGTGTGAATGGTCACTGTAGTGGAAGTAGGGTTTAAAAGTCAAAGAAATTTCCTGTGAGTTTATTTTCAAGGAAATGTTCCTGTGATGGTGATGCAAAAAGAGCTAAATAGATGTTGTGAACCACGCATTGTTGAATATTGGGACTACTTTTAAGGGCCTCATGCCAAACCACAGCAAAGCAAGAGGCACCATGGCAATTACCATGAATACCTACATGTATAGACCTTCTTACAAAATTGACATGACTGACTTCTTTGACAATACAAAATGTATTTATTTTGTATGAACATTTACAGAATGAATGCAACTGTTTATGAAAGATGACATTAAAATTCAAGCGCTGGTTAAAATCATAATAGGAGTGATCTCCAAACAGTATTTATGTGAAAAAAGTACCTGCAATATTGGATTTTCCTCTTGTTTAAGTGCTTCAATGATTGGTGCAAATCTTGGTCGACTTCTAAACTCTGCCACATCTGTTAAAGCTGCAAGCACTTTCTCATGCCTATAAATGTAAGGTCAAAAATGGATTCAAGGTAACAAGCTTTAAGAAGTCCGAAAAGAAAAAATTAGAACTGATGAAAAAAACATGAACAAATACATTGAAGTCTTCGTTTTTCATGAAGCATCTTTAATGACAAATAATTTTCTTTTAAAAGCAAATGGGTCTTCACAGTTTTCATTTGCCCAACCCTTTAGGAGCATCTTAGAAAGCCAATACACTTCCAAAGAGTTAGTAGCCTCGAGGGGTTGTAAAGGGGTCTTTACATGTATGAGGATGAGAATAATTACATTACTTGATATGATCCTAGATGTAAAGGACACTACATGTACATGTATCTTGTTATGCTTTGTATTATCACTACTTTGTGCGTAAACAAACATAAGTTGGAATAACCCAATGTCATCATGTTCATGACAGCTAAAAAACTGCCTTCAATGGAACGCATCACATATCATTTTTGTGTGAAACAACTTAAATAACTGCCAACGCCCATGACACAGTAACATTAAATGACAGGAAATTAGATATAATCAATGTCATCCTCGAAGTTGCAAAACAAAAAGGGAAAGGTTGTGTACATGTGTACAGGGAAATTCCCAAAATTAAAAAACTCTTGGGGTGCAGTGCTCATGGCAATTCTGAAGCTCAGAAAGAATTTGATGAGGGTACAAGTTTCATGGAAAATGTCACTAAAACACAGTCGGGTTTCTAACCTGGACTTATGTGTATTCCTGAACCATAAAAATATTGATAAAGCCAGTGTCAATTATGAACAACCATCAGGCCATACATGTACACAAATCAGATGTGTATTAATATCAAGCTTGACAAAGCAAAATTTCTGTTACCTTTTTAAAAAGTAGTAATAGAAAATTGTTGGCTTGTGAGTTTAACGGTCCAAGGTTAATAAATGTTAAATATTAATATGCACTCCAAAATGTATACCTTGTGGTTCAACAAATCTCCAAGTTACAAACTACAACAAGAATCAACACTTGGGTGCTTTTATGACCACTTGAGACATTACAGTAATGTAGAATGTCATCAGCAGCGTAATATTATTAACATAATGAGAAGCGGGTGCTTTTACAAGGAAACAGTTGGTCATGTTCGTGTTTACAGTGCTTACTTCCTTTTAGTCAGGTCATCTTGTTAACTACTAATGGCATTTCTCATTTACTCAGCAGAGTTTTCCTGATGCACTAATACATGCTAATTTATTGTTTACTTGTCTGCTTATTCTGTCCAGAGGAGTATTGGTTTTATCATTATCAATAAGAACCTTCCACTTCTACTTTCTCAGTAGAATTGTTCTTATTTGTTTTTGATTTGTTTAAAAATCGTAACAAACACCTTTCCCAAAAAGCCTTTACTTTAGAATAGTTTGATACACTCAAACAAGTTTTGTCATTTCTTGACAAGCAGCATTTCTTGCAGCGGCAGTGATTTATAATGACTGTTATAGTAGGCCCTCTGTTGGCAAAAAGCATGGGCAAACTTCTTACAGGAAAGGATTCATCAAAGAGAGCTCTACATACTAAGATAAATAATCTGGGTCTTGAACCAAGCCAAGAAACAAAGCTTCACTGAGAATATCATTCTGGACTAAGCCAGGACAGGATGTTGTGTCTCCTTGATAGAGCTATCACTTCTCTATGGAATTGTATTGTCAACTTACCCACCAGGATACAAGCACACAGCAGCAAGCAGCCGCACTGTTTCCATCATGATCTGCTCATGATGAGGGTCTAGTGTTCCAGCTACAATGCTCAGAGCACCCTCTTTTGAAAACACCATTTGGATACCATACTTGTTGTTCATGAATGCTTTGAGGCATTTGATGCACTCATGTCTGATGTCCACACTTCTCTGGTTTTCCCTAGAAATGTGAAATTCAGAGAGAAAATCTTTGACACAAAAACTGTACTTTGACTTCATAAATTTACCAATTTAGTCTCACAAAATGTATTTGAGACAATTAACTTTCTGTTATAACTGAATATGGAAGGATTAAGAACTCGGAGAACAGAAGGATCTACGTGAATTCAAGTTTAACACCACTACCAAGCACGGTTATGCCCAGGCATCTGAATCAATATCACATTAAAGAATATGTTTTGGGTGGGGCTTACAATAGGGTGAGAAGTGAAAAGTGACAACTAGTTTGAAAACACTTTTATAGTTTTATAAATAATACATAATGGGCTATGGAGGTACACAACTGAAAGTCAGCAAACATAGGTCCTGTCTTAATTAGCTCATTAATAAAGCAGTCTGCACATCAATAAAAAATTGAGTCAGTCGAACAGGTACATGTATGAGGAAGTCCTGGTAGACGGGTTAGTCTGCTCGCTTTGAGTCAAAGTTGTGTACATTGTTGTATACATGAACAAGTTTGAACTTATTGCTTGTTAATTTCCCAATCAATACTGTATTTTGCACTTATATTCACACCCTAATGTACCTTGAAGAAAATTCATCCAGTATCTTCAGTATTTCCTCCAAGCCTCTATCTCCAAACTGCTGCACCCAGCTTATGGTGTTACTACCCAGAGAAACTTTCAGGGAGCTTAGGGTTGACAGAAGCCTCTCTGAGTCTGTGGGTCCGCAGTTCTTCAACTCTATGATGTAGTCCCCTGGTTTCTGTACTGTTTTTCTTCCCTAGATGGGAGATTTTGAACAAATATAGGGATGAACACACAATTTAAACCATTCTAACCCTTATGGAATGGATGATGTCTATCAAGGTCATTACTGTATGAGAAATCATCTTTATTTCAGATTCTCTGCATCTTATAGGAACATCAACAACTTATGCTTTATTAAGCCTAAGTTTACAACCTGGGAAGAGGCAGCAGAGGTGATCTGTCTTAGATTTTAATAAAGTTTTCTAATAATAATAACAGATTCTGTGCACTCACAGTATTCAGAATGATTCCATTATTACAATTATCCAATTTAACAAACAAAACAATTTTAAGCTTTAAAATAAACATCAGAATATTATGTTTTATGTTTTGCAATTTCAAATGTTAAATTTGAGACTTGTCCATTTTGTTTCTTCACTGTACTCTATCGTGAGTATATTGATCCCTTACCGCCGATGAGCCAGTACGTTTCATATACTGCAAGACCATCTCTCTTTTTGTTGTCATATCACGAGACCGGAGGGGAGCTGCCTTGTTTCCTGTCAAACCCATGTCCTCCTACAAGTACATGGTAAACACAAATTCAAATTAAATGGAGTAATTATTTGCATTTACATATACTTGGGATACTAACAAAATGATAACCATAGAATGATAAAAAGATGCTTTTAAAGGTGTCCTTATTCTGTTTCAACTGAACACACTTGGCTTTTCGGTGCATATATTACATCTACCTTTCTCTATGCACTGAGAAAGGTCTGATGCTCAATAATATGTATCATGTACATTACAAGAAAAAGTGTAAACTTTTGTTTTAAGACCCTGAAGACTATAGTAAAAAATTAGACATACATGTACTCTCTTGACATTCAACATACAAAGTATTACATGCTATTCATGTTTTCAATTAATTTTGTACTGCAAAAGTTTGCATAGTGAATGCTTGACAAATCCTTATGACATATGTACGTATGTACGTATGTACGTATGTTCTGTCGTCAGTGTCACTCAAAATTTTTTAACAGGTACAGGTTCAAAGTACAGATAAATAATTCACACTTGACTTTACACTTTGCAGTTGTGTGCTTTTAGAACCTCCAGTATTCGTAGATCAGGATAAAGTTCTTGTAATTGATACAGAGCATTTGTACATGTATTGTATGTACTCATCAATTTTGCAAACAAAATAACATCGAATGAGTCACATTTTGAATCACAAATAAATTGATGATTTAATGATTTGGTCCTCAGCTTAATCACATTATGTATGTAAAAGCATTATGTTATTTAAACAGTACATTGTACTTCTTCTTATTCATAAATGATACAAAAGTTTATTACGAACAATTACATATAATTTAAATACACATGCACAGTTAATAATAAAACAAAATCAAACTCAAGCCAAGAATGGAAGAGTCAAAATGTAATGAGATTGTGCACACGCATGGTCTATACATAATGTACAATGTAATTGCATACAGCCTCTGGCTGCCATACAAAGTGCATGGAAATGTGCGAGTCAAATTACATGCATAGTACATGAGTCAAATATGTACTATACACAAAAGATCTGGTTTTATCATCAAACTTTTGTGATGGATCTCTACACAAGTCCCAGTGGGTATTGTTCACTGTTTGCAGCACTCAAATTACAGAGTGTATAAAAAGCCCTGACATTTTGCTGGATCAACTTTGGATGGTCTTGAGTTTCTCCAGTAAAGGTTTCTCAAGATACCATTAGCTCCAATCACTTTGTAGACAGTGCAAATACAAAGCTTTTGATCCTGTGACATTTAAAAATCTGCAGTACAACATGTGCTGTGTACCATGCCTCAAGATACATTGTACATTACAAACAAAACTGTACATGTACAATTATACTGTACGAAAGTATGTAGTCCTTCAAAAATAACCTACCCAGCTGAAACTGAGTACAAGGCTTTGTTGCACATTGTATACATTTAGGTTGTCACATGTCACACATTGATGATAAACCCAAACTCCTATATATCCCCTTGACCTCTCAAATCCACTTTTAACATGTTTAAAACACTAAACACCAACAACTCTTATTCATGTTATAAGACAAACATTCCTGATAACCATGGTAATGGGCAACAACACAGAGAAAGGTCTTGAAAATTGTTTACAGTGTGCAATGTGTACACACCAGGTCAAAACCAGTACACTGCTCTCTTGCCATGCAAAACTTTCACCATGACATGTAGTGGATGAACTGCACAAGGAGGAACTTCCTCCCTTAAGCGGAAATGGTATTCTCAAGGATTTCCCACTTGGATCTCATTTATCATATCTACAGTAGTGATCTACATTAGTACATGTAGGTCCAGGATCTCAATGACCATGGACTATTCATCATTGGAAGAAACAGGCATTTTCACTTTCAATTTAAAAAAAGGATACTTTTCGATAAGGGTACTTTACATTTAATGATGCCCCTTTCTGAAACAATTAAATATCCTTCCACTGGGCACCACTGAAAAATGTGTTGAATTGAAAGGTCTCCCAATGATAAATAAGAAATGAATAATAAACAAACATATTCAAGGTACAATGATACAAAACAAGCCCATCAGTACAATGCACTTAGTAGAATATTTGCACATGTACATGTACATATGTAAAAAAACAGGTGTAATGCAAAAAAAAAACAGTCAACCTATAAAGAAACAAACAGGTTTGTCTTTCCAGCTTGCTACATTATTGTAATATTATTTTAAGGAATTGGGTGCTGTTGTTAGTGTTACACTGGTGCACACCCAGCTTTATCATAACAATGACTATCATCAATGATGTAATTTTGTTCAATGTTCACCTTTATATAAATTTTTTAAATACTGATGTACAATGTACAGTCTATTTGATTAATATGTAACATTTTGTATTATTCTTGTGATTTATGGCAGCATTGAAATAAATGTTTGGAAATAATTTCAGAATCCCTTGGTTTATCAATATCAATCCTGCATTGTCCTGTCAAGTCCACACCTGACACAATTTAAAGGTCACACAGGTAACTGATGTTATAAAATAACTGTGATGAGATTAAGTGTTACTAATTAACACAGTATCTGCAATCCAGGGGTCAGCCTAGCCATAAAGCAAGGACCAGAATTCTATGGCCAAGGTAAACATGTACATGTACATGTACTGTAGTTTCAAGGACTTGACTTATTGCGTTTTATTGGCAGGATGATTTTATACATGTACACAGCATATTTTCTCTGTGGGGGGGGGGGGGGGGGGGTATCATAGTAATGCTATTAGAATGATAAATTATAAAAATGTATTAGTTGACATTTGTGTTGGTTTGCTATCTTTAGAATAAGATGTTATACTGAGAGTGACAGGGCAATGGCTTTACCAACTGTTCCATGTATTAATAATGTACCTTATGCAGTGTGAAGAAATCATTCATAAAGTTATGGTTCAACACAATCAACTGTCTGCCTGAGCATTGTTAAAGTACAAAAGTACAAATACATAACAAGCAAAGTATGCAATAGACTCTATTTATACGATACATGCATGTAGATAGCTCCCTTTCAACCCACCTTTCATAACCTTCAAACGTCATTCTCTTGTTAAAAACCATGGTGTATGGAATGTGTGATGCCCACTGTCAGTGTCAGTGAACTACAAAAGACTAATTTAAAAGAAATTTGAGTTTTTATAATATGTTCACGTTGTCAAAATAATTACAAATCCAGTACACAGTACATCTAAAAGACATCAGACCATTCAACAAAAATAGTAAAAATTACATGTATGGTGCCAAATATATTGGGTGATCGATGCTCATTGTTTGCAGTGTTTCCTAAATGGGCACTTTTAACCTGAACCAGTGTATGCCTGTTACAATCATGATAAAGACAATACTCCTGGTGAACAGAGGTACATTTATGCACATGTGTTCACATGCAACAAATGTTTTTAGGTGTTCGGGCAATCCGCCCGGAACACCTCCTGTTTTTGTACGGTTTTTTTTAGGTGTTCGGGCAATCCGCCCGGAACACCTCTTGTTTTTGTACGTTTTTTTTTTTATACTTCTTCTGCTTATCCCCCGCGATTGTCCGCAAAAAAACGCACACTTCCGAAGCTCACACAAGCTTCAAACTTCACATATAGTTAGATCGTTAGTTGTAGAAGACACCGCTGGAGTGACGTCATGATGACGTCATCAGGTGTCGAAATACAGTAATCAAAGTTTAATATTTCAAAAAATCATAACTCGACAACTGCTGAATGGATTTGTACATTCTATACATCATCGGACAGGTCTTGGAAAACCCAACAAACAATTCACAAAGAGTGACCCAATTTTATCTTGACTTCCGGTCCAAAACGGAAGTTGAAATTTCAATAATTTATATCTAAAGAACTTCTCGTACATGAATCGAAATTTTTACACCAGGTTGTAGGATCTTGTGCCTTCTCAAACTTTTACACAGAGATGATACTAGTTTGACCTTACTTTCTGGTCTAAATCGGGTGTTAAAGGTAACGTAGGCCTATATATTGACCAGCATTAAAAGCACGTGAAAAGATCTTCTACTGAGACACGTATAACCGTATCTAACCCAGTGGCACGGTAGCCGTCTGTTGCGTTCCAGTACACCACGCGGCTGGCTGCTCCACTTCCGGCCTGTTCATAAGGTCCTGCACAGGGTCCTGCTTGTAACCTGTGTATACACGACACACTAGCACACATTCCGCGCCACGAAGACAGTGTATACATCTACATAACGTGAAACGGATTGTTGATGTGTTATCAAAATTTATTAAAATCACCAAAAGAGTTCAGCAAAATACACTCGTTTTTATAGTTGATATTTACCACCAAGCCAACAAAAGGCTAACACGAAGGATATATGCACTGAGCAATTCATTGGACTACCGTCGAACGACGTACATTTCTGAGTCTGTTGCATTATAAAAAGCGCAGTATGTTAACAAACGACCATTAACACGGTATAGCGCCACCAGTGGATATGACATCAACAATCCGTTTCACGTTATGTGGATGTATACACTGTCTTCGTGGCGCGGAATGTGTGCTAGTGTATCGTGTATACACAGGTTACATGCAGGACCCTGTGCAGGACCTTATGAACAGGCCGGAAGTGGAGCAGCCAGCCGCGTGGTGTACTGGAACGCAACAGACGGCTACCGTGCCACTGGGTTAGATACGGTTTTACGTGTCTCAGTAGAAGATCTTTTCACGTGCTTTTAATGCGGGTCAATATATAGGCCTACGTTGCCTTTAACACCCGATTTCGACCAGAAAGTAAGGTCAAACTAGTATCATCTCTGTGTAAAAGTTTGAGAAGGCACAAGATCCTACAACCTGGTGTAAAAATTTCTATTCAAGTACGAGAAGTTCTTTAGATATAAATTATTGAAATTTCAACTTCCGTTTTGGACCGGAAGTCAAGGTAAAATTGGGTCACTCTTTGTGAATTGTTTGTTGGGTTTTCCAAGACCTGTCCGATGATGTATAGAATGTACAAATCCATTCAGCAGTTTTCGAGTTATGATTTTTTGAAATATTAAACTTTGATTACTGTATTTCGACACCTGATGACGTCATCATGACGTCACTCCAGCGGTGTCTTCTACAAGTAACGATCTAACTACATGTGAAGTTTGAAGTTTGTGTGAGCTTCGGAAGTGTGCGTTTTTTTGCGGACAATCGCGGGGGATAAACAGAAGAAGTTTTTTTTTTTTTACGTACAAAAACAGGAGATGTTCCGGGCGGATTGCCCGAACACCTACATGTAATAAATTGCACATCGTGTAAACTGTAGGTTCTTATGCCCTTATCATAATCATGACAAATGATGTTGCTTCAGTTATCGGCACCACAAAAAGGTAGCAAGCCGGCGTAGTTTGATAAAATTTATTTTTGAATTGTTAGTGATAGTCTTTTAAACTATCAGTTCAGTTAGTGACTATTTACACACACAAAATTATACATGTGTATCTAGTACACATTCTGGAGTTTCAATGCATAGGCCTATCCATCGAAACATAAATAAACTTCATTGAATGGAAAACATAATACTTAATAGTTGTACTTGTGAGTCATTCAAAGGCTCGTTTCAAGATCTGTAGTCAAGATGAAGGGGAAGTGGGGAGAATGTTTCTTCTGTATGACTATGAAATGACAATGGACCCTTGGCCCTTTCAAATAATCTAAATAATGTACTCATTTGCTAAATTATTTTGGTAAGTTCACCTTTGTTTTTCACTTGGCACATATTTAAATACCTATGTCTCGATAAATAAATTCTAACTTCATAATGATGTCATCGGTTTTCAATTCTGGCTAAACAAAAGTTTATTTAGAAAATGTTATATTCCGAGTAGCCTTTATTTCCTGTGTATAAACTAACGTTTAAACGTAGAAGATTTACACATTACTTTCTTTGAAATTTCAAAAGCTATCAACATTGTTTTCAGCGATTCAATGAAATAGCTAACGCATCATACCATGCCGCATAGGAGATGGCAATCAACATGGGATAGCGGTTTGGATAGAAAAGGAAAGACAATACTACCAATATCCCGTCATTTGTCCAGGTCAATTGGTAGATTAACCAAGTTATAAAAACTAATTAATTATGCAAACAAATCTGATTAATTTACTCAGGCAATAGATATGTAAACAACACACTTACATGTAGAAGAAAACGTTGAAAAAATGCAAAACAGACCATTTTAACCAACTGAACAACTTGTCAGCAGGTGCTGACAACGTACCGGACTTAAGCTTGTCCAATTAAGGTGCCGTGTTCGAGGGTCAAAACAAAAATCATTAAACTTGCCAAACTCGCCTTCTGGTTCAATCTTCAATTTCAAGTCAAATTTTCTTTTCACAAACCCTAGTTTGCAAAGTATTAGAAAGGCCAACCTTCTTCCGCCATCCTTCTCACTATCAGAATGGGATATAAAAACAAACTTTCATGGCACCATACGGTCATAAGCCCTACCACTAACTTTCATTGAAAACCCGAACACCTAGTGTTTGTAATCCTACAAACACTACATTTCTAGTTTACTTTATTACTTAAACATTGTTAATGGCCTCATGTTTTAACCCAACCAGAGTTTTTCTAAAAGGCTGCACATGACAACACACATGATGTTGTACATTGTACACAAAATTACTGAAAGATGACTGTGTACAGTGTACAAGTACACTGTAGGTGTGTGGGTACAGTAAATACAGCTGTACATTATTTTCACAAACACTATAGTCAAATCATACAGTATGCCAGTACAAATTGTTGGCAACTACAGCTTTGTGAACACTATTTCCTTTTCAATTTTAAGGGAAATAGACAGGAAACAGTCAGTTATTTTATTTGGGTCACCAGTTTGTCTGAATCTGTGATTTGACTGCTACAGGGACAAAGAGAATGCCAGGGGTATGTACATGTACATGTACATGTACATGTAGTGATACACCATGGAGGCCTCCATGGTTGCACCATTGTGAACTCCTTCAAACAGATCATCACAATAATATATTTACTCATGAAATTACAGACTTGAATGTGCAAACATACTGTATACACATTGTAATGAATCAAGACTACACATTGTGCAGTTTGTGTAATAAGGTGTCTGAAAATCATAATACAAAATGTAGCATGACAAACAATGTCTGCAACTTTGCAAAGTATTTTTTCAATCTTTACTCAATCTAAAAAAAGAACATCCCGCATTATTGACTATTTTGGTATTTTTATTTACACCAACGATTTCACAATTTCAGCATTGTACATGTAAGGTAAAACCTGCATACTGCCTGTACTGTTCATGTTGTAATTGTACTTTTCCGTACTTTGAGCGCATACAATTTAAACTTGTTTAAAACATCAATTTGCTATGATATATGGAAGAGGACAAACAACAGGTTGTTCAAATATTCTGCAGGCTATTTGTCAGTGTTTATGTATTGCATGTATATGATTACATTTACCATGTACCTTTCAATTTTTGGAAATTCTTGTTTTTTAATAAAAGCCTTTCATAAAAGAAAATTATATTTTTGGAAGCTGGTATAAGACCTACACATACTGTACATGTACACGTATTTAACAAAACAAGCATTTGTTTTTCCTGATCAAATGGTAAATTTTCCAAATGCAAAGTAAAGTACAGTACACGTACATGTACATGTTGTAATTGTACTTTTATTTTGAACTGCCTGTTTCGTCGAAGTGTAATGTGAGAATTAATAGCAAAAATGGTAGAGGGGTTCCTTGAAGTGTTTATGCCTGGGATGCTGTCGTTTCTGGGGGTTGAGTGAGGCAGTGGTTTTTGTTGCGCGTGATGATGGACTCGATGTTTGAGAGACGGAGAGCACATGGGGTCTCTCTTCGCTGTTTTCTTGTGGCCTCGGTGGCCAGTTGGGCTGGAGTTTTCACAGGTTTGTTGTTTCATGTGTGTGGTTGATCACACAGGGCATGAGCTTTGTTTGCGACTGTTTTGTCAGCTATCTTTGTTTTGTTGTTTTTTTATTTAATTTCTCTTGATGTACTTTTTATACAGTAAATATTTTGTAATTTTATATGTAAATACTATAAATGTCTATTTTTATATGTGACCTGTTCCCACGAAACCCGGACAAAGTCGCATCCGTTCATTTCGAGTAAACGGCGTCCAAAGCATTTTAGGCTGGATTCGTCCACACAAAAAATTGGGATAATCTTACGTTTTACAAATTCATCTATCATTTTACTTCAACAAAGTTATAAATATGTTCAGGTAAACTACCTTTTTCACCCTAATTTTGGAATGAAATTGATAAACAAAAAGTGATGACTGAAACAAAACGAAGCAAATTACTGCAAAAAGTACCAGTAAATAGCCCGTTTTCCCAAATAGCGTATAAATCCCCCCTATTGAAAAGTGGTATCATCGTAAAGCTTGCTGCCTGCAGATTCTATTTTCATTCATAAAATTTGTCAATGACGTCACAGTAAGCCAATAACAGTGCTTCTTACAGAGCTAAAAAATGTAAACACTTATTTCCTTGTTGCCGTGGTCATCTCATACGGGAAATGTGATTCGCCAATGCATACCACGTGATTGGTTGCGCCGTCTTGATCCCTGAATGTACATGTAAATTATTAGCAGTTTGCACACCAATATCGGGAACCAGACTATGTCGTTACGAGTCAATGCACGTCGTCCCTTCTTTCGACGTGTAGCGAGAGAAATCTTTATGTTCAGAAGCCAGTGTTTGACATCATTTTTGGCATTTTTATTAAGTTTGTACCCATGGTATCCGAATTATTAGTATTTGTGTACATTGTTAAATCATTATTGTGATATTTTGTGACGGAAATGTCATGAAACGAGACCGATTCGCCGGGGGAAAAGGAAGCATCATCGGCCATCAGGGAGTCTGCACCGTTGACTCTGACCGCGTTGAACGAACGAAGCACTCATCCTTGGCTTGTCATTAAACGTGTTTATTAGTCATTCAAAGACTGTTTTAGTAAACCTCTTATGTGATCATAATGTAACAGCACTGCCATTCCGACATGAGGAGGTACATAAATATTAATAAGAAAAATTTGACCAGTTTTAATACAGATACTAAGTGCGTGTATTTTAAAACTAAAAGTCCACATGTTTTTGTTGTACTGGTAAGTACAAGTTTTCAGTCAAAGGTTAACTGCCATAACTTTTGAAAATTCTAATAAAAATTGTTCAAACTTTCTGAACATATTTGTCATGTTTAGTTCTTTATGTGTGCCAAATTTCAAATAAATCCAACAATAGGAACAAGGTGGTTACCATGGTTATTTGAAATGACCTTGTTGAGTGCGCTGCTGCGTGTACTACATGTATGTGCGTGTGGATTTTTTTTCCTGTTCACAAACAACTGGTTTACTCGAAATAAAAATGTTGTGGGTCGGCATTGCTCGGGTCTGAATCCCCTCTCATGGGGCCATAGGGAGGGATAAACAATACAATCTATATACCGTTGGAAAGCTGAAACACAGGACAATGTGAAAATACTATAAACTCAATTTTAGTTTGTTGCTACTTTGTCCGGGTTTCGTGGGAACAGGTCACATATTTATATATTTTTGTTCCTTGTGCAATTGTAGCCAGTGGCATCGGAGTTGAAGGCTTTCGAGTCACAGTTGTTTAGTTAACTTTTTTAATTCCAGGCATGTGCCATTGGCTTTTTGTATTGTCTTGTTCTTTCTGTTTTTGTTTGTACTTTTGATATGCCGAATAAATAATAATAATAATAATAACATGTACACGTACATGTACATGTACAAATGTAAATCTTAGTTTGCAGAGGTCAAATAGACACTAAATTATGTAAATATTGTAACATTTTTGTGTTGTACATAGTGGGCCCATACACTGTCAAATTCGAGAATAACACCATAGCAACCTGTTTGCTTCAACTGTACAAAATGCAGAGTAATGGCATCAACATTTATGACACACAAGTGTGTAATGGTCTGTGGTACTTGTGCCCTACCCTCAGGCTTGTTGAGCTTAAGTTCAGGTCACACACGTTTGATTTATGACAAGATTTTTAAAGCTAACGCCCATGGCTCACATTGGTGTGACAGTACAATCACATTAAACTGGTGTATAGTACATACATACAGCACTTGACGGAATCAAAGATCTTTTAATGAAAGCAATTGATTTTAACCAGGACATTGTGAATAAAGCTGTTACATGTAGATTGTATTTACAACTGTCTCTTAGTATTAGTATTAGACCACCCCCATGATAAGACAGATGACAGGAACACTTACTGATAAACATATATGATAAAAACAATACAAAACAAAACTAAGTTCCACACCTCATACGCACTATGAGTTAGGCTTCCAATCAATGGTAGAAAATGTACTGGAAGACACCAAATTTAGCACATCTGCTACATGTAAGCTATTTTCTTACCAACATTCTTTCAAAGGCAGCATCCACCTCCTGGTCTGTAAGCCGTTGCTGGATCCTCTCATATTCCTGTAGAGCTTCTTCATCTTCCACTGAGGGGCGTGTCTGCATTCGTTGATCTCGTTTTGCATTGGATTCTGCCTTCTTTGATGGCTTTGCAGATATGCGGATACCTCCAAACTGTAAAACACACATCAGATGATAATCATTACAAAATGTTTTATTTATGGGTATTCAACACCTAAACAGAGTCATCCAAAATCATAGAACAATATACTGGGTAAAAGATTAGTCTTCCTGAAAACTGAGAAGCTGCCACTGATAAAACTAACGATTTTATAGACACAAATGACCTAAATAACAGGTAGATACAAAACTGACCATGATTTCTCTGCTTCTGATGATGAACTTGCATACAAATAACAGTACAGTGAGTACAAGCAGTCATGAAATGACGGTGACCCATACAGCTCCACCTGTGTGTCTAGTCTAAGGTCCTTGGTCTATTTATTGACAGACGCCAGCCAATTATAGTCTTTCAACTGCTTCCGTTAAAAATTAGTTTAAACTGGGTCCAAATTTGTTTGTTTCCAAAATGTTAAACAGTAAAAGTACACACACAGTACATTGTAGCATTATAGCATTATAAATGCATTGTGTGCACTTGTGTTATTCCAAGATTGTACTTTTTTAACCTACTTGCACAAGGAAAATATCATCATCTCTTGATATGAAGCCATAAAGGAAATGGCCCGATTCAATACACTGTCCATGTCATGGTACAAGTAAAATATTTGTTTAAGATTAATCATATCATTTTTTGACTACTGTGCAGCAAGTTTGTTAGTGTTGTGCAATGTACTTTAACAAACATGTAATGCAGATTTTGGCAAATACATTTTCTGACAAGGAGGATTTGGCAAAAGGAGAAGAGTAAACAAAACTTCCTGCTAGGCTCTGCACCAATGAATATATATACTTCCTTGATGAAATGCCTCACAAAACTGATTTTAAAAAAGAGAACCCTCTCTTATTTTGAATACCTCTAGTGGCTCAATAATCTTGGAATGTCATGACTAAGGTAACCTTACAAAGGATAAGATAAATAAATAAACTACACGCAAACATCATCATCACATCATAAAATGACAGAAAATGTGAGTCATAGACAATGTGAGTAGACTGCTCTTTCTTTTGGAATACATTGAGTACGGTACATGCAATTGCCTTTAACCCTGCATGACAGGCAAAAGTTTATTTTACCAAGGCCAACATTTGTATGAACATAATAGAATTAATACTTCCCTTGTACAAAATGTAGGTTTTGCCAATAACCTTGAATTTATCAATCAATTGAACCTGTTTGCACGGTTATCAACTGCACATCCTTTTAACTGTTCATTCAAAATGCGAAACAGTTTAGTGGTGGCAAATCAATCAATTAGTCATGTACATGTACTGGTATTTTCAGAAGACATCACAAGACTTGAACAGTTTCATTTTTAAACAGGGTCATTCTATAGCAGAATAGAGGGCAGTTCTGGTCAGTATTTTTTATGTTACATCTGTACACTTACATGTAAGTCTCCTTTTTGTTTTTTGACAATGTTGTTTTTGTAGCTTTCTTCTGTTCTTGCTATTTTTATTCATTGTGTATGCCCTTTTTATGACTGCCCATGACATAAAATAAATATAATTTAAAACACTGTATTCCTGCAAGCCTGTTAAAATTGTTCCCTGCATGGGATCATAATGAATAATCTAAAAGTATGGAATCAATGAATTAGGGTTTTTTATTCTTTTTGAATGAATCTTCATGAAGCCTCAAACCTGGGATGAAGAAGTCCTATACCGACTTAACTCAGCGAGATTAAAGTTTTACGAGAGAAGAAACCATTCTCCACGAACTGTAGTTTCACATCCATACAGCATTCTACAATACACTGTAGATTCCACTCTCACCATGCTCACCTGCCACTGCTCAGATGGACTTGAATGAACTCTACTTATCAATTATCTTTTGACATAATAATTATGGTCAAAGGTAGTTTCCAACATGCAGAACAGGGTGCCCCCAAAACCACTCCCTGATACATTTTTTTAGTTACCCAATTAAACCAACGAATACCTGAAAGATGCAACACACTACCCCTCCAAGAATTTATCGAGGATCAGCAGGAAAGGTGGATTGCACATCATTTGGTCGAATAATGGTAGTGCGATTAAATAATGCTGTTTTGAAAATTCAAAGTCCATGAAACCTGGCACACATATCATAAGTTGTGAAATGTTATGAATCAAAGAACATACCCCAACTTACCCAAACCTACATACATGTACAAGCCAAAGAAGAAGAAGCCAAAACAGAAGAGTTATATACACCTATCAATTGTATGACGCACTATGAGACCCCCGGGGATGGTGCGTCAAGTTTGCGTCTTTACTCTCGGAAAAAGTGACTGTGGGTACGTCAAGTCCAATAGTGGTCAGTCAAAAAAATCTTCGAGCGGTGCGTCGAGGTACGTCGAGGTACGTCATGGTCCGTCGATGTCCATTTCAACATTTATTTTGTTTATTTAGTGGAGAATAAAAATGCACCTACCCTCCCCGCCTGTGTAAAATGATGTTAGTATTATTTTGTTAACATTTATGTTGCCCGAGGGTCGGGAATTTACCGCCAGAAAGTCAGCGATCACCACATGCCAGCTCAGACGGCCGTTTATTTTCCACACTGCACATAGCAAGCCTTTTGCCCAAGCCCAATACACATGTGCATCATGGCGTGGTGGTTTTGTCATCCTCGGCCCCGTGGTATATTATATCTCTCACACGCACGATAGTGGGGGTCGATTGTCGAGTCATAGATGGATACGAGGTAAGCCTGTGACCATACGTTTAATTTACTATCCGTTTCAAACTTTTCTAAACGGTTAACCGTTTGTCGGCGGCAAGTGAATTTGTTCTAAAATACACGAACAACAAAGACGATGTATAAGGAAGCCCAAATGTTTTGACAATTAACATCGAGACTGTACATGTACCTGTGTCAGTGTATTTTGTAAATCCTTGTTTCATGTTGTTTCCAAAAATTTACCGACCGAGAGATAATCCTTCACGATCTTTATAAGCACAACATCCCACAGAGTCGAAGTCGTGTGAATATCCCCCATCACTTCCGTGTGTATTTGAGTTTGACAAACGAAAACTGCAGTATTGCTCACGCACGTGTAAAAACATCTCTGACCACGCAGTTATTTCTCACCAAGGGAATTTCCCTTGCCTTATCGCTCCCACAGCTACACGCCATTCCTTCGCCCCCTAACTATAAAAGTTTACCACGTTAGGTAGAGCAAGCACATCCGCGGGATCGCGGTGATGAATACAGCGCTGTGAGAAGCACTACGTCATAAATAATTATTCACGCGATCGGCCAATCGGAAAGCGGCCAGTCATTACCAGTTATTACGAGGATGTGTGTTGTTTAGTCACATGTAATTCATGGCGCGGTGGTTTTGTCAACCTCTGCCCCGTGGTATATTATATCTCTCACATGCACGATACTGGGGGTCGATCGTCGAGTCATGGATGGATACGAAGATGCATTATTTAGTAGACTGGTTCCCTCTCTATTATTTCGTGTGTTTGATAGCTAGTGCGTTGGGAACCGCACGTCTCGAAGATCAAGTAGTACATTCTCGCCTCGTGCATACATTTGCCATGTATTTTCAGCATGTGTGCCGGGAAACTCGTACATACAAGGTTGAAATACTTGGTATTCACTGCGCGTGCATCGTTTGCAGCATAGCAAGCGATTATGTGCGTCGATTTGTCCGTCGGTGGTGCGTTGCTATCCGCGAAAGGTGAGTCAAAAAAACATTCGGAAGACCGTCCAAATCTGCAACAAGTGTGTCAATTTTTTGACTCATGGTGGGTCTTTGGACACGCAAATCCGTCCCCACATATGGACAGTGACGCACCATCCCCGGGGGTCTGATAGTGCGTCATACAATTGATAGGTGTATAACCCTACTTGGCACTCTTCCAAAGTACCCTCCAACAGCAACCTACACATGTATGGTACTGCTGGAGTAACAAACATCATCATCATCATCATCATTAAAGAAAATCACGTTTTGGGAATTTTAATTTGTAATGAATTTTCATTTCTGTGTGAATGACATTAACTAATTAAAACTCTCATAATTGCCTTTGACCAATAATTCAGGACACCATCTGTTTCAGATATAATAACAGGGCATTTGGCATTGTGAATCTATGTATTAATATAATATCAATAATTTCTCCATAAAATCAAGCATGCTTGGGTAATGAAGCAAACAGAATAGTTACATGTATTACATCCACAGTGCATCTATGCATATACTTCACAGAATTGTAAAGACAGGTGGACAACAAAGTAGGGAAGACAATACTTTCAAATTAAATTCAAATGTTCAGTGTACTTGTATTTTGCATGCTTTGGTACGAGTTTACCAATTAAAACATGCCTACGGACTGTCTTCAGCCTTGCAGAAGTCCATTGCAACTTTTGTTACCATAATTTTTACATTATATTACTTCAATTTACTTGTTATCTCCGCCGATAAGTTTGATTGTATTCCGTCACGTATGTTATTTCAAATATCCCGTATTAGCATAATCTTATTTGCATAGCTCCATTTGCATATCATGCCACGGAGCGTGGTTCTTTTATCCCTCTTGGTATTAATTATTCATTAGTTTATTGTGTTTGGGTCGTAAGTCTTACGTTCAGCCAATCAAATCTAGGCATGCGTTTTCTGTGTAATCTTTGGTTTCGTATTTAAGATAGGGCGTCGCCTTTTGAGGTCAGTCTTCATCACACCTCCGACGCCTTTGGAGACTCACCCGTATACCGCTGTACCCCCCGTAAACCCCCTGTATACTCCAGAAACCACACACCACACCAGGAACACCACTATGTGTATTTAAGGGACGCCATTCCCGCACATGATTTGTAAGTGTATGTTATTTGTTAATGTTTATTTATGACGGTTATTGGGTATTTGCTTTAATGAATTATGCTGTGTATTTGAGGCTCATGATAAAGCATATCCTGTACAATTGGATTAATTGTGGATTCATGTAGATTTGGTGGACTTATGCATTCATTGTTAATATATTCCCTTTGGTGTTAAAATGTGCCTTGTAATTAATTATTTTCTTATCTCTAATTTACTCTAATGTATCTTTATTTATTTCAGTTTCACCTATTCCATTTCAATGAATTGAGTTAAATATTAAAAATCAACCAAGGGATGGCATCTCCACGTCTCATATTGTCATTCTTTTGAGAGAGTACGCAGAAGTGACATTACTTGTATTGCAAAAGGAAAACCACGCTTAAACTGCTCGTAATAAAAGTGAAAACAATTTCATAAGTGAGAAGAATTTAAAAGTAAAGAATTTATACACAGTGTATTGTTAATTATGCATCTAATATGAGGGCATTTTTACTGAGTGTGTACAACAAGTGCAGACACTTGGTGCGGTCTAGCATGCAATAGTAAAAACGGATGGGAAGAAATTGCAGGGTTAGTAGTACCAAAATGCACGATTTACAAATGTATGGCATAGGCCATGTACATGTACATGTGGGCTAATACTTTGATTAATGAATAATAATTACAACATTTATATAGCGCTTAATACATATGTTTCTAAGCGCTAGAACCAGACTATTCAGATTTACAAAAGAGATGAGTTTTAAGTAATGATTTGAAAATGTCCACTGAAGGTGCTGCTTGAATGTGGGTGGGTAGCTTGTTCCAAAGTGTAGGAGCTACATGTATGACCAAAAAGGCACGATCGCCATATCGTGTCATGGTGCGGGGTCCCGGTGAAAGCTGGAAATGAGCGGTGGAAGAAGAGCGAAGGCGTCGGGTAGCTGATGATAGTGAAGATGATCGAAGGGCTAAGAGATCTTTGAGATAGACTGGTGCCAAATTATAAAGGACTTTATACACAAGAAGCAGAATTTTGAAACAGATATGTTGGTGAATTGGAAGCCAATGAAGAGAGCGAATAGTGGGTGTAATGTGCTCTGATTTTTTGGTGCAGGTAACCAATCTAGCAGCAGAATTTTGTATTCTTTGCAGAGGAGTGATGAGAGAGTTTGGGAGACCTGCAAGTAACCCGTTGCAATAGTCCAGATGACAGGAAACAAAAGCATCACGATGCGCTCAGTGGCTGTCTTATCTAGGTACTTGCAAATTTTTCCAAGCTGAGCGACAGATGTTTTTGATGTGTTGGTTGAAGGTGAGATTTTTGTCGATAGTCAATGAATGCCTTGTGACCTAGAGTAGAACGTTACATATGAAGGTTTATGGCCGTACACGCTACACAATGGAATGTCCGGGCCCGTCAGCCGTCTGGCTGCCAGCAAAAGAATGAGGGTGCTCCGAAGTTAGTCCGGTTCATTGTAATCAACTATCTGATGTGAAGTTAATTAGGAATTTATTTTATTTAGCCTAATGTATCAAATTTGTGTATAGTGCAGTATTGTAGGGAAGTGAAGTTACAATGTTACTCTTACAGTAAAACAGACAGACACCTGTAGTAAGTTCAGTGTCAGTAGTCAAATTAAACATCAACAAACACAGCTCAACACAAACATATATATACATGTATGCAAGCGTGTAAAAATCTGCAACCGCGGACCTTTGTATTGTAACTTTTTGGCAACAGCTCCCTATGGTTTTGTACACACTTTCCAACTAAGAACCTTATACCCGAATGGGGGCCCTATTGTCCTCTTTTGTTAAAGGTCTCGCTTTGAATGTTTTCCCTTCCCAGCCCTACACACCCAGGCTGGCTTGACAGGGGGACATTGTAAAACCCTGATAAGACACAAGTCTCCAGTGCAATACATTGACGTCCTGGGTATAGAGTTTCTCTACAATGCAAATAAAATTACAAATAATGTTTGTTCATACTTTTACCTAATTTAGGGAGATTAAATTTCATAATTCTGTCGTTAACGACACATTTGATTGGTCCACAAATAACAATATCCGTAGGTGACAATATTCCAGAAAATAAATCACAGATCCACGTTTCTTTTGTAAACATCATGTTCTACAATAGACTTGTAAGCACATTATAAGCCCATGCGCAAAATGCGTTACAACTCCAATCGACTTTCATGTCAACTGAAGCAAAATATTGTATTATTGCTAATACTTTATCAATACTACATTATTTTGAAATATAAAGTGACTTCAGGTGATGTTACTCTAATCATCGATACCAATGAGCATGATGAATGTTAGACCGCGCCCTCTCTTGTGGTTGGTTTGAATATTGTGGGAACGCATGCACATAAGATTTTACACACACAGTCGGAACGAAAAAGTTACAACGGATATGTCAATTTACATTTTATTTTCACAAATGTTTTCACCCAAGGATCAAATTAACAATTCTGAATCCGGCAGTCTTGAAATTCTGGACATAACAGATTTAAGCTTCAGCTTCCTCCATCGGCTAGGATCTGCCCAATCAGTAGAACGCAATCTGCAGATTGTGCAAATCTGTAGAATGCCCTCCACGACAGACATTACGCAGGATTCAATTTGGACATCGGTTAAAATTTTTAGCTCTTTAAAAAAAATGTATCTGACACAATCACCAGCTCTGCAACATCTCCTGCATACATGTATATCTCAATCAGATGAGTTTAAAGTAAACTTATAATAGTCCCCATTAAATTGCCTCTGTATTTTTTTCCCCAGAATGCTCAGCAGAATGTTCAGTCACATGATTTGATCATCGTGAATTGTGAATTGAAAAAGTGTTTGATGAAACTTTTTCGGTGGGAATTATTTTTTTTATGGCCCCGACAGTATGACATATTTTTGTACCTTGCAGAAATGCCTAAAATACCACAACTTTTTGCATATTACAAGTGCAACTAAACCAGTGGAGCCTTACATGTTTCTAAGTTTTGGTCAAATGAGAGGAGACTCTTTGCTTGGCAAGTCAAACCACAAAAATTGTATCTAGGGACTGTTTACATCGCGCGCAGAGAGGTCAAAGGTTTGCCTCGATTTCAGGGACGCCCTGAATACAGGGAGTCCTACGATATCACTAATTAATATAAAATAAGGAACCCACTAACAGACTAATATTAATAAGTAATAATAAATTAATAGTACTACTAGGCCTACACCGAGTAACTAGTTCAGTTCGAAACCACAGAGTTAGAAATAAAATCCAAACACACCTACAGTCTACACAAGTAACACAGTACACAGTGTCACAGAGCAGACACATGAGAAAATACAGTACAGTAGTCAGTACACGGACATACGGACGAACATACATGTACATGACATGACATAAACACGTAGACGGACATACATGTACATGTACATGTACACACACAGAAGTTTACTTACAAAACTGGAGCGCTTTGACATATCCTTTTTATCCATATTTATTGGCTCGTCAAGATGCAGTTCCCGCTCAAACGTTTGCCTTAAGATGGAGTTCCAAAATATTTTCCGTCTGCTTCAACTCAAATCTGTATAAAACCCATATATACGGCAAACTTTGACATGGGAGGATCCCATTTTTGACTGTTTTCAACACTTCGTATTTCGCCATCGGATGAGAGGTCGTGACCCTTACAATCAACCAATCACGAACCCGAAATGTTCCGTGGCAAAAAATCAGCACGGGCACACACCACTGATCTCTATATACTGACTGGATAGCGCTTCGACGCATACGCTGTGCACACAGCCGTGAAGGCACGCGCGATGACGCAGCGGCCATTTTACTACTCCCAAGAAGCCACGTGAGCGGGCATTCTGTGTGCGTTGAAGCATACCTACTTCCGGGGTTTGAGTAGGATTAGGCCTACTTTACATGATATTTCGTTTGAAATAAATGTTTTACGGTGCCCTAGAATTTAATGTGCGCTTGAATTTTGCGTTTTAGCTCTAATTCCCCAAGAATAATTATTTTAAAAAGGGATATTAGGTTTAAAATCCATTAAAAAAAATAAAAAAATAAATCCCTTATGTGGCGGCCGGATACGAAACTTTTCCAACTGGGGTACACGAGTCCCGGGGAAGATGGGACACGGGGGGTGATGGGACAGTGCATTTACCAAACTATTCTTGCAAACCCCCTTTCTGCAAAAATAGTTTCGTCCATATGTAGTCTGTCTCTGGCACACTGTTTTCTTTTTCTATTATAGCGTGAGTATTTACCAGCACGTCGTCAACTTATCATACAACAGGGTTGCGGGTCATCATATTTTGTCCATGGGTATTTTTGAAAGACATCAAGATGTCTTTACAACAGCACTTGTCCCATTTTGTGAGCACAATATCAGATATATTACTGTCGGCTGACCGAATGCAGAAATATTTTATATCTGGATATTTTTTGTTATTTGTCCCGTTTACAACCTCAGTTGTTATTTTATTGGGGTAAAATGAGCCAATTTGTCAACAACTTAATATCAACAACCTATCACGGTAGGGGTAAAATGGGATTGGGACGCATTTAATTGTTTGAAACAAAACTGTAAACAGATTTATTTTTAAAATGCTCAAAGGTGTCAATTATTGTTGAATAATATAATTTTGTTTAAAAACAGGTTTTTTAAAACCTAGTTTTCACACTATAAAAACTCCTGACAGTTATATTGTAGTAGTATTACTACTAGTAATGGTCATGCAATTTTTGTCATTTGCCCCAATTTGACCCACATTAATTTCCAATATCCCACTTAAATATTTCTTTCACCCATCATTACAGTGCATGCATCCCATCGTGACTCAAAGGGGGGGGGGGGGGGGGGTGGATGGCAGGAAAAGTAAAGTTTTAGTATCTAAAAACCCTTGAAATTTCATTAAAATGTTACAATCTAACCTTCAGTAGTAGAAAGCCCACATGACAGATTAGGGTTAAATTAAATTTGTATTATCTAAAAACTAACTATCTGTCCCATCTTACCCCAGTATTTAAACAAAAAACGTGGCAAATGTTCAAAATTATGGTTTACGGGCCGGGGGAATTCCATGTCAACTCAACACTCGCACATGGATTGTAAGTTGGAACAATATTTGGTGTTGACTTACAAAAAAATATAACTTTTCGGAGCTTGTGGTTAGTCTTTGATATATAAAGAAAAATCTCAAAACTTATAAAAGTATACATGGAGAACCTAAAAACTAAATTTTCATTGTTTTAAAGGTCTTTAAATGGTCTCCATTTCATAAAATTAAACCAAAGTCAAAGCATGAAGCACAAAGAAAACCTTTCTTGTGTTTTTCTTTTCCTGATGTCTATGAGAAAACGCATTGTCAGTGAATGTTCCTACAGAATTTGTAATAACAACAAAAATAAAACAATAAAACTATACTTTAAAAGAATGCAAACAAATAAATCAGTCAGTGAGTGAAAAGTTCAGTTCAGTTCAGTTTATTTTTTCAGAGTATCTGTATCATATAGACAATCAGAATGGGAAATTAAAAGATGTAGATAATTTAGACATGACATGGCACCAACAGAAAAGTCAATGCAAGACCAGAAGACTTTGCATAACAAAAACAAAACAAAACTTGACAAGGAAGGACAAAAAGAGACAAGGACAAGCCAAGAACAAAGCAAAACACAAGTTGACAATAATAAAATCATGTAATAAAACTATCTCATCATGGAAAAACATCCACCTTCAAAGGGACAACACATTCTGCAAAATTACTTCAGGGATGATATTTTACAGTAATTCTTTACAGTACCTCACTTTTAACAACCTGACAAATCTCAAAGCAACACATGAAATCAAGTCTTATAAAATAATGTCCCTTTGATACAATTATCATACTTAGTGGAGGTGTAACCCCCCAAAAATGGATCACTTGAATAAAGTAAATCAAACTTAACACTGGGGAAACAAATAAGAAACCACTAAAAACAACAGTGCCAAAGTAAGTCATAGATTAAAATCAAAATGGCTTAAAACCTGTGTAAATGAAACACAAAGAAATACAATTAATCAAAATACAGTTTTCAATCACATTTAAGAAGAAAAACATAGTATTAAAAAATCGAATCCAAACAAGTTCATAACAAAAGATATTTCCAAATCAGATTTCCAAAAATACAACTTTAGGAATGAAAATCCAAAGAAAGTAATGAGTATTAGGCCTATGATTGTCAAAATAAATAACAATACAAAGTTTAAGCTTACCGAGTATGAATTTATTGAGGCAGGCAAGACTTAAAGGGTCTGTATACCTTTGGTAATGACTCTGAAAATTAATGGCAATAAAAACTTACTTGGTAAGAAGTACAGCAGCTTTGGGTAGTATAATGAATTTTGTGAAACTTTTAACTTCGAAATACTACGGTTATGGAAAAATATGTCACTTTTTATTACCCAACATTTGAATCCGATAAGCGTAATTGCCATAACACCTGTGTGGAAAATATTCGCTCCGGATTTTTGGTAATATCTCAAAAATGCGACCACCCTTTGAAGTGAAATTTTCACAGGTAAATTTTATTGTATAATACCTACATTTATAGGATTAACACGATCAGTAGGCTCCAATTACCAAACGTATACAGCACCTTTAAAACATGAAGAACCCTGACATACAATTTAAGAAATAGGTGATGGTGGAATAACACATAAATGTGGAGTATTTTCATTACGCTGCCAGGCTGCTATCTGAAGTAAACTATGTACAGGGGTGACTAACCACACAATACAAGGAGCAAGAGGGTTGTTTAGTACAAAATATTCTGAAGAATTTAACTTCTACCAGGGTGCTATAAGAGCTTAAGGTGGAAATATAAACAGTGGAAGAAGGGTAATTAACTCCATCATAAACAGTGGGTCTTTCTACAGAACAATAGTCTTTCTACACCTGTCACAGAGGATTTAAAATTTTTTGAATCATGACAATTTCAATTGTTACTAATGTAAAATTTACCAAGAAATAAACCATGAGGGAAACTGAATTGGCAAATTTAATTCCCTTTAGGGGTAAGCCTCTGATAGTGAGGATGATCCCGACTACTCTTTTGCATAAAGGTGAGGTGACTTTAAAAAAATTCTACATTTGAGTTTGTCACGTAACAACTATTTCACTGAAACTAAATGGTGCATGTAACTTTTTGAAGGTGCATGTAAACTTTTTGATCTGCATGCACTGGTGCATGTAGTTTTTTTTTTTCTAATTCGAAGCCTGGGGGTAATTAAAAAAAATTACTCACATGGGGTTCTAACATTTGACCTCTGGATTAATTATCATGATGTTGACACTATACCAGCTTTGAGTCTCGTTGTCTGACCTGTTCTATCAAAGCATGACTCTTCAAAATGATCAGAGCAGATAATTCTTTTCTTTGATGGGCTCCAATTGTCCCGCTTCATGCTGATCCCCCATTTCTTTAAGATACTAGGTTGACTGATTGAAAAGCTGAAACAAATGGAAAGAAACAGTTTAAACATGTTTTTCTTTATTTTTTTCTATTTTTGTTCAATTAACAATATAAGAACAAGAGTAAATATTTAGAATCAGCTGTAAGTTATGATAGTCTACATTAGTCTAGCACCATATGTCACTGTAAAATGGCTAATGAAAAAGCATCATCTCCAACCTGCATGTTGTATGCCATGATTATTACCAAAGGAAATGCACACAATCATATACTAAAAACAACTATCAGTTCAGTTAAGTATGGGTTCTAAAAGCTACAAAGGGATAGAGAAGAAATGGACAAGCTTGCAGTGATTTACCTAACCCCACTCTTGTGGCAAACTTGGAGTCGTCGGCCTCAAAAGTGGGGCTATGATTTACCGTAAACTAAAATTCTCAGTTGGTTGGTCATCTGCTGTGATCTGTGATGCCAAATGTAGCTAGAACAAAACCCCAACCTTTCTCTCTAAAGAAATACTAACTTTGCAACATTTTCTGATATAGTTTATGGATATATCAAACCAAACAAAGGGGGGAATGTGTAGTCAAGTGCATGAATGTGCACACAAATCCATGGATGTTTGTCATTTTGCCAACGATATGACCAACCAATGCCAAATGTGTGCAACTACAAAGTGCAAGCCCAAGTCAAGACAGTGTTGGTTGTTAATTCAGATAAAAATAGTTTATAGATACTTACGGATACTTACAGAATTAGAACCTCGGGCTCTGAAGTTGTGCCCCCCTTGAATTTGAAGTACGTGTCACACCAGTTTTTATTCATAAAATCATATAATTCATAATGATTATCATTAGACATTATGAATCATATTTTTCTTTTGACTTTAATTAATAATTGTCACAAATGTTTGTAAATATCGTTTCATAACAACCTTCTGATACCTGAAATTGTGCGGTGTTTATTTATGAAAAACGAAAATGCAATTCAGGGCCAGGCGACATTCTCGCCGTAAAAAGTACAAAGACATGACTACAATACAATCATGTATGTACATGTACCAATCAATGTATGTACACAATACACACGTTTTATATCCTTCGACGTGAAAGATACACTACAAACACTGCTTACAAGTACAAACAAATTACATCGTTTTAAAACATGTTTATTCCACTTAATTTCCAAATTACAAAATAAAACCATAAATGCTTACACATAAAATGTATTTCCACATCCTCGCTGGCATTGTTGAAGTCAAGAACGATGATCAAGAGGAGACAAGAAGACAGGACAGTCTACTCATTTTTATTCATCAGCCGTTTGTTGACAATAGTTACCGGATCGGACCGACCGATGATGTGAGTAGTAAGATGGCGGCCCGATCGATGCGGCGCCTTCATCGCACGAACCCGAAGCGCTATCCAGTCAGTATATAGAGATCAGTGGCACACACACACAATCGAAATCGAGCAAGAGCAAGGTGTTCGAAGGGCGACCTCTATGGTTTTCAACTCACAGCTAGCTCATCACAAGGCAACGGGGGGCGGGGAACCTAATGATGGGACGTTGGGCAGGTGCGCCGAGTGACCGACTACTTTTTGTAATGGTCATCCATACGCGTCATAACGACAGAGCCAATACTTACACAGTATAGCTACTTTTAAGACCAAGTACTTTCTCTGTCGCGGTAAAACATGGCTGAATCTGTTTAAGTTCAAGTACGGGTCGGGTCGGTGCCAACATAGTATCAACATAGATCACTCGATGTGGTAGAATTGAAAGGGCGTGTGAATGGGTGGGCCAAAGTTTGTCCTCAGTATAGCCGAATCAATCACACCGTGGACACTCAGAGTGCTCAGCGTGGGACCAGGAGACAGTGATGATCTTTATTGATTAACTCATAACGGGAATGCCCCCCATTGAAACGAGATAAGAATCTCAGTTATCTGGCACAGCTAGTTAGTTCTGCAACAAGAGTAACTTACTAATCTAATTAGTGTGTCTACAAAGTTAACCGCAATGTAAATGTTATTCTCGCAATGAAAGAGATGTTTTCTTTTTCAGTTCTGGGTCTCGATCTCCAAAAAGTTAAAATGGCCGGAACATAGAATCCACTATATAAATGTGTTATTTTTACCACTATATTTTGGGGTCAGTGCAAACTGTTTAATTATTTAAAATTATTAATATTAAAGTTGTGCCAGATCATTTGTCAGGATTGGATAAGAGTAGCCACTAGCTTGAATAAATGTTTGAAATGCCCCTTCTGCCTCAATACAGTCTTTGCTCTATGATTAAACCAAGCTGCTGTTTGCTTTTTTCGTCAACAAGCCCCCTTTTCAGCGCTCTTGTTTAGCATCTAATATTTTATTATAGAATAATGTTGTAAAAGGTAAAAACAAATACATTGTCTGCATGGAAATAGAAAACAGTTTCAAAAGGTGAAATTACTAATACTATATAAAAACTCATAAAACGAAATTTTTTAAATGGCAATTTTTTATCTCATAAGTCCAGATTTCAAATTGGGGTGGGGGGGCACGGTACGGCACGGACATCAATTGGGGAACACATAACTCAGCCCCCCCCCTCCCCAGTTACACTGTATTTGTGAGGAACATGCCTTACAAATAAAGTAGGGCCTATCATTACGTCTAAGTAAAGAAGTTATCATAACTTGTCCACTGAATATGGTACATGTATTTGGAATAACCTCCAGAAGGTACATCCCTGTATAAATGCAATCATAGTTGAGCCTGATCCTCACATGATGCAGCAATACAAAGCATTAATGTCCAGAGAGTCTGCTAAACTCCATATAGTACACTTTGAATACAGACAAAGAGACCTATAGAGTATCAAGCGACCTCCAAGGAAGATGACAAGTTTCATTTTATAAGCTGCATCAACTCTATTTTTTACTACTTGGGAGATTTAGATAATTCCATACAGAGCCTGTACAGCAAGCTTTACACAGGGGGTCTATTGCTGATTAAATTTTTGTCTGGTAAACTTACATGGCATTTACTTAAAATCATGTAAAACTGTCTTAATTTTTAGGTATCTTCAAACGTCATTTTAAAACAAAGACAGTCGGTAGAATAATTCATTCACTTGTAATCCATCCACTTGAGAATTATGACTATAGTTTATAGTTTCACTTGAAGTAAAATGAGTTTAAGTCAATCCGCACATTCACTTTCAAAATGCTCTTTTTATTGAATTTGCAGGCGCCAGAGGATGGCAAGTTTTTACATATCTTCGTACTGAATTCAACATTAGGAAAATGCATACTTCTTCTGACATTAAGGAGGTGTGCCAGAAATACGATGTTCCTATTGCAGATGTGCAAAGGATCCACATCAGATGTGACATTACTGCCTGCTTTGATCCACCGCAAAAGATGTCCAAGGAAGGCAAGCTTCTTCTTGATTTCTTGACACATATCGAAGACTTCATTGACAATGCATCCACAGAGATTCAAGAAGCAGCTCTTGTATATTTAAGGGGGTAATTCTTGCTCAGAGGCATGATTCCCCAAAGTACCAAGATGCATCTACAATTGGTCAGTGAGTAAAACAGAGTTGCTCTGAATAAAAAACAACTATTAAAAAATAACTGATGTAATAAAACAAACACAGTGCATGTAAAAGATAAACCTTGTTGCTTTGAGAAATCAAGCCAGGTTATCCGGGTCATGGTTTTCCTAAAGAGATGTTCACATATCTTATTACCACATACATCTTTTTAACACAAATATCTTATTATCACATATATCTTATTTTAAAAGCAGTTTAAAATATGATTTTTGGGTTGAACAAAGAAAAAAGGCACGTTAAACCGGAGGTCGTTGGTTCAAATCCCACTCTAGTCAATTTTTCTTTGTTCAACCCAAAATTCATTTAAAAATTTACCCAGTCAGTTTCCCTTGTGGTTTATTATTTGATATAAAATATTATGAGTGAAATTATAGCAAGTGCCACACTGCCACTACATTTAAGTTTGATTTGCAAAATAAATTACACGGATCAAACTCTCCTAGAATTTGAGCCTCCCTGTTTTTTTCATTTTACATGCCTTTTTATCAAACAATATCCAATAAACTGTCTACTTACTTGTGATAAACCCTAAAATGGTTGTTATAGTCTGCCATTTTTTAAGGGTAGAAAAGTTTACCAAGCAAAGTACTATCAGGGCCCAATTTCATAGTGCTGCTTTAACAGAGAGCAAATTTACGTTCTAACTTTTGCAGAAAAATTTGCTTAAGCATAAGCGTATTTCACAGTTTCGCAAGAAAATAATGCGGCCACCTTGCACGTTCACCATGGATTTGCATTGAACGTCATTCATTTTGGTGCAGTAAGCACTGAAAGCTTAGCATGCCTTTTGGTGTGCTTACGGTTAGCAGCGCTATGAAATGGAAACTTGCACAGAAACAGCCGTTAAGCAGCTCTATGAAATTGGGCCCGGATGTGAAAAAGTTCAATCAGTTGTGGAAATACTTCTAATACAGATTTATTTGTCATTGGGATAAGGATTAAAAATGTCCCCTTTAATATGGCCAGGTAGGCCTATACAAGAGTTACAAAGAAGGTATCTTTCTTAAGGTCCACGAGGCTTGACTTCACATTTTGATAGCAACAATTGGCCAGAAGGCAGGTGTAAAACGATCACAATTTCGATCAAACTGCATCTGCATTGCTGTCTCCATACCATGAATTCTGGCACAGTCTTTTCCATATAGAACCTGTTTAAAAACAAACATTTGAGAATATTAAGATCTATAAACAAACAAAAAATCACAAAATAGTTATCGGGCATAGCAAAACCTGTCCATATTTGATACCCCAAGCTGCACTTCACTGGAAAGTGCAAGTAGAGAAAATTAGATTCGGTTGAAAAAAAAAAAAAAAAAAATGGAGGGGACTTGAGCCTGCCACCTCCAGATTAACGTGCCGATGCTCTACCAACTGAGCTATCTAGCCCAATGTTGGTGGTCTCCTATTTTATCAATATCTTTGTTTGGGGTGCCAATCAGAAGCCAATCAACCAGTAACTGCCGTATTTGCCCTTCGCATGGTCAGCCATTTGCATGTCGAGCCTCGAATTTGGGACAGCAGTGAATTGACCCATTAACTCTGTATTGTCACGGTAGTGTACAGACAATTTCATCTAAACAGATGCATAAATACAATACAAATAAAACATGAAGTCAAGGCTCTACATGCACATGGCGGATCCGTGCAAAGGGTGAATAGTCAGGGAACACACCCAAGTTTATAATACAACCTGGATAGCGGCAGCAGTGTGATTTTAAGGGGATGCAACTTTTTATTTCATTATCAAGTAATAAATCACAGTCAATTTTTCATTGTTCTTTATTTAAAATTTACCAAGTCAGTTTCCCTTGTGGTTCAATACTTGAAAATTAAATTCAGAAGGGACTTTGGAGTCAAAGCATACCTTCATTTCTTTTCGTCTCCCTTCATCTGGTCTTTCCACTGGTGCCCTGCAGTCACTGCTTTTCTTTCTGTGATTTTTGTTCTTTTTTCTCTCAACTTCTTTCCTCTCTGTACTTGCTGCTTGAGCTTTCGCCTTGTCCCGTTCCTCTCTAAATTTTTGTGATGTCTTGAAAAAGTCTATCATTTCTTGGCTCATCTCAATTTCCATACTCTCATCACTGCTTCTGTTGGTTTCCTCAGCAGAATATTCATCTGGGTTATTGAATTCACTCTCATCGTAATGATGACCTCTTGCGTGTGAAAAAGTGTGATCATGGTAATAAGGCACCTGGCCTCTGTGCTGATTATCAGTTTTCCAGGATGGTAAGGGTCCACCCAAATCTGGGTAATTTGTTGAGTAATTGGGGTAACTATAACATTGATTAGTCATAGATGGGTAACTGAAAGCTGGATTCCTATTTCTAAGCATCACAACATATGACTGCATCCATGATTGCATTGCAGAATAATGCTGCCAAAACCTACAAAATAAAGAAATGGCTGTTACTGTCCAATTTGTAACTATAGCAGTCAGTTATCAACATAACAGCAGACTGACCCCTTACACGACGCAGAACGCTCCTCCACACAATGTGCTTCTACCATTTCCACCATTTTGGGAGTCAATTCCTTTTATATATTTGACTCCCCAAATGGCAGGGGCGTCGATCGCTACTGAAAAGTAGGGGGGACGGGCGAGCAAGTCTTGAAAAAATACATCTTACATTATTTGCACCCTATCACATTACTTTTATATTTAATTTCTGTGTTATACTTGTTCCCTATTTTTTGTTTGACCAGGAGGCGAGTTACAGGGGGTGATATTTAACAATAACATCATCCGAAATGGGGTTTGGGCCTGGGTTTCCCTTATGTAAAACCGAGATTCTACCAAATACAAACATCATATTCACAATCCTTTTTAAATGTAACCACATTGCGACAATTTCTTCTGTAAAATTGAGAGAGTTTTTGATGTTTTTGTTTCTTCTTTCGTTTTTCTTTTATTTTAATTTATACTTTGTTTTTAGAATAACAAATAATAACAAAAAATTCATGACCCAAACTGCTCCTATTTATTTTAATGGATTTTACTACATTTTGTGCGTTGTGCGATTGTAACAAAATGTAACACATTTGCACGTGCGGGCACACACGTACTTACATCTTCTGATAATACCATGACTTCCTTTGTGGAGGGATCGTGTACCGTACATGTACATTATATAGCATACACAAATGACGCATAACTTGAATGCTAGGTATGTAAGCGGGATTTTGGCGTTCATGTCTTGGACGAAACTTGTCGTCTATTGTCTGTATTATAGAAACGGAAATAGGCCCAAAATACCATTCTGCGCGTGGTCCATCAGAAAAAAATATGAAAATGAAGAAAACATTTCACCGTTTGTTCGCTATTCTTTTATTTTAACAAAAATTGTAATGACATATTAAATCAAGAAAATGGTGTATATTTTTATATTTTGTTGCATATTTCTAATGAACAGTCAATCAAAAAGTGGGGGGGACATCTGATATGTTGTCCCCCCCAGTCTAAAAAGTGGGGGGGATATGTCCCCCGTCCCCCACCCATCGACACCCGGCGGACAGGATGGGCACATGTAAGTGCACTACGCTTTATGCAAGGGGTCAATAGGAGTGATGGTGGCACCAGAAGACATGGGCCCACAAATATCCTTCTAAGATTGATATCATAATAAATGAATGTATACCTGTCATATTGTGGCTGATAATACCATGGGTGATTCAGATGCATCTGGTCGATGTTTTCTCCTTTCCCTTTCTCGTCTGTAACTAGTCCAGCATCCATATTCTGGTTCAATGAAACGTCTAGGGCATCAAGATTATAAATGAAATGTCTTTGTCAGCATGGATGGCATTGTATGCTGCCAATTGTCATGACCACTGCTTTTGTATCAGATTTTCAAAACTTGCTTTAAACACTGTTAGAAAAGAAACAAAATTGGGGGAGGGGAGTAATTAGTGGTGTGTGTCTATGTTAATCAGTAATCCTATTTTAATATTAAACCAAACACTTCAGCATAAAAGACACCACTGACATGCATAATTTATAAGAATATGCACTGATGATACGACAGGGTTATTAGGTTTTTTTAAGTACTGGGCCTAATTTCATGGCTCTGCTTACTGCTGAATTCTGTGCTTGCGATCACCATTCTTCACTTAGTTTCTGCCAATTTTGTGTGCTAGCTGTGTAAGCTAAGAATGCCCAGTAATGTGGGGTAGGCCTACCACCCGCACAAGCAAATATTCTATGCTAACCTGTGAATTACGATTCATGTAAGCGCGGAATTCCCTGCTTCCATAAAGTGCCGATTCTTTGCTTTTGTTACGGTAAAGCACAACCATAAAATTAGGCCCAGAACTCTAGGGATTCCTAAATAACCCTAAACTAAGCTGACGTTAAACTACTCGGCTAGATTAGACCTGTGACAGTATGACTAACTATCATGTGCCGCTATTTGGCGCTTGGCAGAACAACTTTTGTTGGCAGTCAGGTTGACACAGAGTTTTCTTCCCTGCCTCTGTCTGTCTGTGCTGTAGACCCCCTGTTTGATTCCCGGACTGGATTTGTTCAGTCCCTATCCTATCCCATCCGACTGCATGGGTTTTCCCTGTTTTAGTGTTTACTTATTCCTACCTCCATGGTTTAATTAATAAGGCCGGGTATTTTTAAAGTATTAGGTTTTCCTTCGATGTCTCAAACCGAAATTTCTTCATTGTCTTCTTTAAAAAGCTGGTGTGATGTTTCCATTTGGATGCTTTGCCGGATATACAATACAGATTCAGATTCAGAATAATCGTTAAAGTTAAACCCATCCTCCTTACCTTACTCTCTTAATACTCTTTAAGTTATTGGGACTCGTCCAATATTGAATATCGATGTTGATTAGTGCGACACAGCAGCAGTCATCATACTGGTCATACATAGCAAACAACTGTGTTGTGTCGAGTTGGGTTAGGATTTTTAGCCAATAAAACGATGTAGTAACGTTTACAATACTACTGCTATACCTTTGCATTAAAACAGGACAGGCAGGACTTCAGGACTTGTATGTAGGCTTATTGAGAATAGTTGTTCCTGAGTAATTTTACAAATATCTTAAAAAACAAGACGGTGGAGCTCTCATCACATCGCAAGCAAGCAGATTGCAATGTCTGATTTCAGTGAGTTGCAGGGCGCCACCAATGTTTAGTCCAGTCCAGTTTGAACACACACAAACGTCCGCCCGGCGCCCCCACACACACGGCCGCACTTTTGAAAGTTGGACAAAACTAATCTTTCACACAAACAATTATGCAAATGAGCATACTTGAAGAATCTGCACCAAGCTAAAAATTCAACAAATATTGACTTCACACTTTCTGACAACCGGGGAGTCTCTTCAAACCAAATTCATGAACAGGCACTGCTTTGCTTTAGAATCTAATATGGACTGTAATGATTTCCCAACAAAATTAATGAGGAAATTAATATGAAAAAGTCTTGTGTAGTGTAGCAAAGTAATTCCAAAAAGGAACCAAAGGATTAGAGAACTGTAAACCCTATTGACTCTCACAAGTATCCATCAAGAAAGGACAACGAAATCTACATTGATTGGTTTTATATAGTTCTGTACAGTTTAATTAACAAACTCTTACTTTACAGTTTAAATGTAATTACGATATAATTTCTACAATCGATTCACAGCAAAAACAAGATTTAACATGATCAGGGACAAGCCTTGTTTGATTAATTGAGGTATCACAGGAAGTTAATAACACTCCCAAACAAAATGGTTGATCTTAAAATGTCAGGAAATTTGACAATGTAGCACACCATTGCACTAAAATCGTTGTCTTTTTTTGAGAGGGAGGGGGGGGGGTTGAATTACTTTAATTCGCTCGTTTAAAAAAATTACTGGTAGAGATTAATGAACTCCGCGGTTTAAAGGCACTGTACACGTTTGGTAATTACTCAAAATATATATTAGCATAAAAACTTACTTGGTAACGAGCAACGGAGAGCTGTTGATAGTATAAAACATTGTGAGAAATTACAATTACAAATTGACAATTACAAAACGTGTTCAGTGCCTTTAAACAATGAAAGGCCATTTCAAATGGATGCCTGTTCAATAATTACAGGTAAGTGAAATTTGAACTCATTCTTTATTCCAGGTCTTAATTATGCATTTCTACAATGCGAAGAGCAATAAACATTGTATCACTTAGGAGAGCTAGACCTCTTTGATGCATACAACATGACAGCTGTTCCATACCCATGCTAAAGACTTATACCTAGCATTTATTTTATTATTGACACCACAATGAAACTGCCCGAAATTCAGCTTGTTGTTTATGATAATCTTAATACACAGTTTAAATGCAGCCATGACTTATGTTTAAAAGCACTGAACACGTTTTGTAATTGTCAAAGACCAGTATTCGCACTTGGTGTATCCCAACATATGCATAAAATAACAAGCCTGTGAAAATTTGGGCTCAATTGGTGATTGAATTTGCAAGAAAATGATGAAAGAAAAAACACCCTTGTACAAATTAGTGTGCTTTCAGATAGGAATAAAAGGCTTCTGGCCAGAAGTCTTTTATTATTTTAGTGAAAAATTACCTCTTTCTCAAAAACTACGTTACTTCAGAGGGAGTAATTTCTCACAATGTTTTATACTATCAACAGCTCTCCGTTGCTCGTTACCAAGTAAGTTTTTATGCTAATATATATTTTGAGTAATTACCAAACGTGTACAGTGCCTTTAAGAAAATATTCAGCAACTTGTAATGGCACATCTTCAATGGACTAAGAATCATGTTGATCACGGTGGGATTCTTTCCAAACAAAAAGGTAATACTATAATAATAACAATCACCAAAATATACGACCTCCCAGGATAATCAGAAAAAGCCAGACTGCTTTAGCCTAGATTATGGTAATGTAAGTAAGATACAATCGGCTAACATGCTAACAACTTTTGCTTCTACATAATGAGATCACAGAACAGTGTTCAGAGAACTAATGCAGATTGTAAAAACTTAAAGAGAACGACATGATGTAAAAATAATAGGGTGAGATTACAGCAGTCATGCATTTTCAACAGAAGCAGACAATTTACACACAAAGCACAATATGCCTTTACTGCATTGTTAAGGAAAATATAGAAGGCATCAGTTGACAGCATCGGTGATGACCTCAATGCCAAGAACATAAGTGTCTGTAGATAATTCACTAATGCTAACTAACTTCATCTTTCTTGTACCACAACTATATGTACCTTAAATCTCACAAACTTTTTATCATTTCAGATTTTTCAAATCACCAGTTTGTATGATGCCTTATAATTTGGTTATTCAGCAAAGTATGAACTACACAACAACACATTATCTCTATGGGCTAATACAAGTTCTAACATCTAGTATTAACATTGGCTATTCATAGAGTTGCCTGCAACCTAATACAAATACAAAGATTTTGTAACTTTTTATTTTAATTACATTTTATACAGGGGAGCATATCATGTCACAGTGATATGCTTCATGCGTAATTCACAATTATATTATATGTGTACATGTTTTCTAATTGGCTGGCAGGTCTTTAAAAAAAGGCTCAAATTTTCTTACGAGAATATTGTCAACTAAATAAACCAGATTGCTGCTAAATAAATCAAACACATTTGCTTTTGATTTTTAAAAACAACAGCAGGGATGATTGACCCATTTTTAAAATTTTCAGTTGCAAACATATGATCTCTTTTCAGACAAAATCTTTAAACACGAAGATTGACATTGAAGTTTCTTTAATCAAATAACCGAGTACAACTATCCAAGTCAGACATCACATAAGTTGATAGGTTGGTCATAGCATTGATTTGAATGTCTGTAATAAAAATTGACAATTTAAGAAGATGATACTGGTAGCAGGATGAAGTGTTAGTCGCTTTCTGATTTAACTTTCTTCTGTTGAGAAGTGACGAATCATTTAATATTTAGGTTTACAACTTCCATTAGAGCATGGATGATTTCAAACCCCCAAAACAACAACAAAAGAAAATCTGCGGAACAACTAAATAAGTATTTCATTGCCACATGGAGAGAGCAACTCCAGTTAAAAATCTACCTCATTCACTTCTGAAATAGTATCAAGTAAAATCTAGAAAGCCAAACTGGTAAATTTACTAAAATATACATAACTGAGTACTGCTTTATTGCTACATGAAATTAGCAGAGAGGGTACCAACATATTGGGAAGCCATTTTGTTTCTTGTTTCCTTGTAACCTTAAGGTGGGGATGTAACAAAAAATAGAAGAACTAAAAATGACTAAAATCCTAATGATCACTGAAGCTCCAATACAACTGCAGATAAACACTTAACTGTGGATATGCTATCTAGTCTCATCATAAAGAAAAAGTCTTGACGTGACAAACCAGCACACATTAATGGAAGGAAGTCCCTTCAAGGAAGCCATAATTTTCATTTCACAGTCCTGTAAGCAATGACCAAAAAACGCTTGTTATTGTTCATTTCATTACAACTGAAACATTGTTGATGCCACATCAGATAATCATTCAACATAAAATAGACATATTTTCAACAAATCGAGTCACTTCAGACAAGGTTGAGTTATAGGCTGTTAAAGTATATTGTTCTAGTGGATATGTTGACATATTGACCCAATTCACATGACTTCATCACCGATGATAAATTTTGGTTGGCACATTTTGGGAGTCAGATTCCCTGTATGTTATTACTGTGCAGTGTGCATTTCAGGCGATGCAGATGTCTTTGAGACGTACACCATATCTTAACTAGCAATTTGACCCCTAAAATAGCAGACCATGGGCAGACATTAGCTGCGTGTGATGTCCGTGCAAGGGGGCTATAGAAAAATGTAGAGATTTAACCACAAACAAAAACACATCAAAAGCCCATTATGCGCAATCTTAAAAATATACCGTATTGCAATTTGGGAAAATGAGTACAATTAACAAATAATCACACTGCAAAAATTGACGTCATGCTGTAGTTTTATAGCTGTGTATCACATTGTTTCAAAATCAGCGTGCAATGGTGATTGCCAGTGTTTCTTAGACTTGGATTTCACCCACAATCCTTTACGCACCGATCATGCACATTGGGACATGCATATGGGCTATTTGACAACAGCATTGAGAGCCAGGCAGAAGGATAAAAAGGCTTATACCTTAAGATATGTCCCTGAACTACATGTACACATTCCAGCAGAAGATTGTCAGCATTTTTTAAAATAATGAATAATAAGTATGCTGCCAGAATTAATCCTAAGTTACACTTACAGACTGTATTTGATTAAATTGTTTTAAAATCACTAGTTGTCCGAGAAATAAAAAAAAAACATCAAATAAAATTTTCTGAAAATTACAAATTTTAACACTATTGGTATACTCTCCTGCCAAACTGGCTCTTGCCACAAAATTCCACAGGAGACTGTGGAGACTACACAGTACACAAGTACACAAGCAATGGGGGGGGGGGGGGGGGGGGGGGGGGGGGGGGGGGGGGGGGGGGGGGGGGGGGGGGGGGGGGGGGGGGGGGGGGGGGGGGGGGGGGGGGGGGGGGTTCCTAGTAATACCAGCTGTACAAACTGAAGAAACCCATGCACCCAATGGTAGCCTGGAAGGTATGGTACTTTATGGAAGTCTGTGTTACCAGTGAGGGTTAATTCCTTCTGCCAGGCAGTAAAATCTAGTAAAGCTAAACTACCATATATTTACCACGCTTTTGAAGTTATTATAATGATTTACTGGAATGTATTGAGTAGGATGCAGGACAATTAAAGATGTTTCAGCACCTTGGTTCTTTTTGGCATCATCCATCACCTCTCCATATGATGCACAAAGGAACCAATGTTAACGGTTAACAGGGGTGTTCACCATGTATTATTACTCACTTATTAACATTCTGTACAATCAACTCCAGATATCACTACTCCTCACTGTGTCCTCATACATTAGCCTCCTCCCCTTCCCAAGGGGGCTTATCTGGCTTGGGTTGTGCACACCTTGCAGCAAGGTCAGCATATGTCCCTCCTTGAAGAAGACATACCAGGACCACTGTCATATTGTCACATCCAAGTCCTCCCATCTGACAATCTGGTGCCAGACACCTTGTCATTAGATCCTCACAAATCTAAATTAAGTACAAAAGATGATAGGTGTCATGTATTAATGGCCCATCTCATTATTTAACTCAAAGAGGGATGGGATGTAACTTGTTCAAATCTAATTTTACACCATAGAACTCTTTAATTACCCCACATCAAATGAATTACAAAGACCTCACTGCCTTTCCAATTTGTTCTTTTTATATCTTGCAGATGAATCTGATAAATAAATGCATACTCAACATTTGGTTTTTCTTCGTAATATTGTTGAATTGGTTTTAATTTCATATTGTTTATCACTTAGCATTACATTCTCAATTTTCATGGTCACAAACTACGTTAAACTAAAATGATTGACAAAACAAAATCTCGCCCACAATGGTCCCAGAAGTTCGAATGCGCGCGAGACTTGCACAGTCTTAGTGGAAATCCATCAGTTTCTGGCGGATTCCCGGCAGTTACCCGGTGTTTGTGGAAGGATATGACCCCTAATCTTTGTAAACCATTACATGGTGCTATGCAAAGGAATAGGTCTCATACTTCAACACGTAACCCCACATACCTTGTAGGAAAAATACTGAGCGCTTTGAGACACCCATCGGGAGTATAAAGCGCTATATAAGAACTGCGTATTATTATTATTATTATTCCTACCTTCTCTGGGTCCATTTTGCTTGCTATTCTTGTCCTGATGAAATCTACTACTTCCTGATTGGTCAGTACATCCCAAATCCCATCGCATGCCAGAATCAGAAACTCATGCTCAGTCATAATGTTATTGACTGTCACATCTGGTAATGCTACAAATTAGAATAACAAAAAATTCAGTAAAATACGGTGCTTCAGAGAGTACACCCAAAAAACTCCCCAAAACCAAACAAAATAATCTCATTATCAAAAATTTGTCAATTAAAATTACTGGATGCATGGGTGGGTTTATCTTCGCGAAAAACGAAACAACAGGTTGACTGCTATGTTAATAAGGGAATAAAAGAGTGGCAACGAGCTCTTAAATGGTTGTTTAATACCAGCAGGGCCATGACCCTCCAAGGTTTCAAACAGTTGTATAAGACTGAGTCAATACTTGTTTGTTCCCATTCTTACCCTTTTTGTTGAAAGCATAAACATAAAAGAAAAACTGTAATTGAACTTTTTCAATTCCTATTCCCGATTGTTTTGCCAAAGGCCAAATCGTACTTAATAGTTGAGCTAACATGAACCAACAGATTTATCTTGAGTACCGTATGTATTGATTGCATTATTCTTTTATTATCGCCCGCTTAAGCTTCGTATGGCTATGAACGCTGAATGCACTTTTGCCAAGTGGTCTTTAAAAACAGCTCCAGCTTTGTCTTTTCAGCCCTTTAATACCAGGTAAACATGGTGGTAGTCATGTGACCACCTTTCAACCAATAGGACTGCCTGAGCTGTCTGGGGTGCTTAAGAATACAAATTGAAGTACAACACAGCTCCAAATCTTACATTTTATCCGGCAGGTTTTACCTTTCAATGCACTTACCTATTACAATCTGTTCCTCAGCTGGTTTACTTTCATTCCTCTTGAAGACAAAATCTCCCAATGCTCTGGAAAGTGCCAGATTGCCTAAGAGAAAATACCAAAATCAAACCAATCAGAATCAACAGCAACATGGCAGGCATAATCAACTTTGGCCAAGCGGTCTAAACACAAACTCAAGTTTATATGACTGAGTCATCAGAGTGTGGGTTCAAATCCCGGTCATGACACCTGTATTTTGGACTAGCCACTTTAAACATGATTACTTCTCATCACCAATGAGTAAATGGTTACCTGCATTGGTAGAGACTGTTTATGTGTATCATTAGCAAACTGTGTGCCAATTTGGCTGCCAGTGCTGCACACTCCAAAGGAGTTGAGATGATTACAGGAATGCTTAAGGCATTAGTAGAAGTGTAAGGTGCTTTGACACAACTGTTTAAAAAGTGCCCAATAAATGCCTATTATTACTGACAACTTCCATACGGTAATATAAAAAAAATTACCATGCCTCTGTGCAGAATTGTTTTTCTTCAGAAACCCGAAATTTTTTGTTTAAAGAATATTGCTGTCACAATGAGACTCTGACTAATCAAACTAAAGACAGCAAACATTCTTGTCTTCACCAGAGATAGGCCAAACCTTGACCGTAAGCCACGGCCGATAACCGGATATGGTATGTTAGAATCTCCTACTTGATTGTACATGAGTTCTCAGATCCAACATAAAAGCTTCCTTAAAGTCACTGGACACGTTTGATCGCTATTTAAACATCTACCGCTATATAGTTTTGAAAAGTTTTGCAGAGAAAAATGTCAACAGACGTCAAGTGCTTAACTATTTACAAACATCTCAAAAAAGATTTTGGGAAGAATTTACGAAACATGAACAATGTGGCATCTTAACTCAAATAGCATTACAATTATGAATCAAATTCTTTTGAATGGTATAACAACAGAATAAGTAACTTTGAAGGTGGAACTCTGTGTTAAGGAATTTTGTTGATTTGTTTTACCAACTTCACACAATCCAATAAAGTTCTGACATTGGTGATGGTGATTATGTAATGTTCATAAATAGTGCTGTGCTGGTCTGGACAGTGAGTGATGATGCTAAACTCACCATTGACTCTATTAAATTCTACCCAGCCTCCAGCTGCTATGATTCTCTTGGTTTCCTCTTCATTGCCTGGTTTGTGATCATAAGATAGAGGCTGTGCATGACCGCTCACACTGGAAACCGCTCTCGAGTCTCCAACATTACCCTGTGTCAATACCAAGATACAGAATAACAGACGAAAATTTCATGTCAATAAATACAGTTTCACATCACAAACAACACCACATTTTGGTGCTCGTATTAATGTATCTCATTACAAACAAAGGAGCGTCTTTAGTTTCAAAATCCAACGCAAAGTCTTTTCTAACGTGAACATATTTTATTGTAATCTTTGCACTTTTACAAAAACACTACAAGGAAAAGTCTTTCTTGTTCTTCTTGAACATGTTCCGGGCATTTTTTCCCGTATTGTCTTGACCTTTAAGAGGAAAGCATAACACCTTTCACATTGTCAATCATTCCAATTTATTTGGCTTTTAGTGACAAATTTGATAATGTGGTAATCAGTAATGTTGTACCAGAACACATCAGCCATTAATTTCTCCCGACATCTTTAAGTTATCAGTCACAAGAATTGGATTCCCAGTGTCTGATCAGATGTGGATAACTTGAGATACAGAATATTCCACTCTGCTGTGCACATCTTTGCCTCCAGCACTATCCACATTATCAATGCTAGTCCCTGTAGTATAACGCTACATTATAGATACAGGATCCATCCATGTCAGTGCTGACAGGCAATGATCCATTTAGTAAGTGCGTAAACTGGTACTATCAATTAACCTAACACACTTAAGTATATGGACCAAGGCTACGGTTAGAAACATCACAGATTCTCTACCCTGGATACATGAAGTATGTGTGAGTGTATTCTTGTGTGTTTCTTTACTAGTGGCTAGTGTATTAACTTACACAGTACATCTTGTTGTCCTTAATCACCACTATCAGTGCAGTAGTACCTGCTAGTTCATCTTTCATTGATTCATCTACATATAATAAAAAAACAAATGAGCTACATGTATTACTGTACCTCAAGACACATATATACATGTAGTTTTCTAATTGGTAATGGGAAGAACAAATCATTCTTACTTTACTAATGTTTAGATGTGATGGGGAAAAATACATTATGTATTATTCCATCTGACAATGCAAAATATGTATGCAGTATATGACATGGATTAAATAAACTCAGATCAGGACTAGGAATAAAACTTATTGATAATCAACATCAAAATCTTTTTTAAGCTGTAATGGCTCTTTCTACAGAAAATACCCTTTTACAGTTCTCAAGCAATATTACCACAGTACAAAATTGGAGAATGTTTCTAAAAGAAAAAAGATCTTAATAAAAGCTCCTCCCTACATGAAGATGCTGGTTTTTAATCCAATCCTCCAACTTGGAGCCCTGCAGTTAGCTACATCTTAACCTCATGACAGAGACTATAAATTATGTAGATATTGCACACAAATAAATTTTAAATAACAAAATTTGACATGTTCATTACTATGAGATCATTCCTGTTAATCCCTGAAATAGGGTATGAATATTATTACAACTGATGGATAAGTCCTTACCATGCTGATTCACCATATGGAATATTAATTTTCAGTTGATGGTTA
The DNA here is from genome assembly GCA_037783415.1 of Leptasterias polaris. NCBI lineage: Eukaryota > Metazoa > Echinodermata > Asteroidea > Forcipulatida > Asteriidae > Leptasterias > Leptasterias polaris. Next base: position 2,310,307 of record JAZGTN010000020.1, read on the forward strand.
ACGTGCTGTAGGCTTATGTGTGTGTGTGAGTGTTTGTTGCCCATTGCAGTTCAATACTGGAATTGCATCATGTTCATTCATTCAAGTCTGCATTACATCTTTTTTGCATAATGGATTAGTGCATCTTTGGGTACATTTTATCCTATGATAAATTTTGGAAATTGAAGTGATGATAAAGACTCATATAAATGCTTACCACTGAGCATATCCTCATCCAATAAGAGGAAAGATTTCTTGATACCGTCAATGATATCTCCTTTCTTGTAAGACATTTGATTGGTCATCTTTGTATGGAGGTGCTGCCCAGCATACTGAGCCACTTTAGCCCCTTTATGGAAACAAACATCCAAGTTAAAATACTCAGTATTCATGTAGATTAATTTAACAATGTTTGTACTGTACGTACATTTGAGTTAAAATGCAGTAAATGCTTAACAGTCTAAAGATATCATGCAGTAAAAACCTAATAGGTAAAATTTGTTAATTCTACATGTAGTTGTCGTTCAATTCTTTATTTAAAAAGTACAACATTCTGACTGAGCTGTTTACACTGCTTTGGTCAATATGAAGTGTTTATTTCACCCATGAGCACTTGGTAATTTCCTATAACAGATCCTACAAATGGTGTATAATCATTATGTGATGACTACTGAACAAACTGGTCATAGGTCACCATGATGTTAATTTCTGTACCTATACATGTATTAATTGCACATTTCACGATGCACTGCATTCACAATTGAACATACTGTACATAATTCAAAACATCTAGTGGAATGATTGATCCACGTGCTTCTTCACAATTTGATAGCTAGTAAAGATTTATGGCTGAATATGGAATATATACAGTACATGTGAACATTGCTTGAATCTGGAATGCCTCGTCATATACTTTATAAGACAAGAAAACAATATTGATTGTGAAAAAAGAAGAAGAAAAAAACCAAAAACAATATAGAGAAAGAGTAAACAATGATTTAAAGTGATGAACTATAATCTATAATGTTCATCACTTTAAATCATTGTTTACTTGATGATGCATTTAAGAGTGTAAGCTGTACAGAACAAGGGTAACCTTTAGTAGGACATCTAACTACAAGAGCCTGGGTTAGGTTTTTACAAATAGATGAAATATCACATGTTCGTATGTAGACAACAGATTGGTAGTTGGGGTCCCAGTGTAAAGGAAATAATGCAGGCAAAGGGAAGTGTAAAATACAATGTGACACACAATAGTAATACAGAAGTTGAAAGAGAAAGTATCATTTTGCAGTGGTTACATCATACAGCAGAAACACACATCCAATCCAATGCATTGCAAGGTATGTCTTAGCAGCAAATGGGCATTGACACAATCTGAAATGAGACATACATGTACAACTGTTAACAGCAATGCGATTGTTTTTACACACAACATGGTGTAAGATTTCAACTTACCACCATGTCCATCATAGACAGCAAAGAAGGCTGCATCTCTGTCTTCATCTACAGACAGCTTGGTGGTATGGGCATCTTCCATATCTAAGATCACACAAGTTAAGAAACTTATCCTTACACATGTACATGGCAAAGACAATCATAAATTTTATTTGGTGAAAGTGCAGTTGACTATTATAAATATTTCCAAGAATCAATTTGTATAATTCAAAAAAATAACAATATCCTTTTACAATACACTTAACATATGCAACTAGTTTAGATTATTGTTTATATGTTAGTTTAACTTCAATTAGGAAACTTGATCAGATTAAAATAAGCGTATAATCAGGTTTTATAAAAACAATGTATTAACCATTGCTCTATGGTGTTACAATGCACCCGACTTAAGTACAATGACTGTAGACTACTCTTTAATCAGCATTCAAATCGATACATCATCCAACTCATGCAGTAATAATAGCGCAACCCACACTGATGATATGCACGATTAAATAATAATAATATAACAAAACAGAACTTGGTCACATGACTAAACAAATCTATAGTTAACACACATACTTGTACATTACACTTCAGCTTGAATTTATTGTTGTTTTAAATGTGAACAAATGTGCACACTTCATACACAGTGCCTGCACACACATACATACAAGTTTATATGCGTACACGTATCTTCGGGAATTTTATATTATAATCAGAATAAATATTAAAATTGTCTTGCTTGAGTTTGCAGCTAAAATCTTACAGCAAAACAATATATTTTCTCGCCCAATATTACTCTCCTGTACACTTTGTACACATACAATCCTGTACACAGAAAAACAATCAACTGTAATAATTACATATTAGCTCATTGTAAAAAATGCACGTACTCAAATTGACAAATATTTCAAAATGTGTACCTCTTTTATGTATGCCATGATTATTTTACATTATTTACAGCTTAGAAACAAACATGATAAATGATACAGAACACTGTGTTCGTAAAATGAGTCTTGTTTCTGTTCAATAAATCAACAAATGACATCATTCTTTTTTATTTTTCTTGTCAATGTTTTAACTTGTAGTATTGTACACCCTTAACAATAGACTGTGCAAGTCTCGCGCGTAAGCGAACTTCCGGGACCATCGTGGTCCCAACCATATGGAGTTTTACGTTGGCAAGATTTTGTTTCGTCTATAATTTTAGTTTAACGTACTTTATGACCATGACAATTAAATATGTTGTTGGGAATGTAGTACTAAGTGATACAAAATATGAAAGTAAAATCAATTCAACAATGCAACGAAGAAAACCCAAGAATTAAACTTGACCTCTGCTTCCGGTTACTTGCAAAAAATTAAGAATTTGTGCCCACCTCCGATCACCAAATTTGTTTTGGTCGCGCGATGATAATCACCAGACGCTGTAATTGCCAGACGCTAAGCATTTTCATTGCAGTCTCCGGTTGTCGAGGCGTCAGCGTCCTCTTTAAACTGCGTCACACGTTAATTCTACGCCCGTGCGATCATCGCGCGTCTGCGTTTAAACCTGCTTTAGTGGTTGCACGTATTCAGGCATGGATTTACAAAAGGGGTTCCTAAAAAGTTCAGATGAAATAAGCATCCTTGTCCCAGAGTTTTGGGTTTTTTTCAACAAAAACTAACAAATGAATTGTGTGTTTATTATGAAAGCTAAAACTCATTTTATGCAAATTGTAATGAGTATTTTTGTTGGTCAGATTGTTTCATAGATCTAATTTAAAAACAATGATTTGATTTCAGAAAAAATATGTTCTTCACTTGACGTGTTTTCTCGCTCCGATATGCGCGAGACTTGCACAGTCTATAGGTATTTTTCCCTTTAGTGAATCTGTTTTATATGCTATTCATTTTTGGTTTTCCGATTGAGAAATATATTAGAAGATGTAGACGCTAAATTCAATTCAATTGTCCAAGCTAAACCACTGCAACAGACAGCTAACTCAATGTACACATATGACAAAGGGAAAAGAGAAAGTAATCCCATGGATTTGATCTGCAGTTCAACAAGTTCATGATTGAGTGAATGTAAAGAATGAACTAACTGTGGGGGAAGAAGTAGAGGTTGTTGAATGACTGGCAGCAAACAACTCTTGAAATCCTAAGATAGTCTGTTCCGGCCGACCAATTAACTTCACATCATGGCGTCGATAGCATAAGGGGAATGACTTCAAGGGAAGGTATACGTTTGGTAATGACGCTGAAAATTAATGGCAATAAAAACTTACTTGGTAAGAAGTACAGCAGCTTTGGAAAGTATAATGCATTTTGAGAAACTTTTCACTTCGAAGTACTGCAGTTATGGAAAAATATATCACTTTTTATCCCCCAAAATTTGAATCTGAGAAGCGTTACGGCCGTAACGCTTCTCAGATTGTGTATTCCTATGGGGAATATTCTTCCTGCGTGGAAATATTCGCTCCGGTTTTTCGGGGATATCTCAAAAACGCGACCACCTTTAGAAGTGAAATTTTCACAGGTTAGTTTTATTGTATATGAGTGTATATTTGATACTGGAGAGACTTTGTACATGTAATATTATGTTGTACGCAAATAAAAAAAATTATGAATACCAATATATGGCCTAATTTTCTTGTTATGTGTTATCTTACATATCAGTCTGATAAATAAAACAATATATTTAGGCTGTGATGTTTCAAAGTAATTTTATTCATGTTTTATCTGTATCATCTTCAGGAAAAAAGACACAAAAATGTGACATTTTTAAATGATCTAAATCAATCTCATTAACCATAAATTGAATTGTTCTTCTGTTGATATACTGACCTGATATGGCCCTCTTCAACTGAACCCCGAAATGGAAATTATTTGTGAATATGTTCCCAAACCGTATCAATAATATCTTACTAACGATCGTAACTTGAAGTGTCTTTCTATATTACGTACGTTTGCGTGATCGACTATAAATACTGGAAACGAAATAATAATCATCATTAATATTTTTCATTAATTACGAAAAAAATCAAAATCAAAATCATACTGCTCCTCTTAATTTGTGTCGATGGTTTCTGGCGCAACGTACACACAAAAAACGGCAACCAGTGTTCCTATAATATAGCCGTGTTAGTAGCTCCAATTGCATGTGTAGGATGAGGATAAAGGTCACGACCTTTTCGGCGTCCGCTTGGGAGAGCCGTGTCGTGACTGTTAGCAACGCTTGAACCGAAAAGAAATTCGTCTAAAATCCATCATGTTTTTTAGCCATCCGGCTTCGATACTGGTTGATATGGAAAGGCAAGATACTATTTAATGTAATGGTCACAAAATTTCTCCTCGATGATGTCGTAATATTTGTTTGAAGTCGATTTTGTTATTGTATAAATGGCTGTCAATGCTGGATTGCACCGTGTCTTAATGTTACAAACGTTCATTCTCAAAAGTAACTGCTTGGTATAAACTAGCCTATTGTAGCTTGCATTAGCTTAATTAAATTGAAATTAAACTGAATAAGATAAATAATAATAAATAAATAATAATAAAAACACTTATAGCGCGCCGGTATCCGTCAAGTTTTGACGCTCATGGCGCGGAACAATGTACAGAGTGCAAATTACATTAAACAAATTACAAATGACAACAAACTGGATTGGATTGGAATGGAACATTTCAGTACACTACATGTACAAATGTATTGTGTTCCGGTTCAGTGTCCTTGTTACAAACGTTAAATACATTATTATTAACAACCCCTTTTTCTTTGAAAATGGGATTTGAATAAATGTCATTTAACATTGTGCTTATAAACTTTCCCTGTAAAATATAACAGATTGCTCTTGTAAAACCACCTGGGTAAAAAATAACTTTTTAATAATAATGTGCTGCAAACGTATGTAACAGTGTCCTTTCTTACATGCTCATGTAACTCCAACTAAAAAAAAATTAAAAACAAATTGTGTGTGTACTTTGTCTGCTCATAGTGAAACGTGTACCTACATGATACAAAGTCAAAAAAAACTTACTCTTTGTGTCATGCCAGACAACTAAAAGACACCATGTTACATACGTTAGAAGTGCAACTACATGTACATATGTTTGAAAGCTAGAAAAGTGGACTTCCTTGAGATTAAATATCTTTACCCCTTAAAAGTAGCTTGCTTGAGAGATGAACATTGAAATAAAAGATTCTGCATTGTTCCTGATAGTTTTAATTTGTTTACCATGTGTGTCACACTTTCTTCACCTAGTATTGGATATGTACTCATATACCTACAATTATATAGGATTAAAACAATCAAACGGCTCCAAAAACCAAAGGTATACTTTGCCTTTAAGGGGGTTACAAGATAAAGAGAAGTAAATTCATCAATACATATAGGGGTCCTATATTAGATTAGTATGCATTGTGTGTTGTGAATCTAAATGTATTATATATATTGATACATATAGATAATGGATGAAACAGTGCTAGATTGGATTTATATTGAAAATATTGCAAACTGTCTTCACATGAAATATCAAGACTGAACAATGTAATACAATTAGCTGTTATATAATGGGGTTTTGATTTGTTTTTTTGGTGTTGTTTTTGTTGTTTGTTTGTTTGTTCATTTGGTTGTTGTTGTTGTTGTTTTTGTTTTGGGGTGTCTTTTTTGGGGGGGGGGGAACATTACCAATAATCGGTAATAAAAACATACTGAAAAAACAATGAAACAGTTTGGTTGAACATTACTTTAAAATAAACTGAACCTTTGAACACTGCACAGTTTGTTTCAGATTCAAGAATACACAAATTATCTCTCTTTTAAAGATACATTGATTTCCTGGAGACTACTACTGGTTTTAATTACAGCAAATCCTAGCACACAGGTAATTGAATACAGAAAAAACAGACAAATCCTAATTTGTGAGCAATGGGATGGGACCCTGCAGATGTGCTCCCATCTATGGAACTACACAAGTAAAGTGTTCTGCTTATTTATGAACACACTTAAGGTGATCTTGGATACATTCTCAGTGTACAGTGGGGGCATATTCCAGGCACATGTAAATTTACTTGGATTCACCTCTTAGAAAAAAAATGTATTGATTATTTTATAATGTCAGACCATGGTCAGACCATGGTCAGACACATGCTAATAAATGTCTTGCATTTAACAACAGAGATACTTCATGCATTGTTTTTAGAGGAGCTTGCACGTTTATGCAATGCCCTGCAATGATGTGTGACACTCTTTATTCCAACCAGTGTGTCTAGCTACATGGACATTGACTATACTGTCTATGCTATTTACCAGGAAACAGAGATAAATTTAGCAAGAAACCAAAGTGTTAGCAAGTACAGCAAGCAAATCCACTTTGAATTGTTGACGAGATAGGATCTTTATCAGTTCGTCACTGATGGGATAGAATTACTGAAGGGTCAGAGCCAAGATGGCCTGAAGTGAAAGGAACCACATCTCTTATGGATCCTGAAATCTGTTCAACCATAGAGAAAGGACCACGCTGTACATGTATAATGTATAGTTCCTTCTCAATCTTAAGCATGTACCACTAAATTTTCCACCAGTATGATTTCATAAGCACCACATTATTTTGTAGTGAACAAAATAATGCCAAAAATAGTTTAAGACCCTAAGTTTCAACCCAACGTTTCGACCCTAGCAGAGTGTTTCTCGAAGGCTAAATGACAACACAACACACATAGACACGTATATATATACATGTATAAGTGTAACAGAAGCAGTCAAGTGGAAATACAAATGAGAGAGCAAGGCAGAAAGCACACAGAAAAAGGGGAAAAACAATGAATAAGGAGACAGGGGGGGGGGGTAAAGGGAAGGGGCTGGTTTGACCACAAGAGGTTGGAAACCCATAGAACAAAAGGGGGGAAAGGTAATTATTAGTAAATGAAGCAGACTAAACAAAACAATCAAAAATTCCTTTCATTTCATTTGTTACAAAAAAATTTGTATATGTATACTTCTTCAGTAAGAGCCGAGATCATTTTGAAGGGAAGAGGGAAGTCTAACATTACTGATACTAGAATACATATATAATCACCATAGTAGATGTACATTATACCACAGTGTACATAGTGACAAAATACTGTACAATACGTGTGCTATGTACATGTACATGTGTTTTACGTACATGGTTAAGTACCATGAACACTCAATATTTACATGAGTCACCTTCATTACTCTGGATTTCATCAAATTATATTCAAGTGCATATGCATAACACAAAGTTATGCATCTCATAACACTAAGTTAATGCATGATCTGTATGTCATATTTCTATCCAAACGTGTGAAGCCTATTCTATTAATTAGTTTTGTGTAAATATTTGGGCCAATTCAACATTAAACTTGTAATTGTTTAGAAAAAGGTGAACCTTATATATATTGGTGAATGTAATTTTATAACATGTCTGCATTTTAGCTCGCAAACAGTCATGTAGATGATGAAGGCAAACATCTAAAATACACTGCACTATATTTAGAAACACCCTCAGAAGTGGACAAGAAAAGAAAATTACATTCCCTTACCCCAAAACTTTTCATTACAAATTTCTGTTGAAATTATAACCATTTCTCTTGGATGAAGTCCAGGTTATAATTTTGCATATTTTATGTCATGTCCGAGGACCTGCTTCACTCACAGAAAATAAATCACTTTCAATTTGAATTTAGGAAAAAGCACTTTTACCAATTTAAGCCTTTATATTCCAGAGTACATTTTAAAATCTACCTGCTATCCGCACAAAGTGATATTACATGTAAGTATATAAATCTTTGAAACAATGGTCCCCTTTTCATCTATAATATGTACCCATACATTGTCTTTGATAAACTAAAAATGTTGTTTCCCAACACCGTACATGTGTTACTAATTTTGTAACTCAGAAGTTCACAAATCCTTGGGGAAATGGAAGGCATGAAGAGGAGGACCAGAAAATGTACAAAATGTTTATTATCTTTCAAAACATCCCAGAAACCTGAGAAAAGTCAATTCCATTAGGATTGTGTTACTGAAAGATTTTTTTGCGAGTACACCATGTGGTTACTATGAAAATAATCTCCTGACTCCATCAGGGTTTATACAGGGAATAAAATCATTCTCTGAATTCTACAGGAATATTTTCACTTCTACTCTCTGACCAACTGCCTGCAATCATTGTTTATGTTCAACACATGGTTCATAATTATGGTTCAGCCTATGTATAGAGGCTTAGCTTGTCACCATACTCAAACACGAGCTTGGAAATTTGATCTATTCATATTGAATCATATCAAAACAAGACAAAAAAAGCAACAACTGATTATGTTACTTTAGAAAATAAGGTTAATAATATGATATGGCTTATACCATACTGTAGGTACATTGTACATACTCTTCTCACATCTTATGATTATTATGAGGAATGTACATATTGGTTGCTGGTGCATTACAAATTAAATGTCAAGTTGCAGTAGTTTGCTGACTGAAAACATGTACAAAAATGGTACCTGAATTTCACTAAAAGGCAGATCTCTGGAGAGTCATTACTTTTATATCACAAAAGAATAGTTTATTCTGTCTTGTACATTCAGACCTTCATATAAAAACAATCCCAAAAGGTGGTGTAAGGACAAATTATGTTTATTGTCTAATGGAGAACAGGCAATTATTAGAGAAAACAAGGCCCCACTTATAAACGCATGCACATCATGTTTTTGTTTCCAATCAAGATCATAAAAACATGGTGCCCTTATCTTATTTGACCCTCATTTTCAGGGGATTTGCAATGTATGTCCCAACAAAAACATAGAGCACTTATTGTATTTTGGTTTCATTAGTCAATACAAAGTGTAACATTTAATTGGTAAATGAAAATTTTTGAATACAGTAACTGTATGTAGAAAGATCTCCTAAGATCATATGTACATGTATGACAAATTGAAGATGTTGCTCCTTTAAACAGATTTTGATAAAAAATAAGAACAAAGCTTTAGGAAAGACATCAGCAACGTCATTCTTGTGGCCGAGCAGTTAAGAGCACCGATGGAAAGGAAAAGAACCCAGAAAACTTGTCATGGAAGATTAGGGGTCAACCCCAGTGTTTCTTGTTCACATAGCAAGCACCCTTGTTACCAGGTTTCCTCAGGCTTGTGAGCTACAGTCATTAAGTGCACTTACGAGGTATCCTTGGTTTCATTACCAGAAATATAAATAATAATAATAATAATAATTTAAATTAACTTCACTTTGGTTTCTACTTATTTACTTCTGATGAATGGCCAAGTTTATCTATGAAAAATCAAACCAAGTAAACAAAAGTAATATCCTTTTTCCCAACTGTGTCTAGGAGAGAAGGAGGAAGTGGTCTTTAAGAATGTTATATACAAAATTCACTCAAAGGATACTGATCCTCCATCCTTGCATACAGGATGAACCAACCTTGAACATGTGGTTCTCACATGCTGATGTCTCCTTGGCTGTTACAGGCTCCGATAATGTCTGCCCCATCCCAACAATCTACAAATGGGAAAAATAACATATGTGCAAAATGAGCTCAATTTTATAAATTCTTGTTTCACCTCATACATGTATCTAAAAAACTCTCAAAACAGTATACAGAATAAAGATAACCCAACAACATTTTTTAACATCTACAATGTAGATCAATAAAAATGAGAGACAACTTTTATACACTGACGAGCTTCTCCTCCTCTTTAATAGTCTTGGCCCAAGACGTTGGTGATTGATAGTGGATTGTGCATAGTACCCTTGTTGTAATTCGTAATAGCCCGCCCTCTTATGGCATGGTTCAACCAACTTGACCAGCACTCACTAACGTCTTGCGCAGGGAATCCTGCAGCATTGGGTTATCTTTTTCTTTCTTTCTTTCTTCTAGTCTTTCCTCGGGAACCAATCAGCATGGGATCGCAGAGAAAAATTTACATACTACTATTAACAAACATCACCCTGAGGCACATAACAATTTGTGTAAATTTACATCTGCGATCGCACATTGACTAGTTCCCTAGTCTTAGGCTAAGACAACTTCTTACCAGAAAACATTGTTCGGACTGTATGGGCATAACTCATTATTGTCTATTAATTTTAGTTGTTCTTCTATGAGGTTCTATCATCTTAATTTACCAAATTGCCTATTAAATTGCATAAACTATTAATGATCAATGATAACGGTTTCATTTCATGACATGTACATATACCGTATTTTCCTGCGGATAAGACGCGTCTTATCTGACTTTTTAGACCCCAAAACATCGGTGCGTCTTATCTTTCGATGCGCCTTGTCTGCTGACGATTGATTTTTTTTTTATGATCACTGCGTAAAATAATACCTTTATTTTGTCCAGTTCAAATCAACGGTCTTTGTGTGAAGAATCCTTACTCAATAATGCGGTCAAACAAGGCTCAACTATCCAGACACTGAGACCGTATTTTCGTTTCAACAATGCCGCAATCCCCCAGACTGTCCTTTCATTCCAACAATGCCGCAACGTGTTGATCCCCCATGACCGTGCTTTCATTCCAACAATGCCGCAATGCGTTGGTGCTTTCGGTCCAACAGACGTCGGCGTTGTACAAACGTATTTCTGTGTGGCCGCGTAATCGTTCCGAAAATGCTGCAATCACTACTGTCAATGCTGTTGTACAAACGGCATTCACCCAACCTCTATTGTGTGGTGAACTTTGAGGGTTTTATTGTACAGAATATCTCCGAAGTGTGCTTTAGGCTTGACGTACTATTTAAGGATGGGATAATTAGGTACCAATGTTTGTTGGCCTACCTATACGAATTGCACTTTCGTTTGTTTGATTAAATGTTCAAATATTCATTTGAGAGATGGTTCATGTGTCTGTTTCGTTTATTTCATTTATCAAATAAAAAAATGATCCTTGAAAACAAGGTAATGATCCTTGAAAACAAAACTAACATTATTAAAGAAGAGGAGAGATGTTTTAAACAAATATCTTATGAACGAGATTATAAGTTTGAAATAAATAAAAAGAACTTTAAAACAAAATCTTATGAACGAGATTAACAAATTAAAGGTTTGAAATAATGGAAAAGAATTTTATATACCAAAAAAAATGAAACATTTTGTTACGTCTTCCCGGGTGTGACGGGATTATTTGCGTAAGGTAGGCCGCGCCTATATATAAAGGCGACGCTTGTTTTGGTATTAGTCACCGGTAGAGGGCGCAACATCTACTGGCTCGGAGGGACTTAGACTGGTAACCTGTCTTTATCAGCAAGGATCCTCGTTGTGGGACGTCGGATGTTCAGGCTAGGAGGGCCTGGGTTCGTGTTGCAATATCTTCAGACAGTGCGTGGACCATCGTTTCTGGTCGCTGATTGGGCCGGACTTCATATTATTAACAATGCACAGCGTTGGCTGAATGGATGGACGAAGGTCGGTATCAATTTACGTTGGTCTTTTCTGCATGGCTCTACACGCCCATGTGGTTACGGTTTCATTCATGCTTCGAATAGTGTGAACGCTCCAAAAGGCAACAAAATGACGTCTTTGTGTCAATGTACCGACACCGGGTGGCGCCTGGTGTTCTTCTGTGTGCTGTTAAACATGCGTCTTATGCGGCGGTGCGCCTTTTCTGTTGACGTTTGAATTTTTTGGGGGTCATTTTAGGGTCCTGCGTCTTGTCCGCCGAGCGTCTTATCCGCAGGAAAATACGGTACACAACATTCAGAACTGTCCATGCAGTGAAGTGTTACTAGTTTAATTATTCTGTACCATAAAATTGACAACATTACAAAACCTGCAAAAGAAAATACTTTTTTCCTTTACATTAATGCAGTTATAGGGCATCAAAAGTAGCCAATGTTAGACATTGCAGACTTTGAGGAATATGCATCCTCCTAACTGCCGCAATGGGGAAACTCCTGGGCAATGTCCCAAGTATTATGAACAGATGGCTTAAGTGAGGAAGACGTCAAACCTTTGTATGAGTAATAAATATTGCAGACCTCAAAAAAGGTTCCAATCCACCTGTCAAATGGCCAATAAGTATTTGTCAGGTCATAATAGAAAGTACTGTGACACTGGAATGCAATTGTAATGCACAGTACGTACTGAGGGATCCTGCTATTCAATTTAAAAAAAGACATCTTCAAACCAATCCAGTAGCCACTGTTTAACACCTTAATGCGATGGTACACATGTATACCACCTCACCAGTCGAATATACATGTATGCTGGTCACATAATACTGATAATTGGATGTCAAAGCATTGTGTAAGTGAAATAAGGACATAATTTTGACAAAGGAAAAGCTATATACCGTGGCAATGCTGATTAAAATCAGTGGATTTGTCAGAGATAGAAATTAACATGTTGTTGTATCATGGATTCTGGGATAAAATTTGAAGAAAAACCCTGCACACATACAGTGTTGTGACCAGAAGTTTTTAAGAACCGGTTAATTTTCACAGAGGAGCGAGCTAAGCAAGGTACCGAGCGCTTGCGCGAGGCGTTCATCTGGGGTCCAAAGGGGGTGGCCCCGAAAATGTTTACATTTTACACACTTAAAAATACATATTTTATGGGTTCTAGACACTAACAACATACAATGTATTTTGCTGAATTACGTTGAGCCACTTATATCAAGTTCTTATACCTAGCCTGCTTATACCCCACAAATTCTAAAATCCTTCATATATCTGGAGCTGACAAGTGAAATGAGACCGACCTGTGTGAAACGTGTAAATCCAGTGAGAAAAAGGGGGACAGAAGATCGCGATACATTTGGTGTGCGAGTGCTCAACGCAGAAACCTTTGAAAATTGATGGACTTTTAACAAGTCTAATGTGCAGTGGAGTCAAGTACCCAGTAGAAGTCAATGTGGTTTGCACAGTTACGCACGTACAGTCCAGACTAAAAAAAAAAATTTGGATTGTGCACTGCTCGGAGATGTGCGCTTTCTTTCTCCCACCATGCAAAGCTTCAAATCCTACTTTCTTTCTTCATACTTCCGTAAGAAAATTATTTCCTTGTCTATACATGTATCTCCCTCGTGAACGACATGTGTGTGCTCACAACTTGGTGAGTTAGATAAAAAATAAAACACATGCATGAAAAGGAGGAAGTCTGGCTACGTGTACTGATGCGTAACGTAGAGCTATACGTTCTACTATCGTCTGGTTCCTAGGTTTTTCTAATGCTTTACTCAAAGGATGCGGCAGCAATCAGACACTGTGAGAATATATTTTTTTCTGCTAACATGGAAAGGGGAAACATCGCTGCATCAAACAGTCAACTTGAAATAAAAATGACACAACAAGAAATGATCAATCGCGATCGTCAAGGACAAGATTTAACAACACTTTTGATTTTGATAGTTTTCAGTTACGTAAGAAGAATTCCTTAGTTTTTAAGCTTATTTAGTAGCAAAAAGTACCGGTCAGCAATGTCGTAACATTGCTTGAGAGCCGGTCGGGATTTTTTAGAACTGGTTAGTGCCGACCAGCCCCGACCAGTGTAGTCACAACACTGCACACATAATACATGTATTGGAAAGATGTGTTTGGTAAGCAAGGTGGAAGTAAAGCTACATGTACTAAGTATTCAGTATACACATGCTCATGTACATCATACATGTACATCAATGCATGAAAGAGGCAAACTTGCTTCAGTTTCTACCCTGCAGTGTACAGTGCAAACTGTACCATGTATCATATTGCAGCAATCGAGAGGACCATGTGAACATTGGGAAGATTCACTGTCAGTATTTTAATAAGTTTGGCATCTGTTATGATTTTCATGCATGCATGGAATGCTCAAGAGCAGATATTCTATTCCTGGTTAGATATATGAGTACACATTACAAAATGTACAATTTACATCACACTGTACATGTACATGTATAGAGTCTTCTATCGAACACAGCTTCTTTACTATCAGTCTACCTTGTTGTCCCAATAATGTAATAGCTTGTAACATTTCAGACTAAAAAATATTAAAGAAACTAAGTTTTGAAGAGTTACTTATATTGCAAATATTTCAAATTTAAAATCTCATTTAAATGGTAGTCCATCCATGTGCAGTACTTAGTGTATATGTTTTGTAAGGTTATCCCTTTTTCCACCTGTCACTAAAATGTACTTGTAATAAATTGTGCATTGAAATAAGAGGAGAACCATGTTGCACCAAATATTTGAACACATTGCCAGCTGCAAGGCAATGTTGCAATAAAAACATTTGACATTTTAATAGTTCACACTTTTAATTTTTTTTAACTCCCTACTCAGTAAAGGAATGCATTGAAAAATGTCTGATATTTCTCATAGAGTGTAGGAATTATTTTGCTTTTTTAATTCAGTGAAAGTATTTAATAGTTCTAAACTAAAACATGCATGGAAAGTCAGGGTTCTGCCCAGGGTGGTCGGTGCCGGAAAACCCGCCCGGCACTCATGATTCCCCGACCACCACTGGCAGAATTTTTTTGTTTTCCGACCACCACACATTTTCTATTTGTTTCGCCAATATCCTTCAAAACAACATGTAAAAAAAATTATTTACCAAAAGTTTCATCAAAAGTTTCGAGTAGCCTACTTCTTTGGTTTGAGTCTATTTTAATGATCCAGGATCGAGCATCACACTCCCGCCTGTACGATTTACATTATATCCAACGATCCAACGAAACGCGCATTGATTTCGCAATAGTTTCCAGTCACGCTGATTATAGCTTTACGCTTGGAATAACATGATACCAGTTTCATCATGTACATGTTGCATACCCCTATTCTATAGCGTTTAATACAATGGAAAATAAACTACAGAGTAAACACCATGCTATAGATGCTGTAAACTGTTTTCCCATGGCGGTAAAGGCGTGCGTGCACTATGGAGGTCTACATCCAAGGAACAGCTACAAGTAGCTGCAGGCTGGGCGCACATGTGTAACCACTCTGTGCACGATCGAAAGGAAATTGACTTGACCATACTAGGACAAACTTTTTCTGTTCGATTAACAAATTTTTCACAAAACTTTGAATAAGTTTGCTGTTTAGTTTAGGCTATTGAGTATTGTCATTCATTATTACCAGTAGCTATTGTGAAACTTAAGGTAAGGCCTCATCTTATTACGAGTGGTGTTTGACCCTGTTTTCTACTGCCTCTACCCCGCCCCTCCCCCTCCGCCCCGCCCCGCCCCCTCCCCGGCCGCCTTTTTTTTCCGGCACTCCTGGGCAGAACCCTGGAAACTATTGCAAAGTCCAAGATTGGTGATTACCAAAAACAAAAATGGATTAATTTCAAACTGAAATACTGTCAAAGTTGAGGAAATTGCAAAATGGCCATTACGCGCGTGTGTGCGTATAGTAAACTGGGTTAGAAGTATGATACTTCTTGCATTTTGTCCTTAGCTTTGACAACCGCCCTCACCATTTTGTAATAGTTTGATTTCGTTTTCAACGATACATGTAGCTGATTGATGATTTCTCTTTATTTTGACTGCGTTAGTATTCGTCCCTATTTGACTTTATTGTCTGTGTTTGTTCTTTTTAAGGATTCATTCTTTTAGTGGTTTGCTGCTTTTGTTTTGTTTTTATTTTATATTTTGATTGCGTTTTGTTTTATTAGTTTGATTCAGAGTTCCTCTTGTTAAAAAACAAGTTTGTTTGATTGTTGTTGCGCTTTAAAGCTTGATTGGGAATTGTTCATTGTGTTTGTTTGAACAACTCTTTTCTTAGATATTTGTTTTGTCCTTTAGTTTATAAATTTATTAGTTTTGGCCCTTTTGGCCGCCCATACAGGCCTGCTATGATCATAACAACAGTCCCCTGTTAGAGCTAATGTAAAGCTTTCAAGTCTTTGAACAGTAGTACATGTACATGTAGCCTTATTCAAAAAAGGGATTTCAGTTAGGCAAAATACATGTAACTAATTTACACATTTTCTTGTGTATATTAAGGAAGTAATACTGTGAGATCGTTATTGGAATGAATACTGGCAGTTAGTGTGAATGACTTGCAAGTTGCAAATATGCAAGACTCACTGCAAAAACATTACAACCAAGTTGGATGCAATTTTTCAAAGGATAGTAATGGTGAATAGTGTGTTTCTTGAAATGAGGTTTGAGCATTAATCTACTTTCCTATCAAACAATGCTTACATTTTTGAACATGTAATTAATTTTCTTTAACATAATTTACACTTACAGTAAAATAATGTATCAAAAAAAAGAACAGGATACTTGTAGTCCACATTCATCATAAAATTTGTTTGGTCAGAACATGCACTACACTTGACACAGTACATAAGTACAGTATGCTGTATGTATTGTATACACCAGACCATAATTTAAAGGAGCGCGATCGCGATCGCGCTCGCGCTCCTTAAGGAGAGCAAAAAAAAGCGCTCCTTACAAATTTAACAAGAGCATGTTTTTTCAAAACCCTAATTATTGATTAAAATAAGCCGCTTGAATCTTGGAGTTGGCAGTGGCAACATCTAAAGAGTGCACGCTTTTTCTTTCCCGTTTGACGTTTGAGTTGACGTCTCACATTATTTTTCCAAAATGATGCGGTTTGTAAGCTGTTAGGATAATCTTTGAGGATACTAAAAGGTGTTTGAAGAACAATTTTCAATGTCCAAAAGGGGGCAACACTTAACCCAATGATTCACTAACACAGGTAGGGCCTAAAGACCCCAAAAATCAAAATTTCTTTTAACAAAAACATGACTGCTCCGTTCATATTTTCGTGGATTATTTCGGAAGATCATTGTATTTTTTTGTTTTTTTAGATACATGTAACATACATCTGATTTCATCTTTTGTAAAAGTATTTTCCTCCTATTTGCTCGTCCTCGGTCCCATCTATGGTCCCAATAACGCCCGAGGGGTTCACCGAGTGCGGCACTGATGCCCGAGTCAACTTGCCCAAATTCCGGACACCACAAATTCAGACCTTGCCCAAAATCCGGACATGCATTTTTAGCGTTAGATTTTTCCGGATTTTTTTTCATCGCTTATTCTCATGCACATGCGCAGTAAATTCAAATCGCTCTCCTTAATTCACTTTCTTGATTTAAGGAGAGCGATTTACAGCTCTCCTCAGATTTATTAAAATGAAGGCCTGATACACACACTAGTATCCAGCTCAGGTTTGACTTTGTACTGGTTCATGTTTAAGATTAAACAAGTAAGCGGTTGAACTTCAATCTTTATGATTTCGGTCCAATTACTATTCACGACAAAGGCATCAACACAAATCCAATAAACCTACAAAAGAAACAGAGTGAGACAAATTGCATCAACTTACATCTGTATTTGCATCCAGTCAAATATTGATAATGCTGATGAATTCTAACAAAACTCTTTCGCATTATTGGAGAGAAAGAAGCAGCTCCTATTGCACTAAACCATTGATTGATCTCAGATGCTAATATCTGTGTGTGTACAGGTCTCTTGATGTCATGGTCAGTGATTCTGACCTTGACTCTAAATTTCTCACCAGTGTACCTACACTACACTGATGCTTAGTGCTGTTAAAGGTCATTATTTGGCTTCTGTAATGTTATAGTAAGTCACTCTATGGTATGGTGCATAATGTAATCAAGGAATCTACACCAGAGGGTACATGATTGCTGTGTACTACGTGTACACAAATGAATCTTGCATGTATGTATGTACAGTAGTATGAACAAATTAAAATTCCAATTTGTGTGTATACATACAGCATACTGTACTTTAAATGTACTGTGTAAAGTGTAGTGCATGTTCTAACACAATAAATTGTATGATGAATGTGGACTACACAAGTATCCTGTTCTAACTTTCAACCTGAAAAATGGAAGTTGTCAGTGAAAAGAGATAATTGAAAACATAAATGATGATTGCATTTTCATAGGTATACTTTGTATAAAACAAACATCACGTCCACTGAGTAGGCCTACTATGTAAATGTTTAGACCCTAGAACTTGTAATGAATGTAGTGTAATGAGCTTTTTAACCACTTCACCTCAGATGACTGATGTATTTAATCTGCCAAATTTATCTGGACTGGCCTATAGCGAACAGTTTATTACGCCTACAACAACATTCGAGCACCCTAAAAATTTTGTTGGCAGCTGGAGGGCTGACATAAATATCCGCCTGGACATTCCATCGAATAGCCATCACAGATATGCACCTACCGTATTACGCTTTGTTTCACCCGTACAAAAAGGGACACCAGGTATGGAAAACATGCCTCATAATATCCCTTTTCTTGGGGTTACCGTTAACCCCGATTCCAGACCTTTGTCAATGTACAAATGTGGCATACAAGAATGGACAGGATGCCACCATTGTTTACCACTGTATTTGGCTCAATGGTATGTATATGTACATGTAAGTCCGAGCGCTCCCAGATTCCAGCATACCACTGCAGCTTTTCAGCCGTGTCTCATGGCCGAGGTTTTGCGAATCATGGTGAGTGCCTCCTCATATTTTCTCACATGACAGCATCAAATTCCGGTGCTAATTATGAGAACCTCTGTTGCCCCTCCTTTGTCAAGTCAGGGTTTCATTGTGGCAATGATATGTTCAAGGAAAACGATTACTCAAGAAGCTCCAAAAAGTTCTGACAAATTTTACCGCAGGTGAGCATGAAAATTTGTGTAAAATACCGATTGGAGCAACACACCCAGTTAAAAATTTGTTTACACAATTACAGGAGTGACATTTCTGCACGTTATCTTGCAAATATGTTTGAACTTCACCAATCCAACCGCATTGTCTTCGTTCTTCCCATCATACATCTCATTTCAACATTCCTAATTCCAGACTGAGATTGCTTTTTGGCAAAAATGGGTTTTCACATTCAGCTGCTGCTCTCTGGTATAGTCTTCCAATTAACATCCGGGACTCTTCTTCAGTTGTAACGTTTTAGAGTAATCTTATAACGTATCTGTTTCCCAATGCTTAGCTTGAATTTTATTGTTCTTCATATAATATGTCAAATGAGCTTTGGTCATTTTTGGAAAATCACAATATCAATACCTTTATGTGATAAAACTACCAATGGAATGAATGTTTATCAAAAATGTTACAAGGTACACCCAGGGAGATAGAATTATAATTCTACCTCCATGGTACACCCCACCCCCTTTAACCAAATTTGTCCACTTCTTAAAAATCTACTTGTATTATACTAGAATTTAAAGGGTAGTAAGTAAATTATATGATAATATCACAAACACTGAATGGAGTTATGAGCAGTCAGTGTTCTGTTTGACAATATCTATTACCAGAGTAATCTAATTAAATAAGCTATGCTTCCTCTTCCCAGGATACTGACAATACCAGCTGTTCAGAAGAACAGGTCTCTACTAGCAGGACTGTCCTCATTTTATAAACAGTGTATGCATTATGCCAAATTTCTTTCCTTCATGTTACTTTGTCTGTTTTGGTAATCATTCTAGATCAGCTTTGATTATATTAATGTTCAAATATAAAAAGTAAAAAAATAAATAATTACATACATGTAGGTGTCCACAGTGTGTGCATGATGCTGGGTTGCAAAAAGTTCAGTTCAATTTATTAAAAATACTAGTCAGTCTACACTTGTACATGTAGATGCACTTAAAATGCTTTTTGTACATGACATGAAAGGAACTTTGGTTTTGTTAAACTGTTATAAATTTAACATCTTATTTTATGATATGTGTAGAATATTGTCACAGAGGACTTAGTTTTTCCCAAAGCACAGGTATTTACACACATGATGTGTAGTTTACAGACTTCCCCTGATAAGCTACATTGTACACGTACAGCAAAGTTTGGACTTGGTACTCCACTTTCCAGGTTTTAACTCCGTCTCTGTTGTCTTTTTGTTTTCAGGTCAGTAACAGTCAGGACAAAGTTCAGACACATTATGTACATAGTACGTACTAGCTATAAATGTAAACTATATGTGTGCGTGCATAAACATACGTGTACTTGCATAATTTATAAACATGTGAGAAATTTCCCCACGGTCATTATGTGACTGATCTGTCAACACATACACAAATATACAACTGACAATTCTGATTTTAGGTAATCACTTTATATGTTGATACTTTTATATTACAATGGGCTAAAAAGCTTACAAGTAGGGCTTGTTTACAGACATTTACAAAGCTATCATGTTGTGTTCATAATTTGTTGACATTACAAAATTAAATGTATAACAAAGTTTTGAGTAAGTCTTGACAAATACAACAAATCAAATCATTGAGAAGGGAGGGGATGGGAGAAAACCAAATGTAAAACAGCTATGCAGCTTTGCACAAAGGCCTTTTCATAACTCCCAATACATGTGACCTTCCTGTCACTTTATCAATCAAGCATCAAGTATTACATGCAAGTCAACTGTGAGTGAGACGAAGGTCAAAACAAATGTCATCAAGACAAAGGTGAAAATGTATGCATTTTCTTTTCATTAAAATACTGAGCAATTGTCCTGCTTACAGTATACACAAATGAGAACAATTCAGAAAAGTTATTATGTATTACATGTACATGTACGTGTGATATTTCAAGCAGTTCATTACAGCTTCAATTGAAAATACATGTTTATGAGCCAGACATATTAAACAATGGGGTCACTGGTAAGACAGCAGCATAATAGTGCCAAAACCAGCAGTACGCAAATATTTAGGACAACCACCAAATAAAACTTTCTGGCACTTGGAAGTACATGGAAAAGGATCTTGCTGCAAGACAGCAACTACATGTACAGGTCTTGCCGCTGTGTCAGCGCTCATCATGCACATCAGTAAAACATCATGGCTACCAACAAGAGATTCTTCTTAAAATTACACTAACAGGAGTCAGCGGAGCATCGTTTTATTGTACTAGCCAAAATTACATAATGATTAAGTGAACATTGTGGCAAATATTAGCACAAAAAAGAGTGCTTTTAAATCTTAATTAAAAAAGTCATGTGAGACCCTGAGCCTACATGTAGGTGGGTAGGCCTGTAGGGCCAAGAAGTGGAGTGAGTCCAGCAAAATGCCTGTTTCAAATTGTAATTGCTTGTTGCAAATTAGCACTTCATTTATAAAATGGTAGTTCATCTAGTTATAATATTACTTCATACTTAAGTATTATTATTAAATGATATTATTATTAAATTAATAATGGGGCTACCTCATCTGCTACAATTAAATATTGCAATGCAAACATGCTTGTACACTACGTAGTTCGATGTTGAGATGCAAATAGAGCTGAAGCGCAATCTTTGAAAAGCGCGCAATCTTTATTATTGAATAATGCTGACTACCACCGTAAATGCATAATACGGCTGCAGGAAGATATTTTACCTACCACGATAAAAAGGGTAAGGTTGAAGATCTTAACTTCTGTCTGAAGTGATATTTTTGTTCTAAAACCCAAGTAGAGAATTGTGTATAGGGTTGCCTACAAACTGCAAGTTCTGAATTTCTTGCAACAAAGCACTGGACAAAAGGCATGCTGGGATACAAATCATCTGATGCTGATGTGAAATTTATGCTAACAGTGTAGTTTGCATCAGTGTTGCGCCTCAGTTGTTGTCCATAACAAATGAAGCGGGCAATTCAAATTTAGGCCTGCAAAATTGAACTTCAAACTTACACGCGCTAATCTAAAATATGCGCGCCTTAAAAGATTATGTTAAGCACTTTTGCAGTAACTTATGCGCCATCTTGTTCAAGTAGAAGAGCTGTTTATTTGAGAGGACAAGCACCTTTTTCAGACACATGATTAGAGCCGAATTGCAGACGGCATGCGTGTTTTAAGTAAACAAATTTGCCCCTTGAACAAGATGACGAACATTCATTACTGTGAAGATGCTTATTACAACCAATGGCCCTCTTCACAAACAGCTTTGGCTCAGGGTTCTGTCAGTAATTTTGAAAACCTGTTAAACTTTTGCTTTTATGGGTACTTTTTTTTTACTTCAAAAATAACCTGTTACGTAGGTAATGCGTTTTTAATTTTGTATCGCTTAGCTTCACAAAAAGGGGCCCTGACGTTTGGCCAAGGACTAGCTTGGCCACACAAGTTGGGCTAGGGTGAGCAGGGAATTTTTTCTTGTGCACGTGCGTACAGTAGTTTAGAAATTCAGTGCTTGCACAGTAAGTAAGCAGATAAAATTTGTGATCGCAAGCACAGAATTCGGCGGTAGCAGAGCCATGAAATTGGGCCCGATCAGCCGAAGCCTAAAAAAAACTGTTTTGAAAACTAAAATCCTTCAAACAATTTATGACTTTGCCAATAAATAGTAACCTCACCTAGTAGTAGTACTACAGTCGTTTGACCAGTTCCGGATCACTTTTTGAATTCACAATGTTTTTGTTGCATTCTCTTTAACATTTTAAACAAACAAAAGTCGATCAGTTTATACACCTATCAATTGTATGACGCACTATAGGACCCCCGGGGATGGTGCGTCAAGTTTGCGTCTTTACTCTCGGAAAAAGTGACTGTGGGTACGTCAAAGTACAATAGTGGTCAGTCAAAAAATCTTCGAGCGGTGCGTCGAGGTACGTCATGGTCCGTCGATGTCCATTTCAACATTTATTTTGTTTATTTAGTGGAGAATAAAAATGCACCTACCCTCACCGCCTGTGTAAAATGATGTTGGTATTATTTTGTTGAACATTTATGTTGCCTGAGGGTCGGGAATTTACTGCCCGTAAGTCAGCGATCACCACATGATCATCACATGCCAGCTCAGACGGCTGTTTATTTTCCACACTGCACATAGCAAGCCTTTAGCCCAAGCCCAATACATGTAATTCATGGCGCGGTGGTTTTGTCAACCTCGGCCCCGTGGTATATTATATCTCCCACACGCACGATAGTGGAGGTCAATCGTCGAGTCATAGATGGATACGAGGATGTGTTATATTCACATGTAAGGCCGTGTCCGAAACGGCAACTTCGGCTACAGCTACGGCTAGGGCGCGCCCGTCTGCCTATTCCTTAACACTGACAGACGCGCTGATCTAGCCGTAGCTGTAGCCGAAGTCGCCAATTCGGACACGGCCTAATTCATGGCGCGGTGGTTTTGTCAACCTCTGCCCAGTGGTATATTATATCTCTCACATGCATGATACTGGGGGTCGATCGTCGAGTCATGGATGGATACGAGGATGCGTTATTTAGTAGACTGGTTCCCTCTCTATTATTTCGTGTGTTTGATAGCTAGTGCGTTGGGAACCGCAGGTCTCGAAGTAAGCCTGTGAACCTACGTTTAATTTACTATCCGTTTAAACGAAATTTTCAAAACGGTTAACTGTTTAACTGTTAGTCGGCGGCAAGTGAATTTGTTCTAAAATACACGAACAACAAAGACGATGTATAAGGAAGCCCAAATGTTTTGACAATTAACATCGAGACTGTACCTGTGTCAGTATATTTTGTAAATCCTTGTTGTTTCATGTTGTTTCCAAAAATTTACCGACCGAGAGATAATCCTTCACGATCTTTATATTAAAGCACAACATCCCGCAGAGTCGAAGTCGTGTGAATATCCCCCCATCACTTCCGTGTGTATTTGAGTTTGACAAACGAAAACTGTGAAGTATTGCTCACGCACGTGTAAAAACGTTCCTCCGACGTTTCCGGACCACGCAGTGATTTCTCACCAAGGGAATTTCCCTTGCCTTATCGCACCCACAGCTACACGCCATTCCTTCGCCCCCTAACTATAAAGTTTACCACGTTAGGAGCAAGCACAATGCGCGAGATCGAGGTGATGAATACAGCGCTGTGAGAAGCACTACGTCATAAATAATTATTCACGCGATCGGCCAATCGGAAAGCGGCCAGTCAGGAATCAGCCAACCAGCCTGTGTCAATTGCGTGTCAATATTCGGTGATACCATGATGAAGAAAGAAAACCATGACTAGAATGGGAAGTCTTACAGGTCGTACCAAATTTCCTTCAACGACATAACAGGTTGCGACACACTTCTGTTTTAAAGCTATCACATAATTTTATGACTGTGAAAAGCTTAACAAAACAGAAATTGTACGGCAACTTCACTTGTGGTTTTTTATTTGCAATTTCAACTAAACTAAATTTCAAACTAAACACAGTAAAATACTGCAAAGACGGCAGTGAATGAAACGAAAAGCTTACACATTTTGAATATTTTTCGTTTAAACGGTTCGTAATTTTTGTTTTTGTTTGTTTATTAGACAATCTCCACAGAATTCTTTAAAATACAACAATTGGACAAAAACAGATATAAAATACAAGAAGGGAAAAGACATTTGAATCTGAGGAATTGTCGAGGATAACACAAAAAAGCTAAATAAGCTTATTTCCATTGTGGTCCTCTATACAAAATAAAAATACATACAAAAAACACTGAAGACACGGTAAAATACAAGTATAAAACTTTGACTAGAAAATTGCACATGGAATAAAAACAAATGGAACAAGCGACCAAGACACCCAACAACAAACAAATTGTTTCGTGTCACCTGGCCTGGTTACTGTGTCACCATGAGTACTGTTCTAATGAACAAAAGAATAAATTAACCAACTACAAACAATGCGTCCTCCTGGAGCTGCAACTTATCAAAATAATGCAGTTTGAGAGGTTTTTTTTTATTTGGCTAGGGATGAATTTGTGTTCCGGAGCATGATGGTAAGTTTATTCCATAACTTTGCCCCAGAAACTCGGAAGGAGTGTTGACCATAACTGTGATGATGGGGAATATCAAAAGAAAAGTGATTTGATCGGGTATTATAGAAGCGAGTACTACTTGTCAGTTGAAAAAAATCTTTGAGATAATCCGGAGCCAAGGAAGTCAAGATACGAAATATACAACATAGTTTCAATTGACCAATCCGGTTCTGGACTGGGAGCCAACCAACTTGTTTGAAATGATCTACCGTTAAGTGAGTCCTTGGCTTCAGATTAAGAACAAATCTAGTCAACTTGTTTTGGGAAGTCTGTAATTTGGTTTTAGTGTGTTTAGTTAAGCTATCATACCAAAATGAAGAACAGTAATCATAGTGACACAGAACCAGAGCCGATGCCAACAGTTTTCTGATCGAGCTATCAAAAAATTTGGCCTTACGGTACAGAAATTTCAGTCTGCCGTTAGCCCTGCTTATTACCTTGGCAGCCATCATTTCGCCACTAAGTGCCTGGTCAAGTTCAGCACCAAGGTACTTAACTGTAGACTTAGATTTAATCTTAGTACTATTATTACAGAGAATATTCAAATCACAACATGTTTTTAATCGACGTTTTTGACCAAACAAAATACTTTCACATTTTCCAAGATTCAAGGATATAGTGATTTTGTAAACGGTTAGCCGTGTAAACGTCACAGGCATATCTCAAAGATCAAGTAGTACATTCTCGCCTCATGCATATACACTTGCCATGTATTTTCAGCATGTGTGCCGGGAAACTCGTACGTACAAGGTTGAAATACTTGGTATTCACTACGCGTGCATCGTTTGCAGCAAGCAATTATGTGCGTCGATTTGTCTGTCCGTGGTGCGTTGCTATCCGCGAAAGGTGAGTCAACAAATCATTCGGAAGACCGTCCAAATCTGCAACAAGTTTGTCAATTTTTTGACCCAGGGTGGGTCTTTGGACACGCAAATCCGTCCCCACATATGGACAGTGACGCACCATCCCCGGGGGTCCTATAGTGCGTCATACAATTGATAGGTGTATTACCTACACATGTCATAACACTCACCAAGTATCCATTGTCAAAAGAAAAGTAATACTTTTGAAGTGGCTTCGAGAAAATTATCGTCACCCGTTTGACCAGTTCCGGATCGGTTGAATCTATTCCGAATCAGTAGCGCGCCCTCTATCGCAAACCCATTGCATACTCCCGTTCATAAAACTGAAAATACATGCAATGTTTATATCGACGGCCGTTGGATGAAGTACATGTAGTTTTACATGCTTTGAAATATAAAAATGCACGCTTCCAGTGCAACTGAAATGACTAAACTTTCTACAACAGCCGTATGATTTTAACTAACTGAGTGCGCCACCATTTGACACACCAACATATTGAGTGATCCGGAACTGGGCAAGGGTACGATGCCTCCCAACAGACGATTTCAGTAATTTTATCGTATCAAAAAAACAAGATGCCTGCTCAGTATTTACGTGAAATATTTTTTACATAAATGTTATTCGCCCTGGCGTTCAAATCTGAAAGGTGAGAAGTTTTAACAGCGTTTTTCAACCAACATTTTTTTTTTTAATAATGATCATTATCGCCGAAAAACTTCAGAAAAATTTATTTGTCGATGATGTTTGGCACCTTATTTTGGGTTTGTTGGTTTATCATGTTTATTGGATGTTATTCTTCACATATATCAACAGAAATTGGTAATGTAATGTGAGAAGTAATTTAATTATGTGGCTGTTGCAAAGTTTAATTAAGTGATCCGGAACTGGTATGATCCGGAACTGCTGGTCAAACGACTGTAGGGTAGTAAGTAGTACCATGGAGGAAGGAACCCCCCCCCCCCCCCCCCCCCTCCATGCTAGCTACTAGCCGTAGTACTACATACTTGTAGTACAGACTGGAAAAAGTCATGTATGTACTGCTTACTCCTAGAACTGTGTAACTTGTAATTACTGTTTCACAATGTGTCAGTGCGTTGTATCTTATCAATGTGTACACTGTACACACATACATTGTCCATGTGTGTGTGCCTTATTCGTTGTCGACATGACATCAGTCATCCATCACATCACGCGATATACGAAGACGGAAATACGTCAAATGATCATCAACAAATCAGACTAAAAATTGAATATCACAAAGTATAGCACTAGAGTAATTACTGGCCTAATTACTAATTTAACGACTTTAGCATTTTTTCTTACCTGGTGAATTGATTTTGTTGTTGCTTTTTACATCGACCATTCAGTCTCCTCCTCTCACTCTTGTTGTATTTTGAGTTCATGTACATGTACATTACATGCGTATGTACATTTATATCGATGTGTTTGTACTGTGTGTGCACACGATCCGCTTGAACATGCATGGTGAGTAGCTAGCTAGCTACTCACTTTTTAACGGCGGGCTGAAACAGCGCCCTCTACTGATAATATTGATTGGTTCAATTCTGCCACGCCCCCTCACTTTTTAGTAGCAAGCAGAAGCACTACCCCCCAGCCTTTCACCCGCGAAATCCACATAACATTTTCTAACAAACCAAAAATACAAGTTCAAACTAAAAATATTTAGCATAGTCTTTAATATTCATCAAAAGTTTCATGTAATTATCTTAAATTGCTTGTTTAAGATGTTATTTAGCAGCATCTACTGCACAAAGGGTAAAAAAGGTTAATTTCTTGGGGAAAAAACTTATGACTCAAATTTGTCAGTTTGAAATATTCATATATCGATAAAATTCATAAAAATCTAACTGAAACCATTACTCAAACCAAGCTTAAAGGTAGGGACATTTAGACTGGTTTTTGTTGATGTTATAGTCCACATTATCAAGAAATGTACAATAAAAGTCACCTGTAAAAGCTTCAGCTGAATCCATTGTCTATTTAATTTTTAAAAATGCAACAAAATGTCACAGTATTTTCATCGAGAGCATTTAATCCATCCTGTTTATCGAGGTGACAGTAGGTACCAACCGCATCTCTGGCTGCATCATTCATAAACAGACACCAGTGAATTTTGAATCTCCAAAAGTCACCACAAGCAATCTTTGGAGCTTTAAATTGTTTGCCTTGCTTGTAATGATTCCTAATCAGCAGGGGCACTTCAGACCAAATAATTGTGTAGGAGATCTTTACTACCATTACCATCTTAACAAAATAGGCTTTTGGGTGAAAATTATACAATTTGTTCACGGTAATTACCAATGTGTGACCCTACCTTTAAGTGCTTTGTGAACTAATCCATGTTTTAATTAAAAGGGCAAATGGAAGATGGGGCACAATAGTGAAAAGGTTATATTTGAGGGCAAACCAATGAAAATAAAATCAATGTTAAAAGTATGAGGGTAATTCAGGTGCGGATGACTGCTGGAATGAGCCAACTGCAAGATACAGCTATTCGTTTGCAGTGACTTACAAAAGTTATTTGTCAGCAAAGGTCCCTTGAATGAAGTATCCATTATCCCAACATTTAATACCAAGTTGTCAATAGGCAGTCCCTCTACTGTTAATGGTTATTCACACTATGTACAGCAAATACAAGCATCATCTGTTTTGGGCAGTATGCTTGGAATGGAAGATGTCTACAGTCGTCTCCTGACATTTTCGAAGGTCCATGTCACAGAAACCAATGCTGAATTTTCCAGTATTCTTGAAATAGTCCAGACCTCTGCCAATCTTGATGATCCAGCCATTGTTTAATCTGAAATTACAGGGAAATATATAAATCATTGGAGAAACTGCTCAAACAAAACCTTACATAATTAAAACATGTCAATAAGTTCACAGCAAGATATACATTTCTTTATATCTACCACCTACCACAATAATTTACTTACTCACCTGATTTCTCGGTCATGTAGTGTTGATGAGTAATTAACATCAAGTGTTACACCATATTCAGATAGGCTTCTTTTCAGCTCTTCTAGCCTTGCTTGCTGAGTTTGAGCACTCCCCTGATGAGGTAGAATAAGAGAATAAATGTAGTCATTTTAATCAGGATTGTCACAAATGGCAAAACTATTGTTAAAAATCACAACATAAGGGAGAAAAGTTTGAATTAAAATTAACATTTTGGGCGGTCGGGTTGGCGTAGCAGTTTTTCTCCTTCCACCTCTGGGACCCCGGTTCGAATCCTGCTGGGTCACTATGTGGATTAGGTTTACAGTCCCTACCTAATTGCTTGGGTTTTCTCCTTGAATATTTCTTTGGGTTTTCCTCCAACATCTAAAACTGAAACTTTCTACCTTGTCTTCTCTCCATGGGGTTCTTGGCTAGTATAGTGATTAAGTTCGCTTTTCTGAGAGTCCTTGGAAAACCTCATTTTGTTTAATAAAGAAAGCTACATTTTTTACATAATTTTTCTAACTTCTTGAATTCCCTGAAAAAGTTCATTAATTTCATAGTCACATACCTCATCCCTGCCTGTCATCAGTGAGATCTTTTTGACCTTCGTTTTGCCTCCGACGAGAAGCTCACACAGCCTCAGAAAGTTATAAGTCTGATGGGCAGACCTGATGTAAGGATCCTCCACATGAACTTCAGTTACAAACTCATCCAAGAATGGACCCAAAATTCTACTGTAGCTGTTATTAGTGGAGTCAGCTCCTATGTGAATCTGTTCATGGTACTTCCCAGCTATAAAGTAAATTATGAATTAATCACTTTAGGTCAATAAGGTTTTAAATCATAGAAAATACTGCAGATTGAGTATGAATGGCAATATTTCAAGCAAAATCAGTTGACAACTCATTTTTGTTGTTTTCGTTATCTGGGATTCACCTTCCTTTTCTTTCTCGACATGTTGCTTGACCTTCTCTGCTCTGTCCATGTATTCCCTGATTCGTGTGCGAAATGCCTGCTTCTTTACATCATCGATAGTCACTATACAGAAACAACATACAAAATATATTACTATTTAATTTTTTTTAACAGTGTCAGTGAGTGGTTTGAACAATTACCTGATGTAACAATAATGCTTGATGAAGAAGTGAGTAAAAGAATCTGGGGAAAGTTAGACTTGTGCGAATTATACTTTGACATACAGGTATACTATACATGATCAAACGAGTTACACATTCACAATCCCTGCAGTAAGTACTTTGTGGTTTCTGACAATAAAGATGTTACCTTTCAGAACTTCCATGAGTAGATTCAGCCCCTCCTGGTAACACACAAGTGATTCTGTGAAACGTCCTTTGCCATCTAGCTCTACCGCCCTCTTTAGTACAGTTATTGCTGAGGCTTCAAATCCACTGTTAAGAGGCCTACTACCAGCCATTCTAAATAAATGGTGTCCGTTGTCTCTGGCATCCAAGAAGCAATTTTGATTTGGGGATTCTGCAATTACAACATAGACCTAAGCTTTAATATACAATTTGTTGTTGTGGAAAAAGAAGACACTAGGAAATCTAAGTTCATTCCTTCATCCAAAAGGTTAAACTTACTAAAATAAGAATGAATCATCATTCAATCAGAAACTAATTCTTACTTCTAAGTAGTAGGCTGTGATATACTCGAGCTCATGCTATTTAATCTTCCATTATGGTGTTTTGTACACATGAGGGGCCAAATGGCACCCTTGGTGAAGCCAAGTGTGCCGTTTGCTGACCCCATCACAGAGCGTGCAACAATTGTGTTGTTATACCTTCTTTGGAGGAGATACACTGTCTTCCAATATATGATGAAATTGGCACAGTTAAAAAACCTGAAATACAGTGGTAAACAAATTGTAAACAACACTGAAGGTTGTATGTTAAATAATTTACCTAGTAGTAGTAGTAGTAGTAGTAGTAGTAGTATTAAAGTACCAGCGTAATTACAACCTCAAACCTCTGGCTATTTCTAATCTGAGCTGCTAATAAAAAATAATTGTCGAAACCCCTCTTGTGTATTATACATTCTCAACTCCTTAGAACTATGAGCCTAAACCTTGTCATAGTTCAAGGACTAGGAGGAGTATACATTCTCTTCTTCTTCCTTTTGAGTGCAGCCTTCAAGGACTGAACATGTGCACACTGCGTTTGTGTGCATGGGTTGGCCTGAGACAACAGAAAATTGGTGTCAGGTGCAGTTATGTACAGGTGCAAGTAAAAAGCTGGCGATGAGGTTACTTCAGCCTGAGGTCCCTCAAAGCGAGTTTGAAGGCGCCGAGGGATGGGTACACAGCAGGATCAACAGGGAGATTGTTCCAATCCCGGATGGTAACTGGGAAGTAGGAGCTGGCGTACTCTGATGAGCTTGTGTGTGAGATTGTGAATCAGGAGCCATGACCTCTTGTTGATGTAGTTAGATTTGTCAGGTAGGTGTGCTCCAGGGGATGTCGACCAAGCAAGTTGTATCTTATTTTGTACATCATTTGCAGACAGCTTTGATAGCGACATTCCTGTAGAGCAGGCCATTCAAGTTGTTCTGGCATGGCAGAGACGCTGCTCGTTCTTCTATAATCTCCCATGACAAAACGAGCTGAGCTTCGTTGGACTTGCTCTAGCTTCTTGGTGATGTGTTGAGTGTGGGGATCCCATGAGGTTGCTGCAAATTTGATGGTTGGTCGAATGAAGGAGGTGTAGACAGCTTCTTTGATTTTCTGGCTGCTGTGGCTCAGATTTCTGGAGAAGAAGGCCTTGGTGCAATTGGCTCTTTTGGTGATTTTGTCGACATGGGTGTTGAAACTCAGCCTCAAATCAAGGTGAACTCCCAGGTATTTGGCTGAGTTGACGGCCTCCAACACGTGCCCATGGATTTTGTAAGAGGCAGGGACGATGTTCCGCTTGTTGGTAACTCTAACTTAGCACTTTGTGGCATTGAAGCGCATCAGCCATTTTGATTCCCAGTCTTGAAGGGCGTCTACATGTATGTCCTTCTGAAGGCTGATGGCATCGTCAGTTGAAGAGATGTGTCTGTCAACGACAACACTGCCATCTGCAAATAGCCTGCAAGTAGTTGTTGAGCTTGAAAGGCAGTCAGGCAGATCATTAATACTAGTAGAGGGCCGAGTACGCTACCTCATGATTTAAGCATTTGATGTGGCTGGTAGCAATACGTAGTAAGATATGGTATAGCCCCATGAATAGGGCCAATCCACGAATTGGATAGACCCAGTGGCAGTAGTACTACTACTATACTAGAGCGCTGTACTCGTTCTTTCGAAATGTTGACATCTGCAGCTAGTAGTACTAGTAGTACTAGTAGTAGCACGACGACCGCAGATGTCAACATTTCGAAAAAACAAGTACAGCGCCCCAGTTACTGGGTCTACTCTACGTCTACTCCTAGAACTATGAGGTTCATTCCGCTATCGATAGCGGAATGAACCTCATAGTTCTAGGAGTACTCTACGTCTAGATAGTAAGTACAGTCGTTTGACCAGTTCTGGATCACTTTTTGAATTCACGTTGTTTTTTATTGCAATCTCTCCGACATCTTGAACAAAAAAGTTGATCAGTTTACCTAAACATGTCATAAAACTCACCAAGTATCCACTGACAAAAAAAGATTAGTACTTTTGAAGAGGCTTTGAGAAAAGTATCGTCACCTGTTTGACCAGTTCAGGATCAGTTGAATCTATTCTGAATCAGTAGTGTGCCCTTTATTGCAAACCCATACTCCCATTCATAAAACTGTCTCTCAAGGACACGAAACTTCAGAAGTGTGTTCGCATGAACTTGGACTTCCTTTCTTTAGTGAATGTCACTCATGTGAGTGTCTCCAACAGCAAAGGCGAATGAAAAAGTGAAGCACACCTAAAGCAACATTGACCTCGTAGTTTCATTTTCTCACAAAAAAAAAAAAACAATCTACAAGAATTTGTTGAAGTAATGTATCTCAAAAGCAATAAATAAACTTTCTACTGCAGCAGTATGATTTTACCTCACTTAGTAAGTTAGTGCGGCACCATTTGACGCAATGAGATGTTGAGTGATCCCGAACTGGTCAAGGGTACAATGCCCCCCCAAAGAAGATTTTTGTAATTTCGTCTCCTCAGTATTTACGTGAAGTATATTTTACACATTCTTAGCATTTTACATTTAATGTTTTTCGCCCTGGCGTTCAAATTCTAAAGGTGAACAGTTTTAACAGCGTTTTTCAACCAACATTTTTTAACAAAATAATGATCAATATCACAGACAAACTTCAGGAAAATTGCCATAATTTATTTGCCGATGATGTTTGGCACCTTATTTTGGGTTTGTTGGTTTAATGGGTGTTATTCTTCACATGTATCAACAGAAATTGGTAATGTGAGAAGTAATATAATTATTTGGTTATTGCAAAGTTGAAGTGATCCCGAACTGGTCAATGATCCTGAACTGGTCAAATGACTGTACAAACGGTATCTATTTATATTAATATTACTATAGTGAGTACTATTTAGTAATTACAGACCGAAGATGTCAAAATTTCAAAAAAAACCGATACGAGTTGTTATTAAACTGTCAATCATTATGCCCTACAGTACAGTTCTTAACTTTTCTAATGATTGTAATTTGTAGGACTTTTACTTGTGTACCTGTTCTTGTCTGCTACTTGCTAGCCCTGGTGTAGGACGTCAGTGGATCAGTGCCACTGCTAGAGCAACACTACAGTCAGACCATAGAGCTAGAGAAAGGACAGAGAACAGACAGTCAGGTGACAGTTGAGTGCTAGCGTCACACTACCACACACCAGCCATGTGGTATTGTGGGTGTCTTTGAAGGTCCGTCTTTGATTGAATCTGCCCGAGAGTAGAGCGAGGACGCGTATCATGCATCCCACACTAGGATTCCCACACTAGCAGTAGCACTTCCCATCCCTATCACAACAAACATCTGCAATTTTTTAACGGTGTTGTTAAACACCGCCCTCAAGTGTCAATTTTTACATGGTCATACACTTTTAACTGTTCATAATTGTCAACAAGTTTGCATGCAACAGTCGCCTAGTACAAATTGCCGTCGTCAAGACGCTTTCGTGTAAACAATACATGTACATTGCCTGCAAACTCTTGCATACGACGACGACTCATCGTCGCGTTTACGCACAAAACACGAGTGCAGGAGAGTGCAGCTTGTTTATGATCAAAACCCTTATCTGATTCGGTATTTTGTTGGAAAATGACGGCTCTTCCAAGGGAAGTGTTTAAGTGGCTACAGAGCCTTGATTTAACATTTCCCATCAGAAATATTCGAAGGTGAGTCTAATCGTACTTCACTGCTATTAGCACTGCTATTTAATAGCAGTGCTAAAAGTAAAACTTCTTTCATTTTTCAAATTAAGTTTACTAACACTGTAAAGTGTAATACTACACACTAACCATGGAGGAATCCTCCATGAACTAACACAAGTAACACTGCTAACAGTTTCAACATAACTTAACTAACTTTGACCGACCGTTCATGTTTCTGTTCTATATCAATCAATCAATCAATCAATTAGTACATTTATTTCAATGCTGTCCTTAGACAAATAATATACAATGATTGTAAGAGGTTAAATTACACCATTACATGTATACATTAAGTTTAGTTGATTTTAATTATTTAAGGGACAACATTAAGGTTTGGGTGAAGCAGAAAAGCTTTTGTACCCTAACCTAGGGACAGACAGCGAAACAGGACGGGACATGACAGGACAGGACATGTGCATGTGCATCATGCAGTCGCTAAGACATAGTAATACGAAAAATGATAAAGAGAAGAATCAGAAATTAAGCGTGTGTATCAAGAAGTTGTTTTTTCAGTTTACCAACAAATATTGACTGCGAGGGTGACTTTTTAATGGACTCATTAAGACCGTTCCAGTAATTCACACCACGCTGTATAAGACTGTTTTTATAGAGTGAGGTTCGATTGTAACAGACATGGATGTTTTTGCTAGAAGCACTACGGGTATTATATGAATGTATGTTGGAAGTTAACTCAAAACATGAGATAAAACAAGCAGGTAATGCATTGTTCATATACTTGTACATTAATTTACCTAGATTTAAGTAGTAAATGTCTTTAAATCTTAACAATTTTAGATTTACAAATAAGTCGGCAGTACGATCACGGTAACCAGCACTGGAAATAATTCGAACAGCTCGCTTTTGTAAGAAAAGAAGTTTGTCACAATTCACTGAGGAACTGCCCCAGGTTAGAACTGAATAATTTAAGTACGGAAGAACAAAGGAATTATAAAGAATAAGTAAAATATCACTTGGAATGAAGGTCTTTAATCGATTCATAATACCAACAGTTTTTGATATCTTGCTGGAAACTTCACTGACATGGCTCTTCCAAGTAAGATTTTCATCAATTGTCACACCTAGAAATTTGGTAATTGTAACACATTTTAAATTAACACCATTCAAGACTAGAGGAACAGATTGGGTATATTTATGTTGTCTGGAACAGAATATCATATAGTTTGATTTAAGTAGATTAATACACAATTTGTTTGCTAAGAGCCAGCTGCTGATTTTTTCAAGTTCAATATTTAGGATCTGAATAGCTGTGTCCACATTATTATGACTATACACCAAACTTGTGTCGTCTGCAAATAAGCAAAAGGACACTTTATCAGACGTATATGAAATGTCGTTAATATAAATAAGGAATAGTAAAGGGCCCAGTACAGAACCCTGTGGAACTCCACAGCAAATAGGTTGCTCATCAGAATTAGCACAATTATAGGAAACAGTTTGTATTCTATTCGATAAATAACTCTTAAACCAATTTAAGGCTATACCACGGACACCATAGTTTTCCAGTTTACAAAATAAAATTTTATGGTTAACTGTATCAAAAGCCTTTGAAAGGTCCAGAAATATACCGACAGAGAATTTACCATCGTCTATGGCTTTAAGCAATTTATTAACAACATGTGACGTTGCTAGTTCAGTTGAGCGTCCCTCTCTGAAACCAAATTGCGAGTCAGATAAAATATTGTGTTTATCTATAAAATTAATAAGACGGTGGTAAATTAGTTTTTCAAAAACTTTAGAGAATGTAGTAAGCACTGAAATAGGTCTATAATTAGCAATGTTATGTTTATCGCCACCCTTATGTATTGGTGTGACCTTACCGATCTTTAAGCCGTCAGGGAAAATACCTGTAATTAGAGACTCGTTGAAGATACAAGCAAGTGGCTTTGCTAAGGCATGCTTCGCCCGTTTGATAACAAAAGCACTTAACCCATCGAAGCCAGGGGCTTTACCATCTGGAATTTTATTAAGAATGTCTATAATTTCTTCTTGCGTAATAGGATTTAAGAAAAGAGAATTTGACTGTCGATCCTGAAGAAAGGATTCAAACGTGTTATTACATAATGGCAGATTACTAGCAAGTCTGGTACCAACACTAACAAAATACTCATTAAATCGATCAGCAATGTCATTGTCTTCGTCAATTGTTATACCGTCTTGAACAAAGTAGGAGGGGTTGCTTTTCCTCTGACCCTTATTGAGTATTGCATTTATAACATTCCAAGTTCCCTTGATATTGCCCTTCTCTTGGTTAAATCTTGTACAAAAATAGCTTTTCTTAGATACTTTAATTAAAGTATTAAGTTTGTTTTTGTACGTGGTATAAATGGACTTGTTTTGAGAAGTAGGATGTCTCATTAATTTTTTGGTCCGGTTTTCGATGTAGTATGCCTTTTTCTTTGAATTGAAAACAAATAAAAATATTCCATAATCAACTGATGCCCTAATTACCTTCCTTTGTTTATAAGAAATATGCAAACATATATTAAAACGTGATGGACATTGAAACTTTCACACCACGCACCGATCTTCGATGACTTCAATAGCGTCCCATTTGTTTTGAGTTTGACCCGTTTTCAATGCAAACAAGAAAGTATGGTATCCGGGTGAAGCCATACGTGGAAGAAACATCTGCAGTGACTACAAGTGTTCTGTGAGACTTAGTGTATGACTCTATAGCCAGCAGTTTTCTTCATTTTATTCAACATATTTTTTATTTAGTTTTAAAAATAACCATGGTATTTTTCAAAAACTTAAAAAAAATGTAAATAATTCTTGGCTTTCAAATCTTATTTTTATTTAGTTTTGTGTCTTTTTATGTTTCTTAACATTTATAATAAAGCATATAAATAAACAGTGATAATCGAATCACAAAGCTGATGTTTAAATTTTAATATTAATAACAAAAATGATAGAGTGTTACAAAAAAAAATTATCCAGACTATTAGAAAATGATATAAGGCACGTGGCTTCTTTAAGCCTCTGTATTTTTTCCCCCAGAATGCTCAGCAGAATGTTCAGTCACATGATTTGATCATCGTGAATTGTGAATTGAAAAAGTGTTTCATGAAACTTTTTCGGTGGGAATTTTTTTTTTTAAGGCCCTGACAGTATGACATATTTTTGTACCTTGCAGAAATGCCTAAAATACCACAACTTTTTGCATTTACAAGTGCAACTAACCAGTGGAGTCTTACATGTTTCTAAGTTTTGGTCAAAGGAGAGGAGACTCTTTGCTTGGCAAGTCAAACCACAAAAATTGTATCTAGGGACTGTTTACATCGCGCGCAGAGAGGTAAAAGATTTGCCTCGATTTCAGGGACGCCCTGAATACAGGGCGTCCTACGATATAGTAACCATGGTAACACTAACGGTAACACTACAGTAACTGTATAAACTGTTACTGTATCATGTATAATGAGTGACGGTGTACTTCAATTCAAAGCACATTTATTTTTCATGTTGACAATGACAATTAAACATGATACAGTTGAAACAAATAACAATGAGTATAATTATGAAAAGATGGATGCCACATAATTCAACAATAAAATGTATGAAATTTCAAAGATAATATCAAGTGTAATTAACATGCTAGCCAACATGCAGGGAAAAAAGTTAAGCATACTGCTTATCGGGCATGTCGGGTTTTCTTGTAAAATGAATTCTAATTTCTATTAAATAACTTTTGTCCTTGATAGTTGTTGGAACAATGGCATTACTTATTGAGGTTTAGTGCCATCAATATCAAGTTGAAAAATAAGTACCTCTCTGTGACCCTGGGTTTCGATTTATTTTATTTTATAATCTCACCTTCTGATGCTATGTGGGCATAGGGCCAAGAAGCAGAGAGAGTCTAGTGTCTTGGCACTATTTATGGGGCTATGTATAGTACCGTACAGCTTAGACCTGATAGGACGCCAGTCTCCGTTGCACTGCACTGGGGGTTGCACTGTACTGGAGGTGTCCAACCTGGGCTAAATGAAAGGCACAACAAAACAGTGATAACACTGCCATCATGTCAAGCATTTACTTGATTCATTGTAATAGTAGTCTTCTACCTCAATGCTTGAACTCCTCAAGCAATGCCACATCCCAGTCAAAAAATGCTTTTCCCATGGCATGTTACAACTCCGTTTGACCATGAGTGACTATGAGTCTTTGATGGTATTCACGTCAGTCACTCACTGATACTCTTTGTTTAGTGTTAATGTTTTAGTTGACAAAAATGCTGAACCTCCATTGACCTTCATGCCTAAGATGACAATTGGGTATTAATGACAAATTGAAATATAACAGTGTTAGTGTCTGCAGTAGGCTTATGTCTTGGTCTAGAAGTGGAGATGCATACAATAAAAACCAAGCGTTGAGCTGGAATCAATGTTTATCAAGTCTTTTGACAATCTGTATCTTTTATTGTGTTCCAGAGATTTCTCCAATGGTTACATCGTGGCAGAGATCTTTTCTTGGTACTATCCACAAGACATTCAAATGCACAATTATGATAACTGCAATGGTCTACCTGGCAAAGTAGGAAACTGGTCCCAACTTCAAACAGTGAGTTGTGTTTTTTGTGAGTTTCAATGAACAACTCAAGAAACACTTATTATACAATGCTTGATATGCTGGATAATGTATGTGTTCTTTTAAAAAAGTTGGGTTGTTATGTGCCATGTACCTAATTTATACTTTTGTTGTGCTTCTTTGTAGTTTTTCAAGCGGCGTAGTATTGAGATTCCAGAAGAGTTAATGGAAGGGACACTACACTGCAAGACAGATGCTGCTGAGCTTCTTGCACAATACCTCTACACAAAACTCACCAATAGAAAGTATGCCATCCTGTTGTTATTCATTCAAATATTGAAAGAAAGAAAAAAATAACAAAATTTTAGCAATTTTGAATTGTGTCTAGTCTACAAGCCTGATGCTTTGTTTTTGAAAAGTCAAGGGCACCAAGGCATGTTCTTTTTGAGGAATTTGTAAGTTTCGGTTGGAATTTGTCAAAAGCACTAAGTTATTGACCAACGGCATGGGAGGCAAGAGGCAATTGCCTCCAATGCCTCAATGAAGTATCAGACCTGAGTTTAGACAAATACAAGATATTTGGGTATACAAGTGTGAATCATGGAACTGTTAAATTGCTGTAGTACATTTATAAATTTCAAAGTTGAGCACGAGAGTTTAGTAAATGGATTTGAAAATGCTTAATTACAATTCCTCTACTTT
This sequence comes from Leptasterias polaris, assembly GCA_037783415.1. Lineage (NCBI taxonomy): Eukaryota > Metazoa > Echinodermata > Asteroidea > Forcipulatida > Asteriidae > Leptasterias > Leptasterias polaris. The sequence goes on from JAZGTN010000020.1 coordinate 2,349,838, forward strand.
TTTTAGTCTTCTAACAAATCAGTACTTTTTAAATGCCATTTGTTTGCCTTTCTTTTTGTTCAGAGTGAAGCGGCTTGCCCTGGACTACGACATAGACTTTACTGATCACTCTTACCAGCTGAGCTTGCCGATGCATGCACGATCTACTGCGTCCACCTCAGTCAAAAACAACTTGAAGATTACAGAGTTCCTTACAGCACCAAATATCATCACATGTCAAGAAAAGGTATTTCATGCTAACTGTATTTCTTATGTTTGGTAGCAGGAAACCATGTTCTTGTTAAATTGTTCACATAATGATACAGCTTCTCATGTCTACAAGATTGGTCTGAATGTAAATTAGAAACAGCTAAAACATTCTTCACAGTAACAAAGAGCCAATACATGATAAAGTTAATTTCATTTCATAACTTATTCTTGAATCTGACAGGCCCAGGAAATTATCCATAAACACATACAGCATAGACAGGAAGAGAGACTTGAAGAACCAGATCATTTTGATATAAAGCCATCAATTGGTCAGCGATGTGTTCGGAGGCCACCACCAGCCAATACCTACACAGGAGAGGGCATCGGTTGGAAGGACCAATCACAAGCAGCCAGTCGCAAACCCAACACACCATCAAGTAGGTTTGTTGTGACTATTATACCCGAGAGAAATCATTTTTAATGAAGTCACTTGAGTTTTCACAAACAGTAAATGAAAAAAAACAGTGCTCAGGTTGACAACTCGAAGTGAAAATGCTTAGCTAAGCTGAGGTAATGTGATCATTTTTTCCCCCCTATAGTTCATGACAAGTGTGCACACAAAATTACCAAAACTATGAAATAACTTTAAACAATACTTTTCTCTTATTTTCTAAAAGGGAAGCCCAGTCCTGATAAGCCATCAATGGTGAGGTCACCTGTAGGCAACAATGTGACCTTCAGAGAGATTCAAGTCGGCCAACTCGACCACACCTCCCAGCCAGCAATACGACCTGCTGCTAGTCTCTCTTCAAGTCCTGTACTTCCACCTATCAGTGGCAGATCATGATGAAGATTCTAATGTATTTTATCCCATTATCTTCTCAGTCTGCTGAATAGACCTTATGCATTGACATCATCACGCTGTCATCTTAGAGGTAAAACAATGATGAAACATCACAGCGCAAAGGATGAGCAACCTTCTTTTTACCTCTAGCTCAGGGCACCCTACTCAAAAGACATCATATGCATTAGGTCTATTGCAACTTATAATCCATGATAATAGCAATTCTGTAAGACGCATCAGAAGTTTGCAACATTTTATAACATCCACAAAAGGTCTATGATTGATAATATCATTATCGGTTACTTTGATTTACTAATGAACAAAAGCTTTCCTATCAAAAACATGCAAAATGAAATTGTTTGTCATCCAGAAAATTTTGATTGTTTAATTACAAAAAATAATTAATGATCTTGTATATAGTTGTACATAACTTAGATATTACATTTATATGGTAAGCTTGTTCTTCCATTTAATATCTGAACGTGTGGGATAAGCGATACTGTCACTTATAATTATAAATACAAGTAATTGTTTTTTCCATATTGTTTACGGTAAAGAAGTAACTTGCTCTCCATGTGCTGTATATAAAATTATGTTAATGTTTATACATGTTTTGTTTAATGGAATTAAATTTATAGCTGGATAATAATAAATGTTTTGTTTAATATGTCATATTTGTGAGTTTGTTTTATTTATTTTTTAATTTATCTTTAAAATGCAGAAATGTAACACAATTATCATCAAAAAGATTTGAATTTTTTTATTTTAAAACTTTGTCATTGTTACTTCAACAAAAGTGTTACAATTTATGGTCTAACTTTGACACTTCTTCACGCCAGACCACTTTGGGTTGACTTTCTACATGATCAGAATCTTTGATAAAATTTGATTATGTAATGTTTTAAAGAAATTTAATATCGAAACACCAACGTGACCGAACTATAAATGATAATTAAAGGAAAACTTAAGACACACTTCACAAAAATAAATAAAGTATGATACATGATTGATAATGATAAAGAACATGAAAAGAACAGTTTGTAATTAAATGTTCAATAAATTTGACACTTGTCTTAAATTAGTCCTTGCACACATCAGTCAGATGAACGCATTTCTAAAGATAACTGCCTTCAAAAAATTGCTGGGAAATTTTAAATTCTTAGGTAAATGCCTAGTGAAACACCATACAATCTTAAATAATAAATTAATACAAGTTACTAATTAAAAGATCCCTAAAAATCTTCAAAATGTCAGTACAATGTATCAAAATTTCTTAAATTGCAAAATTGAGCTGAAACTTTCATTATTCTTATTAGAGCAAGATGTGCCTAAAAACCTATGTGAAGAAATGGCAACAAAATTTAAAGCTCGGCCCCCAAATACAACTAACTTGTTCAAAAGGAAACCTTTGATTTCTTGAAGGCCTGACACTTCATGGAGGCAATTGACTCTGTTGCCCCTGGTCATTGAGTGGGCACCTCTTCCTCATAGAGGTGCCCTTTACCAAGGAGAAAACACATTGTTGCTATAGACCTTATGCATATGACGTCATTTGAGTAGGGCGCCCTCACCTAGAGGTCAAAAGGAAGATGTTCATTGGCCAGTCCTGTGCGCCGCGCGTACAAATCAGCGCGTTTCCATTGTTTCATCATCAGTTTACTTCTAAGATGGCGGCTTGGTGACGTCAATACATAAGGTCTATTGCCCTTTCAAAAACGAAGCATCATGCCTTTAATCTTGGCTGTGGTCAAATATTCTTGATATTCTTTTTCTTCAAAAACCAATGATTGACCAATGATTGTGCATGAAGGTAAACCTCAACAACTTCAATCACAATCCACTCTCTAGACATATTGGCTTGATTTATTGCATTTAACACATTTTTTTATGCTGTCAAAATGCAAACAGCTTTTAAAAAGCAGAGCCTTTTATTGTTCTGTTTACAAATTCCTTTTTGGTAAATTCTAGTATAAATGTTACAGTGAATACAAACAACTACTTACATAATATGTTACACTTATTGATGAAATGGGTCAGTTCATTTGATCAATTTTAAGATGAAAAAATAATTTGAGAGTTCTAAATAATTTTTTAAGCAAAAATGATCTCAGCCTGCTGCCTCGTTGTAAGGTATAAACTGGGACGGTGTTTAAACCAGATACAGCAGACTTTGTCCTGTGTTTATCATAAAATATAAGCAGCAAATAAATGCATGTTTTCCATGTGTGCAGCATTTTAACTACAAAGGAAAATTAAGTAACATGGCAATGTGATTATAACCATAAATTTCTTAAATAATCTAAGTCAACCAAACACAAAATCATAAATGTGTGACAATAGTAATCTCGGTGCCTTTTTAAATAAAAAAATACATAGAATTGAATACATGTTTAGAAAAAGTACTTATGTTGAATAAAAAATAAGTCTTGCAATTATGACAGAAGGTCAAACTGCTAAGAGTTGGACCAAGGTTGGTGAGTTTCGACTGTGTGTGGCATGATCACTTCCCATCTTTCATCTCAACCCATAAGATAGCAATACTACTGTGTAGTTGTGCACAATATAACTTTTTATATAACACCCAAGCAGATCCTTGCCATTTGATTGGAGGATCGTCCGTCACGTGATAGCAAATAAACGTACCATTGCACGCTACGTCATTCACCGTGCATTTTTCGCTCCATTCACCGTGAATTTTTCGTTCCATCCGATTTGTTCTATTGCACGCTCGCAAGTAGTGGTGCGCTTGAGAAAACATTCTTGTGCAATTTTTGTATTATTATCCTTTATAGAATAGTGTTATCCTTCAATCAAATGTCAAAGATCTACTTGGATGTTATATAAAACAAATAATGAATGTTTTTCATTCGTGCAATAGTAAGAATATTTTCATAAGTTGAAAGGTGGAATGGTCCATTCAACTCGGCTTCGCCTCGTTGAATGGAACATTCCATCTTTCAACTCATGAAAATATTCTTACCATTGCACTCATTAACATTCATTATTTGTATAATAATGCCCTCCACATTTCTAAGGCTTTTATACGATGAAATGACTCTAAATAAGTGCTTATCTCTAACTGTACTTCAATTTACTTTATATAAATGAAACTACATGTAGAAAGATTTTGTGGGCGGATTGTAAAAGAAATTTGAATAAAATACCATATAATATATTTGTTCTTTTACAGCACAATACTAATAAAACAACACTTTAATCTTTGTCAAAAAATACTCTCGAATTAAATTAAAAGAGGTGTAATACAATCTGATCAACAACAAAAATTCTTATTGTATTTTCATTTGTAAATGAATACATAGAATGATATCAAACATTTTTGTTCAAATTGTACTTGTTTTGATCCATTATGACATAATTATTGCCATTTGTTCATCAAAGAACTACTTACATTTGCATTTTAAATCTGTGTTTAACGTTTATTTTAGTTCATGACATAGTCGTCAAAGTAATTTCAAGAAACAGATGATGCAGGACAGGAGTTAAGTTTTTGAATGGCCTCGACCATTTCCATTTTGTGAAGAGTACTTCAAGTAGATAGCTTCAACATTTTGAAACGGCATCAAAGCCACCACCAATAAAAACAAACCTGTGTGATATGCCCTGGTCAGTCCCAGGAGACTATGATGCATAACTAGATTGTTAGATTTCATTACAACCAGTAGGTGGGTTTAGTCCTTCAGTACGGATTAATGGTTGCACCTGTTGCTAGTGGTGAGAATCGATTTACTTTAGCCCACATCAAGGCATCACTCAAAGCAATCACTGACTTTCCATCCTCCAAGAAAAATACAGGACCCTGAAATGTCAAATTTTTGAAAAAAAAAAGCAAATATAATAGGCAACATTACATAGCTTGCGTTTACTTATACATATGCAAATTGACTTGGTTCTGTTGTTTTCGAGGACTGTATTACAAGATCAAGTTAGCAGATAGAGCTCTATTCATTCTATACAGTTGTTATGCACCCACCTGAATTCTGGAACCAGTTAGCAGAGACAAATGAACATCAGAGTGGCTCGGTAACTGTGACCCAGCAACCACATCAACACCACATTCCAGCTCTGTGTCCTCTGATCCAGCTCTCTGTATTAAGGTGTCATATACAGCCCCAAGAGATTCACTTATGGGTTTGCTGTCTGACAAATTCTTTCTGTTTGGACAATAATAGAGATTAATTGTAAATTACTGTTGATTCCAAAATGACTGAAGGGTTTTCTAGATTAGTTTAACACATTTGTTGATGTCAAATACTAATGTAATACTGATGCACACACGTTGTATTTGACCACACGTTGTATTTGACCACACGTTGTATTTGACCACACGTTGTATTTGACTTGGATACTTGATGTTGAAACATACATGGATCTCGATCTGCTTAGAATCTCATAATCATCGGTTTCATCACTAAATTCTACAGTAGTGTTATTACAAGGCAAGAAAACAAGTCATGTGAAAACATTTTCATTCAACTCAAGACTCCATTACACTCTGATTCAGGACAAACAGTTTCAAAAGTTAACTTGGCAACATTGTTGCTTTAACCTTATTAAATGTTAGTAAATGTTACATGAGGATTATGACAATGAATGACAGTCTTACCTTTCTTCATATTGTCTGTGTGCTATCCATGCTTTCTGCTCTAATTTGAGCTGCTCTTCACTGAGTGGAATTGAGATATCAGCATCCAGTCCTTTCCTGATCAACATAGTCCTATAAAATGACAATCAAGATGAATGAAGAAGTGAATTTAAAAAATACTTTAAAAAACCCAATAACACAAAACCAAGTCAGTCCCTCTAAAAATAACCAATGAAAAACACAACCAACAAGCTGACAAAAGACAAACACAAACACATAGTATTCTTCTAAACACCAATGTCTCAACTTACATAGATTGTTGCAAGAGTGGTATGACAATGCCGTTATATCCTCTCCGTATAGCCAATAGTCCACCAAGATAAAAACTCAATATCAATAACTCGGTCCTCTCCCTGAAAATGCAGCAAACATGTTTATGTATCAATCATAAAACTAGCTTTAAACATTGTCAAAAATCTACAATCCTTCAGAAAATGATAAGTAATCCAAAAAGACCTCAGTATGTTTCTACACACCTATAGATTGTGCATATTAAACCTGTAACTCATAAATTCAAGCCAATGACATAATGAGACCACACTTACTTTGTAAGACTCTGTTGCATCAAGACATCATTTCGTATATTAGTCAGTAGCTTGATCATTGGCAACACTTCTTGCAATGTCCAACTCCTTTCACACATTTTATCTTGAAAGTCAAAGGAAGAAAACTTTATTCAGTACATCATTTCTATAATGATCATAATCAGAAAAGATTGAAAAAGTATGTGCACATTTGGTTCAAACAAATCGTACCAACCTGTAATCTTGGTGAGTCCCAGCTCCAGTGCCCTCTCTGGAGTTGTTGATAAGAGATAGTACTTCACACATTCAACATCTCCATTGCCCTCCAACTCCTGGGCCTTGTCTTTACACACAACTCTGTTAGGAAGTGAAGCCTAGATGGAGGGAGAGATCTTAACTTAGTCACTCAAGATGAAAAATCAATCAAGAAAGACGATTGTGTATAACTCTTTTTTAGAGAAGCAAGGAAGATTGGAAATGGTCCAGCGTACTTATGACTGTATTGAAGAGGGAATAACTTCTGCAAAAGTGGAAAATAACCTTAATCCGAGTCAAAAATCCCCTAACAGGGAAAGATTGAAATGCATGCAATGGTTCCGAGTTTTTGAGAAAAGAATACAAAATGCCACAAAACCAGTGCCTAAATAACACTAATAGCCACCACCATACCTTCTGATGTAGAAAATCTATTTCAGCGCTACTTGATACGCATCGTGCACACATCTTCACCATTGAGTCCTCACTGTCAGGCAATGTATTTAGTAAATCAATTCCAAGGTCCCTGCATGCACATAGAGGAAGAGAGAGGGTGCAGACTTGGATTGAAGCATAAGGTCAAGACAGAAATAATCACTTCAGGCAAATACATTTAAAAAAAATTTTTTTTTTTTTTGGAGAAAAGCATACTTTACCATTTGCCTAATTTGGAACATCTCAGAGCAAGAAAGTTTGTTGCCATAGCAATCAGGTCAGGATGTTTGTTGCCCTCGATTGCCCTCCCAATACTGATGGCTAACTCCAACTCATGACCTCTTATGAGTTTAGACAAGGCACACTTAGGAAAGAGAAAGGAAGAGACAATTAAATCAAAAATAAAATTTCTCATAACAGACTGGTCTGATTGGTTATCGTGTTTGGTTTTCTAGCCGCTTACCCTTGTATTTCCCACAGCAAGATGACAGCATGCTGCCATGATTGGGCAGCCATCTTGGAAATATCTCTCTGCCAACTTACAGCTGATATCATTCAAGAGTCTAATGTTGTCTTCAGAAGGTTCCCGTATGCCATTTTGATCTTCACTTGGTATACTTTGCTGAGTATGCTCAGTAGTCCAGATACCGCTCTCACATGCGACTTGTGCAACTAGCATGGCATCTTTGAGTTGGTTGTGACGGTTGAAGTATTTGGTGAGTTGCTGGATGTTTCCAGTGGCAATATAATAAGGCACACAGTCATTGCTACTTTCAGAAGCAAGATAATCAGCATATCTTAAAACAGAAACAAAGAACAAGCAGGCATTTTCAGATTGTTCTTGTGAAAAGAGCAAACATGGCCCTCGCATGATTTACACTTGTCAAAGAAAAACATCCTGGACCTAATAACGTTGTGTGTATTTTCATTACAATAAGAATAATGTACTACTCTAACCTTTCAGAGAGCTTTCTCCAGTATTCCATAGACACAGCAGGGGCAACAGATAATGCCTTTTCCCACTACAGAATGAAGAAACAATGTTTTGATCAGTTTAAAAATGTGTAGTTAATTTTTTATTTTTTATTCTACATTAAGTGCTCATGATTCTCTCCAATTCTCACCTCATGTATTTCAACCATTAGCTCACAATATCTCTGGACTTGACCAAGACGTATGTGAATACTAGCAGCCTCTCTAAGCTTCTCTTCTCTGGCCTTAGCACCGGTCCCGGATGTGTTTCGTACCATTTTCACCATCTCTAACTCTTGAGCTTCCGACTACAAATCACATATTAAAACACATACAGAAGAATTTGAAATGTAAGTTATTAAACTTTACACAATTGTCATTTTTGTAAATAAGCTCGGAGGTCAAATGTGTCAAAGAAATATGTGAATAGCATGCAAAAATGCTGAGGGAAATACCTCAATATCACAAACTCACAGCTTTGAACTTGACAAGATGTTTAGCATGCAGGATGCCCTTGCTGTAGTCTTCTGCTAGCAGACTATCATCTTGACCATTCAGGACAGATACTAGCTCCCACAGAATTTTGGATCCACCAGGAGGCTATAAAAGCAGACAGGTACACTTTGGATTTATCCATTGTATTAAATGTGGCATTCAATTGAATGGAACCAAACTCATGTTTCTTTGTAAAATCATACTGGTTTCAACTGAACATAATAAAAAGAAGGCAAACTTACGGAGAAGAGATGGGAAAACCATCTTAAGGCAACAGTGTGATCTAAATCCCCTTTGTATTGTTCCAACTTCTGTTTCAGCTCACGTGACATACGACCAGCCATGACTGTAGATGTGCTCATTGCCATGGAATGCTCTGTACAATGAAATAGAAATTTAATGACAGATCTGTCAGCAAAATCAAATTCAGCTTCAAGGTATTCATCTAGCAAGTCACTTTGTATTGGTAACTACAGTTTGTTCAAAAGGCTGTACACTTTTAAGTACACAATGTTGTATCTCACTCCATTGGATTTGTGCTTACATCTTTTGAGTTTTAAACGATACAACTTTGTTGCTCTGAGAAAAATTATTTGTACAGGGTCACTACTTATCATATGACCTTGTTTGTATTGATGAGAATATATCACAATAGCTCAATCTGAGAGAAAATAAAAATAATGTTCAATACTCAACTCTGAATTCTAGTGTCCGTTTCCTAAAGCTCTCCAATATAATGTGACTGATTCTGATCACCTACCTACAGTACCAACAATCTCAGCCCACGGTCTCTTTGCAATGATGCTCAGCTGCATTTTAGTCACAAGCGGACAAAGAGACCATATCCTGAGAGTTGAATCTCGCGAGCAAGATGCCAAAATGAACGGATGGTTGGGGTGTGATGTCAAGCCATAAACATCTGCTCCGTGGTCTTGAACCTTGTCAATGCATGCTCCATCCCTAATGAACAAAAACAGTTGTGACAAAAACCACACAATTCCTTTGATAGCACATTGCTGACGAGTATCTGGACTTAACAAAATGCAATATATATAGTTGTAAATTACTTTCAATAAGAGTTAAGGCCCAAGAGAAAATTAGGGGAAAAGATATGAAAAGGTTATTCCTCACCCATGTAGTAGAAGAGTTACCAAGATCTTCAGCCACATTAATAGAGGAATTCAAAGTTATAGAATTGATCAAAGATTCACAAAATATAGAGCTGCTACCAACCTTGTATCCCAGACCCTAATGGTGTAATCCCAACTGCCTGATATTAGTAAGTAGGGTATCTCTGGGTTCCACAGTAGGCCTCGGACTGGTGCCCCATGTCCTGCTAATACTATAACACAGCTGTCTTGAGTGTAGTCCCACACTCTGATTGTTCTGAAGAATATGGAAAAGTTAAAAGTAAAACTTGAAAGAGTACTGCTATACAACCTTCGATATTGAACAGTATTAATAGTATTTTAAAGTAAGAATATTGTTACTGACATAGTTAATATCTCTGCCAATTTGTCCTCTGAACATAAGAATTATAAGCAACCTTCATTAAAATGTATAAAACTGATTAAAAAATTAACACACAATTAGCCGCAGCACCAAAACCTAGCAATTAGCATTATACTAGTCTCGTACCCGTCATCAGAACCACTGCACAGAATGCCCTCCCGCAGCGGGGACCACTTCACATTAAATACTTTGGCTGTGTGCCCCAGAAAAGCTTTCAAGGGTTGTTCTGTTGCTGTGGCAACGTAGAACACTCTTACTTTACCATCGTCACAGCCTGTGGCAATCATATCTCTTAAGGAAAGAAAGAGAAAAACAACAAACACATTAAGAACAAATCGTGTAACTACATGTAATCAATTTGAATGAATGATATGTTTCAAATAATTTTTGTGTACATATAATATTGAAATTACATCATCTCACATGCAATTAGTTTCTACCACGAATTAGAGAAGTGATAAATACAAAAATGGTCACCATTTACTTTTGGCTATAGCAGCTGAGATGGTTCATCTTCCACTGTAAAAACAATTATATGGTAAGAGTTTAGTCCAATGCCTTGGACTTGCAAGGGCTGTTTATTCAATCTGAAACTTACTTGTTGTTAGGGCTCCAATCACAACCAAATACTGCAGCAGGATGCTTGTATTTTTGTAGTAACTTCCCATCTGCCTCTCGTACAATACTACATACAGAAATATACATTACAAAATATCACTCTTTGTGAATAGTAGGTCAAAATATACAAAATGTAAATGAAACTTAAAATGTTCAAAAATGAAAAGCATAATTGTGAGGGGGTGGGGTAGTGGTGGAAAAATGCAAGTATTTTCAAAGTTGTATGAAAAAACTACCAGCTGTAATATCTAAGACCATCAGATCTGAATATTATGCAAACTTACCAATAGCAGTCCCCTCCACAAGAGGCTATTCTCTTGGGATCTTTCTGATTCCAAGCTACAGAAAAAACACTGTTCTTTCCATGCTGCAAATAACCACACAAGTTGATAAGTATAAGTATTTCTATGAGGACCTTGACTACAATGTTCATATAACTTTGGATCATAACAAACCTCCATAAATCTCTTCATGATACAGCCCTTGGACAGATCCCAAATAAAGACACCATTTTTAGAGGATCCAGCCACGATGCAGTTCAGGTCAGCTGTAGAAATGAAAAACATAATATGAAAGAAAACAGACTCCTATAATACCTGGCTTCATCAAACACAGTTGTCATATGTTTTGTTATTGGGTTGAAATCTCAAGGGATACATGAAAAGGATTCCCATTTCTCAAACGATGTACTTCCAATGTAAATTATTGATAATCTCAGATTAGCAGATAATTTAGACCAACTCATTTTATTTATTCTATTTTGTTTGCTTGAAATCTCCATTAATCAGGCATGCAACTGTAACTTCACCCAAAAAGAGGAAATTACAAAATTTCAATGATTTTGTACAGTATTTTTCAATTTTGAATGGTAAAACTGAGAATAAAAAAGAGAGGAAATCAGCGGAAAAGAGGAAAAGTTGCATGCCTGATTAATATTGCTGCTGCATACCCGTCTAGTAGCCCTATATAGGACTCTTCCTCTGTGCTGTACACAGATACAGAGTCCCAACTATTAGGTACCATTTCTGGGGCGGACAATTTTCACAGCTTCACAACTCAAATCTTACCTGCAAGAAGCCACTAATTTCACAAGATTCACATTCCAGGGCGGCATACCTTTCGCTGCGGTGAATTTTGGACATCATATATTCCTCATTAATCCGTCATTTTCGTGAAATAATGCAGCTCCCAACGCTTAACAATTCTGCCAACTTCTAATAAAGAAAAACCAAGACGCCGGCGTTTGCGTATGTTTGCATGGGTGCAGATTACGCATACCTCAAAATGCAACAAATTCAAATCGCACTTTTTGGTCACAGCATCTTGACAGCACAGCGTAAGAACATGCAAACGCAACGCACGATATGCGCGTCATGCACCCTGCGTCTTACAAGCGAATAAGCGCGTACGCACGGCAAACACTGTGAGGATATGCGAGTCATGCATCCTGCATCTTACACGCGAATGTATGCGTACGCACGTCAGACACTGTGAAAAAACGAACAAAATTGACTTTTCTTTAACGTTGGGAGCTGCATTATTTCACGAAAATGACGGATTAATGAGGAATATATGACGTCCAAAATCCACCGCAGCGAAAGGTATGCCGCCATGGAATGTGAATCTTGTGAAATTAGTGGCTTCTTGCAGGTAAGATTTGACTTATGAATCTTTGTAAATTTTTCCGCCCCAGAAATGGTACCTGATCTCCAGGACGTCACTGTAGTACAAAACGGAAGTGAAAGGCCGCCAGGGCTAACCCGTCTAGGTGCTTTAGGACCTAGGCTAGGTTTCTCATACACACAAATTTTAAAGGTAGGGTCATACTTTGGTAGTGACCCCAGAGGAAATTGTGTAACTTCTGTCTGAAAGTCTACTTTTTATAAACATTGGTAATGGTAATAAGTATCCTACGAAATAATTTTGTCTGAAGTGCCCCCGTTGATGAGAAATCAATACAATACCCCTTCAACCTATTGGGCTGAGGGGTAAAACATATGTCAAAAAATGTAATTCTCCAAAGATTGCCTGCAGGCAATTTCAATTTCTGTAGTGTCTGCATGAATGCTGCCCTCAATACATCCAATCAGCATTATAATGACAAAAACCAAACGATGACTCTATCTTTAAGGAAATAGTAGTCAGTTTGACCTCTGCTCTTACCTGGTGCCCACGACAGTGAATAGATAATGCCTTCATTTCCTGGTGATGTCTTAACGGCAGTGAGTGTATTAACGTCCCATACCTTCATGGTGCCATCAAATGATGCTGTGGCAATCAAATCAGCATCATCTGGTTTGAACTTACAATCAAATATCGTCTCAACATGACCCTGTGGGGAAGAATCATACAAAAGAAATTTCCAATCAAACTGTTGTGATTTTAAGAAACTTTACCAATAGCAAATATTAGTTTAAGTACACTGAACCAGGTGCTAAAACACTAAATGCAAATTACATCAGTATAATGTTAGAGACATTTCCTCACCAACTCCCTTAGAAAGTCCCACCTCCTCTTCCCAAAATCATACAGTCCCACTCCCCCATCAAGGAAAGTGCAAACTGCGTGTCCTGGTGGTAATGCATATGAATTTAGAGTGGTTGCACTCGGTGTTGGGGATGCCTGGCTTGTAGATGAGACATCTCTGTGGAGAGGAACATCCGAACTGTTGGGGGTCAAATTGAGAGATGTACTGAAGACTTTAAGAGCATGGAACCCCATCTTCTTAAGGCTAAGGCTTTGGATGGGTGTGGATTTAGAGACACTCCATAGTCTGAGGACTCCGCCATTAGAATCTGATTGGAATAACAAGATACACATAAACTTGTTAATTGAAAACTTGAAGAGATGTCCATAACATACAAAAAAAAAAACTTATTCTGTCCTCAGGTCTCGAGGTCCAGAAATGGTTTCATGTTTATAGCCTCCGACAACAAAATCTGTACAATTGTTCCCAGGATGTTATTAGAATTTAATGGTAACTTGAAAGCTTCTAGAATCGGTTGACAATTTTGCAATTAGCTATTAACCAATGTAAATATACCTCCCTGGAGATGAACCACTTTGACAAAAAGCATAATACTCACCTCCAGTAACAAACATTCCAGGTGCTGACGGTACCCAGGCCAATGTTTTTACTGCAGCAATGGCATTAGGCATCTCAAACTTCATAAAGCACATGCGAGACTCACTGTCAACCATACGTACACCACATCTAAGATTAGCTATGAGGAGATAATCGTCTGACAGATGGTCCCATTCAAGGTCAATCACAGGGTCGTCCTCATCTGAACCATCAGTGGATTCTGGTCTTAAGACATGCTTGTATGATTTATTACCTAGTAGTTGATAAATAGAATAGTATGGACATCATTCACACATCATGCATCTTGCTCACTAATAATATTGAGATCAAAGCGGATCAAAGTGAGACAAACTTCCATCTGTAATGGAAACTCGTAAAGTTTGTAAATGTAATGCAATGGAAACTCATTAAGTACGACTAATAACTTTCTTTTAAAATTCTTAATGTTGTTCTTGTACCTGCGTTGAAAAATGACAGACTTCCATCTGCATGACCAAACACAACCTTTCCAATTTTCTTGTGATGCCAACGAAACTTGTGGATATCTGAAGAAAACCCGTGGGCCTCTTTGTGGGGGGACAGCTCTTTCCCTTGCGAAAAATGCCACATCATGAGTGGTCCCCTGCCTTTAATAAAGGTAAGTGAATCCTTCTCCAGCAGACACCAGTCTATACATAAAGGAATGAACTTGGTGTATTCAACCATTGCGAGGACGCACTGTTGAGCAACATCCCATAAGAACATACGGTAGTCACAACCCCCACTGGCAAATACATCAGGTCTGCGTGGATGCCACATGATAGATGTCACCGTCTTCTTATGTTCTGACATGATGGCATAAAGTTTAAACTCATTGAGTTTACGGTCAAGCTGGAAATAAATACAAACAAAAATTGTGGATAAAAATCGAAAAAATAACCAGATTCGATCTTGAGAATAATTGTGACAAAATCTTCTTAAAATATGGCAATGTTGCATAAACATCAGTTCATTTTAAATAATAACAGCTCCACGTTATAAAAAGATTCCTTTTTTTGTTCACACTACTGTGTCCTAACAAATGAAAAATTAACTTAATGTTACATATAACACTGTATATTCTATAATTTAGTTGACCAAAAATCTAGTTTTCATTGATAAAAATACAAAACGAATTGCTTTACAAAGTAACCATTTACACATGAAAAGGGGTTAAACCAAAAGCATTGTGTGAATTTCATGATAGAGTGGACATGGCCTCAGAATTTCAAATCCATAGTTGAAAGCCATTATCCATAAAATATTGTTGAATATCAAAGTATCTGGGTGAGGTAATGAAAAAGTAAATTGTTTGTTAAGATCTTGTATATATATGCAGATACTGAAAAGCATATCTGGCTAAGTGTTTGGACAAACACTTACTTATTATACTTCATACATTAGTCCAGTAAGATAATAACATTATTGATTTGTCCTTCCCTTAATACACTGTACATGTGTACAGTGCAATTTTAATCAAGTACACTGTACAAGTACATTGTAGTTGTACAAAAAGACAAGTGTGTGTATCCAAATGGCTTTCATTGAAAATACAGTGTAAATGTTATTAACAATGTAGTAACATTCATGTCATTAGAGCTCATATGAATTCATATTCATTATCCACAATCATAAAAAAGCCATCAAGTTATAAAAGAACCAGCCATTGTACACAAAAGGACTGCAATGTATCTGTTGCATGTTGTACAGATACAAATTAACATTTAAGTGCAAACTGTGTTGAGCAAAAATTGGGCGGATGAAAATGCAAAGTTCGTTGATAAATCAGTGCAAGTACATCGATGTAAAATTGCATTCATGTATGGTCGAGTTGCAGGTAGTATCATTTAATGCATGCAGGTCTTAACAAGTAATATTTACATTCAGTATGTTTCTTTGTATAAGTTTCCACTTCAACTGATGGATCAATAAGTAATTTTCAAATACACCTGGGACACTTGGCCACCACTAATTATCAACACACATTTCTAATAGTTGTGAACAGGGCATTGGTTGTCTCTTAGCAACAAATATACAGCATACACTGTCTATTCAAGCACTCATCTGGCCCTGACCCTATTTGGTTCAATCTCAACCTTTCACAAGCAACCTCCATGAATACACTTATCGTGTAGATTTATGAAATATGTATTGGCACGCTATTTTGTTTACCACATGACATCTTGGGAAACTGACAAAGTGACTTTTGTATTAAATAAACTGATGAATATTGTATGCTCAGACTAAAGTAGGTTTAAATACAACTACTAGTGTTTCATACAAGTTATAAATGAAATTTAAATGTAAAATGTTGTAGTTTATAATGTTTTTATAGATTCCAAAAACTTAACAACAATTTGAGTTTGTTTAATGAATGTAATGTAATGTTTTAAAGTTTGTCAAACGTCAAAGACTGAATTCTTGTTTTTATCTTGAACTATTATAAAGCTAACTTCATTCAAATATCAACCCATTTAAAAGAGTAATGTATAATTCCCATCATTTAAGTTTTATAATGCAATCCTACAACCAACCTGTGAAAGTATTGTCAAATACAGTGGTCACGTTTTAGGTTTATAACACTTTTCTTTCTGTGATTTGTGTACACATTAATTTCAGAATTTGTTTGGTTGCAGTAATAAAATAAGCAGCAGCAATTTAGAGGGTCTTCATATGCCATCTTTTTACTTTGGCAGTATTTCAAATGGATGTCATTTATGTAGCTAATTGGTACTACGTGTAGTATGAACTGTAAAATTAGAGATTTCAAATAAAAAGTAATCAACTATTTTCAAATAATAACGAATGTACTTTTCTTGTCACAGTAATTTGTAATTTTTTACAGGCATGGTATTTGGTACTTGTAAAAATGTGACCAACATGTCCATCTGGTATGGAGTTTTATAGACTAAAATTACAGTTTTGTTGACTTTTCTGAGTGCCCCCAAAAAATAAATAAAAAATGAAAATCAGTAGAAAGAATATCAAACATGGACCTGTTTGTACTTACCTGATAAACATAAATTGCTAATGTTGCACAATATGCAAATCTATCTCCACTTGCAGCAACTACATCACTATTCCAGGGCTGGCAGCCTGCTGATAATAATCCCACTTGCTTCATTATTAATTAGTTCAAAGCTACAGGCAAGGTGTTCCAAATTTCCCTTTTAATCTTTTGGCCCAAATTCAACATAAATTGTTCTCAGGTTGCACTTTAAACAGTCATTGGAGTTCTGGGAAAAACACATTCTGCAGAAAATATCAGATGACAAAACTGCTACAGACAGCCTAATGATGATGATCCATCATACATGTACGTAGTATCACTTTTTGATTGAGCCTCTTCCAATCACATACCTGAAGCAATTTTGATTGTGAAGATGAACAAAAAGTACATAATTGTTCTTCAGACTATGATCATCAAGGTTGTGTGCTGATTGCTCGTTTCCAAGTATACACCCATGATGTTGACACCAAGATGTGTGTTATAATATTAAGCTTGAGAGAAGAACTACATGAAGAGTCGGTTCAATGTGGTCTAGCTTTACAGAAAGATGGAGGAGACACAGATACACATCACATAGTACAAGCTGTTCATGCACTCATCCATGATGTGCTGCACTGCTGCAAAGGAGGAAAAAAGAAGGAATGTTATTAGATCATAGAAGGAAGGCTACTTCAAGTCTTGATCAGACTTTATGTAATAAATGAAACAATGCATTAAACACCAACATTATTCTGCATGCCATTATCAAACCATGTATGTATGACTAAGATGGACATTACAGACCTGTGAACTGGAAACTTACAAGGAATGTTCATAGAAGTAATTTTTCAAGTTTTGGTGTGCACACAACAAATACACAAAATGTTTCTATTATATTTTGTGCAAGCATTGCATTATTGTAGCATAAAAGTTTACAAGAAGACAATGCAAAATGACCTCTCTGCAGAGAAAGTGAGGATGTACTCTGATCAATCATTTCAGCTCAAGACATTGTCATGATATTAAAAATGCATCCAGAAATGAACTTTGATCAGCAGCCCTTTGCTTAATTAGCCAATGCTGTAGGTTTTATGGTTGAATGTATGCATCTGATATGATTTGTCATAGACAGCAAAATGCAGAAAATGAAACACACCTGAGCCCAAGGGATAAGTGTAACCATAGCTCACCATGGTACATCTGAATGCTTGTGTATCTACTTGCAAAATCGAGATCAAGAAAATGATTATGCAGAATACAAAACTGTAAACAGATAGAGGATATCATAAACAGTTCCTTCAGGTGATTTATACTTGGAGAATTTTAGTCTGGTTTTCTGTTATTAGGCCTATTTTTGTGAAGTTATCAGCATTTCATTACAGAAAGACCAGTTGTCAAGATTGTCAGCATTACAAAATTAGTTAGTCAAGATTTATAACCATTTGTCATTTAGTACCATAGATCAAATGTACAAAATTGTAATATGTTGTGAAAATTACTTTGCTTCTTTGTTTATATGAAAAGTTTTCCAAGGGTAAAATGTGGAAGCTTCTCTAAAATAAAATAAAAATGTATCAATTCACATGTAAATTTTAAAAACTACAAATATTATTTTCAAATGTACAGTCTTTTTGAGTTTTGTATAAAATTCTGTTTAGAAAAATTGTGTAAAAGCATCATGTATTTATACTTGCAATGCACCGTATTTTTGACCGCGCGAGGGCGCTCTCAAAAATATTTCCATCACTTCCGGGGGTATATCGTCTGCTCAGCTCTGTGTACAGTTTTAACATCGGCCGGCGTTCTGTCATCACAGTAACAGTGCGCAGTATAGTTTTTAATTACTTCTAAGGTGGGTTGTAATGGCTCCTAGGTCTGATGTCTGGTGGCAATATGTTCCAGTCTTTCACTGTAAGGGGGAAGTATTTGAAGCAGTCTTTACTCTTTGTTTGCGGAGAACAGTTGGTATAATGTAGGCCTTGCAGTTGCTAGCATAAATGTGACTGTGTCTGGATTGGCGTGTGACAAGAAGACATCCCAGAACCAACGTTTGAGCTGAATAACTAATGCTGCAGTGAGGTCGTCAAGTTGTGCACCTGGGATGACGTTTTGTCTCATAATTATATAGACGGAATTCGGCAAGACTCTCCACCACGTTCAGGCTGCCGTCACGATCCCGGCAGGAAAGTTTTTAAATTTACAACCGGTCACACACCAATCCAGACACAATCACATTCACAGCAAGGCCTACCAAATGTTCTCCACAAACAACTAAAAACTAAGAAGCAACTTAAAACTATACCGCACACAGAATTAGAAGTGACAGAACACCGATGTTAAAACTGTACACAGAGCTGAGCAGACGATAATTGCATACCCCCGGAAGTGATAGAAATATTTTTGAGAACGCCCTCAGCAGTCAAAAATACGGAGCATTGTTATGACAAGCACAAATTTAACAGCAGGTAAAAAGACCAAGCAATCCTTGCGTTTATTCTAACATTTTGGAGCCATCCTTGGAATGTACTAAATAATAACACTTCAAGTGTGCTCGCAACGTTTTAGCTCGCATCGTTTTAGGTACTTTTTTTTTACATTTTTTAAAATGACAAATCGCCTAACATCACAAATTAGTGACTTCAAGGTGAGGGCTACACTTAACTGATTTTGGGCTATTGGGGGGGGGATTTTGTGCCTTTCCATAACCTTGGGCTGCCAGGCACATTGCTTTAATGTGAAGGAAACAAAATCATGAATATTATACAGGTCCCACCATTTGACTGCGCACTAGACTTATAACACAGCCAATAACATGAAGTAACACAAATAATTTATCTAATCACAACATCCACCTCAAAATACAACCCCCCCTCCCTGAGGATTAGTATCATCACAATAAACCTTTTGTCATGTTGTGGACCTTGACTACATGTATAACACAATTGAATGGCTGCAATGCCAATCTACTATTGCCTTATCAACCAACTTGTGTCATGTGTGTGGGATGGTTTGTTTGAGGGATGTTTTTTTCCCAAACTAAAATTATCCATCAAAATAAATGTGGTTTGGTATAGAAGTGGGGAGGGGTCAAAAGTTTCCTGATCCCTTGTTGGGGTTGAATTTAAAGAAAATATGCACTGTGTCTTGACCACACACTACACATCACAGGATAATTGCAACTCAGAACTGTCACAAGACCAGTAATATTTTTAACAAGATCTACACATGTACATGTATAACATATGGGATTTGAGGCATTACATGGTGAGGTATCAATGTATACATGGTTTGCGGTAACACCATGTGTTTATCTACATGTACTTGCTAGGTAGATTTTGTTCTTCTTTGTAAAATTGTCTTGCTTTTTATTCTACTGCTGCGGAGTAGAATATTCTGAAAAGAACTGTCCTGCTTATTAACTACTACCTGGGCGGGAGGTAGGAAATCGGCCAGGACTACTACTTTCGCTATGTGGATCGGGGGACTTCTCGTTAATAACTACACTGCCGCGGAGTGAGTTCTTAATAGCTAGGTCTCAACGTTTCGACTAGCTGGCTCTAGTCATCGTCAGGAGACTGAAGAGTGTAATCCATGTTTGTCCATTTATAGGAGTTCAGGGGTTTCAGTGTAGAGTCAGTCACTGCTCTGATTGGTTCTTCTCAAAGGAGAACTGTGGTTGGCTGGCCCAGGGCTATTGTGAGTGTTGCCCATTGTGTGGGAAAGCCCTGTGTAGTAGATTGTAGACTGTGGGATGCCAGTGGAGTAGGGTGGTAGGATAGTATGCCAAATACTACTAATGAACTAACCGATATATTGTGGCACAGTGTTGTGCTTGTGTATTTCATTAGCTTCCCTGATGCGACGTGTACACCAATGTCTCTCGGGAGCTATGATGTGAGCCTGATCCCAATCTTCGACATGGTCTAGATCGGTGGAATGTTTCACAATTGCAGATTTGTCATATTCCCCTCTGCGGCCATGGGCTTTATGTTCTTTCAGCCTAGTAGTAAGGTCTCTACCAGTCTCGCCAATGTGCACACACTTTACCACAAGAGCAAGGAATTCGGTACACTCCTGCTTGACTGCTAGAGTCATGCTTGTCTTTGTGGGTGTGTAGCTTTGTTTCCAACTTGTTGCGAGTTCGGTAGTAGACCTTGATATCTACTTCACGGAGGATACGCTGTATCTTATGTGAAGTATGACCAATGTATGGGAGGACCGCAATAGGCATATCTTCTAAGTTTGCATACTGAGAGTTGTGATTGGAAAGAAACTCCCGTTTGTTCGGCCGGTACCCATTCTCTTTTAGCACTGTGTTAATGTGCTCCAATTCTTTTGGTAAAGGTTCTTTGTCACAAATAATGTGTGCCCTTCGAAGTACTGTAGGGTGTATTTCACTGAGGGTTTCACCAAGGGAGGATGGAATGACCGAACATTAAGGTAGCGGTCTGTGTGGGTCGGTTTTCTGTACACGGAGTGTGCAAGAGAGCCATCAGACCTCTTAGAAATGAGTACATCAAGGAAAGGTAATGAATTGGATGTCTTTGTTTCCATGGTGAACTGAATGTTCGGGTGTTGCCGGTTGAGGTGACTTAGGAAGTCATCAAGGTTGTGTAATCCATGTGACCAAATGATGAATGTATCATCCACATATCGAAGCCAAAGTTTGGGTTTGAGTCGAGCTGTATCCAGAACTTTCTGTTCAAAATCTTCCATGAAGATGTTCGCTAAGACCGGGGAAATAGGAGACCCCATGGGAGTGCCCAGAGCCTGTCTGTAATACCCATCTCTCCATTGGAAATATGTGGACTTCACGCATGTCAATAATAGATCATGGATCTGGTCTGGCGTTAGGCTGGTGCGATCGGTTAGAGTTTCATCTTGTTCAAGTACCGATTTTGTGATTTGGCATGCTTCATTGGTAGGTACGTTTAATAGTGAAAAGTGACTTGACATCAAAACTTACTACATGTAGTACATCAGATGACTGTAATTCAATTCCCTTTAAAATATCGATAAACCCTGCTGAATTGGGTACATGGTGAGCCATTTTTCCCACAAGGGGTGTAAAGCTTAGTCAAGTGTTGTGCGAGGTTGTAGGTAGGTGAACCTCGAGAGGAGACAATAGGGCGGAGAGGTTTGTCTTGTTTATGGATCTTTGGTTGGCCAAAGAATCTCGTGCACTTCGAGGCAGAAGGCCTGAGATGTCTGTATAGCGGAGTGGGTATAGCAGTGCTATGGTTCAGAGAGAGGAGCTTGGCAGCAAGTTTCCTTTCTAAGATCTATAACACTTCTCCATTTTTTATATTTACTTTTTAAAACTTTGAGGAAGAGATTTGGAAAACATTAATTATTTTAAATTAATTTTTTTAACTTAAACTATGATTAATTCATACTTTTATATTCATACAGCCTTTCCTCTCCTGTAGTTGGTAGCTCTTCTACTGTTGGATTGGTTAATATTAGTTGCGATAATCGTAACCCTCCATCCTCCCGACGACAGTCATAGACCGGAGGGTTACGAGACTACAAGCACAAGATTCAACCATACATGTAAGTGCAATTTCGACCAATGTTGACAGACTAGTCACCAGATTTGTCAAATTTTTACCACTTTCAAAAATCATGACACAAATTCTAAGAACACGGATTTGATCATCAATGTCTAATGAATCCATTCATAACACTCCAAACATCATTGACAAAATATTTTGAAGAAAAAAAGACAAAAACTTACTGGAGACTGACCAACGTGTATACAAACATGTAACATAACGACCAATCAGCGTAAAACCAAACGCCACTTGCAGACTCAACGTCACAAGCTGAGCGCATTTTATTGCCCTGCACGATCACAGGTAATATACAAAGTTTACGATTATCGTAAACTGGGTATTAATATATGATGAAATAACTCATATCCATCCACTTGAGATATTTTTTTTGGGGGGGGGGAAAGTCACGGGCTGAAACTTGATGGCATATTATGGCCATGGATTTTTTATTTTGTTTACTTTTTCTAATCATTGTTATTAATATTAGTAGACACAAAATTATTGCATTAGTGACCTTTACCCAAATTTTACCTTTTTGTACAATTTTAGGCGTCACTTGTCTTACAATCGGGAATCTTGAATGTTCAACCACGGTTCAATACGTTGAGGTCTGATTAGCACAGAGTGAGGATTTCAGAACAGAGGTTTTGGCCACTTTCACCCTGTCTTGTAGTAATTCAAAATGAGGGGTTCGAAAACACATGTCTATTTCTACTACTCCTTGGCAGAGTCCATAAGTTAGGATATAAAGGCTAAAATTCCACATTCTGCCACCACTCTATTCTCTTTCTCACTTGATTCTGGTCAAATTATATATCCTTACCCGTCCAGAAATGTATACAGAATGTATACAGAGACAGGCACACTGAACTATTACAAGAAACAACATGTACAAAGTGTCAAAATCGTGATAAATAAGAAATTTTCAGGTCTATAGTGGTCTTGACAATGCTGCTTGCTATACTCAGTGATACTCCACTTTAATGCGCAAGAGTCTCGTCTACTCGTACATCTGATTCAGCTAGCCCTGGTAGGAGTAGGACGTCAGTCAGTGCAACGGAGGAGTCCAACCTGGGCTAGGATTCAGCTAGCCTTGGCCACATAAGTGGGGCTAGTCTACCCGATAAAATGTGCACTTGAATTGTTCTTTTTTAGGGTTAAATTAGGTCTAAATTTAGCGTTTTATATAGCTACCAATTTCTCACAAGATTAAAAAAGGGAAATGAAGTCCAACATCCATTAAACATTAACAATCAAATAAATTGCTTAGAAAGGGGTGGCATTCTGCGGGAAATTACCCCAGACCAAGATTAGATGACTTTGATCATAAACAAGTGAACAAGTGAACAAGTGAAAAAGTGACGGTAGGATACATTTTGTACATACAGCAATTTTACAATTTTTTAATGCATCCATTCCAATTGAGTGCTGGAATTTCCAGCATTTCCAGCAACCACCTCGCCTGCCCATCCCACCACTTCCGTGGCGTAAATGCTTCCCCAGCCCTAAGAAGGACATTCGCAGGTACGTTGAATGATTGAAATGCAATCTGTATGAAAGAGGGAATGATATAGAAGAAAAAAATTCCCGCAAACTTACCACTTTCTGCATTAAACTGACTGTTGTTTGCTGAATCCCTGCACGAATAACGTTGTAATGTGTGTACGCCAGCAGCCAAGGCAGCACTGGCGCTCTAGTACAAAAATAAACATCAACATTTTGTTTGACGTCTTGTCTGGAACCCTGTTGAGTTTGCTAGATATATCATGCTCACTATTCAGTGTTACCATACGTTGTTCGGAACGCTGTTTTCGATGGTGTCCAGAAATTCAACACACAAATGCATCTCCAAAGAGTTTCGTAATACCATAATACCAGTCAGTCATCTCGATAATAAATTAACCCCAAAGACCTTTCTTTTGCAACGTTGTGACGTTGCCTCCCATGCCTCGAGCCACCAGAGAGCATCTACTTCGAAACATTTTGCATTGATCAATCTCTAAGCCCGAGTTTTTGCCAACCCAGGTTGGAAAACTATGGAAAGCCATAACTTCAAATCCTACCTCCATGTTCAAATCAAAAACAGATAGCCATAGTTTGAAGCAATGTTACACAAATATTCTAAAATAGTGTTGAACTTGTTGGAAACAAATCAACCAATCATGGGAGGTATTTCAGTTCATGAATCTTTACAGAAAATGTTGAATTTGGTCACAATTTTGTTTTAATACGATTGATTGTTTTGCTAATATTCGGCTGTCCATGCCAACCGGCGCACTTTGTTTATCAACAAAAGAAAGGTCTATAGTTGAGGTACAATGGAGGAAATCGGGGGGGGGGGCGGAAGGGGTGGGTAGCGCCACCAGCGCGCCACCTACGTTGAAAATAATCTCATTCGACCATCCGCGCGACGTGGACTGGTCGCCCACGTACATTACAAACGGAGCGCCTACTACTAGTAGTAGGCGCTCCGTTTGTAATTACGGCGCTATACGATCTTTGGTGTGTATGCTGCACGCACAGTACTAGTCTTGGTGCAAGACGTCCCTGTTCTGTATTTCCACGATCCGCCCCATTACAAATTGCCGTCTTCAAATGTTGTAAATTCACAAAATCTTTACACCAGAAAACATTTGTAAATTGTTGTTTTGCCTTGCCAACTGCTTCAGTAAATTAACTATTTAATAAACAGCATATATTTAACCTAAACGACATGTATAACATATCTGTTTTAGATGTGTATGTTGCCTCAGAATTACAATTACCTGCGGCAAATGTTCCCGTCCGTCAACAGAGATCGTTTGAACGCAAAATAAGTATTGGCGGGATCCATTCTCTCCAAAAACACTTTTACAAATCGTCAAATATCTAGAGGATGTAGCGAGGGATTTTGATTAAACTTTCAGGAATGAAAGATCTATTCCTAAATATTACGTTAATGGAAAAAATCAGAGGATGAACGATAATTTTTTTCACATTATGTCGATATTTGTAGCCATTTTAGGGGAGACCATTTGTAACGAAATTCCCACCTGGACCCATTCATATACACGTTAGCCGCTGCAATAAACCAACGGAAAATTTTCGATAATATTTTTACGCACTTTATTTAAAATTAAGCATCTCAACAATTGAAAATACTCTTACGATATACACTGTTATGTTTTTAGTGCTGATAAAGAGAGAATTTTAACGGTATACATGGATTTCTTTTTGTTTTTTAATGGTCATAATTACCTATTTTTAAAATGGAGTGTACCCAAACAGCGATCGCAAATGATTGCGCAACACCCCTTCCGCCCCCCCTTTCCGCCCCCCCTTTCCGCCCCCCCTTTCCGCCCCCCCCCCCCCCTTCCGCCCCCCCCCCCTTTCCGCCCCCTGGAGGAAATGTAGCAAAACAGCAGACCCAGTCTGGGGCGCTGTACTCCTTTAAAAAAAAAATTGGCCAGTTACTGGGTCTAGCAAAACAGTTACTGTATCGTAGGACGCCCTGTATTCAGGGCGTCCCTGAAATCGAGGCAAATCTTTTACCTCTCTGCACGCGATGTAAACAGTCCCTAGATACAATTTTTGTGGTTTGACTTGCCAAGCAAAGAGTCTCCTCTCATTTGACCAAAACTTAGAAACATGTAAGGCTGGGGGGGGGGGGGGGGGGTGGGGATTTACCTTTGTATTTAGTCCATAATTACAGGTCGTTAGGTTAACCCACGAAAATGAACATGGCAATTGTCTTCACCCTCGTAGGCACACATAAACACCGCCTTTTGTCAGAGCATCCCATGCCCACAGAATATTGAAGTTTTTATCTATTTCTTGAGCTACTGTAAATCTTAGTTATAATATTGTTTGCAACGAGCAGACTCAAAGTCTTCTCAAGGGGTAATTTATGTTTTCAAGATTGCAACCAGTACATCATACATCCAACTTTATCACTTATTTCAAATGCCAAGTTGTATTGTGATTTTGTTGAACGTTTGTTCATAGCACACTCATGATGAATACTTGGCTGTTCAGGAATTTTATTTATTACTCCTGGGCTAATTTTATAAAAGAAGGAGTTCCAAAAGAGTAGTATTAAAGAAAACTGAATCAGACCACAATGTACAAATAACACTGGGCTGTAACCTGAGCAGCAGAGAATAAACTAAGAATGAAAACTAAGGACATGTTTATAGTTTCCCAGGTAGCATTCCGACATGGGTACCATAATATGGGCCAGTCAATGAATGAAAATTTTCTCTGCCTTGTGCAATTTTCCTTCCTCCATGCTCGAATGTAAATTGCAACTGAACATTAATTGTTTTTTAGTCAAAACCATGCCACCAATGTTGTAGATCTTTGACATTTGATTTGAGGGCGTGGTCTAGAGTGTAACAGTCTGGGGTGCTACCTTTTAAAACTGTATACCCTGTGTACTCAGCGCCGAAACTACAATTTTCAAGGGGTGCACCCTAGGGGGCACATGGGGGGGGGGGGGGAGTGCGGCAGGGACAGGGAGACTGTAGAGACTGCACCAAAAGTGCAATACAAGGGGACGTTTGAATTTGTGATTATTTTTTTGTCAGGTTGAGGTAAAAATAGAGTAGGAAGAAAGAATGAAATAGGCAAAACGGATAGAATGAAATTGCACAGTTAATTTGGTTATTTCAAGCAAACTTCTCCCCCAGTAAATATAAATATGCAAAAAATAGAATTACAGAATTCTGATTTGACTAGTTAGTAGAGCGTCAATGACACATGAGGAGTTTTATTTTAACACTATAAGTATAATAAGTATCCAGCACACCATTAATAATGTGTAAATTTAATTGTTTCTTTTCAAAATCAAAGCAACACAACTGATCAGGTAGGGACATTTTTTTTAAAAACACATGAAATCACACATGCTTTATAATACAGAGGGAATCTACCAAATAAAAACTCAAATATAAATATCACTTTAGGAACAATAACCCTTTTTTCCGTTTCCCAATCTAGATTCATAATGAAAGAGATTAACAAATTTATATTGAAATCATCTTCGGAAGGAATAGATGTCAAAACAACTTAAACAACTAAGAATACAATTCAATGTTAACTTCACTTGGACGGCTCAGGAGTGTGCCTGGAAATTTACTTGAGATGAAATTCATGAATACTTTGCTGCCAGATATGAAAATTTCAGTAAAATCGATATATTACCGGGTAAATGTAAATGGCATTTGTGGTATTCAATTTGCACCCGCTTGAACAAAAACAGTTTCCAGGTTTTTTTTAATTATCTTTCTGTATAAATAATAAATTTCAAACAGACATTTGATGGAGATTTCAGTTCAGACAAGAAACAAAACTGGCAAGGTAAGCACAAAAACACTGAATATTTCATAGTTAGATATTGCAAAATAACCCAATTGGCCTGTAAGTATTTCCTAAAACTTTAAAAACTACCATATTGTGCTGTACCAATCTGCTGCTGTTAAGGTAAAATTAAATGTAGGTAATTACAAAACTATCTTTCTACATGTACACTTATTTATCAGACAAAAACAATTGTATCATTTACATTTGATGGTGAGGTACAGTATTCAATTTCCAAGACATGACATGAAGTTTGGCAAATAAAAAGAATGAAACTTAATTATAGGGTGGGAAGCGGATGATGGTTCAAACTTTCTCAAGTTTTCTTCTGATCTTGTGTCATTTAAAATTCAAGAAAACTTTAAATAAGTTTCTATACAATTTAAACATCCATCGTCCACACATTCCAGAGTGGAAAAGATACACAAAACACTTTAATTTTCACACAATGTCAAAAGCTAAACAATGTTAAACCTTGTCTTTAACAATACAACAAAAGTACCGAAGTTAAAATGACACATATTTACAAATTTTGAAGAATTTTCTGAAAGGTAACTTGCTCACTTAGGTTGCAGACAATGCCAAAATCACGATGGTACATGAAGATGCATTCCTTATTCCTTATTTGAACATGATGTGGAAGAAACTCAAATAATCTGGACTTCGGAAAACACTAATTAAAAGCACTTGTTTTAGGTACTTAAAAAAACAATTACACAACAAAACGAAATGACTTTAACTATAATTTACATAACCATGATTTTGTGATATGAAAACATTTGTATCATGCATTTATATAAAAATCTACCAAACTTGCATAATATATACATTATATTATTCCTTACAAAAATTCCAATAGAGTAAAATATTCTAAATGAGGTCATGACTGGACTGAATATGGTATGGAATAAAGAATAAGACTTTAGCTTGCAATGACAGCAGTAGAACATTCCACTTAATTGCAGAATTTTTGCACATTCCGACTTAACATTGAGATAAGGCCACGAATACATGTACCCACTTGCCTAAAGACATCCGTTTCTTAGATTGAACTGAGAAAATAGGTTCAGTTTGCTATGGTTTCATTTTCCTATTTAAAAAAATATGCAAACAAGGTAGCAGGTAATGCCTGAAATCCAGATATTTCCAAATACATTACCTATTTTCCTTCTGATCTTACTCATCCAAATCAGCCCAATGCTATATCCTTTTAAAAGCTGCAAGTCATGCAGTTGTAATATAAATCACTGAAATACTAGCTCTTTGGGTTTATTACTAAAATCATTGGTTCAGTACTTTAAAGGCACTGGACACGTTTGGTAATTGTCAAAGACCAGTATTCTCACTTGGTGTATCCCAACATATGCATAAAATAACATACCTGTGAAAATTTGGGCTCAACTGATCATCAAAGTTGCAAGAAAATAATGAAAGAAAAAACACCCTTGTTGCACAAATTTATGTGCTTTCAGATGCCTGAAAAAGGCTTCAGGCCTGAAGTCTTTTTCAGATTCAAATATTTTAGTAAAAAATTACCTCTTTCTCAAAAACTACCTTACTTCAGAGGGAGTGGTTTCTCACAATGTGTTATACTATCAACAGCTCTCTGTTGCTCGTTACCAAGTAAGTTTTTATGCTAATATATATTTTGAGTAATTACCAAACGTGTCCAATGCATTTAAAGGTATTATACAGGATTGGCAGAGCTGACAAAATAATCACAGACAGTGTTCATGTTTTGTGTAATCAACCACATACATGAAATAACAAACCTGTGAAAATTTGAGCTCATTTGGTCATCGAGGTCACGAGAAAATAGTGAAAAGAGACCTTATGTGTTTTCTGTTTTTCAAACAGCGAGTTTATTATCGCGCGCGATAAAAACTATTGTTTTACTCATTTCTCAGAAACGATAGCATTTCAGGCAGAAATATTTTAAGGAACCCTTTCTACCATTACTTACTTTAAATCATGTAAGTTATGTGTGAATCTGTGAACATTTGTGTTTTTCGATCTTACCAATAGTGTACAGGGCCTTTAAGGTCCATTTCATAATTTACATGAATTTCATGAAGCTAATGGAAATTCATTTTATTTGTGACTTATCTTCCCCAAAGTATTTGTTTGGCGAAGATCAAACATGAAAACCTGTGAACTTTTTTTCCTGTGATGTTTGATAATTTTCATTCTGATTAATAGCAATTTATGATTATAGGCCTTCATGACTATTGCAATTGTGAATTTGCAAATACGGACCATCAATATGACTGAGCCGATGTAATCATAAGTTAGGAACATAATAGCCACAACTGGGTTTATTGATAGCACCTAGTTAGGGTCTATACTGTAAGTATTTCTTAACATGTAAATGTAGATTAGAATATTCAAGACATCAATTCACATTGATATCATGGCTAAAGTTTTAAAGACATTTTACTATTTCCAAGAACTGCCACATTTTGGCTTAGGACATCGCATACAGGTTTTTATTTGAAATTTAGTGAGTTCCTACCCAAAATTATTATGAATACAAAAACAATAATTGTGATATACAATTGTAAAAACTGTCTTTTAGATCAATTTCAAGTAACCAAAAGTGCAAGAATAAAGTACTAATTTACATCACATAATGGAAAAAACACCAATACTTAGCAGTTTGGTTTTATATCTAAATAACCAAGGATGGCGAATTCATGAACCGTTTTGTTATTGAAATACTTGTACAGGAATGTTGCACAGAAAGACAGATGGTACATGCACAACAAACTACAGAGAGTGCAGAATATTTGCAAGGACATGTAGGATTGTCCTGAGATTCTCATTACTACAAGTGTTAGATTCTACAGTGTCATCAAGTATGTCATTCAATGAATGGGTTGCAGCAGACATACATAAACACATTTGAACTTTCATCTTCAATAATTTCTGTCATTCTAAGTCAAGATGGTGGCAGACTTGATAGGTATTCTTTTTAAATATTAATTCATATCCATATAAAACAAACTGTCCAGTCTGCTACCATCTTTAGTCAAAATGTTAACCAGTTGATGCCGAATGATGTATTAACTTGTGCCATTTTATCCCCAAACACATGGCAGGGGACGTGACTTTTGTATTTTTGTATCACATTGGAAGACCGGAACAAAGGTCGCCTTTACTTTCAATTACAGAGCATGCACAGAGCATACACTCACTGTGCAACACTTCGCTTCACCAACACAAAGAGGACAGGTGTTGGTGGAAACAATGCTCAAATTCTACCTTTCTGTAATGTCCCGATTCGAGAGAATTCCACCAAGTTCTATTTCGGCTCAATGGAGGCAAGTCCATGCAGACCGAGATTTAAGCATTGGTTCCGGCCATGGGCTCAATTGGCGGCCATGCCACACAGCCAAAGTTTTGCAATTCACCAGGCAAAAATATGTATTTTATCGAAACAAAAAGAAACAAGTCCGGTGCTTCAAACAGAATCTTTGTTTTCTTAGCTTTGTCAAGTCAGGGTTTCTTCTTGCCAGCAATTCCAAAAAATATTCATGTCAGGGTCGAAATGAAAAAATGGACGGTCCCCAATGCTAGCTGGATAAAAGAACTGTCCAGTTAAATGGTTTTGTGCTTAACACTAACTTAAATTTAATTCAGATAAAAAAAACTTTAAAAAAACATTGTGCACTGACTGTGGAATGATTCTGGTGCTGCTTCAAAACAGTGTACACAAATATCACAATTTTCATTCAACAACTTTTGAACATTGGCACAATTTTGTGTTAAAGGTACACATAAGTTTCCTTTCCATGTCCTTTCCACTAATACTAGTATGTAAAGCATTATGATTCATTTAAAATTTTAAGTGTTTTCATAGTGAAACAGTAGAATTTCAAGCTTTACCATTAACATCCTCATGCAGAGAGATTGCTAAAGGTGTCACTATTTATTTTTCTCCAAATATAGAAATGGTTGAAACATAATACCAAATTGTTGATAAATGTAAACAGGCTTTTACAACATTAAAATCTGAGGCCCTATCCAAATTGGCGGCTACAGCTATGGCTATGACTGTTGCTAAGTGTGTTGCTAATGACCGTCCTACTATAACTCAACGCATGATGACGCAGAAATCTAGCAGTAGCTGCAGCTGTAGCCGCCAATTTGGACACTGCCTGACATTACCTGATCACTAAGTAATTGATTAATCACAAAAGTCTGCTGTTGCTTGACAACCTAATGTGGGAGGGGCTAGAAAGAGGCGTCCATTTTGGCAGGCACAAAGTTCAAATACATCTGCATTGTTGCTTGACCCGGGAGCACTTTCTGGGAGATTCTTCAGGACAATGTTTGCTGCATCTAACGATATCTAGAAAAGCAATTCAATCATTAAAATATGAGCAATGAATGGAAAGATGTATTTTACTTTACTTGAAATGATAAAAAGTGTGGATGGCAGAGTTAAGAAAAGTATTCACAAAATGATGATTTTAAATCAACAAATATCAGTAATTGAATGTAATAATAAGTGTCAAAATTATTAAGTTCAGAGTAATATTGCATGAATGTTTTTTTTTATCTAGTAGGATGACTGTTTGATCTGATAACATCTCTTTATTCATTGACCGTCTGCCCTCAGTCTGCCTTTTTGCAAATGAATTTGCACATAAAGTCATGGTGAGCATGTAAACACATTGACAACATTGTATAACACACAGGGAGACTGACTCCCAAAATGGCGCAACCAAAAGTAAATATGGCGATGACATCTTGGCCCAATTTCATGGCTCTGCTTACCGTAAGCAAAGAATCGGCGCTTACGGAAGCAGGAAATTTCGCACTATTTCATGGGTTAGCATGGAATGTTTGCTTGTGCGCTTGCGTAATCCACGTTACTAGGCATTCTACGCTTACACAGCTAGTGCAGAAATTAGGCGCTTGCTCGGTATGCGGAGAATGGTGATCGCAAGCGCAGAATTCGGCGGTAAGCAGAGCCATGAAATTGGGCCCCGGTGGATTGGTCAATACTGCAATACATCATTCTATTCTCACCTTGCCTTGCCTTGAGTGAAGGTTAATATCATTAAAACATGATACCGACACTTGTCCAATAGGAGAACTAAGGCTGACTGATTGTGGTGATTCAATGACTAGATTTGATGTTAATGACTCCAACCTAAAATTGAAAATAGACAAGAAAATAAATTTGAGAGCAAGGATACCCTGCACAATGGTCACTTCAATAATGCAATACCATCAGGAATGTTCTCAACATTGTTACCGATAAAACCACTTTAGCAGCGAAAAATCCAAAAAGATGTTACAATTTACCTTAAATCTTGACCTGGTACTGAGGTCACTAGGGGAGTCTGAACTGGTCCCTCAAATGCTGTTCCTTCACTACCTGTTTGTGAATAAAGAATCAAAATGTTGCATTAATTAATTTGTCTGCAAGATTTAACTGAGGATCAGACATGGTCAAATGTACTCAATATATTGGACCATGTGAG
Organism: Leptasterias polaris; assembly: GCA_037783415.1. NCBI lineage: Eukaryota > Metazoa > Echinodermata > Asteroidea > Forcipulatida > Asteriidae > Leptasterias > Leptasterias polaris. The sequence continues at coordinate 2,382,821 of JAZGTN010000020.1, forward strand.
GGCAGTGTTTTATTTTCTTACCTGTAAATGTGACTTTCTTGGCACCAATAATCACCTCATTCTCATCTGCATAGAATAACATTTTATCTTTTGTGTCGTAGATGACAAATCTCTCATTGTAGGATACTAAATTTTTGGGGCCTGGACAATAAAAGGGGAAAAACAGTAAGAATGCAATAAGTGTTCAGCTACATTAACAGTCTGTATTATAACACCCCTTACAAATATTCTGCCTTTTGATTGGTTTAGAGCGCGTCTCATGATATGTCTTAGTTTTACTAGAAACCCGGCGCGGTACTATCACATGGCAAACGATGTACTATCACATGGCCGCCGATGTAATATCACATGGCCGCCGATGTAATATCACATGGCATGCAGTACCTAGATGTCTTTTTTACCCACCTCGAACCCAATCAGTTGTGCATCTGTGTATCTGAAATAAGCGTACGAACGTTATGTGTACGAGGATGATAAATAGTTTGTTGGGGTGTTATAAAACAATATTGACTGCTTTTACTCGTGCTATGGTTAAAACTACGACTCCCTCGGTGATCACCTCCGGAGTCGTAGTTTTAACCATAGCACTCGAAGCAGTCAATATTTGTATATTAGTAGGTACTGCTCACCCCAATGTATATATAAAGAAAAGGAATGACTGGCATGACCATCAAGGCTCACTTTCAGCAGATGTGTGTCACAGAGGCTTTAATTGACTATTTGATAATAGCAAAACCTTTGGAAAATGCATTTATAGTGACAATTTACATACATATATCCAATACAAATATAAATAAAGAGTGGACAGTGAGTTGCCAGCAGCCATGTGTTAACCTAACATGTATTTGTCTTTTTCACATTTTGTAAACGATTCAAAACAAGCATTAATTATGCAAAACATGCAATATGAAAACCTAGTACAAAAATCTAAATTTCAAAATGTCAGATCATTAATTCCACTTTTTCATCAGAGTGGGAACCCAATTAAATGTAATACTTACCAATGATTAACCTTCCTTTTGTGGTGTTTTCTAAACCATTTCTTGCATTAATTGTAACATTTGTCGCTGATTGTAATACCAAGTTTTTATCCTGCAAAAAAGTATGTCCATAAAATAGATAACTGGGTCATTTTCTGAATGAGTAACAATCAAATATGGACATAACTGAACTGATGCAAAACTTCTATAACATAGATATAAGATATTTTCTATTATGAGTGTGATGTGTCAAATGAAAATGGTCCTACACCTTTAAAAATGATATTCTTAAATGTATTTAGTTGGTAAGTCTGAAATATTGGAGCCAGAAGTGCAGTGTAAATTGTTAATGAACAATAACATTTGTTAACACTGCACTTTCAGCTTAAAAAAATCATCACTTACCAAGAGGTTAAAATACAGACAAATGATCCATATTATGAAAGGCTTGCCGGAGTGTGGTTTTATATAATAATAATTAAAGTAAAAACAGTTTTAAAAATGGGTAGCAGTTTAACTTTTGTCAATCAACAACAGGTTTTATTTAGTGACTGGCCAGCAGGACTAATTAGCAAGTCATTTCACTTGTCATTACCTTTTTCACTGGTCCATATTTCAAGTGGAAAGGGATCCTTTTCAACACTGAACTAGCCAGTCAGACCACTCGGAGTGAAATGTTTACTGGTCCTCTTGTGCTTTAACTGGCATTTGGCCAGCGGACCACAGTAAGGGAGAATGCTGAACAATGAACCCCTAAGCTTCCTGGGAGTTAAATGTTGATGGTTTTACAGTACCCAAAATATAAATCTAGAAGTATTGGAATTGTATCTTTAAATGAGATGTGTTTTGACTGTATTAATACTAAGATCTATTTTCTTGTAATGCATGACATATTCAAGTGTACTTTTTAAAACAGATTAAGAAGGCTTTGAGACTCCCTTATTGATGTATAAACAGCACTTTGGAGAGTGAATACATGGTTAGTGCTAGACACTCCAGGCTCATTTAGATGTCAGTAACACTTTCCTACATCAAGGGAATTCTGGCTCTCTTTTGCTCTAATTACATTGAAAGCAATTAAAAACACAGCTACTTTATGCAGGAGCCTTTAAAACAAAAACAACTCAGACCTGTTCTGAATTCAAAAGAATCAATTACAAATAAGCAAGGAGCAATCAAGTCCCGATCACTAATTCCATTGCATATTCAACACCTTGAACAGAATTTAATTTAATTATGAATGCCTTATTAAATTATTCTGTCTGGGAATACATTCCTTTTTTTTAACTGAGCTGACTGACTTATTATTTTAAAGATAGATATTAAGTTCTGGAAAATAAAGTGTTGGAAATAGTTTTGAAGTGCTTTATCTTAAAACAGAGTGCAACAATAGATACACCTACACATAAGAATAATACATGAGGCACCAAGGCTAACATTACAGCATGGGACACTCATTAAAGGTTTGTAAAGCCTAAGGCCAACAACACATTATTTCCACGGCACAAATTTGTTTGAGTTAGACAGTTTTTTTCTATTGATCTAAAATAACTGAGTGAGACATTCCATATACAAAGTATCTTTTTTAGAGCATCATTAATTTTTAGCAAATTTATGGAACAAGGCTGCAGGGTTTGCATCACTTACTGCTTTAGACTTGATTTCATCAGCATAAAGCGTCTTAAGAAACTCGGCCTCACCACCTATCTGGATTCCATTCTTTGTGAATTGCAGCTTCCCGATACCAGACTATAGATAAGAACAGAAAGAAAGAAAGAAAAACATGATTGCCAGTAAATATACAGAAAAATAAAAAAAGATGAAGAAAAGTCCACCCAAAATTAAAAAAATGGTGCACACAACAATTGACCAAATGGCTTGAATTGGGTCTTTATTTTTAAAAAATTTCCAACTCCCCCTGGTGTCACTGCGCAACGGGCGGCGCTAACGCACCGATGTACATTTTCTTTCATATTCTCCCCCCCATTCATATATTTGCCACCCCCCTTAAATAATTTCTGGTTACAGGCCTGCGTATGAGCGTTTATTTACCAATCACCTCTGTGTTTTTAAAATCATATTTTTCAAATACTGTTGTTGCTATAAGTCTATGTAGCCTTACCATAGTGAAATTCATAACCCTGAGAATCCAGACTGTGAGAGCGACATTAACGATGATGACAGATGTGAGAACAAGAATGAGAAGATAAAGGCATCTCTTGCGCCAACCATAGATGCCAACTTTATAGACTGTCTCTTGGTGTCTATGATGTCGAGATGTGCCTGGTGTGATGTTGGAATAGCTTGCCATGGTTTCTGGCTTTCTGCAACAAATAGGGAGCAAAAAGGGATGAAATAAGTGAAATCAATTTGAGACATATGTTGTGTATAGTTAGTACAACAAATTGTCACTGATGCCACGAACTGACACACATTGATGGCAGTAAAAACTTAGCTACAAATGTACATGCTTTTCAAAAACAAGCTTTCCAAAAAAATGTCAGGGTATTTTCAACTAGTTTTATTTGGAGATTTGATGCTTTGAACTTAATATATACGGTGCTTTTTACTGATTTTCGTCCAAAATCAATTAGCAATAAATTAAGAAAGTTTTGTCAGCAAAAATTAACGCTTACACAGACATTTCCTGTTTTGAAAATGTATTAAAATGCATTTGTGTCAGTTTGTGAAAATGTAGGTCAACATGTGCGCTACACACAGGGTTGGTCAGTTTTGTGGATTTATTTATAATTTGTTCACATTTGAGGTTGATGCACGCCGCCGTGTGTTGCAATGGAAAGTTGAACCTTGGTGTCAGTTTCGGTGTAAAGCTCTAAAGTGTTGAAACTTCATGAAATTGTAGGCCTCAGTTAACATTGTTTGAACATGGAAAATCTGAAAACTATAAAAAAGTGGTTTTGTACACTGTGTTTCAGTTCGTGGCGTCGGTGACAAATGTGGTACCTTTGAACCTTTGAATATGAGAGTACATGTACTTTTATTAGAAAAATAAACCCCTGTTATTTAATCAGATCCCCTTTAAAAATGTAATTTGTAAACAATTGATAACGTACTTTATATAGTTAGTTCACAAAATTATTGGTACAAACAATAATAAGTATTCAAACTTCAACAAAGTAATGTGAAGACAGTTATGTAAATATAATACATACATATGATTTTTGTAAAGTTCTTATTACTTCAGCGCACACGTACTTATCAGACATTAAATTGTGATCTCCCGTCAAAAAGATTCCTTTACAAATAATTATTAAAGCAAGTGTTGTACATTGTCTGGGAAAAAAATGATACAAACACATACAACATAGGCAATACTGATCTGAAAATAAATAAAAGTCAGGCAATGGTACATTGCAGCTAAGGCTACTCAAGTATTGTACTTAATGCCAAACAGGTATGAGGCCTGTGCACTGACAGATTACTGTACTACGCAAATTTACCGGTACATACGAAAGACAAACTTGAACTACGTGTTCAAGATCAAATGCATTAAACCACATATTATGAATTCGATGAATACATGTCATTCATATACAAAAATTTTGTAGAAATCCACTGCTCAGAATAAGGATGCACTACCTTGAAATAGAATGCTTATAACTCTAAGACTTGAAAATGCTTAACAATGTACATGTAGGCCCATTTCAACATATTCTGTGTGTACACGAAGCACTTCAAAATGTAAAGCAAATCAGGCCACTGCAACGTGATTCTTTGCCAGAAAAACTGGAACAGTTGCAAGATCACTTTGTTTTTCTCCAGCCCTCATGTTATCTTGGAGTAAACCAAGGTTTGATTGTTGTTATAAACAAGGCAGGTGTTTTCAGACAGACCAAGGAGTCCCTGGGACCCCTACGGCAGTTGAGTAGGATTCTGAAGTAGAATTACAGCACGAACACACTTGAACATACGTATGTGAACTAATGCAAACCCCCCCCCCCCCCCCTAAAATGCTGCATTCAATGATAATAACGAGACGCAAACAAGACACAATCACCCTAGCCCAGGGTTTATCTAGTAACATTTATAACAGTATAACCAAATTTGATCAAGCAGTTTAACATCGTATTAAGCTTGCATGCAACTTCTTAAAATAGCCACAAAAATGTTCCTACACTACTACCATGTACATGGATGTAAACATCTGGACTCTGCTATGGTATTATAGCCTTATGCTGTCAGTCTGTGCATGCATATGGAGGTACATGCATGGTGCATGTTATGAATCTCAATGTGAATACCAACAAAGCGATTATACATGTATAAACATACACACCTTTACTGACTGATCAGTTTATAGTTTTCCCTCCTTTCATGCTAAACTCTATTACATACATCATCAAGAAATGCCACACCAGGACATCAAATTAAATCATCAAGAAATTTGCTGCAAGTGGAAATGGCTAATAAGCACAGCATTATGTACATAACCTCAGTATCAGGTAATCTAGCAGTAGCCAATCAATACTTAACGGCATGGCTCAGTGAATAAGATCTTATTACATTTGGATCATGCATGTTGCTATAGATAGATTATCCTTCTTCCCAGTCAATGTGTTAAAATCAACAGACATCTTTTCCTCATCTGTGTCATCCTTCCTTTGTGGTTGTAGATCATGTAATGAATGTCTTGTAGGCAGTAATACAATGATACAAATCAAAGTCACTCTTTTATGTTGGATACAAAGTACCATCCTACACTGTTGTACATGTATGTTACAAGGGAAAAACAAACTCCCTTGAGTGATTTACTGAGATCCTTCCTCCCAACTTTAACAAAATCCAAAATCAATGGTAATTGAACATCATTACTGTTAGACTCTGATTACAGTTGAATGCCTACATGTATGTACGTAAAGCGCTTCAGTTAAAGGCACTGAAGCACTGAACACGTTTGGTAATTGTCAAAGACCAATATTCTCACTTGGTGTATCCCAACATATGCATAAAATAACAAGCCTGTGGAAATTTGGGCTCAATTGGTCATTGAAGTTGCAAGAAAATGATGAAAGAAAAAACACCCTTGTTGTACAAATTAGTGTGCTTTCAGATAGGAATAAAAGGCTTCTGGCCAGAAGTCTTTTATTATTTGAGTGAGAAATTACCTCTTTCTCAAAAACTACGTTACTTCAGAGGGAGTCGTTTCTCACAATGTTTTATACTATCAACAGCTCTCAGTTGCTCGTTACCAAGTAAGTTTTTATGCTAATAATAATTTGGAGTAATTACCAAACGTGTACAGTGCCTTTAACTTGTACCTGCAGTTCTCAGTCAAACAGAGTATGGGCAAATCTACACTAAAGGGAACAAAGGTGTGACATCGGAGGGAAACATGGGATAGTGATAACAAAATTAAGTACCTGGGTATGTTGTAATGAGTTTTTGTCTATTTATTCACATGAGGATTGTGGTCGAAAAAAAAGGTAAATAACAAAGTAAAAGAAACCATTTGGTACTTGATATGTGGCATGGTGTACCCCTCCCCCTCCTACATGTATTGTGTCTTCATTGCGCTATGGGAATCTCAGGAATTCTTTGGAGGATTTTAGGGGGGTACTTCTGTACGATAGGAAAAGAGTGTGTTTATGAGAATATTGGGGGGGGGGACACACCATCTGCCACATATCGGGCATGGTATAAAAGAAACTGAAGGAGTCAAATCTTCAAGATGTGTACAGATTTAACAAAGAAACACATTTTTTTTTCATTTGGAAGAAGTTATACGAAAACAAATTTATTGTCTCAATGCTGTCCAATACCAATTCTACAGACCCTTATGGATAGCTTCATGTACAAGCCAAAAGTAGTAAAGTCCCTTTCCTGGTTATAAGAAACAGACCCCTTGCATTACGTCACAAAATCAAATAGCGCCCTCCCTAACAAGACCTATCATTGGCTGAGAATATTGTGTGGCACATACACACATTCTTGTTCTCATTGTGTGGCACATACACACATTCTTGTTCTCATTGTGTGACCTCAGCGATGACAGCTTGTGTAAGGGGTTGTGAAAAAAACAAACAATGTAGCAAACAATGTTCACGCATTACATGTATACTGCATCTGCATGCAAGCCACAGTTAACGATTGCTGGGCAGGTCCAAGCTAATGTCCCCCTGGTGGCAAAATTTCATCTTTATCCAAAAAAAAAAAAACAGGTGTCATTTTGAAGCTAATTTATTGAAGTTTATGATTCTAAAAAAGAAATGGGGGAAAAGACATCGTTAATGAATGCCAAGGTCAACAAATCAATTATTTGTTTACTGTGACGTACGGGACATTTTTAAATTAGATGTGGGGTAAGAGTGTTGCAAGGACAAATTTCTTAAATAGTGGGGAACTAAAGAATCAAGAGTAATAACACTCAAAAAAAAATTCAGCTTGGTCAACTAATTATGTATGCAAATTAGGCTCCGTCATAGCATATGACATGTCCCGTACGTCACAAATTGACTTGCAGTTTTTTAATTGTAACATAGAAAGAAGTAAGATTTGAAAAAGATATTTTATGAAGTTCTAATATATGTTAAGCCCCAACTAGGGCTAGGCATAAAAAAAATTAATTACTACCGAATCTCATTAAAAATCTTAGGTAATGAATGTGGCGCATTTTGTGACGTACGGGACATGCATAGTGCATTCTAAAGGGCCCAAAGATGAGGCACCCCTTGTTATTTTTTTCCTTGTAGGTACTTCCCTTTTAAACAATTCAGTATTTGTTTCCACACATTTTTTCTTTGATAACTAACCTCTAATGGTAGAATCTACATGTATCTGGCCAAGCTGGTTGGAGGCCATGCTGGCTAGAACCTATGCCTTTCTGGTATGATCATTGACCATGTACTTTGGGAACACATGAAACCTACCAGAACTACAAATCAACTGTCAACTAGACTTTTTATTCCATCATATAAATGTTCTCCTTAAAGAATATTGTCATTTTATGTCAAATATTGTAAAAGAAATAGCTAAAAATGAGTGTATTTCACCAATGGAAAAATGTCCTGTACAGTACCGCCCACAATATAAGCCCACACGATGCAACGATGATCGTTGCGTGAAACACGAACACGAAACACACGGTAGTTAAATAGCGTGTATTAATCCGTCCGAAACACGATCCCCCACAGTTAACCTATTAGCCAAGGGATTAACAGTCAATAAACCTATTATCAAAGATAACATTGTTATCCGACTGGGTTTCCAACAGACCCACATCCGCTTGGCACTTTGCAGCTAAATACAAATACAATGTAATACAATGTAGCACCAAAAAGACGTCGACATCCCCCTTTGAAAGTCATGTCCGCTACCACTTGTAAGAAATCATTTACAGGATTCGAACAATAGCTTATAATAGGCCTAGTATTGCCGTTGTGGAACGTTTGCATATCAGAGAACATTTTTTAAATAGGGTTGGAAAGTCACTGACTTCCCGTCTTATTAAAAATATTGCCGTTGTGGAACGTTTGCATATCGGAGAATACTTTCAAACTAATGACAAGAAAGTCTGACTTCCGTCTTATTAATAATATCGCCGATGTGAAACATTTGCGTATCGGAAAATATTTTCAAACTATAAAAGTTCAACAAAGTCTGACTCCCGTCTTAATAATATTTCCGTTGTGGGACGTTTGCATTTCGGAGAATATTCTCAAACTAATTTCAAGTCTGACTTCGATCTTAATAACAATTAATATTGCCGTTGTGGAACGTTTGCAGCTTGGGGAATACTTTCAAATTTAATGTCAAGAAAGTCTAACTTCGATCTTATTTAAAATATTGCCGTTGTGGAACGTAATTTGCATATTGGAGAATACTTATTTTAAAAAGTAAATAAGTATTAAGTCTGATTAATAATGTTGCCGTTGCGGAAGATTTGCAGCTAGGAGAATATTTTTTAGAAGGGATAAGAATGTCCGACCCAGGGCCTACATCCTAGTAATAATATTGTCGATATGGATCAATTGAAAAGTCTAGGAGAATTTGTTTGTTGTTAGTGGTCAGAATGTCCGACTTCCATTTCCGTTGTGGAACATTTGCTTTAGTATAATATTTTCAAAAAGGTTAAGAAAGTCTGACTTCCGTCTTATTAAGTCCGAAAGTCAGAAATTAAGTCCGACTTCCAGCTTTATAATGACATTGCTGTTGTTGGATGTTGCATATTGGCGAATATTTTCAAAAAGTGTAAATAAGTCAGACTTCCGTCGGATTAATAATATTGCCGTTGTGGAACATTTACAGCTTGGAGAATATTTTTAAAAGGGATAAGAAAGTCCGACTCGGGGTCTATATCTTATTAATAATTGCCGATATGAAACAATTGCATCTTAATAATATTGCCGTTGTGGGACGTTTGCATCTTGGAGAATATTTTCAAAAAGTGTAAATAAGTCAGACTTCCGTCGGATTAATAATATTGCCGTTGTGGAACATTTACAGCTTGGAGAATGTTTTTAAAAGGGATAAGAAAGTCCGACTCGGGGTCTATATCTTATTATTAATATTGCCGATATGAAACAATTGCATCTTAATAATAATATTGCCGTTGTGGGACGTTTGCATCTTGGAGAATATTTTCAAAGAGTGTAAATAAGTCAGACTTCCGTCGGATTAATAATATTGCCGTTGTGGAACATTTACAGCTTGGAGAATGTTTTCAAAAGGGATAAGAAAGTCCGACTCGGGGTCTATATCTTATTTATAATTGCCGATATGAAACAATTGCATCTTAATAATATTGCCGTTGTGGGACGTTTGCATCTTGGAGAATATTTTCAAAGAGTGTAAATAAGTCAGATTTCCGTCTGATTAATAATATTGCCGTTGTGGAACATTTACAGCTTGGAGAATGTTTTTAAAAGGGATAAGAAAGTCCGACTCGGGGTCTATATCTTATTAATAATTGCCGATATGAAACAATTGCATCTTAATAATATTGCCGTTGTGGGACGTTTGCATCTTGGAGAATATTTTCAAAAAGTGTAAATAAGTCGGACTTCCGTCGGATTAATAATTATTGCCGTTGTGGATCATTTGCAGCTGGTAGGAGAATATTTTTTTTAAACGATGATAAAGTCCGACTCGGGGTCTATCTTATTAGTAATATTGCCGATGGAACAATTGCATCTTGGAGAATTTGTTTGTTGTTAGTGGTCAAAATAACCGACTCCCATCTGATGATTAACAAAATTGCCGTTGTGGAACATTTGCTTTAGTAGAATATTTTCAAAAAGGTTACGAAAGTCTGACTTCCGTCTTATTAAAAAATATTGCCGTTGTGGAGGTTGTTTTTTAAATAGGACGTTCATTTAGTCTGTGTAGCGGTCAGCAAAAGCTAGAGCCGGTTTATATACCCGACAGGCGTGGCTACTATTGACGCATTGCAACACTTCGATTTGGGAAGATCGGACGGCATCAGGACTTTGGGAAAAAGCGCAACCGATACAGGTATTTAACACTTGCTCCGTAAAAAAAAAATCCTGGTTACAAAAATAAAACTGATTGCAAACTTCGAATGGGTTTATTCAACACCGAATTCGTTGCTATAACTTGCCTGTATTATATCAATTGTTTCACTCCATGAATGAACTTTGAAAGCAGGCAACAGTGAAATCATTGTTACGTTGGACACGGTAAACAACTCTCTGTGTGCGCTCGTCCGTGAACGCGTTCTTCTTTGGTTTCGTGTTTCGTGTTTCGTGTTTCTTGGCATCGTGTTTCGTGAGGCTTAGGAAGCGATATCGGATTACTATAATCCTTTTTAATCCCTTTTAATCCTTTATCGTGTCTTAATCCTCACGATGCAACGATGCACGATAACCGTGTTTCGTGTCGGCTTATATTGTGGGCGGTACTGTATGTCACTGTCCCGTACGTCACGGTGTGGAAGTTCAGACTTCTGGCTACTACGTAAAAAGGACTTGATATATTTGTACAAAAATTTGCCATTAGTTAGTCAGATTTATACAGTATAATTACAGTTTATTGAGATAACTACACTCTTGGTACTTTCAGAGCGTTTTGCACGTGAACTTGGTTTTTTTAAACTCAATTTTTCTCTGGTCCCGTACGTCAGTTACATTAATTAGAATAAAAACTTGTTAATGAAGATTTATAAACTTGTAATTTTGTTTCAATAAACCAGCATAAGTACATGTTACATGTAGCATTAAACAGACTCAAATATTTGTCTTCTTTGCTTCAACTAGAAACATTTAAGTCTCTGATTGTCCCGTACGTCACATTGTCAAATAGCTTGGACCTGCCCTGCTTCATAAAGCTTATTGCATAGTACACAGTTTAAGGATTGCTTCATAAAGCACATGCGTAGTACACAGTAGGATTGCTTCATAAAGCACATGCGTAGTACACAGTTTAAGGATTGCTTCATAAAGCACATGCGTAGTAACTTACTACATGTAGTTAGTACTGTTACACATGCTGTCACATGTAGTGACAGTCTACTAAGGATGCGTATTGAGCGTGATACTGCGCGCTTGGTAAACAGCAAAAATAGCATCTGGCACGTGATGGTGAATGGACCAGTGAGAATTTGGCTCTCTATCATGAACATGTATGAGGTATAGTAATATGTGAAAATACTTAATGAAGCTGAACCATTGTGAATAGAAAGAAATTATATCAAATAATGGAACACATAACAAATCAAATGGTTCATTGAACTTAACCAGTTCGGTGCGAATGACGAGTTAACTCGCGAGAAAAAACGTTACTGACACTAGGAGGACGAGTTAACTCGCCAAATTTACATATGAATCGCCGTTACCCTCAGCGTGCGTATTGTGTATGGGATTCAGTTGTAGTTGCATTGCGGGGTACCAGGCTATCTCTAGTGTAATTTACTAGCGATTGGTGGCGCTATTGAACTTTTGTGGACACAAGCCAGCTGATGAACACAACGATTGAGATGACATTTGTTGACAAAATCAAGATGGCGGCCTCCATGAGAAAATGCGTGTACAATGACACAGAAATTCTTGGGTTATGTGTATCGTCAGGGTCGTCAAATTCCGATTCATCGAGTTCAGAGGAAAGTAGAGGTAAAAGTTTGGATTCAGATTTTGAAAATAATAGTGAAAACAGCGAGGGTTCAGAAGTTAGCATGGTTAGCGGATTTAGTTCTGATGATCATTACTAACTTTGACCCTAAACTGATAAACATAGTCTTTTGATGAATATTTCTGTGGGATGCATATCTGGAGATGGTGAAATGTGAGTATAACAAAAAGAGAAATGTGAAGGTGTTTTCCCCTATTGTGACATGTTTTTCAAATCACAGAGCTTTTTATTTCAGAAAATTGTCATAAAGATTTAAATTATGCCAGCACTTGCACATTTTTTTTAAATGTCAACAAAATTCATAAAAATATCCCGCGTGGGGGGTATATTCGGTGAAAATTTTTCCCGCACCGAACTGGTTAATCAACAACATAAAGAAAATGCTCTCATGTGAACTAATTTCCATACTCATCATGAAGACTTTGTATTCAGGTGCCTGAAGTTAAAGAGCAGTTAAATCAAGGATTCTATTATTGGCATCTTTCTGTTGCAATAGAGCAAACATTAATGGTATTTCTTGGCTATAAGGTGTACATGTAGGCCTATAAGAAAGAGTTGACACAGCAAGGAGAAGGAGCATACATTTTCCCTGCACTGAATTCCCTCAGGACAGTCACCAGAGGATGCTCAGGCAGCAAAGTGATGGCTTTATCCAGGTCATGAGAATCCCAAGTTCTATAGCAGAGTGTGTTCATCCACACCATGACACCACCTCAAGTACTGTGCCATAGGGACAGACAAACCATTGTCCTTATTAACCCTTGATATTCTGTCAGGTTGAAATCATTACTGAGAATAAAATTACGTGACACCTGCCCAGTAAATAAAATGACAGTGGGCATGAAGCCTTTACTAAAAAAGTTTTTCTTTTCAAATGTTTAGTTTTAAAGCAAATTAAATGTTGAATACATACATTAAACCTTACCACTGGAATAATTATTAGACCAGAAATAGTTTCTTTTGACATTGACCTATGGAGTTGCCTAGTATTTGACAGTGACCCTGTATGATTATGTACATAAACTTTCCTCACATTTTGAGCAATGATTTAAAATATTTAAAGTATGCTTTATCATTTTGTGTCTTTTAAGCTTAGATTGTGGGTTTTAATTACAAATTAAACTATTTATACTGAATTTTTTACTGTAGTTATACACAAGTTGTGGTGGTTGTACTATCAGAGATGCCAACATTTCAAATTCAAAAAGAGTAATTTGCCCTCAGGCAATATATATAGCATTTAACAGAGATCAGTGTCATACATGTTCTGTGCTTTTTGACGATGTCGTATGCTCCGGCGCGCTGTGTGTGCAATGTTGATGTCGAGTCACAGCGACCGCGAGCAGATTTCACTACTAAGTTGTAATCCTCTATAAAATCATGTTGTAATGAATCCATCGTTGTACTCCAACAAGCGAAAAACTAATCAAACTATTGTATTATTATATTGGTTTTACTAATCAAACTATTGTATTATTATATTGGTTTATTGCTACCTCCATGGTTTTACCTGGCACGCGTAAACAACGAGCACCGTAATAAACATGATTTTATCAACAGTGTACGTAGTACAACGAGCAAGACTACACGCGGTTTTCTCAAACGCCCCAATATCAACATCAGTATACCTGGGGCGATTTGGTTAGCAACTGACCATGGTTGGTTGCCAGTCTTCTAACACACATTGTCTACGTGTAAATCGAGGACACCAGCCTAATACTTATTACGCCCAATTAGGCTCTTCTACCGTGGGCGCGTTGTTTTCACCGGTCGTTTCGAAAAGGGCCTACGTATGCGCTGTTTCATGCGCTACAATTCGCACAAAAAGTCAGATACCGAATACATTTTAGTGATACGCGCTATGAAAATAAATAGGATTCAAGACACAACACGTACATTAAATGTTTTATTACTAGATATTTATAAAATCGTAAAGAACGAGGCGATGATCGTATTGTCGTAATTTGATAAATAAATCGTACAAATTACGCCTAAATCGTAAATGTTGGCATCTCTGTACTATACGTACATGCCTACAAAAAATACACTATAAGAAATGTTACTATACAAGTTACTAGTAACTTGTAAAAAAAAAATCTTCAAATGAAATATTATAGTACTTTTTGTTCATCCTGTGCGTGTGCGATGCAATTGATCAGACATGGAGGTGAAAACTGGAGACCCAATGAGCAACTGATCAAAGTCCAATGCCGCTGTAATTTTTAGCAGGGAGAGTACTGTAATTTGAAAATAGTCATGAAAACATGACTTGAAACTGTACAATTTTGTGGAATTGCTTGCGCATTTGCAGATGACTCAATAAATAAAAAAAATTAATGTTGAAAACTTCAATTGTAAAGAAGCTTTAAAACACATAAATTTTTGTTCCAACTTGTCCACATAGGCAATACACACATTATTCAGGCACCTGAATTTTTGTTCCAACTTGTCCACATAGGCAATACACACATTATGACAACTGAAGACATTATTTCACTTGATTTGATGAGATGAGATGTGCCTTTTAAATATTACACCACATATCACATCAAATCTATTTTTGTGGTTTATTATTTGATATCTGATATAAAAAGTCGCATCCCCTTAAGGTGATCCCCTGGCTGCCGCTTCCCAGGTTGTATCGTATACTTGGGTGTGATCCCTGGCTACATGTACATGGCAGTTTGCGGTTGAATGGCTTCTGACTGGCACCCGCCGAACAAAGATATTGACAAAATAGGGAGACCGGCAACATAGGGCTAGATAGCTCAGTTGGTAGAGCGCCGGCACGTTAAACCGGGGGTCGTTGGTTCAAATCCCGCTCTAGTCAATTTTTCTTTGTTCAACCCAAAATCATTTAAACATTTACCCAGTCAGTTTCCCTTGTGGTTTATTATTTCAAATCTATTTTTGTCATTTTTACAATTGACATAAAATGGATGTGTGGAAAAAGTATATTGCAACATGGTCACACACTTTTTTAATTTTTTTTTAATGAGATATCGCCTAACTCACAAGGCCACGGACGGCCACTCAAGGTGAGGGCTACACATAACTGATTTGGGTTACCGACCCAAATCAATTGACACCAGGGGCACGTTGCCTCCTACTCCTGGGGCTGAAACAGGGTTACCCCCTTTACAGTCCTTAAGGATGTACATGTAGGCATGGGTATCATCCACTAGGAGCCTGTCTGGTAGAGCAGTATCACTGCATCTAACTGAAAGATTTGTGTACCCACTTAAATGCTAAGAGACAATACTGTGCATGGAATTTAATACCAGATTGAAGAAAGTTTAGCAGACCTGTTCAATCTAGAAAGGTCAGTTTGCATGTGGAGACTGGAGAGTCAGACCCCACACTGATCAACTGATGGCTCTTTTTGTTTTGTACATTTCCAGAAATGCAAATAAGCTGAATGGGTGGTGGTTTCAAGATGTGTCTCTAATGTGTATAGGGAGCATAAGACATTGTATCTACTTCTATGATCATACTACATGTACGTGTAGGTCGTTATACCTTTGCCCAATAAACGAAAACTGGGATGAATTTTCTTTTAAAACATGAAAAAACTACCCTTTTCATTGGTGCAGGGTTCTGCCCACGGTGGTCGGTGCCGGAAAACCCGACCGGCACTCATGATTCCCCGACCGGCACTCGCAGAATTTTTTCTTTTTCCGACCACCACACATTTTCCCTTTTGTTTGCCCATTTCCTTCAAAATATTTTGAACAACGTGTAAAACAAATTATTTACCAGTAAACAGTTTTATCCAAAGTTTCGAGTAGCCTACTTCTTTGGTTTGAGTCTATTTTAATGATCCAGGATCGAGCATTCCTCCCGCCTGTACGATGTACAATCCAACGCACGAAACCCGCATTGATTTTGCAATGGTTTCCAGTCACGCTGATTATAGCTTTACGCTTGGAATAACATGATACCAGTTTCATCATGTTGCGAACCCTATTCTACAGCGTTTAATACAACGGAAATGAACTGCAGAGTAAGCACCATGCTATAGATGCTGTAAATTGTTTTCCCATGGCGGTAAAGGCGTGCGCGCACTGAGGGCCTACATTCAAGGCACAGCTGCAGGGCGCACGTGTGTAACCACTCCGTGCACGATCGAAAGGAAATTGACTTGACTGTACTAGGGGAAAAAAAATTCCGGCACTAAACAAATCCTGGGCAGAACCCTGTTGGTGCAGGGTTCTGCCCACGGTGGTCGGTGCCGGAAAACCCGACCGGCACTCATGATTCCCCGACCGGCACTCGCAGAATTTTTTCTTATTCCGACCACCACACATTTTCCCTTTTTTTGCCCATTTCCTTCAAAATATTTTGAACAACGTGTAAAACAAATTATTTACCAGTAAACAGTTTTATCCAAAGTTTCGAGTAGCCTACTTCTTTGGTTTGAGTCTATTTTAATGATCCAGGATCGAGCATTCCTCCCGCCTGTACGATGTATATATCCAACGCACGAAACCCGCATTGATTTTGCAATGGTTTCCAGTCACGCTGATTATAGGTTTACGCTTGGAATAACATGATACCAGTTTCATCATGTTGCGAACCCTATTCTACAGCGTTTAATACAAAGGAAATGAACTGCAGAGTAAGCACCAGGGTTGTAGCTAGAACTTTTTGAGTGCCGGCTAATTTACAATCAAAATAGAGCGAAGCTTTTAATTTTACTGCTTTAAAAATGGATTTGTATGGGTTTTCTGAGACATGATTTTTGTAATGCATTTTAAGGTATGTAAATCTGTTATTTAAAACTTCATTACAGTTTCAATAGGCTTCAACATTTTTAGGGCAAGGCCACTTTGGTCTTGGAGCAAACAAAATTTTGGAGGACTCCAAAGCCAGTAGATAGAGCACAAAGGCCAAACATGTTATTTTAACAAAGGCCTGAAGGCTATAAATAAACTATTAGTTGTACTCTGAAAAAATCAATTTACAAAAAAATACTATTTTGAAAATTGGCCAGGGGTTTCCCCATGGGTGGTAAACCCGATGGAACAATTTGCATGAATAAAATGTTAATAAATCATATCTTATTCAAAAACAAACATTAAATCTAAAAGCCAGCAG